>JAOCZM010000006.1:35000-1502500 GCA_026122235.1 Vinca minor
ACAACTGCCATAAAAAAAAGACAATCATCAATATTTAATTTGATTGAACTCCTTTCTATAATTTACCCAAACAAAAAATTATAAAGAAAGTTTGAATGCAACATCTCTTACGAAAAAATAATATTAGTTATGAAAGTCATGTCATTTTATATACTCTCTTTTCCATAATATAGGTCAATATAGATAGTTCTTAATTTCCATTATATAAGTTATCTTGACTTAAATTATGAATTGGAGGCGGTACCATTAACATTATCTAATATGTTTAGACATCTATAATAATTAAACTAAGTCTGCCTTATTGTCTACCACTTAAATTAAGTCTGTCTAATTATCTGTCTTCAGTAATTTCGGCTTCATTGCTAATTTTTTCCACTACAACAACTATGTCCTTTATAATAGTTAGTTTTCTATTCTAATTGTTGGAAATTAATGAGATTCTTTAACTCCATTCGTGGTGTAAAACAAGGTGACCCGTTTTCTTATGCCCATGGGAAGGCCGGTATTTTCGCTAGTCTCATACCTCTTACTTGGTTCTTAACTCCTCATGAGATCGTTTTCCCATGCCAATAGCTTATCCACTCTCTCATGCCACCTACGACACTCGAGCAACATTGAAAATGCTCTGAACTTAAGCTACCCATCTATCTCAACCTACTTTTAGCCTATTCAAATCAAAAGCCAAAGCCTTCAAACTCTCTCAAAATAAATTTTTTTTCTTAGCGTTCTCAAGAAAAGGCCACACTTGCTCAAAACGGATGACAGACCACAAAGATAAGGCTTTCCAAAGAACTTCGAAAACCTACGCAAAATAGTAGGAAACCCTCTAAAAAGGCTTTCAAGCACGGCGTGTTAGCGTTTTTCGGCATCGATGGTACCGATGTTGGCCTCATAAAAGCGTGTATTATTTTTAAACAATCTATTGATTATCATTTTATTTATCAAGTGACAATCATTTAGTACACTTTCAGTTTGCCACATGTTTTTATAACAATCATCAATATTTAATTTCAAGGAACCTTTTCTCATTTACCAAAAAATCCATAACGAAAAAAGTGCCACCAATATAACTGCAAAAAAAATGACAATCATCAATATTTTATTTGAATGAACTCCTTTCTCTAATTTAGCCAAACAAAAAATTATAAAGAAAGTGTGAATGCAACATCTCTTACGACAAAAGAAAATGGTGCATTTCTCCACAAATCACTTCTTATAGTTGTCTTTAAAACATTCATGTATGTTATATTCATTTAAAATATTTTCCTAAAACAATCAAATACATTTACAAAACTCCAAAATAAATATCGGCACATCTTAAGGGGAGCTCTCTTAAGCCTTTATTTTAAAAAAGTCAAACTTCCCTAAGAAATTTGCTCTTCAAAGAAAAATCTTTTGTATGTGTCCTTTTAACAAAAGGAAGAAGTTTTTGTAGCTTAGTGGGGCTATAGGCTCTTTCAACCTTATTTTGATAGGATGTGCTTGTTGTGAACATTCCTTGAAGCTTTTACATGACTATTGTGTTATATAGCCATATCCTTGGTTGTCATGTTTCCTTGGAAATTCTTATGGTACCATGTTATATCCTTCGTCTACATTCTATCATATGTTGAAGGGATGTTGGGAGGAAATATTGTAACACCCCAATCCGTGAGCATTTTTTTTGTGTACCCCTTTTTAGTCAGTTTTCAATTTGATATTCAATTTTGTATATGCGAAAAGATTTGGAATAAGCATAAGAAATTTTACATCAAATCTTTAAAAGTATAAATGACACGAGCTTTTGTATGTAATATGTGTAAAAACATACGTGCAACGCACAAACTTAGGACATAGTTAATAAAGAAATTAATAATTGTTCCTAACTTAATTTCTCCTAATATCCCTCAAAATCCTAACCACCTCTCACCCCGATCAGTGATATTGTCACAGCACAAACCCTCATGCAAGAGCAATTTATGTGTAGTGGACAAAACTACCCCTGTAGCTTACCAATAAAATCTTACACTATATTTCTTATTTCCCAACCCCTCATAATTTCTCTCTTCCCACCTATCTGTTCACACATCATTTCATTTTTTCCTCTCTCCTCACCCAACTCCTGAGCGGGTAAACCTCTCTCTACCTCTATCTTCACAAGTTTTGAAGGTTCAAGCTCTCCATATTCCCCCTTTCTTTGCACTATTTTTCAATGCTCTTTAAATAAATTTTCATCTCTATCACTCCCTCATAGTTTCTCAACTGTTCAATCTTCTGATGTGAATCATTGACAATTGGATAAAGCAAATGAGGGGCACTGAAGGGACAACAGATAAAATAATTTATACGAGAAAATGGATATACAAATTTTAAGGAAATATCTTCCTTTAAACTTCTTCATCGTATACACAAAATTGAACAATTGGATGTTATATTTAAAGGAAATTTGGTTTATTTTAGTAGTTAAATGGAGAAAAATGTGATAATTACATGATTAAATTAAATTCCGTTTGTTCGTACAAGGATTTTGGTGTAACTTGGGATGTGAATTGTTCAAAATTAGATTGAAAAAGACAGATAAAAACCTTGAGATTTTTGTGTGATTTTCTAAAAAGTAATATGCACTTAAGCATGAATCCTATCTAGTCAGTCACAAATATCTAATTTCTTAAAGAATATATGAAAAGCTTAACCTATACAGATTCTTATTAAACAAAAAGCTTAAGCAATACATATTCTAATTTAAAAAATCTTAAGCTATACATATAAGGTCTTCATGGCAACATTGACAAAAGGAGTCAAGTGAGGAGAGAAAATGGAATGACATTGTGAGGAGATAGAAGAGAGGAATGAAATTAGGAGGGGTTAGAAAATAAGAAATATAGTGCAAGGTTTGATTGGTAATCTAGATAGGTAATTTTGAGCAATGGGATATTAGCCTTCAATGAAATTTGATTTATTTAAATAGTAAATAGAGAAAAAAATGTGATAAATTCGTGATTAAATTAAATTATTTTCTTTCGTAGAAGGATTTTATGTAACTTGGGATGTGAATTTGTATGGTGAATTGTCCAAAAATAGATTGAAAAGAAAGATACAAACTTTAAGGTTTTTGTGTGATTTGCTAAGGAAGTGCTTTGCACTTAAGCATGAATACTAGCTATACAGATAAGTTCTTCATGGCAACATTGACAAAAGGAATCAAGTGAGGAGAGAGAAGGGAGGCATGAGGGAGAAAAAAATTGGAATGATGTGTAAGGAGATAGAATAGATAAAATAAATTACGAGGAGTTATAAAATAAGTCTTTCTTATTCTTATTATTTTTTTATTTTTCTTGTGTTGCCTCTTTATTCTTCAAATTTTTACTACATGTTCATCAAGTCAATAGAAGAGATTGCCGAGCTAGAGAGCTGATATTAAGGAGATTGCGGGATTCACTTATAGGGTGCTGCCGATTGCTTACTTAGGCTGCCCGCTTTTCACGGGGTGCACGAAGGTTCGTTACTTCGACGTTAGTGTACATATTAATCTCGCAAAGTTGAAGGATGTCAGCAAAAATTGATAGGAATGGGAGGTCGCCTCATCCTCATTCGTCATGTTCTATACTTGATGCTTCTACATATCTTGGCGGGTTCGAACCCACCGAAACTTGTCCTACACACAATTGAACGCATTTGTAGCAATTTTTATGGGGCACTCGGAGTATGGCAGTAGGCGTCATTGAATGTCATAGAGTAAGATGAGCCGAGAAACAACACAAACTTTAAATTTTGATGTATTAATAAATGAAAAAGTTAAAAGGATATAACTAATGGAATTTCAAAAATCCACCTAAGGATGGCAATGGAATCGGTTTAATTAGAGATCCGGCCCGGCCCAACCCGGTTGGGTCAGGGATTCCCCGGTTTAAAATTTGGATGGGGTGAAATAATATCCCCGTCCTGCCCCGCACCGCCCCGTATGACCCGTCTAAAATGTTATTTCATTTTATAGGCATTACATTTTTTATTTTACAATTATATATATTATTTTTTCAAGGTTCTATTTAGAGATTTTTGTTAAAAAATCCCTAATTGTTCTATTTGAGGTATGGCCTCCGTTGAGACAAAAGTGAGGATTTGGGAAAATAATTCCCCGCTTTTTCCCAGTTGGGGTTGGGCCTCCACATGAGATGGAGATGGGATCCCTATCCATCCCAGTGATGGAGTTGGGCCGGGGATGGGGATACGATGGAAGAGGCGGGGCCGGGACTGTAGATCATGGTCTCTGCCCTCACCCGGCCCCATTTCCATCCCTATATCCACCACATCTTTCTGATGTATGCCTTAAAGCATAAGGCATTGAATTCTACTTATAATAATGGATTGAAATCTTTAAACATGGAAACAATCTCAAAATCTCTTCCATAATTTGTATGATTATTTCCATGAATATGTCTTTCATTAGTTTATAATTCATTTTATTTTACACAAATGAAGTTCTAAATCTCCAAATTTATATACGAAAATATTTGGAATAATCAAAATAAATTTTACATAAAATAGTTGTAAGTATATATGACATAAGTTTTTGGCAAACATTCGTGCAACCAGCAGACTTAGGACATAGTTAATAAAGAAAATAAAAATTGTGCATAACTTACTCAATTTATCCTAATCTTCGTCAAAAGCTTAACCACCTTTCAGCATGGGGTAGTGATACTGCTAGAGTACAAACCCTCATGCAAAAGCAATTTATCTGTAGTGGACAAAACTACCCATCTAATTACTTACCCATAAAATCTTACAATATCTTTCTTATTTTTTAACCCCTCATAATTTCTCTCCTCCCACCTATATCCTCACACATCATTCAATTGTTTTTCCTTCTCTCTCCTCACCCAACGTGTGAGGAGATAGAAGAGAGGAAAGAAATTAGGAGGGGTTAGAAAATAAGAAATATAGTGCAAGGTTTGATTGGTAAACTAGAGGGGTAATTTTGTCCACTGCTCTTATGTTACGCTTGTAGGCAGATTTTGTGCTCTCTTTCTTTATAAATGCCCTTCACTCGCACTATCTTAGCTTCTTTCTTATTACTATTATTATTTTATTTTATTTTTCTTGTGTTGTTGCCTCTTTATTTTTTTATTTTTTAAATTTACTACATCTTCATCAAGTCAATAGAATAGATGGAATCCGCATGAAGAAATTGCAAGTAAAATAGAAGGTTTCAATTTTTTATTTAGTTTTTCCGAGATTTTTTCTCTATGTTTTTAATGTTTTGATTCTACATAGGGGATTCAATATTGCGGTTTCAATTTTGTTTTTTAAATTCTTTTTACGGTGTATTTATATTAATCTAATTTTTTGTTGCTTCTATTATGGAAAGATTTACCTCAACACAAAAAGAGACCAGCTCCATCATCAAACCCTACACCTATACCCGTGACCCCTATGAATCCTATACCAGTAACGCCTTTGAACCCTACATCAGTGACCCCTTTGATAACAGGCAATCCAAATACCTCATATCTCTGGAATCCTATACCAGTAACGCCTTTCAAAACCAGTTGTTGAATCTTTTGATACTCATATGGAAGATGATAACCCTGCTACTTCACAATTCCCCAATCCCCTTGTCAGACTTATCTTGGTTCGGCTTCCAATCGTTACACTAATTTGAACACGGCTTGCCGATGGTGGTGTGATTAGTTCGAACTCGGTCTGCAAAACATTAGTTATGTCTCATTAAACTTGTCAAAAGTTATTTAAACTTTTGCTATGTGGTATAGCATTAACAAATCACTATCACTTACAAACGCTCTCAGCTTAGGAAAACTTTATTTAAATAAAATAATAATGTGTTTATACTCTGATATTTAGTCATAATAATAATAATAATAATAATAATAATAATAATAATAATAATAATAATTGTGTCAAAGTAAAATATTCATTTTTCTATTGATTTTTTTATTTATAAAAGTGGACATTCGATTTGAAAGTGAGTAATAATCTGTGATTTTTGAAATTGTTTCAAAAAAGAAGAAAAAACTCATACACTTCGGGAGTTTAAATATGACAGATGTGCACAAAATACAAGCTTCTTTTGATGTATTTAGTAGTCAATCGAGAAAATAAATATAAACCGCTAGGTGTCTGAAATTTGATTGGGAAGAGACTCGAGCACACTGATTGGTAAGCGATCATGCAAAGGTAGAAACACAGATAATTTTTATTATGAATATTGTCTATTCAATCTATGTACATTTTTTCAAATTGTGTCCCTTTGCACAAAAACTGGAGCAAAAGCAGAAATTTGCGGACGAGCTTGATTTTCGGATGAAGAAGTAGAAGAATGAAAGAGGTGGCTAAGATGGCGGCTATTGCTGCAAAATAACAGCGGGAGAGAAGAAGAAAATTACGGTTTTTCAAATTTTTTTTTGTTCCGATAAATGTATAAACGAAAAAATCTATTTTTATATAAATTTATTAAAGGACTATTAATATATACCAATTATCTTTTGTAAAAATCAACGATGCAATTATATTATTTTTAAATTGACAAATGTTTAAAATTTAAATTACGAATTATTAATAAATGATTTTTTTAAGGAATATAATTAATGCAAATTCAAATATCCACCGCATCTTTCTGGTGTATGCCTTAAAGCATAAGGAATTGAATTCTACCTATAATAATGGATTGAAATGTTTAAACATGTAAACAATCCCGAAATCTCTTCCGTAATTTGTATGATTATTTCTATTAATACTTTTTTTGTTATTAGATATTCATTTTGTTTTACACTAATGAAGTTCTAAATCTCCAAATTTATATATGCAAAAAGATTTGGAATAATCAAAAGAAATGTCACGTCAAATCTTTGTATGTATATACGACATAAGCTTTTTTATGTAATATGTGTGAAAGCATACGTGCAACACGCGGACTTAGAAAATAGTTAATAAATAAATTAATAATTGTTCCTAACTTACTCAATTTCTCCTAATATTCCCTTTCACAACAGTAAATGATACTGTTTGAGTCCAAACCCTCATGCAAGAGCAATTTACGTGTAGTGGACAAAACTACCCCTCTAACCCTCCTAATTTCTATCTCCATCTTCACAGGATTTGAAGGCTCTAGCACTTCCTATTCCCCTCTTTCTTTGCATTATTTTTTCATTGCCCTTTAAATATATTTTTTCTTCTAAATCACTCCCCCCAATTTTCTCCACTATTCAATCTTATGTTGTGAACATTGAAAACTGGATAAAGCAAAGGAGAGGCACTGAAGGGACAACAGATAAAATAATTATTATAGCAGAAAAGGGTAATACCCAATGCTAAGGAAATATTTGCCTTTAAACCTTTCCATCGTATACCCAAATTTGAGCAATTGGATATTATCCTTAAATGAAATTTGATTTTTTTTAGTAGTTAAATGGAGAAAACATGTGATAATTACATGATTAAATGAAATTCTTTTTGTTTGTAGAAGGATTTTGATGTAAGTTGGGATGTAAATTTGTATTTTGATTTGTTCAAAATTAGGGTGAAAAAGAAAGATAAAAACCTTAAGACTTTTGTGTGATTTGCTAAGGAAGTCATATGTACTTAAGCATGAATCCTAGACAGTCGGTCACAAAAATCTAATTTCTTAAAGAATAAAAAGCTTAACTTACATAGTTTCTTATTGGAAAAAAAAAGCCTAAGATATACATATTCTTACGATATATAGATAAGGTTTTCATGGCAACATTGACAAAAGGAGTCGAGTGAGGAGAGAGATGAGAGGGAAGAGAGGGAATAAAAAATGGAATGAAATGTGAGGAGATAGAAGAGAGGAAAGAAATTAGGAGGGGTAAGAAAATAAGAAATATAGTGCAATGTTTGATTCGTAAGCTAGAGGGGTAATTTTGTCCACTGCTCTTATATTTCGCTTGTAGGAGGATTTTTGCTCTCTTGCATCGCAAATGCTCTTCACCCGTACTATCTTATCTTATTTCTTATTTCTATTATTATTATTTTTCTTGTGTTGCCTCTTTATTTTTAAATTTTTTACTACATATTCATCAAGTCAATAGAAGAGATGGAGTCCGCGTGAAGAAATTGCAAGTAAAATAGAAGGTTTCAAGTTTTTATTTAGTTTTTCCGAGTTTTTTTTCTCTCTAAGTTTTTAATGCTTTGATTCTACTTAGGGGATTCAATATTACGGTTTCAATTTTCATTTTTAAATTCATTTTACGGTGTATTTATGTTAATATATATTTTGTTTCTTCTATTATGCAAGGAAGATTCCATATTTTCCTAAACTTGTTTTTTTGTTATCCCTGTAAATGTACCCCAGTGTTCTGACGATACTTATCTGGCTTTGACTTGGATCAATGAAGCTAATTTGATTAAGGCTTGCCGACATTGGTTTGATTTGGCCGAACTTGCCATGCAAAACGTTTGTTATATATGTCTTATTAATCTCGTCAAAAGTTATTCAAACTTTTTTCTATTTTGTAGAGCATTAAACAATTGCTATCACTTCCAAGCGATCTCGGCTTAGGTAAACTTATTTAAATAATATAGTAATGTTATTATACATTGATATTTAGTTATAATAATAATAATAATCATTGTGTCCATAAAAATATTCACTTTTCTATTAATTTTTTTATAAAAGTGGACATACAATTTGGAAGGGAGTAATAATCTCTGATTTTTTGAATTGTTTCAAAAACGAAAGAAAAAATTCATACACTTTGGTAGTTTAAATATGACAGTCGTGCACAAAATACAAGCTTCTTTTGGTGTATTTAGTGGTGGATCGATAAAAGAAATATAATCTGCTATGTGTCCGATTTTGGATTGGGAAGAGACTCGAGCACACTGATTGGCAAGAAATGATGCAAAAGTAGAAACATTGATACTTCTTATTCTGAATATTGTATATTTAATTTAAATAATTTTTTTGATTTGTTTCCCTTTGCACATAGACTGAAGCAAAAAGCAGAAGATTGCTGACGAGTTTGATTTTCGGAGGAAGAAGCAGAAGAATGAAAGGGGTGGCAAAGATGGCGGCATGAGGGAAGAATGAAATTAGGGGTTTTAGATTTTTTTGTTCCCCTAAAATTAATGTAATTTTACTAAAGGACTATTAATAGATACCAATTAGCTTTTGTAAAAATCAATGATGTAATTATATTAATTTTTAATTGACATTGGATTAAACTTTAAATAACAAATTATTAATAAATGATTTTTTTTAGAGGAAATAATTAATGCAAATTCAAATATCCCCCACATCTTTCTGGTGTATACTTTAAAGTATAAGGCATTGAATTCTACCTATAATAATGGATTGAACTTTTCGATCTTCCCATTCATTCCCTGTGGGACTTTCTTCCCCTAATTCTTTCCACTATACTAATGAGTTTTCTAGAATAATTCGTAAATCTAGACCGGCTAATTGTTCTCGGATAGCGCCCGTACCAGTAGATATTTCTCGATTGCGAAAATGTATCGAAGCTTTGGGTAGTATAAAAAAGAAGGATGTTGTATTTCCAATAAATGCGATTGCGGACAAAAAGACTGTGAATTTAAACATGGAAACAATCCCGAAATCTCTTCCCTAATTTTTATGATTATTTAATGAATACTTATTTCATTATTAGATAATTCATTTTGTTTTACACTAATGAAATTCTAAATCTCCAAATTTATATATATGAAAAGATTTGGAATAATCAAAACAAAATTTTCATGAAATCTTTGTATGTATAAATGGCATAAGCTTTTTTATGTAATATGTGTAAAAACATACGTGCAGTGCGCGAACTTAAGACACAGTTAATAAAGAAATTAATAATTGTTCCTAACTTACTCAATTTCTCCTAATATCCCTTAAAAGCCTAACCACCTTTCACCCCGGTCAATGATACTGTCACAGCATAAACCCATCTAGCTTACCAATAAAACCTTACACTATCTTTCTTATTTCCTAGCCCCTCCTAAATTCTCTCCTCCCACCTATCTCCTCAGACATCATTCCCTTTTTTCCTTCTCTCTCCTCACCCAACTCCTGAGCGACTAAACCTCTCTCTATCTCCATCTTCACAAGTTTTGAAGGTTCAAGCTCTCCATATTCCCCCTTTCTTTGCACTATTTTTGAGGATTTTTGCTCTTGCATTATAACTGCCCTTCACCCACACTATCTTTGCTTTTTTATTCTTCTTCTTATTATTTTATTTTTCTTGTGTTGCCTCTTTATTCTTCAAAATTTTACTACATGTTCATCAAGTCAACAGAAGAGATGGAATCCACATGAATAACTTGCAAGTAAAATAGAAGGTTTCAAGTTTTTATTTATTTATTTTAAGTTTTTACTGCTTTGATTCTACATAGGGGATTCAATATTACGGTTTCAATTTTGTTTTTAAATTCTTTTTACGATATAATTATATTAATCTAAAATTTTGTTTCTTCTATTATGCAAGGGAGATTCCATATTCTCCTAAACTTGTTTTTTTGTTATCCCTGTAAATGTACCCCAATGTTCTGACGAGACTTATCTTGTTCGACTTTCAGCAGTGACTAATTTGAACACGGCTTGGTAAGTGGTAGACGATATGGTCTTCCGAGGAGGATTTGTGCAAAAAAGGAATGATGCGTGAGGAGAGAAATTAAGAGGGGTAAGAAAATAAGAAATATAGTGCAAGGTTTATTGGTAAACTAGGAGGGGTAATTTTGTTAATTGCTTATAAATTTATCATGTAGGAGTATTTTTGCTATTGCATTATAATTGCCCTTCACCCACTATCTTTGTTTCTCTCTTCTTCTTCTTCTTATTAATAATAATTTATTTTTGTTGTGTTGCCTCTTTATTCTTCAATTTTGTATTACATCTTCATCAATATAATAGAAGAGATGGAATCCACATACAGAAATTGCAAGTAAAATAGAAGGTTTCAAGTTTTTATTTATTTTTTCCGACTTTTTATATTTCTCTATGTTTTTAATGCTTTGGTTCTACATATGAGATTCCATATTGCGATTTCAAAAAATTTAAATTCCATTTATGGTGTATTTATATTAATCTAATTTTTATTTCTTCTATTAAGCCACAGAGATTCCATATTCTCTTAAACTTTTTTTGTTATCCCTGTAAATATTCTCTTAAACTTTTATCGAAGTCTCTTCCATAATTTGTATGATTATTTCCATTAATACTTTTTTTGTTATTAGATAATTCATTTTGTTTTACACTAATGAAGTTCTAAATCTCCAAATTTATATATGCATAAAGATTTGGAATAATCAAAAGAAATTTCACATCAAATATTTGTATGTATATACGAACATAAGCTTTTTTATGTAATATGTGTGAAAATATACATGCAGCGCACGGACTTGGAAACTAGTTAATAAATAAATTAATAATTGTTCCTAACTTACTCAATTTCTCCTAATATTCCTCCAAAGCCTAACCACATTTCGCATTGTTCCTAACTTAACCAATTTCTCCTATCTCCTCACACATCATTTCATGTTTTTCCTTCACACTCCTCACCCAACTGCTGAGCGGCTAAACCTCTCTCTATCTCTATCTTCACGGGATTTGAAGGCTCATGCACTCCCTATTCCCCCTATTTCTTTGCACTATTTTTTCAATGCTCTTTAAATATATTTTTATCTTCTCAATCACTCCCTCCTATTTTATCCACTATTCAATTTTCTGTTGTGAATCATTGAAAATTGGATAAAGCAAAGGAGAGGCACTAAAGGGGCCACAAATAAAATAATGATTATAGCAAAAAAGGGCAATACCCAATGCTAAGGAAATATTTGCCTTTAAACCTCTCCATTGTATACCCAAATTTGAGCAATTGGATATTATCCTTAAATGAAGTTTGATTTTTTTAGTAGTTAAATGGAGAAAACATGTGATAATTAAATGATTAAATGAAATTCTTTTTGTTCGCAGAAGGATTTTGGTGTAACTTGGGATGTAAATTTGTATTGTGATTTGTTCAAAATTAGGGTGAAAAAAGAAAGATAAAAACCTTAAGACTTTAGTGTGTTTTGCTAAGGAAGCGATATGCACTTAAGCATGAATCCTAGACAGTGGGTCACAAAAATCTAATTTCTTAAAGAATAAAAAGCTTAACTTACATAGTTTCTTATTGAAAAAAAAAAAAACTAAGATATACATATTCTTAAGATATATAGATAAGGTTTTCAAGGCAACATTGACAAAAGGAGTCAAGTGAGGAGAGAGATGGGAGGGAAGAGAGGGAATAAAAAATGGAATGAAATGCGAGGAGATAGAAGAGATGAGGGGTTAGAAAATAAAAAAAATTGTGCAATTTTGATTCGTAAACTAGAGGGGTAATTTTATCCATTGCTCTTATATTTCGCTTGTAGGAGGATTTGTGCTCTCTTGCATTATAAATGCCCTTTCACCCGTACTATCTTATCTTCTTTTATTATTACTATTACTATTTTGGTTTTATTTTTCTTGTGTTGCCTCTTTATTTTAAAAAAAATTTACTACATCTTCATCAAGTCAATAGAAGAGATGGAATCCGCATGAAGAAATTCCAAGTAAAATAGAAGGTTTCAAGTTTTTATTTCGTTTTTCCGAGTTTTTTTCTCTAAGTTTTTAATGCTTTGATTCTACGTATGGGATTCATTTTACGGTTTCGATTTTGTTTTTTTAAATTTAATAGAGATTCCATATTTTCGTAAACTTGTTTTTTTTTGTTATCCTTGTAAATGTACCCCGGTGTTCCGACGAGACTTATCTCGGCTTCGACTTGCGCGGTGACACTAATTTGATCAAGGCTTGCTGATGGTGGTCTGATTAGGCCGAACTTACCCTGCAAAACATTTGTTATGCCTCATTAATCTCGTCAAAAGTTATTTAAACTTTTTTCTATTTTGTATAGCATTAACAAATCGCAATCACTGTCAAGAGATTGGCAGCCCCAGTGGGGGAGCACTCTGCTTGGGACTGTGAGGTCCCAGGTTCAACACCCCCTCCCCCTCCCATCCCCTGGAAAAAAAAAAATCACAATCACTTCCAATCGGTCTCGGCTTAGGAAAACTTATTTAAATAATATAATAATGTGATTATACACTGATATTTAGTTATAATAATAATAATAATAATAATAATAATAATAATAATTGTGTCCATATAAAATATTCACTTTTGTATTAACTTTTTTTTATAAAAGTGGACATTCAATTTGGAAGGGAGTAATAATCTATGATTTTTGGAATTGTTTCAAAAATGAAAGAAAAAATTCATACTCTTCGGGAGTTTAAATATGACAGATGTCCACAAAATACAAGCTTCTTTTGGTATATTTAGCAGTGGATCGAGAAAAGAAATATAAACTGCTAGGTGTCTGAAATTGGATTGGGAAGAGATTCGAGCACACTGATTAGCAAGCAATTGGGCAAAAGTAGAAACATTGATACTTCTTATTCTGAATATTGTATATTTAATCTATATAATTTTTTTTCACATAGACTGAAGCAAAAGAAAAAGATTGCGGACGAGTTTGATTTTCGGAGGAAGAAGCAGAAGAATGAAAGGGGTGGCAAAAGATGGAGGCTATTACTGCAAAATATCGGCACGAGGGAAGAATGAAATAAGGGTTTTTATATATTTTTGTTCCCCTAAACTTAAAAAAAAAAAACAAAAATGTTTTTTTATGTAAATTTATTAAAGGACTATTAATATACACCAATTATCTTTTGTAAAAATCAATGATGTAATTATATTATTTTTTAATTGACAATGGATTAAAATTTAAATTACGAATTTTTTTAAAGGATATAATTGATGCAAATTCAAATATCCACCACATCTTTCTGATGTACGCTTTACTGTATAAGGCATTGAATTCTACCTATAAAAATGGATTGAAATGTTTAAACATGGAAACAATCCCGAAATATCTTCCCCAATTTGTATGATTATTTAAAGAATAATTATTTCATTATTAGATAATTCATTTTGTTTTAAACTAATGAAGTTCTAAATTTCCCTCTTTTCACTCTTTTTTCAATGCTCTTTAAATATATTTTTTCATCCCTATCACTCCCTCCTAGTTTCTCCACTGTTCAATCCTATGATGTGAATCATTGAAAACTGGATAAAGCAAAGGAGAGGAACTGAAGGGAGAACCGATAAAATAATGATTATAGGATAAAACAGATATACCCATTGCTAAGGAAATATATGCCTTCAACCCTCTTCATTGTATACCCAAATTTGAGCAATTGGATATTATATTTAAAGGAAATTTGATTTATTTTAGTAGTTAAATGAAGAAAAAATGTGATAATTACATGATTAAATTAAATTCATTTTGTTAGTAGAAAGATTTTGGTGTAACTTTGGTTGTGAATTTGTTTGGTGAATTGTTCTAAATTAGGGTGAAAAAGACAGATAAAAACCTTAAGATTTGTGTGTGATTTTATTAGGAAGTGATATGCACTTAAGCATGAATCATATCCAGTCAGTCACAAAAATCTAATTTATTAAGAAATATATGAAAAGCTTAACATATACAGATTCTTATTATACAAAAATCTTAAGCTATACAGATTTTTATTTAAAAATGCTTAAGCTATACTGATAAGGTCTTCATGGCAACATTGACAGAAGGAGTCAAGTAAGGAGAGAGATTGGAGGGAGGAGAGAGAATTAAAAATGGAATGACGTGTGAGGAAATAGAAGAGAGGAATAAAATTAGGAGGGGTTAGAAAATAAGAAATATAGTGCAAGGTTTGATTGGTAAACTAGATGGGTAATTTTGTCCACTGCTCATAAATTTTGCTTGTAGGAGGATTTGTGCTTTGGCATTATATCTGCCCTTCACCCGCACTATCTTTGCTTTTTTCTTGTTCTTGTTCTTTTTGTTGCCTCTTTATTCTTCAAGTTGTTACTTCATGTTCATGAAGTCAATACAAGAGATGGAATCCACATGATGAAATTGCAAGTAAAATAGAAGGTTTCAAGTTTTTATTTATTTTTTCTGTGTATTTAATTTTTTTTTTAAAGTTTTTAATGCTTTGATTCTACATAGGGGATTCAATATTACGGTTTCAATTTTGTTTTTAAATTCTTTTTACTGTGTAATTATATTAATCTAAATTTTTGTTGCTTCTATTATGCAAGGGAGATTCCATATTCTCCTAAACTTGTTTTTTTTGTTATCCATGTAAATGTACTGTAACACCCCGCTCCGTAAGCACTTTTAAGTATATCAATTTTGAGCTGGTAATTTTTATAAGAGATAAGGGTATAATAGTCATTTGATAGTCTAAAATTTTAAAAAAAATAAAAAAATAAAAATATTTGAGTTTCAAGAAACTTGGAGACTAAGAACAAAATGATAATTAAGTATTGTCCAAATTTTCTTTGGCAAACACGTTGCCTTTGAGTCATCAATTCTCTAAACATTTTGATGAATCTCATTTTGCCATCCTTTCCTTTATACAAGGCCTCAGTAGTCTTCTTTTTCTCCTCATTCTTGCTTCACGCTTGTACAGCATAAGGTAAGCTTTCTCTTTTATTTTAATTTATTATTTCTTGATCGATTTTCTTTTATCCAATTTCTTGCTTTTGTTTCCTTTTAACACATATTCTTCAACTCCATAAATTCTCCATCAATTCCCTAGTAATTCTTCTTCTTGGTTCATTTACTTGTTCAAAACTGTGATTTGCAAATCCATTTCTACTAGTTCTCGGATCAGATTATCCTAGCAAGGACAAGCTGGGCATTTTTACTTCAATTCATTTCGTGCTCCTAGTTTGCATGGTCAATCAAATAATTTTTAGCTTCTTGGATTGAATTGAAATCTAAGGTAAGCTTTCCAGTTACAATTTATAATTTGATCCTAGATATTTATGGTGAATCTATTGGTTTGTTGGAAGACTTGGTTTAGTATTTAATTGTGGAGAATTATGTGATTTTAGGATTTGGATTATTTTGGTTCAGGCTGTTGGCATTTTTATCAGGTGAGTGGTCCTAACCCTTTTGAAAAATTATATATAAGTATTGTGTATTCATTTATTCATTGCACTCATGATCTGGATCCACTCATGACATGCACATGTTCATTTATTTGTCATCATGAAATATCTTTCTGAATAGGGGCATTTTTGTAATATTATGTTATTGCATTGGAAATTATAAATTTGACTGAATCTTATATGGATTTGTCTTCTAAATATTGACATGGTATGATAAAACTATAAGTTTATTGCATCGGGCCCAATTATTTTATCTAAAGGAGCTAAGTGCTACACCAGAGGGTGTGAGACACCTCTAGAGTCCTGATTCTGAACATCTGTATTTGGGGGCCCGTATGAATTTGATCTGCTATTATTATCATGCCTATGTCAATTTCACCTCGACAGTCCCGGAAAAAGTGTTTAGAAAATCAGGCCCCTTATTATAATCAATATATATGTGGTTTTCTCATTGTGCGAACTATTTTATGAATATAAAGTACTTTGGAAGGAAAATGGTTTTAAAAGACATACGCACCACTGGCACGGCCCTCACTGAGCTTCGGCTCACGTTTTCCAACTGTTTTTCCCCTCCACAGGTATCTGAAGGTGGTGCGACATTGTGGTATCACAGTGCGCAGCGGGAGCTTTGGATTAGCAATCTGTATTTACGGATATTAGTCTTGTATTTTATCGAATTTTAATGTAACCTTGTGGATATATTATAATTTTGGGTAATAGAATGTTTGTTTAGAACCTTGGCGTTTGTAAAAGATAGAACCCAGTGTCGAGAGGCACGCGACTTTCCCAGCCCGAGAGGGCCGGGGCGTCACATGTACCCCAATGTTCTGACGAGACTTATCTGGTTCTTCTTGCAACGGTGACACTAATTTGAACACGACTTGCCGATGGTGGTGTGATTAGTTCGAACTTGCCCCACAAAACATTTTTTATGTCTCATTAACCTCGGCAAAAGTTTATTAAACTTTTGCTATGTGGTATAGCGTTAACGAATCGCTATCACCTCCAAGCGCTCTCGGCTTAGTCAAACTTGATTTTAATAATATAATAATGTGATTATACTATGAAATTTAGTCATAATAATAATAATCTTTGTGTCCAAATAAAATATTCACTTTTCTACTGTTTTTTTTTTAGAAAGTGGACATTCAATTTAGAAGGGAGTAATAATCTCTTATTTTTGGAATTGTTTCAAAAAAGAAAGAAAAAACTAATACGCTATCACACCCCGTAACTAGAGGGTGACCTGGCAATGCCTCATCAACCTATGAGACACCGAACTCATAACATAATATTAATTTACAGACTAAATCATAAACAAATAAAACTTACTTCTTTATTATCTTAAATATTTCAGTGCCATTTTTAATTGAGAATACACAAACATAGTTCCACTATTGTTCAACTAAACATAAGTTTAAACAATAAACTATTACATAGCTTCAATGCATGTTCTATTCTTCGTATTCCCCATCCCAAGACTCCTCAAGAGCTCCATCAACATATTCATCTGCAAAAACATGTAGAGGTAAAGGAATGAGCTACACTAGCTCAGTAAGGATCAACCGTCCTTGGGATGAAGTATAAATTAAGACATAAAGCGTTTCTTGTTTTTCCAAAACATATGAAAACAATGCATAGCTTTACTTGGACATAAATACTATTTAAAACACTTGAAATATCTTGTAATAGTTAGTAGTACCCTAAGACCATTAGCATATGTTGTACGTTTTATATCTTTTTGAACATGTCATTTGAATAGGTAATTTTGCTTTTGAACATCAAATGCGTGATTTGATAGTAAAACTCATTAGCTTATGAAATTACTATTCTACTTGTCACTAGTTTTATGTAATGTTCTTTTCAATGAAATAAAACTAGTAGGATGTTTGATTGACGATTATGTTTTACTGATCATGTGTAATGAATACAAATCATATCATAGATACAATATATTGGGATATATTGTATCGGACGTGATCCGTTGGAGAAGTAATACTTCATGGTTCTTTAGTCATAAGTATTACTTCCTCAATACTATTTGGAATCCTTAGACCGTAGGTCTCCATGGTTTCCAGCATGAATGGAGCTACGTTTTGACTCAGTCGGACGTTACTTTTAATCGAGTAATCAATACGACTGATGATCGGATGTAGTATCCTATCATGGCTTGAATGTGAGAGGCATTGTAAGGAATTTGTCCCTCTCTTATCAGAGAGATATCCATGGACCCCTCGATAGGGGAAGACTGTTTAAATGCATGGCCGTGTTAAAATGTATTTAATAAAGTGGTTATTAAATACTATTTGTTGGAACAGTCTATTTGGAGATCGAGCATAAATACAATTAATCTATATAAGGGTGACAACTACCATGCCTTATGCTTAATTTGGATATCGCGAGACAAAGGGATTAAATAGTGGATTGATATTAGGTTCCACCACATATTCATTTACTCTGGGTAGTCACAATGTCCTGCTAGGGACCGCTTGTGATTTATGAACACATACTACTATTAAGTGTGTTTTTCATTACCATTGTTATATGAACCTACATGGTCACACGCATAGACGAGTGAACGAGCTTCATGTCCGATTCAATTAATCTAGAATGTGTCCGGGTTCATTGTATCGACATTTATTTTTTCCGAGAATAATAAAACGTTATTATTCGAATTAGAGATTAAAGGAGTGGCATTTTCGGTATTTGGTTATAGCTGGGATTACGTGAGAGTTATTATACGATAAAGACTCCCACTACCAGTAGAGGTTTACAGGACGTGGGAGTTAAAGACTCCCACTGCCGAAAGAGGTTGATAGGACGTGGGAGTTGTTCTTGGAAGAAAGTCTCATACCCTATATAAACCTCTTTTGGCCGAAACCCTAGGTTAGACTTGCTTGAGCCGCAATAAACAATATACCCCGAAATCAGATTTATTGATTTTCTACCTCATTTTCTCTCCAGATTCCAAAACTCAAAAAAACGAAGAGCTAGCACTCGCTGCTCGTTTCGTCGCGCGGATACCGGTTTGGAGTAATTTCGCAAGGGAGGACTTTGATATGTTTTTCCCAGGTGCTTAGCTGCAACCACCAAAGTCCTCCCTTGTGGAATTACTCCCTACCGGTATCCACGCGACGAAACGAGCAGCGAGTGCTAGTTCTTCGTTTTTCTGAGTTTTGAAATCTAGAGAGAAAATGAGACAGAAAATCAATAAATCTGATTTCGGGTGTTCTGAGTTTAACGTCCATTTGCCATATCTCATAGTCATAATATGCGGCTATGGCAAGTAAAATCCTAATAGACTTTATCATAACGACAGGAGAAAATGTTTCATCATAGTCAATACCATGAATTTGTCAATAACCTTTAACTACTAGTCGAGATTTAAAAGTGTGTACGTTACCATTCATGTCGTTTTTCTTTTTGAAAGACCATTTGTTATCAACGACCTTACACCCTTGGTCAACCAAAGTCCATACTTGGTTATAGTACATGGATTGCATCTCAGACTTCATAGCTTTTAACCATTTATCTGACTCAAAACTACGAATTGCCTCTTTGTAGGTAGTGGGTTCATCTTGATCAATCAGTTCAATGTGATGATCATCAGTCACGAGAAATCCATATCTCTCAGGCTGTTGATGTACCTGACTTGACCTCTTAGGCCTTGTGTCAAAGATTGAAGCTCAGTATCAGCACGTGAGCTTGCTTGAAGTTCCAAAGTTGGTTCAGATATTGTTTGGGGATCTTGAATTTCCTCAAGATGGATCTTACTCCCACTATCCTTTTTGGAAATAAATTCCCTTTCAAGGAATAAACCATTACGAGCAACAAACATTTTGTTCTCTGATGGACGATAGAAGTAATATCCTTTAGTTTCTTTAGGATATCCCACAAACAAACACTTGTCGGATTTAGGGGCGAGTTTATCGGATAACAAGCGTTTTACATACGCCTCGCATCCCCAAATTTTGAGAAATGAAAAACTAGGTCGCTTCCATGTCCATATCTTATATGGAGTTTTCTGAACCGCTTTAGAATGAACTCTATTCAATATGAATGCATCAGTTTCTAGGGCGTAGCCCCAAAAGAAAATTGGAAGACTGTTTGACTCATTATAGATCGAACCATATCAGTAAGGTGCGATTCCTTCGTTCTGATACACCATTCCATTGTGGTGTGCCAGGAGGAGTTATTTGTGAAACAATTCCACAGCCTCTAAGATGTTCGTCAAACTCTTGGTTAAGGTATTCACCACCTCGATTTGATCGAAGTATTTTCATACTTTTACCAAGTTGATTTTGTACTTCATTTTGGAATTCTTTGAATCTTTCAAAAGATTCTGATTTATGTTTCATTAGATAGACGTAGCCATATCTACTGAAATCATCTGTGAATGTGATGAAGTACTGAAACCCTCCTCTAGCACTTGTGTTTATTGGTCCACATACATCTGTATGTATGAGGCCTAACAAATCAGAAGCTCTCTCACTTTGTCCAGTAAAGGGAGCTTTAGTCATTTTGCCTAACAAGCAAGAATCACATGTCTCATAAGACTCTAAGTCAAATGATGTCAAAATTCCATCTTGATGGAGTTTTGATATGCGTTTCTCATTGATGTGGCCCAAACGATAGTGCAAAAAGTAGGTTTGGTTTAAGTCATTTGATTTAAACCTCTTTGTATTAATGTTATAGATTGTGTGAGACCCGCATTTTTTAAGCATTTATGTTAATAATAATATTATTGGAATGAAATAAATAAAATAAAATAGACGAGGACTTTATTTGCAATTGTTAATAGTTTAGGACTGAAGTTGCTAATTGTAATAGTTGAAGGACATAAATGGTAAATAGGACAACTTGGGTGAGTCATAGGACTACTTGTCAAAAATTTTGGGGTGGTGTTTAACACCTCCTGCTTCCCCCAGCGAAGTACAACCGTGCCTTCTTCTTCAAAATTTTTTTTTCTTTTCTTTTCTGCAATTTGGCGTCTGCTCTGATTACTCTCGGATTCCTTCCATCTTCATCTTTAATTTCTCTCTTAATTCATCAATCAATCTTGCTCCAGAAAACAAGAATTGTACTTTTATATAATCTTTCAAAGTTCTCAACTTTAATTTGGTAAGAGTTATTCATTTTAATTGAGTTTCTAATATTAGTTGCAATTCATGTTTAAATTGGTGTTTTCTATTTGAATTGGTAAAGTATAGGGTTAAAGGTTAGAATGCTGGTTAGCAAATGAAAAATTTTTGAAGGTTTTTTTTTCATCTCTGTTCGGTTTCTCTGTGTTCTGACTTCTGTTTCGGATTTTTTTTTCTGTTTTGCTGTTTGTTTTCTTGGTCTGTTTTCTTGCTGCTGTTTGTGAGTAATTCTGTTTTCTATGCTGTTACATGCTCTTGTCTTTGATTAGCATTTTTTGGAAGAAGAAGGTAATAGGTTCTGTTCTCTGTTTCCGATTTTTTCTGCTTTCTGTTTTCCGAGTTTTTGTTCTGTTTGGTAATTTTGCTGTTTTGTGCTTCTGGTAAGTCAGTAGCATGTTGGAAAGAAGAGGTTTAATATGGGAATAGTTCTGTTTCCCCTGTTCTAAATACTCCTGTTCTTTAATGAGAGTTTTCCATGATTTTGTTTGCCTTCTCTTGTTGTTTCAATGTCTTTTGGCAATTGCATTTACTGACATCTGCTTCATTCTTGTGAATAGTACTCTACAACTTGTTAATTCTTATGATTAAGGAGTGGTAATTCCAGCCTCTAAGCCTCAAGTCCACTAAATAACAAGTCCTTCAATATCTTAGCTATAGCTTTGGTGATTTCTAAACAATGTGAGAACTGTAATCTATGAATGACATGTTTATGTATGTCTTGCTCAAAGTAGCACGCTGAATGTGCTTGTCCTGTGTTTTGTCCGAGAGCTTTCTATAAATAATGAATTCGAGGACAAAATTTTTTATACTGAGTTGATTAACCGTTGTGCACGTATTGGTTATCTATCCGATTTAAGCATGCTCCCTGTCCCCGGTTAACTTCATATTTCAAGTTTAATCTTGAGACCGGGTTGTCCTTGACTTGTGAAATTTCGGGTTGTTACTTGTGCATACCTACCTGACTCGTTATAGGTTAAGTTTTAATTGTAGTTGAATGAAGATATTCCTTAGTTCGGGTTGATATTGTGTTCATGGATGTTGTTGAGTGGTTAGTTAATTGATTCACTAATAGTATGAGTACATAAGTGAGATTGTGGGTAAGAGAGAATGTTAGTCAAGTGCTTGGCATGTTCGTTGGTCGACATCTAAGTAATTCTATTTGGTGAATCTTATTATGTGATAGGAGCCGAACCGGAACATCCCGAGACTTCGTAAGGCGTTCAGAGTTTAAATCTTATAAGGTGAGTTCCTCTTTTCTTAAACCTTTTAAAATTGGAATTTAGGAACCTGTGCGTTCCAAACTTTCTTAAACTGTTTGAATTGGAATTTAGGAACCTGTGAGTTCCAAATATATTGCTGCATTGAATTTAGAACTGCTTTCAGTATAATCTTATACGAGACATTGATCATTCTTGCATGTTTTATAAAGTCGCATACATTCACGTATAGAGTCAGTGCGGTGTCGATTTAATACGAGAATTATCCTTACAAACATAACACCCGAGCCGGCCGATTGTAACTAATGAATTAATCGGATCTTATTGCTTCTCCGAAGCACGCATGATAATACTTTTTCTTGTGGGCCCCAAGGCTGTAGATGTCTTGCGCCATGGTCGGGAAAGCAAGGGCTGACGACTTCTGGCGTATGGCTCTGCAGTTCATAAGAGGTTGGCCAATTCCGGGTTAGGAGTTTTAACTCGGGATGGTCAGATCTAGGTGAATACAGGGCTAGTAGGTACCCTACCCTGTGATTTACCCGCATGATTTCTGGTGGATAAGGTAGAAAATCGCGCGCGTATCTGGTGTTCGGTTGGTATCTGGTTTTTCTGGTATCTGGACTTCTTGACATCCGGTTCTCTGTTAAATGAATTCATTATCTGTTATGTTGTATACATAATCGAAACAAAACCGCATGATTTACAAAACCGCATGAGCATCTTTTTTATCTTAGAATTTTTTCATTAAATGTACACTCGTTGCACACACACAGGAACTCACTAAGCATTAGCTTACACGTTTTCTTTCAAACTGCATCTCAAAATGCAGGTATGAAGTGCACTAGCGAGCGCCATTGAGATTGTTTTGTCGAACCTGGAATGCACATTCTGATTACTAGTTCTAGATTAGCCGTTTATTTTGGATTAATGTAAATTCTGTCAGAAATTATGTATTTTGATAATTCCGCTGTATTGTATTAACTATTACGGTTAAACAGGGTATTAACTATGTTTTGAGGATGTATAGTTTGTAGATGTGAATATTCTGTTAATAAACGGTTAGTTTTCTTTTAAGCATCTTATACAGGAACGTTACTTCATGTTTACTGCCGAGAGGTAGGTAGATGCCCTATTCGGCCCCAGTTGTACCTAGGGGTGGAATTGGGGGCGTCACAGGTGGTATCAGAGCCTAGGTTTAAGGATCGATACTATTATTTTTCGTTGAGAATTAAGTATTGGGAATATTTGGGTTGTTTTGTAACTTTTATGGATGACTATTCTTTATCGTATTCTTTTATTCATACCTTACTAATGATTTTATTTGTTATCTTGTAGGATGACAAGTAAGAAGGGAAAGGAGATTGTTTCTAAGAGTACATCCGTTCTTCCTCGGCCAAGGAGGTCTGGAAATAATAACGAACTCGTAGAGTCGTCGGAACGAAACCCTCCATTATCACCTCGCATAGAGGATACATCTCCATCAGCCGTGTTGGCACTCCCGGCCGTCGCAGCTAACACAGATAGCGAGTATGTCGAGTTGGAAGATCCCAAATCTCCCACTCCCAGTCATGTTAGAACCTCTATTCCTGATCGATGTGGAAACTGTGATCGAGCCAACTTCTGGTTAGACCGGCTTCTAGATACTAAAGAACAACTCGAGACCGATAATCGGTATTATCATTATTATAATGAGGAGTTATCGGAGAAGCTGGAAGCCAGCAAGAAAGAAATAGCGGAACTTAGAAATATTTTAGAAAATAGAGCTCAAAAGGCACGTCAGGATGCACATTGGCATCGGGCGTGGGACGTAGAAATGGAATTCCTTTGTGGGGAGGCGATAGAGAAAATGGATGAGTTGAGGAGGAGTGCTCGACGGTGGGCTGACTCCTCTTCCAGGTCAGCGGGACCTGCCCCTTAGTGTGAGTGTATTAGCTTGTTTAGGAGATGTTCGAACGATTAGTGTTTTAGGTAATGGTCTGAGTAAAAGGATGAATCTGCCTGTAAAGATCATCCTAGCATATGTACCTAGTGTCTAATGTTAGCAAGTGTGAGCTTTATGTTATTTTCTTTTCTCGTTTTGTAAACAATATGCAATTCATGTATATAAATGTAAATTAGCGTGGATTGTATTATAAACAGGGTTCTCTGGTTAACTGTTCTATTTGCTATTGATTATATGAACTGTTCTACTTGCTATTCATAATATGAACTGTGACAGGATATATTTATTCTTTACTTAATTTTGGGAGTAACATGACATATGCTTTAAGTATAATTTTCTTGAACCATATCAGATGGCTCCTAAAACTAGAAGGGGTCGTCCCCGTAGACCAGTTAGTGAAGAAGGGTCGCGTACCAGTAACCCTGAAGAACCACAGCCCCAAGAAACAATGCATGAAGCTGTTCCTTCTCAGGGGGACGGGAATATGATGGCCAGAGCAATCAATAGAATGACCGAGTTACTTGAAATGACTCTGGAACACCGTCAAACAAGTAGAACCAGGGTACCAGAGGAGGACGAGGCGTTGGAACGCTTCTTAAATTTTCGACCTCCTGAGTTTTACGGTGAAGCTGAACAGGAAATGAAGGCTGAACTCTTTCTGGAATGTCTGTAAGATATTTATCAGACCTTACGATATACTGATGAACGCAAAGTCACATTTGCAGCTTTTCGTCTCCGGGGGGCTGCAAAAGACTGGTGGTTAAGAATACAGGAAGCTAGGGAGCGGGATAATAAGGTCTGGAGTTGGTTCGACTTTCAGGAAGAATTTAAGAAAGAATTCATACCTAGATGGATCAGAGAGCAACGCGAAGATGAATTTCAAAATCTTCGTCAGGGAACGATGACGGTGAGTCAATATGTTGCTAAGTTTAATCGGCTATCAAAGTATTGTCTGCGTCTTATCAACACAAACGAGACTAAGACCCGACAATTCACCAAAGGACTACGACCTGAGCTACAAAGAGCTTTGGCACCACTACCTCCTATGAATTTTGGAGCGGCTGTTGAGTCAGCTACACGAACTGAGATAAGTGATAAGGTGATAGCTGCCCAACGACAAATTCCAGCAACAACTAGTCGATATCCGAAACGGGGAAACAATGGCCCGTTTACAAACCAAGTGGGAGGCCAAAAGCGAGGTAAATATGCTCCGTTACCACAACGGTCGAATAGTCAATCTTGTAGTTATTGTGGGAAAGACGGACATAGATACGAGACATGTCGCAGAAGGTTGAATTTGTGTTTCATTTGTGGAAGTTCGGGGCATAACGCGACCCAATGCCCAAGTTCAAGGAATCGAGTTCAAAATAATCCAAACTCTGGAAATGTGAATACAAGACCTGTTGGAGCTCGACCAGTACCCGAAAAGAAGGCGGGAAGACCACAAGTGAAGGCACGTGTGTTTGCCTTGGACGGAGAAAAGATGATAGACGATGCAAATGTAGTGGAAGGTACGCTAACTATATTTTCGCAAGTAGCACGAGTATTGATAGATCCCGGTTCTTCGCACTCATTTGTTGCACCTCATTTTATTCAATATTTGAATTGCATACCTGTTAAGCTTTCTTATAAATTGTTGGTTAGTTCACCCATGGGTAGTAGTGCGATTGCAGAAATGGTATACACTAATTGTGATATTATTGTTGGAAAAACTACCTTAGAAGGAGATCTTATTACTTTACCTTTCAAAGGATATGATGTTATATTAGGAATGGATTGGTTAGCTAAGCATTATGCTCAATTGGATTGTCGTGGTAAAACAGTGAAATTTTGTAAGCCTGGTGAGCCAATCTTGGAGTTCCGAGGAAGTAAAGCAAAGGAGGTAAACTTTCTGATATCCGGGACAAAGGCAACAAAGCTATTACGAAAAGGTTGTCAAGGAATATGGGCACATTTAATAAATAAACCTGAAGAGCAGATTGAGATTGGAAAAGTTCCGGTAGTGCAAGAATTTCCAGATGTATTTCCGGAAGAGTTAACATCTTTACCTTTAGACAGGGAAGTGGAGTTTTCCATTGATTTAACCCCAGGAACAGAATCTATATCCAAAACTCCCTATCGAATGGCACCCACTGAGCTTAAAGAGTTGAAAGAGCAGTTGCAAACACTATTGGAGCAAGGATTTATCCGACCGAGTACATCTCCTTGGGGAGCTCCGGTATTGTTCGTTAAAAAGAAAGATGGAACCTTGCGACTGTGCATTGATTATCGCGGACTGAATAATGTGACCGTGAAGAATAAGTATCCTCTACCACTTATTGATGAATTGTTTGATCAGCTACGAGGAGCTGGATGCTATTCTAAATTGGATATGAGGCAAGGATACTATCAGGTGAAAATTCGAGCGGAGGATGTACCAAAGACGGCATTCAACACACGGTATGGTCACTTTGAATTTTTAGTAATGCCTTTTGGGTTAACAAATGCACCTGCTACTTTCATGGATCTTATGCATCGCATATTTAGACCGTACTTGGATCAATTTGTGGTTATTTTTATCGACGATATCCTAGTATACTCGCCGACTCCTGAAGCTCATAGAGATCACTTGAGGCAAGTATTGCAAACTCTGCGAGAACATAATTTATATGCCAAGTTTAGTAAGTGTGAGTTTTGGTTGGAGAAGGTATCATTTTTAGGACATGTAATTTCTAAGGATGGATTATCAGTTGATCCTTCTAAAGTTGATGCGGTGACTCATTGGAAAAGGCCGCAGAATCCAACCGAGATAAGAAGTTTTCTTGGATTGGCAGGGTACTATCGGCGATTCATACAAGATTTTTCTAAGATTGCCGGACCTTTGACTCGATTGACCCAAAAGAAAGTGGAGTTCCAGTGGAATGATAAGTGCGAGCAAAGTTTCCAGGAACTGAAGCGAAGATTGACTTCAGCCCCTATTCTGATACTCCCACACCCCGAACAAAGTTATCAGATCTACACCGACGCATCTAAAGAAGGGTTAGGTGGTGTCTTGATGCAAGACAGGAAAGTGGTAGCATATGTTTCGAGAAAATTAAAAACACATGAGCAGAATTACCCTACCCATGATCTTGAACTGGCTGCTATTGTGTTTGCTTTAAAGAAATGGAGACATTATTTGTATGGTGCTACATTTGAGATCTTCACCGATCACAAGAGTCTGAAATATTTGTTTACTCAGAAAGATCTTAATATGCGGCAAAGGAGATGGATGGAATTTCTTGAAGAATATAAGTGTCCCATAAATTATCATCCAGGTAAGGCAAATGTGGTTGCTGATGCGTTGAGTCGAAATGTACGAATGGTTGAATTACGAAATTTGGAGGTAAAGCCATTAGAGGAGTTAGTTGGAGCAGAGGTAACAGTAAGAGAAGGAAGACTTATGGTTACGAATGTTACAGTTACACCTGATCTGCAGGAATGTATAAGAGAAGCTCAAATGAATGGAAAACAATTTCAGAAATTCAAAGAACAGATATTAAAAGAAGGGAGACATGGATTCTACTCGCGTGAAAGTGACGGAATTATATGTTTTCGAGACAGAATTTGCATCCCTGAAGATGAGAAATTGAGAAGAGTTATTCTGGACGAAGCTCATCGAAGTCGATATACAATCCATCCTGGAGGAAATAAAATGTATCAAGACCTTAAGAAAACATACTGGTGGAATGGAATGAAGAGAGATATCGCTCAGTATGTATCCAAATGTCTCACATGTCAGCGAGTAAAAGCTGAACACCAGAAACCAGGTGGATTATTGCAGCCATTACCGATTCCAGAATGGAAGTGGGAATGTGTGACAATGGACTGTGTGTGTGGACTACCTCGGTCTAAAGGTAATAAAGATGCAATTTGGGTTGTCATTGACAGATTAACTAAGTCAGCACATTTCATTCCGGTGAGTATGACCTACTCATTAGATAAGTTGGCTCAACTTTATATCGAGGAGATTGTGCGATTACATGGTGTACCTTTGACTATTGTTTCTGATAGAGATGCTAGATTCACATCAAGATTTTGGACCAAGTTTCAAGAGGCTCTTGGTACTTCGTTGCGTTTTAGTACTGCGGCGCATCCACAGACTGATGGGCAATCCGAACGAACCATTCAGATATTAGAAGATATGTTGCGAGCCTGTGTATTGGAATTTGGAAATAAATGGGTGGATAATGTGGCATTTGCGGAATTCGCATACAATAACAGTTATCAGTCTTCAATTGGAATGCCACCATACGAGGCATTGTATGGACGAAAATGCAGAACACCCTTGTACTGGGGAGAAGTTGGTGAACGACAGACTATGAGAGATGGAAATATTTTGCCTGAAATGGAGGAAATGAATGGTAAGGTTAAGCTTATTCAAGAACGGTTACTTGCAGCACAAAGTCGTCAGAAAAGTTATGCTGATAATCGCCGACGGGATCTTGAGTTCGAGGAAGGCGATGGAGTATTTTTAAAGTTAACACCTCATAGGGGAAAATTTAAACATAATCGTCGGGGTAAACTCAATCCAAGATTTATCGGACCCTTTAAGATAATTCGGAGAGTTGGAAAGGTGGCATATCAGTTAGAGTTACCAGTGGAGCTTGGTGGATTGCACGACGTGTTCCATGTTTCGCAACTCAAGAAATATCACCCAGCTCCTGAGCATGTTCTTAATGAGGAACCTTTACACTTACGCCAGAACTTGACCTATGAAGAGAATCCGATCAAGATTTTAGAACGGAGTGTAAAGGAGTTAAGAAATAAGAGGATACCGATGGTTAAAGTCCTATGGAAGCACCATGGTATTGAAGAAGCCACTTGGGAAACTGAAGAGTACATTCAACAAAAGTACCCTGAATTACAACAAGGTATTAACAGTTAATTTCGAGGACGAAATTTCTTTTAGGGGAGGATAATTGTGAGACCCGCATTTTTTTAAGCATTTATGTTAATAATAATATTATTGGAATGAAATAAATAAAATAAAATAGACGAGGACTTTATTTGCAATTGTTAATAGTTTAGGACTGAAGTTGCTAATTGTAATAGTTGAAGGACATAAATGGTAAATAGGACAACTTGGGTGAGTCATAGGACTACTTGTCAAAAATTTTGGGGTGGTGTTTAACACCTCCTGCTTCCCCAGCGAAGTACAACCGTGCCTTCTTCTTCAAAAATTTTTTTTCTTTTCTTTTCTGCAATTTGGCGTCTGCTCTGATTACTCTCGGATTCCTTCCATCTTCATCTTTAATTTCTCTCTTAATTCATCAATCAATCTTGCTCCAGAAAACAAGAATTGTACTTTTATATAATCTTTCAAAGTTCTCAACTTTAATTTGGTAAGAGTTATTCATTTTAATTGAGTTTCTAATATTAGTTGCAATTCATGTTTAAATTGGTGTTTTCTATTTGAATTGGTAAAGTATAGGGTTAAAGGTTAGAATGATGGTTAGCAAATGAAAATTTTTGAAGGTTTTTTTTTTCATCTCTGTTCGGTTTCTCTGTGTTCTGACTTCTGTTTCGGATTTTTTTTCTGTTTTGCTGTTTGTTTTCTTGGTCTGTTTTTCTTGCTGCTGTTTGTGAGTAATTCTGTTTTCTATGCTGTTACATGCTCTTGTCTTTGATTAGCATTTTTGGAAGAAGAAGGTAATAGGTTCTGTTCTCTGTTTCCGATTTTTTCTGCTTTCTGTTTTCCGAGTTTTTTGTTCTGTTTTGTAATTTTGCTGTTTTGTGCTTCTGGTAAGTCAGTAGCATGTTGGAAAGAAGAGGTTTAATATGGGAATAGTTCTGTTTCCCCTGTTCTAAATACTCCTGTTCTTTAATGAGAGTTTTCCATGATTTTGTTTGCCTTCTCTTGTTGTTTCAATGTCTTTTGGCAATTGCATTTACTGACATCTGCTTCATTCTTGTGAATAGTACTCTACAACTTGTTAATTCTTATGATTAAGGAGTGGTAATTCCAGCCTCTAAGCCTCAAGTCCACTAAATAACAAGTCCTTCAATATCTTAGCTATAGCTTTGGTGATTTCTAAACAATGTGAGAACTGTAATCTATGAATGACATGTTTATGTATGTCTTGCTCAAAGTAGCACGCTGAATGTGCTTGTCCTGTGTTTTGTCCGAGAGCTTTCTATAAATAATGAATTCGAGGACAAAATTTTTTTATACCGAGTTGATTAACCGTTGTGCACGTATTGGTTATCTATCCGATTTAAGCATGCTCTCGTCTCGGTTAACTTCATATTTCAAGTTTAATCTTAAGACTGGGTTGTCCTTGACTTGTGAAATTTGCAGGGTTGTTACTTGTGCATACCTACCGACTTGTTATAGGTTAAGTTTTAATTGTAGTTGAATGAAGATATTCCTTAGTTCCGGTTGATATTGTGTTCATGGATGTTGTTGAGTGGTTAGTTAATTGATTCACTAATAGTATGAGTACATAAGTGAGATTGTGGGTAAGAGAGAATGTTAGTCAAGTGCTTGGCATGTTCGTTGGTCGACATCTAAGTAATTCTATTTGGTGAATCTTATTATGTGATAGGAGCCGAACCGAACATCCCGAGACTTCGTAAGGCGTTCAGAGTTTAAATCTTATAAGGTGAGTTCCTCTTTTCTTAAACCTTTTAAAATTGGAATTTAGGAACCTGTGCGTTCCAAACTTTCTTAAACTGTTTGAATTGGAATTTAGGAACCTGTGAGTTCCAAATATATTGCTGCATTGAATTTAGAACTGCTTTCGTATAATCTTATACAGACATTGATCATTCTTGCATGTTTTATAAAGTTGCATACATTCCGTATAGGCCGGTGCGGTGTCGATTTAATACGAGAATTATCCTTACAAACATAACACCCGAGCCGGCCAGTTGTAACTAATGAATTAACGGATCTTATTGCTTCTCTGAAGCACGCATGATAATACTTTTCTTGTGGGCCCCAAGGCTGTAGATGTCTTGCGCCATGGTCGGGAAAGCAAGGGCTGACGACTTCTGGCGTATGGCTCTGCAGTTCATAAGAGGTTGGCCAATTCGGGTTAGGAGTTTTAACTCGGGATGGTCGAGATCTAGGTGAATACGAGGGCTAGTAGGTACCCTACCCCCGTGATTTACCCGCATGATTTCACGGTGGATAAGGTAGAAAATCGCGCGCGTATCCGGTGTTCGGTTGGTATCCGGTTTTTCCGGTATCCGGACTTCTTGATATCCGGTTTTCTTGTACTGGACTTCTTGACATCCGGTTCTCTGTTAAATGAATTCATTCATTTGTTATGTTGTATACATAATCGAAACAAAACCGCATGATTTACAAAAGCGCATGAGCATCTTTTTATCTTAGAATTTTTCATTAAATGTACATCTGTTGCACACACACGGGGAACTCACTAAGCATTAGCTTACACGTTTTCTTTCAAACCGCATCTCAAAATGCAGGGTATGAAGTGCACTAGCGAGCGCCATTGAGATTGTTTTGTCGAACTCGGAATGCACATTCGATTACTAGTTCTAGATTAGCCGTTTATTTTGGATTAATGTAAATTGCTGTAAATTATGTATTTTGATAATTCATTTGTATTGTATTAACTATTACGGTTAAACGAGGGTATTAACTATGTTTTGAGGATGTATAGTTTGTAGATGTGAATATTCTGTTAATAAACGGTTAGTTTTCTTTTAAGCATCTTATACGAGAACGTTACTTCATGTTTACTGCCGAGAGGTAGGTAGATGCCCTATTCGGCCCCAGTTGTACCTAGGGGTGGAATTGGGGGCTTCACAGATTGGCCTTTTAATGGATTCATCGAGGTTAAGAATATAAAGCCCATTCATCAAAGAGGCATCTCCATAGAAGATAGGATCTTTATGAATGGTGCAAATTTTATTCATAATATTTATTTCAAAACCATCAATATCCAAACAAGAAACTGAAATAATATTCCTACTCAAAGTTAGAACATGAAGACAATTATTCAGTTCAATAATAAGGCCACTTGGCAAAACTAAATTAAATGTCCATGTAGCTACAACAACAAATCTTGCTCCATTAGCTACTCTCAGGTCCACTTCTCCTTTTGCCAGTGATCTACTCCTTTTGAACCCCTGCACATTTGCACAAATGCGAGATCCACAACCAGTATCTAATACCCATGAAGTAGGAGCAGACATTTTAATTTCAATAACATAAATACCTTGAGAGACAGTCAAACTGGCTTTCCCCTTTTTCTTCTCTTCCAAGTAGAGCTTGCAGTTCATTTTCCAATGACCTGGTTCATTGCAATGGAAGCAAACCCCTTCCTTTGGTGCCTTGGTCTTGGGCTTGGGCTTAGCCTTCACCGTTCTTGGCCATGGGCTTTCCCTTTCCTTTCTTCTTGAAATTCCCTTTTTGAACCATTAAGACTTCAGGGGTCTTCTTAATGTTCAGTTCAGCCTGCTTGAGCATCCCGTATATCTCATGTATGGACTTCTCAATGGCATGCATGTTGAAGTTCATCACAAATTGGTCATACTCCGGTGGGAGTGAGCCCAAGATCATATCTGTGGTCATGTCATGACCTATAGGAGCCCCAAGTTTCTCAAGTTGGTCAAGATAGACATTTATCTTAAGAACATGTACACTTACAGAGGTGCCAGGGGCCATCTTGCATCTATTCAACGCCTTAGTGGTGAGGAATCTTTCTAGACGGGCTTGCTCTTGGAACATTTCCTTGAGCTGGCCTATCATCTAGAAAGCCTCAACCACTTCAAATTGTTTTTGAAGGTCAGTGCTCATTGTGACTAACATGAGACAAGTCACATCGTTAGAGTCATTACAATGCGTCTTCAAAGCATCTTTCTCAGCTCTAGGGGCGTTGTTTGCAGGCTGTTCAGGAATATCCGTATCAAGGACGTATAGCTTTCTTTCCGGCTTAAGGACAATCCTTAAGTAGCGGGCCCAATCAAGGAAATTGGTCCCACTTAGTTTTTCTTTTTCAAGAACGGATCGCAATGAATTGTGTGAAGTATTGGTTGCCATTATCTACATTAAATTATTTGCAATGTCATTAGTTTTGAGCAAAAAAACTTTCCACAATTTCAACACTTGATAAATAATGGAGAAAACCATTTTACGATAGTTATAAGTAAGCTTTGGCTTAACACCCATAATTAAAGTAAAATCAACTCATGGGAATGACATCTATATGTCCCGGCTATTTCCCATTTTATGCCCTAGGCTCAAAACTATTTTGGTAGCCTAGTTAAGTCGAACCATGTCTAAGCATATGGAAATCACTATTTTCCCATCTCATTTTGCTTAGATAACCACCTATTTGTTGCTTTGGCAAGTAGACAAAATGATGATACAAGATGAAGGAGTGCTTAGGATATGGTAGGCATTTTAAGACTTAATTAAAACAATTTAATTCGATAAGTTGTTAAACCCCATAAGACAAGAATATAAGCATCACATGCAAGATATAAAAACATAAATGTAAACGTGAGATAGCATGGCCTAAACCTATGATGACTCCCATGAGCCTTGTGGGAGCCAATGGTTAATCTAAGTCAATACCCATCTCATGGATAATGTCTTCGATCCAACGTCCTCCAGTCTTGTTACATAATTGCATGGGCATACCCAGCCTTCAATGTAAAGCAATAAATCTAATCTAAGAAAGCAATTACAATTTTACAATATTGAAAAATTACTTGCAGGTCGTATTATAAAATTACAGCCCCATAAATGTAAAGAAAAATAGGGTAGAGTAGGCCATGCTAAAACTTATATAAATCATAATGAAAATAAGTAACGAGTACAGATACAAAGTCTTAAGCTTTGCCACTACGCAGAAAAATCTGATTCTTCCTCTACTCGTCGACTGAGTTTGCTGCCCCGATTTTAACCCTCAATCGCATAACAGGTTTATACGATAACATAAACGGTTTATGCAGTATAATCGAATTAATAACAGATTAACATAAACAGTTTATGCAGTATAATCGAATTAACAACATACGACAGCAGTTTATGCATATCAGAATCACATAAACATTTTTTCTGTTCCACACATACACATACCAAATCGAAATTGATATGTTTTATGATGTGATTAACAATATCGAATTCGAATAGTATGAGCAAGGCTCTGATACCACTGAAGGGATTTATGGGTAGAAACTCGTTCTAAACACCCATGAATCCTCCCCCGAAGAATCCGCTCATACCATAGTGGTTGCAGCTAAGAACCAGGAAAAAACAGAACCTTTAACTGAAAACGTAAGTCCTTTTTCGTATTTTTCGATTCCTATGGTATGAGTGGATCCTTCGGGAGAAGATTCATGGGTGTTTAGTACAAGTTTTTGCCCATAATTCCCTTCAGTAATATACTTGACTTGAAAATAGAACATAACAGAAACAAAAATAGAGCCTCGGACAATGCATTGTCCGCGAATCAATGGCCAAAAGCTCGGACATAGTACATTGTCCATCCGTTCGATCGCACAGTTGCAGACGAACCATATTCGTCCGCAGGTATCATCCGTAGTTGGACAATACACCCTGTAAATGTTGCGGATGAAGCTGAAGACGATAGATAGGAGGAACCAATCGTCTGCAACATACATAAGAGAACATTTTCATAACAAAATGACAAAGGAAAGATACTTTACTGAAAACAAACAATCCCAACCCAAAATGACACATTTTGACAACCTCAAAACATACCAAAACACAACCATAGCATTCCAGAACAATACTCTTCCATATCTGTCATTTATACATCTAAAATCGTGCTATGGACATTGTAGCCGCCCATAACTTTTCATCCAGATGTACAGAACATCAGACATAGTTGGTATCGCTAAAACATTCAACAAGTAATTCGCAACAGAGCTCAATAATCTGGTAATAACTCTAGACCAACTGTTAACAACCCAAAATTATTATTTCCCGTTCAGAAGGGCCAGAACAGAACATTAGTTCAGTTACTTCCCCCCGAACAAGGGCCAGTGGGTTTATTTTTTAGGGGTGAAAATCCTCTGTCCCCGTCTCTGTATGTCCCCGTGTCCCTAACCAATCAGAATTTACTATATAAATATTTGTTTCAGTTATATATACACATGGTGAATTGTGATTGGTTGGGGACACGAGGACATACTCGAACGGGGACAGAGGATTTTTTGCCATTTTTTAGGATACACTTTGTTATGTCATCACTCACCCTTGTGAACTCCATAACACTGTTAACAGTCCTAACGTTTTACTCCCACTAGTGTCCGGGCCAAGACAGAACAGTGCTCTCGGGCACATCAGAACAAAAATCAATGACGGGATATGTCCTGAAATTGGTCCATCAACACACAAGAGCTCTAGATTGGGAATATGCATATGACGACCCGACCAAAATACATCCAACCAAGTATACAACAACATACACATATAAAATACAACAATTAACAAGTAAGCGATGCAAATATAATTCGACACTTCATCCATTTTGATGAGGTAAAACACGTGGAAATATTTCAACACAATTGAGCTCAATTTTTCCATAATTTCTATTATTTTCCTTTTCCCCTCCTTTTTCTTTCTCTTTCTCTTCCTTATAAAAATCATGCAATAACTACTCAAACTAACACACTTTCACCACGAACACAACTACCCAAGACTTTCTAACTTCACAATTAAGCCCCTCAACTTCCTAAACACATCAATGCGCCCATAAACAATTATGTACATAACATATCACACATTAAAACAATTAAACACATATAAATCACATAGCTTCATGCAAATTACTAAGGCCAAAAGTCCTGGGTATCACATCATTCTCCCCTTACAAAAGTGTCATCTCCGAAACTTACTTACCTTGTTCCTGAAATAAGTGAGGGTACTTCCATCTCGCTTCCTCTTCCATCTCCAATGTAGCCTCCCTTTTGGTATAGTGCGACCATTGCACACTCACATATGGTATCGTTCTTATTCTCAAGACTTTGTCCTTTCAGTCCACAATCCTTACCAGGACTTCCTAATACAATAAATCTTCTTGAAGTTCTAACAATTCATCTTTCAATATGTGATTTGGATTAGGAACATACTTACTCAACTGTGAAATATGAAAGACGTTGTGAAGTCTTGACATCGTCGGCGGTAGTGCTAAACGATAAGCTAACTCGTCAACCCGTTCCAAAATTTCAAACGGTCCCACATACCATGGACTCAGCTTACTAGTCTTACCAAATCTCATCACCCTTTTGTTGGCGAGACCCACAAGTATACTTTGTCCCCGACCTAAAGTTCCAAAGGTCTTCGTTTGCTTTAAACCCAGTTTTTGTGTCGGTCTTGAGCTGGCTTCATTCTTTCTCGAATCAACTCTACCTTTTCGGTCGTTACCTGTACCGATTTCTGTCCAGTTAATTTCTTCTCCCCAATGTCGTCCCAAGATACCAGTGACCTACATCGTCTTCCATACAAGGCTTCATAATTTTTCCGAGTTTTTTCTCTCTAAGTTTTTAATGCTTTGATTCTACATAGGGGATTCAATATTAAGGTTTCAATTTTTTTTAAAATTATTTTTACAATGTATTTATATTAATCTAATTTTTTGTTCCTTATATTATGCAAGGGAGATTCCACATTCTCCTAATTTTTTTTTTTTTTGTTATCTCTGTAAATGTTCTCTAGTGTTCTGACGAGACTTATCTAGGTTCGGCTTGCAGAAGTGACACTAATTTTGACACGGATTTCTCATGGTGGTTTGATTAGTTTGAACTCGCCCAACAAAACGTTTGTTTTGCCTCATTAGTCTCGTCAAAAGTTATTCAAACTTTTGCTATGTGGTATAGCATTAACAAATCTCTATCACTTACAAGCGTTCTCAGCTTAGGAAAACTTTATTTAAATAATATAATAATGTGATTATACTCTTATATTTAGTCATAATAATAACAATATTTGTGTCAAAATACAACATTCACTTTTGGTTTGGTTTTTTGTTTTTAATAAAATTGGACATTCGATTTGGAAGAGAGTAATAATCTGTGATTTTTGGAATTGTTTCAAAAAATAAAGAAAAAATTCATACACCTGGGGAGTTTAAATATGAAAGTTGTGCACAAAATACAAACATCTTTTGGTGTATTTAGCTGTCGATCGAGAAAATAAATATAAGCTGCTAGGTGTCTAAAATTGGATTGGGAAGAGACTTTAGCACACTGATTGGCAAGCGATCGTGCAAAGGTAGAAACATTGATAATTTTTTATTCTGAATATTATCTATTTAATCTATGTAATTTTTCGATTTGTGTCCTTTTGCATAGAGACTGAAGCTAAAGCAGAAGATTGCGAACGAGCTTGATTTTTGGAGGAAGAAGTAGTAGAATGAAAGAGCTGGCAGAGATGGCGGCTACTGCTGCAAAATAACGGTGGGAGGGAAGAAGGAAATTACTGTTTTTATATTATTTTTTTTGTTCCCTAAATGTATAAACGAAAAATCTATTTTTATGTAAATTTATTAAAGGGATATTAATATATACAAATTATCTTTTGTAAAAATCAACGATGTAATTATATTATTTTTAAAATTAACAGTTGTTTAAACTTTTTTTAACGGTAAAATTGGATATCATTAATGAATATCAGAAAAGATGTGTGGTAGGAGAAAATCCGGAGGACCTCCAAACCATGGAGACGAGGTCTTAGACCTCGTAGCATATTTTATCAATACATCAGCAGTACTGTTACATGATCTATGAATATAAGATATATTGGCTATTCGAAGACCCTGAAGATTCTTAATTAGACTAACAAAAAGACCTATTAAGGATATATCTTCGTGGTGAACCCGGTTGACCAGGGTTTGGCAGTCACTTCCTATTACACATGCTTGAAAACACTACAAGAAAAACGCCTATTAGCTACGGTCGAATCCATTGCTAATACACGATTAGCTACGGAATTACCACGGAAACAAACCGTAGCTATATTCACGTCGCTAAATTAAATTAACTACGAAATATTAATTCGTAGCTAAATAGCTACGGAAATTCCGTAGTTAACTTTCACCCGGGTCACTTAAAATGGGTATGGTAACGGCGGGTTTGCTACGGAATACTTTTAATTTAACTACGGAATAACTACGGTATTTATTTATTTTTTTAAAAATAAATTTAAGTAGCTACGGATTTGCTACGGAATATTTTTAATTTAATCTACGGTATTTATTTAATTTTTAATAATAAATTTTATTGGCTACGGAATATTTTAATTTAATTTAATAGTTGGCTACGGATTTGCTACGGAAATATTTATTAAAATAATAGCTACAGATTAGCTACAGAAATATTCATTTAAATAATATAAAATAGAATTATTTCCGTAGATAATCTGTAGCTATTAGGTACGCTTTTTTACCATAAAATGTATATATGCTACTAGCTCCCTGCCAAAACAGAAATGATACCAAACAATTTATATGCACAATCTGCCTTAAGCTATTATTTCAAGCCAACTAAGCCAAAAACGTTGAGCACAATCTAAGTGAAATACTTAATACAATCCAAACAAAAAGCTTAACACAATCCAAGCCAAAAGCCTAATACAATCAAAGTGTTCAAGTTTAAAAACTAAAAACTAGCCAAACAACAAACTTAAAACATCCAAGAAACAAACTTAAAACAAATGTCATCTAAAGGCGGTAATCATCTGCAACTATGGTGTCGTCTAAGTCATCCATGGACTCATCACCGTCATCGTCATGACTGTCATCATCGCTGCCCGAACCCTATAAACAAGACCCACAAAATGCTCTTAAAAAGTTATCAAGTTCCGAACCCTATTAAACAAATAAAACAAACCTAGAAGTATTTTCAGTACTACTTCTTGTTCTGCTCTGGGGTTTGACGAACCAGCAACGGAAAACAGTATCGTGGTATCAGTTGAGAAATGACCAAACTGTAGGAAAAAAAATTCATAAAATTAAAAGAAAATTAACTGAAAATTAATTAATTTGGCGAATATTAATAGAATACCTATAAACAAGACCCACAAAATGCTCTTAAAAAGTTAGCAAGTTCCGAACCCTATTAAACAAATTAAACAAACCTAGAAGTATTTTCAGTACTACTTCTTGTTCTGCTCTGGGGTTTGACGAACCAGCAACGGAAAACTAGGGGTGTCAATCGAGCTATGTGAGCTGAGCTTGGCATAGCTCACATAAAAATTGAAAAGCTCACGCTCACGCTCAGCCCGGAAAAGCTCATAAACCTTGAGCTCACGCTCAGCTCACATTTTAACACGAGCTCGAGCTTAGCTCACGAGCTTCCCAAGCTCATTTATATCAGCGAAAAAAACAAAAATCCTATCTCAAGAATAGTATAATACAATGAGTCTTAAAATTAAATTTGGACAAGAATACAAAAAAGAAGCAAAAGAGACAAAACAACATAAATATAGAATATGATTTGGATTAATTGTCCATTGATGCAGTAGCATAGTACAATTAGAAAGAAATAGCCAAATTTTACCTTGTAAACGTGTTGAAGACAGAATAAGGATGACTGATGATGGTGATGGAAGATGATGAGTCAGTCTCGGAGAATACTCAATAGGGTTTTGTGAAGGAGAGAATAATTAAACTGTGGTATTGAGTATTGAGTTTATCAATATATTATAATAATAATATTATTATTATTATTTTATATATTTATATATATATTTAATATTTTAATTATATTAATCTTATTCGGGTTCGAGCTTTTTTCGGGCTGAGCGGGATCAAGCTCACGCTCAGCTCACATAAGAAGCGAGCTTGAATATTAAGCTCATGTTCAGCTCACGCTCACATTTTTTCGAGCTATATGAGCCGGGTTCGGGCCGGCCCCGAACCCGTTGACACCCCTACGGAAAACAGTATCTTGGTATCAGTTGAGAAATGACCAAACTGTAGGAAAAAAAATTCAGAAAAAAAATTCAGTAATTTTAGAAAATTAACAGGAAATTAACAGAAAATTAATTAATTTAGCGAACATTAACAGAATAAAAAATATCAGTAAAACCTAGATGTGAAAAACAAAAACGAAATGCAGACTGTGGGTAGTGCCGTATATCTCCGAGACCTTGATACCCCTGACAAAGACCAGAAATTAAGGAGAGAGATATAAATAGAAATGTAGTGAATTACCAGAGAAGCTTGGCGGTGGATATGGCGGATCTGGTGGAGGTGGTTGCCGGGGTGGTGGAGGTGGTGGTGACCGCAGTTATTCGAGCAGAGGTGGTCGACGCGATGGTGGTTTTCGGGAAGGTGGAGGTGGTGGATATGGTGGTGGTTGTCGGGAAGGTGGATGTGGTGGTTATGGTGGATGTGGTGGTTATGGTGGATTGAGTTAAGGAAGAGGGGGTGGTGCTTCCGCGATGGAGGAGTTAAAGGTTAGGTTAGGAGTTTTGCTGGGTTGGGATGTTTTATTAATTGTATTAGTTAAGTTTTTTTTTTTATTTGAAAAATACATCCCGCTACGGAATTTTTTTATATTTTAGATAATAATTTTTTTGGGGGGACTATTCAATTAGTTTAATTATTTTTTTTGTTGGATAATATATTCGCTACGGCTTGGCTACGGAAATTAAATAAAATAAAATATTGAAAATATTCCGTATAGATATAGCTACGGACTCGCTACGGAATATTACACAAAAATAAATTGTACAAGTTAATAAACATTTGCTACGCAATATTCCGTAGCAAATAAAATATAATTTAGCGCCAATATTCCCGCCAATAAAATCCTCGTAGTCGTAGGAATTCCGTTGCTACGGATAAATAGTAAAAAAAATTACGCAGATTTTATTTATTTTCTATTTTTGGGGACTATTTAATTAGTTAAATTTTTTTTGTTGGGTAACAGATCCCGCTACGGAAATAAAAAATATAATATCGAAAACAATATTTAGCTAATTTGTTGTAGAGTTAGCTACGGAAGGGCAAACAAAAATATTAATAAAAGTTCATGTATGTTTGCTACGGAATTTCCGTAGCAATCTGGGGGGAAAAAGTTGGCACCAATGTTCGCGCCAATAAAATCCTATTAGTCGTAGCAATTCTGTAGCTACGGATAATTAGTAACAAAAATTCAAGGGGATTTTATTTATTTTCTATTATTGTTAACATATTATTTTTCTGGAATATTTAATTAGTTAAATTTTTTTTGTTGGGTAACAAATACCGCTACGGATTTGCTACGGAAATAAAATTATAATATCGAAAAGGGCAAACAAAAATAATTAATAAAATTTCACATATGTTTGCTAAGGAATTTCTGTAGCAAACGGAAAAAAAATTTAGCGCCAATATTCCCGCCAACAAAATACACGTAGTCGTATAAATTCCGTAGCTAAGCATGATAAGTTTAACTCGCAAAAAAAAAAACCCGCCAATTTTGCTACGTCTTTGCTACGGAATAGCTATCGACAATTATCCGTAGCTAATCTGTAGTTAATATAGAAACATTAACTACGGAAATAATTCCGTAGCTACAATCCGTAGCGAATAGGCGTTTTTCTTGTAGTGAAACCTTTGGAGACGAAAAACTTGATTCCTTCGAGGAGTGCCAAAGCTTCTGCGTGCTCCGTGCTGGGCGAATTGGGAAGAAAATTGGTGAAGCCAGCTACAAAATCCCCTTCATGGTTGCGGGTGATCGCTCCTATGCAAATATTGCCGTCTATCCATGAGCAATCAACATTGAGCTTGAACAGGCCAGGCGCAAGAAGTGTCAAAATTGCCACCCTGGGAGGCATTTTAACCATAACACTCGTTGTTGGTCCAACATTCTCATGGTTAAAAGAGAACATCTTTGCTTTACCCTTAAGCATGTACCTAATATGGTCATAGGTAGGCAGAACTTGCGGGACCTGTTCGTGGTCGATTGAAGAAGTGTTGATGTTGCTAAACTCTGCTGCACAAACCAGAGCGATGTTGGCAACCTCTTCGGGCGATTTCTTCTTGCCTTCAAAAATAAATTTATTTCTGTTGCACCAAATGTTACATGCACTATAAACCAGAGCGATGGCGGCATGAGGGAAGAATGAAATTAGGGGTTTTTAGATTTTTTTGTTCCCCTAAATGTTAAAAAAAAAAAAAAGATTTAATGTAATTTTACTAAAGGACTATTAATATATACCAATTAGCTTTTGTAAAAATCAATGATGTAATTATATTAATTTTTAATTGACATTGGATTAAACTTTAAATTACGAATTATTAATAATGATTTTTTTAAAGGAAATAATTAATGCAAATTCAAATATCCACCACATCTTTCTGGTGTATGCTTTAAAGTATAAGGCATTGAATTCTACCTATAATAATGGATTGAACTTTTCGATCTTCCCATTCATTCCCTGTGGGACTTTCTTCCCCTAATTCTTTCCACTCTACTAATGAGTTTTCTAGAATAATTCGTAAATCTAGACCGGCTAATTGTTCTCGGATAGCGCCCGCACCAGTAGATATTTCTCGATTGCGAAAATGTATCGAAGCTTTGGGTAGTAAAAAAAAAGAAGGATGATGTATTTCCAAAAAATGCGATTGCGGACAAATGACTGTGAATTTAAACATGGAAACAATCCCGAAATCTCTTCCCTAATTTTTATGATTATTTAATGAATACTTATTTCATTATTAGATAATTCATTTTGTTTTACACTAATGAAGTTCTAAATCTCCAAATTTATATATATGAAAAGATTTGGAATAATCAAAACAAAATTTTCATGAAATCTTTGTATGTATAAATGACATAAGCTTTTGTATGTAATATGTGTAAAAACATACGTGCAGTGCGCGAACTTAAGACATAGTTAATAAAGAAATTAATAATTGTTCCTAACTTACTCAATTTCTCCTAATATCCCTTAAAAGCCTAACCACCTTTCACCCCAGTCAATGATACTGTCACAGCATAAACCCATCTAGCTTACCAATAAAACCTTACACTATATTTCTTATTTCCTAGCCCCTCCTAAATTCTCTCCTCCCACCTATCTCCTCAGACATCATTCCCTTTTTTCCTTCTCTCTCCTCACCCAACTCCTAAGCGACTAAACCTCTCTCTATCTCCATCTTCACAGGTTTTGAAGGTTCAAGCTCTCCATATTCCCCCTTTCTTTGCACTATTTTTTCAATGCTCTTTAAATATATATTTTCATCTCTATCACTCCCTCCTATTTTCTCCATTGTTCAATCCTCTAATGTGAATCATTGAAAACTGGATAAAGCAAAGGAGAGGCACTGAAGTGAGAACCGATAAAATAATGATTATAGGAGAAAACGGATATACCCAATGCTAAGGAAATATCTGCCTTTAAACCTCTTCATTGTATGCCCAAATTTGAGCAATTGGATATTATATTTCAAGGAAATTTGATTTATTTTAGTAGTTCAATGGAGAAAAATGTGATAATTACATTATTAAATTAAATTCATTTTGTTCTTAGAATGATTTTGGTGTAACCTGGGATGTGAATTTGTATGGTGAATTGTTCAAAATCTGGGTGAAAATGACAGATATAAACCTTTAGATTTTTGTGTGATTTTCTTAGGAAGTGATATGCACTAAGCCTAAATCCTATCCAGTAAGTCACAAAAATCTAATTTCTTAAAAAATATATAAAAAAGCTTAACCTATACAGATTCTTATTAAAAAAAAGCTTAAGCTATACTGATAAGGTCTTCATGGCAACATTGACAAAAGGAGTCAAGTAAGTAGAGAGATGGGAGGGAGGATAGAGAATTAAAAATGGAATGACGTGTGAGGAGATAGAAGAGAGGAAATAAATTAGGAGGGGTTAGAAAATAAGAAATACTGTGCAAGGTTGATTGGTAAACTAGATGGGTAATTTTGTCCACTGCTCATAAATTTTGCTTGTAGGAGGATTTGTGCTCTTGCATTATAACTACCCTTCACCCGCACTATCTTTGCTTTTTTCTTCTTCTTATTATTATTTTATTTTTCTTGTGTTGCCTCTTTATTCTTCAAATTTTTACTACATGTTCATCAAGTGAACAGAAGAGATGGAATCCACATGAATAACTTGCAAGTAAAATAGAAGGTTTCAAGTTTTTATTTATTTTTTCCGAGTATTTATTTATTTATTTTAAGTTTTTAGTTCTTTGATTCTATGTGGCAAGCTCTCCTCTCCTTTCGAGGAAGGGAGGGGCTCGCTGAAAGGGTCACACGGTCTTCCCCGTCCGCGGTTTCGGCACGATTTCGTTGCGAGGTCGTTCAACCACCACTTGTCGTGACGTACGAGGCGAGGGACCGGCGTTTAGGCCGGCCGCGCGCTGGGCACGGGAGGCCAATCTCCGCCCTCCCCCGCGTCCCCGCGCCCTTCCGGGGCGAGGAGGGGGAGGGCGACGCGATGCGTGACGCCCAGGCAGACGTGCCCTCGGCCTAATGGCTTAGGGCGCAACTTGAGTTCAAAAACTCGATGGTTCACTGGATTCTGCAATTCGATGGTGGTGTGATTAGTTCAAACTTGCTACGCAAAAGGTCTATTATGTCTCATTAATCTTGTAAAAAGTTATTCAAACTTTTGCTATGTGGTACAACATTAACAAATCGATATCACTTGCAAACACTCTCAGCTTAGGAAAACTTTAATTAAATAATATAATAATGTGATTATACTCTGATATTTAGTCATAATAATATTTGTGTCAAAATAAAATATTCTCTTTTCTATTGATGTTTTTATTTATAAAAGTGGACATTCGATTTGAAAGTGAGTAATAATCTGTGATTTTTGGAATTGTTTCAAAAAATAAAGAAAAAACTCATATACTTGGGGAGTTTAAATATGACAAATGTGCACAAAATACAAGCTTCTTTTGGTGTATTTAGCAGTCGATCGAGAAAATAAACATAAACCGCTAGATGTTTGAAATTGGATTGGGAAGAGACTCGAGCACACTGATTGGTAAGTGATCGTGCAAAGATAGAAACATTGATAATTTTTATTATGAATATTGTCTATTTAATGTATGTAATTTTTTCAATTTGTGTCCCTTTGCACAAAGACTGGAGCAAAGGCAGAAGATTGTGGACGAGGTTCATTTTCGGAGGAAGAAGTAGAAGAATGACAGAGGTGGCTAAGATGGCGGCTATTGCTGCAAAATAACGGCAAGAGGGAAGAAAGAAATTACGGTTTCTTAGATTTTTTTGTTCCCATAAATGTATAAACGAAAGAAATCTATTTTTATGTAAATTTATTGAAGTACTATTAATATATATCAATTATCTTTTGTAAAAATCAACGATGCAATTATATTATTTTTAAATTGACAATGGTTTAAACTTTAAATTACTAATTATTAATAAATGAATTTTTTTAATGGATATAATTAATTAAAATTCAAATATCCACCGCATCTTTCTGGTGTATGCCTTAAAGCATAATGAATTGAATTCTACCTATAATAATGGATTGAAATGTTTAAATATGTAAACAATCTCGAAGTCTCTTCCATAATTTGTTTGATTATTTCCATTTATACTTTTTTTGTTATTAGATAATTCATTTTGTTTTACACTTATGAAGTTCTAAATCTCCAAATTTATATATGCATAAAGATTTGGAACAATCAAAAGAAATTTCACATCAAATATTTGTATGTATATACGAACATAAGCTTGTTTATGTAATATGTGTGAAAATATACGTGCAGCACACGGACTTGGAAACTAGTTAATAAATAAATTAATAATTGTTCCTAACTTACTCAATTTCTCCTAATATTCCTCCAAAGCCTAACCACATTTCGCATTGGTCAGTGATACTGTCAGAATACAAACCCTCATGCAAGAGCAATTTATGTATGGTGGACAAAACTACCCCTCTAACCATCATAATTTCTCTCCTCCCACCTATCTCCTCACACATCATTACATGTTTTTCCTTCACACTCCTCACCCAACCGCTGAGCGGCTAAACCTCTCTCTATCTCTATCTTCACGGGATTTGAAGGCTCATGCACTCCCTATTCCCCCTATTTCTTTGCACTATTTTTTCAATGCTCTTTAAATATATTTTTATCTTCTCAATCACTCCCTCCTATTTTATCCACTATTCAATTTTCTGTTGTGAATCATTGAAAATTGGATAAAGCAAAGGAGAGGCACTAAAGGGGCCACAAATAAAATAATGATTATAGCAAAAAAGGGCAATACCCAATGCTAAGGAAATATTTGCCTTTAAACCTCTCCATTGTATACCCAAATTTGAGCAATTGGATATTATCCTTAAATGAAATTTGATTTTTTTAGTAGTTAAATGGAGAAAACATGTGATAATTAAATGATTAAATGAAATTCTTTTTGATCGTAGAAGGATTTTGGTGTAACTTGGGATGTAAATTTGTATTGTGATTTGTTCAAAATTAGGGTGAAAAAGAAAGATAAAAACCTTAAGACTTTAGTGTGTTTTTTTATTTTTCTTGTGTTGTCTCTTTATTTTTTAAAAAAATGACTACATCTTCGTCAAGTCAATAGAAGAGATGGAATCCGCATGAAGAAATTCCAAGTAAAATAGAAGGTTTCAAGTTTTTATTTCGTTTTTCCGAGTTTTTTTCTCTAAGTTTTTAATGCTTTGATTCTACGTATGGGATTCATTTTACGGTTTCGATTTTGTTTTTTAAATTTAATAGAGATTCCATATTTTCGTAAACTTGTTTTTTTTTGTTATCCTTGTAAATGTACCCCAGTGTTCTGACGAGACTTATCTGGCTTCGGCTTGCAGCGGTGACACTAATTTGATCAAGGCTTGCTGATGGTGGTCTGATTAGGCCGAACTTACCCTGCAAAACATTTGTTATGCCTCATTAATCTCGTCAAAAGTTATTTAAACTTTTTTCTATTTTGTATAGCATTAACAAATCGCAATCACTGTCAAGAGATTGGCAGCCCCAGTGGGGGAGCACTCTGCTTGGGACTGTGAGGTCCCAGGTTCAACACCCCCTCCCCCTCCCATCCCCAAAAAAAACAAATCACAATCACTTCCAATCGGTCTCGGCTTAGGAAAACTTATTTAAATAATATAATAATGTGATTATACACTGATATTTAGTTATAATAATAATAATAATACTAATTGTGTCCATATAAAATATTCACTTTTGTATTAATTTTTTTTGTAAAAGTGGACATTCAATTTGGGAGGGAGTAATAATCCATGATTTTGAGAGGCATTGTAAGGAATTTGTCCCTCTCTTATCAGAGAGATATCCATGGGCCCCTCGATAGGGGAAGACTATTTAAATGCATGGCCGTGTTAAAATGTATTTAATAAAGTGGTTATTAAATACTATTTGTTGGAACAGTCTACTTGGAGATCGAGCATAAATACAATTAATCTATATAAGGGTGACAACTACCAAGCCTTATGCTTAATTTGGATATCGCGAGACAAAGGGATTAAATAGTGGATTGATATTAGGTTCCACCACATATTCATTTACTCTGGAATTGTTTCAAAAATGAAAGAAAAAATGCATACTCTTCGGGAGTTTAAATATGACAGATGTGCACAAAATACAAGCTTCTTTTGGTATATTTAGCAGTGGATCGAGAAAAGAAATATAAACTGCTAGGTGTCTGAAATTGGATTGGGAAGAGATTCGAGCACACTGATTAGCAAGCAATCGGGCAAAAGTAGAAACATTGATACTTCTTATTCTGAATATTGTATATTTAATCTATATAATTTTTTGCACATAGACTGAAGCAAAAGAATAAGATTGAGGACGAGTTTGATTTTCGGAGGAAGAAGCAGAAGAATGAAAGGGGTGGCAAAAGATGGAGGTTATTGCTACAAAATAACGGCATGAGGGAAGAATGAAATTAGGGTTTTTGTATATTTTTGTTCCCCTAAACTTAAAAAAAAAAAAAAAATGTTTTTTATGTAAATTTATTAAAGGACTATTAATATACACCAATTATCTTTTGTAAAAATCAATGATGTAATTATATTATTTTTTAATTGACAATGGATTAAAATTTAAATTACGATTTTTTTAAAGGATATAATTAATGCAAATTCAAATATCCACCACATCTTTCTGATGTACGCTTTACTGTATAAGGAATTGAATTCTACTATAAAAATGGATTGAAATGTTTAAACATGGAAACAATCCCGAAATATCTTCCCCAATTTGTATGATTATTTAAAGAATAATTATTTCATTATTAGATAATTCATTTTGTTTTAAACTAATGAAGTTCTAAATTTCCAAATTTATATATACGAAAAGATTTTGAATAATTAAAACAATTTTATCATGAAATCTTAGTAAGTATAAATGACATAAGCTTTTGTATGCAATATGTGTAAAAACATACGTGCAACGCGCGGACTTACGACCTAGTTAATAAAGAAATTAATAATTGTTCCTAACTTACTCAATTTCTCTTAATATCCCTTAAAAGCCTAACCACCTCTCACCCCGATCAGTGATATTGTCCGAGCACAAACCCTCATCCAAGAGCAATTTTTGTGTAGTGGACAAAACTACCCCTCTAGCTTACCAATAAAATCTTACACATCATTCCATTTTTTTCCACCTATCTCCTCACCCATCATTCCATTTTTTTCCTTCTCTCTCCTCACCCAACTTCTGAGCGGCTAAACCTCTCTCTATCTCCATCTTCACAGGTTTCGAAGGTTCAAGCTCTCCATATTCCCCCATTCTTTTCACTCTTTTTTCAATGCACTTTAAATATATATTTTCATCTCTATCACCCCTCCCAGTTTCTCCACTGTTCAATCCTCTGATGTGAATCATTGAAAACTGGATAAAGCAAAGGAGAGGAACTGAAAGGAGAACCGATAAAATAATGATTATAGGATAAAACGGATATACCCAATGCTAAGGAAATATCTGCCTTCAACCCTCTTCATTGTATACCCAAATTTGAGCAATTGGATATTATATTTAAAGGAAATTTGATTTATTTTAGTAGTTAAATGAAGAAAAAATGTGATAATTACATGATTAAATTAAATTCATTTTGTTAGTAGAAGGATTTTGGTGTAACTTTGGTTGTGAATTTGTATGGTGAATTGTTCTAAATTAGGGTGAAAAAGACAGATAAAAACCTTAAGATTTGTGTGTGATTTTCTTAGGAAGTGATATGCACTTAAGCATGAATCATATCCAGTCAGTCACAAAAATCTAATTTATTAAGAAATATATGAAAAGCTTAACCTATACATGATTCTTATTATATTAAAATCTTAAGCTATACAGATTTTTATTTAAAAATGCTTAAGCTATACTGATAAGGTCTTCATGGCAACATTGACAGAAGGAGTCAAGTAAGGAGAGAGATTGGAGGGAGGAGAGAGAATTAAAAATGGAATGACGTGTGAGGAAATAGAAGAGAGGAATAAAATTAGGAGGGGTTAGAAAATAAGAAATTTAGTGCAAGGTTTGATTGGTAAACTAGATGGGTAATTTTGTCCACTGCTCATAAATTTTTCTTGTGGAGGATTTGTACTCTGGCATTATATCTGCCCTTCACCCGCACTATCTTTGCTTTTTTCTTGTTCTTCTTTTTGTGTTGCCTCTTTATTCTTCAAGTTGTTAGTACATGTTCATGAAGTCAATACAAGAGATGGAATCCACATGAAGAAATTGCAAGTAAAATAGAAGGTTTCAAGTTTTTATTTATTTTTTCTGTGTATTTAATATTTTTTTAAAGTTTTTAATGCTTTGATTCTACATAGGGGATTCAATATTACGGTTTCAATTTTGTTTTTAAATTCTTTTTACTGTGTAATTATATTAATCTAAATTTTTGTTGCTTCTATTATGCAAGGGAGATTCCATATTCTCCTAAACTTGTTTTTTTGTTATCCATGTAAATGTACCCCAATGTTCTGACGAGACTTATCACTACAAGAAAACAGTTAAATAGCGACCGAATTTAGCGACCGATTATTTCAGTCACAATTATAACGACGGAATACCGATCGAATAGAAACCGAAAACATTTCGGTCGTTATACTGATCGCTCATCCGTTTCGGTAACATCGGTCCCGTTGACCAAATCAAACGCCATCGCTTTTGTTCACAATTAACGATCGAATACCAACGGATAACAACGACCGAATACCAACGGTATATATAACGATCGAATACCGACGACAACTTACCGACCGAAAACATATCGGTCGTTAATCCGTCGGTCACATCGGTCCCGTTGACCAATTCAAACGCCATCGCTTTTGTTCACACATAACGATCGAATACCGACGGAAATTACCGACCGTAATTGAAAACGACGCCGCTTTTGTTCGCTTTTATCTTCAAATACCCTAAGCATTTCGACCCAGCTTCTTCCCGCTCGTCTCTCTTCACTGCGAAACCCCCACCCCCCACTCGCGAAACCCCCTACCCCCGCCTTCTCGCCACCCTCTTCCAGCTCGGCCACCACGCCTTCCCGCCACCCTCCTCTAGCCGGCCACCACCTCCTTCCCCATATCATCAAGCTCCATCCTTACGATCAAGCCCCACCGCCACTCCATCCTTGCCGCCTCGAATCACCGCCATTTCGACGCCACCATCTCCGGCGACCTTCGACGCCAGATTGAAGCTTCATTTTCAATTTTTTTATTGGCATTTTTTTTATTGCAATTTTTTTATTGGCATTTTTTTTTGCTTTTAATAAAGGGTGCTTGGAATATAGCTAAATTCTTTTTTGGTTTATAAATTTCTGGTAAATTACAGTGTCGTCCTTTTTTTTTTCTGAAATCATGTAGTAATTTATGCACAGAGATGGTGTAGAGTATTCCTCTGGCAGATTTGGCTTTTCTGCTTGCTTACGGAGAAGAAACATGGGCAGTTTCATTAGTGCATTTTGTTTTTCTTGGGTAACATGTGTCTATTAGGATGATTGATGAAAACGGGGATGGAGGGATTTTGAGCGAAAGGGACCTGGAATGAGTTATGACATTCCTAAAAATGAATATGCATTCTTCAGCAGTTGGAACTTCTAGTTTATCTGTAAAATATACATTCTTGAGGTGGTGCATTCTCTTAAAGAAATTGCACCAAGTTTGAAGCACCAACTTTTTTACTCGGGAGCATGCTTAAATATTTGATCTTTTCGTTAACCTTTTTGCTAATAACATTTTTTGCTATAGAAAGTCCAGTGGGATTCTAGTACATTTTGTTATATTAGGATGATTGATGAAAATGTAATGAGAATTGCAAATCGTAACTGAATATTGTGTTGGAATAGAAAACCGTATTCGAGAGTATAGTGTTCAATTCATGGTGGATTTTTCGACGAGAGGGATCTTGAGTGAAAGACGCGGAATGAGTTATTATAGTCCTAAAGAAAGAATATATGTTCATTTTCACTCCTAAAGAATGCTTTTGCCTTCATGAGCTGTTGAACTTTTGGTTTATCTATAAATATTTTTCAAGTTTTTTTCTTTATCTTTGGATATTGCAATTCTTCAACGTGATCACAGCAAGGTACTAGGTTAAAATAGATTAAAAAACCAACTTTTTTTACTTGTAAGACCTAAAACTGCATTATTTGAGTACTTCTACTAATGAATATTGTAGATTTTTTTTGCCTTTATTATGATAATTTAGAAATGTTGAAATTTACTTCGGATTAAAGACTATAGTTCTATTTATGCTCTTAATGAGGGGTCGATGATCCGGTGAAAGTGCAATTTAGAAGCTCCATGAAGATTGATTATGAGCACATTAAGTGAATATCAATTTTCAGAAAGTTGTATCCTTGGTGTCATCGAATTAGTTGCTGGATATCGACATATTTTGTTAGTTTTCTGAAAATTTTCTTCTTAATTCTCATATACATGTCAATTTATCTGAAAAGTTTTTGCTGACTCAATCCATTGCTTGTTTAATCTTCTCAATATGCAGTTTGTTATTTATAATTTAGTTCATTTCTGACATTCCGAACGTCATTTGAAGCAGTTTTTTTAGCTTGTTTGAGAGATCAATTCAGAGATGCCTCCAAAGAAACCTATACGAGCGTGCTTGCCATTTAGTCAGACTCCAGTGTCTACTACGCCACCTACCTCCCAGACACCTTCATCATCCGGTTCGCAGTCGACAAACTGCATCCGCCTCTGTCTTTGGGTACGACATCGATCTGTCTGGTGAGCACATCTCCGGGGTTCTCTCGCCGCAGCACCACCCACCGAGTCTACGCTGGGTTGGAGGCTCTACGCCTCACCCGGTCCCGAGGTCCCGGAGACGAGGGACCCGATCCTAGTATCTGGGAGGAGCGCCGATTGCAGTAGAGACTCGGACTCTCCCTGCAGCCCGACTTATGGCACGTAAGTTGATTTCAAACTTATGTCCTTTATAAATCAAGTTAATTATCATTCTTTTAATCATTTTAATCTCTAATTGATTTTTTGTCGCTGCCATTATAGTTTTAGATTGAGCTCTAGTCTGCTCGCCGCCATTACCCGGTATATTCTAGGGCCGTTTCAAGGGAGCATATAGCACCCTAAAGGATGTTCCCATGGAGGAAGAAAATATGTGGTGGGAAGAGTTTACGGTAAGTGTATCAATTATAATGAATTTACAAGCGTAAAAATATTAATTGTCTAACATTATTACCAAAAACAGAAAAGTTATCGATGGGCTCCTGAGCATGAGGAGGGGGTCAAGAGAGGTTGGCGCACGATACTTAAGAAGAGACTGAGTGGTATCATGAGTGACCACCGGGAAAAAGAATAAGAAGCCCAAATGGGTTTCAAACCGATTGGGACAGATCAAAACGTATTGGGCAACTCCCGAATTTCAAGCCAAGTCTAAAAAGGCAGCAATCAACCCGGAAGGAAGGGAGGGGCGGCAAAGGCCCAATGAAGCATACTGGGGTGGTTCACTTAGCCACATTGAGCATCATCAGAGACTGGTAATTGTAAAAGTTTTCAAATTCATTAAAATTTTGTGTTTTTATTTAGGTATTTAATGTTTTAATACATTTTATAAACAGGAAAAGGAGGCGGGACATTCAATCCCATTCCCGGATAGCTATGATTGGTGTCATCAACACTGCACTCGGGTCGAAGAAGGGGGATTATGTTGATGACGACTCTAGACGCCTATCGGTAAGTATTTCCAAACTCGGTTCCATTTTTTTTTATTAGTTATTTACTTGCATTTATCACTAACCTTCCTTTTTTTTTACAGGAAGTGTTCCATTCTGTTTATGACAATGCCGCAACCCAAGCTACTCAAGCAGGTCAGCCACCTCCCGATTTGCCGACTCAGATTGCGCTCTCTGCGGAGGCAGTTGGCGGGCTAAAAAAGGGACGAGTTCAAGGACTCGGGTTCCTTCTCGGATGTGGTTAAGGCAATGAGGGAGGTAGTCGATCGGTATCTCACTCTGAAATGGAAGACAAAATAACGTAACCGAACGAAGAATGGAAGAAGAAATTTGAAGACAAAGAGAGAGAAAATACGCGGAGAGAAAAGAAGAAAAATAAGGCATTAGCTAGTACCTTATTTGAGATGTTTTCAAATAGGGACGCTATATTAAGCCCAGCTGAGCTAGAAGCTAGATTGAGCAACTTAGATAATGATGACTTAGATTCAAATTATGACGATGATCCCTTAGCTGTAGATGATGTATTGGGTCGTCAATAGAGATTGTAGGTATTTTGGAATAATATTCGACTTTTGTTATGTTTTTTTGGTTTAATGTTGAACTATGCTTGTTATTATCACTATTGTATGCTTATGGAATATTGACTGCTGGAATAATGACTTGTATGTTATTTGTATACTTATGACTTGTGGCAGGGTGTGTACTGTTTTTAAAATTTCTGCCTCTGGAATATTCTTATGGGCGACGGAATAGCGACCATATTAGGGTATAGGGTTAGGGTTTGGCGACCGAATTACGACCGATAATGCATTTACGGTCGGTATTCGGTCGCCTGGGATAGAAAATTAAAAAGCCCCGGGAACTTGATGAACTACTTGTTGAATTGTCATGCTCCGTGTCTAAACAAGTTTTTAAAGTGTGTGTGTGTGTGTGTGTGTTTATGTACACATATAAACTAGGTATAGTACTTAACGGTCGTCAGATCTGTTTCTATGAAAAAAATCGGCCCGGCTGGGAAAATATCGGGGAAAAAGCAGGCGATCGAATACCGACCGTGTATGCATACACGGTCGGTATTCGATCGCCTCATGTTAATACGCGATCAATTACAACCGATAATGCATTTACGGTTGGTATTCGGTCGCCTCAGATAGAAAATTAAAAAGGCCCGGGAACTTGATAAGCTACTTGTTGAATTGTCATGCCCCGTGTCTAAACAAGTTTTTAAATTAATGTGTACAAGTTTAACCATTCAATGTGTGTGTGTGTGTGTGTGTACACATGTGAAACGACATATAGTACTTAACGGTTGTCGATAGTGTGTACAAGTTTTAAATATTAAATTTAATGTGTGTGTGTTTATGTACACATATGAACTAGGTATAGTACTTAACGGTCGCCAGTAGTGTTTCTATGAAAAAAACCGGCCCGGCGGGAAAATACCGGGAAAACAGGCGACCGAATACCGACCGTGTATGCATACACGGTCGGTATTCGCCGCCTGTTTTAATTACGCGACCGAATTACGACCGATAATGCATTTACTGGGTCGGTATTCGGGTCGCCCTAGATAGAAAATTAATAAGGCCCAAGAACTTGATGAGCTACTTGTTGAATTGTCATGCCCCCGTGTCTAAACAAGTTTTTAAATTAATGTGTACAAGTTTAACTATTCAATGTGTGTGTGTGTGTACACATGTGAAACGACATATAGTACTTAACTGGTCATAAGAAGTGTGTACAAGTTTTAAATATTCAATTTAATTTGTGTGTGTTTATGTACACATATGAACTAGGTATAGTACTTAACGGTCGTCGTGAGTGTTTCTATGAAAAAAACCGCCCGGTGGGAAAATATCGGGAAAAAGCAGGCGACCGAATACCGACCGTAAATGCATTATCGTTCAGTAATTGATGCACGCGACCAATTACTGAACGATAATGCATTTACTGGTCGGTATTCGATCACCCTGGATAGAAAATAAAAAAGGCCGGGAACTTGATGAGCTACTTGTTGAATTGTCATGCCCCGTGTCTAAACAAGTTTTTAAATTAATGTGTACAAGTTTAACTATTCAATGTGTGTGTGTGTGTGTACACATGTGAAACGACAAATAGTACTTAACGGTCGTCGAGTAGTGTGTACAAGTTTTAAATATTCAATTTAATGTGTGTGTGTGTTTATGTACACATATGAACGAGGTATAGTACTTAACGGTCGTCAGTAGTGTTTCTATGAAAATAAGCGGCCCGGCGGAAAAATATCGGGAAAAAGCAGGCGACCGAATACCGACCGTGTATGCATACACGGTCGGGTATTCGGTCGCCTGCTTTTAATTACGTGACCGAATTACAACCGATAATGCATTTACTGGGTCGGTATTCGGTCGTCCCTGGATAGAAAATTAAAAAGGCTCGGGAACTTGATAAGCTACTTGTTGAATTGTCATGCCCCGTGTCTAAACAAGTTTTTAAATTAGTGTGTACAAGTTTAACTATTCAATGTGTGTGTGTGTGTACACATGTGAAACGACATATAGTACTTAACGGTCGTCAGTAGTGTGTACAAGTTTTAAATATTCAATTTAATGTGTGTGTGTTTATGTACACATATGAACTAGGTATAGTACTTAACGGTCGTCAGTAGTGTTTCTATGAAAAAAACCGGCCCGGCGGGAAAATATCGGGAAAAAGCAGGCGATCGAATACCGACCGTGTATGCATACACGGTCGGTATTCGATCGCCTGTTTACTACTGTGACCAATTACGACCGATAATGCATTTACGGTCGGTATTCGATCGCCCTAGATAGAAAATTAATATGGCCCAAGAACTTGATGAGCTACTTGTTGAATTGTCATGCCCCCGTGTCTAAACAAGTTTTTAAATTAATGTGTACAAGTTTAACTATTCAATGTGTGTGTGTGTGTGTACACATGTGAAACGACATATAGTACTTAACTGGTCGTCAGTAGTGTGTACAAGTTTTAAATATTCAATTTAATTTGTGTGTGTTTATGTACACATATGAACTAGGTATAGTACTTAACGGTCGTCGAGTAGTGTTTCTATGAAAAAAACCGGCCCGGCGGGAAAATATCTGGGAAAAAGCAGGCGAGTCGAATACCGACCGTGTATTCATAAACGGTCGGTATTCGATCGCCACTGTTTATTACTGCTGACAATTACGACCGATAATGCATTTACGGTCGGTATTCGGTCGCCTCTAGATAGAAAATTAAAAAGGCCCAAGAACTTGATGAGCTACTTGTTGAATTGTCATGCCCCGTGTCTAAACAAGTTTTTTAAATTAATGTGTACAAGTTTAACTATTCAATGTGTGTGTGTGTGTGTGTACACATGTGAAACGACATATAGTACTTAACGGTCGTTAGTAGTGTGTACAAGTTTTAAATATTCAATTTAATGTGTGTGTGTTTATGTACACATATGAACTAGGTATAGTACTTAACGGTCGTCAGTAGTGTTTCTATGAAAAAAACCGGCCCGGGCGGGAAAATATCGGGAAAAAGCAGGCGATCGAATACCGACCGTGTATGCATACACGGTCGGTATTCGATCGCCTGCTTTTAATCTACGTGACCGAATTACGACCGATAATGCATTTACGGTCGGTATTCGGTCGCCCCTAGATAGAAAATTAATAAGGCCCAAGAACTTGATGAGCTACTTGTTGAATTGTCATGCCCCGTGTCTAAACAAGTTTTTAAATTAATGTGTACAAGTTTAACTATTCAATGTGTGTGTGTGTGTACACATGTGAAACGACATATAGTACTTAACGGTCATCAGAAGTGTGTACAAGTTTTAAATATTCAATTTAATTTGTGTGTGTTTATGTACACATATGAACTAGGTATAGTACTTAACGGTCGTCAGTAGTGTTTCTATGAAAAAAACCGCCCGGCGAGAAAATATCGGGAAAAAGCAGGCGACCGAATCACCGACCGTAAATGCATTATCGTCAGTAATTTCGGTGCACGCGATCGAATTACGAACGATAATGCATTTACGGTCGGTATTCGATCACTCGGATAGAAAATAAAAAAGGCCCGGGAACTTGATGAGCTACTTGTTGAATTGTCATGCCCCGTGTCTAAACAAGTTTTTAAATTAATGTGTACAAGTTTAACTATTCAATGTGTGTGCGTGTGTACACATGTGAAACGACAAATAGTACTTAACGGTCGTCAGTAGTGTGTACAAGTTTTAAATATTCAATTTAATGTGTGTGTGTGTTTATGTACACATATGAACGAGGTATAGTACTTAACGGTCGTCGGTAGTGTTTCTATGAAAATAACCGCCCGGCGGAAAAATATCGGGGAAAAACAGGGCGAGTCGAATACCGACCGTGTATGCATACACGGTCGGTATTCGGGTCGCCTGCTTTTAATTACGTGACCGAATTACAACCGATAATGCATTTACGGTCGGTATTCGGTCACCCGATAGAAAATTAAAAAGGCTCGGGAACTTGATAAGCTACTTGTTGAATTGTCATGCCCCGTGTCTAAACAAGTTTTTAAATTAATGTGTACAAGTTTAACTATTCAATGTGTGTGCGTGTGTACACATGTGAAACGACAAATAGTACTTAACGGTCGTCAGTAGTGTGTACAAGTTTTAAATATTCAATTTAATGTGTGTGTGTGTTTATGTACACATATGAACGAGGTATAGTACTTAACGGTCGCCGTAGTGTTTCTTTGAAAATAACCGGCCCGGCGGAAAAATATCGGGAAAAAAGCAGGGCGAGTCGAATACCGACCGTGTATGCATACACGGTCGGTATTCGGTCGCCCTGTTTTAATTACGTGACCGAATTACAACCGATAATGCATTTACGGTCGGTATTCGGTCGCCCTGGATAGAAAATTAAAAAGGCTCGGGAACTTGATAAGCTACTTGTTGAATTGTCATGCCCCGTGTCTAAACAAGTTTTTAAATTAGTGTGTACAAGTTTAACTATTCAATGTGTGTGTGTGTGTACACATGTGAAACGACATATAGTACTTAACTGTCGTCGGTAGTGTGTACAAGTTTTAAATATTCAATTTAATGTGTGTGTGTTTATGTACACATATGAACTAGGTATAGTACTTAACGGTCGTCGGTAGTGTTTCTATGAAAAAAACCGGCCCGGCGGGAAAATATCGGGGAAAAACAGGCGAGTCGAATACCGACCGTGTATGCATACACGGTCGGTATTCGACTCGCCTGTTTAATCTACGTGACCAATTACGACCGATAATGCATTTACTGGGTCGGTATTCGGTCGCCCTAGATAGAAAATTAATATGGCCCAAGAACTTGATGAGCTACTTGTTGAATTGTCATGCCCCGTGTCTAAACAAGTTTTTAAATTAATGTGTACAAGTTTAACTATTCAATGTGTGTGTGTGTGTGTACACATGTGAAACGACATATAGTACTTAACGGTCGTCAGTAGTGTGTACAAGTTTTAAATATTCAATTTAATTTGTGTGTGTTTATGTACACATATGAACTAGGTATAGTACTTAACGGTCGTCAGTAGTGTTTCTATGAAAAAAACCGCCCGGCGGAAAATATCTGGAAAAAGCAGGCGAGTCGAATACCGACCGTGTATTCATAAACGGTCGGTATTCGGTCGCCCCTGTTTAATCACGCTGACCAATTACGACCGATAATGCATTTACTGGTCGGTATTCGGTCGCCCTAGATAGAAAATTAAAAAGGCCCAAGAACTTGATGAGCTACTTGTTGAATTGTCATGCCCCGTGTCTAAACAAGTTTTTAAATTAATGTGTACAAGTTTAACTATTCAATGTGTGTGTGTGTGTGTGTACACATGTGAAACGACATATAGTACTTAACGGTCGTTAGTAGTGTGTACAAGTTTTAAATATTCAATTTAATGTGTGTGTGTTTATGTACACATATGAACTAGGTATAGTACTTAACGGTCGTCAGTAGTGTTTCTATGAAAAAAACCGGCCCGGCGGGAAAATATCGGGAAAAACAGGGCGACCGAATACCGACCGTGTATGCATACACGGTCGGTATTCAGTCGCCCTGTTTTAATTACGCGACCGAATTACGACCGATAATGCATTTACGGTCGGTATTCGGTCGCCCTAGATAGAAAATTAATAAGGCCCAAGAACTTGATGAGCTACTTGTTGAATTGTCATGCCCCGTGTCTAAACAAGTTTTTAAATTAATGTGTACAAGTTTAACTATTCAATGTGTGTGTGTGTGTACACATGTGAAACGACATATAGTACTTAACGGTCATCAGAAGTGTGTACAAGTTTTAAATATTCAATTTAATTTGTGTGTGTTTATGTACACATATGAACTAGGTATAGTACTTAACGGTCGTCAGTAGTGTTTCTATGAAAAAAACCGGCCCGGCGGGAAAATATCGGGAAAAACAGGGCGACCGAATACCGACCGTAAATGCATTATCGTTCGTAATTCGGTACGCGACCGAATTACGAACGATAATGCATTTACGGTCGGTATTCGGTCGCCCTGGATAGAAAATAAAAAAGGCCCGGGAACTTGATGAGCTACTTGTTGAATTGTCATGCCCCGTGTCTAAACAAGTTTTTAAATTAATGTGTACAAGTTTAACTATTCAATGTGTGTGTGTGTGTGTACACATGTGAAACGACAAATAGTACTTAACGGTCGTCAGTAGTGTGTACAAGTTTTAAATATTCAATTTAATGTGTGTGTGTGTTTATGTACACATATGAACGAGGTATAGTACTTAACGGTCGTCAGTAGTGTTTCTATGAAAATAACCGCCCGGCGGAAAAATATCGGGAAAAAGCAGGCGAGTCGAATACCGACCGTGTATGCATACACGGCCGGTATTCGGTCGCCTGCTTTTAATTACGTGACCGAATTACAACCGATAATGCATTTACTGGTCGGTATTCGGTCACCCGGATAGAAAATTAAAAAGGCTCTGGGAACTTGATAAGCTACTTGTTGAATTGTCATGCCCCGTGTCTAAACAAGTTTTTAAATTAATGTGTACAAGTTTAACTATTCAATGTGTGTGCGTGTGTACACATGTGAAACGACAAATAGTACTTAACGGTCGTCAGTAGTGTGTACAAGTTTTAAATATTCAATTTAATGTGTGTGTGTGTTTATGTACACATATGAACGAGGTATAGTACTTAACGGTCGTCAGTAGTGTTTCTATGAAAATAACTGGCCCGGCGGAAAAATATCGGGAAAAACAGGGCGACCGAATACCGACCGTGTATGCATACACGGTCGGTATTCGGTCGCCCTGTTTTAATTACGTGACCGAATTACAACCGATAATGCATTTACGGTCGGTATTCGGTCGCCCTGGATAGAAAATTAAAAAGGCTCGGGAACTTGATAAGCTACTTGTTGAATTGTCATGCCCCGTGTCTAAACAAGTTTTTAAATTAATGTGTACAAGTTTAACTATTCAATGTGTGTGTGTGTGTACACATGTGAAACGACATATAGTACTTAACGGTCGTCAGTAGTGTGTACAAGTTTTAAATATTCAATTTAATGTGTGTGTGTTTATGTACACATATGAACTAGGTATAGTACTTAACGGTCGTCAGTAGTGTTTCTATGAAAAAAAACCGGCCCGGCGGGAAAATATCGGGAAAAAGCAGGCGAGTCGAATACCGACCGTGTATGCATACACGGTCGGTATTCGGGCTCGCCCTGCTTTAATCATGCGACCAATTACGACCGATAATGCATTTACGGTCGGTATTCGGTCGCCCTAGATAGAAAATTAATATGGCCCAAGAACTTGATGAGCTACTTGTTGAATTGTCATGCCCCGTGTCTAAACAAGTTTTTTAAATTAATGTGTACAAGTTTAACTATTCAATGTGTGTGTGTGTGTGTACACATGTGAAACGACATATAGTACTTAACGGTCGTCAGTAGTGTGTACAAGTTTTAAATATTCAATTTAATTTGTGTGTGTTTATGTACACATATGAACTAGGTATAGTACTTAACTGGTCGTCGATAGTGTTTCTATGAAAAAAACCGCCCGGCGGGAAAATATCTGGAAAAAGCAGGCGATCGAATACCGACCGTGTATTCATAAACGGTCGGTATTCGATCGCCTACTGATCTACTGCGACCAATTACGACCGATAATGCATTTACTGGTCGGTATTCGGTCGCCCTAGATAGAAAATTAAAAAGGCCCAAGAACTTGATGAGCTACTTGTTGAATTGTCATGCCCCCGTGTCTAAACAAGTTTTTTAAATTAATGTGTACAAGTTTAACTATTCAATGTGTGTGTGTGTGTGTGTGTGTACACATGTGAAACGACATATAGTACTTAACGGTCGTCAGTAGTGTGTACAAGTTTTAAATATTCAATTTAATGTGTGTGTGTTTATGTACACATATGAACTAGGTATAGTACTTAACGGTCGTCAGTAGTGTTTCTATGAAAAAAACCGCCCGGAGGGAAAATATCGGGAAAACAGTGGCGATCGAATACCGATCGTGTATGCAAACACGGTCGGTATTCGGTCGCCTGCTGAATACTGCTGACCAATTACGACCGATAATGCATTTACTGGTCGGTATTCGGTCGCCCTCGGATAGAAAATTAAAAAGGCCCGGAACTTGATGAGCTACTTGTTGAATTGTCATGCCCCGTGTATAAACAAGTTTTTAAATTAATGTGCACAAGTTTAACTATTCAATGTGTGTGTGTGTGTGTGTGTACACATGTGAAACGACATATAGTACTTAACGGTCGTCAGTAGTGTGTACAAGTTTTAAATATTCAATTTAATGTGTGTGTGTTTATGTGCACATATGAACTAGGTATAGTACTTAACGGTTGTCAGTAGTGTTTCTATGAAAAAACCGGCCCGGCGGGAAAATATCGGGAAAAACCGGGCGACCGAATACCGACCGTGTATTCATACACGGTCGGTATTCGGTCGCCCTATTTTAATTACGCGCCCGAATTACGACCGATAATGCATTTACAGTCGGTATTCGGTCGCCCTGCATAGAAAATTAAAAAGGCCCAGGAACTTGATGAGCTACTTGTTGAATTGTCATGCCCCGTGTCTAAACAAGTTTTTAAATTAATGTGTACAAGTTTAACTATTCAATGTGTGTGTGTGTGTGTGTCCACATGTGAAACGACATATAGTACTTAACGGTCGTCAGTACTGTGTACAAGTTTTAAATATTCAATTTAATGTGTGTGTGTGTTTATGTACACATATGAACTAGGTATAGTACTTAACGGTCGTCAGTAGTGTTTCGATGAAAATAACTGGCCCGGCGGGAAAATATCGGGAAAAAAAGGGCGACCGAATACCGACCGTGTATGCATACACGGTCGGTATTCGGTCTCCCTGTTTTAATTACGCGACCGAATTACGACGGATAATGCATTTACGGTCGGTATTCGGTCGCGTCATTAAAACAGGGCGACCGAATACCGACCGTGTCGCCCTGGATAGAAAATTAAAAAGGCCCGGGAACTTGATGGGCTACTTGTTTAATTGTCATGCCCCGTGTCTAAACAAGTTCTTATATTAATGTGTACAAGTTTAACTATTCAATGTGTGTGTGTACACATGTGAAACGACATATAGTACTTAACGGTCGTCAGTAGTGTGTACAAGTTTTAAATATTCAATTTAATGTGTGTGTGTTTATGTACACATATGAACTAGGTATAGTACTTAACGGTCGTCAGTAGTTTTTCTATGAAAAAAACCAGCCCGGCGGGAAAATACTGGGAAAAACAGGGCGACCGAATACCGACCGTTTATGCATACACGGTCGGTATTCGGTTGCCCTGTTTAAATTCGCGACCGAATTACGACGGATAATGCATTTACGGTCGGTATTCAGTCGCCCTGGATAGAAAATTAAAAAGGCCCGGGAACTTGATGAGCTACTTGTTGAATTGTCATGCCCCGTGTCTAAACAAATTTTTAAATTAATGTGTACAAGTTTAACTATTCAATGTGTGTGTGTGTGTGTGTACACATGTGAAACGACATATAGTACTTAACGGTCGTCAGTAGTGTTTCTATGAAAAAAACCGGCACGGCGAGAAAATATCGGGAAAAATGGGCGACCGAATACCGACCGTATATGCATACACGGTCGGTATTCGGTCGCCCAATTTTATTTCAAATGCTACTTTGAATTTCCCGATTTTCTTTCACTTGCCGACCGAATACCTACGGATTGATATTTTCGGTAGGTAATCGGTCGCTAATTATTTATGATGAAACGACACAGTTCTGTTTTGAAATTATGATAAAACAGAATAGCCAATACCAGAACCTCACTTGTAAACCTGCGCGACTCTGTTTTTGGAAACCCTTATCCCCCCTTGCCTCCACCTCCCCCCTCACCGGTTCCACCTCCCCCCTCCCCGGCTTCACCGGCATTCCGACCGTCCACCACCACCGGTCGGCTTTTGGTGCTCCGGCACCACCACTCTGAATTAGGTGCTCAATTTCTTCTTCTTTCTTTTCTTATTTTTTCCCACATCACAAAATTAAATTAATTTTTTCTTCCATAAATGATTATGAAAATATGCTTATATATTTGATTTATGATGGACCAAGCTTTTTTTATTTGTCATGAACTTATAGGTATTTATTACACTATAACCTTGACATTTGTTTTCTTTTTTTTGTTGAAATTAAAGATTAAATTTATTTGTGTACATAAATGATTATGAAAATATATACTTACAATATATATTTGATTTATGATGGACCAAGCTTTTTTTTAATTGTCATGAACTTGTAGGTATTTATTACACTTTAACCTTGACATTTGTTTTCTTCTTCTTTTGTTGAAATTAAAGGTTAAATTTATTTGTGTACATAAATGATTATGAAAATATACTTACAATATATATTTGAGTTATAATGGACCAATGTTTCTTTACTTGGAATAAATTTGTTGGTGTTTATTACACTTTAACCTTGACATTATTCTTTATCATTGTAAACTTTGACAAAAAATTTAGATAAGATGCCGTTAATAACATAGGTACGTACAAATCACAAAAAAATAAGGTTCTATGCATTTACTTATGAAGACTTGTTATACGCGAGATATTGTGTTTATAATGGAGGACCGTAGTTGGATGTATACGGATTCAACATCTAATAGTGGATCTCTTCATAGTCCAGAATTTATAGCGGGAGTGAAACAATTTGTAAATTTCGCTATTAGTATGTCTGCTAATGTACAAAATGATGGGATTAGGTGTCCTTGTGCGGGTTGTAGAAATAAGGATTTTCATGTACCAGATTTGGTGAAGTATCATCTTATTATGAACGGATTTGTGTCTAATTATTATAATTGGACATGTCACGGTGAGGCTTTCTTTCCAATGCCTCAAATTCCGTTTATTAATGAAACCTCTCATTATGTGGATAATTCTACAAGTCATACGACAAGAAACAAATATCGAGAGATGGTTGTTGATGTTGCTGGACCCAGTTTTAATGTCCCGGAAAATAGGGACGTTGAAGAACCCCCCAATCCGCAGGCACAAATGTTCTATGACATGTTGAAGGCTGTTGATAGCCCACTGTACGGAGGTTGTACAAACCATTCACAGCTATCAATGACCGCTAGAATGTTGAGTATAAAGTCCGAAGACAACTTATCTGAAACTACTATAGATAAATTTGCACAGTTGATGAAAGAGGCGCTTCCTTCTCAAAATAATGCATTAGACGACTTTTACCAAATGAAGAAATTGGTTAAAGATCTTGGATTACCGGTGCAAAAGATAGATGTTTGTTTTAACGGTTGTATGTTGTACTGGAAAGATGATGTTGAGAGTAGAGAATGTAAGTTTTGTGATCATGCTAGGTATATTAAGAAAAAGAAATCAAAAAATACACGACAAAAAGAGATTGCTTGCAAAAAGATGTATTATTTTCCAATTACTCCAAGATTACAAAGACTTTATGCATCTGAGAAAACTGCAAAACACATGACATGGCACTCACACAGTGAGAGAGAAGAGGGAATAATGAATCATCCAAGGGATGGGGAAGCTTGGCAACATTTTGATAGAACACACACTGATTTTGCAGCAGAACCTCGAAATGTAAGGCTTGGGTTATGTACAGATGGTTTTGCACCTTTCGGCATGTCAGGGAAACAATATTCTTCTTGGCCAGTTATTCTAACTCCTTATAATCTCCCCCCTTGGATGTGTATGAAGAACAATGTAATGTTCTTAACAATCATTGTACCTGGACCCCCAAAATCCAAAACACAAGATTGATGTGTACTTGCGACCTCTCATCGATGAATTGAATCAGTTTGTGGAGTGAAGGTGCGAAACTTATGACATCTCTAAAAAGCAAAATTTTAAAATGAGAACTTCATTACTTTGGACAATTAGTGATTTCCCAGCATATGGAATGTTGAGTGGATGGAGTACTGCAGGCATTCACGCTTGTCCATATTGTATGGAGGAAACACAAGCGTTCCATTTGCAGGCTGGCGGGAAACAATCGTGGTTCGATTGCCACGAAGCTTCTTGTCACCCTGATCATCCATTTAGAAGAGATGCAAAGGGATTCGAAAGGACCGGCAACATGAGAGAAGCGGACCCGCCATCTCGGGCTGATCTGGTGATGAAATGTGGTTTAGAGTTAGAGATTATAAAAAAATTACCGATACTGATGAAGAGATTGGTAAAGAGCAAGGCAGAGGTCGATATCACAGATTGGGCCAAACGTAGCATATTTTGGGACTTACCTTATTGGCGGACACTTCTAATAAGACACAACATTGACGTCATGCATAATGAAAAAAAATGTGTTTGATAACGTCTTTAACACCGTGTTGGGACGTGAAAGGTAAAACTAAGGACAATGTTAAGGCTAGAGCGGATGTTGAAAGATATTGCAATTGGCCCTGAATTGAATATTAAACACGATGGCAGCGGTAAAGCAACGAAACCGAAGGCATGTTTCACTCTTACCAAGGTACAAAAAGAGATGGTTTTGCAGTGGGTTAAAGAATTAAGGCTCCCAGATGGATATGCATCAAATTTGGCGCGATGCGTTGATATGAAAGAGTTGAAAATGTATGGAATGAAGAGTCATGATTCTCATGTATTCATGGAGCGACTTATCCCTATAGCACTTAGAGAAGTACTACCGACAAGTGTTTGGGGACCCTTGGCTGAACTTAGTCTGTTCTATAGAGATTTGTGTTCTCCAAAGTTGAGTGTGGCGAATATGCAAGAATTGGAGGACACTATTGCTATTTTATTGTGCAAGTTAGAGCGAATATTTCCTCCCGGGATTTTTTTGATGTGATGGAACACTTGCCGGTTCACCTTCCATACGAAGCCAAGGTTGGTGGCCCAGTACAGTTTAGGTGGATGTACCCGTTCGAGAGGTAACAACCAATGTCTTAAGTTATCTCAACTTCATTTTTATTTATCATGTTCTTATTTACAATGTGATTAACTATTTATGCTTTAATTAGGTATCTGCACCATCTTAAAAAGAAGATAAAAAATAAGGCCAAAGTTGAGGGGTCAATTTGCAATGCATACTTGGTCGAAGAAGTCTGCTACATTCTTTAGCTATTATTTGAACCCCACGTGAAAACAAAAGTTACAACCGTTGGGCGAAATGATGGAGATGACGAGACAAGTGAACCTTCCCCCGAAATATTATCAATTTGCAACTTACAGGGAAGATCATTTGGAAAAAAAAGAAAAGATTTTATTAATCGATAAAGATTATAAAACAACCATGAATTATATCTTGATGAATTGTGAAGAGGTCGAACCATATCTTCGATAAGTAAACCTATCTATTGCTTCATTTTTTGTTATATGATTGAAAGTAGGCAAATAATAATATTGCCATTAATTTGTAATTCAGGAAATTTGTCAGTGAAGTAAATGACCAAACACCACATATAACGGAGGAAGAACTTCAAAGCCGGGTTTATAATGATTTTTCCAAATGGTTTGGAACTCATGTAAGTTTTGTAATGTGTAGAAATGTAGTTGTCTTAAAAATGCGTAAACTAAATTAATTTAACATTTTGTTGTTCTAAACAGATACATAGCCTTCCGTAACATTCTGAAATGTTGTTGAAAAATCTTTCATGGGGCCCGTCAAGGAGAGTGATGTCATACACCGGTTACGTTGTTAACGGTTATAGATTTCACACAAAAGCCCACAGCGAAGGAAAAGGAACGACAAACAGCGGGTTATGGGTTAAAGGAGATTATTACGGAGAGTTAAAGCAGGTCATTGAAGTTGAACTTGCTGGAGTACCTCACCAAAAAATAATTCTTTTCAAATGCGACTGGTTTGATTCTACTCCAAATCTAGGTCTTAGGGTGCATCCTCAATATAAACTTGTAGAAATCCATAGGAAAAGAATGTACCAGGGTTACGATCCCTTTGTATTTGCTTCCCAATGTCAACAAGTCTACTACACACCTTATCTGGGTAGTAAGACAACATCTAGGGCTGATTAGTTAGCTGTTTGTCGTTCCAAACAACGTCTTTTTGACGTTCCTGATGTTCTGGTATCGTATCAGGAGGAAGTATGCGAGGAGGAAACCAGTCGCATTGATCCAACTATTACTGAAGTTGGTCAACTTACTCACCGGTCAGGCGAATTTGAAGCTGTCCTTGTGACCGATACGAGTCGTGTTGATGAAGATGAGGATGAGGATGAAATCATGTTGGGTGATGACAATTCTAAAGAAGAGGATGAATTCATGTCGGAGGATGATTATGAATAGCAAAAACACAAGTATAACTTTTTAACTCTTCTTTTATTGTAACATTTATTTCTCATATCAGTAATATCTTTCACGCTTCACAACTATCTTTTTTTACATATTGAAGATGAGTAATATTTGTTGTGCTATTTTTGTAGTACTTTATGACCATAAATTAATTGACGTATTTGAAACTTTAATTTTTTTCTTGAATTTTCAGGTTTCAACTCAGAGACGAAAAGAGTATTAGAGAAGTGTAATCTTTGGTTGTAATCAAAATAACAAGTGCACACTTTGCTTTTTGTAATGTAAATTACAAGTGCATTGTTTGATTGTTACTTTAAACAAAAATTGTAGGCTTTTGATTGTTGTAATTTAAACAAGAATTGTAGGCTTTTGATTGTTGTAATGTAAACAAGAATTTTAGGTTTTTGGATTGTATTCATTATGTTTGTCATTTGGATTTTTTGGATATTGTTTTTGGTTTGTATTGCTGTTTTGGATATTCTGTTTCAGTAGGTTTTTAAATAGGGATTTAATTATATTTCAGATTTATTTTTTTAAATTTAAAACAAGTTTGCGACGGAATAGCGATGGAATAGCGGTTGCTAAGTCAAGTCAAATAAATTATAGACGGTCGGTATTCGGTCGCTTTATAACGATCGGTATTCGGTCGCTTTATTATCGGTCGGTATTCGGTCGCTTTCTATCGGTCTGTATTCGGTCGCTTTATTATCGGTCTTTATTCGGTCGTCTTATTTGGTCGGTATTATTTCAGTCGGATGTCGGTTGGTAATAGTCAATGTTAAAAAGTCAAACCAATTATTATATTCGGTCGGTTGTCCGTCGGTATATAGCGACAGAATAATAGGTCGCTTAATAACGGTCGGTATTCCGTCGGTATATTCTTAGCGACGATAAATACACAACCACTATTTTCGGTCGGTAAACGGTCGGTAAACATGAATAGCGACCGAATACAGACGGTACTGGCGGTCGCTATTTGACTGTTTTCTTGTAGTGTATCTGGTTCTTCTTGCAACGGTGACACTAATTTGAACACGACTTGTCGATGGTGGTGTGATTAGTTCGAACTTGCCCCACAAAACATTTGTTATGTCTCATTAACCTCGTCAAAAGTTTATTAAACTTTTGCTATGTGGTATAGCGTTAACGAATCGCTATCACCTCCAAGCGCTCTCGGCTTAGTCAAACTTGATTTTAATAATATAATAATGTGATTTATTTTACTATGATATTTAGTCATAATAATAATAATCTTTGTGTCCAAATAAAATATTCACTTTTCTACTATTTTTTTTAGAAAAGTGGACATTCAATTTAGAAGGGAGTAATAATCTCTTATTTTTGGAATTGTTTCAAAAAAGAAAGAAAAAACTAATACGCTATCACACCCAGTAACTAGAGGGTGACCTGGCAATGCCTCATCAACCTATGAGACACCGAACTCATAACATAATATTAATTTACAAACTAAATCATAAACGAATAAAACTTACTTCTTTATTATCTTAAATATTTCAGTGCCATTTTTATTTGAGAATACACAAACATAGTTCCACTATTGTTCAACTAAACATAAGTTTAAACAATAAACTATTACATAGCTTCAATGCATGTTCTATTCTTCGTATTCCCCATCCCAAGACTCCTCAAGAGCTCCATCAACATATTCATCTGCAAAAACATGTAGAGGTAAAGGAATGAGCTACACTAGCTCAGTAAGGATCAACCTTCCTTGGGATGAAGTATAAACTAAGACATAAAGCGTTTCTTGTTTTTCCAAAACATATGAAAACAATGCAAAGCTTTACTTGGACATAAATACTATTTAAAACACTTGAAATACACTTGAAATATCTTGTAATAGTTAGTAGTGCCCTAGGACCATTAGCATATGTTGTACGTTTTATATCTTATTGAACATGTCATTTGAATAGTTAATTTTGCTTTTGAACATCAAATGCGTGATTTGATAGTAAAACTCATTAGCTTATGAAATTACTATTCTAATAGTCCCTAGTTTTATGTAATGTTCTTTTCAATGAAATAAAACTAGTAGGATGTTTGATTGACGATTATGTTTTACTGATCATGTGTAATGAATACAAATCATATCATAGATACAATATATTGGGATATATTGTATCGGACGTGATCCGTTGGAGAAGTAATACTTCATGGTTCTTTAGTCATAAGTATTACTTCCTCAATACTATTTGGAATCCTTAGACCTTAGGTCTCCATGGTTTCCAGCATGAATGGAGCTACGTTTTGACTCAGTCGGACGTTACTTTTATTCGAGTAATCAATACGACTGATGATCGGATGTAGTATCCTATCATGGCTTGAATGTGAGGCATTGTAAGGAATTTGTCCCTCTCTTATCAGAGAGATATCCATGGGCCCCTCGATAGGGGAAGACTGTTTAAATGCATGGCCGTGTTAAAATGTATTTAATAAAGTGGTTATTAAATACTATTTGTTGGAACAGTCTACTTGGAGATCGAGCATAAATACAATTAATCTATATAAGGGTGACAACTACCATGCCTTATGCTTAATTTGGATATCGCGAGACAAAGGGATTAAATAGTGGATTGATATTAGGTTCCACCACATATTCATTTACTCTGGGTAGTCACAATGTCCTACTAGGGACCGCTTGTGATTTATGAACACATACTACTATTAAGTGTGTTTTCATTGCCATTGTTATATGAACCTACATGGTCACACGCATAGACGAGTGAACGAGCTTCATGTCCATATTCAATTAATCTAGAATGTGTCTGGGTTCATTGTATCTGACATTTATTTTTCTGAGAATAATAAAACGTTATTATTCGAATTAGAGATTAAAGGAGTGGCATTTTCGGTATTTGGTTATAGCTGGGATTACGTGAGAGTTATTATACGATAAAGACTCCCACTACCAGTAGAGGTTTACAGGACGTGGGAGTTAAAGACTCCCACTGCCGAAAGAGGTTGATAGGACGTGGGAGTTGTTCTTGGAAGAAAGTCTCATACCCTATATAAACCTCTTTTGGCCGAAACCCTAGGTTAGACTTGCTTGAGCCGCAATAAACAATATACCCCGAAATCAGATTTATTGATTTTCTACCTCATTTTCTCTCTTGATTCCAAAACTCAGAAAAACGAAGAGCTAGCACTCGCTGCTCGTTGTCATCATGGAGACACAGTATGGAGTAATTTCGCAAGGGAGGACTTTGATATGTTTTTCCCAGGTGCTTAGCTGCAACCACCAAAGTCCTTCCTTGTGGAATTACTCCCTACCGGTATCCACGCGACGAAACGAGAAGCGAGTGCTAGCTCTTCGTTTTTCTGAGTTTTGAAATCTAGAGAGAAAATGAGACGTAAAAATCAATAAATCGATTTCAGTGTTCCCGAGTTTAACGTCCATTTGCCATATCTCATAGTCATAATATGCGGCTACGGCAAGTAAAATCCTAATAGACTTTATCATAACGACAGGAGAAAAGGTTTCATCATAGTCAATACCATGAATTCGTCAATAACCTTTAACTACTAGTCGAGATTTAAAAGTGTGTACGTACGTTACCATTCATGTCGTTTTTCATTTTGAAAGACCATTTGTTATCCATGACCTTACACCCTTGGTCAACCAAAGTCCATACTTGGTTATAGTACATGGATTGCATCTCAGACTTCATAGCTTTTAGCCATTTATCTGACTCAAAACTACAAATTGCCTCTTTGTAGGTAGTGGGTTCATCTTGATCAATCAGTTCAATGTGATGATCATCAGTCACGAGAAATTCATATCTCTCAAGCTGTTGATGTACCTGACTTGACCTTCTTAGGCCTTGTGTCAAAGATTGAAGCTCAGTATCAACACGTGAGCTTGCTTGAAGTTCCAAAGTTGGTTCAGATGTTGTTTGGGGATCTTGAATTTCCTCAAGATGGATCTTACTCCCACTATCCTTTTTGGAAATAAATTCCCTTTCAAGGAATAAACCATTACGAGCAACAAACCTTTTGTTCTCTGATGGAAGATAGAAGTAATATCCTTTAGTTTCTTTAGGATATCCCACAAACAAACACTTGTCGGATTTAGGGGCGAGTTTATTAGATAACAAGCGTTTTACATACGCCTCGCATCCCCAAATTTTGAGAAATGAAAAACTAGGCCGTTTCCATGTCCATATCATATATAGAGTTTTCTGAACCGCTTTAGAATGAACTCTATTCAATATGAATGCATCAGTTTCTAGGGCGTAGCCCCAAAAGAAAATTGGAAGACTGGTTTGACTCATTATAGATCGAACCATATCTAGTAAGGTGCGATTCCTTCGTTCTGATACACCATTCCATTGTGGTGTGCCAGGAGGAGTTATTTGTGAAACAATTCCACAGCCTCTAAGATGTTCGTCAAACTCTTGGTTAAGGTATTCACCACCTCGATATGATCGAAGTATCTTCATACTTTTACCAAGTTGATTTTGTACTTCATTTTGGAATTCTTTGAATCTTTCAAAAGATTCTGATTTATGTTTCATTAGATAGACGTAACCATATCTACTGAAATCATCTGTGAATGTGATGAAGTACTGAAACTCTCCTCTAGCACTTGTGTTTATTGGTCCACATAGTATGTATGAGGCCTAACAAATCAGAAGCTCTCTCACTTTGTCCAGTAAAGGGAGCTTTAGTCATTTTGCCTAACAAGCAAGAATCACATGTCTAATAAGACTCTAAGTCAAATGATGTCAAAATTCCATCTTGATGGAGTTTTGATATGCGTTTCTCATTGATGTGGCCCAAATGATAGTGCCAAAAGTAGGTTTGGTTTAAGTCATTTGATTTAAACCTCTTTGTATTAATGTTATAGATTGTCCTTTTAATGGATTCATCGAGGTTATGAATATAAAGCCCATTCATCAAAGATGCATCTCCATAGAAGATAGGATCTTTATGAATGGTGCAAATTTTATTCATAATATTTATTTCAAAACCATCAATATCTAAACAAGAAACTGAAATAATATTTCTACTCAAAGTTAGAACATGAACACAATTATTCAGTTCAATAATAAGGCCACTTGGCAAAACTAAATTAAATGTCCATGTAGCTACAACAACAAATCTTGCTCCATTAGCTACTCCCAGGTCCACTTCTCCTTTTGCCAGTGATCTACTCCTTTTGAACCCCTGCACATTTGCACAAATGTGAGATCCACAACCGGTATCTAATACCCATGAAGTAGGAGCAGACATTTTAATTTCAATAACTTAAATACCTTGAGAGACAGTCAAACTGACTTTCCCTTTTTTCTTCTCTTCCAAGTAGAGCTTGCAGTTCCTTTTCCAATGACCTGGTTCATTGCAATGGAAGCAAACTCCTTCCTTTGGTGCCTTGGTCTTGGGCTTGGGCTTGGGCTTAGCCTTCACCGTTCTTGGCCATGGGCTTTCCCTTTCCTTTCTTCTTGAAATTCCTTTTTTGAACCATTAAGACTTCAGGGGTCTTCTTAATGTTCAGTTCAGCCTGCTTGAGCATCCCGTGTATCTCATGTATGGACTTCTCAATGGCATGCATGTTGAAGTTCATCACAAATTGGTCATACTCCGGTGGGAGTGAGCCCAAGATCATATATGTGGTCATGTCATGACCTACAGAAGCCCCAAGTTTCTCAAGTTGGTCAAGATAGACATTTATCTTAAGAACATGTGCACTTACAGAGGTGCCAGGGGCCATCTTGCATCTATTCAACGCCTTAGTGGTGAGGAATCTTTCTTGACGGGCTTGCTCTTGGAATATTTCCTTGAGCTGGCCCATCATCCGGAAAGCCTCAACCCCTTCAAATTGTTTTTGAAGGTCAGTGCTCATTGTGACTAACATGAGACAAGTCACATCGTTAGAGTCATTACAATGCGTCTTCAAAGCATCTTTCTCAGCTCTAGGGGCGTTGTTTACAGGTTGTTCAGGAATATCCGTATCAAGGACGTAAAGCTTTCTTTCCGGCTTAAGGACAATCCTTAAGTAGGGGGCCCAATCAAGGAAATTGGTCCCACATAGTTTTTCTTTTTTCAAGAACGGATCGCAATGAATTGTGTGAAGTATTGGTTGACATTATCTACATTAAATTATTTGCAAAGCCATTAGTTTTGAGCAAAAAACATTCCACAATTTCAACACTTGATAAATAATGGAGAAAACCATTTTACGATAGTTATAAGTAAGCTTTGGCTTAACACCCATAATTAAAGTAAAATCAACTCATGGGAATGACATCTATATGTCCCGGCTATTTCCCATTTTATGCCCTAGGCTCAAAACTATTTTGGTAGCCTAGTTAAGTCGAACCATGTCTAAGCATATGGAAATCACTATTTTCCCATCTCATTTTGCTTAGATAACCACCTATCTGTTACTTTGGCAAGCAGACAAAATGATGATCCAAGCTGAATGAGTGTTTAGGGTATAGTAGGCATTTTAAGACTTAATTAAAACAATTTAATTCGAATAAGTTGTTAAGCCCCATAAGACAAGAATATAAGCATCACATGCAAGATATAAAAACATAAATGTAAACTTGAGATAGCATGGCCTAATCCTATGATGACTCCCATGAGCCTTGTAGGTGCCAATGGTTAATCTAAGTTAATACCCATCTCATGGATAATGTCTTCGATCCAACGTCCTCCAGTCTTGTTACATAATGCATGGGCATACCCAGCCTTCAATGTAAAGCAATAAATCTAATCTAAGAAAGCAATTACAATTTTACAATATTGAAAAATTACTTGCAGGTCGTATTATAAAATTACAGCCCAATAAATGTAAAGCAAAATAGGGTATAGTAGGTCATGCTAAAACTCATATAAATCATAATGAAAATAAGTAACGAGTACAGATACAAAGTCTTAAGCTTTGCCACTACCACTACAAAAAAAACTACCTGTTAGGACGAATTTTTCGTGACGAAGTCATTTTTCGATATTTTGAAAGGTCTACTTTTTCAGTAACTGAAATTCGAATCGCTACTGAAAAAGTTGACCTTCGTAATGAAAAAAAATATTCGTCACTAAAAAGTAGTAGTTTCAGTTACGAAAGGTTTCGTCACGATAGGTATAACTTTTCGTGACAAACACCTTTTTCGTTACGAAAGGTTGACCTTTCTTAACGAAACAAAAATTTGTCACGAAGAGTTTCATCTTAAAATAATTTGTTTTTTTTTAAGAATATACATATATAAGTTTGATATAATTTAGAATATAATTTTAGTTTTTATATTTGTTTAGTCTTTATATTAAAAGTATTACTAAAAAATAGTATATATGCAACTAGAATACTTTTATTCTTATTTTTTATAACAACTTAATACACAAATACATTGATGAAAATGTATTAATTTTAATTTAATTCATAAAAAAAAAAATTCACAACACAAAGAGAAATTAAAATAACTAAAGGTTCAAAATATAAAACTTCATTATAATAAATATAATAGGAACAATAAGTAACAAATGACCAACGTTGCTCAGTGGGCAAGTGCATGACATACAAGTTGGAGGTCTTGAGTTCAATTCCCACTTCTATGAAAATGTAGAGACTTTATTCAATATTATTGTAGGGGGCTCGGCTCCAGTGGGTGAACTGGGTCACGGCTCGGCTCGGCTCTATGGCTTTAAATTTTAAATTTTTTGTAAAACTTTTAGTAACGAACTTTGATACTTTTAGTAACAAATATTTCGTTACGAATTCTCACCTTTCCTAACGAAACTATTTCGTCACTAATACCTTTAGTAACGAAAATTGAGATTCGTTAGGAAAGACCTTTAGCGACGGGGCTCTCAGGACGAACTTGGTGACGAAGGTTTTTCGTTACGAAAGAATTTTTTGACCTTTCCTAACGAAAATTTTTGTTACTAAAGGTCTTTTTTTTGTAGTGTACGCAGAAAAATCTGATTCTTCCTCTACTCGTCGAATGAGTTTGCTGCCCCGATTTTAACCCTCAATCGCATAACTTTTATACGATAACATAACCGGTTTATGCGAGTATAATCGAATTAATAATGATTAACATAAACAGTTTATGCAAAGTATAATCGAATTAACAACATACGGCATGCAGCTTTATGCATATCAAAATCACATAAACATTTTTTTCTGTTCCACACATACACATACACATACCAAATCGAAATTGATATGTTTTATGATGTGATTAACAATATCGAATTTGAATAGTATGAGCAATGCTCGATACCATCGAAGGGATTTATGGGCGAAACTTCGTTCTAAACACCCATGAATCCTCCCCGAAAGAATCTGCTCATACTATAGTGGTTCCACTTAAGCACTCGGAAAAAACAGAACCTTTAACCGAAAACGTAAGTCCTTTTTCGTATTTTCGATTCCTATGGTATGAGTGGATCCTTCGGGGGAAGATTCATGGGTGTTTAGTACGAGTTTCTGCCCATAAATCCCTTCAGTAATATACTTGACTTGAAAATAGAACATAACAGAAACAAAAATAGAGCCTCGGACAATGCATTGTCCGCGAATCAATGGCCAAAAGCTCGGACGAAGTACATTGTCCATCCGGTCGATCGCATAGTTGCAGAAGAAGCCGCAGACAAACCATATTCGTCCGCAGGTATCATCCGTAGTTGGACAATACACCCTGTAAATGTTGCGGACGAAGCTGAAGACGATAGATATGAGGAACCAATCGTCTGCAACATACATAAAAGAACATTTTCATAACAAAATGACAAAGGAAATATACTTTACTGAAAGCAAACAATCCCAACCCAAAATGACACATTTTGACAACCTCAAAACATACCAAAACACAACCACAGCATTCCAAAACAATACTCTTCCATATCTGTCACTTATACATCTGAAATCGTGCTACGGACATCGTAGCCGCCCATAACTTATCATCCAGACGTACAAAACATCAGACATATTTGGTATCGCTAAAACATTCAACAAGTAATTCGCAACGGAGCTCAATTATCTGGTAATAACTCTAGACCAACTGTTAACAACCCAAAATTATTATTTCCCGTTCAGAAGGTCCAGAACAGAACATTAGTTCAGTTACTTCCCCCCGAACAAGGGCCAGTGGGTTTATTTTTTAGGATACACTTTGTTTTGTCATCACTCACACTTGTGAACTCCACAACACTGTTAACAGTCCTAACGTTTTACTCCCACTAGTGTCCGGGGCAGGACAGAACAGTGCTCTCGGGCACATCAGAACAAAAATCAATGACGGGATATATCTTGAAATTGGTCCATCAACACACAAGAGCTCTAGATTGGGAATATGCATATGACAACCCGACCAAAATACGTTCAACCAAGTATACAACAACATACACATATAAAATACAACAATTAACAAGTAAGCGATGCAAATATAATTCGACACTTCATCAAAATACGTGGAAATATTTCAACACAATTGAGCTCAATTTTTCCATAATTTCTATTATTTTCCTTTTCCCCTCCTTTTTCTTTCTCTTTCTCTTCCTTATAAAAATCATGCAATAACTACTAAAACTAACACACTTTCACAACGAACACAACTGCCCAAGACTTTCTAACTTCACAATTAAGCCCCTCAACTTCCTAAACACATCAATGAGCCCATAAACAATTATGTACATAACATATCACACATTAAAACAATTAAACACATATAAATCACATAGCTTCATGCAAATTACTAAGGCCAAAATGTTAGTAGTGCCCTAGGACCATTAGCATATGTTGTACGTTTTATATCTTTTGAGTATGTATTTGAATAGTTAATTTTGCTTTTGATTATCAAATGTGTGATTTGATAGTAAAACTCATTAGCTTATGTAATTACTATTCTAGTTGTCCCTAGTTTTATGTAATATCTATTTTACAATGAAATAAAACTAGTATGATGTTTGATGTTTGATTGATGATTATGTTTTACTAATCATGTGTAATGAGTACAAATCATATCATAGATGCAATGTATTGAGATATATCGTATCGGACGTGATCCGTTAGAGAAGTAATACTTCATGTTCCTTAGTCATAAGTATTACTTCCTCAATACTATTTTAGAATCCTTAGACCTTATGTCTCCATTGATTCTAGCATGAATGGAGCCACGTTTTGACTTAGTCGTACGTTGCTTTTAATCGAGTAATCAATACGAATGATGATCAGATGTAGTGTCCTATCATGGCTTGAATGTGAGAGGCATTGTAAGGAATTTGTCCCTCTCTTATTAGAGAGAGATATCCATGGGCCCTCGATAGGGAAAGACTGTCTAAATGCATGGCCGTGCTCAAATGTATTTGATAAAGTGGTTATCAGATACTATTTGTTGGAACAGTCTATCCGGAGATTGAACACAAATACAATTAAACTTTATAAGGGTGACAACCACCATGCCTTATGCTTAATTAGGATATCGTGAGACAAAGGGATTAAATAGTGGATTGATATTAGGTTCCACAGTAAATTCATTCACTTTGGGTAGTCACAATGTCCTGCTAGGGACCGCTTGTGATTTATGAACACATACTACTACTAAGTGTGTTTTCATTGCCATTGTAATATGAACCTACAGGGTCACACACATAGACGAGCTAACGAGCTTCATGAATCTAGAATGTGTCTAGGTTCGTTGTATCTGACATTTATTTTCTGAGAATAATAAATTTGTTATTATTTCGTATTAGAGAGAATGAGGGGTATTTTCGGTATTTGGTTTTAACTGGGATTACGTGGGAGTTATTATCCGATAAAGACTCCCACTACCAGTAGAAGTCTAGGGGACGTGGGAGTTGAAGACTCCCACTATCAAAAGAGTTGGATAGGACGTGGGAGTTGTTTCAGAAACAAACTCTCACAACCTATATAAACCTCTCTTGGCCGAAACCCTAGGTTTAATTCACTTGAGCCGCAATAAACCAATTATATTCCCGAAATCAGATTTTTGTATTTCTGCCCTTCTCTTCTTTCTATATTCCCGAAACTCAGAAATGAAGAGCTAGCAATCGCTGCTCGTTTCGTCGCGTGGATACCGGTAGAAAGCGATTCTGCAAGGGAAGGCTTTTGGTGGAAGAAGCACTCATCCGAAAGATACAACCTTTAAGCCGAAAACGTAAGTAATTTTCGCTGTTTTTCGATTCGTTTACATATGAGCAGATCCTTCAGGGGAGGACTCATGGGTGTTTGGAACGAGTTTCCGCCCATGAATCCCTTCACAAAAGTCCTGGGTATCACATCATTCTCCCCTTACAAAAGTGTCATCCCCGAAACTTACTTACCTTGTTCTTGAAATAAGTGAGGGTACTTCCGTCTCGCTTCCTCTTCCAGCTCCAATGTAGCCTCCCTTTTGGTATAGTGCGACCATTGCACACTCACATATGGTATCGTTCTTATTCTCAAGACTTTGTCCTTTCGGTCCACAATCCTTACCAGGACTTCCTAATACAATAAATCTTCTTGAAGTTCTAACAGTTCATCTTTCAATATGTGATTTGGATCAGGAACATACTTACTCAACTGTGAAATATGAAAGACGATGTGAAGTCTTGACATCGTCGGCGGTAGTGCTAAACGATAAGCTAACTCGTCAACCCGTTCCAAAATTTCAGACGGTCCCACATACCATGGACTCAGCTTACCAGTCTTACCAAATCTCATCACCCTTTTGTTGGCGATACCCACAAGTATACTTTGTCCCCGATCTAAAGTTCTAAAGGTCTTCGTTTGCTTTAAGCCCAGTTTTTGTGTCGGTCTTGAGCTGGCTTCATTCTTTCTCGAATCAGCTCTACCTTTTCAGTCGTTACCTGTACCGATTCCTGCCCAGTTAATTTCTTCTCGCCAATGTCATCCCAAGATACCAGTGACCTACATCGTCTTTCATACAAAGCTTCATAAGGTGTCATTCCAATGGTTGCTTGATGGCTGTTGTTGTATGAAAATTCAGCCAATGTTAAGTGATCGACCCAGTTGCACTTGAAGTCACAAACACACGCCCGCAACATGTCTTCCAATGTCTAAATAGTCCTCTTTTATTGTCTAACGGGTTGAGGATGGTAGACGGTGATAAGTTGTAACTTTATCCCATAGCCTCATTGAAGTTTCTCCAAAACCAAGACACAAACCGCGAATCCCTGTCTGATACTATGCTGGACGGTACCCCGTGTATTCGAACAACTTCATTCATATACATCTAAAATCGAACATACATTTGTGTTTTGATCTTCATAGGCAAACATAATATCAGACATGGGATAAGGATATAGCATTACGTGGTAGGGGATAAGGGGTGAAAAGTATGAAAAGTAAGGATTAAAAGTATACTTCTGCCGCAAGGATGAAAAGTAATGGGGATAAGGGATCTCCTTGCTTTACGCCCCTTCTTGACTTAAATAAATAGTAGGGTGTTCCGTTTATCAAAATTGATAACCACTTCGAAACTAGTAGATTCCGAGTCAAATTAACAAATGATGACTGAAGCCAAAACGTGACAGTACAGATAAAAGGAAAGAGTGTGAAACTATGTCAAATATTTACTTCATATCAAGTTTAAGAACAAGATTCCCCCGTACAGGACGATTCAGTTGTTGAACAAGTTCTTGCGCCAATAAGATATTATCCGAGATTAGTCGTCCTTTTATGAAGCCCGGCTAATTGTGGGAAATAAGTTTTGGTAGTATATTTGATAACCTTGTCGAGATGACTTTGGAAATAACCTTACTGGCAAATGAGTATAATGAAATTGGTGGAAAATCACCAAAACAGGTCGGTTTGGCTTATTTCAGAAAAAATAATAGTAGTGAACTGGCCATAGACTTTGGGAGAGGTTACCCAACCCAGAAGTCGCTCATGGCTTGGTGAACATCGCTACCGATTAGCTCCCTACAAGCCTTGAAGAATGCTTCTGAAAAGTCGTTAGGGCCAGACGCATTATTCTTGTCAAGAGAGAATACAACGTGTTTCACTTCCTCAAGACTAGGCAAAGCCGCCAACATTTTATTATCCTCCTCATTTACAAGAGTGGGGATCACATCCATCAAAGTAGGATCTTCTATAATCAAAGCATCAAACTGAAATAGCCCGTTGAAAAACTTAACTCCCTCGTTCCCTATCTCGTTAGGCGAGCTCAGCCATGTCCCATTGGCATCCATTATGTTGGAGATATACATCTTCTTCCTCCGATTGTTGCAAACGGTGTGAAAGTATTTTGTGTTCGAATTACCTTCAGACAACCACCGCACCCTAGATTTTTGCAGCTAATAAATTCCTCCAACAATAAGCATTTGGAATATGTCGCCCAAGCAGTCCTAAAAGAGTCGGGTGGATCTCCATCAAAGAGAATCTCAATACTTGTGACCTCCCTCTCGGATGCATGTAACTGGTCATGAACATTTCCAAAAACCCACCTATTCCATTCAGCTAGTGTACGCTTCAATCACTTCACTTTTCCCATCATAATAGCCATTCAATTTCCATGGATTTCTCCCACCCAACAATTTGTCAATACTGGCATGAAGTCTTGATGTCTTATACACATAGTTTGGAATCGGAATGCAACTGGGCATGTAGGAGTGGAAACCCGAACCACCACTCGGAGGGGACAATGATCATATTCAGTTCGGTGCAAATGTTCCATTCGTGTGTCCGAGAAAAGATCATTCCATTTTGAATTAATAAGGAATTCGACACCAAGTGAAATAAGAGCTTTAGTATTGTATTTCCAACAAACCACAATTTTGTATAGTATCAGACAATTCGGATATCGGTAGAGCAAGAGGGACCGAGCTAAAACTTTTCTGTTGGTATAGAACTATAATGAAACCCCCTCTAACCAACTAGGGTGCATCATAAGTAGCTGCAAATGTAGATAAAACATTCCACATGGGCCTACGTTGTGTATAAAATAACTTCGCGTAAACAAGTAGCAGAAAATCGGTGAACTTGGGAAGTTATTCAATTGGACATGTACCACTTGCTCGTAATCAATGGATCGAAATCTTTAAACATGGAAAAAAATCTGAAATCTCTTCTGTAATTTGTATGATTATTTCCATGAACATTTCTTTCATTATTTGATAATTCATTTTGTTTTACACTAATGAAGTTATAAATATCCAAATTTAAATATACGAAGAGATTTGGAATAATCAAAAGAAATTTTACAACAAATCTTTGTAAGTATATATGACATAAGCTTTTTGTATATAATCTGTGTGGAACAATCTGTGCAAAATTTACGACATAGTTAACAAAGAAATTAATAATTGTTCCTAACTTACTCAATTTCTCCTAATATCTTCAAAAGCCTAACCACCTTTAATTCATCCTGGTCACAATTTATGACAAGAGCGATTTATGTGCAGTGGACAAAACTACCCCCTAGCTTACCAATAAAATCTTACACTATCTTTCTTATTTTCTAACCCCTCCTAATTTTTCTCCTCACAAATCATTCCATTTTTTTCCTTCACTCTCCTCACCAAAATCTTGAGTGGCTAAAGCTCACTCTATCTCCATGTTCACATATTTTGAAGGTTCAAGCTCTCCATATTCCCCCTTTTTCTTTGCAATATTTTTTCAATGCTCTTTAAATATACCTTTTCTTCTCAATCACTCCATCATATTTTTTCCACTGTTCAATCTTCTGTTGTGAATCATTGAAAATTGTATAAAGCAAAGGAGTCGCCGACACTGAAGGGACAACATATAAAATAATGATTATAGAATAAAGAGCTATACCCAGTGCTAAATAAATAGTTGCCTTTAATCCTCTTCATTGCATACCCAAATTTGAGAAATTGGATATTGTCCTTAAATTAAATTTTGTTTATTTTGGTAGTGAAATGGAGAAAAAAATGTGATAATTACATAATTAAATTGAATTCTTTTTGTACGTAGAAGGAATTTTGTGTAACTTGGTATGTGAATTTGTATGGTGAATTGTTCAAAATTAGGGTGAAAAAAAAAGATAAAAACGTTAAATTTTTTGTGTGGTTTGCTAAGGAAGTGATAAGCGCTTAAACATGAATCCTAGCCAGTCAATCATAAAAAATTAATTTCCTAAAGAATATATGAAAAGCTTAACCTATACGGATTCTTATTTAAAGAAATTTTAAGCTATACATATTCTTATTAAAAAAATCTTAAGGTATTACAGTAAAACCTCTATACAGTAATACTCTTGGGACCGAAGTCAAATATTACTATAGGGAGGTTATTCTTAAATGGAGACTTACATATAAAAATTAAAATATTTTAAAAATAACTAATATATATTATACGACACTTGGAAATACGTCCCTTTAATATTTTAAAAACATGAATTTAAAATATGTATAAGATTAATGAGTTTTAAAAAACAAATGTGCGTACATCATGCATGTACATTGTGTATCTATTAGATTTAGAAGATTCATTCATGTATATACAATATCTAGGAAATGTAAAAAAAAATGTATGTACATCATTATGCATTTAAAATATTCACTCATGTATGTTGTATCTTCAAAATGTCTTTTCGTTTGTTTTCTTTTTATTATACATATATAAATGCTAGCATAATCATAAATGTCATTATCATTTTAAATCATACATTACTACTTCAAGCAAGTCATGACATCTAAAAACAAACGAATTCAAATCATTGAAAGTATTTTTGTTGAGTTGTGCAAAATGAAAGAAACCAACCCCGATTGGAAGCAAAAAGATCTTGCAAAATGATTAGAAGATACCCATAAGCTTAAATTGTCGCAGACAGCAATATCCAAGATAGTCAATAAATCAACCGACCAACAGGGAGAAGTTCTTTTGAACCCAATTGTAAAACATCAAAAACATGTAAAGTATCATTTAATGGAGTCTGCACTTTACGAATGGTTTGTGTGCAATCAAGAGAACGCAAATATTTACATACAACTTTAGATAAGTTTTTCATATCATCTTAAGTTTAATGCAATATAATTAAATAATTATGAATATTTTATATAGATATATAAATATATTTAAAATTTAATGTTATTTTATTACTATATGGAGGTAAATTTCTTAAGGATGGTCCTAAAAATAACATGGAATATTACAATGTAGAGTTTATTCTTATTTATAACTGGTCCTGATTTGGTACCCTAATTTTTTATTACTATAAAGAGATTATTCTCATATAGAGTATTATTGTATAGAGGTTTTACTGTACATATAAGGTCTTCATGGGAACATTGCCAAAAGGAGTCAAGTGAGGAGAGAGATGGGTGGGAGGAAGAGAATAAAAACATGAAATGACGTGTGAGGAGATAGAAGAGAGGAAAGAAATTAGGAGGGATTAGAAAATAAGAAATATAATGCAAGGTTTGATTGGTAAACTAGAGGTGTAATTTTGTCCACTGCTCATAAATTTCGCATGTAGGAGGATTTATGCTCTTGCATTATAACTGCCCTTCACCCACACTATATTTGCTTCTTTCTTCTTCTTCTTATTATTATTATTTTATTTTTGTTGTGTTGCCTCTTTATTCTTAAATGTTTTACTTTATCTTCATCAAATCAATAGAAGCAATGGAATCCACATGAACAAATTGCATGTAAAATAGAAGGTTTCTAGTTTTTATTTATTTTATCTGAGTTTTTTCCCCTCTAAGTTTGTAATGCTTTGATTCTACATAGGGGATTCAATATTATGGTTTCAATTTTGTTTTTCATTCCTTTTACGGTGTATTTATATTAATTTAATTTTTTATTGCTTATATTATGCAAGGGAGATTCCATATTCTCCTAAACTTGTTTTTTTTGTTAATGTGCCCCCAGTGTTCTGACGAGACTAATTCGGTTCGGGTTGCAACAGTGACGCTAATTTGAACACGTCTTGTCGATGGTGGTGTGATTAGTTCGAACTCGTCCTGCAAACGATTAACAAATCGCTCTCGGCTTAGGCAACCTTTATTTAAATAAAATAATAAAGGATTATAATATAATATTTAGTCATAAATAATAATAATAATAATAATAGTATTAATAATAATAATAATAATCTTTGTGTCAAAATAAAATATTCATTTTTCTATTGATTATTTTCAGAAAAGTGGACATTCAATTTGGAAGGGAGTAATAATCTCTGTTTTTTGGAATTGTTTCAAAAAAGAAAGAAAAAAATCATACACTTGGGGATTTTAACTATGACAGTCGTGCACGGAATACAAGATTTTTTTGGTGTATTTAGAAGTGGATCGAGAAAATAAAGATAAACAGCTAGGTGTCTGAAATTTGATTGGGAAGAGATTCGAGCACACTGATTGCCAAGTAATCGTGAAAAGGTAGAAACATTGATACTTTTATTCTGAATATTGTCTATTTAATCTATGTATTTTTTTAATTTGTTTCCCGTTGCACAGAGATTGAAGCAAATGAAGAAGATTGCAGACGAGGTTGATTTTCGGACGAAGAAGCAGGAGAATGAAAGGGGTGGCAGAGATGGCGGCTATTGCTGCAAAATAACGACATGAGGGAAGAAGGAAACTAGGTTTTTTAGATTTTTTTGTTCCACTAAACGTAAAAACAAAAAATATGATTTTTTTAATCTAAATTTATTAAAGGACTATTAATATATACAAATTAGTTTTTGTAAAAATCAATGATGTAACTATATTATTTTTTAATTGACAATGGTTTAAACTTTAAATTACGCTTTATTAAAAAATGAATTTTTTTAAGGGATATATTTAATGCAAATTCAAATATCGGCCACAAATTTCTCGTGTATGCCTTAAAGCTTAAGGCATTGAATTCTGCCTATTTTTGTATGATTATTTCCATAAATATTTCTTTCATTTTTTGATAATTCATTTTGTTTTATAATAATTAAGTTCTAAATCTTCATATTTATATATATGAAAATATTTGGAATAATCAAAATACATTTTACATCAAATCTTTGTAAATATATATGACATAAGCTTTTTTTTTTTTTTTTTTATGTAATGTGTGAAAATAGGCGTGCAACACGAGGACTTATGACATAGTTAATAAAGAAATTAATAATTGTTCATAACTTACAAAATTTCTCATAATATCCCTCAAAAGCCTAACCACCTTTCACCCCGGTCGGAGATACTGTCAGAACACAAACCCTCATGCAAGAACAATTTGTGTGTAGTTGACAAATTTACCCCTCTAGCTTACCAATAAAATCTTACACTAAATTTCTTATTTTCTAACCCCTCCTAATTTCTCTCCTCCCATCTATCACCTCACAGATCATTCCATTTTTTTCCTTCTCTCTCTATCTTCACGGATTTTGAAGGTTCAAGCTCTCCATATTCCCCCCTCTTTCTTTGCACTATTATTCAATGCTTTAAATGTATTTTTCATCTATATCACTCCCTCCTAGTTTCTCCACTATTCAATCTTATGTTGTGAATCATAAAAAAATTGGATAAAGTAAAGGAGTCGTCGGCACTGAAGGGACGACATATAAAATAATGATTATAGTAGAAAATGGCTATACCCAATGCTAAGTAAATATCTGCCTTTAAACCTCTACATGGTATACCCAAATTTTAGCAATTGGATATTATCCTTAAATAAAATTTGATTTATTGTAGTAGTTAAACGGAGAAAATTGCGATAATTACGTGATTAAATTATTATTTTTGTTCGTAGAAGGATTTTGGTGTAACTTGGGATGTGAATTTGTATGGTGAATTGTTCAAAATTAGGATGAAAAAGAAAGATAAAAACCTTAAGATTTTTGTGTGATTTGCTAAGGAAGTGATATGCACGTAAGCATGAATTCTAGCTAGTCAGTCACAAAAATCTAATTTCTTAAAGAATACAAGAAAAGATTAACTTATACATATTCTTATTAAAAAAAAGAACTTAAGCTATACAGATTCTTATTAAAAAAGATTAAGCTATACAAATAAGGTCTTCATGGAAACATTGAAAAAAAAGGGTCAAGTGAGGAGAGAGATGGGAGGGAGGAGAGGGAGCAAAAAATATTGAAGGACGTGTGAGGAGATAGAAGAGAGGAATGAAATTAGGAGGGGTTAGAAAATAAGAAATATAGTGCAAGGTTTGATTGGTAAACTAGAGGGGTAGTTTTGTCCAGTGCTCTTATATTTCGCTTGTACAAGGATTTGTGCTCTCTTGCTTTATAAATGCCCTTCACCCGCACTGTCTTCGCATCTTTCTTATTACTATTATTATTATTATTATTATTATTATTATAATATTTTTCTTGTGTTGCCTCTTTATTTTTAATTTTTTCACTACATTTTCATCATGTCAATAGAAGAAATGGAATCCGCATGAAGAAATTGCATGTAAAATAGACGGTTTCAAGTGTTTTTTTAATTTTTTCCGAGTTTTCTCTCTCTAAGTTTTTAATGCTTTGATTCTACATAGGGGATTCAATATTAAGGTTTCAATTTTTTTTTTAAAATTTTTTTTACAATGTATTTATATTAATCTAATTTTTTGTTCCTTATATTATGCAAAGGAGATTCCATATTTTCCTAAATTTGTTTTTTTATCTTTGCAAATGTTCTCTAGTGTTCTGACGAGCCTTATCTAGGTTCGGCTTGCAGAAGTGACACTAATTTCTACACGGATTTCTCATGGTGGTTTGATTAGTTTGAACTCGCCCAACAAAACGTTTGTTATGCCTCATTAGTCTCGTCAAAAGTTATTCAAACTTTTGCTATGTAGTATAGCATTAACAAATCTCTATCACTTACAAGCGTTCTCAGCTTAGGAAAACTTTATTTAAATAATATAATAATGTGATTATACTCTTATATTTAGTCATAATAATAACAATATTTGTGTCAAAATACAATATTCACTTTTGGTTTGGTTTTTTGTTTTTAATAAAATTGGACATTCGATTTGGAAGAGAGTAATAATCTGTGATTTTTGGAATTGTTTCAAAAAAGAAAGAAAAAATTCATACACCTGGGGAGTTTAAATATGAAAGTTGTGCACAAAATACAAACATCTTTTGGTTTATTTAGCAGTCGATCGAGAAAATAAATATAAGCTGCTAGGTGTCTAAAATTGGATTGGGAAGAGACTCTAGCACACTGATTGGCAAGCGATCGTGCAAAGGTAGAAACATTGATAATTTTTATTCTGAATATTGTCTATTTAATCTATGTAATTTTTCGATTTGTGTCCTTTTGCATAGAGACTGAAGCTAAAGCAGAAGATTGCGAACGAGGTTGATTTTTGGAGGAAGAAGTAGAAGAATGGCAGAGATGGCGGCTACTGCTGCAAAATAACGGTGGGAGGGAAGAAGGAAATTACCGTTTTTATATTTTTTTTTTGTTCCCTAAATGTATAAACGAAAAATCTATTTTTATGTAAATTTATTAAAGGGCTATTAATATATACAAATTATCTTTTGTAAAAATCAACGATGTAATTATATTATTTTTAAAATTGACAGTTGTTTAAACTTTTTTTTTAACGGTAAAATTGGATATCATTAATGAAGATCAGAAAAGATCTGTGGTAGGAGAAAATACGGAGGACCGCCAAACCATTTAGACGAGGTCTTAGACCTCGTAGCATATTTTATCAATACATCAGCAGTACTGTTACATGATCTATGAATATAAGATATATTGGCTATTCTAAGACCCTGAAGATTCTTAATTAGACTAACAAAAAGACCTATTAAGGATATATCTTCGTGGTGAACCCAGTTGACCAGGGTTTGGCAGTCACTTCCTATTACACATGCTTGAAAACCTTTGGAGATGAAAAACTTGATTCCTTCGAGGAGTGCCAAAGCTTCTGCGTGCTCCAGGCTGGGCGAATTGGGAAGATAATTGGCGAAGCCAGCTACAAAAGCCCCTTCATGGTTGCGGGTGATCGCTCCTATGCCAATATTGCCGTCTATCCATGAGAAATCAACATTGAGCTTAAACAGGCCAGGCGCAAGAAGTGTCAAAATTGCCGCCCTGGGTGGCATGTTAACCATAACACTCGTTGTTGGTCCAACATTCACATGGTTAAAAGAGAACATCTTTGCTTTACCCTTAAGCATGTACCTAATATGGTCATAAGTAGGCAGAACTTGCGGAACCTGGTCGTGGTCTATTGAAGAAGTGTTTATGTTGCTAAACTCTGCTGCACAAACTAGAGCGATGTTGGCAACCTCTTCAGGCGATTTCTTCTTGTCTTCAAAAATAAATTTATTTCTGTTGCACCAAATGTTCCATGCAGTTTAAATGAAAGGAGCAACAACCTTCTCTTTTTCCCACAAAATATGGTTGAGACAAAAGGGGAAGATACCCTTAGAGATGATTGTGTCTATACATAAAGTAGTATGGTTCCATACCTCCCTAGCAGCAGGGCATGTAAGATAAACTCAGACTCCTCTTGACACAACTGGAATTGAGGTCGAAATGAACTAATTTGAGGAGATAGAGCCATAATAATGGGAAGAATGAGCTGGAAAATATTCCACACGAAAACCTATAGCTTAGGGGCAATAGGCAGCTGCCAGATCTTACTCCATGACTTCATAGGCTTGTCTATCGAAGTTGAAGGCAATTCTCACTTAGATACTTTAAGTTGCACGAAAACCTATAGCTTTGGCGCTATAGGGAACCCCTCTCTTCAGATGCACGAATTAAGGAGGACAACCCCGCCAAGCAAATGAGGAAGAGAAAAGGAGAAAGATGATCAACCTGCCAAATACCTCTAGAAGGCTTAAAAGATCTCGTTGGAATTCCATTTAGTAGAATAGAGTAGCTAACTGTACTAATGCAATTCATAACGAGAGAGAAACTTTGGCGGAAAATTCATGCAAACCGTTACAGACTCTAGATAATTCTATTCGACCCTATCAAAAGCTTTGCTCATATCCAGTTTAAGTGCTAACTGATGTGACCTATTTGGCCGGATAGTCTGTAGGCTATGAAAAACCTTAAAACCCACTATCACGTTGTCAGTAATAAGATTATTTTTAAAGAAAGCGCTTTGGGCTTCATTAATAATAGAGCTCATGACTAATTTTAGGCGGTAGTGATAACTTTCGAGATAAGGTTGTATATTACATTGCAAATTAAGATTTACAGGCCTGAAGTGCACCATAGAAATGGACATTTTTTTTTTTGGAATCAGAGCTATATGGGTAGAGTTACGTGCAGCAATATCCGCTCCATCTTTTAGAACTCCAAGAACAACACTGGTTACCGAGTCGCCTAGAATATGCCATAACTTTTGTAAAAATAGCACATGCATACCATCAGGGCCAGGAGCTTTATGTGGGTGCATTGGTTTAAGCGCCCTGACTATTTCCATAACCGTTAACGGCTGTTCTAGGATCCCAATGTCTCGGCTGATCCAGTTGGTTAGTAAATAGATTGGGGGCAAAAAAAGCTCCATCTATTTTAGCTGAGAATAAAAATTGAAAGTAATCGACTGCCACTTCCTCGATGTCATCCTCATCAGCCTTAAGGCTCCCATCAGGGCCGACAATTTCCTCTATATAGTTCTTTTCCTTACGCTGTGAGGCTTCATTATCAAAATATGAGGTATTCTTGTCTCCTTCCAGCAGCTAGGTGTGAGACCCGCATTTTAAGCATTTAGTATAATAATAATAATATTATTGGAATGAAATAAATAACATAAATAAAGCTGAGGACTTGTTTGGTAAATTTTAATAGTTGAAGGACGTAACTTGCAAATAGTACAATTATGGTGAGTCATTTGCACACTTGTAAAACATTTGGGCGTTCCAAGTACACCTCCTGCTTTTTGGGTTCTTCAAACCGCCATCTTCTCAGCAAAATTTTCTTTCTTTCTTTTCTGAAAATCGTTGCTGCTTCTTGCCTTCTCTCCCTCGCGAATCCTCCTTCATTCTTCAACTTATTTTCTCTCAATCCATCAATCAGTCTTAGTTACAAAATCAGATACTCCCTTGTCTCATCATCTTCAAGGGTCTAAGTTTCATTTTTGGGTAAGTAGAGTTCTTATTTCTAATTGAATTGAATTTTTCATAATAGTGAAATTCATGCTTGAATTGGTGTTTTCTATTTGAATTGGTAAAGTATAGGGTTAAAGGTTAGAATGATGGTTAGCAAATGAAAATTTTTGAAGGGTTTTTTCATCTATGTTCGGTTTCTCTGTTTTCTGACTTCTGTTTCGGATTTTTTTTTTCTGTTTTGCTGTTTGTTTTCTTGGTCTGTTTTCTTGCTGCTGTTTGTGAGTAATTCTGTTTTCTTTGCCTGTTACATGCTCTTGTCTTTGGTTAGCATTTGTAGTAAAAGAAGAATGTTAATATGAAGATAGTCTATTTTCTGTTTTCGGTTCTCTGTTGCCGATTTCTCTGTTTCTGTTTTCTGCTTTCTGATTTCGGTTTTCTTCTGTTTGTCTTGTTTCTGTTTTATGATGTATTTTCTTGTTCATGCTTCTGTTTTGGTGAGCATTTTAGAAAAAGAATGTAATAGGAATGCTCCTCTGTTTCCCCTGATTCTGTTTGCTGTTTTACTGTTTTATGAATTTTCTGGTTCGTGTATCTATTAATTGATTAGCAATTTGGAAAGAAGAAGGGTAGTATAGTGTTGGTTCTGCTTCCTCTGTTTATGCCAGCCTGCCTCGGTTTATTTTTTTCTTGTTCTTAAACTGTTTGCGGATTCTAAATGCTACGGTTCTTTAATGAGGTTTGCTTTGGGTTCAGTTGTATGTGTATTGTGGTGTATGTGGCTTCTCATATGATCATTAGTTAGTCATGAAATTGCCTGTTCTTTCTTGGAAATCAATAGTTTTATATAGAATCCGGGCTGCTCTTCAACCTATATGTTGTACCTCTTATTTTCTGATTTTTACTACTTATGAGACACTAGTTTTAGTAAAATGAGTACTTGTTTTCTCTGGTTTCAGTTTCACTGCTGCTGCCCTTTTATGAGCATACCTCTTAAAGAAGAATAGTTAATAGGAAGGCTTTCTTAGACCATAAGAATAGGCTTCTATTTAGAGATTAAGATTTGACACTTACAGTGCCTTTTACTTTGAGAAGCAATGCTAATCATGTTGTCTATTTTATGAGAAAGTAGTTAATCAGGGTAACACATTAAGATGGAATTGCGTATAAGATAGAATGTTAGTAAAGTGCTTGACATGTTCGTTGGTCGATATCTAAGTAATTTTGGTTGGTGCATCTTATTATGTGATAGGAGCCGAACCTGAACATCCCGAGACTTCGTAAGGCGTTAAGAGTTTAAATCTTATAAGGTGAGTTCCTCTTTTCTTAAATCTCTTTAAATTGGAATTTAGGAACCTGTGCGTTCCAAGCTTTCTTAAACTGTTTGAATTGGAATTTAGGAACCTGTGCGTTCCAAATATATTTCTGTATTGAATTTAGAATTGCTCTTGTATAATCATATACAGACATTGATCATTCTTGCATGTTTTATAAAGTTGCATACATTCTGTATAGGCCAGGCCGGGTGTCGATTTAATACCGAGAATTATCATTACAAATATAAAACCCCGAGCCGGCCAGTTGTAACTAATGAATTAACGGATCTTATTGCTTCTCTGAAGCACGCATGATAATACTTTTCTTGTGGGCCCCAAGGCTGTAGATGTCTTGCGCCATGGTCGGGAAAGCAAGTGGTCGACGACTTCGGCGTATGGCTCTGCAGATTCATAAGAGGTTGGCCAATTCGGGTTAGGAGTTTTAACTCGGGATGGTCAGATCTAGGTGAATACAGGGCTAGTAGGTACCCTACCCTGTGATTTACCCGCATGATTTCTGGTGGATAAGGTAGAAAATCGCGCGCGTATCTGGTGTTCGGTTGGTATTTGGTTTTACGGTATCCGGACTTCTTGATATCCGGGTTTTCTTGTACCCGGACTTCTTGACATCCGGTTCTCTCGTTAAATGAATTCATTCATTTGTTATGTTGTATACATAACTCGAAACAAAAATCGCATGATTTACAAAACCGCATGAGCATCTTTTTTATCTTAGAATTTTTCATTAAATGTACATCTGTTGCACACACACAGGGAACTCACTAAGCATTAGCTTACACGCTTTCTTTCAAAGCTGCATCTCAAAATGCAGGGTATGAAGTGCACTAGCGAGCGCCATTGAGATTGTTTTGTCAAACCTGGAATGCACATTCTGATTACTAGTTCTAGATTAGCCGTTTAATTTGGATTAATGTAAATTGCTGTAAATTATGTATTTTGATAATTCCGCTGTATTGTATTAACTATTACGGTTAAACAGGGTATTAACTATGTTTTGAGGATGTATAGTTTGTAGATGTGAATATTCTGTTAATAAACGGTTAGTTTTCTTTTAAGCATCTTATACAGGAACGTTACTTCATGTTTACTGCCGAGAGGTAGGTAGATGCCCTATTCGGCCCCAGTTGTACCTAGGGGTGGAATTGGGGGCGTCACACCAGGTGGCTCTACTGCGAGCCTTCCAATAACACTCTCTAAGATCCTAGATTTTCTATAAATCTTTAGAGATAACCAGTTCCTCAGAGAGAGAATAACTTGAGAGGCCCCAGTCGCTTATGTATAGCATCTAATTCTTTCTGCTTATCTTTTAACTTCTTTTCCAAGCCCCCCACAACTTTTGAACTTCATTCTAATAAATCTGTTAGAAAATTGCTCAAAGCTTGGCTAATTTGCGGGACACAACGTTCAATAGGGGGCTGCCATGATTGACTAACAAAATCATGGAATGCCGGCTCTTTGAACCCTAAAGGTTAAAAACGCGGAGGTCTCGATTTATACTTGCTTTTTTTCCGCCTTTTGAGGCGGGGAGGGGCTCCAAGAAGTATTGGGAGATGGTCGCTGTCTTTTGTAGATAAATGTTGAATTGTCATATTAGGAAAGAGAGCCCACCGAGACAGGGTTGCTAAACCCCTATCTAGGCGAACAAAAACTTCCCCCGACCCCTCCCTAAAATTGCACCAAGTTTATGGGCATCCCAAAATACACAAGTCGCACAAATTACAATTATTATTATTTTATTTTTCTTGTGTTGCCTCTCTATTTTAATTTTTTTTTACTACATCTTCATCATGTCAATAGATGAGATGGAATTCGCATGAAGAAATTACATGTAAAATAGAAGGTTTCAAGTTTTTATTTAATTTTTTGAGTTTTCTATCTCTAAATTTTTAATTCTTTGATTCTACATAGAGGATTCAATATTACGGTTTCAATTTTGTTTTTAAATTCTTTTTACTGTGTTTTTATATTAATCTAATTTTTGTTGCATATATGCTAGGGAGATTCCATATTCTCCTAAACTTGTTTTTTTTGTTATCCCTGTAAATGTACCGTAGCGCTCTGACTAGACTTATCTAGATTTGTCTTGCAGAAGTGACACTAATTTTAACACGGATTACTGTTGGTGGTTTGATTAGTTTGAACTCGCCCAACAAAACGTTTGTTATGCCTCATTAATCTCATCAAAATTTATTCAAGCTTTTGCTATGTGGTATAGCATTGAACTCGCCCAACAAAACGTTTGTTATGCCTCATTAATCTCGTCAAAATTTATTCAAGCTTTTGCTATGTGGTATAGCATTAACAAATCTCTATCACTTACAAGCGCTCTCAGCTTAGGAAAACTTTATTTAAATAATATAATAATGTGATTATACTCTTATATTAGTCATAATAATAATTATAATATTTGTGTCAAAATACAATATTCACTTTTGGTTTGGGTTTTTTTTTTTAATAAAATTGGACATTCGATTTGGAAGAGAGTAATAATCTGTGATTTTTGGAATTGTTTCAAAAAAGAAAGAAAAAATGAATACTCCTGGGGAGTTTAAATATGACAGTTGTGCACAGAATACAAACATCTTTTGGTATATTTAGCAGTCGCTCGAAAAAATAAATATAAACTGCTACGTGTCTGAAATTGGATTGGGAAGAGACTCGAGCACAATGATTGGCAAGAGATCGTGCAAAGGTAGAAACATTGATAACTTTTATTCTGAATATTGTCTATTTAATCTATGTAATTTTTTTATTTGTGTCCCTTTGCACAGAGAGTTAAGCAAAAGCAGAAGATTGTGGACGAGGATGATTTTTGGAGGAAGAAGAAGAAGAATGAAAGAGGTGGCAGAGATGGCGGCTATTGCTGCAAAATAACAGCGAGAGGGAAGAAGGAAATTATGGGTTTTTTAATTTTTTTTTCCCTAAATGTATAAACGAAAAATATATTTTGATGTAAATTCATTAAAGGACTATTAATATATACCAATTATCTTTTGTAAAAAATAAACGATGTAATTATATTTTTTTTAAAATTGACACTTTAAATTACGCTTCATTATTTAGTGAATTTTTTAAAATGATATAATTAATGCAAATTCAAATATCCTACACATCTTTCTGGTGTATGTCTTAAAGCATAAGACATTGAATTATGACTATAATAATGGATTGAAATGTTTAAACATGCAAACAATCCCTAAATCTCTTCCATAATTTGTATTATTACTTCCATTAATATTTCTTTTGTTATTAGATAATTCATTTTGTTTTACACTAATTAAGTTCTAAATCTCCAAAATTATATATGAGAAAAGATTTGGAATAATCAAAAGAAATTTTACATCAAATATTTATATGTATATCCGACATAAGATATTTTTATGTAATATGTGTGAAAACATACGTGCAACTCGCGGACTTGGGAAATAGTTAATAAATAAATTAATAATTGTTCGTAACTTACTCAATTTCTCCTAATATTCCTCAAAAGCCTAACCACCTTTCACATTGGTTAGTGATACTGTCAAAGTACAGCCCCTCATGCAAGAGCAATTTATGTGTAGTTGACAAAACTACCCCTCTAACCCTCCTAATATCTTATTTTCTAACCCTCCTAATTTCTCTCCTCCCACCAATCTCCTCACACATCATTTCAATTTTCTCCTCTCTCTACTCACCTAACTCTTGAGCGGCTAAATCTCTCTCTATCTCCATCTTCACATGTTTTGAAGGTTCAAGCTCTCCATATTCTCATGGGAAACGGGTAGCCCAAGTGGTAAGGCTACCCGAACACGGGGCGGAGGTCCCGTGTTCGATTCCTATATCTCCCCATAATGGGGCAAATAATTTCTCCTCCTTATGAGGCTTATCTTCCCTCCCCAGGCATGGGGCATGCTTCAATCTTCCCTATCTAGGGTACTCTCCGCTCCTCCCCTTCGGGGGTAATCGCCTCGGCGCTCAAAAAGCTCTCCATATTCTCCATCTTTCTTTGCACTATTTTTTCAATGCACTTTAAATACATTTTTTCATCTCTATCACTCCCTCCTAGTTTCTCCATTGGTCAATCTTATGTTGTGAATCATTAAAATTGGATAAAGCAAAGGAGTCGTCGGCACTGAAGGGACAACAGATAAAAGAATTATTATAGAAAAAAATGGATATGCCCAATACTAAGGAAATATCTTCCTTTAAACTTCGTCTTTGTATACCCAAATTTGAGAAATTGGATATTATCCTTAATTGAAATTTTATTTTTTTAGTAGTTAAATGGAGAAAAAAATGTTATAATTACATGATAAAATTAAATTCTTTTTGTTCGTAGAAGGATTTTTGTGTAACTTGGGATGTAAATTTGTATGGTGAATTGTTCAAAATTAGGGTGAAAAAGAAAGATAAAAACCTTAAGATTTTTGTGTGATTTGCTAAAGAAGTGATATGCACTTAAGCATGAATCTAGACAGTCAGTCACAAAAATCTAATTTCTTAAAGAATAAAAGCTTAACCTATATAGATTCTTATTGGAAAAAAATAGCTTAAGATATATAGATTCTTATTTTTTAAAAAAGCATAAGATATATAGATGTGAGGAGAGAGATGTGAGGGAGGAGAGAGAATAAAGAATGGAATGACATGTGAGGAGATAGAAGAGAGGAAAGAAATTAGGAGGGATTAGAAAAAAAAGAAATATAGTGCAAGGTTTGATTGATAACTAGAGGGTTAATTTTTCCACTGCTCATAAATTTTGCTTATATACATAAGCTGCACTATCATTGCTTCTTTCTTCTTCTTCTTCTTATTTGTGTTGCCTCTTTATTCTTAAATTGTTTACTACACCTTCATCAAGTCAATAGAAGAGATGGAATTCACATGAGGAAATTGCAAGTAAAATAGAAGGTTTCAAGTTTTTATTTATTTTTTCCCAGGGTTTTTTCTCTAAGATTTTAATTATTTTATTCTACATAGGGGATTCAATATTACGGTTTCAATCTTGTTTTTTTAATTCTTTTTACGGTGTATTTATGTTAATATAATTTTTTGTTTCTTCTATTATGCAATGGAGATTCTATATTCTCCTAAACATGTTTTTTTATCCCTGTAAATGTACCCCAGTGTTCTGACAAGACTTATCTGACAAGACTTGTTTTTTTTATCCCTGCAATTTTTTATACTTGTTTCCCTTTGCACATAGACTGAAGCAAGAAGAAGATTGTGGAATAGTTTGATTTTCGGAGGAAGAAGCAGAAAAATGAAAGGGGTGGCAGAGATGGAGGCTATTGCTGCAAAATAACGACATGAGGGAAGAATAAAATTAGGGTTTTTATATTTTTTTGTTCCCCTAAATGTAAAAACAAACAAAAAAAAAATATTTTTTAGGTAAATTTATTAATGGACTATTAATATATGAGAAAAGCACTATTTATACCCATTAAGTATCTTTGAAAGGCAAGTTATGACCCTTAATTTTTTTAGGTGCCAAAATTGCACTTGATAATTTACTTTGTGCTATTTCTAGACAAAATCGGCGGAATCCGGCGAGAGGGGGCGGCGTTCCACATGTGCGGCCCGCACATGCACATTTTTGAGGGGTATAATAGTCATTACAATTTTCCCATCATTCTTCTCGAAAAAAAAAGAAAAAAGAAAAGAAAGAAAATATGACAATTTCCCCATTTCAGAATCCCCACCATCCGCCACCATCCACCACAAACCCCGAACCCAGCCTTCTCGTTCACTTTTACCGCCGCCACAGCCTCCGCCGCTCCACCGCCACCACCTCCTTCCCCCAATCGCCGGTTCCACTGCTGCTGCTTTCTGTCTCCTCACCGGTTCTCTTAATCTGAGGTCCGCTGCGCCACTTCCTTCAACCACCATCCCGTAGGGTGAGTGGGTGGTGGAGATTGAAAATAAGAAAAAATGAAAAACTGAAAAAGAACAACCCGCCTTCTTCTCCGCCACTCACCCCCACCCCCCTCCCCTCCCTCCACCACTCACCACTCACCCCTCCACCTACATCCCTCCGCCATCTCCACCACTCAACCCTCCACCTCCAAATCCCCCAACCCCACCACCACCAAATCCACCGCCTCCTCCACCTCCTCCACCACCGCAAAACCCATATTCCAATAATCCTCATCAAATCTGGCTTAAATAAGGCGATCAAGTCTAATTCCAAGAAAGTAACAAGAAAAAACCCATTTCAAATCTCAGTCATTTTTCTGGTTTGTTCAACCATCAAAGCTTTTTCAGTAGGGTGGGTTGTTTTTGTTGTTGCTGGAAATGACATCAGAGGGCTGTGATTATGCTGCCTTGTCGTGAGCCCAAATTTTCCGCCGCCGTTTCGCGAATGAGCAACCTCCATCTCCCGAATGAGCAACCTCCATCTCCGAATCAGCACCAAAATTGGGTTTAAGATATACAAATTCTTGGTTCTTTATTTTTGTAAATTCGGAATCAAAATCAAGAGCTTACAATTTGAGCCTCCCCCCCACCTCGCTTGGTACTTCCGGCGATGATTTTATAGAGGTCGCGTGAGCGAAAAGCCATGGAGGAGGAGGCGGCTTTGAATTGCTGAGAATTAGGGCATCGAATTGGATCTTGAAGTGAAAGTTTGGAAGGTGGAGATCAAGAGGGAGGGTGGGGTGAGTGGTCTTGATCCGGGAGGGAGGGTAGAGTCGGGAGTGAGTGGTGGAGGGTGTGGTGGGCTGGGTGGCGGAGAAGAAGGGGAAAGTGGCGGAGAAGAAGAGAGGGTGGGGTGGGGTGGGGTGGGATGAGGTGAGTGGCGGAGAAGAAGGGGAAATTTTTTTCTTTTCTTTTCCAGTTTTTTTTATTTCTTTTGGAGAAAAAGAATGGGATTGTCCTGACTATTATACCCCTCAAAATGTGCATGTGCGGGCCGCACATGTGGAACGCCGCCACCTCTCGTCGGATTCCGCCGATTTTGTCTAGAAATAGCACAAAGTAAATTATCAAGTGCAATTTTGGCACCTAAAAAAATTAAGGGTCATAACTTGCCTTTCAAAGATACTTAATGAGTATAAATAGTGCTTTTCTCTTAATATATACCAATTATCTTTTGTAAAAATCAATTATATAATTATATTATTTTTTAATTGATAATGGTTTAAACTTTAAATAACGCTTTATTAATAAATGAAATTTTTTAAAGGATATAATTAATGCACATTGAAATATCCACCACATCTTTCTGTTGTATGCTTTAAAGTATAAGGCATTGAATTCTACCTATAATAATGGATTGAAATGTTTAAACATGGAAACAATCCCGAAATCTCTTCCCTAATTTGTATGATTATTTAATGAATATTTATTTCATTATTAGATAATTCATTTTGTTTTAAGATTTAGAACTTCATTATTAGATAATTCATTTTGTTTTACACTAATGAAGTTCTAAATCTCAAAATTTATATATGCGAAAAGATTTTGAATAATCAAAAGAAATTTTACTTCAAATCTTGTAAGTATAAATGACATAAGCTTTTGTATAAAATATGTGTAAAAACATACGTGCAATGCGCGAACTTAGGACATAGTTAATAAATAAATTAATAATTGTTCCTAACTTACTCAATTTCTCCTATTATCCCTCAAAAGCCTAACAACTTTTCATCCCGATCAGTGATGTTGTCAGAGCACAAACTCTCATGCAAGAGAAATTTATGTGTAGTGGAAAAAACTACCCCTCTAGCTTTCTTATTTCCAATAAAATCTTACACTATCTTTCTTATTTCCTAACCCCTCCTAATTTCTCTCCTCATACCTATCTCCTCAGACATCATTCCATTTTTTTCCTTCTCTCTCCTCACCCAACTCTTGAGCGGCTAATCCTCTCTCTATCTCCATCTTCACAAGTTTTGAAGGTTCAAGCTCTTCATATTCCCCTTTCTTTGCACTATTTTTTCAATGCTCTTTAAATATATATTTTCATCTCTATCACTCCCTCCTAGTTTCTCCACTGTTCAATCTTCTGTTGTGAATCAATTAAAATTGGATAAAGCAAATGAGAGGCACTGAAGGGAAAATAGACAAAGTAACGATTATAGGAGAAAATGGATATACTAAATGCTAAGGAAATATCTGCCTTTAAACCTCTTCATTGTATACCCAAATTTGAGCAATTGGATATTATATTTAAAGGAAATTTAATTTATTTTAGTAGTTAAATGAAGAAAATAATGTGATAATTACATGATTATTAAAAATAAATTCCTTTTGTATGTAGAAGGATTTTGGTGTAACTTGGGATGTGAATTTATATGGTGAATTGTTCAAAATTAGGGTGAAAAAGAAAGATAAAAACCTTAAGAGTTTTTGTGTGATTTTCTAAGGAAGTGATGTGCACTTAAGCATGAATCTTTGCCAGTCAATCACAAAAATCTAATTTCTTAAAGAATATATGAAAAGTTTAACCTATACAGATTCTTATTAAACGAAAACCTTAAGCTATACGTATAAGGTCATCATGGCAACATTGACAAAAGGAGTCAAGTGAGGAGAGAGATGGGAGGGAGGAGAGAGAATAAAAAAATTATGACATGTGAGGAGATAGAAGAGAGTATAAAATTATGAGGGGTTAAAAAAATAAGAAATATAGTGCAAGGTTTGATTGGTAAACTAGATGGGTAATTTTGTCCACTGGTAATAAATTTTGCTTGTAGGAGGATTTGTACTCTTTCATTATAACTACCCTTCACCCGCACTATCTTTGCTTTCTTCTTCTTATTATTATTTTATTTTTCTAGTGTTGCCTCTTTATTCTTCAAATTTTTACTACATGTTCATCAATTCAATAGAACAAATGGAATCCACATGAAGAAATTGCAAGTAAAATAGAAGGTTTCAAGTTTTTATTTAATTTTTCCGAGTATTTTTTTTTATAAGTTTTTAATGCTTTGATTCTACATACGGGATTCAATATTACGATTTCAATTTTGTTTTTAAATTCTTTTTACGGTGTATTTATATTAATCTAAAATTTTGTTGCTTCAATTATGCAAGGGAGATTCCATATTCTCCTAAACTTGTTTTTTTGTCATCCCTGTAAATGTACCCTAGTGTTCTGATGAGACTTATTTGGCTCCGGCTTGTAGCGATGACACTAATTTGATCAAGGCTTGCCGATGGTGGTCTGATTAGGTCGAACTTGCCCTACAAAACGTTTCTTATGTCTCATTAATCTCGTCAAAAGTTATTCAAACTTTTTTCTATGTCGCATAGCATTAACAAATCACTATCACTTACAAGTGCTCTCAGCTTAGGCCAACTTATTTAAATAATACAATAATGTGATTATACACTCATATTTAGTCATAATAATAATAATAATCAATCTGTCCGAATAAATATTCACTTTTCTATTTATTTTTTATTTTATAAAAGTGGACATTCAATTTGGAAGGGAGTAATAATCTATGATATTTGGAATTTTTTCAAAAAAGAAAGAAAAAATTCATACACTTGGGAAGTTTAAATATGACAGTCATGCACATAATACAATCTTGTTTTGGTGTATTTAGCAGTGGATCGATAAAATAAATATAAACTGCTAGTTGTCAGAAATTGAATTGGGAAGAACCTCGAGCACACTAATTGGCAAGCAATCGTGCAAAGGTAGAAACATTGGTACTTTTTATTCTGAATATTGGCTATTTAATCTATGTAATTTTTTCGATTTGTTTCCCTTTGCACATAGACTGAAGCAAGCAATAGATGAGCTTGATTTTCAGAGGAAGAAGCAGAAGAATGAAAGGGGTGGCAGAGATGGCGGCTATTGCTGCAAAATAACAGCATGAGGGAAGAATAAAATTAGGGTTTTTTATATTTTTTTGGCTACCCTAAAGAACATAAAGAAAAACTGTTTTTATGTAAATTTATTAAAGGACTATTAATATATACCAATTATCTTTTGTAAAAATCAATGATGTAATTATATTATTTTTTAATTGACACTGGTTTAAAATTTAAATTACGCTTTATTAATATATGATTTTTTTAAAGGATATAATTAATGCAAATTTAATTATCCACCACGTCTTTCTGGTGTATGCTTTAAAGTATAAGGCATTGAATTCTACCTATAATAATGGAATTGGTTGCTCAATTAAATAAAAAGGTCTGAAGAGGGAACATGGTGATCAAAATAGACATGAAGAAAGTTTTTGATCGTGTATCTCACTCTTTTCTTGTATATGTCTTGCAAAGGTTTGGTTTTATCCGACATTTTATTCATCTTGTGCAGAATCTTCTGGAGCATAACTGGTTTTCGGTACTAGTTAATGGATGCCCTGTATGGCAACTTCCGCTCCGGTTGTGGGGTCAAGCAAGGAGAGCCGATGTCCCCTCTTCTCTTCATCATTGCCGCAAAGGTATTTTCAAGAGGACTTCACCGGCTATTGAGGGTTCGGTAGTCCCATATTTCATACCTTGGATTTAGAACTCGGTGACTCACCTTGCTTACGCGGATGATGTTATAGATCGTCTTTATTAATGGGATTAAATATGTCTTACGAAAAATGGTGTCTTTCTTCAATAATTATGAAAGAATCTCGGGCCAATGAATCAACCAACAAAAAGAGTTGTTTTTATGTCTCATCTAAGACTTTGTCGAGCTAGATCAAGAGCTGATATTGAGGAGATCGTGGGATTCACTTATGGGGCGCAGTCGATGACTTAGGTTGCCTGCTTTTCACGAGGTTCGCAAAGGTTGGTAACTTCGACGTTATTGTACATATTATATCTCACAAAGTTGAAGGATGTTAGCAAAAACTGCTAGGAAGGTGAGGTCGCCTGATCATGCTCGTATGTCATGTTCTATCATGGATGCTTCTACATATCTTGGCGGGACCGAAATTTATCCTCCACACAATTGAACACATTTGCAGCAAGTTTTATTGGGGCACTCGGAGTATGTCAGTAAGCACCATTAATGTCATGGAGTAAGATGAGCCGAGAAACAACACAAAATGGCCTAGGACTTATCTCACTCACCTCTTATCGTCGCGCTTTTACATATAAATTATAGTGGCAATTCTGTACTTCGGCTACTCTTTGGAGCGACTTTCTAACAGACCGTTATTGTGCTCATTTTCCACACCCCCTTTCTAGTTACCCCCTCATCTATAGACTACCTCATATGACGACAGATGTTGGGATGCTACAAAGAGGTCGAGAATTACATAAGTTTGTTGATTAGGGATGGGGACTAGGGGTGAGCACCGAATTCGAATTGGCCAATTCGGTCATTTGAATTCAGTTTTTTCATTTTTTCAATCCTCAAAAAACCGACTGAGTTCGAAACCGAATTCGAATTGACCGAATTGGTGAATTCGGAATTCGGTTTCGACCGAATTGGCCGAATTGGAGCATATTCAATTATGAGCTGTATATATATATATTTATTATAATATTATTATAATACTATATATTATAATACTATATATATTTATTATATAATATTATTATTAATTTATTTAAAAAATCCAATTCGAATTCGGTCACCCCCGAATTACCGAATTCAAGACGAAATACCAAAACCAAATTACCAAATTCAATTCGAAATCGGCAAAAACCGAATTTGCTCACCCCTAATGGGGACTCCCCTTTCTTGTATGAAACCTTCTTTCTCGCATGGAGCCTATTTGGTGAAGTAGAGATGCCTGTGGTGGATGATAAGGTACCAATAAAATCATATATTACTTCGGCCGGATGGAAGCGAGATTTGCTTAGACACATTATACATATGGACAATTTGTGGGATTTACCTATGACAACACTTGGGCATGGTCCGAATATAAAATGATGGATGCTAGAACCCAATGGAAAGTTCTTGATTAAGTTGTTAGTGCAGAAGTTACAATCAATATCGGTAACCCAGATGTCACGGAGGTTCATATGGTCACCATTTTTACCGTTGTCCTTACAACTTTTCCATGCATCATGTAAGCCCTAAGGGCTAATGTGATCAATCTTGTTTCGATGATAACAAAACATTGATAGTTCTAATGTTTGTGTGGGCATGTTCTTAATGATATGATCATTAGCACTCATACCAACATTGATGAAAATGGTAAGTAGCTCCTTGTGTACGTCAAAGTCATCATTCTACACACAAGGAACCTACACTTTGCAAAACTCCATAGCACAAGCTTAAAGTCAATCCACATGCTATGGAAGTACTTGCAAGGTCAAGAAGAATGAAGATCAACATGTCAAGAGCTACTTAATCCAACAAGAGAATAATAAAGTGGTATGCTGCTTGACCAAGAAGAAATGTGAAGTCCAATACCCTACAACTCAAGATTAATTCTATAGGACTTCATCATTTCAAGGAGATGTTGATCAAAGGCTTCAAGTCAAAGATCCAAGAAGAATTCATCTACAAGACTTGAAGACCTCCAAGAAGATTAGTCTAGTATACATAGGTATATTCTTTGTGACTAATCTTCCTTTGAGATTATTAGGATAGAATGTTTAAATCTCAACCATGAATGCTTTCAAAACCTCATGTTTTACATTGTTCAAATCTTTGAAAAGGTTTTTGAAAACTTAGATAAGTGTTGGTCAATGCCTAAGTTCTTTAAAATGTGTTTTATATCTTTACAAAACACTTAGAGTTGAGTTTGTGAACGTTAAGGAACTTGACTAAGTTGAAAAACCACTTTAGGACTTCATTCCGATCGACCTAGGCTTAGCTTCGGAAGACCAGATGTAGTCCGGTCGACCGACATGTGTTGTCAGGTCGACCGAGGTTATTTTTGTCCTTATTTATATTTTGTATGTTCCAAAGCCCTAACGGCTATATTCTCTCGGATGACCTTAATATAGGTCGGTCGACCAAGCCTTGCTTCGGAAGACCCGACCCCATCTTGCGGTCAACCGAGATGAAGACAAAGGGCCTTTAATCATTACTTCGGAGGTGCGTCAACTGCCTAGTCCGGTCGACCGAAGCTTTCAAATCCAGGCCAAAATTATATTCATTGTGACCAACTTAGCCTGTGTATTTTTTCCCTATAAAAAGCTTTTAAAGCTGAATTTTCATAACTAATCCAAATAATACCAAAAAACAATTAATGATAAAGGCAATTACAAGACAGTTACAGAACGGTACAGAAACAGTTTATAGATATGTTTGACAATTAATTAAAGCAATTGAAAACAGGTTATAAGACATGCTCAATTTTACCCCAAATCAAGTAGCAATCAAAAAATAACATCAAATGTCAATCTCTAACAGTTTATGCAATCGAATATCCCCAAATACAGTACATAATGCCATAACAGAAATCCAACAGTAATAAATATTCTGAAACAGAAATTAATAAAGTAAAGCGGAGTCCCTACCGTTACGGTGATGACACGGAAAAAATAATTTTGAAATCAGCCTTGCGGGGGACGAAAATCTGGACAAATAATATATTTACCCCTTTTTTTTTTAATTCCTTGTAGCCTACTCTGTCTGGTACAATTCCCGAGAGAAGACTTTCAATTCTCAACTTTTGCTTTGCTTCACGGTTCCCGAGGTAAGTTCTAGGTCTTTTTTTCCCTAATTAATTCAATCCCCAATAAATTCCTAATTAATTCCAAAATCAATTATCTAATTAAATTACTAATCTAGGTGGATCAAAATTAAAATCCCCAAATTAGGATACGTGTGTGGAACGCCCCAAAAGAAGTACACAAAAAGTAACACATAACATGTTATAAAAATAAAAGGACACATAACATTTAATATGAGATTTAATATAAGCACAAAATTATGCAATTAAATCACTTAAATCGCATAAATCAAATTGGAGAAAAATCCCGGGTATCACATCGTTCCCCCCTTATAAGAGTTTCGTCCTCGAAACTTGCACTCTCTACAACATGCTTACTAACATTCCCCACTAAATGAAAAGTCTATATAGGTATACAAATAGCAAGTATGGTACTAAATGCAACCTAACAATATTAGGAATGCAATAACCACATAATCACATAATTTACTTGTTATTGTACCCGATGTTCCAGTTTCTTGTTGCGTGAGAACATACACTTCGAAATTATGCCCCGATTCTTGATTTTCCATACTAGGAGTACCCAACACAATCTGATCCCTTTCAGGACCCGATGGAGGGCACTCACGAACCTGGTGTCCTAAACTTCCGCACTTGAAACAGGCACCGGTACTCCAACGACATTCTCCTGGATGCTTTCCTCCATATCTACTGCACTTCCTCTCTGTAGGAGGCCCCATTGTCTGAATTGTTTCAGGAAGTAACTCCAGGCAAGGAGGTCCCCTAGTCTGAACTCATTCAGGGAATATCTCCAAGCATTGATTAGTGCGGTGATTAGTTTTTCCGCATCTAAAACAGGCGCCTATCTCCCAATGGCACCTTCCCGGATGTCTCTTTCCACACCTGCTGCATATCTTCACTACTGAATGTCCCTCCAGCATAATGATCGGTTCCCTCCCTTTGTGAGATGTGAAAGGCCTGAAGCTCTGTCCCCGAGTCAACTTCCTTGTCTTTTTCCATTGGTTATTTTTCCCTTGTCGTCCCATCTTGATCCAGGTAACAAATAAATAAAACACATATATCAACAAAAATGAACTAGCATGCTCGTGCAATCTCATATGCAACATATATCAATTAACACGTAGTACAAGGTAAATATAATTGCACATAATGAAAATAAAGTCATGCCTCATGCTTATGAAAGTAAAGCTACCGAGTAAACTAATCATGGCAATTCATTTGAGGTAATTAACGCAAAATTAGCATGCTAATACAATTAAACAATTTAAATAGCTAACACATTAATACAGTTCATACGTAGTATCTTGATCTTCTATTAAATACAATAAGCAATATACAAAAATACGTAATTCACATAACATGTTGACCTTTCAAGTTAACAAAGAAAAACATATTAACAATAACATATAACGCGATAAGTAAACACATATGTACTATTACAACCTCTACCCGGTTATCACATCTTAAGTTTTCTATCACGTCATTCCTATGTTCAATTATGTATTTAAGTTATGGTCAACCACGCTTCCGCTGCGTTACTCTGATAACACCGTATTAATCGACTAACGTACTAATACATTTATAACACGTAAAATGCGCAATAAAACATAATACGTATAGCTTACAAGAATATCTTAGAAAATAAGGATAGCATAAAATAACCTGTACAATAATATATAAGGCAGTAAATAAACAGAGGTAAATAGAGCATGACATGGTATAATAAAAGAAATCACATAACACGTATTACATATAAGAAAGGGTCACAATTTACATGTACCAGTAGGATATATATAAATCTTTAATTAAAGAAATACATCCTAGTCCATTGTCTCTACCCATCACACACCTCACATTATGTTTACGTGTTTTTTTCCTAAGTTCATTCCAAATTTCATAACCCTAAGGTTCGACCTGCTTTGATACCACTTCTGTCACACCCCGTCTCCAAAGTCGATGACATGGCAGTGTCTCATTGGTTAATGAAACACCAAAACCGACAAACAAATTTACTAAAAGGAAATTCAATTATGAAATAATCCAAAAATAAGAGAGTTAAACAGAAAAATTACTATGCGTGAAATAATACTAAGTGTTACAAGGGGAAATTGTTCAACATGGCTATAAATGAAATACTCTAAGTGAGAAAGAAATAAAAGAATGATCTAAATCTCAATCCAAGCCGATTATGAATCACTCTTCATGGTCCCCTTCCCAAGCATTATCAACAAAGCTAGCACCAACATCTACAAAACTTGAAACAAGCAAAACCAAATATAGGACTGAGCTCCGGTGCTCAGCAGGGACCTAATAAAACAATTATAAACATAACAGAAAATAACACAGATAAATGAAATAGACTCTTGTTTCCAAAAATACCCATTTGGAAATAAATTCTCTCGACAAGCCACTACACAAGTCTCTTAAGACTCAGAGCCTGAAATAGAACGGAACAGAATCAAATTGGATCAGAACAGAATGGTATAGAACAAAAAACCAACCCAAAATACAAGTTAAAAGAGTCAAACCAAGTATCAATAAGACCCAAACAAATGTTCGACTATACTTATCAAATCTGACATCCCGGATCGGAATTCATGCCAGGAGCATCCCATACTACTCATGCACTACAACCCAATAGTTATGTCACACAATCGGGTACAAATCGAACAAAGACCAAACAAGTGGATGCTCTTTGTCCCCTTTCTTGCAGCCAAGAGAGAGACAGAGAAGTGCCGTTGACTTTCAATTCTCAACTTTTGCTTTGCTTCACGGTTCCCGAGGTAAATTCTAGGTCTTTTTTTTCCTAATTAATTCAATCCCCATTAAATTCCTAATTAATACCAAAATCAATTATCTAAATAAATTGCTAATCTAGGTGGATCACAATTAAAATTCCCAAATTACGATACGTGTGTGAAACGCCCCAAAAGACGTACACAAAAAGTAACACGTAACATGTTATAAAAATAAAAGGACACATAACATTTAATATGAGATTTAATATAAGCACAAAATTATGCAATTAAATCACTTAAATCCCATAAATCAAATTGGGAAAAAATCCCGGGTATCACAATAGTGGACTTCAGATGACTTAATCTATTCTTACAAATAAAAATACTTATCCTAGGGTGAAAATCGTCTGTACTCGTCTGTTTACCCATTCCTGTAACCAACCAATAAGAATTCGCCATGTGATCATTTTTTTTAATTATATATACAATGGTAAATTGTGATTGGTTGAGCATGGGTACAAAGAGGAGTACATACGATTATTTGCCGTTATTCTATGTTAATTGAACTTCTAGTCATTTTAGTATAGAGGTTCTCATCATATCTCAACCATTAACATATTTCTCTCTCTCTCTCTCTCTCTCTCTCTCTCTCTCTCTATTTCATAATATGGTTGAAAGTAATTTTTAAAAAAATATCCTTAAAATTTGTAAAATAACATATATTTTACAAAAAAAAATTAAAAAAAATTAAAATTGAGAAAGTACTCCATATCTTTATTTTCTTGGTACATAGGATAACTACACTTTTTTACGAAAATAATAATTAAAGTAGGTGATGTCGAATTCGAAACATTTTATTTCGAATCAAAGGCCAAACTGTAATAGAATTAAGAAGTCCTTGCATGAGCGAATCTTCTCCAATTATGTAAGAAATAGTTTGTTACAAATAGTATGGTCGATGGCTCCTAAAATTTCTCTCTAAAAAGATCTCCTATTGCAACAAGGACAGTGCAGCGGCTGTTCATGGCTGCCGCCGGTACCCCGGCTACTGGAGCCGCCGGGGAGCCATCACCTTGGCCGTGGAAATCTTTCGCCGATCTTTTCACTGGACCGACTGTTACTAATTCATTATTGCCGATCACCCCTCTGGATTCATTCAAAGGGGAACCAAACCTCACCATATCGGTAGAGGAACACGATACTTTAATTTCTCCTTGGAGATTTGCGTTGGTTGGGAAATTCCAAAAATATGTGCCAAATATGGAATCTCTTAGACGTTCTTTTCATAGAGTAGGGTTTAGGGGAGGTTTTTGGATTGGATGGATGGATCCCCGTCACGTCCTCATCCGTTTTGATTTGGAGGAGGATTATTGCAGATTGTGGAGGGAAGGATGTTGGACTTTTTGTGGAATGAGTATGCGGATATTCAAATGGACGTATGATTTCAACGTGAATGAGGAACCATCTATTGTTCCTGTTTGGATTGGGTTTGAAGGATTACCAATCCATCTTTATAATAAATCAAAGCTATTTTCTCTAGCAAAAGCGATAGGGCAGCCCCTCATTTTAGATGCTCCGACTGCAAATGCTTCACGACCGAGTATCGCGAAAGTATGCGTGGAAGTAGATTTACTGGGGGAATTACCTTCTCGAATTCGTATAACACATGCCAAATCAGGAAAGGGTTTTTGGCAGCCGATCACGTATGATAATCTTCCGGGCTATTGCACTCGGTGTATGAAGGTCGGCCATGGTAATGGTCACTGCCCTACAATTCTGAAATCTACACAGATCCCGATTATTCACAAAATTGAGCCCGTGGCTGATAGAGGGAAAAGAATTGATTCCTCTAAAGATTTGGGGATTAGAAAATTAAAATCTGGAATTATAGTGGGAGGACCGGTGAAAAAGGGGGCTGCCTGGAAGCCCGTCTCCAAAGGACACCCCAACGCCAGTTCGTCAACGCCATCTATGGCGGTGGTGACCGCACAAAATAAAAATCCAATGGTGGTGGCCCGATCCCCGAATACAAGCCCTCTTGCCATTTCCCCCAAAATTGTGGAATCCTCAATATTGGAAACGATTTCGGAATCACCAATTTTGGACACAATTCCTCCGCCGACCGACACTCCGGTAGCCCCGTCGTTACAGGCCACGGTATCCGGGTCCGAGGATGGGCAGAAACCGAAGTTAGGAGAAGATGATATCGGCATTGGTAGGCAAGGTTTCTCTCCGATTACGGCTCCCAGAAAATCACTATCGGAGACCAAGCCTCAAGGTGGCCAATCCAGAATAGTGACGGCGGATTCTTTGCGTGACTTCGCGGCGGAGATGGTGGAGGCGCAGAGACTTTCTCAATTGCAATTGATGGTGGTGGAGCAACCAGAACCCGACCCAATAACAGAGCAACCTGGTTCAGTTGGAAATGCAGCTCCAGAACAAGTTCTGGCCATGGTTCCCAGCCAGCATAGCGGTCAATCTGTACCCATTGATGGAATATCAGTGGATTTCACGAGTTTCGATCTTATTGTTGCAACTCCTCTGCCGGTGGAGCCGATCCCTTTGCATCGGTCACCCAGGTTAGCCCTGAAGGGCGCTTCTACTCAATAGTCGTACGACTACTTATACTTTATCATAATCTTCCTTATGAATTGGTTAATTTGGAATATACGTGGCATTGCGAATGCCGAATCAATTGCTAGTGTACGTCATTTAAAACGGGAACATAGACTAAACTGTGTGGTGTTGCTAGAGCCTATGGTGGATTTAGATGATTTGCAACTATATTCTAGTCGTTTGGGTTTTGATTACTGCTTTGGAAATATTGTTAGTAAAATATGGATTTTTTGGGATGGGGATTTGAGCTTTGATATTTTGGGTGATTTTGAACAAGTTGTCCATGTGCGAATAAATGTTTTGACAGGGGTGCCGTTATACTGCTCATTCATATATGCAAAGTGCTCCTACGCACAACGCCGAACACTGTGGGAGGAATTGAGAGCATTTCATCAACAATATGATCAGCCGTGGCTAACGGGAGGTGATTTTAATGTGGTATTACGCTTGTCCGAGAGTCAAGGCTCAATACCGGCAATGCTGCCTATACGTGAATTCGAGGATGTGATTAATGATTGTGGATTGATGGAAGTTCAGACATTGGGCAGCCCTTTCACCTGGTGTCGGGCAGGGAATCATCCCCTACACCGGCGATTAGATCGAGTTTTGGTAAATACATCCTGGGCTTCTATTTTTCAATCGACACCGGTTACTCATCTCCAGAGGACGGTTTCGGACCATTGTCCTCTACTGGTATCCAATCGGCTAAGCACAGGTAGAGGTGGATCGGCTTTCCGGTTCCAAGATATGTGGACGAAGCACAAACACTTTTTGGATGTGGTCACAGATACATGGGCACAAGACACTACAAACTCAGGCATGTACAAACTTCAACATAAGTTGAAAAGGTTGAAGGGGGCTTTGAGTACTTGGAATCGAGATGTTTTCGGCAATGTAGAATCCAACAAAAAATGTGCTATGGAGAAAGTAGTTAGAATGGAGGAGGCTTTTGATAATGATCCGACTCAGGACAATTTTGCTGCTTTAGCCGAGGCTAAGGATCACTACTCATCCACCATTGAACATGAAGAAATGTTCTGGAGGCAAAATCGAGAATAAAATGGATAAAGGAGAGAGATGCTAACACCAATTATTTTCACTCATTTTGCAGGAATAAACAAAAGAAGATGTGTATTGCACAAATTCTATCAGCTGATGGCACTTTACTCTCTTCCCAAGATGCAATTGGCAGAGAGGGGGTATCATTTTTTTAGAACCTTTTGCGGCGAGAACCAGTCTAGCCGCCAGATTCCATGCTACAATACATTCCAACACTTGTTTCAACGGCGGAGAACAGGGCTTTGGACCACCTCCCAACTCGGTTAGAAGTAAAAGAAGCGGTGTTCGGTCTAGATCCTACAAGTGCGCCGAGACCAGATGGTTTTTCTGGACGGTTTTTCCAGCACTGTTGGGATGTCATTGGTGATGATGTTGTTGGGGCTGTAGGAGATTTCTGGGTGGGTCTCTCTCTCCCGAAGGCAATGGCAAGTGCATTTTTGGTCCTTTTGCCAAAGGTTGAGAATCCGACATGTTTTAGTGATTTTCGGCCAATTTCGCTATGCACCTTCTCTAGTAAGATCATATCCAAGGTCATGGCGAATCGGTTGTCTGGGTTACTTGGTAATTTGATTAGTTCTAATCAATCTGGATTTGTTCGAGGTCGTGTTATCACCGACAACATATTGCTAGCTACGGAAATGGTGGAGTCTTTAAATAAAAAGGTGAGGGGCGGCAATATGATTATCAAACTCGACATGATGAAGGCGTTCGATCGGATCTCTCATTCGTATATGGCGGCTATACTGCGGAAGTTTGGGTTTCGTGAGCATTTTGTGCTTTTGATACGTAACCTTTTGGAACATAACTGGTTTTCTATACTCGTCAATGGTTCTCCGTTTGGATTTTTCAAATCAGGAAAAGGGGTCAAGCAGGGAGACCCATTGTCTCCTCTTTTTTTCATTCTAACCGCGGAGGCTTTTTCGCGAGGGCTCAATCATTTGATTGGGACTCGCATGATTGAACCATATGTCGTTCCGCGGACAAATCTGATTATTTCACACCTAGCTTATGCAGATGACATGATCATTTTTATGAATGGCGGGAAAAAAGGCTTGCAGTGTCTAGTGGAGTTCATTGGAGCATATGAGGCGGTCTCGGGACAAAAAATAAATTCAAGTAAAAGCTCTTTCTACACTTCCAGCAGAACGCAGCGAGCTCAAGCTAATTTGATATCACAGCTTACAGGCTTTGTTCAAGGCACTTTTCCTTTCATTTATCTCGGATGTCCTTTATATGTCGGCCGGCCTAAGGTATGTTACTTTGCTCCAATGATTGAGAAGATAGCAAGACGGGTGGAAGGCTGGCAGCATAAATTGTTGAGCTTTGGTGGTCGGCTCATATTAATTCGTCATGTTCTATTATCCATGACTCTATACTTACTTGCTTCGACTTCGCCTCCCAAACAAGTGCTTGAGGCAGTAGAGAGGCTGCTGGCCAATTTTCTGTGGGGGCAATCGACTGATGGATACAAACGCCATTGGATGTCATGGGCGAAATTATGCCGGGATGTTATGCAAAATGGCCTCGGTTTACATGAATTGGTAACGTTGCAAAAGGCTTTTGCATTTAAGCTCTGGTGGAGATTTCGAACAACTCAATCTCTATGGAGTGAGCTCTTGTTGGATAGATATTGCATAAATGGGATACACCCCTCAATGGTCACTACTACAGCACACGCCTCCAAGATATGGCGTCGGATGATGGGCGTACAACATGAAGCTGAACCACATATAGGTCTTTTGATAAGAGGAGGTACAACATCCTTTTGGTATGACAACTTCACAATGAAGGGCCCTTTGCGGTTGCATCAGGGGAGTCCATTGGCCACTGATTTGAAAATTAAAGATTGTCTCGGGCCGACTGGTTGGAGGGGCATAGTGCTGAATCAACCACAACATTTCCGAGCTCTATTGCCTGATGTTGTTTTGGGAACAGGGCCTGACAAATGGGTATGGACTTTAGAATCAGACGGCCGATTTTCTATATCCTCTGTTCTTAAACATTTGCAGCCGGCAGCGACAAATCTGGGATCGAGAAAGGCTCTTTGGGCAGATGCTTCTTTACCTTTAGCTCTCCGCCTATTCATTTGGAGATTATTCAACAAGCATTTTGCACTTGATGAGGTAAGGCAGAGGTGGGGGATATCACTGGCTTCACAATGTTACTGCAAACATGGAATTGATACTTTTGCCCATATTTTTGTTACTTGCAATATGGCGAAATTTCTATGGCAAAAAGTTTGTGGATATGTTGGGATAACTTTAGGAGACCTAAATTATGACAGCCCGGCGTCTCTTTTAAAGTATCTTTGGAGGCAAGGAAAAGGTAAATGGTATGCTATTCATTTGATTATTTTTCCGACGGTATGTTGGATCCTATGGAAAGCCCGTTGTCGCTTTGTGTATGATGGGAGGCGATCAAATGGGAGAGGTTTGTTGAAGGAGTTCGACTTCTATGTGCGACCTTTACTGATGGCGGAGACCTTATATGACCGATATGTGGGATCACACCCTCCGCTATGGACAGAACGCAGCTCGGCTGTTCAGGTTAGATGGCTGCGCCCGATACAGGAGAGGGTAGTTTTGAATATGGATGGAGCGTCGAGAGGGAATCCGGGTCTTGCGGGTGCCGGTGGCATAGTCAGATTTTCGAATGGCTTGTTTATTGCGGCTTATCACAGATTCCTTGGTGATGATGTATCCAACAATGAAGCAGAGATGGAAGTTATGCTGTATGGATTGAAATTTTTGGAGACTTTGGGTTATGCTATAGTACATATACAAACAGACTCACAGATGTTATGTGACTCGATACAACGTCGTAGTATGAAATCTTGGAAGCTAGATGGGCTTTTCCAACTTATATTACGCAGCCTAAAGGACAATAACGTGATTCATGTTTTTCGTGAAGCAAATCAGGTAGCGGATGGACTAGCCAATGTAGCATGTGATACTCGCTCTTCTTGCGAGTATCTGCAGCTGCACGAGCTGCCTCAGAGGATCCGTGGGCTATGTCATCTAGATCGCTTGGGAACACCATCTATTCGCCATATTAAATAGGCTGCTACTTTATGTATCCGTTTTTGATTGTTCAAAAACTGGATTTATATGCTCTTTATTGTTACCATTGTAACTGGCTTAGGCCTTTTTTAATAAAATTCCATTTTCCCGAAAAAAAAAAAAAATTAGTTTGTTACAAAGTAGAAAATGCAGGGAAAAACCAAAACCATTAGTCATCAGAGAAAAAGAAAAAAAAAAGTCATTTTATATTGGAATCATAAAAGAAATAAGTGCATTTGCAAACATTTTGTTGGCCTACTAGCTCTCTCACCAAGCTAGGTCCATATCTCGACCTTCATAACATCGATCGGAACCATCAGTTGTTAGCTTGTGAATACAGTGGTTGAGATTTGTAACAAGCAAACTTTGATGGAGAGAAAGATGGGAAATCCGCTATTTATGACACATACTTATTTATGTTTTCATATTTTTAATAAAAATTATTTATTAGACTATTTTTGGTATGAACTATTTACGAGCTATTAAATATGCCTAATTAGTGAATCCGACCTCAATTCAGGCAAAAAAATGTCACGTGAGCCGTACATGGTGCCGACATTAAGAGCAAAATAGTCATTTTCGATTTATATCCGCTATATATGGCATGTAATTATTTTTTTCCCACTTTTTAGCAAAAAACTTTTTATTAAGCTATAAATAGTAAGATCTTTTTACGAACCCCTATTTTTGACAAATTATTGAATTCAACAACATTTCAGGTAAACAATCACGTAATCTCGCACATGACCCCGACATTAACGACAAAATAATCATTTTTCGATTAAGCTTTTCGGCAATATTAGGGTCTTTGAATATGTTTTTTTTAAGATTTCAGATAAGCTTTTCATATTCTGTTGGGATAAGACGGATTCCTATCCGTCTTCTAAGATTCCGGATAAGATTTTATGATCCTAATCGTATAATTGATAAGCTTTTCGGATTTCATTGGGATAAGACTGGTTTCTAGAATCTATCTTCTAAGATTCTGGATTAGTTTTTTTTTTTTTATCATAATCATACAATTGATAAGCTTTTCAGATTTGTTGGGATGAGACAGATTTCTAGAATTGATAACCACAAACAATTATATGCAATCCACAAAAACCATGGCCACGACACCGAAAACTGCTACGAGCTTCAAAATGGGATGGAGGCCGCCATAAAAAAATGCCTCTTGAAAGAATTCATTTATGATGCCTATGGGCGAAGGAGGGAAGTCCATCGGCATGACCCAAACAATGAACATAACAGAAATTACCAGAAGCCCCAAAGGGAAGTCAACGACGTGGAAAACCTTCTGTTGATGGGACCGAAGAGGCCAAGACTTGTCCAGGATGAACCATTGATGATTTAAATCACCATAGGGAAATGTACTGCCAAAAGATTCATGGTGGACACATGAAACTCAATCAACATCATTTTTAAATCCACACTGGAAAGAATGGGCATACCATGGTCGGACATCACACCATCTGATAAAAGAATAGTTGGGATCGTATGAAAGGTATCACGTGCAACATGATATATTACCTTGTTAACATCAGTCGAGGAAAAGAAGGACACAGTCAAAGCCATGTTGTACTACATCGTGGACGCATACTCGTCCTAAAATGTCATCTTGGGACGGTCGGGCCTAAATGCATGGCAATCCTGCGCAATAACATACAACCAGACGTTAGAAATGATGGTTGGAAGAGAAACGATCAAGGTGCAAGGCCATGTTGTCATGGCATAATAATGCAAGTCTTGTGAACTACGTGAAAAATGGCAAATCGATAACAGAACATGCTCAATAAGGAGAATCCTTGAGCAATATTTCCTGAGGGGGGTTTGAACCATTCCAGCTGGATGGGATGTACCCGGATCAATTGATCCAGATAGGGAAAGAATTGGCCCCATGATTCAAGCACAAAGTAAAAGAGATACTAAGGGCATACAAAAGTATCTTTACATTTGAACCAAATGACATGTGATGATACCCCGGGTAATCGCGGAGCACATGTTAGGCATACCGGCAACGACCAAGCCAATCTTTCAGAAGAAAAAGATATTCGACAAAAAAAAAAAGTGACAAAGTTATTGGCGTATGGAATCATTAAGAAAACAAGTTTCCCTGAATGTTTGGCCAACCCATTCGTAGTGTGGAAATCAGATGACTCGTGGCGAATGTGTATAAACTTCAAAGACCTCAATAAGGTCATTCAAAAAAGTCATACCTTTTCCCGCTAATAGACCAGCTGGTGGAATCTGTTGTGGGCCACCCAACATTATGCTTCATTGATGCCCACAAATACTACCATCAAATCCCGATGTTACTAGAGGACATGCCTAAAACTACTTTTATCACAGACGATGGGATATACTCTTACACTAGAACGCCTTTTGGAATGAAAAATGTCGGGGCAGATTTCAAGGAGAGACTAAACATAGTGTTTGGGCCGGTGATAGGAAGGAATATGGAAATCTATGTTGACGACTTGGTCAACAAAACAAACGATTCCAACGAAGGCCCAGGTGATATGGCCAAGGTATTTGAAATAGTACATGCATAAGGAAGAAATTCAAAGCCATTCAGGAACGAAGAATTGAGGTAAACCATGAAAAAATCAAAGCCATTCAGGAAATGTCCCGACCAAGTTACATCAAAGATGTTCAAAAGCTGGCAGGAATAATGGCCTGCCTGGGCCGTTTTCTTGCTTGGTATGGTGAACGCGGCCTATCTTTCTACAAAACTTTGAGAAAGATGAAAGACTTCAATTGGAAACCAAATTGTGATCAGGACGGGAACACTTGAAAGCATACTCACCAGCCCACTGCTCTTGGTACAACAAATTCCTAACGAACAACTGTTCTTATACCTGGAGATCACTGATGCAATATTAAGCTTGGTCCTCTACGATAATATCAACACAAACGTAAAATTAACTAGAGATAGATTTGATTTTCTTGTGTGGTTTCTAGCGAATAGGAAACAAAAGGTAAGGAAGTCCACGGAGTTTTTTGCGACTTTAGGTCTTAAAATCACGTAGAGATATGACTACAGTTTTATTCTCTAATGTTAGGAGCTTTTTTCCAAGAGATTTGGTCTAGCATGATGGGATTCATGGGCAAAACGCGTTCTAAACACCCCATGAATCCTCCCCTGAAGGATCCGCTCATACCATACGAATCGAAATACAGACGAAAATGCTTACCATTTTCGGTTAATGGTTTCTGATATCAGATATTGTGCTGCGACCACCAGAAGCCTTCCCTTGCGGAATTGCTCTCTACCGGTATCCACACAACGAAACGAGCAGCGAGTGATAGCTCTTCATTTTCTGAGTCTCGGGAATCTAGAGAGAATAGAAGGGCATAAATCTTATTTCGGGTTGAGTGTTTTTGCGATATCCAAATTAACCATAAGGCATGGTAGTTGTCACCCTTATAAAGCTTAATTGTATTTATGCTTGATCTCCAGGTAGACTATTCCAACAAATAGTATTTAATAACCAATTTAATAAATACATTTGAGCACGGCCATGCATTTAAACATTTTTCCCTATCGAGGGGCCCATGGATATTTCTCTCTAATAGAGATGGACAAATTCCCTTACAATGGCTCTCACATTCAAGCCATGATAGGATACTACATCCGATCATCAGTCGTTTTGACTACTCGATTAAAAGTACCGTCCAACTAAGTCAAAACGTAAATCAATTCATGATGGAAACGATGAAGACATAAGGTCTAAGGATTCCAAATAGTATTGAGGAAGTAATACTTATGACTAAAGCACCACGAAGTATTACTTCTCTTTCGGATCACGTCTGATACAATATATCCCAATATATTGTATCTATGATATGATTTGTATCCATTACACATGATTAGTAAAACATAATCATCAATCAAACATCATACTAGTTTTATTTCGTTGTATAGAATATGTAAAACTAGGGACAATCAGAATAGTAATTGCATAAGCTAATGAGTTTTACTATCAAATCACATATTTGATGTTCAAAAGAAAAATCAACTATTTAAAAGACAAGCTCAAAATATATAAAACGTACAACATATGCTAATGGTTATAGGGCACTACTAACAATCTCCCACTTGTCTTATGTCCAATCGTACATGATCCTCAATCCTGTTGACCTAGTATGACTCTCCGTTTTTAGGTTGCGGGAGTGGCTTGGTCAATGGATCTGCAATGTTGTCGTTTATATGAACTTTGCAAATTTTAACGTCTCATCTTTCAATGATCTCTCTAATCATATGTAAACACCTCAGAATGTGTTTGGATCGTTGATGAGATCTAGATTCCTTAACTTGTGAAATGGCACAAGTATTATCACAATAAAGGTTCATTGGGTTCACAGTGTTAGGGATGACACATAATCCATCAACAAATTTCCTGATCCAAATAGCTTATTTAGCTGCTTCAGAGGCAGCCACATACTCAATTTTTGTTGTAGAGTCAGCCACAATTTCTTGCTTTGAGCTCTTCCATCTCACAGCACCTCCATTCAAACAAAACACAAAACCATATTGCGATCTAAAATTATCTACGTTGGTCTGGAAGCTTGCATCTGTGTAACCATTTACAACCAGACTTCCTTCTTGACCTCCGTAGACTAAGAACATATCTTTAGTCATTCATAGGTACTTAAGCATGCTCTTAACTACAGTCCAATGTGACTCTCAATGGTAAGATTGATATCTGCTAGTCATACTTAACGTGAATGAGACATCAGGGCGACTGCATAGCATGGTATAAATAATAGACCCAATGACTGAATCATATGAGATCTTACTCATGCGCTCTTGGTCTTCCTATGTGGAAGGTCATTGAGTTCCGCTGAGTTTAATGTCGTGTGACACGGGCAAGAATCCTTTTTTGGAATTTTGCAAGATGAACCGTTTCAGTACTTTGTCAAAGTATCCACTCTGGCTTAGACCAATCATTTTGTTGGATCTATCTCTATAGATTCTTAAACCAAAAATGTATGTAATCTCGCCTAAGTTTTTCATGGAAAAGCACTTCCCCAACCAAGCTTTTACGCTTTGTAATCTGGGGATGTCATTTCCAATTAGTAAGATGTCATCCACATAAAGCACAAGGAACACTACTGCATTAGTAGTTACTTTCTTATAAACACAAGGCTCGTCTTCGTTTTTGATGAAACCAAATTCTTTAATTGCTTCATCAAAGCGACGATTCCAGCTTCGAGATGCTTGCTTCAATCCATAAATGGACCTTTGAAGCTTACACACTTTGTTAGGATTTGATGGATCAACAAACCCCTCGGGTTTTGTCATATACACATCCTCGAGAAGGTTTCCATTAAGAAACACAGTCTTAACGTCCATTTGTCATATCTCATAGTCATAATATGCGGCTATGGCAAATAAAATCCTAATATACTTTATCATAACGACATGAGAAAAGGTTTCATCATAGTCTATACCATGAATTTGTCTATAACCTTTTACTACTAGTCAAGATTTAAAAGTGTGTACATTACCATCCATGTCGGTTTTCTTTTTGAAACACCATTTGTTATCAATGACCTCACACCATTCGGGTGGGTCAACCAAAGTCCACACTTGGTTATCGTACATGAATTGCACCTCAGACTTCATACCTTTTAGCCACTTGTCTGACTCAGAACTACGAATTGACTCTTTGTAGTAAGTGGTTTCATCTTGATCAATCAGTTCAATATGATGATCATCAGTTACGAGAAATCCATATGTCTCAAGCTGTTGATGTGCCCGACTTGACCTTCTTGGGTCTTGTGTCAATGATTAAAGCTCAGTATCAGCACGTGAGCTTGCTTGAAGTTCCAAATCTGGTTCAGATGTTGTTTGAGAATCTTGAATTTCCTCAAGATGGATCTTACTCCCACTACGCCTTTTGGAAATAAATTCCCTTTCAAGGAATACACCATTTCGAGCAACAAACACTTTGTTCTCTGATAGAAGATGAAGTAATATCCTTTAGTTTCTGTAGGATATCCCACAAACAAACACTTGTCAGATTTAAGAGTGAGTTTATCAGATAATAAGCGTTTTACATACGCCTCGCATCCCCAAATTTTGAGAAATGACAAACTAGGTCGTTTCCCTATCCATACCTCATATGGAGTTTTCTAAACCGCTTTAGAAGGAACTCTATTCAATATGAATGCAGTAGTTTCTAGGGCGTAGCCCCAAAAGGAAATTGGAAAACTGGTTTGACTCATCATAGATCGAACCATATCTAGTAAGGTGTGATTCCTTCGTTCTGACACACCATTCCATTGTGGTGTGCCAGGAGGAGTTAATTGTGAAACAATTCCATAACCTATAAGATGTTCGTCAAACTCTTGGTTAAAGTATTCGCCACCTCGATCTGATCGAAATATTTTAATACTTTACCAAGTTGATTTTGTACTTCATTTTGGAATTCTTTGTATCTTTCAAAAGATTCTGATTTATATTTCATTATATAGACATAGCCATATCTACTGAAATCATCTGTGAATGTGATGAAGTACTGAAACCCACCTCTAGCATTTGTGTTAATTGGTCCACATACATCTGTATGTATGAGGCCCAATAAATACGGAAGCTCTCTCCCTTTGTCCAGTAAATGGAGCTTTAGTCATTTTTCTTAACAAGTAAGAATCACATGTCTCATAAGACTCTAAGTCAAATGATGTCAAAATTCCATCTTGATGGAGTTTTGATATGCGTTTCTCGTTGATGTGGCCCAAATGACAATGACAAAAGTAGGTTTAGTTTAAGTCATTTGATTTAAACCTCTTTGTATTAATGTTATTGATGAGCCTTTTAATGGATTCGTCAAGGTTAAGAATATAAAGCCCATTCATCAAAGAGGCATCTCCATAGAAGATACCATATTTATGAAGGGTACAAATTTTATTCTTAATATTTATTTCAAAACCATCAATATCCAAACAAGAAACTGAAATAATATTCCTGCTCAAAGTTGGAACATAAAGACAATTATTCAGTTCAATAATAAGGTCACTTGGCAAAACTAAATTAAATGTCTCTGTAGCTACATCAACAACTCTAGCTCCATTCGCTAATCTCATGTCCACTTCTCCTTTTGCCAGTGATCTACTCCTTTTGAACCACTGCACATTTGCACAAATGTGAGATCCACAACTGATATCTAATACCCCATCAAGTAGGAGCAGACATGTTAATTTCAATAACATAAATACCTAGAGAGACCGTCAAACTGACTTTCTCCTTTTTCTTCTCTTCCAAGTAGAACTTGCAGTTCCGTTTCCAATGACATGGTTCATTGCAATGGAAGAAAACTCCTTACTTTGGTGTCTTGTGCTTGGGCTTGTTAATACCTTTGCCATTTTGGCCATGGGCTTTCCCTTTCCTTTGTTCTTCTTGAAATTCCATTTTTGAACAATTAAGACTTCAGGGGTTTTCTTAATGTTCAGTTCAGCCTGTGTATCTCACTTGAGCATCCCGTGTATCTCATGTATGGATTTCTCCATGGCATGCATGTTGAAGTTCATGACAAATTGGTCATACTCACGTGGGAGTGAGCCCAAGATCATATTTGTGGCCATGTCATGACCTACGGGAGCCCCAAGTTTCTCAAGTTGGTCAAGATAGCCCTTCATCTTAAGAACATGTGCACTTACAGAGGTGCCAGGGGCCATCTTGCAACTGTTCAACGCCTTAGTGGTGTGGAAACTTTCTTGACGGGCTTGCTCTTGGAACATTTCCTTGAGCTGGTCCATCATCTGGAAAGCCTCAACCTCTTCAAACTATTTTTGAAACTCAGAGCTCATTGTGGCTAACATGAGACAAGTCACATCGTTAGAATCATCACACTGCTTCTTCCAAGTATTTTTCTCAGCTCTAGGGGCGTTGTTTGCAGGTTGTTCAAGAATATCAGTGTCGAGAACATATAACTTTCTTTCCTGCTTAAGAACAATCCTTAAGTTGAGGGCCCAATCAAGGAAATTGGACCCACTCAGTTTTTCTTTTTCCAGAACGGATCGCAATGAATTGTGTGAAGTGTTGGTTTCCATTATCTACATTAAACATTATTTGCAAAGTCATTAATTAGTTTTTGAGCAAAGAACTTTCCACAATTTCAACAATTTGATAAATAGTGGAGAAAGCCATTTTACGATAGTTATAAGTAAGCTTTGGCTTATCACCCATAATTAAAGTAAAATCAACCCATGTGAATGACATGTACATGTCCCGACTATTTCCCATGTTATGCCCTAGGCTCAAAACTATTTTGATAGCCTAGTTAAGTCGAACCATGTCTAAGTTATGGAAATCACTATTTTCTCATCTCTTTTTGCCTAGATAACCACTTATTTGTAGCTTTGGCAAGCAGACAAAATGATTATCCAAGCTCAAGAAGTGCTTAGGATATGGTAGGTATTTTAAGACTTAATTAAAACAATTTAATTTGACGAATAAGTTGTTAAGCCCTTATAAGACAAGAATTAAGCATCACATGCATAATACAAGATAAATAAAGAGTAAATATGAGATAGCATGGCCTAATCCTAAGATGACTCCCACGAGCCTTGTGGAAGCCGAGAGTCAATCTAAGTAAATACCCATCTCACAGACAGTGTCTTCGATCATGCGTCATCCAGTCTGTTACATAATTGCATGGGCATACCCAGCCTTCAATGTAAAGCAATAAAACTAATCTAAGAAAGCAATAACAATTTTATAACATTGAAAAACAGCTCGCAGATCGTATTATAAAATTACAACCTAATATATGTAAAACAAGAGGGGGTATAGTAGGCCATGCTAAAACTCACATAAAGCATAATAAAATCAAGTAACGAGTACACATACAAAGTCTTAGGGCTGCCCCCCAGACGGGGGTCCTAGGGGCAGCGCTCCCCGCGGGGTCCGATGGGCAGGCGAAAAATTTGATTCTTCCTTAGCTCATCGAATTTGTTTTCTGCCCAGATTTAACCCTCAATAGCCTAACATATATAATCGAATTAACTAGTTTATACGATATAATCCAATCACATAAACACTTTATGCGATGTTAATCAGATTAATGACAAGAAGAATACAATCACAGTTTATGCGTAATTAATCGAATTAATCAGATGTACGATACCAGTTTATGCGTAATTAATCGAATTAATTAGATGTACGAATTACATAAACATATTAATTACAAATAAATAGTTTACAAATTAACATGACTAATCGATATCAGTTTATGCATATATCACATATATGTATAAGAATCACAAAAACAATTTTTCTGTTTCACACATAAACATACCAAATCGAGATTGATAAGTGTTATGATGTGATTAACATTATTGAATTCGAATAGTATGAGCAAGGCTCTGATACCACTGAAGGGATTCATGGGCAGAAACTCATTCTAAACACCCATGAATCCTCCCCTAAAAGATCTGCGCATACTATAGGAATCGAAATACAGACGAAAATACTTACGATTTTCGGTTAATGGTTTCTTAAATCAGATGTTGTGCTGCGACCACCAGAAGCCTTCTCTTGCAGAATTTCTCTCTATCAGTATCCACGCGACGAAACGAGTAGCGAGTGCTAGCTCTTCGTTTTCTAAGTCTCGGGAATCTAGAGAGAAGAGAAGGGCATAAATCTTATTTCGGGTTGTGTTTTTGCGGCTCAAAAAGTGTTTAGGATTTCGCCCTAAAAGAGATTATATAAGGCGTGAGAGTTTGTTTTGAGAACCAACTCCCACGTAATCCAGACCTCTTCTGGTAATGGTAGGTTTTATCGCATAATAACTCCCACATAATCCCAGCTAAAACCAAATACCGAAAATGCTCCACCTTAATCTCTAATTCGAATAATAACATTTTATTATTCTCAAAAATATAAATGTCAAATACAATGAACCTAGACACATTCTAGATTCATTGAATCTGAACATGAAGCTCGTTAACTCGTTTATGCGCGTGACCTTGTAGGTTTATATCACAATGGCAATGAAAACACACTTAGTAGTAGTATGTGTTCAAAAATCATAAGCGGACCCTAGCAGGACATTGTGTCTACCCAGAGTGAATGAATGTACGGTGGAACCTAATATCAATAAACTATTTAATCCATTTGTCTCGCAATATACAAATTAAGCATAAGGCATGGTAGTTGTCACCCTTATAAGCTTAAATGTATTTATGCTTGATCTCCAGGTAGATTGTTCCAACAAATAGTATTTAATAAACACTTTATTAAATACATTTGAGCACGACCATGCATTTAAACAGTTTTCCCTATCGGGGGGCCCATGGATATCTCTCTCTAATAAGAGAGGGACAAATCCCTTACTATGTCTCTCACATTCAAGCCATGATAGGATACTACATCCGATCACCAGTCGTTTTATTTACTCGATTAAAAGTAACGTCCGACTGAGTCAAAACGTAGCTCCATTCATGTTGGAAACGATGGAGACATAAGGTCTAAGGATTCTAAAATAGTATTGAGGAAGTAATACTTATGACTAAAGCACTACAGAGTATTACTTCTCTTTCGGATCACTTCCGATACAATGTATCCCAATATATTATATCTATGATATGATTTGTATCCATTACGCATGATTACTAAAACATAATCATCAATCAAACATCATACTAGTTTTATTTCGTTGTATAGAACATTACATAAAACTAGGGACAATCAGAATAGTAATTACAAAAGCTAATGAGTTTTACTATCAAATCACATATTTGATGTTCAAAAGCAAAATTAACTATTCAAATGACATGCTCAAAATATATAAATGTACAACATATGCTAATGGTCTTAGGGCACTACTAACATAGCTTATATTCGAGAATTCTATCATTAACCTAGTTGAGACTTGCAAATTTCACATCAACTTTTTGGCGCCGTTGTCGGGGATTGTTTTTATCTAGTGTAGAATTAGATTACTAAACCTAAGTTTAAACTTTATTTTATTATTTGTCTGACTTTTTAATTATTTCTTTATTTTTTGTCTCAGGCAAGAGTTGGAAAAAATGTGGTTTTGAATAGTTCGCAGTTGTTCACTCTAATAGATAGGTCATCAAGGAACAATGTTGAATTTTCTATAGCAAATTTAAGTTTAGAGTTAACGGCCCTTCAAAATCTACTTGACAAAAACAATGGAGTCGTGGAAACTTGCAGCCATGAATTCTCATTACGGGTTTTGTGGAGGAAATCATTACACGAAGCAATGTGGACAAGGTATGATGGTGAATTCTTATTACCCTACTAATGATGCTAATTTTGTTGGGCAGAGCAATATGGAGAATAATCAATATTCTTACAATTACAATCCTAGATGGATAAGCTATTCAAATTATGAATGAGGGAAAATAGTAAATTTGTTGAAACTTCTCCTCAATCTCCTTATGAAGAAAAAAGAATTACAAAATTTGAGAATATGTTTGCCGAATTTATGGAGGTTTCAAATAAGAGGTTAGTATGTTTGCCGAATATGTTTGTCCATAGAATGAGTAGACTGGATTAGAGGTGTCTTAGTCCATGCATTCCATTTATTTTTATCTCATATAAATCACATCTTTAATTTATTTTACTTTCTATTCATTATTAGTTTTCATTAATTAAATCCATATTTATTTTGGTTTAAGTTAGGTTATATGTAAAATAATTTTTCATTTAGATAAATAATATTCGTTTGAACAATATTGTACTTATCAATTTATTACTTGTTGATATTTTTGCACTTGCAAATTTCACAACAAGTTTTTTGCCAAAAACATGAAAAAAAAAATGGGTTGGAGAGAGTGGGGTGGTTAGAAAATAAAAAGAAATATTGGGAGAGAAAACGAAATCGAATGCAATAAAGAAAGACAAAAAAAATTGTTTACCCCGTTCGTCAAGAAGTTGACTACGTCCGGCGGCGCTACCAAGCCAGGATATTTAATATGTTATGAGATACAATATTAGGTTATATAGATAGGCTATTTATAGGGAAAAAGATGAAAACCGAATAATGGCTCATTAACATAAAGTCCAAACTGCAAGCTTCATAACCTAACAGTCTCCCACCTAGAGACTAACTCTAATGTAACCATCCCCTCATCAGTAATCCACAGCTACGTAGCAGCGTCAAGCCTCCATCTCAAGCTCTAAGGCTAGTTAAAGTCATGCATAGCTTCAACTTCTCTAATGTCACAATCTTAGTCGACATATCAGAAGGATTTTCACTTCCTCGAATTTTCATAAGCTGCAAGATCTTCCACTCTAAGAGATAGCGTATATGATACCTCAACTCAATATGCTTTGTTCTTGAACGAGATAATGGGTTCTTTGCTAAGAAGATAACACTTTGATTATCGATGTGAAAAATACTATTTTTCTGCTCCTTCCCCAATTCACGCAAGAAATTATGCAATCATACCATTTCTTTTACTAGTCCTGGTCACTGTTACATATTCTGCTTCAACCGAAGATAAGGACACGATCTTTTGCAACTTAGAAGCCCAAGAAATCGCAGTACCACCCAAAGTAAATACATACCCGGTTGTACTCCTTCTATCAAGATCACTTGATGCCAAATCTGCATCAATACACCCTGCCAATTCAACATTTCTGTCTTCGAAACATAAGTCTCACTCTGTGGTACCTCTCAAGTCTCTAAGAATCCACTTCACTGCTTCCCAATGTTCCTTACCCGCAGTTTCTCATAAACCTTCTAACTACTCCCACCGCATGTGCAATATCTGGTCTAGTACACACCATAGAATACATTATGCTACCAATTGGTCAAACATATAGGATCTTCTGAATATGAGCACGTTCATCAACACATTTAGGTGATTCCTTCTTAGATATATAGTTTGAAGTGTCTGCCCAACGGAACACTCACTGGTTTCACATCCTGCATACTGAACCTTTTTAGAACCTTATTTATATATTCAGCTTGTGAAAGATACAACCTTCCTGCAGCCATATCTCAAATATTCAGCATACCTAATGTATGTTTAGCCTCTCCAAGGTCCTTCATAGAAAATCGTTCAGACAACGACCTCTTCAACTTACTCACTTCTTGAGCACTAGAACCTGCTATCAACATGTCATCCATAAATAATAACAAAATGATATAACCATATCCAACCTCTTAAAATAGCAACAATGGTCAGGCTCGCATCTGATGAAGCCAATCTCAAGCATGAATGCATCAAACTTCTCATACCATTGTCTTGGAGCATGTTTTAAACCATACAAGCTCTTCTTCAGTTTACACACGAGCTCATTATTACTCTCTGCAATGTATCATTCTGGTTGCACCATGTATATTTCTTCCTCCAAATCACCATGAAGAAAAGCTGTTTTTACATCCATCTGTTCTAACACCAAGTTCTCTGCAACAACTATACTCAAGATCAATTGAATAGTGGTTAGTTTAACAACATGAGTAAAAATATCAGTATACTCAATACCGTATTTCTACTGAAAGCCCTTCACAACCAGTCTTGCTTTGCAACGCTCACTTGCATCCACCTCCACTTTAATTCTAAAGACCTATTTACAATGTAGTGTCTTCTTTCCCTTTGGGAGCTTAACTAGTTCCCAAGTATCATTTGACAATAATGAATTCATCTCATCGTCCATTGCAATCTTCCACTTGCCTCCTCGATCACTTCATACAATCTCTGTATAACACTCAGGGTCACCACTATCAGTCAACAAAAGATAGTTATTATACCTTGAAGGCGAAAACATGTCTGGTAGTCCACACTTCCTGGTGCATGAGGGAGGTGCAATTCCGATGGATCCTCTACCCATTTAAGTAAGGAATGAAGCCTTAGGAAAAGTCTACCTAGCCAAATAGCCAGAACATTACATATAAAAAAGATAGAGAATAGGTGCCAAGAAGTACGATCTTCTATGACCGTGTAAACAGACTCTACTAAAAAAAATAAAACAAAACTGAGGTCACGTGCAAACTAGAAGCCTTCCACAATTGCCAGAGTTCTTGAGATCAGTTGAAAACCGCGTAGAATACTTGGTTAGCGACCACGCCAGATACGAATAGAACATTCACTCACAATCCGCCATTCGAAACCATGTTGCAACAAAGCTCTATCTTGATGGGTGCTTCTCAAAGTTTGAGACGATCGGTCCCATTGATTGCTTAAAAAAAAACTCAAAATAAATCCTAATTTAAGACAACGAAAAAACCTAACACTATCATGTTATTAATCATGAGGCCGGCAAACATTTTTATTGTAAAAAGTAAAATACCACTAGAGTTGTGCGCCATTTTGAAGCGCACTAGGCCTTGAATTGTCTAGGAGTTGATAAAGCCCGAGCAATTCCCAATCAAGTGACTCATGAACTTGTGCAGGGCCGACTTGCGATTTCCACCTTACCATGGTTAACGTCAGGAGCCCCCATTGGAAATATTGTGGCAAGTAAAAATAAGTCATCAATAGTGGATAAAACATCACAAAAAACTTTATCTTCGTGGACATTTTGAAGGGATTCATGGGCAGAAACTCGTTCTAAACACCCATTAGTCCTCCCCTGAAGGATCCGCTCATACAAAACGAATCGAAAAATGCAAAGAAAAACTTACGTTTCTAGGTTCAAGAATCTGATTATTGAATGGAAAGGTTCTGTCTTTGGCTCTCGGCAGCAATCACCTTGAATCCTCCCTTGCGGAATTACTCCCTACCGGTATCCACGCGACGAAACGATCAGCGAGTGCTAGCTCTTCTGAGTTTCGGGAATATAGAGAGAAAGGGAGGCAGAGAACAAGAAATCTGATTTCTTGGTATTTCGGTATTTTGTGCGGCTCAAGCATTAGTCTCTTGGTTACGACCAAGAAAAGTTTATATAGGGTGTGAAAGTTTGTTCCAAGAACAACTCCCATGTCCTATCCACTTCTTCTGGCAGTGGGAGTCTTAAACTCCCACGTCTCCTAGACTTCTGCTGGCAGTGAGAGTCTTTATCGGATAACAACTCCCACATAATCCCAGCTATACCGAAAATGCCTCCTTATCTCTAATTCGAATAATAACGTCTTATTATCCTCAGAAAAATAAATGTCCTATACAATGAACCTAGACACATTCTAGATCCATTGAATCTGGACATGAAGCTCTTTAGCTCGTCGATGCGTGTAACCCTGTAGGTTCATATCACAATGGCAATGAAAACACACTTAGTAGAAGTGTGTGTTCATAAATCACAAGTAGTCCCTAGCAAGACATTGTGACTACCAAAAGTGAATGAATTTACGGTGGAACCTAATATCAATCCACTATTTATTCCCTTTGTCTCGCGATATCCTAATTAAGCATAAGGCAAGGTAGTCGTCACCCTTATAAGGCTTAATTATATTTATGCTCGATCTTCAGGTAGATTGGTCCATCAAACAATATTTAATAACTACTTTATTAAATACGTTTGAGCACGGCTATGCATTTAAACAGTCTTTCCCTATCGAGGGGCCCATGGATATCTCTCTCTAGTAAGAGAGGGACAAATTCATTACATACCTCTCACATTCAAGCCATGATAGGACACTACATCCGATCATCAGTCGTATTGATTACTCGATTAAAAGCAACATACAACTGAGTCAAAACGTGGCTCCATTCATGCTAGAATCAATGGAGACATAAGGTCTAAGGATTCTAAAGTAGTATTGTGAAAGTAATACTTATGACTAAGGACCATGAAGTATTACTTCTCTAACGAATCACGTTCGATACGATATATCTCAATATATTGCATATATGATATTATTTGTACTCATTACACATGATTAGTAAAACATAGTCATCAATCAAACATCATACTCATTTTATTTCACTGTAAAGTAGATTACATAAAACTAGGGACAACTAGAATAGTAATTACATAAGCAAATGAGTTTTACTATCAAATCACGCATTTGATGTTTATAAGCAAAATTAACTATTCAGATGAAATGCTCAAAAAGACATAAAACGTACCACATATGCTAATGATCCTAGGGCACTACTAACACATTTCTACGGTTCCAATGGGCCGAGTATAAAAGTTCAAGAATTTCATCCTGCATAATGAAAATACTCGACCTAACCTATATTTGACCAGAGATTGGATTAGCCAAGGAATTGTATGCTTGGTCTAGCCAGAAAATTTTTCAGCCAAAACTGGGTGAGCACTCTTCATCCCAATAACAAAGAAATGTCTCCCCAGCATCAACGGCCCAACCCCTGACCCAGATGTTTATCGAAAGATAATCTCAATTGGTCGAGCTTAGAGTTCATTAATCCAAAGTAATCTTCATTGTTTCAAATTATACTTTTTGTGATGTTGTGGTATAATGAGTTTTCAAAGCTCGATCAATTGAGATTCCTTTATTCCATATTTCACACCATTCCCCAACTTGAAAATGAAAAAAAATAAAAATAAAAATAAAATTGTTAATCAAAATAACGCATTACGCTAGGTGGGTATTTCACAAGATGATTGATTCATCTACATAATATGATTGTTTAGAGAAAATGATAGAATTTGAAGATCAAGACTTAATAGGGATAAGTTAAACATCTTCCATAGCATGTGCTAAAATACCTAGAAGAATACAAAATGCAAATAATGCACTATATGTTGGAAGTTGTCCTTATGCCCACTAACATAAGAGTTTGCATTTCACTAAAGGACCACTCTTTGTAAGACTAGAGAAAGAAGATAGGCTAAGAAAAAAATAAGTTTTCTTCTTTAGAGATTTCACTTCAGAATTCTTTTGAACATACTATCAAAAAGGTCTCAAAAACTTATATTACAGAGGTCTTTTCCTCAGTCAATGAGTCGACATTTTACAAAGTACCATGGGATACTATCTTCTCCTATGCTTGTTGGGCCTTACGGATTTTTAGAAATCAAAGACTATTCTCTTCAGGGAAACCGTGCCTAGAACCACTACAGGAAACCATCGCAAAAGCAACTGAGTTCTTCGCATTGGGAAGGGGAGACAAAATGAAACAACAGACTAAGCAAATTCGAGTATGCTGGTCCAAACCGCCTTTGGGTTGGAGAAAACAAAATGTGGATGGCTCATCCGTTGGAAATCCGGGTAGCGGTGGAAGCGGCAGACTTATTAGGGATAACGATGGAAAATGGGTAGCATGTTTCTTTAAGAATATGGGGTTTTGTTCTAACAATGTGACAGAACTTTGGGCACTTAAGGACGGACTTTATTTAGCTGTCAACCTTAATACATAGAGATTGGCGGTCGAGATGGATGCTAAAGTGATCATTTACCTCATTCTGCATACTGATACTTCTACTCATCCATTATCTTCTCTTATTTCTGATTGCAGGGACCTGCTCAGCGCAATACCGGAGACTAGTATTCATCATGTCTACAGGGAAGGCAATGCTTGTGCAGACTGCCAAGCCAAAGCTGGAGGCTTATCTACCTCCCTTGATCTTGTAGTTTTTCACTCTTTACCCCCTTTTGTGAGCCATTTAGGGGCGGGGGATGCACGTGGGTTTTTTTTTAGGACTATTCGGGATACCTCAATCCATACCCACTCTGTTAGCCATCTTCTGGCGGGGCATGGAAATGAGGTTTCTCAAGATAGACCTGTCTATAATAACTTTATTCCCTACCCTTACAGGCTAGTGGGTGTTTATATATATATATATATATATAAACACCCTACTAGCTCGTAGGTAGAATAATATATATATATATATATATATATATATATATATATATATATATATATATATATTATTTTACCAAAAAAAAGGAGGTCTTTCAATAGTAAAATCAATGCATATATAGTCACATAAAAAAAGTATGCAAAGTTCATCATCATTTCAATCATCCTCTGCTTCCATTCCTCAAGTACTTTTTATGTTATATGCATGCATTCAATTAGCAAATAAAACATTTTTCAAAAAAAAAAAAAAAAACAAAAAACAAAAAACAAAAAACAAAAAACAAAAAACAAAAGAATGCTCACCTAGAAGATAATGATGGGCTTACTTCTGCATCCGTCAGACTCATTCCAGCAAATACATTCACTAATCCTCCTCTTGCTTCCTCAACTTCCCACTTCAATGGAACTTCTAAATTACTGCACCAAAATTAAATCCAACAAATTCAGGTACTCTATCACTTTTGTAATAAATTTTTTGATGATTACAATGAAAAGGAGATAGATTGTTGAAGAAAGATACCCTTCAATATGTTGGCATTGATACCGACTTATATTTGTCCTGATTAGTATCAACAAATACCCAGTCATGGTCATTGGCTAATTCTGGTATTTTTTAGCTTGGAATTATATCCCATGCCTTCATAACCTGGATATCAACTTTGTTTTCTCTCTTAATATCGATAGTCCAAACAATTTTATGTCCATCATTCACTTCATACACCGACAAAAACAAAGACGACTTCCCAAATATTTCACGTAGGACTCTGTCGTTCTGAGTCTGTCACCAACCATTTGCAAGATTTTCAAGAAGAGATATGAGTTCCTTACAAACTTAAAGATTAGGATTTATGGCCAATGACTTCAAGAATTCTTTGCTGAAATCAATCTGTCGTATATATATACTTGTGAGAGATGAGAAAAGATTGCATTTGTTAAGCATAATTCGAAGGAATTCAGAAACGAGGGAAATTTATTTGAACCTTCCATCTTGCTGTTTTAAAGAGCAATGAGTTCATCACTAGTAACTTGTCAAATAGTTTAAGCTCAACCAAACCATAAAACATTGCTCGAACCAAGTCCTTATCATCGCTAGCATCATAGAAACATCCCCGAGCTTTCGAGTCCATCACCAATTTCTTCCAAATGGAACCAATATATATAAGTGTGGATTTGTTCCCCAATATCCAAAGGTTGTACCTATATAGATAGTAGATTTTGCATTGAAAAAAAGTACTTAAAAGTTGTCTGATTCATTCAATTTATGGAGTAAATATGGATATATACCGTGCTCGAGTGAGAGCCACATTTGATCTTTGGTGATTAGAAATGAATCCAACTAAGATTTTTTCTTCTTGTAGTCTTTCACTGCCTCGACAATAACTTTCTTGAACAACGCCTTTCTTTCTTTGGTTTTGTCCTGGCTTCCACAAGACTCCATGTCTTTCTTTTTTCCCTTCAAACCAAGGTTGTTAAAATCGCGATTCTACGTAGACTCGGAGGAGGGGTGGAAAATCGTAAACTAGTGAATCGTAAAATAAATCGTAAAATCGTAAATTGTATATATATATATATATATATATATATATATATATATATATATATATATATATAACAATAATTAACATATAAATCATATCATATGATCCAAAAATATGGAAAAAAAACCATTAAACATAGTTTCACTGAAGGGATTCATGGACAGAAACTCGTTCTAAACACCCATGAGTCCTCCCCTGAAGGATCCGCTCATACCATAGGAATCGAAAAATTCGAAAAAGACTTACGTTTTAGGTTAAAGATTCTGCTTTTCCCGAATGTGTGCTGCTGCCACCAAAGAGCCTTCCCTTGCGGAATTGCTCCCTACCGGTATACGCGCGACAAAATGAGCAGCGAGTGCTAGCTCTTCGTTTATGAGGTTCGGGAATCTAGAGAGAAGAGAAGGGCAGAAAATCCAAATATCTGACTTCGGGAGTGTTTTGGTTATTGCGGCTCAAAATATAGCTTTTCGACCAAAATAGGTTTATATAGGATGTGAGAGTTTGTTCCCATAAGAAACTCCCACGTCCTCAACCTCTTCCGGCAATGGGAGTCTATAACTTCCACGTCCCCTAGACTTGTACTGGTAGTGGGAGTCTTTATCGGATAATAACTTCCACGTAATCCCAGTTAAAACCAAATACCGAAAATACCCCTCATTCTCTCTAATTTGAAATAATAACAATTTTATTATTCTCAGAAAAAAATGTCGGATACAATGAACCTAGACACATTCTAGATTCATTGAATCTGGACATGAAGCTCGTTAATTCGTCTATGCGTGTGATCCTGTAGGTTCATATAACAATGGCAATGAAAACACACTTAGTAGTAGTGTGAGTACATAAATCACAAGCGGTCCCTAGCAGGACATTGTGACTACCCAGAGTGAATGAATGTACGATGGAACCTAATATCAATCCACTATTTAATCCCTTTGTCTCACGATATCCTAATTAAGCATAAGGCATGGTAGTCGTCGCCCTTATAAAGCTTAATTATATTTATGCTCGATCTCCAGGTAGATTGTTCCAACAAATAGTATTTGATAACCACTTTATCAAATACATTTGAGCACGACCATGCATTTAGACAGTCTTCCTTATCGAGGGGCCCATGTATATCTTTCTCTAATAAGAGAGGGACAAATTCCTTACAATGCCTCTCACATTCAAGCCATGATAGGACACTACATCCGATCATCAGTCGTATTGATTACTCGATTAAAAGTAACGTCCGACTAAGTCAAAACATGGCTCCATTCATGCTAGAATCAATGGAGACATAAGGTTTAAGGATTCCAAAATAGTATTGAGGAAGTAATACTTATGACTAAGGACCATGAAGTATTACTTCTCTTACAGATCACGTCCGATACAATATATCCCAATATATTGCATCTATGATTTTATTTGTATTCATTACACATGATTAGTAAAACATAATCATCAATCAAACATCATACTAGTTTTATTTCATTGTAAAGAACCTTATATAAAGCTAGGGACAACTGGAATAGTAATTACATAAGCTATTGAGTTTTACTATCAAATCACGCATTTGATGTTCAGAAGCAAAATTAACTATTCAAAGACATGCTCAAAAAAGATATAAAACGTACAACATATGCTAATGTTCCTAGGGCACTACTAACAATCTCCCACTTGCCCTAGGTCCAATCATACATGATCTTCAATCCCATTGACCTAGTATGACTCTCATGTTTAGGTTGCGGGAGTAGCTTGGTCAATGGATCTGCAATGTTGTCGTCTGTATGAACTTTACAAATTTTAACATCTCCTATATCAATGATCTCTCTAATCAGATGGAAACGCCTGAGAATGTGTTTGGATCGTTGGTGAGATCTAGGTTCCTTAGCTTGTGAAATGGCACCAGTACTATCACAATAAAGGTCCATTGGGTTCACAATGCTAGGTACGACACCTAATTCATCAACAAATTTTCTTATCCAAACAGCTTCTTTACCCCTCATTCTCTCTTTCTTTGAGTTCTTCCAGCTCACAACACCACCATTTAAACAAAACACAAAACCAGATTGCGATCTAAAGTCATCTACGTCGGTCTGGAAGCTTGCGTCTGTGTAACCATTTATTCACAAATTTTTTCAAAAGACAATAACGCAACAAAGTTCACAATAAAGAACTTACAAGTCTTTCAAAATATAAAAATGCGACTACACATAATTCTTAACTTATAAGTCATACTTAAAGCGAACGAGACATCCGGGCGAGTGCATATCATGGCATACATAATAGACCCAATGTGATCTTACTCATGCGCTCTCGGTCCTCCTTTGTGGAAGATCCATGAGTTTAATGCCATGTGACATGGGCATGAATCCCATTTTGGAAAGTTGCAAATTGAACTGCTTCAGTACCTTGTCAATGTATCCACTCTGGCTTAGGCCAATCATTTTGTTAGATCTATCTCTATAGATTCTTATACCCAAAATGTATGTAGCCTCGCCTAATTCTTTCATGGAAAAACACTTCCCTAACCAAGCTTTTACGCTTTGCAATGTGGGAATGTCATTTCCAATCAGTAAGATGTCATCCACATAAAGCACAAGGAACACTACTGCATCATTAGTTACTTTCTTATAAACACAAGGCTCGTCTTCGTTTTTGTTGAAACCGAATTCTTTAATATGTTTATCAAACCGACGATTCCATCTTTGAGATGCTTGTTTCAATCCATAAAAGGACCTTTGAAGCTTACACACTTTGCTAGGATTTGATGGATCAACAAACCCCTCAAGTTGTGTCATATACACATCCTCGAGAAGGTTTCCATTAAGAAACGCAGTCTTAACGTCCATTTGCCATATCTCATAGTCATAATATGCGGTTATGGCAAGTAAAATCCTAATAGACTTGATCATAACGGCAGGAGAAAAGGTTTCGTCATAGTCAATACCATGAACTTGCCTATAACCTTTAACTACTAGTCGAGATTTAAAAGTGTGTACATTACCATCCATGTCGGTTTTCTTTTTGAAACACCATTTGTTATCAATGACCTTACACCCTTAGGGTGGGTCAACCAAAGTCCACATTTGGTTATCGTACATGGATTGCATCTCAGACTTCATAGCTTCTAGCCACTTATCTTACTCAGAACTATGAATTGCCTCTTTGTAGGTAGTGGGTTCATCAGTTCAATATGATAATCATCACTCAGAAGAAATCCATATCTCTCAGGCTGTTGATGTACCCGACTTGACCTCCTTGGGCCTTATGTCAAAGATTGAAGATCAGTATCAGCATGTGAGCTTCCTTGAAGTTCCAAAGTTGGTTTAGATGTTGTTTGGGGATCTTGAATTTCCTCAAGATGGATCTTACTCCCACTATCCTCTTTGGAAATAAATTCCCTTTCAAGGAATAAACCATTTCGAGCAACAAACAATTTGTTCTCTAATGGAAGATAGAAGTAATATCCTTTAGTTTCTTTAGGATATCCCACAAACAAACACTTGTCAGATTTAGGGGCAAGTTTATCAGATAACAAGCATTTTACATACGCCTCGCATCCCCAAATTTTGAGAAATAACAAACTAGGCCGTTTCTTAGTCCATATCACATATGGAGTTTTCTGAACCGCTTTCAAAGGAACTCTATTAAATATGAACGCATCAGTTTCTAGGGCGTAGCCCCAAAAGGAAATTGGAAGACACTTTTGACTCATCATAGATCGAACCATATATAGTAAGGTGTGATTCCTCCATTCTGATACTCCATTCCATTGTGGTATGCCAGGAGGAGTTAATTGTGAAACAATTCCACAACCCACTAAGATGTTCGTCAAACTCTTGGTTAAGGTATTCGCCACCTCGACCTGATCGAAGTATCTTAATACTTTTACCAAGTTGATTTTGTACTTCATTTTGAAATTCTCTGAATCTTCCAAAAGATTATGATATATGTTTCATTAGATACACGTAGCCATATCTACTGAAATCATGTGTGAATGTGATGAAGTACTGAAAACCACCTCTAGCACTTGTGTTTATTGGTCCACATACATCTGTATGTATGAAGCCCAACAAATCAGAAGCTCTCTCACTTTGTCTAGTAAAGGGAGCTTTAGTCATTTTGCCTAACAAGCAAGAGTCACATGTCTCATAAGACTCTAAGTCAAATGATGTCAAAATTCCATCTTTATGGAGTTTTGATATGCGTTTCTCGTTGATGTGGCCCAAACGACAATGCCAAAAGTAGGGTTGGTTTAAGTCATTTAACCTTTTGGTATTAATGTTATAGATGGGTCTTTTAAAGGATTCATCGATGTTAAGAATATAAAGCCCATTCATCAAAGAGGAATCTCCATAGAAGATATGATATTTATGAACGGTGCAAATTTTATTCATAATATTAATTTCAAAACCATCAATATCCAAACAAGAAACTGAAATAATATTCCTACTCAAAGTTGGAACATAATGACAATTATTCAGTTATATAATAAGGCCACTTGGCAAAACTAAATTAAATGTCCCGATAGCTACAACAACAACAACTCTTGCTCCGTTTGCTACTCTCCTGTCCACTGCTCCTTTTGCCAGTGATCTACTCCTTTTGAACCCCTGCACATTTGAACAAATGTGAAATCCACAACCGGTATCTAATACCCATGAAGTAGGAGCAGATATGTTAATTTCAATAACATAAATACCTGGAGAGACAGTCAAACTGTCTTTCTCCTTTTTCTTTTCTTCCAAGTAGAGTTTGCAGTTCCGTTTCCAATGACCTGGTTCATTGCAATGGAAGCAAACTCATTCCTTTGGTGCCTTGGCCTTGGGTTTGGGCTTGTTATTGCCTTTGCCCTTCTTGGCCATGGGCTTTCCCTTTCCTTTCTTTTTTAAATTCCTCTTTTGAACCATTAAGACTTCAGGGGTCTTCTTAATGTTCAGTTCAGCCTGCTTGACCATCCCATGTATCTCATGTATGGACTTCTCCTTAGCATGCATGTTGAAGTTCATCACACACTGGTCATACTCCGGCGGGAATGAGCCCAAGATCATATCTGTGGCCATGTCATGACCTACGGGAGCCCCAAGTTTTTCAAGTTGGTCAAGATAGCCCTTCATCTTAAGAACATGTGCTCTTACAGAGGTGTCAGGGGCCATCTTGCAACTATTCAACGCCTTAGTGGTCAGGAATCTTTCTTGACGGGCTTGCTCTTGGAGCATTTCCTTGAGCTGACCCATCATCTGGAAAGCCTCAACCCATTCAAACTATTTTTGAAGGTCAGAGCTCATTGTGACTAACATGAGACAAGTCACATCGTTAGAGTCATCACAGTGCTTCTTCCAAGCATCTTTTTCAATTCTAGGGGCGTTGTTTGCAAGTTGTTCAGGAATATCCGTATCAAGAACGTATAGCTTTCTTTCCTGCTTAAGGACAATCCTTTAGTTGCGAGCCCAATCAAGGAAATTGGACCCACTCAGTTTTTCCTTCTCAAGGACGGATCGCAATGAATTGTGTGAAGTGTTGGTTGCCATTATCTACATTAAATTATTTGCAAAGTTATTAGTTTTTGAGCAAAAACCTTTCCACAATTTCAACACTTGATAAATAGTGGAAAATACCATTTTACGTTAATTATAAGTAAGCTTTGGCTTATCCCCATAAATAAAGTAAAATCAACTCATGGGAATGACATCTATATGTACCGGCTATTTTCCATTTTATGCCCTAGACTCGAAACTAATTTGGTAGCTTAGTTAAGTCGAACCATGTCTAAGCATATGGAAATCACTATTTTCCCATCTCCTCTTGCCTAGATAACCACTTATTTGTTGCTTTGGCAAGCAAACAAAAATGGTGATCCAAGCTGAATGAGTGCTTAGGATATGGTAGGCATTTTAAGACTTAATTAAAACAATTTAATTCGAATAAGTTGTTAAACCCCATAAGACAAGAATATAAGCATCACATGCAAGATATAAAAACATAAATGTAAACGTGAGATAGCATGGCCTAATCCAATGATGACTCCCCACGAGCCTTGTGGGAGCCAATGGTTAATCTAAGCCAATACCCATCTCATGGATAATGTCTTTGATCCAACGTCCTCCAGTCTTGTTACATAATTGCATGGGCATACCCAGCCTTCAATGTAAAGCAATAAATCTAATCTAAGAAAGCAATTACAATTTTACAATATTGATATAGTAGGCCATGCTAAAACTCATATAAATCATAATGAAAATAAGTAACGAGTACAGATACAAAGTCTTAAGCTTTGCCACTACGCAGAAAAATATGATTCTTTCTCTACTCGTCGAATGAGTTTGCTGCCCCGATTTTAACCCTCAATCACATAAAAGGTTTATACGATAACATAGATGGTTTATGCAGTATAATCGAATTAATAACAGATTAACATAAACAGTTTATACAGCATAATCGAATTAACAACATACGACAGCAGTTTATGCATATCAGAATCACCTAAACATTTTTTCTGTTCCACACATACACATACGAAATCGAAATTGATACGTGTTATGATGTGATTAACAATATTGAATTCGAATAGTATGAGCAATGCTCTGATACCACTGAAGGGATTTATGGGCAGAAACTCGTTCTAAACACCCATGAATCCTCCCCCGAAGAATCCGCTAATACCATAGTGGTTGCAGCTAAGCACCCGGGAAAAATAGAATCTTTAACCGAAAATGTAAGTCCTTTTTCGTACTTTTCGATTCCTATGGTATGAGTGGATCCTTCGGGGGAGGATTCATGGGTGTTTAGAACGAGTTTCAGCCCATAAATCCCTTCAGTAATGTACATGACTTGAAAATAGAACATAACATAAACAAAAATAGAGCCTCGGACAATGCATTGTCCGCGAATCAATGGCCAAAATCTCGGACGAAGTACATTGTCCATCCGGTCGATCGCACAGTTGCAGAAGAAGCCGCAGACGAACCATATTCGTCCGCAGGTATCATCCGTAGTTGGACAATACACCCTGTAAATGTTGCGGAAGAAGCTGAAGACGATAGATAGGAGGAACCAATCGTCTGCAACATACACAAAAGAACATTTTCATAACAAAATGACAAAGGAAAGATACTTTACTGAAAACAGACAATCCCAACCCAAAATGACACATTTTGACAACCTCAAAACATACCAAAACACAACCATATCATTCCAGAACAATACTCTTCCATATCCATCACTTATACATCTGAAATCATGCTACGGACATCGTAGCCGCCCATAACTTATCATCCAGATGTACAGAACATCAGACATAGTTGGTATCGCTAAAACATTCAACAAGTAATTCGCAACGGAGCTCGATTATCTGGTAATAACTCTAGACCAACTGTTAACAACCCAAAATTATTATTTCCCGTTCAGAAGGGCCAGAACAGAACATTAGTTCAGTTACTTCCCCCCGAGCAAGGGCCAGTAGGTTTATTTTTTAGGATACACTTTGTTTTGTCATCACTCACCCTTGTGAACTCCACAACACTGTTAACAGTCCTAACGTTTTACTCCCACTAGTGTCCGAGCCAGGACAGAACAGTGCTCTCGGGCACATCAGAACAAAAATCAATGACGGGATATATCTTGAAATTGGTCCATCAACACACAAGAGCTCTAGATTGGGAATATGCATATGACTGTTAGTAGTGCCCTAGGAGCATTAGCATATGTTGTACGTTTTATATCTTTTTGAGCATTTCATATGAATAGTAAATTTTGCTTATGAACATCAAATGCGTGACTTGATAGTAAAACTCATTTGCTTATGTAATTACTATTCTAGTTGTCCCTAGTTTTATGTAATCTATTTTACAATGAAATAAAACTAGTATGATGTTTGATTGATGATTGCGTTTTACTAATCATGTGTAATGAATACAAATCATATCATAGATGCAATATATAGGGATACATTGTATTGGACGTGATCCGTTAGAGAAGTAATACTTCATGGTCCTTAGTCATAAGTATTACTTCCTCAATACTATTTTAGAATCCTTAGACCTTATGTCTCCATTTGATTCTAGCATGAATGGAGCCACGTTTTGACTCGATCAGTACGTTGCTTTCAATCGAGTAATCAATACGATCGATGATCGGATGTAGCGTCCCTATCATGGCTTGAATGTGAGAGGCATTGTAAGGAATTTGTCCCTCTCTATTATTAGAGAGAGATATCCATGGGGCCCCTCGATAGGGAAAGACTGTCTAAATGCATGGCCGTGCTCAAATAATGGTTATCAGATACTATTTGTTGGAACAGTCTACCTAGAGATCGAGCATAAATATAATTAAGCTTAATAAGGGTGACAACTACCATGCCTTATGCTTAATTAGGATATCGCGAGACAAAGGGATTAAATAGTGGATTGATATTAGGTTCCGTTGTCTATTCATTCACTTTGGGTAGTCACAATGTCCTGCTAGGGACCGCTTGTGATTTATGAACTCACACTACTACTAAGTGTGTTTTCATTGCCATTGTGATATGAACCTACTGGGGTCACACGCATAGACGAGCTAACGAGCTTCATGTCCGAATCAATGAATCTAGAATGTGTCTAGGTTCATTGTATCCGACATTCACTTTTCGAGAATAATAAAGTGTTATTATTCGAATTAGAGATATGGGGCATTTTCGGTATAGCTGGGATTACGTGGGAGTTATTATCCGATAAAGACTCCCACTACCAACAGAAGTCTAGAGGACGTGGGAGTTGAGGACTCCCATTGCCGAGAGAAGTTGAGGACATGAGAGTTAGTTTCGGGAACAAACTCTCACACCTTATATAATGATCTCTTGGCCGAAACCCTAGAGGTTAAATGCTTTTCAGCCGAAATACCTTGATATCCAGAAAACAGTTTTCTGCCTCTCCATTTTCTCTCTAATTCCCGAATCTTAGAAAAACGAAGAGCTAGCAATCGCTGCCCGTTTCGTCGCGTGGATACCGGTAGAGGGACTTTCCGCAAAGGGAGATCAATCGGTGGCAGCATCCGATCCAAGAAACAGCTTCTTCCATTCAAGAATCCGATTCTTGAACCCAAAACGTAAGTTTTTCTTGCTATTTTTCGATTTGTTTTGTATGAGCAGATCTTTCAGGGGAGGACTCATGGGTGTTTGCAACGAGTTTCCGCCCATGAATCCCTTCAATGACGACCCGACCAAAATACCTTCAACCAAGTATACAACAACATACACATATAAAATACAACAATTAACAAGTAAGCGATGCAAATATAATTCGACACTTCATCCATTTTGATGAAGTAAAACATGTGGAAATATTTCAACACAATTGAGCTCAATTTTTCCATAATTTTTATTCTTTTCCTTTTCCCCTCCTTTTTCTTTCTCTTTCTCTTCCTTATAAAAATCATGCAATTACTACAAAAACTAATACACTTTCACAACGAACACAACTGCCCAAGACTTTCTAACTTCACACTTAAGCCCCTCAACTTCCTAAACACATCAATGCGCCCCTAAACAATTATGTACATAACATATCACACATTAAAACAATTAAACACATAGTTTCATGCAAATTACTAAGGCCAAAAGTCCGGGGTATCACATTATTCACCCCTTACAAAAGTGTCATCCCAAAAACTTACTTACCTTGTTCCTGAAATAAGTGAGGGAACTTCCGTCTCGCTTCCTCTTCCATCTCCATGTAGCCTCCCTTTTGGTATAGTGCGACCATTGCACACTCACATATGGTATCGTTCTTATTCTCAAGACTTTGTCTTTTCAATCTACAATCCTTACCGGGACTTCCTAATACAATAAATCTTCTTGAAGTTCTAACAATTCATCTTTCAATATGTGATTTGGATCAGGAACATACTTACTCAAATGTGAAATATGAAAGACGTTGTGAAGTCTTGACACGTCGGCGGTAGTGCTAAACGATAAGCTAACTCGTCAACCCGTTCCAAAATTTTATACGGTCCCACATACCTTGGACTCAGCTTACCAGTCTTACCAAATCTCATCACCCTTTTGTTGGCGAGACCCACAAGTATACTTTGTCCCCGACCTAAAGTTCCAAAGGTCTTCGTTTGCTTTAAGCCCAACTTTTGTGTCGGTCTTGAGCTGGTTTCATTCTTTCTCGAATCAACTCTACCTTTTCCGTCGTTATCCTGTACCGATTCCTGCCCAGTTAATTTCTCCTCGCCAATCTCGTCCCAAGATACCAGTGACCTACATCGTCTTCCATACAAGGCTTCATAAGGTGTCATGCCAATGGTTGCTTGATGGCTGTTTTTGTATGAAAATTCGGCCAATGTCAAGTGATCGACCCAGCTGCACTTGAAGTCACAAACACACGCCCGCAACATGTCTTCCATTGTCTGAATAGTCCTCTTTTATTGTCTAACGGTTTGAGGATTGTGGGCGGTGATAAGTTGTAACTTTATCCCATAGCCTCATTGAAGTTTCTCCGAAACCAAGACACAAACCGCGAATCCCTGTCTGATACTATGCGGGCCGGTACCCCGTGTATTCGAGCAACTTCATTCATATACATCTAAACTAGAACATACATTTGTGTTTTGATCTTCATAGGCAAGCATAATATCGGACATGGGATAAGGATATATCATTACGTGGTAGGGGATAAGGGGTGAAAAGTATGAAAAGTAAGAATTAAAAGTATACTTCCGCCGCAAGGATGAAAAGTATTGGGGATAAGAGGTCTCCTTGCTTTACGCCCCTCCTTGACTTATATAAATAGTAAGGTGTTCCGTTTATCAAAATTGATAACCACTTCGAAACTAGTAGATTCCTAGTCAAATTAACAAATGATGATTGAAGCCAAACCGTGACAGGACAGATAGAAGGAAAGAGTGTGAAACTATGTCAAATACTTACTTCATATCAAGCTTAAGAACAAGATTCCCCCGTACAAGACGATTCAGTTGTTGAACAATTTCTTGCGCCAATAAGATATTATCCGAGATTAGTCATCCTTTTATGAAGCACGGCTGATTGTGGGAAATAAGTTTTGGTAGTATATCTGATAACCTTGTCGAGATGACTTTGGAAATAACCTTACTGGCAAAGGAGTATAATGAAATTGGTGGAAAATCACCAAAACAGGTCGGTTTGGCTAAATTCAGAATAAATACTAGTAGTGAACTGGCCATAGACTTTGGGATAGGTTACCCAACCCAGAAGTCAATCACGGCTTGGTGAACATCGCTAGCGATTAGCTCCCTACAAGCCTTGAAGAATGCTTCTGAAAAGCCGTCAGGGCCCGACTCACTATTCTTGTCATGAGAGAATACAACGTGTTTCACTTCCTCAAGACTAGGCAAAGCCGCCAACATTTTATTATCCTCCTCCTTTACAAGAGTGGGGATCACATCCATCAAAGTAGGATCTTCTATAATCAAAGCATCAAACTGAAACAGCCCGCTGAAAAACTTAACTCCCTCGTTCCCTATCTCGTTTGGCGAGCTCAGCCATGTTCATTGGCATCCATTGTGTTGGAGATATACATCTTCTTCCTCCGATTGTTGCAAACGGTGTGAAAGTATTTTGTGTTCGAATTACCTTCAGACAACCATCGCACCCTTGATTTTTTCAGCCAATAAATATCCTCCAACAATAAGCATTTAGAATATGTCGCCCAGGCAGTCCTAAAAGAGTTCGGTGCAAGTGGGGTGGATCTCCATCAAAGAGAATCTCAACATTTGTGACCTCCCTCTCGGATGCACGTAACTGGTCATGAACATTTCAAAAAACCCACCAATTCCATTCAGCTAGTGTACGGTTCAATCACTTCACTTTTCCCATCATAATAGCCATTCCATTTCTATGGATTTCTCCCACCAAACAATTTGTCAACACTGGCATGAAGTCTTGATGTCTTATACACATAGTTTGGAATCGGAATGCAACTTGGCATGTAGGAGTGGAAACTCGAACCACCACTCGGAGGGGACAGTGGTCATATTCGGTTCGGTGCAAATGTTCCATTCGTGTGTCCGAGAAAAGATCATTCCATTTTGAATTGATAAGGAATTCAACACCAAGTGAAATAAGAGCTTTAGTATTGTATTTCCATCAAACCACAATTTTGTATAGTATCAGAGAATTCGGATATCGGTAGAGCAAGTGGGACCGAGCTAACACTTTTCGGTTGGTATAGAACTATAATGAAGCCCCCTCTAACCAACTAGGGTGCATCATAAGTAGCTGAAAATGTAGATAAAACATTCCACATGGGCCTACATTGTGTATAAAATAACTTCGGGTAAACAAAAAGTAGAAAATCAGCGAACCTGGGAAGTTATTCAATTGGACATGTACCACTTACTCGTAATCAATGGATCGAAATCTTTAAACATGGAAAAAAAATCTGAAATCTCTTCCGTAATTTGTATGATTATTTCCATGAACATTTCTTTCATTATTTGATAATTCATTTTGTTTTCCACTAATGAAGTGATAAATATCCAAATTTAAATATACGAAGAGATTTGGAATAATCAAAAGAAATTTTACAAAAGATCTTTGTAAGTATATATGACATAAGCTTTTTGTATATAATCTGTGTGGAACAATCCGTGCAAAATTTACGACATAGTTAACAAAGAAATTAATAATTGTTCCTAACTTACTCAATTTCTCCTAATATCTTCAAAAGCCTAACCACCTTTAATTCATCCTGGTCACAATTTATGACAAGAGCGATTTATGTGCAATGGACAAAACTACCCTTCTATCTTACCAATAAAATCTTACATTATCTTTCTTATTTTCTAACCCCTCCTAATTTTTCTCCTCACACCTGCCTCCTCACAAATCATTCCATTTTTTTTTTTCCCTTCTCTCTCCTCACAAAAATCTTGAGTGGCAAAAGCTCACTCTATCTCCATGTTCACATATTTTGAAGGTTCAAGCTCTCCATATTCCCCCTTTTTCTTTGCAATATTTTTTCAATGCTCTTTAAATATACCTTTTCTTCTCAATCACTCCATCATATTTTTTCCACTGTTCAATCTTCTGTTGTGAATCATTGAAAATTGTATAAAGCAAAGGAGTTGCCGGCACTGAAGGGACAACAGATAAAATAATGATTAAAGAATAAAGAGCTATACAAAATGCTAAATAAATATTTGCCTTTAAGCCTCTTCATTGTATACCCAAATTTGTGAAATTGGATATTATCCTTAAATTAAATTTTGTTTATTTTGGTAGTGAAATGGAGAAAAAAAAAGTGATAATTACATAATTAAATTGAATTCTTTTTGTATGTAGAAGGAATTTTGTGTAACTTGGTATGTGAATTTGTATGGTGAATTGTTCAAAATTAGGGTTAAAAAAAAAAAGATTAAAACGTTAAAAATTTTGTGTGGTTTGCTAAGGAAGTGATAAGCGCTTAAACATGAATCCTAGCCAGTCAATCATAAAAATTTAATTTCATAAAGAATATATGAAAAGCTTAACCTATAAACATTCTTATTTAAAGAAATTTTAAGCTATACATATTCTTATTAAAAAAATCTTAAGGTATTACAGTAAAACCTCTATACAGTAATACTCTCGGGATTGAAGTCAAATATTACTATAGGGAGGTTATTCTTATATGGAGACTTACATATAAAAATTATAATTTTTAAAAAATAACTAATATATATTATACGACACTTGGAAATATGTCCCTTTAATACTTTAAAAAAAATGAATTTAAAAGATGTATAACATTAATGAGTTTTAAAAAAACAAATGTGCGTACATCATGCATGTACATTGTGTATCTATTATATTTAGAAGATTCATTCATGTATATACAATATCTAGGAAATGTAAAAAAAATGTATGTACATCATTATGCATTTAAAATATTCACTCATGTATGTTGTATCTTCAAAATGTCTTTTCGTTTGTTTTCTTTTTATTATACATGTATAAATGCTAGCATAATCATAAATGTAATTATCATTTCAAATCATTTTTGTGGAGTTGCGCAAAATAAAAGAAACCAACCCCGATTGGAAGCAAAAAGATCTTGCAAAAAGATTAGAAGATACCCATAAGCTTAAGTTGTCGCAGACAACAATATCCAAGATAGTCAATAAATCAACCGACCAACAAGGAGAAGTTCTTTCGACAATTGTAAAACATCAAAAACATGTAAAGTATCCTTTAATGGAGTCTGCACTTTATGAATGGTTTGTGTGCAATCAAGAGAACGCAAATATTTACATACAACTTTAGATAAGTTTTCCATATCATCTTAAGTTTAATGCAATATAATTAAATAATTCTTAATATTTTATATAGATATATAAATATATTTAAAATTTAATGTTATTTTATTACTATATGGAGGTAAATTTCTTAAGGATGGTCCTAAAAATAACATGGAATATTACAATGTAGAGTTTATTCTTATTTATAACTGGTCCTGATTTGGTACCATAATTTTTTATTACTATAAGGAAGTTATTCTCATATAGAGTATTATTGTATAGAGGTTTTACTGTACATTTAAGGTCTTCATGGGAACATTGACAAAAGGAGTCAAGTGAGGAGAGAGATGGGTGGGAGGATAGAGAATAAAAAATGAAATGACGTGTGAGGAGATAGAAGAGAGGAAAGAAATTAGGAGGGATTAGAAAATAAGAAATATAGTGCAAGGTTTGATTGGTAAACTAGAGGTGTAATTTTGTCCACTGCTCATAAATTTCGCATGTAGGAGGATTTATGCTCTTGCATTATAACTGCTCTTCACCCACACTATATTTGCTTCTTTCTTCTTCTTCTTCTTATTATTATTTTATTTTTGTTGTGTTGCCTCTTTATTCTTAAATGTTTTACTTTCTCTTCATCAAATCAATAGAAGCAATGGAATCCACATGAACAAATTGCATGTAAAATAGAAGGTTTCTAGTTTTTATTTATTTTATCTGAGTTTTTTCCCCTCTAAGTTTGTAATGCTTTGATTCTACATAGGGGATTCAATATTATGGTTTCAATTTTGTTTTTCATTCCTTTTACGGTGTATTTATATTAATTTAATTTTTTGTAGCTTCTATTATGCAAGGGAGATTCCATATTGTCCTAAACTTGTTTTTTTGTTAATGTACCCCCCAGTGTTCTGACGAGACTAATTCGGTTCGGGTTGCAACAATGACGCTAATTTGAACATGGCTTGTCGATGGTGGTGTGATTAGTTCGAACTCGTCCTGCAAACGATTAACAATCGCTCTCGGCTTAGGCAACCTTTATTTAAATAAAATAATAAAGGATTATAACCTAATATTTAGTCATAAATAATAATAATAATCTTTGTGTCAAAATAAAATATTCATTTTTCTATTGATTATTTTCAGAAAAGTGGACATTCAATTTGGAAGGGAGTAATAATCTCTGATTTTGGAATTGTTTCAAAAAAGAAAGAAAAAATGGATTTTAACTATGACAGTCGTGCACGGAATACAAGATTGTTTTGGTGTATTTAGAAGTGGATCGAGAAAATAAATATAAACAGCTAGGTGTCTGAAATTTGACTGGGAAGAGAATCGAGCACACTGATTGCCAAGCAATCGTGAAAAGGTAGAAACATTGATACTTTTATTCTGAATATTGTCTATTTAATCTATGTTTTTTTTTAATTTGTTTCCCGTTGCATAGAGATTGAAGCAAATGAAGAAGATTGCAGACAAGGTTGATTTTCGGACGAAGAAGCAGAAGAATGAAAGGGGTGGCAGAGATGGAGGCTATTGCTGCAAAATAATGACATAAGGGAAGAAGGAAATTAGGTTTTTTATATTTTTTTTGTTCCAAGAAAATGTAAAAACAAAAAATATGATTTTTTTATCTAAATTTATTAAAGGACTATTAATATATACAAATGAGATTTTGTAAAAATCAATGATGTAACTATATTATTTTTTAATTGACAATGGTTTAAACATTAAATTACGCTTTATTAATAAATGAATTTTTTTAAGGGATATATTTAATGCAAATTCAAATATTGTCCACAAATTTCTCGTGTATGCCTTAAAGCTTAAGGCATTGAATTCTACCTAATTTTGTATGATTATTTCCATGAATATTTCTTTCATTATTTGATAATTCATTTTTTTTTACAATAATTAAGTTCTAAATCTTCATATTTATATATATGAAAAGATTTGGAATAATCAAAATACATTTTACATCAAATCTTTGTAAATATATATGACAAAAGCTTTTTTTTATGTAATGTGTGAAAACAGGCGTGCAACGCGAGGACTTATGACATAGTTAATAAAGAAATTAATAATTGTTCAAAACTTACAAAATTTCTCATAATATCCCTCAAAAGCCTAACCACCTTTCACCCCGGTCGGGGATACTGTCAGAGCACAAACCATCATGCAAGAGCAATTTGTGTGCAGTTGACAAATTTACCCCTCTAGCTTACCAATAAAATCTTACACCAACTTTCTTATTTTCTAACCCCTCCTAATTTCTCTCCTCCCATCTATCACCTCACACATCATTCCATTTTTTTCCTTCTCTCTCTATCTTCATAGATTTTGAAGGTTCAAGCTCTCCATATTCCCCCCTCTTTCTTTGCACTATTATTCAATGCACTTTAAATGTATTTTTCATCTATATCACTCCCTCCTAGTTTCTCCACTGTTCAATCTTATGCTGTGAATCATTAAAAAATTGGATAAAGTAAAGGATTCGTCGACACTGAAGGGACAACATATAAAATAATGATTATGGTAGAAAATGGCTATACCCAATGCTAAGGAAATATCTGCCTTTAAACCTCAACATGGTATACCCAAATTTTAGCAATTGGATATTATCCTTAAATAAAATTTGATTTATTGTAGTAGTTATACGGAGAAAATTGCGATAATTACGTGATTAAATTATAATTTTTGTTCGTAGAAGGATTTTGGTGTAACTTGGGATGTGAATTTGTATGGTGAATTGTTCAAAATTAGGATGAAAAAGAAAGATAAAAACCTTAAGATTTTTGTGTGATTTGCTAAGGAAGTTATATGCACGTAAGCATGAATTCTAGCCAGTTAGTCACAAAAATCTAATTTCTTAAAGAATATATGAAAAGATTAACATATACATATTCTTATTAAAAAAAAAAACTTAAGCTATACAGATTCTTATTAAAAAATATTAAGCTATACAAATAAGGTCTTCATGGAAACATGGAAACATTGAAAAAAAAGGGTCAAGCGAGGAGAGAGATGGGAGGGAGGAGAGGGGTTAAAAATATTGAAGGACGTGTGAGGAGATAGAAGAGAGGAATGAAATTAGGAGGGGTTAGAAAATAAGAAATATAGTGCAAGGTTTGATTGGTAAACTAGAGGTAGTTTTGTCTAGTGCTCTTATATTTCGCTTGTAGGAGGATTTGTGCTCTCTTGCATTATAAATGCCCTTCACCCGCACTGTATTCGCATCTTTCTTATTACTATTATTATTATTATTATTATTATTATTATTATTTTTATTATTTTTCTTGTGTTGCCTCTTTATTTTTAATTTTTTCACTACATTTTCATCATGTCAATAGAAGAGATGGAATCCGCATGAAGAAATTGCATGTAAAATAGAAGGTTTCAAGTTTTTTTTTTATTATTTTTCCGAGTTTTTTCTCTCTAAGTTTTTAATGCTTTGATTCTACATAGGGGATTCAATATTACGTTTCAATTTTGTTTTTAAATTCTTTTTACAATGTATTTATATTAGATTTTTTGTTGCTTGTATTATGCAAGGGAGATTCCATATTCTCCTAAATTTGTTTTTTGGTTATCCCTATAAATGTACTCTAGTGTTCTGACGAGACTTATCTAGGTTCGGCTTGCAGAAGTGACACTAATTTTAACACGGATTACTGATGGTGGTTTGATTAGTTTGAACTCGCCCAACAAAACGTTTGTTATGCCTCATTAATCTCGTCAAAAGTTATTCAAACTTTTGCTATGTGGTATAGCATTAACAAATCTCTATCACTTACAAGCGCTCTCAGCTTAGGAAAAATTTATTTAAATAATATAATAATGTGATTATACTCTTATAGTTAGTCATAATAATAATAATTGTGTCAAAATACAATATTCACTTTGGTTTTTTGTTTTTAATAAAATTGGACATTCGATTTGGAAGAGAGTAATAATCTGTGATTTTTGGAATTGTTTCAAAAAAGAAAGAAAATATCCATACACCTGGGTAGTTTAAATATGAAAGTTGTGCACAAAATACAAACATCTTTTGGTGAATTTAGCAGTCGATCGAGAAAATAAATATAAGCTACTAGGTGTCTAAAATTTGATTGGGAAGAGACTCTAGCACACTGATTGGTAAGCGATCGTGCAAAGGTAGAAACATTGATAATTTTTATTTTGAATATTGTCTATTTAACCTATGTAATTTTTCGATTTGTGTCCTTTTGCGCAGAGACTGAAGCTAAAGCAAAAGATTGCGAACGAGGTTGTTTTTTGGAGGAAGAAGTAGAAGAATGAAAGAGCTGGCAGAGATGGCGGCTACTGCTGCAAAATAAAGGTGAGAGGGAAGAAGGAAATTACCGTTTTTATATTATTTTTTCTGTTCCCTAAATGTATAAACGAAAAATCTATTTTTATGTAAATTTATTAAAGGGATATTAATATATACAAATTATCTTTTGTAAAAATCAACGATGTAATTATATTATTTTTAAAATTGACAGTTGTTTAAACTTTTTTTTAACGGTAAAATTGGATATCATTAATGAATATCAGAAAAGATGTGTGGTAGGAGAAAATCCGGAGGACCTCCAAATCATTGAGACGAGGTCTTAGACCTCGTAGCATATTTTATCAATACATCAGCATTACTGTTACACGATCTATGAATATAAGATATATTGGCTATTCTAAGGCCCTGAAGATTCTTAATTAGACTAACAAAAATACCTATTAAGGATAAATCTTCGTGGTGAACCTGGTTGACCAGGGTTTGGCAGTCACTTCCTATTACACATGCTTCGAGGAGTGCCAGAGCTTCTGCGTGCTCCGGGCTGGGCGAATTGGGAAGATAATTGGTGAAGCCAGCTACAAAAGCCCCTTTATGGTTGCGGGTGATCGCTCCTATGCCAATATTGCCATCTATCCATGAGCAATCAACATTGAGCTTAAACAGGCCAGGATCAAGAAGTGTCAAAATTGCCGCCTTGGGCGGCATGTTAACCATAACCCTCATTGTTGGTCCAACATTCTCATGGTTAAAAGAGAACATCTTTGCTTTACCCTTAAGCATGTACCTAATATGGTCATAGGTAGGCAGAACTTGCGGGACCTGGCCGTGGTCTATTGAAGAAGCGTTTATGTTGCTAAACTCTGCTGTACAAACTAGAGCGATGTTGGCAACCTCTTTAGGCGATTTCTTCTTGCCTTCAAAATTAAATTTATTTCTGTTGCACCAAATGTTCCATGCAGTATAAATGAAAGGAGCAACAAACCTTCTCTTTTTCCCACAAAATATGCTTGAGACAGAAGGGGAAGATACCCTTAGAGATGATTGTGTCTATACATAAAGTAGTCTGGTTTCACACCTCCCTAGCAGCAGGGCATGTAAGATAGACTCAGACTCCTCTTGACACAACTGGCATTGAGATCGAAATGAACTAATTTGACGAGATAGTGCCATACTAGTGGGAAGAATGAGCTCGGAAAATATTCCACACGAAAACCAGATCTTACTCCATGACTTCATAGGCTTGTCTATCGAAGTTGAAGTCAATTCTCACTTAGATACTTTAAGTTCCATCATAAGGTGATACCCGGACTTAACAGTGTATTGTTCATTCTTTGTATTACCCCATACGAGCCGATCCATCGGCCAGGCATTACACAACGGAACTTTAAGCACCTCATCAACCTCATAAGGGGAGAGGTAGCACCGGAGCAACACCTCATTCCAAATACTATTTTGATAGTCAATGGCATAAGATATTGGCATTATGCTCCGGGAACACGACATGTTGGGCGGGGCTTGGATCTTGTAACTGTGCGGGGTAGTTATGCATTTATCGCCCCAAAAACTAACCTGCGTTCCATCCCCAATCCTCCATTTCAACCCTTCTTTAAGTACTTCCCGGCCTTTTAGAATACCTTGCCAAACTAAGAAAGTTCGACCTTGTAATGGGACATTCAGGAACTTGTCTAAGGGGAAATATTTTGCTCCCATCACTCTAGTACAGAGAGAGATGGGTTGGCGCAAAATCCGCCAGCCTTTCTTAACCACCAGAGCTCGATTAAAGGCTGATAGCTCCCTAAGGCCAAGACTCCTTTGAGATTTAGGCTTGCAATGCTCAGACCAAGATCGCCAATAGATTTTCCTATTATTCTCATCACCACCTCACAAGAACCTTCGAGTCATACTCGTAATGGAGTCAATAAAATACTGCGGAAGAACAAAGCAAGACATGAATTATGTAGGAATAGCTTGAATGACAGATTTCACTAGTACCACTCGAGCTGCAAAGGACAAAATTTTCTCCTACTAGCAGCTGAGCTTCTTCCAGATATTTTGTCATTGAGAAATTGGAATACTTACCTTCCCGTCATGTAAAGAAGTCCAAGAAATTTCCCTTTTCCATCCCTTTCAGGGATATTGAGGATAGAGAAGGTAAGAGCCTTTATCTCTACTGGAGTCCCCTTATTGTAAAACAGGTTGGACTTATCATAATTAATCATTTGTCCAAAACAGGCCTCATACGTCATGAGAACCTCTTTTAATCTCCTTAGGCAAGCCTCACTAGCTTAGGAGAAAAAAAAGAAAGAAAAAAAGAGAGTCATCTGCAAAAAGAAGATGCGTGACAGAAGCACTGTTTCCAAACTAAAAACCAGTTAGGGAACCCCCTTCCTTCAGATGCACGAATTAAGGAGGACAACCCCGCCAAGCAAATGAGGAAGGGAAAGGGAGAAAGAGGATCAACCTGCCAAATACATCTAGAAGGCTTAAAAGATCTCGTTGGAATTCCATTAAGTAGAATAGAGTAGCTAACTGTACTAATGCAATTCATAACGAGAGAGAGAGAAACTTTGGCGAAAAATTCATGCAGACCGTTATAGACTCTAGATAATTCCATTCGACACCCTATCAAAAGCTTTGATCATATCCAGTTTAAGCGCTGACTGATGTGATCCATTCGGCCGGATAGTCTGTAGGCTATGAAAAACCTCAAAACCCACTATCACGTTGTCAGTAATAAGCTTATTTTTAAAGAAAGCGCTTTGGGCTTCATTAATAATAGAGCTCATGACTAATTTTAAACGGTAGTGATAACTTTCGAGATAAGCTTGTATATTACATTGCAAAGATTTACAGGCCTGAAATGCACCATAGAAATTGACTTTTTTTATTTTTGGAATCAGAGCTATATGGGTAGAGTTACGTGCAGCAATATCCGCTCCATCGTTTAGAACTCCAAGAACAACACTGGTTACCGAGTCACCTAGAATATGCCATAACTTTTGTAAAAATAGCACATACATACCATCAGAGCAAGGAGCTTTATGTGGGTACATTGGTTTAAGCGCCCTGACTATTTCCATTACCGTTAAGCGGCTGTTCTAGGATCCCAATGTCTCGGCTGATCCAGTTGGTTAGTAAATAGATTGGGGGCAAAAGAAGCTCCATCTATTTTAGCCGAGAATAAAAATTGAAAGTAATCGACTGCCACTTCCTCGATGTCATCCTCATCAACCTTAAGGCTCCATCAGGGCCAACAATTTCCTCTATATAGTTCTTTTCCTTACTGCTGTGAGGCTTCATTATCAAAATATGAGGTATTCATGTCTCCTTCTAGCAGCCAGGTAGCTCTACTGCGAGCCTGCCAATAACACTCTCTAAGATCCTGGGTTTTCTCTAAATCTTTAGAGATAACCAGTTTATCAGAGAGAGAATAACTTGAGAGGCCCCGTCGCTTCTGTATAGCCTCTAATTCTTTCTGCTTATCTTTTAACTTCTTTTCCAAGTCCCCCACAACTTTTGAACTCCATTCTAATAAATCTGTTAGAAAATTGCTCAAAGCTTGGCTAATTTGCTGGGACGGAACGTTCAATAGGAGGCTGCCATGATTGACTAGCAAAATCAAGGAAAGCCGGCTCTTTGAACCCTAAAGGTTAAAAACGCGGAGTTCTCGGTTTATACTTTCTTTTTTTCTGCCTTTTGAGGCAGGGAGGGGCTCCAAGAAGTATTGGGAGATGGTCGCTGTCTTTTGTAGATAAATGTTGAATTGTCATATTAGGAAAGAGATCCCACCGGGACAGGGTTGCTAAACCCCTATCTAGGCGAACAAAAACTTCCCCCCCGACCCCTCCCTAAAATTGCACCAAGTGTATGGGCTTCCCAAAATACACAAGTCGCACAAATTACAATTATTATTATTTTATTTTTCTTGTGTTGCCTCTCTATTTTAATATTTTTTTACTACATCATCATGTCAATAGATGACATGGAATTTGCATGAAGAAATTACATGTAAAATAGAAGGTTTCAAGTTTTTATTTAATTTTTTCCGAGTTTTCTCTCTCTAAGTTTTTAATTCTTTGATTCTACATAGAGGATTCAATATTACAGTTTCAATTTTGTTTTTAAATTCATTTTACTGTGTATTTATATTAATCTAATTTTTGTTGCATATATGCAAGGGAGATTCCATATTCTCCTAAACTTGTGTTTTTTGTTATCCCTATAAATGTACCCTTAGTGTTCTGACTGGACTTATCTAGATTCTCCTTGCATAAGTGACACTAATTTTAACACGGATTACTGATGGTGGTTTGATTAGTTTGAACTCGCCCAACAAAACGTTTGTTATGCCTCATTAATCTCGTCAAAAGTTATTCAAACTTTTGTTATGTGGTATAGATTTAACAAATCTCTATCACTTACAAGCGCTCTCGGCTTAGGAAAACTTTATTTAAATAATATAATAGTGTGATTATACTCTTATATTTAGTCATAATAATAATAGTAATATTTGTGTCAAAATACAATATTCACTTTTGGTTTGGTTTTTTGTTTTTAATAAAATTGGACATTCGATTTGGAAAAGAGTAATAATCTGTGATTTTTGGAATTGTTTCAAAAAAGAAAGAAAAAATGCATATAAACTGCTACGTGTCTGAAATTGTATTGGGAAGAGACTCAAGCACAATGATTGGCTAGATATCGTGCAAAGGTAGATACATTGATAACTTTTATTCTGAATATTGTCTATTTAATCTATGTAATTTTTTAATTTGTGTCCCTTTGCACAGAGACTTAAGCTAAAGCAGAAGATTGCGGACGAGGATGATTTTTGGAGGAAGAAGAAGAAGAATGAAAGAGTTGGCAGAGATGGCGGCTATTGCTGCAAAATAACGGCGGGAGGGAAGAAGGAAATTACGGGTTTTTTAATTTTTTATTCCCTAAATGTATAAACAAAAACTATATTTTGATGTAAATTTATTGAAGGACTATTAATATATACCAATTATCTTTTGTAAAAAATAAACGATGTAATTATGTTTTTTTTTAAATTGACACTTTAAATTACGCTTCATTAATCAGTGAATTTTTTTAAATGATATAATTAATGCAAATTCAAATATCCTACACATCTTTCTGGTGTATGCCTTAAAGCATAAGACATTGAATTATGACTATAATAATGGATTGAAATGTTTAAACATGCAAACAATCCCTAAATCTTTTCCATAATTTGTATTATTACTTCCATTAATATTTCTTTTGTTATTAGATAATTCATTTTGTTTTACACTAATTAAGTTCTAAATCTCCAAAATTATATATGAGAAAAGATTTGGAATAATCAAAAGAAATTTTACATCATATAACATAAGATTTTTTTAATGTAATATGTGTGAAAACATACGTGCAACTCGCGGACTTGGGAAATAGTTAATAAATAAATTAATAATTATTCGTAACTTACTCAATTTCTCCTAATATTTCTCAAAAGCCTAACCACCTTTCACATTGGTTAGTGATACTGTCAAAGTACAACCCCTCATGCAAGAGCAATTTATGTGTAGTTGACAAAACTACCCCTCTAACCCTCCTAATATCTTATTTTCTAACCCTCCTAATTTCTCTCCTCCCACCAATCTCCTCACACATAATTTCAATTTTCTCCTCTCTCTACTCAACTAACTCTTGAGCGGCTAAACCTCTCTCTATCTCCATCTTCACATGTTTTGAAGGTTCAAGCTCTCCATATTCCTCATCTTTCTTTGCACTATTTTTTCAATGCACTTTAAATACATTTTTTCATCTCTATCACTCCCTCCTAGTTTCTCCATTGGTCAATCTTATGTTGTGAATCATTAAAATTGGATAAAGCAAATGAGTCTTCGACACTGAAGGGACAACAGATAAAAGAATTATTATAGCATAAAATGGATATGCCCAATACTACGGAAATATCTGCCTTTAAACTTCTTCTTTGTATACCCAAATTTGAGAAATTGGATATTATCCTTAATTGAAATTTTATTTTTTTAGGAGTTAAATGGAGAAAAAATGTTATAATTACATGATTAAATTAAATTCTTTTTGTTTGTAGAAGGATTTTTGTGTAACTTGGGATGTAAATTTGAATGGTGAATTTTTCAAAATTAGGGTGAAAAAGAAAGATAAAAACCTTAAGATTTTTGTGTGATTTGCTAAGGTAGTGATATGCACTTAAGCATGAATCTAGACAGTCAGTCACAAAAATCTAATTTCTTAAAAAATAAAATCTTAACCTATATAGATTCTTATTGGAAAAAAATAGCTTAAGCTATATAGATTCTTATTTTAAAAAAAAAAAAGCTTAAGATACATAGATGTGAGGAGAGAGATGTGAGGGAGGAGAGAGAATAAAGAATGGAATGACATGTGAGGAGATAGAAGAGAGGAAAGAAATTAGGAGGGATTAGAATAAAAAAAGAAAAAGAAATATAGTGCAAGGTTTGATTGGTAACTAGAGGGTTAATTTTTCCACTGCTCATAAATTTTGCTTGTAGGAGAATTTGTGTTCTTGCATTATAAATTCATTTAAGCTGCACTATCATTGCTTCTTTCTTCTTCTTCTTATTTTTTTTTTTTTTTGTGTTGCCTCTTTATTCTTAAATTGTTTACTACATCTTCATCAAGTCAATAGAAGAGATGGAATTCGTATGAAGAAATTGCAAGTAAACTAACCAAACCTAAGTCTTCAATCTTCAATCTCGACGAGATGTGCCTTTAAGTATAACTTTGAATCTTGATCATGGCTTGATTGAAGTACTTAGAGCTTCCATTATGACTTCCGATATTCTATCACAAAGATTGAGAGAATTAGACACAACATCAAATGTTTGTCCATTATCAAAAACTGAGTTTGTTCGCCCTTAGGGCTTACAGCTGCAAAATAACGGCATGAGGGAAGAATAAAATTAGGGTTTTTTAGATTTTTTTTCTCCCCTAAATGTTAAAACAAAAAAAAAACTATTTTTTATGTAAATTTATTAAAGGACTATTAATATATACAAATTATCTTTTGTAAAAATCAATGATGTAATTATATTATTTTTTTAATTGACAATGGTTTAAACTTTAAATTACGCTTTATTAATATATGAATTTTTTAAAGGATATAATTAATGCAAATTTAAATATCCACCACATCTTTCTGTTGTATGCTTTAAAGTATAAGGCATTGAATTCTACCTATAATAATGGAATTGGTTGCTCAGTTAAATAAAAAGGTCTGAAGAGGGAACATGGTGAACAAACTAGACATGAAGAAATTTTTTTTTATCGTGTATCTCACTCTTTTCTTGTATATGTCTTGCAAAGGTATGGTTTTATCCGACATTTTATTCATCTTGTAAGGAATCTTCTGGAGCATAACTGGTTTTCGGTACAAGTTAATGGACGCCCGTATGGCTACTTCTGCTCCGGTTGTGGGGTCAAGCAAGGAGAGCCGTTGTCCCCTCTTCTCTTCATCATTGCCGCAAAGGTATTTTCAAGAGGACTTCACCGGCTATTGAGGGTTCGGTAGTCCCATATTTCATACCTTGGATGTACAACACGGTGACTCACCTTGCTTACGTGGATGATGTTATATATCGTCTTTATTAATGGGATTAAATATGGCTTACAAAAAATGGTGTCTTTCTTCAATAATTATGAAAGCATCTCGGGCCAATGCATCAACCAACAAAAAGAGTTGTTTTTATGTCTCATCTAAGACTTTGTCGAGCTAGATCGAGAGCTGATATTGAGGAGATCGTGGGATTCACTTATGGGGCGCAGTCGATGACTTAGGTTTCTTGCTTTTCACGAGGTGCGCAAAGGTTGGTAACTTCGACGTTATTGTACATATTATATCTCACAAAGTTGAAGGATGTCAACAAAAACTGCTAGGAATGTGAGGTCGCCTGATCATGCTCGTATGTCATGTTCTATCATGGATGCTTCTACATATCTTGGCGGGACCGAAATTTATCCTCCACACAATTGAACGCATTTGCAGCAAGTTTTATGGGGGCACTCGGAGTATGTCAGTAGGCACCATTTAATGTCATGGAGTAAGATGAGCCGAGAAACAACACAAAATGGCCTAGGACTTATCTCACTCACCTCTTATCATCGCGCTTTTACATATAAATTATGGTGGCAATTTTGTACTTCAGCTACTCTTTGGAGCGATTTTCTAACAGACTGTTATTGTGCTCATTTTCCACACCCCTTTCTAGTTACCCGCTCATCTATATACTACCTCATATGACGACAGATGTTGGGATGCTACAGAATTACAAAAGTTTGTTGATTAGGGATGGGGACTCCCCTTTCTTGTATGAAACCTTCTTTCTCACAGGGAGCCTATTTAGTGAAGTAGAGATGCCTGTGGTGGATGATAAGGTACCAATAAAATCATATATTACTTCGGCCGGATGGAAGCGAGATTTGCTTAGACACGTTATACCTATGGACAATTTACGGGATTTACCTACGGCAACACTTGGGCATGGTCCGAATTAGAAATGATGGATGCTAGAACCCAATGGAAAGTTCTTTATTAAGTTGTTAGTGCAGAAGTTACAATCAATATCGGTAACCCAGAGGTTACGGAGGATCATATGGTCGCCGTTTTTACCGTTGTCCTTACAACTTTTCCATTTGTCATGTAAGTCCTAAGCGCTAATGTGATCAATATTGTTTCGATGATAACAAACCATTGATAGTTCTAATGTTTGTGTGAGGATGTTCTTAATGATAGGATCATTAGCACTCACACCAAAGTCATCATTCCACACACAAAGAACCTACACTTAAACTCCATAGCACAAGCTTAAAGTCAATCCACATGCTATGGAAGTACTTGCAAGGTCAAGAAGAATGAAGATCAACATGTCAAGAGCTACTTAATCCAACAAGAGAATAATAAAGTGGTATGCCCCTTGACCAAGAAGAAGTGTGAAGTCCAATACACTACAACTCAAGATTTCTATAGGACTTCATCACTTCAAGGAGATGTTGATCAAAGGTTTCAAGTCAAAGATCCAAGAAGAATTCATCTACAAGACTTGAAGACCTCCAAGAAGATTAGTCTAGTCTACATAGGTATATTCTTTGTGACTAATCTTCCTTTGAGAATATTAGGATAGAATGTTTTACATTGTTCAAATCTTTGAAAAGGTTTTTGAAAACTTAGATAAGTGTTGGTCAATGCCTAAGTTCTTTAAAATGTGTTTTATATCTTTACAAAACACTTACACTTGAGTTTGTGAATGTTAGGAACTTGACTAAGTGGAAAACCCACTTTAGGACTTCATTCCGGTCGACCTAGGCTTAGCTTCGGAAGACCAGATGTAGTCCGGTTGACCGACATGTGTTGTCAGGTCGATCGAGGTTATTTTTGTCCTTATTCAGATTTTGAATGTTCCAAAGCTCCAACGGCTATATTCTCTCGGATGACCTTAATATAGGTCGATCGACCAAGCCTTGCTTCGGAAGACCCGACCCCATCTTGTTCAACCGAGATGAAGACAGAGGGCCTTTAATCATTACTTCGGAGGCGCCTCAACTGCCTAGTCCTGTCGACCGAAGCTGTCAAATCTAGGCCAAAATTATATTCATTGTGACCAACTTAGCTTGTGTATTTTTTCCCTATAAAAAGGCTTTTAAAGCTGAATTTTCATAACTAATCAAGCCATAAGAAGACATAGGCTATACACTTGATAAACACACAAGCAAACACTTTTTGAGCTTTAATCTTCAAATCATTCTTTCAAAATATATCATTTTGCGTTGAGCTAAAACCTCATATATCCTTTGTATTCTCAAGAGTGATTAGAGCGTAAAGTATAAATCCATTCCAAGAGGGAATTCTTTGTGAGAGAGATAAATTGTAAAGTCTCCTTTGAAAGAGACTAGTTACCCAATTTCTCTTTGTGAGAAACTAGTTCTGTATGAACTAGGAAAAAGCTCTTGGTGAGCTTCACTCCTTGTGAGTGTTTCTAAGTGCTCATTGGTGAGGCATAAATCCTCTTGTGAGAGGTATATCTTTGGAGAGATTAGCTCTTTGTGAGCTTAACACTCTTGGTGAGTGGAGTCTTCTTAGTGAAGCAAAAGTCCTCATTTGTTGACGCAATTGCAAAAGGTAGAACCCACCTTGAATTTGTTGTGAAGGGTATCCATTAGTGGATGTTAAAATCACTCAATTGTCTAATCAGACCCTTAATCACTGCTAACAACCCCCAATGTAATAATCCACTGAGGATGGGCTACACAGAAACCGGCTGAAACTTTCCCCCGGTTGGAGGCCAAAAATAAAGAATACATCCATTGTGTCATTGCCCACACATGAGCTCCAAAATTTACTATTAGCAGCCCCAACTTGTTTCTCCCCGCTAGAGTCCGGGTCAACATATCCACACAGAAATATCGCGAACGCCAGGTTCCAGCGATATATAAGTGGGATGTATCCGGCTACAGACCTTTCATAAACAAGAGCTCGAATGGGAGACGACTCGGTCGACCAAACCAACTAGGACAAAACAAGGACACCAAACAGATGACTCCAAATAATACCAAAAAACAATTAATAAAAAAGGCAATTAGAGGACAGTTACAAAATGGTACAGAAACAGTTTATAGATATGTTTGACAATTAATTAAAGAAATTGAAAATAGGTTATAAGACATGCTCAATTTTACCCCAAATCAAGTAGCAATCAAAACAATAACATCAAATATCTATCTCTAACAGTTTATGCAATCGAATATCCCCAAAAACAATAAATAATTCCATAACAGAAATCCAACAGTAATAAATCTTCCGGAACAGAAATTAATAAAGTAAAGCGGGGTCCTTACCGTTACGGTGATAGCACGAAAAAAATAATTTTGAAATCAGCCTTACGGGGGACGAAAATCTGGACAGATAATATATTTACCCTTTTTTTTAATTTCTTGCAGCCTACTCTGTCTGGTACAATTCCCGAGAGAAGACAATGCTCTTTGTCCCCTTGTTGCCAGCCGAGAGAGAGAGAAGAGCCGCCGACTTTCAATTCTCAACTTTTGCTTTGCTTCATGGTTCCCGAGGTAGGTTCTACGTCTTTTTTTCCTAATTAATTCAATCCCCTATAAATTCCTAATTAATACCAAAATCAATTATCTAATTAAATTACTAATCTAGGTGGATCACAATTAAAATCCCCAAATTAGGATACGTGTGTGGAACGCCACAAAAGAAGTACACAAAAAGTAACACATAACATGTTATAAAAATAAAAGGACACAACATTTAATATAAGCACAAAATTATGCAATTAAATCACTTAAATCACATAAATCAAATTGGGGAAAAATCCCGGGTATCACATCATTACCCCCTTATAAGAGTTTCGTCCTCGAAACTTGCACTCTCTACAACATGCTTACTAACACTCCCCACTAAATGAAAAAACTATCTAGGTATACAAATAAAAAGTATGGTACTAAATGCAACCTAACAATATTATTAATGCAATAACCACACAATCACATAATTTACCTGTTATCGTACCCCGATGTTCCAGTTTCTGGTTGCGTGAGAACTAGACCCTTCAAAATTATAGCCCCAATTCTTGATTTCCCATACTATGAGTACCCAACACAATCTGATCCCTTTCAGGAGTTGCTGTAGGGCACTCAAGAACCTGGTGTCCTAAACTTCCGCACCTGAAACAGGCACCAGTACTCCAACGACATTCTCCTGGATGCTTTCCTCCACATCTATTGCACTTCCTCTCTGTAGGAAGGCCCCTTGTCTGAATTGTTTCAGGAAGTAGCTCTAGGCAAGGAGGTCCCCTTGTCTGAACTCCTTCAAGGAATATCTCCAAGCATTGATTAATGCGGTGATCAGTTTTTCCGCATAAAAAACATACGCCTGTCTCCCAATGGCACCTTCTCGGATGTCTCTTCCCACACCCGATGCATATCTTCACTGCTGAATGTCCTTCCAGCACAATGATCGGTTCTCTCCCTTTGCGAGCTGTGAAAGGCCTGAAGCTCTGTCCCCGAGTCAACTTCCTTGTCTTTTTCCCTTGGTTATTTTTCCTTGTCGTCCCATCTTGATCCAGGTGACAAATAAATAAAACACATATATCAACAAAAACGAACTAGCATGCTAGTGCAACTCATATGCAACATATATCAATTAACACGTAGTACAAGGTAAATATACGAGCACATAAAGCAAATAAAGTCATGCCTTCATGCTTATGAAAGTAAAGCTAGCGAGTAAACTAATCATGGCAATTCAGTTGAGGTAATTAACGTGCAAAAGTAGCATGCTAATACAATTAAACAATGTAAACGGCTAACATGTTGATACAGTTCATACGTAGTATCTTGGTCTTCTATTAAATACAATAAGAAATATACATAAATACGTAATTCACATAACATGTTGACCTTTCAAGTTAACAAAGCAAAACATATTAACAATAACATATAGCGCAATAAGTAAACACATATGTCCTATTACAACCTCTACCCGGTTATCACATCTTAAGTTTTCTATCACGTCATTCCTATGTTCAATTATGTATTTAAGTTATGGTCAACCACGCTTCCGCTGCGTTACTCTGATAACACCGTATTAATCGACTAACGTACTAATACATTTATAACACGTAAAATGGGCAACAAAACATAATATGCATAACTTACAAGAATATCTTAGAAAATAAGGATTGCACAAAATAACCTGAACAATAATATATAAGGCAGTAAATAAACAGAGGTAAATAGAGCATGACATGGTATAATAAAAGAAATCACATAACACGTATAACATATAAGAACAATTTACATGTAACATTAGGATATATATAAAGCTTTAGTTAAGCAAATACATCATAGTCCATGGTCTCTACCCATCACACACCTCACATTATGTTTACGTGTTTTTCCTAAGTTCATTCCAAATTTCATAACCCTAAGGTTCGACCTACTTTGATACCATTTCTGTCACACCCGTCTCCAGAGTCGATGACATGGCAGTGTCTCATTGGTTAATGAGACACCAAAGCCGACAAACAGAGTTACTAAAAAAATTCAAGTATGAAATAATCCAAAAATAAGAGTTAAACAGCGAAATTGCTATGCGTGAAATAATATTAAGTGTTACAAGGGGAAAATGTTCAACATGGCTATAAATGAAATACTCTAAGTGGGAAAGAAATAAAAGAATGATCTAAATCTCAATCCAAGCCGATTATGAATCACTCTTCATGGTCCCCTTCCCGAGCATCATCAACAAAACTAGCATCAACATCTACAAAACCTGAAACAACAAAACCAAATATGGGACTGAGCTCCGGTGCTCAGCAGGGACCTAATAAAACAGTTATAAACATAACAGAAAATAACACAGATAAATGAAATAGACCCTTGTTTCCAAAAATACCCATTTGGAAATAAATGCTCTCAACAAGCCACTACACAAGTCTTTTAAGACTCAGAGCTTGAAACAGAACGGAACGGAATAAAATCGGATCAGAACAGAACGGTACAGAACAAAAAAACCAACCCAAAATACAAGTTAAAAGTGTCAAACCAAGAATCAATAAGATCCAAACAAATGTTCGACTATACTTATCAAATCTGACATCCCGGATCGGAATTCATGCCATGAGCATCCCATACTTCTCATGCACTACAACCCAATAGTTATGTCAAACAATCGAGTATAAATCGAACAAGGACCAAACAAGTGGATGCTCTTTGTCCCCTTGCTTCCAGCCGAGAGAGAGAGAGAGAAGAGCCGCCGACTTTCAATTCTCAACTTTTGCTTTGCTTCACGGTTCCTGAGGTAAATTCTAGGTCTGTTTTTTTCTAATTAATTCAATCCCCATTAAATTCCTTATTAATTCCAAAATCAATTATCTAATTAAATTGCTAATCTAGGTGGATCACAATTAAAATCTCCAAATTACGATACGTGTGTGAAACGCCCCAAAAGACGTACACAAAAAGTAACATGTAACATGTTATAAAAATAAAAGGACACATAACATTTAATATGAGAAAAAAATTATGCAATTAAATCACTTAAATCACATAAATCAAATTGGAAAAAAAATCCCGAGTATCACAATAGTGGACTTCAGATGACTTAATCCATTCTTACAATTAAAAATAGTTATCCTAGGGTGAAAATCGTTTGTACCCATTTGTTTACCCATTCATGTACCCAACCAATAAGAATTCTCCATGTGATCATTTTATTTATTTATATATACACATGGTGAATTTTGATTGGGTTGGGCACATAAATGGGTACAAAGACGAGTACATACGATTATTTGCCGTTATTCCATGTTAATTGAACTTCTAGTCATTTTAGTATAGAGGTTCTCATCATGTCTCAACCATTAACATATTTCTCTCTCTATTTCATAATATGGTTGAAAGTAATTTTTAAAAAAATATCCTTAAAATTTGTAAAATAACATATTTTACAAAAAAAAATTAAAAAAATTAAAAAAGCTTCTATTATAAAATTGAGAAAGTACTCCATATCTTTCTTTTCTTGGTACATAGGATAACTACACTTTTTTAAGAAAATAATAATTAAAGTAGGTAATGTCGAATTCGAAACATTTTATTTCAAATAAAAGGTCAAACTATAATAGAATTAAGAAGTCCTTGCATGAGCAAATCACCTGCAATCATGTAAAACATAGTTTGTTACAAAGTAGAAAATGCAGGGAAAAACCAAAACCATTAGTCATCAGACAGAAAGAAAAAAAAAAGTCATTTTATATTGGAATCATAAAAGGAAAAAGAAATAAGTGCATTTGCAAACATTTTGTTGGCCTACTAGCTCTCTCACCAAGCTAGGTCCATATCTCGACCTTCATAACATCGATCGGAACCGTCAATTGCTAGCTTGTGAATACAGTGGTTGAGATTTGCAACAAGCAAACTTTGATGGAGAGAAAGATGGGAAATCCGCTATTTACGACACATACTTATTTATGTTTTCCAATTTTTAATAAAAATTATTTATTAGACTATTTTTGGTATGAACTATTTACGAGCTATTAAATATGTCTAATTTGTGAATCCGACCTCAATTCAGGCAAAAAATGTCACGTGAGCCGTACATGGTGCCGACATTAAGAGCAAAATAGTCATTTTCGGTATATATCCTCTATATATGGCATGTAACTATTTTTTCCTGCTTTTTAGCAAAAAAAACTTTTTATTAAGCTATAAATAGCAAGATCTTTTTACGAACCCTTATTTCTGAAAAATTATTGAATTCGGCAACATTTCAGGCAAACAATCACGTAATCTCGCACACGACCCCGACATTAACGGCAAAATAGTCATTTTTCGGGTAAGCTTTTCGGCAATATTAGGATCTTTGAATATTTTTTTTGAAGATTTTGGATAAGCTTTTCATATTCTGTTGGGATAAGACGGATTCCTATCCGTCTTCTAAGTTTCCGGATAAGATTTTATGATCCTAATCGTATAATTGATAAGCTTTTCAGATTTCATTGGGATAAGACTGGTTTCTAGAATCTGTCTTCTAAGATTCTGGATTAGTTTTTTTTTTATCATAATCATACAATTGATAAGCTTTTCAGATTTGTTGGGATAAGACAGATTTCTAGAATTGATAACCACAAACAATTACATGCATTCCACAAAAACAATGGCCACGACACCGAAAACTGCTACGAGCTTCAGAATGATATGGAGGCCGCCATAAAAAAAAAGGGCCTCTTGAAAGAATTCATTTATGATGCCTATGGGCGAAGAAGGGAAGGCCATCTTCATGACCAAACAATGAGCATAACAGAAATTACCAGAAGCCCCAAAGGGAAGTCAACGACGTGGAAAACCTTCTGTTGATGGGACCGAAGAGGCTAAGACTTGTCTAGAACGAACCATGGATGATTCAAATCACCATAGGGCAATGTACTGCCAAAAGATTCATGGTGGACACATGAAACTCAATCAACGTCATTTTTAAATCCACACTTGAAAGAATGGGCATACTATGGTCGGACATCACAGCATCTGATAAAAGAATAGTTGGGATCGCATGAAAGGTATCACGTGCCACATGATATATTACCTTGTCAACATCAGTCGAGGAAAATGACACAGTTAAAGCCACGTTGTACTACATCGTGCACGCATACTCGTCCTAAAATGTCATCCTGGGACGGTCGGGCCTAAATGCATGGCAATCCTGCGCAATAACGTACAACCAGACGTTAGAAATGATGGTTGGAGGAGAATTGATCAAGGTGCAAGTCCATGTTGTCATGGAATGATAATGCAAGTCTTGTGAACTACGCTAAAAACGGCAAATCGATAACACAACATGCTCAATAAGGAGAATCCTTGAGCAATATTTCCTGAGGGGGTTTGAACCATTCCAGCTGGATGGGATGTACCCGGATAAATCGATCCAGATAGGGAAAGAATTGGCCCCAGTATTCAAGCACCAAGTATAAGAGATACTAAGGACAGACAAAAATATCTTTACATTTGAACCAAATGACATGTGATGATACCCCGGGCAATTGCGGAGCACATGTTAGGCGTACCGGCAACGACCAAGCCAATCTCATAGAAGAAAAAGATATTCGACAAAAACAATAGTGACAAAGTTATTGGCGTGTGGAATCATTAAGAAAACAAGTTTCCCTGAATGTCTGGCCAACCCATTCGTAGTGTGAAAATCAGATGACTCGTGGCGAATGTGTATAAACTTCAAAGACCTCAATAAGGTCATTCAAAAAAGTCATACCTTTTCCCGCTAATAGACCAGCTGGTGGAATATGTCGTGGGCCACTCAACATTATGCTTCATTGACGCCTACAAATATTACCATCAAATCCCGATGTTACTAGAGGACATGCCTAAAACTACTTTTATCACAGACGATGGTATATACTCTTACACAAGAACGCCTTTCGGAATGAAAAATGTCGGGGCAGATATCAAGGAGAGACTAAACATAGTGTCTGGGCCGGTGATAGGAAGAAATATGGAAATCTATGTTGACGATTTGGTCAGCAAAACAAAAGATTCCAACGAAGGCCCATGTGATATGGACAAGGTAATTGAAATAGTACATGCATAAGGAAGAAATTCAAAGCCATTCCGGAACGAAGAATTGAGGTAAACCATGAAAAAATCAAAGCCATTCAGGAAATGTCCCAACCAAGTTACATCAAAGATGTTCAAAAGCTGGCAGGATTAATGGCCTCCCTGGGCCGTTTTCTTGCTTGGTATGGTGAACGTGGCCTATCTTTCTACAAAACTTTGAGAAAGATGAAGACTTCAACTGGAAACCAAAGTGTGATCAGGCACGGGAACACTTGAAAGCATACCTCACCAGCCCACCACTCTTGGTACAACAAATTCCTAATGAACAACTGTTCTTATACCTGGAGATCACCGATGCAGTATTAAACTTGGTCCTCTACGATAAAAACACAATGTAAAATTAACTATAGATAGATTCGATTTTCTTGTGTGGTTTCTAGCGAGTAGGAAACAAAAAGTAAGGAAGTCCACGGAGTTTTTTGCGGCTTTAGGTCTTAAATCACGTAGAGATATGACAACTACTGTTTTATTCTCTAATGTTAGGAGCTTTTTTCCCAAGAGATTGGGTCTAGCTTGAAGGGATTCATGGACAAAAACTCGTTCTAAACACCCATGAATCCTCCCCTGAAGGATCCGTTCATACCACACGAATCGAAATACAAACGAAAATAATTACGATTTTTGGTTAATAGTTTATGATATAAGATGTTGTGTTGCGAACACCAGAAGCCTTCCCTTGAGGAATTGCTCTCTACCGGTATCCACACGACGAAACGAGCAGTGAGTGATAGCTCTTCGTTTTCTGAGTCTCGGGAATCTAGAGAGAATAGAAGGGCATAAATCTTATTTCGGGTTGAGTGTTTTTGCGGCTCAAAATGTGTGTCTAGGATTTCACCCTAAAAGAGATTATATACGGCGTGAGAGTTTGTTCCGAGAACCAACTCCCACGTAATCCCAACAAAAACCAAATACCGAAAATGCCCCTCATTAATCTCTAATTCGAATAAAAACATTTTATTATTCTCAGAAAAATAAATGTCATATACAATGAACCTAGACACATTCTAGATTCATTGAATCTGGACATGAAGCTCGTTAACTCTTATATGCGTGTGACAATGTAGGTTCATATCACAATGCAATGAAAACACACTTAGTAGTAGCATGTGCTCATAAATGACAAGCGGTCGCTAAAAGGACATTGTGACTACCCAGAGTGAATGAATGTACGGTCGAACATAATATCAATCCACTATTTAATCCCTTTATCTCGCGATATCCAAATTAAGCATAAGGCATGGTAGTTGTCAACCTTATAAGCTTAATTGTATTTATGCTCAATCTCCAGGTAGACTATTCCAACAAATAGTATTTAATAAATACATTTGAGCACAGCCATGCATTTAAACAATTTTCCCTATCGAGGGGCCCATGGATATCTCTCTCTAATAGAGATGTACAAATTCCTTACAATGGCTCTCACATTCAAGCCATGATAGGATATTACATCTGATCATAAGTCGTTTTGACTACTCGATTAAAAGTACAGTCCAACTAAGTCAAAACATAAATCAATTCATGCTGGAAACGATGGAGACATAAGGTCTAAGGATTCCAAATAGTATTGAGGAAGTAATACTTATGACTAAAGCACCACGAAGTATTACTTCTCTTTCGGATCACGTCCGATACAATATATCCCAATATATTGTATCTATGATATGATTTGTATGCATTACACACAATTAGTAAAACATAATCATCAATCAAACATCATACTAGTTTTATTTCGTTGTATAGAACATTACATAAAACTAGGGACAATCAGAATAGTAATTGCATAAGCTAATAAGTTTTACTATCAAATCACATATTTGATGTTCAAAAGCAAAATTAACTATTTAAAAGACATGCTCAAAATATATGCAACGTACAACATATGCTAATGGTCCTAAGGCACTACTAACAATCTCCCCACTTGTCCTATGTCCAATCGTACATGATCCTCAATCCCATTGACCTAGTGTGACTCACGTGTTTAGGTTGCGAGAGTGGCTTTGTCAATGGATCTGCAATGTTGTCGTTTATATGAACTTTGCAAATTTTAACGTCTTATCTATCAATGATCTCTCTAATCAGATGGAAACGCCTCAGAATGTGTTTGGATCGTTGATGAGATCTAGGTTCCTTAGCTTGTGAAATGGCACAAGTATTATCACAATAAAGGTTCATTGGGTTCACAATGTTAGGGATGACACCTAATCCATCAACAAATTTCCTGATTCAAACAGCTTCTTTAGCTGCTTCAGAGGCAGCCACATACTCAGCTTTCGTTGTAGAGTCAACCACAATTTCTTGCTTTGAGCTCTTCCAGCTCACAACACCTCCATTTAAACAAAACACAAAACCAGATTGCGATCTAAAATCATCTACGTTGGTTTGGAAGCTTGCATCTGTGTAACCATTTACAACCAGACTTCCTTCTTGACCTTCGTAGACTAAGAACATATCTTTAATCCTTCTCAAGTACTTAAGCATGCTCTTAACTACAGTCCAATGTGACCCTCCATGGTAAGATTGATATCTGCTAGTCATACTTAACGTGAATGAGACATCAGGGCGACTGCATAGCATGGTATACATAATAGACCCAATGACTGAAGCATATGAGATCTTACTCATGCGCTCTTGGTCTTCCTATGTGGAAGGTCCTTGAGTTCCGCTAAGTTTAATGTCGTGTGACACGGGCAAGAATCCCTTTTTGGAATCTTGCAAGATGAACCGTTTCAGTACCTTGTCAAAGTATCCACTTTGGCTTAGACCAATCATTTTGTTGGATCTATCTCTATAGATTTTTAAACCCAAAATGTATGTAATCTCGCCTAAGTCTTTCATGGAAAAGCACTTCCCCAACCAAGCTTTTACGCTTTGTAATCTGGGGATGTCATTTCCGATTAGTAAGATGACATCCACATAAAGCACAAGGAACACTACTGCATTATTAGTTACTTTCTTATAAACACAAGGCTCGTCTTCATTTTTGATGAAACCAAATTCTTTAATTGCTTCATCAAAGCGACGATTCCAGCTTTGAGATGATTGCTTCAATCCATAAATGGACCTTTGAAGCTTCCACACTTTGTTAGGATTTGATGGATTAACAAACCCCTCAGGTTGTGTCATATACACATCATCGAGAAGGTTTCCATTAAGAAACATAGTCTTAACGTCCATTTGTCATATCTCATAGTCATAATATGCTGCTATGGCAAGTAAAATCCTTATATACTTTATCATAACGACATCAGAAAAGGTTTCATCATAGTCTATACCATGAATTTGTCTATAACCTTTTACTACTAGTCAAGCTTTAAAAGTGTGTATATTACCATCCATGTCGGTTTTCTTATCAATGACCTCACACCCTTCGGGTGGGTCAACCAAAGGGAGCTTTAGTCATTTTTTCTAACAAGCAAGAATCACATGTCTTATAAGACTCTAAGTCAAATGATGTCAAAATTCCATCTTGATGGAGTTTTGATATGCGTTTCTCGTTCATGTGGCCCAAACGACAATGCCAAAAGTAGGTTTGGTTTAGGTCATTTGATTTAAACCACTTTGTATTAATGTTATTGATGAGCCTTTTAATGGATTCGTTGAGGTTAAGAATATAAAGCCCATTCATCAAAGAGGCATCTCCATAGAAGATACCGTATATGAAGGGTACAAATTTTATTCTTAATATTTATTTCAAAACCATCAATATCCAAACAAGAAACTGAAATAATATTCCTGCTCAAAGTTGGAACATAAAGACAATTATTCAGTTCAATAATAAGGTCACTTGGCAAAACTAAATTAAATGTCCCTGTAGCTACATCAACAACTCTTGCTCCATTCGCTAATCTCATGTCCACTTCTCCTTTTGCCAGTGATCTACTCATTTTGAACCACTGCACATTTGCACAAATGTGAGATCCACAACTGATATCTAATACCCATCAAGTAGGAGCAGACATGTTAATTTCAATAACATAAATACTTGGAGAGACAGTCAAACTGACTTTTCTCCTTTTTCTTCTCTTCCAAGTAGGGCTTGCAGTTCCGTTTCCAATGACCTGGTTCATTGCAATGGAAGAAAACTCCTTATGCCTTGGGCTTGGGCTTGTTAATGCCTTTTCCCTTTTTGGCCATCGGCTTTCCCTTTCCTTTGTTCTTCTTGAAATTCCATTTTTGAACCATTAAGACTTCAGGCTTAATGTTCAATTTAGCCTGTTTGAGCATCCCATGTATCTCATGTATGGACTTCTCCAAGGCATGCATGTTGAAGTTTATGACAAATTGGTCATACTCAGGTGGGAGTGAGCCCAAGATCATATTTGTGGCCATGTCATGACCTACGAGAGCCCCAAGTTTCTCAAGTTGGTCAAGATAGCCCTTCATCTTAAGAACATGTGCACTTACAGAGGTGTCATGGGCCATCTTGCAACTGTTCAACGCCTTAGTGGTGAGGAACCTTTCTTGACGGGCTTGCTCTTGGAACATTTCCTTGATCTGGTCCATCATCTGGAAAGCCTCAACCTCTTCAAACTATTTTTGAAACTCAGAGCTTATTGTGGCTAACATGAGACAAGTCACATCGTTAGAATCATCACAATGCTTCTTCCAAGCATCTTTCTCAGCTCTAGGGGCGTTGTTTGCAGGTTGTTCAAGAATATCAGTGTCGAGAACATATAGCTTTTTTTCCTGCTTAAGAACAATCCTTAAGTTGAGGGTCCAATCAAGGAAATTGGACCCACTCAGTTTTTCTTTTTCAAGAACGGATCACAATGAATTCTGTGAAGTGTTGGTTTCCATTATCTACATTAAAAATTATTTGCAAAGTCATTAATTAGTTTTTGAGCAAAGAACTTTCCACAATTTCAACACTTGATAAATAGTGGAGAAAACCATTTTACGATAGTTATAAGTAAGCTTTGGCTTATCACCCATAATTAAAGTAAAATCAACCCATGTGAATGACATGTACATGTCCCGGCTATTTCCCATGTTATGCCCTAGGCTCAAAACTATTTTGATAGCCTAGTTAAATCGAACCATGTCTAAGCTTATGGAAATCACTATTTTCTCATCTCATTTTGCTTAGATAACCACTTATCTGTTGCTTTAGAAAGCAGACAAAATGATGATCCAAGCTCAAGAAGTGCTTAGGATATGGTAGGTATTTTAAGACTTAATTAAAACAATTTAATTTGACGAATAAGTTGTTAAGCCCTTATAAGACAAGAATTAAGCATCACATGCATAATACAAGATAAATAAAAGTAAATATGAGATAGCATGGCCTAATCATATGATGACTCCCACGAGCCTTGTGGAAGCCAAGAGTCAATCTAAGTCAATACCCCTCTTGCGTAATCCAGTCCTATTACATAATTGCATGGGCATACCCAGCCTTCAATGTAAAGTAATAAAACTAATCTAAGAAAGCAATAACAATTTTACAACATTGAAAAATAGTTCGCAGACCGTATTATAAAATTACAACCCAATATATGTAAAGCAAGAGGGGGTATAGTAGGCCATGCTATTCACTATGCTAAAACTCACATAAAGCATAATAAAATCAAGAAACAAGTACAAATGCAAAGTCTTATGGCGGCCCCCCAGACGAGGTCCTAGGGGCAGCGCTCCCCGCGAGGTCCGAGGGGCAGGCGAAAAATTTGATTCTCCATTAGCTCATCGAATGAGTTTTCTGCCCCGATTTAACCCTCAATAGCCTAACATATACAATCGAATTAACTAGTTTATACGATATAATCCAATCACATAAACAGTTTATGCGATGTTAATCAGATTAACGACAAGAAGCACACAATCACAGTTTATGCGTAATTAATCGAATTAATCAGATGTACGATACCAGTTTATGCGTAATTAATCGAATTAATCAGATGTACGATACCAGTTTATGCGTAATTAATCGAATTAATTAGATGTATGAATTACAGAAACATGTTAATTACAGATAAATAGTTTACAAATTAACATGACTAATCGATATCAGTTTATGCATATATCACATATATGTATCAGAATCACAAAAACAATTTTTCTGTTTCACACATAAACGTACCAAATCTAGATTGATACGTGTTATGATGTGATTAACATTATCGAATTCGAATAGTATGAGCAAGACTCTGATACCACTGAAAGGATTCATGGGCAGAAATGTAAGCCCTAAGGGCGAACAAACTCGATTTTTGATAATAGACAAACATTTGATGTTATGTTTAATGTCTTACATCTTTGTGATAGAATAATGAAACTCATTGTGGAAGCACTAAGTACTTCAATCAAGCTACAATCAAGATCTTCAAGGCACATATCAACAAGATTGAAGATTGAAGATTGAAGACTTAGGTTTGGTTAGGAAAGCTTCTAGTTTTATTTGTCGTTATCTTACAAGCTCTAACCAAAATGCTCTTATGAACTTAAGCATACAACACTAAAGTCTTGCACGTTTTATAAACTCGTTTTCAAAGGATAAAGTTTCAAAATTGATCTTATATTCAAAAAGCCCTTGATTTCAAAGTTAAGTCCTTTAGAAAAGTTTTCCAAGTATTCTTTTTATTACAATTTGGGAAAACCTTTTAGACTTCAAGAGATTTCAAAACAAAGGTCAAAACATCATCTCTCATACTCTGAAAAGTCGGTCAACCGAGATTTTCTCGGATCAACCGAAGGATTTACTGAGAGTTGTTCTGTCAAAGTTCGGTCGACCTAAGCTTGGGTCGGTCGACCGAGATGATGGTTCGGTCGACCGAGTTTTTGGTCGGTCAACCGAGTTGCTCCAGTTCGGTCATCCGAGACTTGTTTCGGTCATCCGAGCTCTGCAAAAACTAGCCGTTATCTGACCGTTTTAAAGTCGTTTTTTGGACGTTTTTGAAATCTATAAAGGCCCTAAAGCTGAATATTCTTCCAACAAGAACCTTGACAAATCTACATTGAATATTCTTAAAAGCTCTAGCTATCAAAAAGCATTTATTCTTTTTTGATGATTTGAAAAGTCCAAAATCAATCTTTATACAAGCAAGACAAAAAGTGTTGAATACAAAAGTTCAAGAGCATTAAAGTAAAGATCTTCAAAGGTATACTTGCTCCACTTTTGAGTGAAGAACTTGTATCATTATATCTTCATCCTTCCCTTTCTTAGTGATAGGGTATTCTTGTGTCTAAACCTACTTAGTGTGGGAAAGTACTCTTTGTGAGTGAGTAAATTGTGGTTGTGTGTAAAACTCTTAGTGAGTTAGCCACAAGTGTAACAAGCCTTTTTCTTAGTGAAATTGTTGGAAATCCTTGGGAGATACTCAAGGTAGTGGACGTAGATTCTTTGTGAATCGAACCACTCTAAATCACTTGTCTTGCTCTCATTGCTTCATTTCTACAAAGCTTCATATATTAGTTCCTTATTTCTTTATCTCAAGAAAAAGAAGCAAATTTGTATAAAAACCCAATTCACCCCCCCTCTTGTGTTTTTCAAGAAACTCGTTCTAAACACCCATTAATCCTCCCCTGAAAGATCTATGCATACTATAGGAATCGAAATACAGACGAAAATACTTACGATTTTCGGTTAATGGTTTCTTAAATCAGATGTTGTGCTGTGACCACCATAAGCCTTCTCTTGCAGAATTTCTCTCTATCAGTATCCACACGAAGAAACGAGCAGCTAGTGCTAGCTCTTCATTTTCTGAGTCTCGGGAATCTAGAGAGAAGACATGGGCATAAATCTTATTTCGGGTTGTGTGTTTTTGCGCCTCAAAAAGTGTCTATGATTTCTCCATAAAAGAGATTATATAGGGCGTGAGAATTTGTTCCGAGAACTAAATCCCACGTAATCCCAACCTCTTATGGTAGTGGGAGTTTTTATCGCATAATAACTCCCCACGTAATCCCAACTAAAACCAAATACCGAAAATTCTCCTCCTTAATCTCTAATTCGAATAATAACATTTTATTATTCCAAAAAATATAAATGTCAAATACAATGAACCTAGACACATTCTAGATTCATTGAATCGAACATGAATCTCGTTAACTCGTTTATGTGTGTGACCCTGTAGGTTCATATCACAATGGCAATGTAAACACACTTAGTAGTATGTGTTCATAAATCATAAGCGGACCCTAGCAGGACATTGTGACTACCCATAGTGAATGAATGTACGGTGGAACATAATATCAATCAACTATTTAATCCATTTGTCTCGCGATATCCAAATTAAGCATAAGGCATGGTAGTTGTCACCCTTATAAGCTTAATTGTATTTATGCTCGATCTCCAGGTAGACTATTCCAACAAATAGTATTTAATAACCACTTTATTAAATACATTTGAGCACGACCATGCATTTAAACAGTTTTTCCTATCGGGGGCCCATGGATATCTCTCTCTAATAAGAGAGGGACAAATTCCTTACAATGTCTCTCGCATTCAAGCCATGATAGGATACTACATCCGATCATTAGTCGTTTTATTTACTCGATTAAAAGTAACGTCCCACTGAGTCAAAACGTAGCTCCATTCATGTTGGAAACGATGGAGACATAAGGTTTAAGGATTCCAAATAGTATTGAGGAAGTAATACTTATGACTAAAGCACCACAAAGTATTAATTCTCTTTCGGATCATGTCCGATACAATATATCCCAATATATTATATCTATGATATGATTTGTATCCATTACACATGATTACTAAAACATAATCATCAATCAAATATCATACTAGTTTTATTTCGTTGTATAGAACATTACATAAAACTAGGGACAATCAGAATAGTAATTGCAAAAGCTAATGAGTTTTACTATCAAATCACATATTTGATGTTCAAAAGCAAAATTAACTATTCAAATGACATGCTCAAAATATATAAATGTACAACATATGCTAATGGACTTAGGGCACTACTAACATAGCTTATATTCGAGAATTCTATCATTAACCTAGTTGAGACTTGCAAGTTTCACATCAAGTTTTTGGCGCTGTTTTCGGGGATTGTTTTTATCTAGTGTAGAATTAGATTACTAAACCTAAGTTTAAACTTTATTTTATTATTTGTTTGAATTTTTAATTATTTCTTTATTTTTTTGTCTCATGCAAGAGTTGGAAAAAATGTGGTTTTGAATAGTTCGCAGTTGTTCACTCCAATAGATAGGTCATCAAGGAACAATGTTGAATTTTCTATCGCAAATTTAAGTTTAGAGTTAACGACCCATCAAAATCTACTTGACAAAAACAATGGAGTTGTGGAAACTTGCAGCCATGAATTCTCATTGCGGTTTGTGGAGGAAATCATCACACGAAGCAATGTGGACAAGGTATGATGGTGAATTCTTATTACCCTACTAATGATGCTAATTTTGTTGGGCAGAGCAATATGGAGAATAATCAATATTCTTACAATTATAATCCTAGATGGATAAGCTATTCAAATTATGAATGAGGGAAAATAGTAATTTTGTTGAAACTTCTCCTCAATCTCCTTATAAAGAAAAAAGAATTACAAAATTTGAGAATATGTTTGCCGAATTTATGGAGGTTTCAAATAAGAGGTTAGTATGTTTGCCGAATATGTTTGTCCATAGAATGAGTAGACTAGATTAGAGGTGTCTTAGTCCATGCATTCCATTTATTTATATCTCATATAAATCGCATCTTTAATTTATTTTAATTTTTATTCATTATTATTTTTCATTAATTAAATCCATATTTCTTTTGGTTTAAATTAGGTTATAAGTAATATAATTTTTCATTTAGATAAACAATCTTCGTTGGAACGATATTGTACTTATCAATTTATTACTTGTTGATATTTTTGCACTTGCAAATTTCACATCAAGTTTTTTGCCAAAAACATGAAGAAAACAAATGGTCTGGAGACGAGTGGGGTGGTTAGAAAATAAAAAGCAATATTGGGAGAGAAAACGAAATCGAAAGCAATAAAGAAAGACACAAAGAATTGTTTACCCCGTTCGTCAAGAAATTGACTACGTCAGGGCGCGCTACCAATCCAGGATATTTAATATGTTATGAGATACAATATTAAGTTATATAGATAGGCTATTTATAGGGGAAAAGATGAAACCCTAATAATGGCTCATTAACATAAAGCCCAAACTGCAGGCTTCATAACCTAACAATCTCCCACCTGGAGATTGACTCTAATGTAACCATCCCCTCATCAGTAATCCACAGCTACGTAGTAGCGTCAAGCCTCCATCTCAAGCTCTAAGGCCAGTTAAAGTCATGCATAGCTTCAACTTCTCTAATGTCACAATCTTAATCGACATATCAGAAGGATTTTCACTTCCTCGAATTTTCATAAGCCGTAAGATCTTGCTCTCTAAGAGATAGCGTATTTAGTGATACCTCAACTAAATATGCTTTGTTCTTGAATGAAATAATGGGTTCTTTGCTTAGAAGATAACACTTTGATTATCGATGTGAAAAATACTATTTTTCTGCTCCTTTCCCAATTCACGCAAGAAATTATGCAATCATACCATTTCTTTTACTAGTCTCGGTCACTGTTACGTATTCTGCTTCAACCGAAGATAAGGACACGATCACTATAAGAAAACAGTTAAATAGCGACCGAAATTTTAGGTAACAAATATAACGACGGAATACCGACCGAATAGAAACCGAAAAACAAACGGTCGTTATTCCATCGCCCTTCCGTCGGCCAAATCGAAACGTTGACCAAATTGAAACGCCGTCGTTTTTCTCACCATTACCCACCGACCACCGACGTAATATACCGACGGCATACCGACGGAATATATAATGACGGAACACCGACGGAAGTTTACGACCGAATACCGACGGAAATAATAATGCTGTCAAACCGACGTCGTTTTGATGTCTTATTTCTTTTAAAAAATAAGGTTTAAAATTAATTAAAACGACATCGTGTTGTTCAAAGTTAGCGACAGAACACCGACGGAAGTTTACGACCGAATACCGACGGAACTAATATCCGAATAAAACGGCGTCGTTTTATCGCCTGATTTGTGAAAAAAAAAATCAAAATCGACCGAATCCATCATTCCTCTCTTCTTCAATACCCTATTCCATATCTTCTTCAAATCACCGTCGACCGCCGATCTGCTGTTGATCTGCCACCGTGACCGCCAGTCTGAACCGTCACCACCGCCGTACTGCCTCCGCCACTCCAAGAAGCCATTAAAGGTACCGCCACTCCAAGAAGCAATTAAAGCCTTATTTTTCCATTTTTTAGCTTGAAGCTTGTTTTTCTTTTTTTTCTTTTTTTGCTTATGAATTTTGCTTCTCTTTTTCAGGTCGTCTCCACTGCCAGAACGCCGCCGCCATTCCGCCACCTCCATTAAAGGTGTTTTTTGCTCTTTTTTTTCGAATTTCAGTGTTGTATGCTTCGATTTTTTGGTTTTTTTTTTGCCTAGATTTATTGCTTTTTTTTGCTTCGATTTGTTGCTGATTTTTAGCTGATTTTTGCCTGGATTTTTTTTTTCTTTTTTTTTGCTGTTTCTAAAATTTTCTAATGAAATCATCACTAAAATGAAATTCCTTGATCCCGAGTAAGTTATCGAATTAATTTACTTAGCTGAGTATTATGTTGCACTTATATTAATTATCTACTGAAAATATTTCACTTTTGTCATTTCCTCCTCTTAATAAATGTGCTTCATATTATTTTTCCTTGTGCACTTTAGACTTTTGTTAGGCCTTACCAAAGTGGAACTACAAAACAAAGAATATTTAAATCTGTATTTCTGATTGAAAGTTCCATGTGGGGTTTTTTCTTATGCAGGAGAAAACTCACGAAAAAAGAATCAGAAATAAACCGTGTCAGGTATGATAGTTTACTTCTTGTTTTTGAATTCATGAACTGCCAAATGTTTTCCCATCATTTCATGCTTCTTCAAAGACAAACCATGCAATTTGGCATATATGTATTAATGTGGATTTATGCGCTTCTTGAGCAACTTCTTGGTCCTTTATGTTGCACATTTTATGTTTGTTCTCAGCATGTAGTTCGTTATGATGTATTCATGTTTAAGTGTGTCCTTACTTTGAAAACAGTAACTCTTGAGCATGTAGTTCGTTATGATTTATGCGCTTCTTGAGCAACTTCTTGGTCCTTTATGTATTCATGTTTAAATGAAATCATCACTAAAATGAATCACCAAATATGCGTAAGAAATTATTCATTCGATGAAAACGGTGTATGAAACACAAAGTTCTGAGATACGAGACTTGCCATCATTGAGAATTGCAATGATAAGAACCATGAAAAGTGGAAAGTCAAAATGCCATATCAATGCCAGAAGCATAAAACCGAGCTGCCAATTCCAGGAAAAAAACATCAAAATCATTTGGAAATTGAATGCTTTAAAATGGGAGCGATTGTGTTGAAACTGGAAAGTTATAACTTATAAGTGTGTGTGTGTGTGTATTTTTGTATTTCTCCTAAGCTTTTGTATACTTTCTCCTAAGCTTTTGTATTTTTTGCGATTGTGCTTGGGGGCTGCTTGAATTTAGAAATAATAATGCCTGATTTGTGATTTCATTCGCCATTGAATTTCAGGATAAAACGGAAAGAAGCTTGAGGTGGAAACTAATTTTTTTTTTGTTCATCAATGTGTATATATTCCTTTCTAATTTTTACTTTCTTGCAAGTCACAAATTGTTATAGGTGGAGTTAGCTTTAGTGAAAAGAAGTTTTTTTTGGTCATTTCTTGAACTGGGATCTCTTCAATTTTGCAAAAGATGAATTCTTTTAACTGTTTATAAAGCAAATTTTCTTTTTCTAAAACACATTTTACAGCTGTTTTAGTGCTCTTTTTTTGGTATACAGTACATATTTTATTTACTTATGATTCTTGCCTTTTTTGCCTTTTTTTTCAAAAGATCGCATTGAAAGTGTGCGCCGATATCAAAATGATGTGCCCTTTTTTCATACAAGTTCGATTATAACTCACGCTCACATAAAATCAGGTTGACTTTATTTTGTTTGGATTTGTCCAACTTGAGCGATTGTCAAGGATTTTCATTTACTTCTAGTCATTCCTCGTGGTATATAATTAGCCATATCATATCATAGATCTTATGACCAATTATGTATTAATATTAATATTGTAACACATAAGTTTTTATTCTTTCCGTGTATTTCAGAGATGCCGCCAAGGAAATGTATACGAGTAGCCTTACCATTTGGTTCGCCAACCACGTCTGCTCCGGCCTCCACCTCCCAACCTGGTTCATCACCATATTTGGTGGAGACACCGCGATCTTCTCCCGTGCCCGTTACGACACCTCCATCACAGGTTGATGATGCACAGACATCTCCGGATGCGTTTGCGGCAGTACACGCGATTGAGTCTACGCCGGTAGCAGGATCGGCGACTCACCAGTCGACTGTCCCACAGGCAGCGTCTAATTCTGGCGGAGCTGCGTCTACAGTAGATACGCGTATTCTCCTTCAGCCTACCCTTGTTACGTAAGTAACTAATTTATTTCATTTAAGCTAATTATACTATTTGTCGTCATTATAGTAACTAATCAAATTTTTTGTGTGCTATTATAGTTTCAGGTTGGCATCCAGCTGTTCCGCCGCAATAACTTCAATTTTTCAAGATCGTTTCAAGGGGGCATATAGCACCATCAAGGATGTTCCCCAGGAAGAAGAAAAATTGTGGTGGGACGAGTTCAAGGTAAGTAAATTAGAAAATAAGTTTGAATTTAGAAGTCTTTTGATTTAGAAGTCTTTAAATTTAGAAGTATTCGAATTTAGTTATCTAACATTATTTCAAATTGCAGAAAAAGTATCGCTGGGCTCCTGAGCATGAGGATGGCGTCAAGAGCGGTTGGCGTACCATACTGACGAGGAGACTAAGCGGCATTATAAGCGACGCTCGGAAAAAAAATAAGAAACTGAAATGGGTTTCTGAGACGGATTGGGCGCGACTTGAAGAGTACTGGAAGACTCCAGAATTTAAAGCCAAGTCGGCACAAGCAGCAAAAAATCGGAAAGAAGTGAGGGGTGGCAAAGGCCCGATGAAGCACATGGGAGGTTCGCTCAGCCACATGAGACTGGTACGGGATCTTTATTAATTGACGTATTCTTATATTGTATGTGTTTTTTTGTTCGTATTTAATGAATTTGTTTAACGAGAAAAGGAGGCTGGGACATGCAGTCCCATTCTCGGCGATTCATGATCATGTTCATCAACACCATCTCGGGCCAAAGAAAGGCGAATGGGTTGATGTAGATTCTAGAGAGTTGTCTGTAAGTATTTAATTACCGTTTTTCCTTTTTTGATATTAGTTATTTAATGTAATATCCTAATGACAATTTTTTTTTACAACGGGTGTTCCACGAGGTTTATGGCGCCGCCGCCAACAAAGCAACTCAAGCGGATCGCCTCCTCCCGGATTTGCCGACTCAGATTGAGTTGTCTGCTAAGGCTACGGGTGGGCTAAGAAAGGGTCGTGTCCAAGGACTCGGTTCCTTTAGTGATGTGGTAAAGACAATTAAGTGAGGCAGCCAGGCGGTGTTGCATTCAGACATGGTCCAAATGCGGAGCGAAATGGAAGAAAATTTTAAGAAACAACTAGCCGAGCAAAAAAGAGAATTCAAGATGAGGGAAAAGAAGAGAAACAAGGGTCTAGCTAGTATGTTAGCTGAAATTTTAACAAATAGGGACTAGGTTGTATTAAGTGCCTCTGAGATAGAGGCCAAATTGAGTAGCATCTTAGACGATGAGTTAGAATCAGACTATGACGATTCCCCTTTAACTGTCGATGATGTTTTGGGGAGTCAATAGAGTATTTAATTAATTTTGTATCAATTTGTAACTATTGTTAGCTTTTAATTCTTTTTTTTAAGTTAAGTTTTGTGATTATTTTGGAATTTACATTTTTGGTTTATGTTTTCTGTTGAAATGGAAGAGAGCTGATTGGTTTATGTGTTCTTTTGAATGGAAGATAGTCGATTGTTTTTCACGTACGGGGGGGACTGTTATATAGTTACCCTGTTCGCTCTCTGGAAAATTGGCTTCATACCGACCGAGCAGGGCGACCTAATAGCGACCGTCTTAGGGTTTAGGGTTAGGGTTTAGCGACGGAGTAGCGACGAATATAGATCGAGACAATATGCGCTGTAATTTATCATTTGGGCGACCGAATGGAGACCGAAACATGCTTTTCCGTCACTGTGTCGTCGCTATGGACAATAACGGATATCCCGGTCGTACTTCGGTCGGTATATTCTCCCGGATTCCGTTTTTTTATAAAATAGCAAGGTTTTTAAAGATATATAAAAACCTGAATAGTGAAACAAGTAAAACGTATACTTATACATATGTACACATTAACCCTGAATAGTGAAACAAGTAAACTTATACTTATTCACAAAATACTCGTATAGACTCGAGCGAGAACAATTCAAGTAATACATTTGTGTTGACATTTACGTGAATCATTAAGTAGTGTAACTAAAATTTTAATAAATGCTCATTAATGATGAAATAATTAGTACAATAAAAATATTAGTTTGTATTCGCATTCTGAGAGATGTCGGTTTTGGAATTTAAAATTGTTTAGCATTCCCGTCGCTAGTCGGTCCTATTCATATAGGGGCGACCGAATACGCCTGAGCGGTCGCTAACTTTAAATGCCTAAACGGCGTCGTCTTGTCCAGTGCGCGGGATCTTTATTTTCAAAATTTTACAAGTGTTCAGACATTCTTCTGGGTGACCGAATGTGCCTGGGTGGTCGCTAACTTTAAATGCCGAAACGGCGTCGTCGTGTCCAGTGCGCGGGATCTTTATTTTCAAAATTTTACAAGTGTTCAGACATTCTTACAGGCGACCGATCGGGCGACCGAATGTGCTCGAACGGTCGCTAGTCGGTCGCTAACTTTAAATGCCGAAAGCAGGCGTCGTCTTGTCCAGTCTGCGAGATCTTTATTTTCAAAATTTTACAAGTGTTCGAGACATTCTTACGTGCGACCGATCAGCGACCGAATATGCTCAGGGCGGTCGCTAACTTTAAATGCCTAAACGGCGTCGTCTTGTCCAGTGCGTGCGTGGGATCTTTATTTTCAAAAATTTACAAGTGTTGAGACATTCTTCCTGGCGACCGACTAGCGACCGAAAATGTCATGGCCGTCCCTATTCGGTCGTTACCTTTCATTACGTAAAGCGGTGTCGTTTTGTGCGTTTCTCCCCCCACCCCCTAAAAATTGACTTAAAACCGAAACCCTCCCCTTTACACATTCCCGCAACCGCGATTTCTAACTCCACCACCACCTCCTCTAGTGATTTTTTCCAAAATCTACCTTGAAACTCCACCCTCCTCCCATCACCACAACCTCTGGCAACTCCAAGATGGCGCCACCACCTCCGGCATCCGCAAGACTTTCCCAACACCTCTAATTTCAGTTGGGTATTTGGTGAGAATCTCTTCTTCTCTATTTATTATAATGTTATTAATGTCAATATTTATGCTCTTTTGTATCATTTATTCTTTAGCTTAATCAAAATGTGGTATAAGGGATCAAAATTTAGGGCAATTTTAGGGCAATTTACCTTTTATTAGGTTTACAACATACCATTTAATTTTTGCATATTAAATGATGATATGAAAGTGGCAAAATTTTATAAGTTTAATAGCATTTTTTGCATATTAAATGATGATATGAAAGTGGCAAAATGATGATTTTATTTCTTTGTATTATCTCCCATGATTTTATTTCTTTGTATTATCTCCCATCATTTTGTTTCTTTGTACTATCTCCCATTATTTTATGTCTTTGTATTATCTCTCATTATTTTATATCTTTGTATTATATTGCAACAAACAAACAAACTAATGTTGAAAATAATCGAAATAGTTGACAAAATTTCATTTAAAATAGTAGACAAGATGCCATTATCACACGTTAATAATTACTTGGAAATAAGGGTGACAAATCATCAAAATAACATTCAAAGTTAATATGCATTTAATTATTAAGTCTTTGTGTACGCAGATATTGTGTTTGTAATGGAAGACCGTAGTTGGATGTATATGGATTCGAATAGTGGACCTCGTCATAGTCAAGAATTTATAGCGGGATTGAAACGATTTGTGGCTTTCGTAGTAAGTTCGTCTGCTAATGTACAAATAGATGGGATTAGGTGTCCTTGTGGGGTTAGTAGGAATAAGTATTTTCATATGCCTGATACTGTGAAGTATCACCTTGTTATGAACGGATTCGTGTCTAACTATTATAATTGGACATGTCATGGTGAGGCATTCATTCCCATGCCTCAAATCCCGTTTGTTCATGAAATGGATAATTATAAAAGACACACGATACCGAACAATTATCGAGATATGATTATTGATGTCTGCGGGACCAAGTTTTAATGAGCGGCAAAAATAGGGACGTGGAAGAACCTCCCGATCCGAGAGGCACAAAAGTTCTATGACATGTTGAAAGTCGTTGATAGCCCATTGTACAATGGTTGTACAAACCATTCACGACTTTCAATGATCTGCTAGGATGTTGAGCATTAAGTCCGAAGACAACTTATCTGAAACTACAATAGATAAATTTGCGCAGTTGATGAAAGAGGCACTTCCTCCAAATAATAATGCTTTAGACGACTTTTACAAAATGAAGAAATTGGTTAAAGGCCTTGGATTACCGGTGCAAAAGATTGATGTTTGTGTTAACGGTTGTATGTTGTATTGGAAAGATGATGTTGAGAGTAGAGAATGCAAGTTTTGTGTCCATGCTAGATACATTAAGAAAAAGAAATAAAAAAATACACGATTAAAAGAGATTGCTTGCAAAAAGATGTATTATTTTCCGATTACTCCAAGATTACAAAGATTGTATGCATCTGAGAAAACTGCAAGACACATGACATGGCACTCAGACAGTGAGAGGGAAGAGGGAATAATGAATCACCCACGGGATGGAGAAGCTTGGCAACATTTTGTGAGAACACACACCGATTTTGCGGTGGAACCTCGGAATGTAAGGCTTAGGGTTATGCACTGAATGGTTTTGCACCTTTCGACATGTCAAGGAAGAACTATTCTTCTTGGCCGCTTCTTCTAACACCTTATAATCTCCCCCCTGGATGTGTATGAAGAACAATGTAATCTTCTTAACTATCATTGTACCTGGACCCCAAAATCCAAAGCACAAGATCGATGTGTACTTGCAACCTTTAATCGATTAATTGAATCAACTGTGAGCAGACCCGCCGGCTCGCCTTAGTGGTCATGAAATGTTCCTTAGAGTTATAGATTATCAAAAAAATTACCGATACAGATGAAGAGATCGGTAAAGAGCAAGGCGAGGGAAGGGATCATAGTTGGGCTAAACGTAGTATATTTTAGGACTTACCTTATTGGCGGACACTTTTGATAAGACACAACATTGATGTCATGCATAATGAAAAAACGTGTTTGATAATGTCTTTAACACCGTGATGGGACGTGAAAGGTAAAACTAAAGACAATATTAAAGCTAGAGCGGATGTTGAAAGGTATTGCAATCAGTCCGAATTGAATATTAAACACGGTGGCCGAGGTAAAGCAACAAAACCGAAGGCATGTTTCACTCTTACCAAGCCTCAAAAAAGAAATGGTTTTGCGAGTGGGAAAGAATTAAGGCTCCCGGATGGATATGCATCGAATTTGGCGCGATGCGATGATATGAAAAGAGTTGAAAATGTCCGGAATGAAGAGTCACGATTCTCATGTATTCATGGAGAGACTTATCCCTATAGCAATTAGAGAAGTACTACCGGCAAATGTTTGGGGACCCTTGGCTGAACTTAGTCTGTTCTATATGTTAGTAGTGCCCTAGGACCATTAGCACATGTTGTGCGTTTTGTTATCTTTTGAGCATGTAATTGAATAGTTAATTTTGCTTTTGATTATCAAATGTGTGATTTGATAGTAAAACTCATTAGCTTATGTAATTACTATTCTAGAAGTCCCTAGTTTTATGTAATGCTTAATTACTATGAAATAAAAACTAGTATGATTGTTGATTGATGATCTTGTTTTACCGATCATGTGTAATGGATACAAATCACATCATAGATGCAATATATGAGGGATACATTGTATTGGACGTGATCCGTCAGAGAAGTAATACTTCATAGTCATAAGTCATAAGTATTACTTCCTCAATACTATTTTAGAATCCTTAGACCTTATGTCTTCATTGATTCTAGTATGAATGGAGCCACGTTTTGACTCGATCGGGACGTTACTTGTAACAGAGTAATCAATACGACCGATGATCGGATGTAGTGTCCTATCATAGCTTGAATGTGAGAGACATTGTAAGGAATTTGTCCTCTCTATTATTGAGAGAGAGATATCCATGGGCCCCTCGATAGGGAAAAGACTGTTTAAATGCATGGCCGTGCTCAAATGTATTTGATAAAGTGGTTATCAAATGCTATTTGTCGAAACAGTCTACCTGGAGATCGAGCATAAATATAATTAAGCTTAATAAGGGTGACGACCACCATGCCTTATGCTTAATTAGGATATCGCGAGACAAAGGGATTAAATAGTGGATTGACATTAGGTTCCGTTGTAATTCATTCACTTTGGGTAGTCACAATGTTCTGCTAGGGGCCGCTTGTGACTTATGAACTCACACTACTAACAAGTGTGTTTTCATTGCCATTGTGATATGAACCTACAGGGTCACACGCATAGACGAGCTAACGAGCTTCATGTCCAGATTCAATGAATCTAGAAAGTGTCTAGGTTCATTGTATCCGATATATGTTTTCCTGAAAATAATAAAGTGTTTATTATTCGAATTAGAGATAAGGGGCAATTTTGGTATTTAACCGTAGCTGGGATTACGTGGGAGCCATTATCCGATAAAGACTCCCACTACCAGCGGAAGTCTAGGGGACGTGGGATTCAGAGTCTCCCACAGCCGAGAGAAGTTGAGTAGACATGGGAGTTGTTCTGGGAACCAACTCCCACACTCTATATAACATCTCTTAACCCGAAACCCTAGCAAGTAGTGGTGATCAGCCGAAATACCTAGACCAAAAGAAAAACCGTTTTTTCTTTTCCGCCTTCCCTTTTTTCCTTCTCTAATTCCCCGAACTTGAGAGAGACGAAGAGCTAGCAATCGCTGCTCGTTTCGTCAGCGTGGATACCGGTAGAGGGATATTCCGCAAAGGGAAATCCGGTGGTGGCAAGAAACTGATCAAGAAACGTCATCCTCCATTCAAGAAGTAGCTTCTTGAATCCGAAACATGTAAGTTCTTTATCGCTGTTTTCGGTTCGGTTTCGTATGAGCGGATCCTTCAGGGGAGGACTCATGGGTGTTTGGAACGAGTTTCCGCCCATGAATCCCTACACTATAGAAGTTTTACGTCTGCGTCGCCCGATTCGTCGCTCTCCCGAATTAAGACTTTGTGTATGATTTCATTGTGCTTTATGTGACATTAGCATGGTGAATAGCACGGCCTACTATACACCTTGTTTTACATATTTTTGGTTGTAATTTTATAATACGACCTGCGAGTCGTTTTTCAATGTTGTAAAAATTGTAATCGCTTTATTAGATTAGCTTTATTGCTTTACTTTGAAGGTCGGGTATGCCCATGCAAATATGTAACAAGGTCGAAGGTGCAAGATCGAAGACATTATCCATGAGATGGATTTTGACCTAGATTGACCCTTGACTCCCACAAGGCTCGTGGGAGTCATTATAGGAATAGGCCATGCTATATCACATTTACTTTTTCGCTTCATAACCTGCGTGTGATGTTTATTTTATGTCTGGATGGATTTAATTTTGAACGTCACATCAAATGGTTTTAATTAAGTCTTAAAGTGCCTACCATAACCTAAGCACTCCATGAGCTTGGATCATCATTATGTCTGGTTGCCAAAGCAACGGATAAGTGGTTATCTAGGCAAGAGGAGATGGGAAAATAGTGATTTCCATATGCTTAGACATGGTTCGACTTAACTAGGCTATCAAAATAGTTTTTGGGCCTAGGGCATAAAATGGGAAATAGCGGGACATATAGATGTCAATCCCATTAAATGATTTTACTTTAATTGTGGTCATTAAGCCAAAGCTTTCCTATAACTATTGTAAAATGTTTTTCCCCACTATTATCAAGTGTTGAAATTGTGGAAAATGTTTTTTGCTCAAAAAACTAATAACTTTGCAATTAACTTAATGTAGATAAATGGCAACCAATTCATCACACAATTCATCGCGATCCGTCCCTGAGAAGGAAAAACCGAGCGGGACCAATTTCCTTGATTGGGCCCGCAACTTAAGGGATTGTCCTTAAGCGGGGAAAGAAAGTCATGACGTTCTTGATACTGGACATTCTCGAACAGCCCTGCTAATAACGCCCCTAGAGCTGAAAGAGATACTTGGAAGAAGCATTTCGATGACTCTAACGATGTGACTTGTCTCATGTTAGTCACAATGAGCCCTGACCTTCAAAAACAGTTTGAAGGAGTTGAGGCTTTCCAGATGATGGGCCAGCTCAAGGAAATGTTCCAAGAGCAAGCTCGTCATGAAAGATTCCTCACAACTAAGGCGTTAAATAGTTGCAAAATGGCCCCCGGGAACCTCCGTCGGTGCACACGTTCTTAAGATGAAGGGCTATTTTGACCAACTTGAGAAGCTTGGAGCTCCCGTAAGTCATGACATGGCCACAGATATGATCTTGGGCTCACTCCCACCGGAGTATGACCAATTCATTATGAACTTCAACATGCATGCCATGGAGAAGACCATACATGAAATACACGGGATGCTCAAGCAGGCTGAATCGAACATTAAGAAGACCCTCGAAGTCTTAATGGTTCAAAAAGGGAATTTCAAGAAGAAAGGCAAGGGAAAGCCCATGGCCAAGAGAGGCAAAGGCAAAGGCAATGACAAGCCCAAGCCCCCAGCCCCAAAGCCAAGGCACCAAAGGAGGGAGTTTGCTTCCATTGTGGCGAACTGTGCCATTGGAAACGAATCGCAAACTCTACTTGGAAGAGAAGAAAAAAGGGAAAGACCAGTTTGACTGTCTCTCCGGTATTTATGTTATAGAAATTAACATGTCTGCTCCTACTTCATGGGTATTAGATACTGGGTTGTGGATCTCACATTTGTGCAAATGTGCAGGGGTTCAAAAGGAGTAGATCACCGCAAAAGGAGAAGTGGACCTCGGAGTAGCCAACGGAGCAAGAGTTGTTGCTTTGTAGCTACGGGGGACATTTAATTTAGTTTTGCCAAGTGGCCTTATCATAGAACTAGATAATTGTTTGTATGTTCCAACTTTGAGTAGGAATATTATTTCGGTTTCTTGTTTGGATATTGAAGGTTTTGAAATTAATATTTTGAATAAGATTTGCACCATTCATAAAGATCGTATCTTTTATGGAGATGCCTCTTTGATGAATGGGCTTTATATTCTTAACCTCGATGATTCCAATAAAAGGCCCATCTATAACATCAATACCAAGAGGTTTAAATCAAATTACTTAAACCAGACCTACTTTTGCACTCGTCGTTTGGGCCACATAAACGAGAAACGCATATCAAAACTCCATACAGATGGAATTTTAACATCATTTGACTTAGAGTCTTATGAGACGTGTGAATCTTGCTTGTTGGGCAAATGACTAAAGCTCCCTTTACTTGGACAAAGTGAGAGAGCTTCCGATTTGTCGGGCCACATACATACGGATGTTTGTGGACCAATAAACACTAGTGCTAGAGGAGGGGTTTCAGATCTTCATCACATTCACGAGATGATTTCGGTAGATATGGCTATGTCTATCTAATGAAACATAAATCGAATCTTTTGGAAGATTCAAAGAATTTCAAAATGAAGTACAGAATCAACTTGGCAAAAGTATTAAGATACTTCGATCGGATCGAGGTGGCGTAATACCTTAACCAAGAGTTTGACGAACATCTTAGTGGTTGTGGAATTGTTTCACAATTAACTCCTCCCGGCACTCCACAATGGAATGGCGTGTCGGAACGGAGGAATCGCACCTTATTAGATATGGTTCGATCTATGATGAGTCAAACAAGTCTTCCATTTCCTTTTGGGGCTACGCCCTAGAAACTGCTGCATTTATATTAAATAGAGTTCCTTCTAAAGCGGTTCGAAAACTCCATATGAGATATGGGACTGGGAAACGACCTAGTCTGTCATTTCTCAAAATTTGGGGATGCGAGGCGTATGTAAAACGCTTGTTATCCGATAAACTCGCCCTCTAAATCGACAAGTGTTTGTTTGTGGGGGTATCCTAAAGAAACTAAAGGATATTACTTCTATCTTCCATCGAGAACAAAGTGTTTGTTGCTCGTAATGGTGTATTCCTTGAAAGGGAATTTATTTCCAAAGAGGATAGTGGGAGTAAGATCCATCTTGAGGAAATTCAAGATCCCCAAACAACATCCGAACCAACTTTAGAAGTTCAAGCAAGCTCACGTGCCGACACCGAGCTTCAATCTTTGACACAAGGCCCAAGGAGGTCGAGTCGGGTACATCAACGACTCGAGAGATATGGATTTCGTGGGATCGATGATCATCGAGTTGAAGCTGATCGATCAAGATGAACCCACTACCTACAAAGAGACAATTCGTAGTTCCGAGTCAAATAAGTGGCTAGAAGCTATGAAGTCCGAGATGCAATCCATGTACGACAACCAAGTATGGACTTTGGTTGACCCACCCGAAAGGGTGCAAGGTCATTGATAACAAATGGTGTTATAAAAAGAAGACCGACATGGATGGTAATGTACACACTTTTTAAATCGCGACTAGTAGTTAAAGGTTATAGACAAGTTCATGGTATTGACTATGACGAAACCTTTTCCCCCGTCGTGATGATAAAGTCAATTAGATTTTACTTGCCATAGCCGCATATTATGACTATGAGATATGGCAAATGGATGTTAAGATCGCGTTTCTTAACTGAAACCTTCTCGAGGATGTGTATATGACACAACCTCGGGGGGGTTTGTAGATCCAACAAATCCTAGCAAAGTGTGTAAGCTTCAAAGGTCCATTTATGGATTGAAGCTGGAATCGCCGCTTTGATGAACGTATTAAAGAATTCGGTTTCATCAAAAACGAAGACGCAGTCTTGTGTTTATAAGAAAGTAACTAATAATGCAGTAGTGTTCCTTGTGCTTTATGTGGACGACATCTTACCGATTGGAAATGACATCCCCACATTACAAAGCGTAAAAAGCTTGGTTGGGGAAGTGCTTTTCCATGAAAGACTTAAAGCGAGGCTACATACATTTTGGGTATCGGAATCTATAGAGATAGATCTAACAAAATGATTGGCCTCGAGCTGGAGTGGATACATTGACAAGGTACTCGAAACGGTTTCGACTTTGCAAGACTCCAAAAAAGGATTCTTGCCCATGTCACATGGCGTCAAACTCAGCGAGAACTCAAGGACCTTCCACAAGGGAGGACCAAGAGCGCATGAGTAAGATCCCATATGCTTCGGCCATTGGGTCTATTATGTACGCCATGATATGCACTCGCCTGGATGTCTCATTTGCTTTTAAGTATGACTAGCGAGATATCAATCGACCCTCGGTGAGTCACATTGGATTGCAGTCAAGAGCATTCTTAAGTACTTGAGAAGGACTAAAGATATGTTCTTAGTTTACTGAGGTCGGGAAGGAAGTCCGGTAGTAAATGGTTACACAGACGCAAGCTTCCAGACCGACGTGAGATGATTATCGATCGCAATCTGGGTTTTGTGTTTTGTTTGAATGGAGGTGCTTTGTGAGTCGGAAGAGCTCGAAGCAAGAGACCGTGGCCGACTTCTACAACATGTAGGCTGAGTATTTGGCTGCCTCTGAAGCAGCTAAGGAAGCTGTTTGGATCAGGAAGTTTGTTGACGAACTAGGTGTCGTCCCTAGCATTGTGAACCCAGTGGACCTGTATTGTGATAGTACTGGTGCCATTTCACAAGCTAAGGAACCTAGATCTCACCAACGATCCAAACACATTCTCAGAGCGCTTTCCATCCGATTCGAGAGATCATCGACGTAGAGAGACGTTAGTATTTGCAAAGTTCATACTGCACGACAACATTGCAGATCCATTGACCAAGCCACTCCCACAGCCTAAACATGAGAGTCATACTAGGTCAATGGGATTGAGGATCATGTATGATTGGAACTAGGGCAAATGGGAGATTGTTAGTAGTGCCCTAGGACCATTAGCACATGTTGTGCGTTTTGTTATCTTTTGAGCATGTAATTGAATAGTTAATTTTGCTTTTGATTATCAAATGTGTGATTTGATAGTAAAACTCATTAGCTTATGTAATTACTATTCTAGAAGTCCCTAGTTTTATGTAATGCTTAATTACTATGAAATAAAACTAGTATGATTGTTGATTGATGATCTTGTTTTACTGATCATGTGTAATGGATACAAATCACATCATAGATGCAATATATAGGGATACATTGTATTGGACGTGATCCGTCGAGAAGTAATACTTCATAGTCATAAGTCATAAGTATTACTTCCCTCAATACTATTTTAGAATCCTTAGACCTTATGTCTTCATTGATTCTAGTATGAATGGAGCCACGTTTTGACTCGACTGGGACGTTACTTGTAACAGAGTAATCAATACGATCGATGATCGGATGTAGTGTCCTATCATAGCTTGAATGTGAGAGACATTGTAAGGTATTTGTCCCTCTCTATTATTAGAGAGAGATATCCATGGGCCCCCTCGATAGGGAAAGACCGTTTAAATGCATGGTCGTAGCTCAAATGTATTTGATAAAGTGGTTATCAAATGCTATTTGTCGAAACAATCTACTCGGAGATCGAGCATAAATATAATTAAGCTTAATAAGGGTGACGACCACCATGCCTTATGCTTAATTAGGATATCGCGAGACAAAGGGATTAAATAGTGGATTGACATTAGGTTCCGTTGTAATTCATTCACTTTGGGTAGTCACAATGTTCCGCTAGGGGCCGCTAGTGACTTATGAACTCACACTACTAACAAGTGTGTTTTCATTGCCATTGTGATATGAACCTACAGGGTCACACGCATAGACGAGCTAACGAGCTTCATGTCTAGATTCAATGAATCTAGAAAGTGTCTAGGTTCATTGTATCTGATATATGTTTTTCTGAAAATAATAAAGTGTTTATTATTCGAATTAGAGATAAGGGCAATTTTGGTATTTAACCGTAGCTGGGATTACGTGGGAGCCATTATCCGATAAAGACTCCCACTACCAGCGGAAGTCTAGGGGACGTGGGATTCGTAGTCTCCCACAGCCCGAGAGAAGTTGAGTAGACATGGGAGTTGTTCTGGGAACCAACTCCCACACTCTATATAACATCTCTTAACCCGAAACCCTAGCAAGTAGTGGTGATCAGCCGAAATACCTAGACCAAAAGAAAAACCGTTTTTCTTTCTGCCTTCCCTTTTTTCCTTCTCTAATTCCCGAACTTCAGAGAGACGAAGAGCTAGCAATCGCTGCTCGCTTTCGTCGCGTGGATACCGGTAGAGGGATATTCCGCAGCGGAAATCCGGTGGTGGCAAGAAACCGATCAAGAAACGTCATCCTCCATTCAAGAAGTAGCTTCTGAATCCGAAACATGTAAGTTCTTTATCAGCTGTTTTCGGTTCGGTTTCGTATGAGCGGATCCTTCAGGGGGAGGACTCATGGGTGTTTGGAACGAGTTTCCGCCCATGAATCCCCTACACTATAGTAGATTTGTGTTCCCCAAAGTTGAGTGTGGCGCATATGCAAGAATTGGAGGACACTATCGCTATTTTATTATGCAAGTTAGAGAGAATATTTCCTCCGGGATTTTTTTGATGTGATGGAACACTTGCCGATTCACCTTCCGTACGGGAGCCAAGGTTGGTGGCCCTGTGATGCTTTAGGTGGATGTACCCATTCGAGAGGTAACAACCATTGTCTCAAGTTATCTCAACTTCATCTATATTTTTTCATGTACGTATTTACAATGTGATTAACTACATATGTTTTAATTAGATACTGGACCATCCGAAAAAGAAGATAAAGAACAAGGCTAGAGTTGAGGAGTCAATTTGCAATGCATACTTGGTCGAAAAAAGCTGCTACATTCTTTAGCTATTATTTCGAACCCCTACGTGAAAACGAGAGTTACAACCATTAGGGCGAAATGATGGTGAAGACGAGATTAGCTGACCGGATGTATTATCAATTTGCAACTTACCCTAAGATCATTTGGAAAAAAAAGAAAGGATTTTATTAACTCGATAAAGATTATAAAATAGCAATGAATTATATCCTAATGAATTGTGAAGAGGTCGAACCATATCTTCAAGTAAGTAAACTTATCTATTTGCTTCATTTTTGTTATATAATTAAAAGTGGCCAAATAATAATATTGTCATTTAATTTGTAACTCGAGCAATTTGTTAGTCAAGTACATGAACAAACCCCTGCAGATACTGGAGGAAGAACTTCAAAGTCGGGTTTATAATGATTTTTTCCAAATGGTTTGGAACTCATGTAAGTTGGTATTGTGTAGAAATGTACTTGTAATAATAATGCATAATTAAAATAATTTAACTTTTATTGCTCAACGAGATACATAGCCTTCAGGGAAGATTCCAAATTTTGTTGAAAAATCTTTCTTGGGGCCCGCCAAGGAGAGTGATGTCATACACCTAAGCTACTTTGTTAACGGTTATAGATTTCACACCAAAGCCCACAACGATGGAAAAGGAATGACAAACAATGAGGTATGGGTTAAAGGAGATTATTACGGTGAGTTGAAGCAAGTAATTGAGGTTGAACTTGCTGGACTACTCCGACCAAAAAAATTATTCTTTTCAAATGCGAATGGTTTGATTCTACTCCAAATCGAGGTTTAAGAGTGCATCCTCAATATAAACTTGTAGAAATCCATAGGAAAAGAACCTACCAGTGGTTACGATCCATTTGTATTTGCTTCCCAATGTCAACAAGTCTACTACACACCTTATCCGGGTAGTAAGACAACATCTAGAGCTGATTGGTTGGTCGTATGTCGCTCCAAACCACGCCTATTTGACGTTCTCGGTGTTCCAGTACCGTATCGTGACAAAGTACGCGAGGAGGAGACCAGTCGCATTGATCCTAGTATTACTGACGTTGGTCAACTTGCACACCGGTCAGGGGAAATTGAAGTTGTACTTGTGGTCGAAACGAGCCGTGTTCATGAAGATGATGACGATGAGGATATGTCGGGTGATGACAATTCGAGGAGAGGATGAATTTATGTCGGATGATGATTTAGAATGATTAAGCTTTTTCTTGCTTCTTGGAATTCCACATATTGCAGGGTGAGTAATATTTGTTGGGTTTTTTTTTGTACTTTATTACCATAAATTAGAAGTCATATTGTATAACTTTTTAACATAATTCAAAGTAGTAATTTTATTGTCATAAAATAATTTTATTCTTGAATTTTCAGATTGCTACTCATGCATTTCCAAGGATATACATATGAATGACATCAAGGAGTTGATGAGAAGTGCACACTTTGATTGTGAGTTTTGATAATACAATGTGTGCACATTTTGATTGTGAATGTTGTAATTCGAAGTTTGCACTTTGATTGTGAGTATTTAATGTAATGAGAATTGTGCATTTGGATTGTGAGTGTTGTAATCTAATGAGAAGTGGATACTTTGATTGTGAATGTTGTAATCTAATGAGAAGTGGGACACTTTGATTGTGAATGTTGTAAAGTAAATGAGAAGTGTAAACTTGTGGTTTTACTAAGATAATTGGCTATGTAATTTTATTTTTGGGTTTATTGATTATTTTTGCTATTTGGGATCTTATTAATGATACTGTTTCTGGTTTGTATTTTGGGTGTATTGTTGTTTTTTTATAATAGGGATTTAATTAAATTTCAGATTTATTTTTTTTAAATTTAAAACAATTTAGCGACGGAATAACGACCGGACTAGTCAAAGACAAAGTCAACACTGGTGACCGTGCGGTCGGTATTCCGTCGGTAACTAGAGACGGAATATTCGGTCGCTAGACTACCGTCGGTATTCGGTCGTTATCTAGTCAAAGTCAAAAGTCAATAATGTTGACCCGATCGGTCGGTATGCGGTCGGTCAATAGAGACCGAATATGCGGTCGCTAAAGTTTCCGTCGGTATTCGGTCGTTATCCAGTCAAAGTCAAAAGTCAATAATGTTGACCAGTCGGTCGGTATGCGGTTGGTCAATAGAGACCGAATATGCGGTCGCTAAAGTTTCTGTCGGTATTCGGTCGTTATCCAGTCAAAGTCAAAAGTCAATAATGTTGACCAGTCGGTCAATAGAGACCGAATATACGGTCGCTAACGTTTCCGTCGGTATTCGGTCGTTATCCAGTCAAAGTTAAAAGTCAATAATGTTGACTAGTCGGTCGGTATGGGGTCGGTAAATAGAGACCGAATATGCGGTCGCTAAAGTTTCCGTCGGTATTAGGTCGTTAATATTCTTAGCGACGAAAAATACCACGCTATTCGGTCGCTAAATTTAGTTTAGCGACGGAAATGTCCGTCCCTGTTACACAGTTTTCTTGTAGTGGATCTTTTGCAACTTAGAAGCCCAAGAAATCGTTGTACCACCCAAAGTAAATACATACCCGGTTGTACTCCTCCTTCTATCAAGATCACTTGATGCCAAATCTGCATCAACATTCCCTGTCAATTCAACATTTCTATCTTCGAAACATAAGGCTCACTCTGCGATACCTCTCAGGTATCTAAGAATCCACTTCACTGCTTCCCAATGTTCCTTACCCGGATTTCTCATAAACCTTCTAACTACTCCCACCACATGTGCAATATCTGGTCTAGTACACACCATAGAATACATTATGTTACCAATTGGTCAAACATATAGGATCTTTTGAATATGAGCACGTTCCTCAACACCTTTAGGTGATTCCTTCTTAGATAGTTTGAAGTGTCTGCCCAACGGAACACTCACTGGTTTCACATCCTGCATACTGAACCTTTTTAGAACCTTATTTATATATTCAGCTTGTGAAAGATACAACTTTCCTGCAGCCTTATCTCAAATATTCAGCATACCCAATATATGTTTAGCCTCTCCAAGGTCCTTCATAGAAAACCGTTCAGACAACGGCCTCTTCAACTTACTCACTTCTTGAGCACTAGAACCTGCTATCAACATGTCATCCATAATATAAAAAAATGATATAAACATATCCAACCTCTTGAAATAGCAACAATGGTCAGGCTCGCATCTGATGAAGCCAATCTCAAGCATGAATGCATCAAACTTCTTATACCACTGTCTTGGAGCATGTTTTAAACCATACAAGCTCTTCTTCAGTTAACACACGAGCTCACTATTACTCTCTACAATGTATCCTTCTGGTTGCACCGTGTATATTTCTTCCTCCAAATCACCATGAAGAAAAGCTGTTTTTACATCCATCTATTTTAACACCAAGTTCTCTGCAACAACTATACTCAAGACCAATTGAATAATGGTAAGTTTAACAACATGAGTAAAAATATCAGTATACTCAATATCGTATTTCTACTGAAAGCCCTTCACAACCAGTCTTGCATCCACCTCCACTTTAATTCTGAAGACCTATTTACAATGTAGTGTCTTCTTTCCCTTTGGGAGCTTAACTAGTTCCCAAGTATCATTTGACAATAATGAATTCATCTCATCGTCCATTGCAAGCTTCCACTTGCCTCCTTGATCATTTCATAAAGCCTCTGCATAACACTCCAGGTTCACCACTATCAGGCAACAAAAGATAGTTATTATACCTTGAAGGAGAAAACATTTCTAGTAGTCCACACTTCCTGGTGCATGAGGGAGGTGCAATTCCGATGGATCCTCTACCCATTTAAGCAAGGAATGAAGCCTTAGGAAAAGTCTACCTAGCCAAATAGCCAGAACATTACATAGAAAAAAGCTAGAGAATAGGTGCCAAGAAGTACGATGTTCTATGACCATATGAACAGACTATACTAAAAAACAATAACAAAACGGAGGTCACATGCCAACTAGAAGCCTTCCACAATTGCCAGAGTTCTTGAGATCAGCTGAAAACCACGTAGAATACTTGGTTAGCGACCACGCCGGATACAAACAGAACGTTCGCTCACAATCCTCCGTTCGAAACCATGTTGCAACAGAGCTCTATCTTTATGGATGCTTCTCAAAGTTTGAGACGATCGGCCCCATTGATTGCTTAAAAAAAATCAAAATAAATCCTAATTTAAGACAAGGAAAAAAACCTAACACTATCATGTTATTAATCATGAGGCCGGCAAACAGTTTTATTGTGAAAAGTAAAATACCACTAGAGTTGTGCGCCATTTTGAAGTGCACTCTAAGCCTTGAATTGTCTAGTAGTTGCTAAGGCCTGAGCAATTCCCAATCAAGTGACTCATGAACTTGTGCAGGGCCGACTTGTGACCTCCACCTTACCATGGTTAACGTCAGGAGCCCCCATTGGAAAATTTGTGGCAAGTAAAAATAAGTCATCAATTGTGGATAAAACATCATAAAAACCCGCATCTTCGTGGACATTTCTATGGTTCCAATGGGCAGAGTAAAAAAGTTCAAGAATTTCAGCCTGCATAATGAAAATACTCGACCTAACCCATATTTGACCAGAGATTGGATTAGCCAAGAAATTGTATGCTTGGTATGGCCCAGATAAATTTTCAGCCAAAACTAGGTGAGCACTCTTCATCCCAATAACAAAGAAATGTCTCCCCAACATCAATGGCCCAACCCCCTGACCCAGATAAATATTCAGGCAAAAGTGCGCCCAATAACTACAAAAATCTCCCCAAAATCAATGACCCAACTTTCTGGCCCAAAAAACAGACCCAGAAATTTGGCCTGGCCGCAGTGTTCCTTATCAGATCGCGACTTTGGTGTAATATAAACTGTCTAGCGCCTCCCTGTCGAAAACCAACTGGTTCCGACAATCTTCTTCATTTCGGCCTCCCCTAAGCCACTCCATTCCATAACACCAACCCTGCCCCCCTCCGATTTCCTTTATAGGCATCGACTTTCATTAACTCCATCATTTTCGTCCCCTCCTTCACTACCAATCCAACACGGGTACCTAGATGTCAGCCGGTCTCCAACGCCGACGCTGATTTTGCTCGCCCATTTTTACAGCAACCAAACATGTCTTCACCATAACGTGTGTCCTCCAATCTGATATATCTTCCACTACTAGAGCAAAATTAGCCCCTCGACCAGACAAACAGACAAAAAATAAGGCTTCCCCTTCCGGCTGTACCAAAACGGTGGTCTGTCATTGCAGTAGTAATATCGCGCCATATCGAACCCATCGAAACGTTGTAGGAGCCAATAATCTGGCTGATTAATGGCAACAACATGAAGTAAGTAGCGCAGTAGATGACAAAGTTCATCATCCGGCTAAGAGACGTGCATGACGGCAGCGTAGAAATTAAACCCTAAAACTAGGGAGAAAATCCGACATTATCGGAGCATACTCATGCGAGAGAGAAAATTATATTTTGTACGTAATGAGTTCTTTAAATTATTAAATCAAACACCTTAATTATTTATTATTCTAATTTATTAATGATTTTCAATAAAGTTAAATCAAATTAGGCATATCATATAAAAAAAATGATTTATGAATCTGATGGCTTTAATCCTTCTGCCCAGAATCTGTATATTTGGTGGATAAATATTCTTCTTCCAAACTACAACAAAAACGGTCTTTTGCGACGTTTTTATACCGACGTTTTTTTCAAACGTCGCTTAAAATAAAAAAGAGTACGTTAATGCAACACTTTTTGCAAACGTCGCTACATTTGGATTTTATACGACATTTCTTAGTGACGGTTATAGCAATTGTTGTTCATACCGACGTTTTGATGTTGATTAGCGACATTTACATTAAACGTTGTTATAAATTGTTACTTTTTGTGACTCATATAGCTACATTTATATACTATGTCGTTAGATCTTCTGATTTTTCAGACAAACGACGCTATATTTGAATTTTAGACGACGTTTAATAGCGCCGGATGATAAAATCGACATTTTGATATTAGGTAGTGACATGTACATTAATTGTTGTTATAAATTGTTACTTTTTGCAACACATATAGCGACATTTATATAAAACGTCGTTAAATCATGTGACATTTCAAACAAACGTCGCTATATTTGGATTTTATACTACGAATATAGTAATTATTATTCTTACCGACAATTTCATGTTAGTTAGTGACATTAAATTGCATATAGTTATAAATTTTTATTTTTTGCGACTAATACATCGACATTTATATACTATATCGTTAAATCTTGTGACATTTCCAGACAAACACAAATATAGAGATTATGTTTCTGAAATATATTTTTTAAAGAAACATTAAAGACATAAATTATAATTTTTTTTAATGAGAGTGTATTAATTTTAATTTGATTCACAAAAATAAATTAAAAAACAAAAAGAAATTAAAATAAGTAAGTGTACAATTCCAAAATTCCATTATAATAAATATAATAAGAGGAGAAATAAATAACAAAGGATGAATTAGCTCAGCGGCACATTGCATGACATAAATGCAGGAGGTCGCGGGTTCAATTCCCATCCCTTTGAGTAAGGGGAAATTTATTCTACATTATTCAGAAGTAGCTAGACTCGACGGCTCGGTTTGGGTTGTCTAGGCTCCGAATCCGGCTCCGATTATTCAAAGGTGGCTAGACTCGACGGCTCGGCTTGTCTAGGCTTCGAATCCGACTCGAGTCTGCCAGCCTAGTTTCAAAATTTACGAATGTCAGAATAACTATTTATTCATGGTATTTATAAACGTCGCAATATGTGACCTGTTGCGATTATTTACAAATGTCGGCAAAAATACCTTTTGAAACACATTAAAATGACGCAACAAATATCGTAATAGATAGGTACCGGCGCTTGTAACAAATGACGTAAAAAAGCATAACGACACAGGAAAATGCGACGTTTAAGCGACATTTGCAATAAATGTTGGTATAGATCTATAGCGACGTTTATTTGCCTTATTGCGACATATGACAAACATCTTCATAGACATTTTTTGCTGTAGCTTGTCATCATAAAGAGAAGTTGTCTATGAATTAATTACATATGAAGCACAAAACTTTTTTTATTTTATTTTTATAACCGAACTTTTAATATTCAGATTTTCTTCATTTAATCTACACATTAAATATTTCCAACTTGCAATATTCATCTAACAAAGTAATTTCTTTTACTCACTATACTGAGGAGTTAATTATCAGAAATATTATTTGGCTTAAAGAATATTTCAATCATATGCAATAATTTGTTCGTTAAAATAATACAGAAGTAAGTATTTAGTTCGAGATATTGTAAAAAAACTCTTGTTACAACGTTGAGGTCAAATTTGATGATTATCGAAAGATAATCTCAATTGGTCGAGCTTAGAGTTCATTAATCCAAAGTAATCTTCATTGTTTCAAATTATACTTTTTGTGATGTTGTGGTATAATGAGTTCTCAAAGCTCGATCAACTGAGATTCCTTTATTCCATATTTCACACCATTCCCCAAGTTGAAAAGGAAAAAAAATAAAAATAAAAATAAAATTGATAATCAAAATAACGCATTACGCTAGGTGGTATTTCACAAGATGATTGATTCATCTACATAATATAATTGTTTAGAGAAAATGACAGAATTTGAAGATCAGGACTTAAAAGGGATAAGTTAAATATCTTACAACTATAGTAGTAAAAATATAGTTGTATCTCCCTTCCTTAGCATGTGCTAAAATGCCTAGAAGAATACAAAATGCAAATAATGCACTATATGTTGGAAGTTGTCCTTATGACCACTAACATAAGAGTTTGCATTTCACTAAAGGACCACTAATTGTAAGACTAGAAAAAGAAGATAGCTAAGAAAAAAATAAGTTTTCTTCTTTAGAGATTTCACTTCAGAATTCTTTTGAACATACTATAAAAAAAAGTCTCAAAACCTTATATTACAGAGGTATTTTCCTCAGTCAAGGATTCGACATTTTACAGAGTACCATGGGGGTACTATCTTCTCCTATGCTTGTTGGGCCTTACGGATTTTTAGAAATCAAAGACTATTCTCTCCAGGGAAACCGTGCCTAGAACCACTACATGAAACCATCGCAAAAGCAACTGAGTTCTTTGCATTGGGAAGGGGAGACAAAATGAAACAACAGACTAAGCAAATTCGAGTATGCTGGTCCAAACCTCCTTTGGGTTGGAGAAAACTAAATGTGGATGGCTCATCCATTGGAAATCCGGGTAGCGGTGGAAGCGACAGGCTTATTAGGGATAACGATGGAAAATGGGTAGCAGGTTTCTTTAAGAATATGGGGTTTTATTCTAACAATGTGGCGGAACTTTGGGCACTTAAGGACGGACTTTATTTAGCTGTCAACCTTAATACAGAGAGATTGGCGGTCGAGATGGATGCTAAAGTGATCATTGACCTCATTATGCATACTGATACTTCTACTCATCCATTATCTTCTCTTATTTCTGATTGCAGGGACCTGCTCAGCCGCAATACCGGAGACTAGCATTCATCATGTCTACAGGGAAGGCAATACTTGTGCAGACTGCCTAGCCAAAGCTAAAGGCTTATCTACCTCCCTTGATCTTGTAGTTTTTCACTCTTTACCCCCTTTTGTGAGCCAATTAATAGCGGGGGATGCACGTGGGGGTTTTTTTTTGTTAGGACTATTCGGGATACCTCAATCCATACCCACTCTGTTAGCCATCTTCCAGTGGGGCATGGAAAAGAGGTTTCTCAAGATAGACCTGTCTATATTAACTTTATTCCCTGTGTTTATATATATATATATATATATATATATATATATATATATATATATTATTTTACCAAAAAAAAGAGGTCTTTCAATAGTAAAATCAATGCATATCTAGTCACATAAAAAAAGTATGCAAAGTTCATCATCATTTCCATCATCCTCTGCTTCCATTCCTCAAGTACTTTTTATGGTATCTGCATGCATTCAATTAGCAAATAAAACATTTTTCAAAAAAAAAAAAAAACAAAAGAATGCTCACCTAGAAGATAATGATGGTCTTACTTCTGCATCCGTCAGACTCATTCCAGCAAATACATTCACTAATCCTCCTCTTGCTTCCTCAACTTCCCACTTCAATGGAACTTCTAAATTACTACACCAAAATTAAATCCAACAAATTCAGGTACTCTTTATCACTTTTGTAATAAATTTTTTGATGATTTCAATGAAAAGGAGACAGATTGTTGAAGAAAGATACCCTTCAAGATGTTGGCATTGATACCGACTTATATTTGTCCTGATTAGTATCAACAAATACCCAGTCATGGTCCTTGGCTAATTCTGGTATTTTTTAGCTTGGAATTGTATCCCATACCTTCATAACCTGGATATCAACTTTGTTTTCTCTCTGAATATCGATAGTCCAAACAATTTTCTGTCCATCATTCACTTCATACACCGACAACAACAAAGACGACTTCCCAGATATTTCACGTATGACTCTGTCGTTCTGAGTCTGTCACCAACCATTTGCAAGCTTTTCAAGAAGAGTTATGGCTTTCTTACAAACTTAAAGATTAGGATTTATGGCCAATGACTTCAAGAATTCCTTGCTGAAAACAACCTGTCGTATATATATACCTGTGAGAGATGAGAAAGAGATTGAATTTGTTAAGCATAATTAGAAGGAATTCAGAAACGAGGGAAATTTATTTGAACCTTCCATCTTGCTGTTTTAAAGAGCAATGAGTTCATCCCTAGTAACTTGTCAAATAGTTTAAGCTCAACCAAACCATAAAACATTGCTCGAACCAAGTCCTTATCATCGCTAGCATCATAGAAACATCCCTGAGCTTTCGAGTCCATCACCAATTTCTTCCAAATGGAACCACTATTAATAAGTGTGGATTTGTTCCCCAATATCCAAAGGTTGTACCTATATAGATAGTAGATTTTGCATTGAAAAAAAAATACTTAAAAGTTGTCTGATTCATTCAATTTATGGAGTAAATATGGATATATACCTTGCTCGAGTGAGAGCCACATTTGATCTTTGGTGATTGGAAAGGAATCCAACTGAGATTTTTTCTTCTTGTAGTCTTTCACTGCCTCGACAATAACTTTCTTGAACAACTCCTTTCTTTCTTTGGTTCTGTCCCGCTGCCACAAGCCTCCATGTCTTTCTTTTTTCCCCTTCAAACCAAGGTTGTTAAAATCGCGATTCTACGTAGACTCGGATAAGGGGTGGAAAATCGTAAACTCGTGAATCGTAAAATAAATCGTAAAATCGTATCGAGAAATTAATATATAAATCATATCATATGATCCAAAAATATGGAAACAAATTCATTAAACATAGTTTCACTGAAGGGATTCATGGGCAGAAACTCGTTCTAAACACCCATGAGTCCTCCCATGAAGGATCCGCTCATACCATAGGAATCGAAAATTTCTAAAAAGACTTACGTTTTAGGCTAAAGATTCTATTTTTCCCGAATGTGTACTGCTGCCACCAAAGAGCCTTCCCTTGCGGAATTTCTCCCTACCGATATCCACGCGACGAAACGAGCAGCGAGTGCTAGCTCTTCGTTTATGAGGTTCGGGAATCTAGAGAGAAGAGAAGGGCAGAAAATCCAGAAATCTGATTTCGGGAGTGTTTTGGTTATTGCTGCTCAAAATATAGCTTTTCCTTGGGTTTCGGCCAAAATAGGTTTATATAGTATGTGAGAGTTTGTTCCCATAACCAACTCCTACGTCCTCAACCTCTTCCGGCAATGGGAGTCTATAACTCCAACGTCCCCTAGACTTCTATTGGTAGTGGGAGTCTTTATCGGATAATAACTCCCACGTAATCCCAGTTAAAACCAAATACCGAAAATACCCCTCATTCTCAGAGACTGGGATTTTATTATTCTCAGAAAATAAATGTCAGATACAATGAACTTAGACACATTCTAGATTCATTGAATCTGGACATGAATCTCGTTAATTCGTCTATGTGTGTGACCCTGTAAGTTCATATCACAATGGCAATGAAAACACACTTAGTAGTTGTGTGAGTTCATAAATCACAAGCGGTCCCTAGCAGGACATTGTGACTACCCAGAGTGAATAAATGTACGATGGAACCAAATATCAATCCACTATTTAATCCCTTTGTCTCGCGATATCCTAATTAAGCATAAGGCATGGTAGTCATCACCCTTATAAAGCTTAATTATATTTATGCTCGATCTCTAGGTAGACTGTTCTAACAAATAGTATTTGATAACCACTTTATCAAATACATTTGAGCACGACCATGCATTTAGACAGTCTTCCTTATCGAGGGCCCCATGGATATCTCTATCTAATAAGAGAGGGACAAATTCCTTACAATGCCTCTCACATTCAAGCCATGATAGGACACTACATCCGATCATCAGTCGTATTGATTACTCGATTAAAATGTAACGTCCGACTGAGCCAAAATGTGGCTCCATTCATGCTAGAATCAATGGAGACATAAGGTCTAAGGATTCCAAAATAGTATTGAGGAAGTAATACTTATGACTAAGGACCATGAAGTATTACTTCTCTTATGGATCACGCTTGATACAATATATCACATTATATTGCATCTATGATTTTGATTAGTAAAACATAATCATCAATCAAACATCACATCGAAGGCATGGTAGCCCAGTGGGTAACATCCACTGTTTGAGACAGAGAGGTCCAGGTTCGATACCCACCTCACACAAAGGGAATGATTTAATTGTCATTTCTTTGGGTTCCCTTGTGTGGGTCTTATACTCCCCTCACGGGGCACCCACTCAACGGGCTACTACGATACCCGCTCAACGGGACTTCTATGACACCCGCTCAATGGGACATCTACTACTCCCCTCACGGGGCACCCGCTCAACGGGCTTCTACGACACCCGTTCAACGAGCTTCTACTACTCCCCACACGGGGCACCCGCTCAACGGGCTTCTACTACTCCTCATCTGGTGAGGTCGACCTCCTCTGGAGAAGTCTAATAATATATAATTGTAATAAACTGGACCATACTTATAAATGGTCTAAAAAATATATATATAATAAAAAAAATCAATTAAACATCATACTAGTTTTATTTCATTGTAAAGAACCTTACATAAAGCTATGGACAACTAGAATAGTAATTACATAAGCTAATGAGTTTTACTATCAAATCACGCATTTGACGTTTAGAAGCAAAATTAACTATTCAAAGACATGTTCAAAAAGATATAAAACGTACAACATCTGCTAATGGTCCTAGGGCACTACTAACATTCACCCACTTGCCCTAGGTCCAATCATACATGATCTTCAATCCCATTGACCTAGTATGACTCTCATGTTTAGGTTGCAGGAGTGGCTTGGTCAATGGATCTGCAATGTTGTCGTCTGTATGAACTTTGCAAATTTTAACGTCTCTTCTATCAATGATCTCTCTAATCAGATGAAAACGCATGAGAATGTGTTTGGATCGTTGGTGAGATCTAGGTTCCTTAGCTTGTGAAATGGCACCAATACTATCACAATAAAAGTCCATTGGGTTCACAATGCTAGGGACGACGTCTAATTCATCAACAAATTTCCTGATCGAAACAGCTTCTTTAGCTGCTTCAGAGGCAGCCAAATACTCAACTTCTGTTGTAGAGTCGACCACGGTCTCTTGCTTTGAGCTCTTCCAGCTCACTGCACCTCCACTCAAACAAAACACAAAACCAGATTGCGATCTAAAGTCGTCTACGTCGGTCTGGAAGCTTGCGTCTGTGTAACCATTTATTCACAAATTTTTTCAAAAGACAATAACGCAACAAAGTTCACAATAAAGAACTTACAAGTCTTTCAAAATATAAAATTGCTACTACACATAATTCTTAACTTATAAGTCTTTCAAAAGATCAAAATAAAATAAAGTACGTAATAAGTTTATGATCTAATATAGCAAGTCGCTCAAATAGTTGAATTTCGAACCACTGTCACTATCATCATCCTCCATATCATTTCCGCCTTTATCAAACTCATCATCATCATCCTTTTTAACTTTCTTCAACCCCAAGGATAAAAATGGTTGTTCGTAAAATCTTTGGGGATGAAGAAAGTTACAAAAAGTTAAAAAGGATGAAAGTGGTTGTTCAAAAATAATTTGATGACCAAAATGGCTGCTTGTAAAATCTTTAGGCATGCAAAAAGTTAAAAAGGATGAACGTGGCTATTCAAAAAAAAATTGATGACCAAAATGGCTAATAATTTGAAATTTTGTAGCCTCGGTAGCAACGTACGTTTTTACGATCCGATTCTACGATTCTACCAGATTGCGATTCTACTACCGTTTTAACACGTTTTTCTTCCGTAGAATTAATTCGCGATTTTAACAACATTGCTTTCAAACTATCATCATCATCACCTTCCTCATCATAACTATCATCATCATCATTTTTTTCTTTCAAATAGAGCCGATATTGGGTTTCAGGGTCTTCAAGAAGTTGTATCATAGATCCCACACTCCCTGCCCACCCACATAGTGGAGCTAAACAAGCACGAAGATCTTTAAAACGGTAATGAAGAAATACATCAACGAGATCATCATAGTCATCAATCTTCATTCGCTCCTTGTTACCAAATAAAACAATGTCTCCTAGTCCGTAAGTATCAAACTTAAGAGTAGGCCGGCCTAAGCAAGCTCATAATTCTTTTGTAACACCTAGAACTGCTATGTTGGTAGGAGCACAAGTCAATGTCCTATATTTCATCCCTAAAAGGTTAAGTAATAAAGAAGCATCCGTCTTTGTTTTTCCAGTTCCAGGAGGACCCCAAGAAAACGAGGTGAATCACTAACCCCCTCAACTAGAGCAAGAGTAAAAGGTCTCTTAGGACTGTTCAAATCACCAATGCATTTTGGTTTTACATCTGTTATTTCTCACCAAGTACAAATGACATTCTAGTAGTTTGCATTCACCTATATTCTTATATTGTCGATATCCTCGACGCTAAAAGAAACAACAGAAACCAATTAGGCGTAGTTCCTTGTGCATAACTGATATCTATCGGATTATGCGTAACAGAGAAAAGAATAAGAGAACTTTGTCTTCCTTATCTGAAAGATATAAAGATGATATCCATTGAAAATGACGGATATTTGCAAGATAAGTAGATCTGCATTGACTTAATAAATGCATACAAAGTAGTTAAAAAAGAAATGTGATGCAAAATAAATGAGTGGGTTGATTTTAAGTATTCTTCTATTAATGAAAATTTCGCAAGAATCCTTATACCTGTTTAACATCAAACCAACTAACTAATAGCACCCTAACCACAAGAAAACATACCCAAACAATTAGGATATACTACTTAAGTGGAAATACATTAGTTGATTCAAACTGATTATGAAAAAAAAAACAATAGTAATATTAATTTAAAAAATAATAATAATGGAAAAGCAGAGTGTATTAGAAGAATGCCTGGTTCTTGAAAAGGTCTTTGTTGATTATATTGGTTATGGACCAAGAAAAGACAACATCAATCAAGTCTGGATTCTTGATTTCTTCCTTGTTTGCCATTTCTTATTCCATAAACAAAAATAAAATAAAATCCCAGAAACTGGTACAATATATAGTAGCATGCAATGGGGTGATTATCAAAATATAAGAAGAATTCAAGTACAGAGCAGGAAGATAAACAAGCTGCAACAGAAGCACAAATGCCAGAAACAAATGCATCACTTGTGATTTCACATCATTCACAACAACCATACAAAGAAGTAAACCAGTTGCACCAAACACTACAAGAAAACTGTGTAACAGTGACGGACATTTCCGTCGCTAAACTCATTTTAGCGACCGATTCACGACCGAATCACGTGGTCGTGTATTTTTCGTCGCTAAGAAAATTACCGACCGAATTCCGACGGCAAAGTTAGCGACCGAATATTGGGTCGCTATGTACCGACCGAATGGTCAACATTGTTGACTTTTGACTTTGACTGGGTAACGACCGAATTCCGACGGCAAAGTTAGCGACCGAATATTGGGTCGCTATGTACCGACCGAATACCGACCGAATGGTCAACATTGTTGACTTTTGACTTTGACTGGGTAACGACCGAATACAGACTGAAAAGTTAGCGACCTAATATTAGGTCGCTATTTACCGACTGAATATCGACCGAATGGTCTACATTGTTGACTTTTGACTTAGACTGGGTAACGACCGAATACCGACGAAAAAGTTAGAGACCCAATATTCGGTCGGTAAATAGCGATCGAATACCGACCGAATGCTCAACGCTGTTGACTTTTGACTTGTCCCAGGAACGACGGAATAGCGACGGATAATTAGCAACCGAATACCAACGGTATTTACCGTCGCTAAATTGTTGTTATTTAAAAAAATAAAAATTGAATTTAATTAAATCCCTATTACAGAACACAGCAGCAATAACCAAAATGCTCGCAATCAAAATGCTCACAATCAATTCTCATTACATTAAATACTCACAATCAAAGTGCAAACTTCTTATTACAACACTCACAATCAAAGTGCACATTTTGAATAACAACACTCACAATCATAGTGTGAGACCCGCATTTTTTAAGCATTTATGTTAATAATAATATTATTGGAATGAAATAAATAAAATAAAATAGACGAGGACTTTATTTGCAATTGTTAATAGTTTAGGACCGAAGTTGCTAATTGTAATAGTTGAAGGACATAAATGGTAAATAGGACAACTTGGGTGAGTCATAGGACTACTTGTCAAAAATTTTGGGGTGGTGTTTAACACCTCCTGCTTCCCCCAGCGAAGTACAACCGTGCCTTCTTCTTCAAAAAAAAAAATTTCTTTTCTTTTCTGCAATTTGGCGTCTGCTCTGATTACTCTCGGATTCCTTCCATCTTCATCTTTAATTTCTCTCTTAATTCATCAATCAATCTTGCTCCAGAAAACAAGAATTGTACTTTTATATAATCTTTCAAAGTTCTCAACTTTAATTTGGTAAGAGTTATTCATTTTAATTGAGTTTCTAATATTAGTTGCAATTCATGTTTAAATTGGTGTTTTCTATTTGAATTGGTAAAGTATAAGGTTAAAGGTTAGAATGATGGTTAGCAAATGAAAATTTTTGAAGGTTTTTTTTTTCATCTCTGTTCGGTTTCTCTGTGTTCTGACTTCTGTTTCGGATTTTTTTTCTGTTTTGCTGTTTGTTTTCTTGGTCTGTTTTCTTGCTGCTGTTTGTGAGTAATTCTGTTTTCTATGCTGTTACATGCTCTTGTCTTTGATTAGCATTTTTGGAAGAAGAAGGTAATAGGTTCTGTTCTCTGTTTCCGATTTTCTGCTTTCTGTTTTCCGAGTTTTTGTTCTGTTTTGTAATGTTGCTGTTTGTGCTTCTGGTAAGTCAGTAGCATGTTGGAAAGAAGAGGTTTATTATGGGAATAGTTCTGTTTCCCCTGTTCTAAATGCTCCTGTTCTTTAATGAGAGTTTTCCATGATTTTGTTTGCCTTCTCTTGTTGTTTCAATGTCTTTTGGCAATTGCATTTACTGACATCTGCTTCATTCTTGTGAATAGTACTCTACAACTTGTTAATTCTTATGATTAAGGAGTGGTAATTCCAGCCTCTAAGCCTCAGGTCCACTAAATAACAAGTCCTTCAATATCTTAGCTATAGCTTTGGTGATTTCTAAACAATGTGAGAACTGTAATCTATGAATGACATGTTTATGTATGTCTTGCTCAAAGTAGCACGCTGAATGTGCTTGTCCTGTGTTTTGTCCGAGAGCTTTCTATAAATAATGAATTCAATGACAAAATTTTTTATACCAGTTGATTTAACCGTTGTGCACGTATTGGTTATCTATCTGATTTAAGCATGCTCCTGTCCTGGTTAACTTCATATTTCAAGTTTAATCTTGAGACTGGGTTGTCCTTGACTTGTGAAATTCTGGGTTGTTACTTGTGCATACCTACTGACCTGTTATAGGTTAAGTTTTAATTGTAGTTGAATGAAGATATTCCTTAGTTCTGGTTGATATTGTGTTCATGGATGTTGTTGAGTGGTTAGTTAATTGATTCACTAATAGTATGAGTACATAAGTGAGATTGTGGGTAAGAGAGAATGTTAGTCAAGTGCTTGGCATGTTCGTTGGTCGACATCTAAGTAATTCTATTTGGTGAATCTTATTATGTGATAGGAGCCGAACCGGAACATCCCGAGACTTCGTAAGGCGTTCAGAGTTTAAATCTTATAAGGTGAGTTCCTCTTTTCTTAAACCTTTTAAAATTGGAATTTAGGAACTCGTATGCTCCAAACTTTCTTAAACTGTTTGAATTGGAATTTAGGAACCCTGTGAGTTCCAAATATATTCGTCGCATTGAATTTAGAACTGCTTTCAGTATAATCTTATACAGACATTGATCATTCTTGCATGTTTTATAAAGCTGCATACATTCTGTATAGGCCAGGCCGGGTGTCGATTTAATACGAGAATTATCCTTACAAACATAACACCCGAGCCGGCCAGTTGTAACTAATGAATTAATCGGATCTTATTGCTTCTCTCGAAGCACGCATGATAATACTTTTCTTGTGGGCCCCAAGGTCGTAGATGTCTTGCGCCATGGTCGGGAAAGCAAGTGGTCGACGACTTCGGCGTATGGCTCTGCAGTTCATAAGAGGTTGGCCAATTCCCGGGTTAGGAGTTTTAACTCGGGATGGTCGGGATCTAGGTGAATACGAGGGCTAGTAGGTACCCTACCCTCGTGATTTACCCGCATGATTTCGGTGGATAAGGTAGAAAATCGCGCGCGTATCCCGGTGTTCGGTTGGTATCCGGGTTTTTTCCGGTATCCGGACTTCTTGATATCCGGTTTTCTTGTACCCGGACTTCTTGACATCCGGTTCTCTCGTTAAATGAATTCATTATCATGTTATGTTGAATACATAATCGAAACAAAACTCGCATGATTTACAAAACCGCATGAGCATCTTTTTATCTTAGAATTTTTTCATTAAATGTACACTCATTGCACACACACGAGAACTCACTAAGCATTAGCTTACACGTTTTCTTTCAAACCGCATCTCAAAATGCGGGTATGAAGTGCACTAGCGAGCGCCATTGAGATTGTTTTGTCGAACTCGGAATGCACATTCGATTACTAGTTCTAGATTAGCCGTTTATTTTGGATTAATGTAAATTGTCAGTAAATTATGTATTTTGATAATTCCATTGTATTGTATTAACTATTACGGTTAAACAGGGGTATTAACTATGTTTTGAGGATGTATAGTTTGTAGATGTGAATATTCTGTTAATAAACGGTTAGTTTTCTTTTAAGCATCTTATACAGGAACGTTACTTCATGTTTACTGCCGAGAGGTAGGTAGATGCCCTATTCGGCCCCAGTTGTACCTAGGGGTGGAATTGGGGGCATCACACATAGTGTGCACCTTACATTACAACTCACAATCAAAGTGTACACATTACATTACAAAGCTCACATTCAATGTGCACACTTTGAATTATCAAAACTCACAATCAAAGTGTGTACATTACATTGCAACACTCACGTTCAAAGTAATTTATTTCATTTATCAAAACTTACAATCAAAGTGTGCATTTCTCATAAACTCCTTGATGTCATTCATATGCATATCCTTGAAAATGCATGAGTTGCAATCTGCAAAATTTAAGAATCAAATTATTATGACAATAAAATTTCTACTTTGAATTATGTTAAAAAGTTATACAATATGACAATTAATTTATTGTAATAAAGTACAAAAAAAAAAAAAAACAAATACGACTCACTTTCAATATGTGGAATTCCAAGAGAAGCGAGAAATCTTAATCATTCTAAATCATCATCGGTCATTAATTCATCCTCTTCTTCAGAATTGTCATCTTCCGACATAATTTTGTCATCGTCATCATCTTCATAACCACGGCTCGTACCGGCCACAAGTACAACTTCAATTTCCCTTGACCGGTGTGCAGGTTGACCAACTTCAGTAATAGTTGGATCAATGCGACTGGTCTCCTCCTCGCGTACTTCGTCCTGATACGGTACCGGAACACCAGGAACGTCAAATAGACGTGGTTTGGAACGACATACAGCCAACCAATCAGCCCTAGATGATGTCTTACTACCCGGATAAGGTGTGTAGTAGACTTGTTGACATTGGGAAGCAAATACAAATGGATCGTAACCCTGGTAGGTTCTTTTCCTATGGATTTCTACAAGTTTATATTGAGGATGCACTCTTAAACCTCGATTTGGAGTAGAATCAAACCAGTCGCATTTGAAAAGAATAATTTTTTGGTCAGGTATTCCAGCAAGTTCAACCTCAATTACTTGCTTCAACTCACCGTAATAATCTCCTTTAACCCATACCCCGCTGTTTGTCGTTCCTTTTCCATCGCTGTGGGCTTTGGTGTGAAATCTATAACCGTTAACAAAGTAACCAGCGTATGACATCACTCTCCTTGACGGGCCCCAAGACAGATTTTTCAACAAAATTTTGGAATCTTCCTGAAGGCTATGTATTTGTTGAGCAATAAAAGTTAAATTATTTTAATTATGAATTCTTATTACAAGTATATTTCTACACAATACCAACTTACATGAGTTCCAAACCATTTGGAAAAATCATTATAAACCCGACTTTGAAGTTCTTCTCCGTTATCTGCGGGGTTTGTTCATTTATTTGACTAACAAATTTCCGATCGACATATTAAATGACAATATTATTATTTGGCCACTTTTAATTATATAACAAAAAATGAAGCAAATAGATAAGTTTACTTCATCGAAGATATGGTTCGACCTCTTCACAATTCATTAGGATATAATTCATTGCTATTTTATAATCTTTATCGATTAATAAAATCCTTTCTTTTTTTCCAAATGATCTTCCGGGTAAGTTGCAAATTGATAATACATCCGGTCCGCTAATCTCGTCTTCACCATCATTTCGCCCTAATGGTTGTAACTCTGTTTTCACGTGGGGTTCGAAATAATAGCTAAAAAACGTAGTGCCTTCTTCGACCAAGTATGCATTACAAATTGACCCCTCAACTCTAGCCTTGTTCTTTATCTTCTTTTTCGGATGGTGCAAGTATCTAATTAAAACATATGTAGTTAATCACATTGTAAATACGTACATGAAAAAATATAATACAAAGATGAGATAACTTAAGACAATGGTTGTTACCTCTCGAATGGGTACATCCACCTAAACTCGTACGGGCCACCAACCTTGGCTTCAGTACGGAAGGTGAATCGGCAAGTGTTCCATCACATCAAAAAATCCCCGGAGGAAATATTCTCTCTAACTTGCATAATAAAATAGCGATAGTGTCCTCCAATTCTTGCATATGCGCCACACTCAACTTTGGGGAACACAAATCTCTATAGAACAGACTAAGTGTCACAACCCGTAACCAGGGTCGATGACATGGCAGTGTCTCATTGGTTAATGAAACACCAAAGCCGACAAACAGAGTTACTAAAAGGAAATTCAATTATGATATAATCCAAAAACAAGAGTTAAGTAGCGGAATTAAATTACTATAAGTGATATACTAAGAATTACAAATGAAAAAGGGTCCAACAATGCTATTTATGAAATAGTTCTATGAATAAGTGAATAAAATAACTAAATCTCTACTAAGCCGGTTATGGATCACTCTTCATGTTCCCCTTCCCATGCTCTATCATCAATATACTCGTCATCACCTGCACAATAAGCGGATGGACTGAGCTCCGGTGCTCAGTAGGGACCTGATAAACACAATAGGCACATAACACATTCCCAATCCCAAAACACAAGTTATATGACTCAAAATCAAGTATCAAATATGGCCAAAACATGAATAAACAAGTTTAAACAAAAAAAAAAATAAGCGAGATAACCATACTCTTCATATCCAAGCACTTACACAACCGAATGTACGACAAGCACCATGCTCTACTCATACGGTACACACGATTACACACTTGCTTAGACACTACGAGCACAGCTACTGCTATGACACGACTTCCCACCATTCGAGCTCAGGTATCTAATCACGACTCTACGACAATAATTGCAACGGTCCTAGTTATAGTCCAAACTAGGAGGGCTCAAATAGTTCATCACATGGGTTCAGTTTCACTCCCTGAACGACGGATGCAAACTTTAAGGACTCATTCTACATTGTATCATCATCCAACACCTTGGACTCCACAAAACCGTTGCAATCCCAATGATAGTCCACATCAGGTTAAGGCTCACGCAGAAAGACCCTCGGGATCAAGGACACATCGCATGACCCCTCGGAATCTCTCCAATTTCATATCGTATCATATACTTCAATCGAACGAGTCCTGTCATTGAGTAGATCCTAGACACGAGCTCAAAATAGGGCGACGACTCGGTCGACCAAAACCACTTAGGACTAAAGACGAACGACTCCAAGTATTATTCAATTAAGATAACAAAGCGATAAAACAATTAGGCGAGTTCATCAATTGACCAATTAACAATTCACGAATAACTATAAAGATGTACAATTAGATACATAACGAATTACATAAACGGTGAAAACATTTCAGATTATATCTCATTAAATAAACATAACAATTTCAAGATAGATATTCGATTAATAAAACAATAAACACAAACGTGCAATTAATTCGCAAATCAACAGTTCATGCACTAATTCACGTCAAATCAGTAATTAAATAATCCAAAACAGTACCAACATATATATATCATTTCTGGACAGAAAATAATATAAAAGCAGGGTCCCTACCTCTTACGAAAGTAATTAAATAAACAAACCCGTAACAGCACTGCCCAGTCTCGCTTTCGGTGCGATAACTTTCTGCTCGTGACTCGGAATGACGTTCCGTCTGCGCTCACTCGAACCTTATCCAATTATCTTCGTATCGATATATTATAGACTGAAAACGAACAGGTAACGCTCCCTCAGTGTTCTCTCAAAGTTCTGGACATATCCTAAAATTTACCGAGAAAACTCTCACTGATGCTTGCCACTTACTGACCGCCTTACCTATTTTTTATTTGTTGCCCACGTCCGATTCATACACCAATCCCTGGACCCTTTATTTATTGTTATGCCTCTCTATTTTTTTTTAACTTTGGTCATCAAATTGTCGATTCTCATATGTATATATATTACTTTTCTAAAGAAAACGTCTGATGTTTTGTTTACTTTTCTTTTAATTTCTTTTAATTCCTTTCAATTCTAAAACCCCCAACTGATGCCCTCTGCCTTCCTATTTATTTTCCTTATTAATTCCAATTAACTACTCCTCTAAGTGAATTACAAATAGGTCCCTTAATTACGATAAATGCACGAAACGACCCTCACAAACGTACCAAAAAAAATAACACGTGACATGTTATAAAAATAAATAGACACGTAAACACATAATCGCGCAAAATAAATTACGCCTACGCAATAAATCACACAAAAATAAATTAAATATAAAATAACACGTAAGCAAAAGTTACGGGTTTCACACTAAGTTCAGACAAGGGTCCCCAAACATTTGCCGGTAGTACTTCTCTAAGTGCTATTGGGATAAGTCTCTCCATGAATACATGAGAATCGTGACTCTTCATTCCAGACATTTTCAACTCTTTCATATCAACGCATCGCGCCAAATTCGATGCATATCCATCCGGGAGCCTTAATTCTTTAACCCACTGCAAAACCATTTCTTTTTGAGGCTTGGTAAGAGTGAAACATGCCTTCGGTTTTGTTGCTTTACCTCGGCCATCGTGTTTAATATTCAATTTCGGACGATTGCAATACCTTTCAACATCCGCTCTAGCTTTAACATTGTCTTTAGTTTTACCTTTCACGTCCATCACGGTGTTAAAGACATTATCAAACACGTTTTTTTCATTATGCGTGACATCAATGTTGTGTCTTATCAAAAGTGTCCGCCAATAAGGTAAGTCCCAAAATATACTACGTTTAGCCCAACTATGATCCCGTCCCCTGCCTTGCTCTTTACCGATCTCTTCAGCTGTATCGGTAATTTTTTGATAATCTCTAACTCTAAGGAACATTTCATGACCACTAAGGCGAGTCGGCGGGTCTGCTCTCTCTTGTTGCCGGTCCTTTCGGAATCCCTTTGCATCTCTTCTAAAAGGATTATCAGGTGACAAGAAGCATCTGTGGCAATCGAACCACGATTGTTTCCCTCCGGATCGCAAATGGAACGCTTGTGATTCCTCCATACAATATGGACAAGCGTGAATGCCAGCTGTACTCCATCCACTCAACATTCCATATCTTTGGGAAATCACTAATTGTCCAAAGTAATGAAGCCCTCAATTTAAAATTTTGTTTTTTTTGAGATATCATAAGTTTCCGCTCCTTCGATCCACAGTTGATTCAATTCATCGATTAAAGGCTGCAAGTACACATCGATCTTGTGCTTTGGATTTTGGGGTCGAGTACAATGATAGTTAAGAAGATTACATTGTTCTTCATACACATCCAAGGGGGGTGATTATAAGGTGTTAGAAGAGCTGGCCAAGAAGAATAGTTCTTCCCACGACATGCCGAAAGGTGCAAAACCATCTGTGCATAACCCAAGCCTTACATTCCGAGGTTCATTGCAAAATCGGTGTGTGTTCTGTCAGAAATGTTGCCAAGCTTCTCCATCCCGTGGGTGATTCATTATTCCCTCTTCCCTCTCACCTGTCTCGAGTGCCATGTCATGTGTCTTGCGGTTTTCTCGGATGCATACAATCTTTGTAATCTTGGAGTAATCGGAAAAGAATACATCTTTTTGCAAGCAATCTCTTTTAATCGTGTATATTTTGATTTCTTTTTCTTAATGTATCTAGCATGGCCACAAAATTTGCATTCTCTACTCTCAACATCATCTTTCCAATACAACATACAACCGTTAACACAAACATCAATCTTTTGCACCGGTAATCCAAGGCCTTTAACCAATTTCTTCATTTTGTAAAAGTCGTCTAAAGCATTATTATTTGGAGGAAGTGCCTCTTTCATCAACTGCGCAAATTTATCTATTGTAGTTTCAGATAAGTTGTCTTCGGACTTAATGCTCAACATCCTGGCGAGTCATTGAAAGCTGTGAATGGTTTGTACAACCATTGTACAGTGGGCTATCAACAACTTTCAACATGTCATAGAATTTTTGTGCCTCTGGATTGGGAGGTTCTTCCACGTCCCTATTTTGCTGCTCATTAAAACTTGGTCCCGCAGCATCAATAATCATATCTCGATAATTGTTCGGTATCGTGTGTCTTTTATAATTATCCATTTCATGAACAAACGGGATTTGAGGCATGGGAATGAATGCCTCACCATGACATGTCCAATTATAATAGTTAGACACGAATCCGTTCATAACAAGGTGATACTTCACAGTATCAGGCATATGAAAATACTTATACCTACAAACCCCACAAGGACACCTAATCCCATCTATTTGTACATTAGCAGACGAACTAACTGCGAAAGCCACAAATCGTTTCAATCCCGCTATAAATTCTTGACTATGACGAGGTCCACTATTCGAATCCATATACATCCAACTACGGTCTTCCATTACAAACACAATATCTGCGTATACAAAGACTTAATAATTAAATGCATATTAACTTTAAATGTTATTTTGATGATTTGTCACCCTTATTTCAAAGTAATTATTAACGTGCGATAATGGCATCTTGTCTACTATTTTAAATGAAATTTTGTCAACTATTTCGATTATTTTCAACATTAGGTTGTTTGTTTGTTGCAATATAATACAAAGATATAAAATAATGAGAGATAATACAAAGACATAAAATGATGGGAGATAATACAAAGAAAAAAATGATGGGAGATAATACAAAGAAATAAAATCATGGGAGATAATACAAAGAAATAAAATCATTGGGATAATACAAAGAAATAAAATCATGGGAGATAATACAAAGAAATAAAATCATTGGGATAATACAAAGAAGCATAAAATTTTGCCACTTTCATATCATCATTTAATATGCAAAAAATAAATGGTATGTTGTAAACCTAATAAAAGGTAAATTGCCCTAAAATTTGATTCTTTGTGAACAATTTGTGCCCTCATGATTTTTTTTGCTCCCTTATACCACATTTTGATTAAGCTAAAGATTAAATGATATAAAAGAGCATAAATATTGACATTAATAACATTATAATAAATAGAGATGAAGAGATTCTCACCAAATACCCAACTGAAATTGGAGGTGTTGGGGAAGTCTTGCGGATGCCGGAGGTGGTGGCGCCGTCTTGGAGTTGCCGGAGGTGGTGGTGATGGGAGGAGGGTGGAGTTTCAAGGTAGATTTTGGAATAAATCACTAGAGGAGATGGTGGTAGTGTTACAAATCGCGGCTGCAGAATATGTAAAGGGGAGGGTTGAAAATAAAGATCCCACGCACTGGACAGACGACGCCGTTTCGGCATTTAAAGTTAGCGACCGAATAGCGACCGATTATGCCATTACGGTCGCTATTCGGTCGCCCATAAGAGAGTTTGAACACTTGTACATTTTTTAAAATAAAGATCCCATTAACTGGAAAGACGACGCCGTATTCGGCATTTAAATATAGCGACCGCATATGGCAGTTCGGTCGTTATTCGGTCGCCCAAAAGAGAGTTTGAACACTTGTAAATTTTTGAAAATAAAGATCCCGCGCACTGGACAAGACGACGTCGTTTCGGCATTTAAAGTTAGCGACCGAATAGCGACCGCCATGTTCGGATCATCCGAGCTTTTCTCGGATCGACCGAACCGAAACAGAGAGTTGAAGCTTTTGGTCGGATCAGCCGAGGTCCCAGTTCGGTCGACCTAAGCATAATCGGTCGCTATTCGGTTGCCCAAAGGAAAGTCTGAACACTTGCCAATTTTCGAAAATAAAGATCCCACGCACTGGACAAGACGACGTTGTTTCGGCATGACGTATAACGACCGAATAGCGACTGCCCTGGTATATTCGGTCGCTATTCGGTCGCTCAACAGAAAATCTGAACACTTATAAAATTTTGAAAATAAATATCCAACGCACTGGACAACACGACGCCATTTCTGCATGAAAACATTAGCGACCGAATAGCGACCCTTTAGGCATATTCGGTTGCTATTATTTTCCCGGATTCCGTTTTTTATAATATAGCGAGGTTTTTAAAGATATATAGTAACCTTTTGCCTATTTTATTTCATCATTAATGAGCATTTATTAAAAATTTAGTTACACTACTTAATAATTCACGTAAATGTCAACACAAATGTTTTACTTGAATTGTTCTGCTTCAGGTCAATACAGGTATTTTGTCAAAAGGTATAAGTATACTTGTTTCACTATTCAGGTTAATGTATACATATGTATAAGTATACGTTTTACTTGTTTCACTATTCAGGTTTTTATATATCTTTAAAAACCTTGCTATTTTATAAAAAAACGGAATCCGGGAGAATTTATCGACCAAGTACGACCGGGTATATATCCGTTCATCGTACATAGCGATCGAACGTGAATGTTTCGGTCGCAATTAAAATCCGTCGCTACTACGTCGCTAAACCCTAACCCTAAACCCTAAGACGGTCGCTATTCGGTCGCCTCGTCGGTCGAGTATGTAGCCAATTTTTCCAATGAGCGAACAGTGGGTAACTATATAATGGACTCCCCGCACAAAAAAACAATCGACTATCTTCCATTCAAAACAAAACATAAACCAATCAGCTCTCTTCCATTTCAACAGAAAAACATAAGCAAAAAATGTAAATTCCAAAATAATCACAAAACTTAACTTAAAAAAAAGCATTAAAAGCTAACAATAGTTACAAATTCATACAAAATTAACTAAATAGTCTATTGACTCCCCAAAACATCATCGACAGTTAAAGGGTCATCGTCATAGTCTGATTCTAACTCATCGTCTAAGATGCAACTCAATTTGCCCTCTATCTCCGAGGCACTTAATACAACTGGTCCCTATTTGTTAAAATTTCAGCTAACATACTAGCTAGACCCTTGTTTCTCTTCTTTTCCCTCATCTTGAATTCTTTTTTTTGGTCGGCTAGTTGTTTCTTAAAATCTTCTTCCATTTCGCTCCGCATTTGGACCATGTCTGACTGCGACACCGCCTGACTGCCTCGCTTCATTGTCTTTACCACATCACTAAAGGAACCGAGTCCTTGGACACGGCCCTTTCTTAGCCCACCCGCAGCCTCAGCAGACAACTCAATCTGCGTCGGCAAATCCGGAGGAGGCAGTCCGGCTTGAGTTGCTTTGTTGGCGGCGGCGTCATAAACCTCGTGGAACACCCGCTGTCAAAAAAATTGTCATTAGGATATTACATTAAATAACTAATATCAAAAAAGGAAAAACGGTAATTAAATACTTACAGACAACTCTCTAGAATCTACATCAACCCATTCGCCTTTCTTTGGCCCGAGATGGTGTTGATGAACATGATCATAACTGGCCGAGAATGGGACTGCATGTCCGGCCTCCTTTTCCTGTTAAACAAATTCATTAAATACGAACAAAAAAACACATACATTATAATAATACGTAAATTAATAAAGATCCCTGTACCAGGTCTCATGTGGTGCTCAATGTGGTCGAGCGAACCTCCCGTGTGCTTCATCGGGCCTTTTCCACCCCTTCCTTCTTTCCTCGTTTTTGTCGCTTGTGCCGACTTGGCTTTAAATTCCGAGTCTTCCAGTACTCTTCAAGTCGCGCCCAATCCGTCTCAGAAACCCATTTCGATTTCTTATTTTTTTTCCGAGCGTCGCTCATAAGGCCGCTAAGTCTCCTCGTCAGTATGGTACGCCAAACCTGTCTTGACGCCATCCTCATGCTCGGGGAGCCCAGCTATACTTTTTTCCGCAATTTGAAATAATGTTAGATAACTAAATTCGAATACTTCTAAATTTAAAGACTTCTAAATTCAAACTTATTTTCTAATTTACTTACCTTGAACTCGTCCCCACCACATATTTTCTTCTTCCCGGGAACATCCTTGATGGTGCTATATGCCCCCTTGAAGCGATCTTGAAAAAATAGAAGTAATTGCGTCGAACAAATTTGGATGCCAACTCGAAACTATAATAGCAAACAAAAAATTTGATTAGTTACTATAATGACGACAAGTAGTATAATTAGCTTATAGGAAATAAATTAGTTACTTACGTGCTGAGGGTAGGGTCTGCAGGGAGAATACGCGTATCTCATCGTAGACGCAACTCCGCCGTGAATCGAGCAGCGCCGGTGGGACGAGTCGACCGTTGAGTCGCCGATCCCGCTACTGGCGTAGACTCGACCACGTGTACTACCGCAAACGCATCCCGAGATGTTTGTGCATCATCGACTCGTGATGGAGGTGTCGAATGCGGCACGGGAGCAGATCACGGTGTCTCCACCAAATCTGGTGATGAACCAGGCTGGGAGGTGGAGGCCGGAGCAGACGTGGCTGGCAAACCAAATGGTAAGGCTACTCGTATACCTTTCCTTGGCGGCATCTCTGAAATACACGGAAAGAATAAAAATTTGTGACTTATAAGTTATAACTTTCCAGTTTCAACACAATCGCTCCCATTTTAAAGCATTCAATTTCCTAAGATGCCTAAACATTGAGATATAACTAGGCCTCTATGCTCTTAGAGCAAAATGCTAAAGCATACAGCGTGAGAAACTTTTCTATCTAGTGAAAGCAATTTAAAAGAGCACCAAAGAAATAAGAAAGGAAGCCTTGTCCCACCATAAAAAGAAGCAAGATAAATAGCAATTTAGCCCATAAAGAAGCAAAATCCAAGTTGTGGAACGTGTTTATAAATAAAGAAACTTCAAGAACACATATGACTGAAACTTGAAGAACACTTATGCTAAAGAAATGACCAAAGAACTATCTAGAAATACTTATACAATTACAAGCAATCGAGACAAATCAGATATGACCTCCAAGTGCGATCGCTTTATTCAATTCAATGGTCCACAGGGCGATCGCTTTATTCAATTCAATGGAAATATAAATATTATCCCATGCAATTTAGTATTAGTTGATTTGAAGTTTTGATCAACATCAAAACTGAGAAAAGAACGGCAAACTACCACCAAAATATAATACTAATAATCAAGCAAGTCTATTCAACTATGCATAGCACAAATTCAGACACAAGAAGAGGTCATCTACAACTATTTCAATATCCATCGCCACTTCTACTCGGATAAGCTTAACTCATAATCAAATTACACATCGAATCATACGAATTTAACATCAAATTTTCAAATGATAAACACAACCAAATTCCGCCAATCTACATTGAATAATATATGCAATAATATAATGTACTCCCTCAATTTCATAATATAAGAACATATAAGAATGGCGTTTTCACCCTTCCAACCATGCTATGAACTATCCTAGGTAGACCCTTAGCTTCTATTCTATTGCACTATAGCCATATGTAACTCAAATAAACATAGTCTAAGACTAAGTTCTGATTAGCATAGACTCATGCAGATCCACTTGTCTTGTGTCTTTTTTCAGCCATCAAAATTTAGTTTCTACGATGCAACAAAACCAATCTACACATCGAGGAGAAACTTACCACCAATCAAGGAGATCTTGTGTCTTGTAGAGCGTAAAAATGAAATATTGATGAGGAAGTATTTATAATTTTGATTTTACATTTTGATATAATGGTAATCAAAATGCACCCTATCAAAATTTGACATTCATTGGCCTTTTTCATTTTTTACCAATTCTTTATATATATATATATAGCCATCCATGGATGCATTTTGAACAAATTCATAGCTTTCTATAATTGTGAAATCATATCAAATCACTTTTTTCTGAATTCAGAGTATCTTGGCAGTAGATAATAATGACCAATGTGTGAAAGAACATAGGAGTAAAAGATACATTCATATCATTGTAAAATCAAACGCTAAAACATACATTATATACCGTGGCGGATCTAAAGGTGGGGAGAAACATCGAGGAGAATCTTACCACCAATGTAAAATCAAAATTATAAATACTTACCATCAATATTCCAAATCCCCTTATTAGTAGTATCCCCAATCAATCAGCTCTTACTGCAACCTGTAAAACAAAACAAAAAAAAAAGATCAAAACTTTGAACATTCAAGAAATGAAACAAAACCCATCTAAAATATAAGCAGTAAAATAACAGATTTTTTCTATTCAAGATTAATACATTTTGGTGGGGAAAAAAAAATTCACCCCAGATAACAATAGAGTTTGACACTGATGTTCTTGAGACTTTTTTTGACAGAGCACTGAAGTAAAGTTAGTATTTTTTAGAAAAACCCCATTTTTTCTTTTTCTGAAAAGTAAGACAAAATAAGAGGAGAATAGGTGGTGGCGAAATGGAGGGATGGCAGTGGCGAATCACTTACTCTGGGGTGGCGTCGGAGATGCTAGGCGGTGGCGAAATGGCAGTGGCGAAGTGGAATGATGGAGGTGGCGAGGTGGAGGGATGGAAGTGGGAGAAGAATTCCGTCGTTGAATGATTTAGGGATTTCGCCGTGGAAGAAGAAGAATCTTCTTCCTTCCTTTTATATTTTTTTTGAGAAACCAGTCTACAAAACGACGTCGTTTTAACACTGTTATAACTTCCGTCGATATTCGGTCGTTATGTTCCGTCGGTATTCGGTCGGTACAACACACAAAACGATGCCGTTTTGTGTTCTTCATTTATTACTTTAAAAATATAACCGTTATACGTTCCGTCGGAATTCGGTCGGTACTTTCCGTCGGTCTGCGGTCGGTACAACACACAAAACGATATCGTTTTATGTCATTCATTTATTACTACAAAAATAAACACCGTTATGTTTTCCGTCGGTATTCGTTTGTTAATATCCGTCGGTATTCGGTCGTTATATATTCCGTCGGTAAACGGTCGTTAATATCCGTCGGGATTTGGTCGTTAATGGTTAACAAAACGACGGCGTTTTAATTTAGTCAACGGGACTGATTGGGCCTACGGATGGGCGACGGAATAACGACCGATGTGTTTTCAGTTTCTATTCGGTCGCCATTACGTCGTTAAATTTGTGACCAAAATTTTCGGTCGTTATTTAACTGTTTTCTTTTAGTGAAAGCTCAACAACTAACCTCAAGATTCTTCTAGAAGATGAGCACACTGGATCAAAGATCAGAAACCGTGTGAGCATAACTGCTCTAACAGATTTTCCCGCCCAGTCTGCAAGTGGATCATAGTGCATTTTAGCAAACACCTGATGTGCAGTATAAGAGGTGTAGGTTAGCATTAGCAAAGCATAATTTACTTGTACTTTGTAATTAGAAAACTATAAATAGGACCTTTTGTACCTTTTTGTGATCAATGAGAAAATATCTTCTTCTCTGAATTTCTCTTTGTTTTTCTCTTCTCTGATTTCGTGATAGACCTTTCAATTCTGTGAAAATTAGCTCGTGGGTTTCCATATCCTCGTAAAATTAATTGACAATGAGAGATGTTAAATCAATTTAAGGCCCGCTGCTCTTCTTGGATCACGCGGGGACAGATGATCGCTCGTCGCCCTATATTCTCTCTCCCACCTTTAAAGTTTCTCCAGCACACAGCCATGCATGCATTGGATAATTTTGGATAAGGTTCGATTGTCGTGTTCTTTTGTGATTTTAGTTCATCACTCTTTCTAATTCGTTGATTGTATTGTTATATGTGGTGAGAGCAATGTTTATATACGGTTATTGATCTAGTGTAAACCAAGATTGGTTGACCGTATTGAAATTTTGCACTTATCATTTTTGTAAACCAGACTAATGAAAAGATATATAAACTTCTCACCATTGCGATACAATATTGTGTACATTATGAATTTGTAAATTTATTATAATGTGTTTGTATCGATTAACACTTGAGTAATTACACAATGGCATATCACTTCGATGACTCAAACGTAGCACGTGCTCATCCTCAACTATTTTGAGATTGAGAATCCACGTAGAATTGGTAGCAACATAACATGCATTTTTTTTTTTTTTTGAAGCCCGAAAGGGCGTTGTGGAAATATATGTAACCCGATGGCTTTTACCATCACACTATAATCGTTGTGTAATGAGGTTTGTCTACATGCATGTACAATGAACAATGTACTCAATGCCTGTGCTTGGCGAAAACGTTTATGACTCGTCTACAAAGTTTGTCAACAATTTTATTGTGTTGTTGCGTACCACCCTCGTATTTCGTCAATGCTTGAATCGGTCTAACATTTTCGTTATAAGTCGTCGTGCTTTAATTGATTACCGTTTCTAATTCATTGGCTACATCGTTGTGTGGCAAGAGATAGTGTTCATACATGATCATAGGTTAAACATAAACTATGGTTTATTGCCCATCATCAATTCCACACTTGTCAACCATTTACAAAGTTTGACTAACGAAATATGCCTAAGAGACTTGTGCTTTTCGATTCGCATCCAACTAGAAGTAATATACTTCAGAATCTTTTTGTTTTTTAGACAGATTCCTATTCAAAGAGTGCATAACCGCATGGATAAGCTCACACTAACCCGTCAATTTGGGATTCACCCAAGCTTTATCCTGGTCATGGATAGATCACCCAGATTCGGGTTCATAAGCAGTGACAATTGCCCTATGAAGACTCGCTTTCGCTACGGCTCCGGTTGGTTCCCTATGGTTTATTGCCCATCATCAATTCCACACTTGTCAACCATTTACAAAGTTTGACTAACGAAATATGCCCAAGAGACTTGTGCTTTTCGATTCGCATCCAACTAGTAGTAAAGGAACACATGTGATCATGTTGTGCCTGCCGTGTACATATTACTGATACTTGATGTTTATCAATCATATTGAGATACGCTTATCAACCACTTAATAAACCTGGTTAACAAAACATGCCTAACGACTTATAATGATGTTACGACGTTTGTCCCTATTCTTTAACTATGACCTTAAAAGTGAGCAACTAATATGTTTGTCGAAAGCGTCTAAGGACTGTTGTACAAAAATTTCAACGTTATTAAAGTGTTAGTGTTGCATTGCACCCTCCCATGTTTCGTCAATAATTGAATCGAATTATGGATAAGATTCGATTGTCGTATGTCGTTGTGCATAATTTTGTAATTAACTAATTGGGTCTTATATGTGGTGTAGGGGTATTGTTTATACAACTGTTATTGGTCAAGCGTAAACTATTGTTGGTTAACGGTCATTCCGCAATTGTCAACCATTTAATAAAACTTGTCTCAATGACTTATAACTAGTGTCAAGATGTATTCAAAAGGTGTACAACACGACTTTCTAAACATATGATTTTTTGTGCATGATTACACAACCTAAAAATCCACCTCGAAATATAGATCGAAATTCAATTGGTAGTGAAAACCACACATTATTGTTTCTATAGGTTTATCCACTTACTTGTACTATGACGACCTACGTAAACAGAGGAACAACGGATTCTAACGTTTTTTCTGATTTTAATAAGTCTAACAAACTCAATAAGAATGATTGGCTTATAACTACCGACACAGTGTCTTTATTAGTGGTTACTACATGGTACTGTAAAATCAGTGTAATGTGTAATTATTCATTATTTGTTGTGGTTAAAACTATCAATAAGATGTTTTTCGTACGATTGTTTGCTCGTAGTAGTTGAACTCTTGGTTTAAAAAAGTGCGCCTAGGCATGAGGCGAGGCGAGGCGAGCATGAAAATGCCTCCGAGGTATGAGGCGAGGTGGTGTCCATGAAGCGAGGCTGAGGCGACTAAGGCGTGCATTGCGCGACTGAGGCGAATCGTTACGCACAAAAATGAAACAACTGCATCATATGCTAATATTTCTCGTTGACCTAATTAAAAAGAGGTCCGCTTCCTTTTCTTTGTATCTTGCCACTTCAGAGTTTGCTGCTCTTCTTCTTCTCAAAGGTATGTTCTTCAATCTTTCTTCATCTAATTTCATCTTCTTTCTTCTTCTTTAATCTTCTTTCAACCTCTTTTTTTTTTTCTTCTTCTTCTTCTTTTTTTGATAATATTTTATCTTCTTCTATTATCTTATATTTAATATTTTATTTTCTGATTTTTTTATTTTCTGAATTTTATTTTCAGATTTTTGTTTTTCTTATTTTTTTTTTGTCTGCTTTCATCTTCTTCTATATGAATATGCTTTATGTTTTATTTTCCATGTTTTTTTACTCAAATTTTAGATGTTGGACACTTGTAAATGATGGTAGTTGTCTTTTTTATGCATTTAACAGTTTCACGATATTTTTGTGTGGACAATTTGGGATGTAGTATAAAATATATGTATTCATAATATTGAAATAATGTTTCTAATACAAAATTGTATATAAATTTAATTTATGAGAATTTTTGCAAAAATAGAGCGCATCGCGTCCTTGAGGCGTGCGCCTCGAACATTCGCCTCGCGCCTTTTAAAACTAAGGTTGAACTATTTATTGTAAAACACAAGAGGGGGGTGAATTGGGTTTTAACTAATCTTGGCAACTTTTTTTATAGCTTTGCAATGCAAGTGAAAGTATAAGCAAGATGAACAAAGGCTAAAGCAAAACCCAATCAACAAGACAAAGGATTTATAGTGGTTCGATTCACTTAGAATCTACCTCCACTACCTTGAGCCGCACCCAAGGATTTCAAACACTTCACTAAGAAGATGCCCACACAAAGTAGGACTTTTACAATTGCCCACACAAAGTAGGACTTTACAACCAAAGGATGCCCACACAAAGTAGGACTTACAATAATAACCCTATCACTAAGAAAGGGAATTAAGAAAGGTTAAGTACAAGGTTGTTCACTCTTCTAAGTGAAAGATATAGTACCTTTGAAGCACAAACAAGTTAGCTCTTGAACATATGAAGTCCACTCTTTGTCTTGCTTTTGAAAGAATACTCTTGAATGCTTTAGATCATAAGGATGAAGAGTATTTTGCTTTGAAAGTGTTTTGGCTTGATGAGAGATCAATGAATATTTGATATGCAAGCCTTGGAATGTTTCTCTAGCTTTGGAGTATAAATACATTTCAAAATAGGCTGAAAATCGAGTCTCCAACGGTCAAAAAGCGGCTAGTAGAAAGCGAGTTCGGTGGACCGAAAGCAGGCGAGTTCGGATCCACTTAACGAGGTTCGGTCGACCCGAACCCCTTCATGGTCGACTCAAGCTCACTTTTCCAAGTCTCGGGTTTTCGACGGTTCAACCGAACTTGAGCTCGGTTGACCGAACTTCCAAAGTGATTTTTCACACGTTTTGAAATCTTTTTAAAAGTCTTTTTAAAGTCTAAAAAGGTTTTCCTAAAAGATAACAAATAAGAATACTTGGAAAACTTTTCTAAAAGACTTATACTTGAAATCAAAGGCTTTTTGGATAAGAACACATTTGAAACTTTTGCCTTTTGAAAACGTGTTTATGAAATCATGTATGCAAGACTAGAGTGTAGAGCTTATGTTCATAAGAGCTTTGGTTAGAGCTTTAAGGATTACGACTAATGACGACAAAGCTAAACTAACCAAACTAAGTCTTCAATCTTCAATCTTCATAGATGAGCCTTGAATAGTATGACTTTGAATCTTGAACATGGCTTGATTGAAGTACTTAGAGCTTCCTACAAGATTTCCAATATTCTATCACAAAGATTAAGATCATTAGACACAACATCAAATGTTTGTCCAATATCAAAAACAGAGTTCGTTCGCCCTTAGGGCTTACATTTATTCCAGTTTATTTAAGAATTGATTTGGTTAAAACTATCAATACGATATTTTTTTGCAACGATTGTTTACTCGTGGTATTTAAACTATTTATTTTAGTTTATTTCGTTTTAAAAAGATTGTTTACCCACAACAGTTAGAGTATCGAATAAAGATCCAATATTAGTTTCTTTAATGTTTCACGATTTCTTATTTGATTTAGAAAGACTATTTAGTATCGGATCAACACTCGTAGTAGTTTGCTTAGTTATTCATGACTTTGTATTCGTTTTAGAAATATGGATTAGAGTATTGAATCATAACTCTATCGAATTTTTAATGTTTCACGAGTTTCTATTCGTATTAGAAAGACTAATTATCATCAACACTTACAATATTGAATCAATACTTAATTTCAATTTCTCTAAGGATTTATGAGTTGATATCCATACATATGGCAAATCATGCATTCTGCAGGAATCATTAAAGCAAATATGTCCAAGTTTTTTTCCTTCACATGTAGATTTGGAGACTCAAAATGAAACAAATAGATTTGTACCCATTTGAAGAAGATTAAGAATCTGAAGAAGAAAAAAAAAGATGAAGAAGTTGAAAGATCAAGCAACACAAGAATCTAAGCATAAAGTAGGTGGAAGCAAGAATGAAAGCGTTAAGCATAAAATCTAAAGAACTCTAACCAATGTAATATCACATTCCAGCCATGAAGTAGGTGGTATAATATCCTGAAACCTCTCCCCAAAACTGCATTAAAAATAAATGAAAAAACAAAAAATAGAATTATAAGGGATTTTTAGATTTTTAGAAAGGAAAAAAAAAAACTAAGGACTTTGTATTCATTATGATGAGAGCAAGCATAACGTGCAGGACCAGAAACAAAGATATTATTATGTCATTCTAGATTGTTGATCAGTTAATATGGAATCCTAACTGCAATTTTTATTTGAAGTAATTCTCTAAAGAATCTTAAATAAATTTTGAGCTACAAACTCATAATACCTTCCAATATTTAGAGAAATTACCAGAATTCAAACATTTGAATATGTATATATATTTCTTGTGGTGATGTGGGAGCAAGGAGGGGGGGATTTAATACAACGAAAAAGACCGGCTAATGACTTTCGGTTTGGCTCCACATATTTCCTTCTCTTTTTTTCTAATGTGGACTATTATCTATGAAAAAACAAGAAATTAGATGGAAACTCAGCGTTTAAATATCAAACTTTCAGAAAGTGCAAATTTTGTCAAAGCCAAAATTTATAGTGAAGAAATCATCAAAAGTAGGAGCTATGTTATTCAGACACGGGTACGTGTGTCGGGTATTGGTATGTATTTAGATGTCCGGTATTTAAACATCTAAAATAAAAAATACAGGGACACTTTTTCAAATTCGGACATGAATACGAGGATACAGAAATAAATTTTAATTCATAATAATAAAAAAATAGTTAATCAAAAGGCAAATGAATGAGATTTCTTAGGAACTTTAAAAAAATTTGCAACAGGTACTTCTCAGAATGTGATAAGATTTTGAATGTTTTTTTTTTAAAGAGATCTTAAATGATTTATAATTTGAATTTAAAAATCAAATCAAATCACAAAAATCTCTCACTAATTTTTTCACATGTGCTAATTTATAATTTGAAAATTCAAAATTCAAAACCACAACTGTTTCCCACTATTCCCTCCCATTATTATCTCCCAAATGTTAATTAATTGATTAAAAAAAATAAAAACAAATACAGCTGCCTTCCAAGTTCCAACATATTCATAAATAATAATAAAAAAAACTGTCCTCAACTTCTCTTCCCTGGTTCCCCGTTGTCTCCTCTCCATGATTCCACCAACCCTAATTCATTATCTTCCTTTTTCTAACAATTGCAGCCACAATAAAGATTCAAAACATGCCAATTTCAAATCCCATGTTAGAGTCTTCTCTATTACATATTCCCTTCAATCATTGCTGCAATTTTGTTGAAGCACCAAACTCCGCCCAAATTCACAGTCGGCAGCCATAGTCAAAGTACCCATATGGAATTGACCATGTCAGGTACGTTTGCTATACCAATACCAGCATCATACCCGGTGGACACGGATACAACATGACTAACTGGAGAGTCCGAGTAACATAGGATTGGAGAGAACGAGAGGAAAAAAGTAACTAACATGTCACTTGCTGGTTTCGTTTCTTCACTCTTTTTAACTTTCCTCTGCTTCATTTCTTCATGTTCACTATCAAATCTTGAATCGTCTTTCTCATTAGATTTTTTGCTAGAAACCTTGTCTTTCTTTCTCCTTTTGAATTTCTGATTCTTTTCATTGCTAATATCAGATGACTTGATCAAATTGTTAGGAGAATCAGTTTCCACGCCGACTCCAATTGAAAACCTACAATTAATCAACAGTTGGAAATTCATTCATAAATTTATCCTAAATTCGCAATGCGACCAAATAATAGACGTATAACCATACCAATTATCTAGAAATAGACTAATGTCAATTATTTTCTTGACATTTTTATTCCCTAAAAGTAGACAAAATCATGCTTCAGTTTTTATTTAGGGTTAATACCTGGTAATGTTAACTAAGTCTTTTTGTTTCTCTATTTCTTTTTCGTGTTTTTGTAGGTAACTAAGAAGTGTCCATCAATTATTTTTCTCTATTTTTTCCTTTTTTGATTATTTTCAGTACAAATATCAAATGATCAGTTTCCACGTGTTGTCAGAAAACATAAAACAATCAATATGTGGAAATGTATTTGTAACTCCATCTACAGAACAATAGCATATGTGTCATACTTTAACAATCAATACGTGCCATTACATCCGTACCTGGCAAAAAGTGCTACTATGACTTCAACACTTTTGAGATTGATATTTTGGGCATCAAGAGTTCCTCTAACCTCCTTAATATTCTCGTCACTGCTTTACAATCAATTTATAAGAAGGGAATAGAAACACGGAAGTATGTCAGATCCCATCTATTTATGTCACTGAACAGACTTGCATTGTAAAGGTAGTATATAAAAATCATTACTAGTAAAATAAACTAAGAGTAAAGAAGTGAGGTTACAAAAATTAGTGAATGAACATAGTATTAGACTAAAGAAAAACAATGAAAGCCTAAAATGCAGTCCTAATAGGTGGCTCAAGTACCTATTGAAATGAATCTCATGTGAGCTGGACTTTACTTTTGAGCACATATTTTTCCGGTTTATTTATTAGGTGAAAGTATTTGAATGGAATTGAGACTAGATGATACAAGTATAAGAATACCAAGTGGGTAGAAGTAGAAGAATGCAGAGTTTTTCACAATTTAAACAATCAAAACAATATGGTAATCATTGTCATTAATTTCCAAAAACTTACTGATGCGAAATTTGCAAATGCACAAATATCAACAAGTAATAAAGTAATAAGTACAAGATTGTCCCAACGAAGATTGTTTATCTAACTGAAAAATTATCTTACTTATAACCTAAATTAAACCAAATTAGGGATTAATTAATTAAAACTAAAAATGAATAACAATTAAAATAAATTAAATATGCATTTAAAAGAGATAAAAAAATATATGTAACGAATGAACTAAGACACCTCTAATCCAGTCTACTCCTTTTCTGTAAAATAAATAATTCCTTAATTTAAGTCTCAAATAGATTAATGGTAGAAATTTCCGAATATAAGCTAGACTCAATCTCTTGGCGAAAAACTTCTAGTTTTAGAAAATAAATCAGTCGTATCTCTACGTGATTTTAAGACCTAAAACCGCATAAAACTTTGTGGACTTTCCCTACCTTTTGTTTCCTACTCGCTAGAAACCACACAAGGAAATCGAATCTATCTTTAGTCAATTTTACGTCATGTTGTTATTATCCTTGATCCAATTAAATATAGAACTTCTCAGCCTCTACAAGTAATTTACATTCATGCAATAGTTGATCAGAAAATCGCAAGCATTAAAAATAAATAATATCAATTAATCATATTGTCGAAATACATAAATTAATAAAAATCAAATATATACATAAAAGTTTCGACCTTCAAAAAAGATTTTAGTAACAAGAAAACTAGCTAAAAATAAACATGAAATAAAAATAATAAAAGAAATAACCTGATGACGAAACGATCCCGAACTCCAAGCTTAGCTCCTTCACTCTGTTCCTCGGCTTGGCCGAGCATTCATTGTCTCCAGGGATGGCCGAGTGATCTAGGATGGTCCCAAGATCTGATCCCAGGGGATGATGTGGTATGTACAAGGGGTGGCTTTTCCAGTAGCCGCATGGTCTTCTTTATATAGGCAGGGGAAGATTAATTTGATAGCAACTCCAAGTCCCATATAATTCTTCAAAAGGGAATAAAAATCTGATGTAATTAGGTAGCTCCATATTTTGGCACGTGGTCTCTTTGACTTTTGATTTCCTTCAGGATTCCAATTTATTCTAATTCGAAATTGACATTTTAGCACATGTCAAATATAATTCTTCTTTTTCTTTTATGTCCAAAATGCGATTAACCTGTATCAAATTTTAGAAAATTAGTGAATTAATTTCATAAGAACATTTTTAGGCATATTCACTCATAAGGACTAATTTAATAAATTATTTCTCTCGATTAAGTTCAAAACAAATATGAAAATAATCCAAAATAATGGTAAAATGTAGGCTCATCAACTACCCTCCACTTAAAATTTTGATCGTCCTCGAGCAAAGGGAACAATTCATAGGAAAAAGAACCACTTAATTTTTTTTTTTTTTTTTTTATCTTTCCATGAATCTCAACATTCTCGTTACTAGCTTCAAAAATTCGCACATCCATAAACCAAAAAGTTTCAATCCAAATATAACAATAAATATAACAAAACTAATAGACTCTTATTATGAATACTTGAGACATACTATGGCAATACCGTGGACTTGAATCAACACTTAAACCGGTAATAATAATAAAGAACACTTTCTTGATAATAATAAAACAACCCCATCCTTGTTAACTTACATATTCTCCACTAATGAAGACAAATCAATTCACTTGGGTCTATTAGGAATTTTCGGCTTATAACGTTAGGCTAGTGAATTGGCTAACAAACGAAGGGATATGGTGTTCAAAATTGAGAGGGAAAAAGTAAAGGGAAATATGCTTATTATTACAGGACTTTACCATGTAACATTTTTCATCTCAAAACATACTCAACTTCACACTTTATCTCCATGTATTCTTGGGAATTCAAGAACAAGAACCATTGAGAAAGAATGAGACACATTATCTCGATGTATGAACTCATCGTCTTCTTTCTACTTTATTTTTTTTTCTCCTGTTCTTTTTTTTCCATCTTTTTTTTTTTTCTTTCAAACGAACTCATAACTTCCACAACCAATTTCAAATTCTTCAACAACACCATCTTCTCATAACTTTACTAATAACACTACAAGAAAAACGCCTATTCGCTACGGATTTTAGCTACGGAATTATTTCCGTAGTTAATGTTTCTATATTAACTACGGATTAGCTACGGAATTATTTCCGTAGCTATTCCGTAACAAAGGCGTAGCAAAATTTGCGGGTTTTTTTTGCGGGTTAAAATTCGCGGGGTTTTATTAGCGGGGAATATTGCCGCTAATTTTTTTTTCCGTTTGCTACGGAAATTTCAGTAGCAAACATATATGAAATTTTATTAATTATTTTTTTTGCCCTTTTTTGATATTATAATTTTATTTCCGTAGCAAATCCGTAGCGGTATTTGTTATCAAACAAAAAAATAAATTAAACTAAATTTTCGTTTGCTACGGAATTACTACGGAAACGTGAATTTTATTGGCGGGAATATTGGCGCTCATTTTTTTCCCGTTTGCTACGGAATTTCCGTAGCAAATATTTATTCCGTTTGCTACGGAAATTCCGTAGCAAACATATATGAAATTGTATTAATTATTTTTGCTTGCCCTTTTCGATATTATAATTTTATTTCCGTAGCGGTATTTGTTATCGAACAAAAAAATAAATTAAACTAAATTTTCGTTTGCTACGGAATTACTACGGAAATGTGAATTTTATTGACGGGAATATTGGCGCTCATTTTTTTCCCGTTTGCTACGGAATTTCCGTAGCAAATATTTATTCCGCTTTACTCACGAAAATTCCGTAGCAAAGTTTTTCTCGTTTGCTACGGAAATTCCGTAGCAAACATATATGAAATTGTATTAATTATTTTTGCTTGCCCTTTTCGATATTATAATTTTATTTCCGTAGCAAATCCGTAGCGGTATTTGTTATCGAACAAAAAAATAAATTAAACTAAATTTTAGTTTGCTACGGAATTACTACGGAAATGTGAATTTTATTGGCGGGAATATTGGCGCTCGTTTTTTTCCCGTTTGCTACGGAATTTCCGTAGCAAATATTTATTCCGTTTGCTACGGAAATTCCGTAGCAAACATATATGAAATTTTATTAATTATTTTTGCTTGCCCTATTTCTACCAAGGAGGTCACCCACACCAGATTGCTCCTCCCTTACCCTTTTCACGACATTTCCCCGGGTGAAAATCCTCTGTCCCCATTTGTGTGTGTCCCCGTGTCCCCAACCAATCAGAATTTACTATATAAATATTTGTTTCAATTATATATACATATGGTGAATTGTGATTGGTTTGAGACACTGGGATACACACAAATGAGGGACGAGATTTTTTGCCCATTTCCCGAATCCCATTCCCTTCGTTTCTTCTTCTTCTTTGTTCTTCTTCTCCCTTCTTCTTTTTCCCCCTTTCTTCTTGCTCCTCCCGCGACTACCACCACCGACGACCGCCCTCTCTCTTCTCTCTTCCTTCTACTCCTTCTTTCTTCTTCTCTTCTCCCTCTATTTTAATTTCTCCCCAAAATCCTAAATCCCTAAATCCCCCAAATTCAAAATCTCTAATATTTATTTATTATTTTTAAAATTTCCTTCTTCCTCTTTTCTTTTCTCTTCTTCCTCCTCTCGGTCTCTCTGCTTAGAGAACCCGCCGTCTGCTGCTCCTCTTCGGCACGACTCTTGGTCTTCCGTAAGTATTTTCTCTCTTTCTCTATTTTCCTTTATTTTCCATTTTAATTTCCCCTAAATTTAAATCACTTTTTTCCCCCAAATCTTCTAAATCCCTAATTTCTAATTTCCTTCTCTTTCTTTTTTCTTTTTATTCTTCTATTTTTCGAGATCAATTTTTTCAAATGACTCTGTCTCACAGTCCGGTTAGCGGCTCCTCTTCTCCGCGACTTCTTGGGTTTCCAGCAAAAGGGTAAATGTTATTATTTTTTCTTTTTTATTTCTATTTTCCTTAATCTTCTTTTCAGTTTTATTTATTTTTATTTCTCAGAACCAGCACTCTCATTTGCCGCCGCCATGCTCTGTGATCAGCCACCTTCGAGGTGATCTCTTTTCGATTTTTTTTTCTTCTAGTATTATTATTATCTAATCTTCTTTTCATTATTATTTCAGATTATGTATTCCCTAATTTTCAGTTTTCTTTTACTTGTTTTTATTGTTTCTATTCTTATTATTTTGTTCTGTTTTCTTCTCGGGTATATCTCCGCCTGCTGCGCCGCTTATCCCACCACCTAGGTAAAAGGCTGCCCTTTTTCCCTTGATTTTCTGTTAATAATACTATCAAACTTATTTATTTTACTTAAACCCTCTGTTTTTTCGAAAATTTTAATTAAATATTTATGTATGAACTAAGTAGTAATACTAAGTAGTAATAATATATGAATTGCAGTAAAAACAGGATTATATCCGAACTAAGTTGTGATAATAAACTTTGCATTTTAATGGATTGTTGCTATTGTTGTTTATTGGTATTATTTTCTGTTTATATCTTTATTCTATTCTAGGTTCTCCAAATTTCCAATCCCCTAATTCTATCTTCTCCCTGCTACTACTACTCGTTTTTCTTTCCTTTGATTGCTACTGTTGTGGTCTGCTACTACTACTATTATTATTACTTTGTTAATTCATACCTCCGATTCCCCTCTTATTAAATTTTCAGCTTGATTATAGTATGTTTCAATCTGTTTCACTTTCTGATTATATCATATTTTTTGGCATTTTCTCGCAATTTCAACTCTATTATAGAATATTTCGGCATTTTTCAGACTTATTTCTGGTGTTTTTCAAATCTGTTTTTGACATGTTTATTCACTTTCGACTTGTTTGGGTATTTGACTTGGATTGTGCTTAAGTTTTTTGTCTTGATGTGAACTTCCCATATTACCCATATTTGTTAAGTTTGTTGTCTTGATGTTGCATAAAGAACTTGAATGGTATTATTTTAGTAATCTTTGTAGCTTTATTACATTGTCTCAAATGCAGGCTGGTTTGTGTCTATGGAGGACCGTAGTTGGATGTATAGGCGGTTGAGGCCAGGAGGTAGGGAATTGAGTGATGAGTTTAAAGGTGGAGTTGATCGGTTTGTGGAATGGGCTTTGAGATTGTCTCCTGATGTTAGTATAGGTGCAATTAGGTGTCCATGTGTTAAATGTAAGAATAGGAGGTTCGAGAAGTCTGAATTAGTGAAAATGCATCTGTACACCAAAGGATTTGTACCTAACTATTTGAACTGGACATGTCATGGTGAACAAATGATCCCAATGCCTCAACCGTCAGTTGTAGAAACTTCTAGCAGAAATGTATCTAGGAATCTACTTCGTGAGATGGTTCTAGAGGCAGCTGGCCCAAGTTTTAACCCCGAACCAATTACTGCTAATATTGAAGAACCTCCTAATCCGGATGCTCAAAAATTTTATGACATGCTAAAGGCGGTAGATACTCCGCTTTGGAATGGATGTACATCCCATTCGCAGCTTTCGGTCACTGCTAGAATGTTGAACATCAAATCGGAGAATAATTTATCCGAGAAATGTTTTGACCAATTTGCACAGTTGATGAAAGAGGTTATGCCGAAACCAAATAATATGTTAGATGACTTTTACAAGATGAAGAAATTAGTTTCGGGGCTTGGATTACCAGTGCAGAAAATTGATGTGTGCTTCAATGGATGTATGTTGTATTGGAAGGAGGATTTGAATCTAAGAGAATGCAGGTTTTGTGGTCATCCAAGGTATACGATGAAAAAGAAATCGAAAACTAGGCAAAGGAAAGAGGTGGCTTATAAAAAGATGTACTACTTTCCTTTGACTCCTAGGTTGCAAAGACTATATGTCTCTGAAAAAACTGCAGGGCATATGAGATGGCACTTTGAGAGCGAGAGAGAGACCGGGATAATGGATCACCCTCGTGATGGGGAGGCATGGCAACATTTTGATAGGACTCACCATGATTTTTCTGCCGAATCCCGTAATGTGAGACTAAGCTTATGTACAGATGGATTTGCCCCTTTCGGGATGCTCTGGGAAAGCAGTATTCATCCCCGGCCAGTCATTTTGACTCCATATAATTTGCCCCCATGGATGTGTATGAAGAATTCGGTAATGTTCCTAACCATTATCATTCCAGTCCACAAAATCCTAAGCACAAGATTGATGTCTATCTTCAACCATTGATCGAAGAGTTGAACCGATTCGATTGATATATATATATATATATATATATATATATATATATATATATATATATATATAGTTAGTACTATTTCTATGTTATTTGAACTATATAGCCAATTTCACTACCATTTGTTTGTTGGTGTTAATCTCGTTGATTTTACTTCATAGTAACCTTAGTTTTTTGCAAGTAACTTACGATTTCGAGCATTTTTTTGGCATTTTTACAACTCTCTCTGCAATTTTTTCCGCCTTTTTGTGATCTATTTGAGCTTCTTTTTCGCCTATTTCTGCGGTTTGACTTGTTTCGCTCAGCTTTTTACGCATGTTTCGAATCTGTTCCAACTAGTTTTTGGCGGTTATGTTCATTTTAAGGTTATTTCTGGTATTTTCAGCTTGTTTTTTACATTGTTTATTCATTTTAACTAACAATCCTTTGTTTTGTGTTTGTTGGATTTTAGGAATGGGTAAAAAAACAAGGGGACATCGTAAGTCCATTTTGCAGACGCTAGAGTACCAAACCCCACCATCAGATTCCCCACCATTAGCAACATCTCCTCAAGATAACTATCAGACTCCCACATCAAATCCTTCGATACCTGCCCCCGCTACACATCCCACTCCCCAGGGACAAACTCCAATTCCCACATCTTCTAGTTTTATTGCATCAGATACACCTCAAGGACAAGCTTCAGTGCTGCCATCTACATCATCTGCTGTTGCAGCGTCCCCTCACGAGGAGGTGACTCCATCCACTACTGGTTCTGATCCGTCGACATCTGTAATTCGCGGATTGATTACACCAGATGGAGCCACGTAAGTATGAATTTTATTAGTTTAATTCAGAATTATGAATTTTTTAACTCTAATAACTCTTTCTTTTAAGTTGCAGTTTCACGAAACAATCAAAGTGTGCAAGAGTTATTCGGCAGATTTTTACTGAGAGATTCTGTGGACCCTATAAGAGCTTCAAATCTGTCCCGATTGCTGATAGAAAGATGTGGTTTGAGGAGTTCAGTGTAAGTTTTTATATTAATGATAATTTGGTTATAGATTTAACATAGTTTTCATGAATTATATGTTTTATAACTTTCTAAATCAAATTGCAGAAGCATTTTAGATGGCATCCTGGTTATGAGACAGCCATTAAACGAGCTTGGAGATACAGGTGTGCTGAGAGATTGAGGCAGATGCTTCGCAATGTCAGGAAATCTGATGAACGACCTTTGTGGCTGCCATAAATTTATTACAAAGAATTGTGTGTGTATTGGAAGAGTCCTGAATTCTTAAAGTTGTCTCAGTCCGGGAAAAAGAATCGGGTAGAGGGGATGGGTGGCCAAGGGGCAGGAAAGTCCACTTGTGGATCTGTTTCCATTTTGGAGCACGAGGAGAGGCTGGTGAGTAACATATTTTTGATATTTAACATATTTAACTTTATTAAATTGTCATTAACACTTGAACATAATTCAAATTGCAGCGGGCACAATTAGGTGACAAGTTCACTGTGTATGACTTGTACAAAAGAGGCCATCAAATTCAAACCGGTCAAAAAAAGGGCGAGTGGGCTGATTCTCGCGCGCAAAAATTCAATGTAATAGTTTTTTTTTTTTTTTTTGAGTAATTGATTATTAGGCTTGTCTATTGAGTATTGCCCACCCTCTATATATCCTTTTTTTTTCCCTCTCTTTTTCAAAATTACTTGATTGTTTTAATTTAATTTCAGGTTTCACAGTGCTAATAATACTTTAGGTTTCTGGTATGATGCTTGAGTAGAACCCTGATTGTGGAATGGTTACACTTTTCTTGATTTCGAGTTAGTATGATGTTTTCCATTATTGGTATTCTTTGAGCAGCCATTTTGTACATTCATTGCCAAATGTTAGCTCTATCGCATATACATCCTCGCATATATCCCCAATTATTGGACTTAATGAGTTATGTTATTGTTGTTGTATGTTGTTTTGCATTATTTAGAAGAAAGGGGTGATGATTGCTTTGCTATTGCTATTTCATTAGATTGTGAAGTGCTGATGTTTTCCTTTTTGTGATTGATCCTCTTTCAACATACTTTGAGATGCATTGTTGTATAATGGAACAATCTTTCAATTGTTTTAATATTGGTACAAAATTTTAATTCTAGTATTACTGACATTGATAATCATTTCAGGAAGCATTTGAGAGTCTAAAGGAGAAAGCTACCCAACAATCTAATGAAACGGGACAACCTGCACCTGATGATGTTAGTTTGATGCTACAGGTTGAGGGATTAAAAAAGGGCCATGCATATGGACTTGGTTCAATGTCTCAAAGGTTGCGTGGGGCGAGCACATCTGTTGGTGGATCTATCGAGATGCCATTGTCATCCACTCAAGTTGCATCATTGACCAAAACAATTGAGAAGAAGATCAAGGGAAAGTTTGACAAAAAGTTGAAGAAGATCATAGAGATGCAAAAGCAAATTCTTGAATTGAGCAATGTCAGAGTTCCTGTTGATTTTGGATTGCTGGACAGTGATGATGACAGTCATGACGATGACGGTGATGAGTCCATGGATGACTTAGACGACACCATCGCTGCAGATGATTACCGCCTTTAGATGACATTTGTTTTAGGTTTGTTGCTTAGATGTTTTAAGTTTGTTGTTTGGATAGTTTTTAGTTTTTAAACTTGAACACTTTGATTGTATTAGGCTTTTGGCTTGGATTGTGTTAAGCTTTTTGTTTGGATTGTATTAAGTACGTCACTTAGATTGTGCTCAACGTTTTTGGCTTAGTTGGCTTGAAATAATAGCTTAAGGCGATTGTGCATATAAATTGTTTGGTATCATTTCTGTTTTGGCGAGGGAGCTAGTAGCATATGTACATTTTATTGAAAAAAAAGCGTACCTAATAGCTCATCGATTAGCTACGGAAATAATTCTATTTTATATTATTTAAATGAATATATCCGTAGCTAATCCGTAGCTAACTATTAAATTAAAATATTCTGTAGAAAATATTCCGTAGCAAATCCGTAGCTAACTGTTAAATTAAATTAAAATATTCCGTAGCAAATCCGTAGCTAACTGTTAAATTAAATTAAAATATTCCGTAGCTAATCCGTAGCTAACTTTTAAATTAAATTAAAATATTCCGTAGCAAATCCGTAGCTACATAAATTTATTTTTAAAAATAACAAATAAATACCGTAGTTATTCCGTAGTTAAATTAAAATTATTCCGTAGCAAATCCGTAGTTACCATACCCATTTTAAGTGACCCGGGTGAAAGTTAACTACGGAATTTCCGTAGCTAATTTGCTACGGATTAATATTCCGTAGCTAATTTAATTTAGCGACGCGAAAATAGCTACGGTTTAGTTCCGTAGTAATTCCGTAGCTAATCATGTATTAACTACGGATTTGCTACGGAATCAACCGTAGCTAATAGACGTTTTTCTTGTAGTGTAAGCTCAACATATTTCTTGTAAAATAAGCATGCACTTTCCTCTCTCATAAGGGAATAGAAAATAGTATTTGTGGGTTCAGGGTGAGTTAATGAGGTTAACGAAATGATAATTAATTGAATGGTCGTCTCAACCATTCTTATCAACAAAACTGAGAAAGCTTGGGGGTACTAGGGATATAATAAAAAAGGGGGAAAGCTTGAAAGGCTCAAATGGTTCAAAGAGATGCCTAATCTCATCCAACAAGCAAATCGAAAAGTCTTAAAAATTTCGCCTCGAGTATGTAATTCAACAAGCTCTAGTTTGTGAAGATATTGACCAAAATGTGCAATTAACCACGTAATAAAAGTCTAAGTATTTTCATCAATTCACAGGATCATGACAAAGTTAACTCAAGTTCCATATTAAGATTAAATTAGCAAGGAAATATTTAAGATTATATTCATCAATCACATTTTAGTCTATATCAATAGAGAATCATATCAACTAGTTCCAAGAATATCAAGATAAGAATTCATGCTAAAAAATTTCTTAATTTTTCAGATATTTTTTTTCCAAAAATAAAACTTTAAAACCATAAAAATCTGAATTTTGAAAAAATTTCAGTAATAAACAAAATCTCCACCCCCCACAAAAGATAAAACTTTAAAACCATAAAAATCTGAATTTTGAAAAAAATTCAGCAATAAACTAAATCTCCACCCCCCAGTTAAGAATAAACATTGTCCTCAATGTTTGAAAGTAAGAAAACACAAAGGAAGGGTTAAGAAACTTAACCGGATAATTGAAGCATTTTGGAGAGCGAATTATGGAAAAGAGCGCGACTGTAGCATCACCAAGACTCAAGCAACTTGCTACAAAAGAGAGAAAATAAATAAAATAAATAAATAAAACCTAACTAAAATAATATTTTGAAGTTTTTTAATTATTTTGGGGACAAGAAGAATCAAGAAAAAGCAAAGAAATCTAAAATAAATTTAAATTTCTAAGAAAAAAACTTGACCCTCCGACAATAAAAAGACTCAAAAGAGAAGGGTTAGTAATAGTTCTCGAGCTTGACTTCCTTTATATGCTCAACCAGGAGGACGATCAAGAAGGCAAATGTTTCCTACAACATTTACCCCTTTTAAACGATTCTTCACTTTGTGGCCTTTGAAAGTAAACCTCTTTTGCTTTACACTATATTTAAAAGCCTTTGCTAAATTTCATTTTTTCTCTTTAAAAGGTTTATGCCATTCTCTGCCTATTTTTCCTGCTATATACTTAGAAGAAGAATAATCCAATAAAACATCAATAGTATAAATAGAACATAAGAATTCCCCTTTTGAAGAATTATCTAAAGATTCAAAGACATTAAAAGGCACATAATCTACTCCAACATTTAATGAAAAAGGAAGAGATTTAATATCAACATTATTATTATTTTCTTCCTTACCTTCCTTACCTCTTTCACGTTGTGAATTTTGGACAAATGGAGAATGCTCGATTCCATCATCTTCCTCAAGCGTAGTAGGCTCAATCGCTAGATCTTGCTCTAATGTACTTTCATCTATTTCTTTTATTTCCTCCAACTCGTTCGGATGCTCATCTATATCACATGGAAAAACTTCTAAAAAAGCAATTATTTGTCCAGTATAAGTTTCTACTTTTTTTACTGATGTCTCAAGACTCCTTTGGAATTCAAAAATAGATTGAAAAGAAGTTTCAACAAAATTCTGATTATGATTTTCCAACATTCTCAGCTTTTTGTTATTATCATCAAGAATTTTATAACGTGTCTTCAGAGTTTCCTCCATCTAAAGAAGTTTGGGGTGAAAGTTCAACAAAACTCTGATTCTGATTTTCCCGTATTTTCATTTGAGCTTCCATGTTTTTCAGCGAGGCCTCAAAATTCCTTGTGGAGATTTGTATGCGTTCTCTCATCTCCTTTGACTCTTTCGCAAGGTTGATACTACTTTCCAGCCTTTTGTTAGAATCATCAAGCATTTTAGCGAGCATGTCATTCAAGTCTCCTTCATTATTTGAGTTGGAGATTGTGGAGATGTTTCAACAAAATTACAATTTTGCTCCCACTCGTAATTAATTCAGGATTGTAATTGTAGAAATATTGATTACTCTCCACATTTTCCTGTCTAGAAAAATTAACATTATTAGTAGCATAATAAGAATTCATCATCATACCTTGTCTACATTGATTCGTGTGATGATTTCCTCCACAAAACTGGCAATGAAACCTCATGGTTGCAAGCCTCCCAGACTCAATCTTTTTCTCAAGTAGATTTGTAATGGCCGCTATCTTTGAACTTAAATCTGCTATAGAAATTCTAACATTGTTCCTTGATTGCATAGATATTGGATTGAACCATTGCGAATTATTCCAAGCCATTTTTTTCAACTTTTTGCCTGAGACAAAAAAAATATTAAATAAGTAAATAAATAAAAAATAAAGAGTAAAAAAAGTCAAACAAATAAAAAAAAATAAAGTTTAAACGTAGCTTTAGTAATGTAATTCTACACTAGATAAAAATAATCCCCGGCAACGGCGCCAAAAACTTGATACGAAATTTGCAAGTGCACAAATATCAACAAGTAATAAAGTAATAAGTAAAAGATCGTCCCAACGAAGATTGTTTATCTAACTGGAAAATTATCTTACTTATAACCTAACTTAAACCAAATTAAGGATGAATTAATTAATTAAAACTAAGAATGAATAACAATTAAAATAAATTAAATATGCATTTAAAAGAGATAAAAAAAAATATATGTAACGAATGCACTAAGACACCTCTAATCCAGCCTACTCCTTCTATGTAAAATAAATGATTCCTTAATTTAAGTCTCAACTAGGTTAATGGTAGAAATTCCCGAATATAAGTTAGACCCAATCTCTTGGCGAAAAACTTCTATTTTTAGAAAATAAATCAGTCGTATCTGTACATGATTTTAAGACCTAAAACCGCATAAAACTGTGTGGACTTTCCCTAACTTTTGTTTCCTACTCGCTAGAAACTACACAAGGAAATCGAATATATCTCTAATCAATTTTACGTCATGTTGTTATTATCCTTGATTCATGCAATAGTTTATCAGAAAATTGCAAGCATTAAGAACAAATAATAGCAATTAATCATATTGTCGAGATACATAAATAAATAAAAATCAAATATAAACATAAAATTTTCGACCTTCAAAGAAGGTCTTAATTACAAGAAAACTAGCTAAAAATAAACATGAAATAAAAATAATAAAAGAAGTAGTCTGATGACGAAACGTTCCCGAGCTCCAAGCTTGACTCCTTCACTCTGTTCCTCGGCTTGGCCGAGCATTCATTGTCTCCAGGGATGGCCGAGTGATCAAGGATGGTCCCAGGATCTGATCCCAGGGAATGATATGGTATGTACAAGGGGTGACTTTTCCAGTAGCCGCATGGTCTTCTTTATATTGGCAGGGGAAGATTAATTTGATAGCAACTCCAAGTCCCATATAGTTCTTCAAAAGGGAATAAAAATCTGATGTAATTAGGTAGCTCCATATTTAGGCACGTGGTCTTTTTGACTTTTGATTTCGGATTCCAATTTAGTCTAATTCGAAATTGACATTTTAGCACATGTCAAATATAATTCTTCTTTTTCTTTTATGTCCAAAATACGTTTAACCTGTATCAAATATTAGAAAATTAGTGAATTGATTTCATAAGAACATTTTTAGGCATATTCACTCATAAATATTAATTTAATAAATTATTTCTCTCGATTAAGCTCAAAACAAATATGAAAATAATCTAAAATAATGGTAAATTATAGGCTCATCACTTACCTCTCAAGCTCGGTATCTTTTCTTCACTCTTTTTATAAGCACTTTTGCTCTGGAAACACTGTTATTTAGCAAGACTCAAATAACTTCTTTTCTAATTAAATACTATCACATTGGACGTTCACATGCCAAATTTTCTTGAGATCATCTTAAATTCCTTATTCATCTCCAGGGTCGGCCCCCCTAGATTTTTAAAAATACTACTATTTATCGAAATTTTATGTGTATTTTGGAAAATTTTATCAGCTTTCCCCCAACACCAAATTCCCGGGTTCGTCCCTATTCATCTCCATTTATATTATATTAGTACCCCTCAAAAATTTTTTATCGGTTTCACTTTCCCAACACCAAATTCTCGGATTCAGTCACTGTTCATCTCCATTTATATTATATTAGTACCACTAGTCGACTAGCACCATCATAAGATCTTCCTTAAATAATGCTCGTACGTCGAGCACAACTCTGATAATACTTCTGCAAGGGCTCGACCTTATGACTTGGGAGTCATAGGTAGGAAGACATACCACTTTGTCTGAAAAGGATATTATGACCAAAACTAGCAGAGAGTTTTCCCTTTGGTTCCTATATCCTAAAGTTCACAAGTCCGAAAATAGGTAAGAGGTCCACCCCTTGTCTGAAAAGATTTTTCTGGTAGATATAAGAATCATAGTTTGGGAAATAAAATTGAGCATTTTCAAAGTGAATGAACCTGAAAAATTACGATATTGAATCTATCCCAAGAAAAAGGAAGCGGATGAGTTTATTTCTGATATAAAATGTTTAGACTCGTAAATAAATTAGACAATCACCAAAACCAACCTGCTCTGACCTAACAACAACTAATAATTATATATGATAGTGCTATTCGGCTCAATATTGAGCCAATTAATTGGTCATACGAATTCATGTTTGTATTTGATTAATGCTACAGATTGCATATTTGCCAAACTTCGGATGAAAGACATGCGTAAAGCCTGATCTTTGACTAGCAATGAGATGTTCAAGTAAGAAAAGGCAAAGAAGATTAAATATAAGCGTCTGATTTCTTGTAAAGTGCCAAGAAAGACATTCTTCCTCCCATTGGCTGTCCAATCCAACTCATGGAAAACTCTTCGGCTTCTGTCTCGTGGCCCTTTTGATCAATTGCCCTCCTGCTCTCTATTTAAACTCCTTCAAAATTCTCATAATATAATAATTTATACTTCCTTCTGACAATAATTGATGATGGTAGAAACAGTACCAAAGAAGCTTCCTAATTACTTCTTCTCTTCTTCCTTCTCAATTGGAACTTGAATTTAACAACCAAACTACTACTAATACAAAAATCACTCAAAATCAGCTCAGTTTTGTAATTGGAATTTCTTAGAATTCAAATCCTTAAAATTCCATCGAATTGCAAATTCTTAGATTTAAATTCTATGTAATTTCATGGAATTGAAAATTCTAATTCAATCTCCGATTCCCAGAAACAAAGACACCTTAAATCCAAAATTCATAACAAAAGTAATATTTAGGTGCCACTCTAATAATAACATAGTGATCGAGTGTCTAACTCATCATTTAGGAGACAAGAGATCAATCCCTAGCAATGTTAAAAAGAGGTGATATTTAGAAACTGATAAGAAGCTCTAATCAAAAGTATGAATGCTTTTCATACTCTATTAACTCAAGAATTACAGCCATATTGTCACCTAATACTACTCAATGCAATAATAATGAATCCAAAATTTTAATAGGTAGTAAAATAAAACTCACAATCAAAGAATGGGTAGCGAGGAATATGAAAAATGACAGTAACATATTTGATCATCTTTCATAATTTACCAAAATCAAGTGCTCGAAAAGTCTTTTTTCAACATACTAATATATCTGATTTTTCTAGGCAAAAAAAAATCAACATAAACAAAAGCAAAACTTGAGAATTTGCTCCTAAGGAAACAACATTAAGGGTCATCAGAAGTTTCGGTAGAACAGCGGCTGACATAGTAGCCTGCGAGATGAATTCCCACAGGACCTCTGACATAGAATACGACGTCCTCTGACTCCTCAAACTCGAGCTCTAGTCTAAAACACGGCTTCTTACTTGTCAATGAGCATATCTGCTCTGCAACTTTACTCCCCACACCACACTCAAGTCTCGACGACATTCCATCCCTTCCCTCTCCTCCTAATGTTGCCTGCAACATATCAATACTTGTTCAATCATTCCATAAATTAAATATTATTACTAGATCACCTCTGTAAAATAAACACAGGGATAGAACGAATGAATCTTTGGTTGTAATAAAAATAATACAATGTTCTTATGAAAGAAAATAGATATTTTTGAGGTAAAATTTGCAAATGAGGAGAAAAAAATACTCTTTCAAATGGAGTAAACCTGCGAAATCCGAAGTTTTTTTCCAGCGTCCAAATGCAGAGTATAAGGTCGGTCCGGCTGCACAAGTACCCCTTCACAAAGAACAGAAACAAATTGATCATCATGAATTCAATTCACTTGATACTATAATAATTAACAAATAATAACAAAAAAAATGTATAGTGCAAGAATAAGAGTACCCCAAAATGCCATTTTTCTTGAATGACCCAAAACAGAAGCGGAGCAGTGTAGCAAGTGAGGATTGATGCTATGATCTGAATCAAGAGACTCCTTGCTGCTCATAACAATGCAGTTTACGAGAAAACAAAGGCAAAATTTCTCAAATTTACAAAGCAAGGGGACATCTTGGTTTGCCTCTACTCGACTCAAAACGCCATCTCTATAAATGAACTTTAAGTCATACCCATGCCTTGATTCTTCTTTCGTTACTCTTTGGCCTTTTGAATGAGAACCACAGTTGATGGCCTTCAATCCCTTATCTGAACTTTTACACCGGGAAGAACATGCTTCCAGCTGGCATTGATTATATTTACTTCTTTTACTTTTCGTTAGCTGTTCATCACAGCCGTGGCTCAGACTCTCAGTTTCAAACATCTTCCTCACTGCTGATTGAAGACTCAAGGATAAAGAGGATACTAAGTCGTGAAAATCTTCAACTGTTAAATTGCTTCCTTTGAGTTCCCATTTGTACCTCAGAATTTTCAGCAACAACTCCCAGAGGTTAGCCGCACAATGTGAGCAAGAACAAATCATGTCAGCCTGATTTCCAGTACTGCTTTCTAATAACACCTGCCTTGAAGTTCCCTTAACAGTGTCGCCTTTGTTTGGAGAACTTAAATCACCATTAGCCGTTATCTTTGCATCAGTTCCCCGTGAATCTTGTTGTAGTACGTCTGGTTCATGCAAAGTGTTGTTAAAGACATTTTTCTTGCATTCATTACCTACTTTAGGAAGACCGTCCTTGGAGATGGTACCACGATTTAAAGATTCTATATTAATCTGCGTCGGTCTTCCCTCCAAAACCTGAGCATCCACATCAAAGCTGAAAAAGAAACAAATAGATTCGTGTTATGACAATATTAATAAAAGAAAATTAACATTCATACGCAGGATATTAGTCAATGTTAATGCAAGCAGTACCTTCGCAGTGTATATGCCCAGTTAGTAACCATATCGTCAAAGTAAGCAATTTGTGACAAAAGATGGAAGAATGTATATCTGTCTTTCCCAGCCTGAATCTTATCATTGACACATTCACAAAGAAGCTTCAAGACTTTCCGAACCTCCAAGGAAACTTGTCTAATGGATGTGTATTTGCCTCTGTATGCTGATAAACCAATAGCAATGAGTCCTCTGACTAAATATGGCTTCTCTTTGTTCTTAGGTACACTGGAGCCAGAGGTAACTTTAACCATTTCTGGTGCATTGGCAGCACTGACAAGGCAAGAATTAAAGGGCCATTCTTTCCAAGGCCCGTCAATGTGAGCATACGGACCTTCTTTCAACTTGGAGGTGAACCAACAAAGATCAGCAAAATCAGGATACTGCAATATTTGACAGCTAAATGTGGATATTGCTATGACCGATTTGGGTTTTGCATTCAGAGGATCAGCCACAGGATACTTATTCGCATGACTAGCAGCGGATTCTCGATGCAAGTTTTGATGTGAAGTATCGACATTTCCTTCAAAACTCTCTAAAGTTTTCTTCTCCTTCAATGAGTTTGACTGTTTATGGTTTCCTAGATGAACCAAATGAATGAAGTATTGAACTAGATCTTTTGACAACTTCGCGGCAGAGGCCTCAATCACCATATTACGATTCAAATTCCCATCAACCTCTACAACAAACCTGGATATAGAATCCTTAAAGGGTCTGGGGAAACTGTTATTCGACATCTCAGAACCGAAAAACTGCCTTATCCTACAAGGCATATCTTCAATAGGTACTTCTGATGTGGCCTGTTCAGGAAGAAGATAAAAGGTTCAGTGAGTATCTCCATCTCTAAATTGAAAGTTCAAGATGGTACTTAGCTAATACAGGAATTCTGCAACACTGAATGGGGATAATTGGAAGGCTATAAACTGACAACTGCCAAAAAAATTGAGGATGTGGAATCGAATATTAGAACAGAAAATCAATACTAAAAAAGACTTATCGGATTAATATCGAGTTTACAGAAGAATGTTTTCACATTTACACTAGATCACTACTAGAAGATATCTGAGAGAGTGAAATAATAAACTGTACTAACCAACAGCATGCGAGGGAACTGATAAGCTGTTTTCTTCACTACATGCAAACCATAAACTAAGTTATACAGGGTGACTAAACCGGGGGGAAATAAGCCGAGAAAGGAAGATGTTTAAAGCCATCTCAATCAAAGTAATTAAGAAGCAAGAAAAAGCCCATCCATCTGAATAGTAAAAATGCAAAATTAACGCTAATGTAATTCAACAAATAGAAGAATGCAAAGTATTTTTGGAAAATTCAGGAGTTTTCCAAAGAATTAAGCAAAGAGAATAAGTTTTCAAGCTTTTTGCTATTACTATTACCCAATACTTTCTGCAGCTTCTAAAGTTAGCAGCTCAAGAAGGTGGACGTACCAGAATCATCAAGGATGTGCATCCACTTAATGATTCAACCTGCCCAATAAATAAGTTCCATAGAATCGAGACAGTTTTAACTGCATCCTTGGTCTCTGAAATCTCTGCGGAATCCCCATCCTCAGTGCACCTAGAGGACGGAGAGTCACTTTGCTCTTGATTTTTTGTCTCCATAGCCCATAGATCAATTCTAGGCAAAAAGATCATGCAAGGATGCTTATTGGCACATCCCACTACACAAGAAATGATACCACATCAAATTATTCTGGTCCGGCGGATATAAATGCAAGACTTTAAAATCAAACAAACTCGGATGCTGAAATTCCATAAGATAACGAACAAGGGAGTCCCGGAGAAGTAAAATGTCAAACTTTCACTTAAACCACAAAGTAAGATCTTAATTACCATACAACAATTTCAATAAGCTTGTCTGCATAGCTTTAAAATTGTTTAAATGTTAAGATATTTCATAGATAACAACTATACATTGGCAATGTAAAATCTAGAGTCTGCAAATTATATCCAACCACAGGCATGCTGTTAAAGCGGATACATGAAGAATAAAGGGAAGAAAAGAGGCAACTCTTGATCTAATAAATGAAATACGCAGAACTTCAACCTAAACGTTCCATAAGACAAGTCAACTATTTATGCTAGATCTTATGTAAATATCAGAAAGATGACGTACTCAATATTTTTGTTAGCCCTTGAACAGCATCTCTCTGTCCTTCTTGGAACATAGTAGCTAAATCAAGCTTCTGATTCTCTACATTTCCAACAAAAGTGTGTAGAAGACAGGAAGCAAGATGTCTCTGCCCAGATCTTGGTTCCCCGGATATTAATATTCGGAATCCTGGTACTTTTCCCGATTCATCAACAAAAGTATGTGATCTGGATGGTTTAAACATTAGGTCATTATCGTCGGCGAAATCTTGCAATGTATTCAAATGCCCATTAGCATCTTCGGTCAAGATGGTGGCACGTGACAGGTTATTTTCAATTTCAACAAGTATATCTGTATCTTGAAGTAAATCATCAATGTTTGACCACCAATTATCACACTGCATTTTCTTCTTATCCAAAGCAGAAGAAATTACAGTTTTTATCAGTGAGGCAGCTTTGAAAAGGGGAGGCGGTAACCATATAAGATCATCCAGATAAAGGGAAACAAGCAATTTGGTAAGGGGTTGTAGTAAACAGGGAACAAGGTGAAACGGAAGAGGTGATGATACCATGTCATTTGCAGCATTTCTAGCTTCTCTACGAGAGCATGGAGGTGGTGCGGATGAAATAACATATAGCCCGATCCCTTTCTTCAACGAGAAAAGAGGGTAGTGGTGGACGTTTACTCAAAGATGCTTTTTGTCCACTGCTAGAGAGAATTTCCCTGTAAAGGGAAGTTTCTGCGTAAAGCCACAATGGCAGCCTCGAGTACAAAGAGCCCTGCAGATCAGCACTCCGCAAATCCTCATCGTTCTTTTTGCTACCCATTTAAGTAATGAGCCACTAATTGGTTTTGGCCACTTTTGTGTATGCAATGTGAGAATTGCTTCTCTGTCCTTCACCAATGGCAATGGAAAATATACCTCACGGTCAAACCTCCCGAGCCGCCTTAAAGCTGGGTCTATAGCATCGGGGCGGTTAGTTGCACCTATTACAACAAGCTCGAACCTCGAGACTTCAAACCATCCATTAGAGCTAGCAATGTTGAAACAAGCTCGAACTATGTGTCCGATCTTGCTGTCTAGAGCGACAAGGTGCCGGGCCATCAATCTCATCAAAGAAAATGATAGAAGGTCGAGATCTCTCAGCGACTTCAAATAGAAGTCGAAGTTGGCGCTCCGAATCACCAACATATTTCCCTAAACAATCTGCACCCTTGCGGGCAAAATATGCAATCTTTTTATCACCACGAGAACATGAGCCAATTAATGCACGCACAACCAAAGTTTTGCCGGTTCCCAGGGATGCCCGTGTAATGTAACTCCCCCGGGAGGTGTAAGACCAATATTACTAAAATATTCAGTGGTATAATAATGGAATAGTGACAACTTCTTTCATGCATCGGATGACATCTTGAAGGCCGACGACATGATTCCCACCCCTCAAACTTCATCCCACTATCACTCGTTTACACCGCCAATGTATACGAGTGCAATTCTCAATAAATCTTTTTTAAGCTTCTTGCTTTCCCGTTTTAGAAACTCTTCATCCTCCCCACGGTTCTCCAACCATTTTTCCTCTGCTTCTTGATCCTTACATAATGCCTCATCAGAAATCTTTCTCATGTCCATCTTCATTTTTTTATCCTTTAATTTCCTTAGATGTTGTGCATATTCATTCCCGTGAGGTTCGAATTGATGTCGGTGATCATCACAGGCTATGAGGAAATTTTTATGGTCAAAGAGGACACGACAATCCCGTGCACATGGCTACAAGATAGTTCAGCACAATTAGCAAATCAGGAAGAAAGTAGCACATTTGTAAAGAGAACAGAACTATCTCCAAGCTACTACGAGAGTTTCTTTTCCTTTTTTGGATGACAAGAATCAACCTTCACCAAGCTCATGCAATTAAAAAGGTAAAGGTGAGAAAACTAACCAGGTGATATGTCTTTTGACAGCTTTTAACACGACAACCAAGGGTTGCCCCAGTCCTCCGGCAGCGGCTGCATTTCAAAGCTCTTCCCCTGTTAAGTGCTGCCTTAACATTTTTCAAGTTACCCCCTCTAGAATAATAGACCTGAAAATAAAAATATGTATAAGAATATACCGCAAGAATTAAACAACTGAATGGGCATTAAGCAAAAGGAATGCAAAACAAGAAAGTGCAGATCCCCTTTTAAGAGGAATAGAATGTAAAGGCCGGTAGTAACATATAGCGAAAGGTAAAGAAAATTCATTGGTTATAAATTTTTCGTACTTCCTACTACAAGTTCCATGATACAAAAAGAGCTGAGATGATAAAACGTTGAACCCTGATAAAGCTTATAAACACACAATATCAGTAATTATAATCAAACAAAAATTTGGATAGAATCCAAGAGAAGCTGACAGAAACAGACTTGGAGTAACAAAATTAATATCCCACTGGACCTGGTCATTGAGTGATATAAAGAAACTACTATCCTTTCAACCAGTGAAGTGAAAAAGAGATCCATATGCAAGTAGAATGTATCCCAAGGTTAAGAGGAGTTTAGAAGAGGTATGTGCTATGCCCCCAAGTATTACAAGGGATAAATTTACCAATAAGGTGGGCAACTTGAAAAGCAGATGAACCTCTTTAACAACAAAATAGAAATTAAACTAAATAAATATACAATGAAAAGAGAGCTTAGTCAGGTAAGAAATTCCCAATTATTAAAATAAAAAGATATGAAACATCCTGCTAAAACATAATGCAAGTCAACAGCACTTCTTTGGGGATTCAAACATAAAGCATATATATATTTATAGTTTGAAATTGCAATCAAACATCTAGCTTTCTTGTGCTTAGTGAGTGAAATGAGACTCTTATTAATTCTTGAGATAGTTCCATCACTAAACTCTCTGCCTTATCCTTATTACTCCCTCCGTCCCAAATTATTTGTCCACATTTCTATTTTAATCTGTCCTAAATTAATTGTCCACTTTCTAAATAAAGGGTTTTTTTTCCAATTCTACCCCTTACATTAAATGCTGGAGAGAGAATAATAGAGAGAGAAAAGAGGGTATAATTAAGTTGGAAGTAAAGTTAAATAGGGTTCTGTTTGACATTTTACCATTTTCTACATTGGAATTTAGTGAAACCTTAATCCCCGTTCAAAATACAAAGTGGACAGATAATTTGGGACGGATGGAGTATTAACAAGTGAACAAACATAACTATACTTGAAACATCAAACTCTCTCATAAATAATATATGAGAATTGCATGTCAGCACTATTACATTTGCGAATACTATAACAACAATATGAATTATGAAACAAGGGTCGACTAGAATCCACACAAATAATAGGCATAGCATGAGGAATTTTTTTTAAAAAAAGACAAACCCAGTGTAGTAACACCTTTACTTTAAGAGTCAAAAAATACCTCTGGAGTCCAAACAATACATTGCTCGTGCACAAAAGTACAAGATACGCCAGAGCTATCCTCAATCGGACCCAAAAAGCGTCCAAGCCAGCCCGGTTTATTTCCAAACTCATCCATTAACTCATACTTAGGTTCCTCAGCCGAAGCGCCACTATGATTATCTCTAACGAGCTTTTTAGGAGGTTTTCCATCAGTACCTCCTCCACACAAGTCACAGCTTATCCCACTCGTCGAATTTCCAAGCAGGAAATCTCGCTCCAAACTCCTCAAACCAAGGAATGGAGGAGTCTCACCAATTACTACTCTGTCCTTTTTATGGCTCCCCTTCTTCTTCTTCTTAACCACAACAACATCAGATGCTTCATTTGATTCCATATTTCCTTCAACCAATTTCTCAACTCCTAAACAAATTATATCTGATGATCTATCGCGCTTCTTCCTATTACTCATTTTCTTATTTTTCCTGATCCCTTGATATTCTCAGAGCATTCCAATTCTGCTACTTAAAGGCAATATAATTATACAATTTTGGAAACAGGTCCAAGAATTTAATGCAAAAATCTTGTAGTATCCCCATGCTACTCCGGGAATGGGATGATAAAAAGAAAATAATGAAACAGGAGTTCAAAAATTGAATTATGGAAATGAGAAACTAACCGGGAAATGTTGATCACTGAGGAACTAAAGTAACACAATTTCAAAAAAAAAACGAAAAAAGCATTCCATATTTTAGGATTAAGTTTTCTCTAGATGCTTTGATGGAGGGGTTTGGGTTTTGTGTCTGTTTTCTTGGAAGATGAATAGGCGGGAGGAGTTGAGACTCCACAATAAGAAAAGGGTTTAAACTTTTGTTTTGTTTTGTTACCCTTGTAGATGTAGCACAGTGTTTTGACGATGGGGGCGGTGACACTAATTTGAACTCGACTAGCCAATGGTTATGAGATTAGTTCAAACTCGACCAGCAAAACGTTTGTTAAATCTCATTAATTTCATGAAAAGTTATTCAAACTCTTGTCATGTGGTATATATTAACAAATCGCTTTCACTTCCAAACGCTCGTCTTTGGCAAACTCTATTTAAACACTATAATAATGTGATTATACTCTGATATTTAGTCAGCAAAATAATAATAATAATAACCTTTATGTCCCAAATTAAATATGATTTTTATGATATTGTGGTACAGGATTAGCCACATCATCACATAATTGTCTATCTCTTCATTTTGTAGTGATGTGGTCAGTTCTGAACCATATGGTCTAATGGATCTGGTCAATATCAGAACTATCCATTAAATATTCCCTTTTCTATTGATTTTGTTTAGAGAAGTGGGCATTCAATTTGAAGGGAGTAATAATCTATGATATTTGGAATTATTTCCAAAAAGAAAGAAAAAATGAAAAAAAACGCATACACTTGGGGAGTTTAAATATGACGGGTGTTAGGGGTGTTCATGAAAAAGTGAAATCGACTAAAACCAAACCGATCCAAACCGATTTTTCGAGTTTGAGCGGTGCATTGGACTAAATTACAACCCAATTTTCGGTTCGGTTTAAAATTTTTTTATAATCCAAACCGAACCAAACCATATATATATATATATATATATATATATATATATATATATATATATATATATATATATTAAATAACTATTTTGTAATAAAATATATTGAACTTCTTATTTATATACCATGACAAACAAGTTCTTCAAGTGGTAAAGTAAGAGATTGAAGAGCCATATTTTGTACATGGTTTAGATTCACCTGAAGTTTTTGTTTTACTTCGAAAATAATAATATTATATTTTTTGTATTTTTTTCTTTTTTCTCGTAGGATAATTTTTCAGTAATTTGTTTGAAGTTCAAGAATTAAGATCAATAATTTATTTTTCATTAATTTATTTTTTTGTTCTGTTTAACTTGTGAAAAATAATAGACATATTTCTTTATATTGTTAGTAGCTAGGTAATTATATGAAAAAAATTATTTTTACTTTATATTGAAGTTTATGAATGAATAATTTATTTTTCATTATTTTGTTTTTACTGTGTTTAACTTGTGAAAACAATAGTCTTATTTCTTTATATTTTTAGCATTTAAGTAATTATATAAACAAAATTGTATTATTTTTAATTTATAATCAATATATTTTGTATCTTTTGAAAACCAAAAAACCAAACCAAACCAAACCGATACAAATCGAATGCATCGGTTTGAGATTTTAAATTGTTTGGATTTGTTTCAAAATTTTCAAACTGAATGTTTCTGTTTGGTTTAAAAAATGTGCAAAACTGAACCAACCCAAACCATGAACACCCCTAACGGGTGTGCACTGAATACAAGGTTCTTTTGCTGTATTTAGAAGTGGACCGAGAAAAGAAATATAAACTCCTAGGTGTCTGAAATTGGACTGTGAAGAGACTCGAGCACGCTGAATGACAGGCAATCATGTAAAAGTAAAAACATTGTCACTTTTTATTCGAAATATTGGCTATTAAATCTATGTAATTTTTTCGAATTTTTTCCTTTGCAAAGAGACTGGAGCAAAACGAGGTTGATTTTAAGAGGAAGAAGCAAAAGAATGAAAGACGACCATTCTTGTTGCAAAATAACGACACAAGGGAAGAAGGAAATTAGGGATTTGTTTAATTTCTTTTGTTTCCCTGAATATAAAACAACAAAATCTGAATTTTTATGTACATTTTTTAAAGGGCCATTAATACATACCAATTATATTTTGTAAAAATCAACGATGCAAATTATAGTAAAATTACGTTGTATTGATAAATGAAAAAGTTTATTGGATATAGTCAATGCAAATTCGAATATCCACATGATGTATACCTTAAAGCATAAGACATTGAATGAAACAATTATGTAATCTCTCTCATAATTTGTATGATTATTTTCCATGAATATTTTTTTCAATTATTTGATAATTCATTTTGTTTTACACTGATGAAATTCTAAATCTTCAAATTTAAACACATGAAAAGATTTGGAAGAATCAAAAGAAATTTTAAATCATATCTTTGTAATTATATATAACATGAGTTTTTTGTATGTAATTTGTGTGAAACACGGACTTAGGACCTAGTTAATAAAGAAATTAATAATTGTAACTTACTTAATTTTTTCATAATATCCCTCAAATGCCTAACCATCTTTCACCCCTAGTATCTTTTCCTCTTTCTTATTATTATTATTTGTTTTGTTCTTGCGCAACCTCTTTATTCTTCATTTGTTTACTATGGCAAAAAATCCTCTGTCCCTCATTTGTGTGTATCACAGTCCTCAACCAATCACAATTCACCATGTAGTATATATAATTGAAACAAATATTTATATAGTAAATTCTGATTGGTTGGGGACACGGGAACACACACAAATGAGGACAGAGGATTTTCACCCATTTACTATGTCTTCATCAAATCAAAGAGCAAGCCATTTTACTCTCAGATGATAACCATAGTGTTTGTTTAATCAATATTATTTATACAGAAAATGAAATAGGAAATCGCGCGAAAAAATGGTATCTTTATTTAATTTTAAAATTTTAAATAAAATAGTTTAAAATTTTTGCACCAATAAAAGTTGATATTTAATTTTTATTAAGATAAGTTAATTTTCAATTAATTTAATTAACCTAAATATTCTCAACCAATAAAAATTAGTAAATTAATTAAAAAAATGTGAAAATCTAAGAAAATAGTATTGAAGAAATATATAGATTATGGGGGAGGGGGTGGGGGATATGGGAATCGATCCTAGGGTCTTACCCCTGGGATGGGATGCCGTTTCCACTGGGTTCCCTTAGTTCCCATGAAGAAGAAATATATAGATACAAATATACGTATCTATAACATGCTCTATAATATATATATATACTAGCCTAATGACCCGTGCTATGCACGGGATTCCATTTTACTATATAATTAAGAGTATAAGAAAATGAAATAGCTTTGTAAGCTTGTTAGTTTTGACTCTTTAAATGAAAAAAAATAATAAGTATGTTTTCTAGCAGGTTCAACAAAAATCAAATGGCTATTAAAATTAAAAAGTTAAAAAACAAATTGAGTTTGTCACTGAATTTAATTAGCTAAATATCAACCCACCATTTCATTTAATTGAAAAACATGCTCAAACCCCTTTATTTATAATGTTGTCAAACTCCAAAAATTTCTCGTACACTTTCAATGTATGATCTTGAATAATATTGAAAAGGAAAAAGAAAAAGAAAAATCTAAAAATTATAATAGACCATATATTAAAACCCATAACTTTTAATTAATATTTTTTACTTATTTTTATTCTATTAAATATTAAAAACTTTACAAATTTTTAAACTCTCCAAATCGAACTTGATTGTAAGCTCAATCGGAATTTAGAGGACTGAGTCATCTGAATAACCTGTTATTTGTTAAAACTTTAACTATTTATATTTATATAAATAAAAAATGTAAGAAGCAAATAAGTTTGCTTCCCCACTTTGATGGGCTGAATTGTCAGCCCAATTTCACATTCAAAACATGTGATAGTACTCTTTTTTTATAGTATTGTCAAACTAAACAAACAATGTAACTTTTCAATGTGGGATACTTTTATGAAGCAAATAAGAGGTTACAACAAAAGTAAAATTTAAGCAACAAATCAAAATTTTATAAAATAATTAATTGATAAAAAATTCATGAAAATTACACGTAGGATTTAGAAGAATGTGATTGGCTGAAACTGAAAACAAACTCTATAATACAAATATAGATAGATAGTTAGATTAGATAGTCTAATAACATGTGCTATGCTCAGAATTCCATTTATCATATAATTAAGAGTATAAAAAAACAAATGGCTCAGTAAGCTATATTTGTTTTGAAGTTTTGACTATTTAAATGAAAATCAAATGATAAGAAGGTTTTTCTCGCAGATTGTACCAAAAATCAAATGTCTCGGTGAGCTATTTTTTTTATAAAAACAATTGACTATTGGAATTAAAAAGTTGAAAACTAAATTGAGTTTTTCATTGAATTTAATGAGCTAAATATCAACCACCAATTCATTCAATTGAAAAACATGCTCAAACCCCTTTATTTATAATGTTGTCAAACTCCAAGAATTTCGTACACTTTCAATGTGGGATCTTGAAAAATATTGAAAGCAAAAGAAAAATCTAAAAATTAGAATAGAAGAAAAGAAAAACCATAAACATATTAAAACCCATAACTTTTAATTAATATTTTTTACTTATTTTTATTCTATTAAATATTAAAAAAAATAAAAAATTTCTAAATTTTCAAAATCGAACTTGATTTTAAGCTCAATCGGAATTCAGAGGACTCAGTCATCTGAATAACCCGTTATTTGTTAAAACTTTAACTATTTATATTTATATAAAAAAATGTAAGAAGCAACTAACTTTGATTCCCCACTCTGATGGGCTGAAATGCCAACCCAATTTCTCACTCAAAACATGTGATAATACTCTTTTTTATAGTATTGTCAAACTAAACAAACAATATAACTTTTCAATGTGGGATACTTTTATGAGCCAATCAAGATGTTACAACAAAAGATTTACTTAAATTAGCATTCCATTAAAAGAATTAAAGAAAGTTGTTGTCAAATATCCTGTTAGAGTAGCTGGCAACGTGGTCTAGTATTCAACTCGCATGTCGGGGGATCGAATCCTGCCTCCAGCAAATTGAATTATATAGTTTAATTTTTTTGCACCAATCAAAAGTTTTATAACTAATTAAAAAAAATAAAAACCTAGAAAATGACATGTAGCACTATATATATACAAATCTGAAAGGGGCTTCTGTAATATATATATATAGATAGATAGATTAGCCAAAAAAAAACTCGTGCTATGCACGGGAATATTTTATATTATATTATTTAGAAAATATATTAAGAATTGTTTTTTTTTTAAAAAAAAAAACCTTATACTTTAGTACATTGCTTAAAAATAATTTCCTTTCTTATAAAAATAATTATACTTTGTCTTGATTTGAAGTTCAATATTTCAAAACAAATTTTCTTTTTTGCACGGGGATATTTCATAATATAACTCTCCCCTCAAAAAGTTAAATATTCTCGTTTAAAAAAAAAAAAAAGATTATTAACTTTTAGTCTTAGTTAAATATTTTCCTTAATTATGCCCGACACATCTAATATTTTTATCTATTTGAGTTGTTCCTAAACTATTAGAAAGAATATATATAGTGGATGTAAATTAATATTACACTTTACGAACATCTAACTTGAGAACCTACACTAAATAAAGTTTAAACTTTAAATCAAAAAAAGGATCAAAGTTACAAAGTGTCTCCCCTATCACAAAGAACATGGGGTGGAATGGCAGCAGGCTCAATATACCAGATACATCATTTGACGTAGCCCAATTAGCAATATTATGAGTATGGTAGTTAGCTACCCTATTTACATAGTGAATATCCCACAATTTGAATTTGGACAGGACAACCCTAGTCCAATAGATATCTAAAGAATGCCCTTTAATACCTCTAAGCTCATTGAGGCAATCGCCTTCCAGAATAGCATGATGAATATCCAATGACTCTAGTTGGACAGGATAGTTTTATCTTGAGAAGTTTAAAATTGATAAAATGTGCTTCTTCAACTAATACATAACTTACTTTTGTAACTTTATTTAACAACTTTGACTGATCATGATGTCAGAGCAATTCCATCATGCTAGAGCAATTATATGGAAAATGACTATTAAAAAAATGCTTCTTCAAGTAATTGTAAGTATGGCTCCCCTATTGTCTTCAAATTTTTCCATCCTCTAAAAGAAAGAACGAAAAATGAAGAAATGAACATAAAGTTCTAGAATCAGATAAAACGTATTCTATAATTTCTTTGAGATTACAAATTCTTCTCCCGTCATGCATATAACTTTGGAGATTATGTTTAATAAAAGTCCATGATTATGAAATATTCATCTCTTGTCAGGTAAGAGATATTCCAAGTGCTATCTCAATAATCTTGTCAACTTTCTGAATATTTCAATGCAACAATCTCTCTAGGCCTTAAAATGAAAGAGAAAGAAATAAAAATAATTAAAATTTAAAAAAAAATACAAAATGTCTTTAAAAAACTCAAAACCTACATTTATAACATGTTTTCTTTCAAGAGACCAACTTTAGGTATATAATAAAGCACTATTGAAAAACACATATGTCAAGTTAGCAAAAATCTAATTTATCTTTCTTTTATAAATAAAACACTAAAGTGAAAGAAAATCATGAATCAATTAATTCATTAGAATTATAAACAATTAAATTTAAACGAAATAAGAGCAAACTTGCCTCAAATATTAAGGCATGAAAAATGAAGATAAAGCAAACACACTAAAGCCGCGTTATTCATGGTAGAAAAACCAACATAATAAAAGGGATAGTTACATAATCTGTTCAAGTTTGCTAAATGAAATTTGAAGAAGCAACCTTTATTAATGTAGGAACACTTACATATACTGCAAGATCAATACAAATTATAAATTTTGTTGACATCTCGTTACTAAAAAAAGATATATTAAGAGAAGAGAGAATGACACGGTATAAATTGTACCTTCTTATAGTTCATACTCGAGACCGTTTTCTGAATTACCTGTGAAAGTTATAAAGAAAAACTTATTGTGTACAGTTATATGGTTAAAGATGCAATTCTAAAAGTAACATTTAGTTAAACATGTGCAATAGTAGAATAGTAAGATAGCACCATTTTGTGAACATAATTACAAAAGAAAGAAGAATATTCCTGAGTTTCATAAAAATGGAAATAGAATTTATTTTATAAATCTTCATTAGTTACCTCTTAGCTTAAAACTTATGCATCATGTTCATTATTATACAGGTTTTCAGATTCCATCTAAGCGAATATGAACAAAGGTATTCTTAGATTTTTTGTTTAAAAAGGTTTTTTGTTTACCTCTTAGCCTTGCCCGTAAATCTTTGACCCCAAAATATATTTTAATTGCTTAAAAAGGTTCTTAACCAATAAAATCTTTCTTAATCCCCAACTTCACGGCTCCTTCCTTCTAACTCATGGAGCCCAAACAAATTTCCAACTATTTTCGAGAACTTCTAACTAATCTACCAAACCATCATTTTATTAAATGATTATGATCCCTAACACATTGTCCAACCTCCAAAAATTTCCTACGTTACTTTTAAAACTCAATTTACATTCACAAAAAAATGCAGAGTATAGTGTGTGCATTTGCTTTAGACCATCAGGAACAAATAAACGAATAAAAACATTTCCCTTAAAAGCCATTACAAAAGAGACCTGTAAATAGCCATACATACCTGTAATAGCAGTTCAAACAATGATGACAACATACAACTATACATATTTGTTTTGGTCAAAAGCCATACACCTGTAAATAGTTTGAAAAATCAATCAAGAATGCAGATTAATCAAATTAATTTTCTTAAAAAAAAAAAAATGTAATTACGGTTCTTCAAGGAAATGAATAGAATTTACTGAAATCAACGATTTCCTCCGAATCGGTAGCTTTTCCCATTAAAACAAATGGATGAATCATCAAAATAGAAGATTTCAAAAAAGGGAGAAGAAGACAAACAATGAACAGTGTTTTATTTATTTGAATTTGAAAACATTAAAAAACTAAAAGCGAAAAATATACCTTGACTTTCATCCACGGATTGAAGCTTCCTAAATCATGAAAGAACATTATATTAGTGTCATTATAAAAATAAGAATAAAAGGAGTGAAAAATACCAAAGATGAGGAATCAATCATATTTCTACCACCATTTGAGGTAAAAGAAGATTTTTCCTTCAAGAAAAAGTAAATCACTCATTGCAGCACAAAACTATCAGTAAGAAAGAAAGTGAGGAAGAGAAAGAAAGGCCGTTGTACTAGGGGAGGGTGGGAGAATGAACGTAAAAATATAGTAGGGTTTGTACTTGAAAGTTATCACTAAAGAAATTTATCACGAAAAATAAGGAAGACATGACTTAAAATTGGATGAAAATCTCGTCTCTCATTTATAGTAGTCTCATGTCCCTCAACCAATCGAAATTTACTATATAAATATTTGTTTCAATTATATATACACATGGTGAATTGTGATTGGTTGGGGACACGGGAACACACACAAATGGGGATAGAGGATTTTTTGCCCTTAAAATTAGCGACAAATTGTTGCGATTCAAATTTGAAGCAAATCTTTAAATTTTATTAATTAATTGAACACATTAAAATATTTGAGCCAATCAAATTTCTGGCTGCTTATTAAAAACCTTAAAACCTTAAACCAAGAGATAAAGATTTGCTTTCAAAAGTTATCAATAGGATAGCAAGAGATAAACTCCACACGGTTGTAAATAAGAAATAATAGTATAGGGATAAACTCCACACCTGTAATACCTATAATCTGAACCCCATTAAACTAAGAAAATTTATTAAAATTTAATTTATATTCCTTTATTCAATCTAAACTAGCACGAATTTGTGTGGGGTCTTTGTAATCTAGACAGACTAAGTATACCTTATATTCGGTCCTAATGTATTCTTTTGCATACGCTGCCTGGCAGCCTCCTTTGATGAAATTTCTACTCCTTTGAGCTAATTAATAAAGATTTAGCAAAAATTAATAAAGGCCACGTTTAAAAATAAAAAATAAAAAATCTAAACTAGCACGAAGGTTTACTCAAGCAAAAAAGTTGAGTTAATAGGGGGTTTCATTGGATCAAAGGACATAGAGCAATGTAGTTTTACTTTTATAGCATTTTGTAATATTTCAATAAATCTTACTTTATTTTCTCTTAACCACCGAAGATGCAAATTAGTGTTCCATCCAAAGGTTTCTAGCTTTCTTAAAATACGATGAAAATAAAACTTTGTTTCACACACCCACTTTGAAACTCAGCTACCCCTATCATGTTGCCAGTAATGCAAAGTTTAAATGCTTGAATTTGTTCTTTTAGCATTGCTGTGACGGAAAAAGGACCTTGTTTCTAAACGAGATTTAACAAGAAAACACTGAGATTACTCCATTAAATTAGGACTTTATTTCAAAATCTACACATAAAACTCCATCAGAGAAGCATTGTTTGTCGGAAAGCAAACCGCCGGAGAAGAAGAGTAACGGTGAAAAACTCGGTGAAAGAGAAGGGAGAGAGAAAAGAGAGGAAAGAGAGTCTATAAGGAAGAGAGAGGAAAGTGGAAGACTCGGGCACTTGCTTTATATTAAATTTATTATATCGAGTCTCTTTTTTGTCTACGTATAACAAAAATGAGACTCGATATAATAAATGTTAATATAAAGCAACCGCTTTCTGTGACTTGCTTTGCTTACACTTTAAGTTTTTACATCAATATATTAATTTTTATACACGTACGACATAAAAGAGACTCAACATAATAAATATTAGCCTAAAGTCATTTATGATTATGACGTATATTATTCTCTACAACATATATCTTTTCTATTTATACATGTTAATTTCTATTATAGTACTACATAAGAAAAACAAAATCACGGCGTAGTCTGCTTAGGATTAACACTCCCTACATGCCTCTGGTTAACTACTTGACCTAAAGATGAAGCTAGAATCCATTTTCATCATGTGGAAACCAACTGACTGGTATTCTTACTAAAAAAAAGATAACCTTCATCCATTGAGTGCAAAAAAGCTAACCTTAAGGTATCTTTCTTCCATTTCACATTATGAGGGCATTTAGTTTTTCTTTTCATAAAATGTTTGACTTTTTTCAAAGTTTAAGTATTATTTTTCTTAATTACACTCACCTTCAAATATATTTTCCTCATTATCTTACTATGTTAGTTAAAGTAGTCAATGATATAACTAAAAGACGCTCATTATTTTCTTACTGGTCCTTAATATATCACTACAAGAAAACATCGATTTTGGGATGGAACATTTCTGCCTTTATTTAAAGACAAAATAGAGACGGATTTGAAATGCAGGTGCTTAAGAATAAAACAACAATGGAAATAATATAGTATGTGATTCGTCCTTAATCTAGTACATATTTAAGACGAACGTCGTATCTATAACAAATCTATACGAAGTATTGAGACGGTTTGGATAGGTAATTTATAATTAATTTATTTTATTATTTTATTTCGTTACGCTGATAATCTGCCAAAATCTCTCTTATAGAATTTGTATTAGTATTTTTTTAATTTTTTTGTTCACAATAGGAAAGATAGTTATTATGTTTTTTTGTGTAATACATATATGTTTTTTCATATTATCATTTTAGAGGAATAAAACTAAAATAAAATTATACAAACTTACAGTTCCCCACAAATCTATCCAAATTACTTCTAAATAAAGAAAATACAAAGAAAATATTTCTAAATAATTATTATCTAGTCATCCCTTTCAAATATATCTAAGCTACAATCTAAATAAATGATAGTTTAAAATTAAATTTGGGACGGATGTGTGACAAAGTCATTAACTTATGTTCCAAATCCATCTATAATATTGAAAAATAATTTTTTTTCGGTTTTGTTTGGTTTGATTTCGGTGTTCAGATTTTGTGATATAAACAATATATTGATTATAAAGTAAAAATAAAAATAAAATTTTTCATATAATTACTTAACTACTAAAAATATTAAAAAATATGTCTATTGTTTTTACAAGTTAAACAAATTAGGCCAACCCGACACCTAGTTCTCTACAAACGCCGGTTTCCGCTGCAACGATCGATCTAGCCCAGAGAAAAATATGTCACGAAGATATGATAGCCGTACAACTATCTTCTCCCCAGAAGGTCGTCTTTACCAGTTTTTTTTTTTTTTTTTTAAAACTAGACCATTTATAAGTATGGTCTAGTTTATTACAATTATTTATTATTAGACCTCTCCAGAGGAGGTCGACCTCACCAGAGGAGGAGTAGTAGAAGCCCGGCTGAGCGGGTGCCCCGTGAGGGGAGTAGTAGTAGAATATGCAATGGAAGCCATTGGAAATGCAGGTAGTGCAATTGGCATTTTGTCTAAAGATGGCGTTGTGCTGGTAGGTGAGAAAGACATCTACATCCACTGAAAAGATTGTACAAGATTGACGACCATGTGGCCGGTGCTGTGGCTGGCATTATGTCTGATGCGAACATCCTGATTAACACTGCCAGGGTCCAAGCTCAGCGCTATACTTACGCTTACCAAGAACCAATGCCTGTTGAACAGCTCGTGCAATCCCTTTGTGACACAAAGCAAGGCTACACGCAATTTGGTGGCCTCCGCCAAGGTTGTTAAAAACGCGTTTCTACGTAGACTCGGTGGAGGGGTGAAAAATCGTAAACTCGTGAATCGTAAAATAAATCGTAAAATCGTATCGAGAAATTAATATATATATACTGTAGGAGTTATACTGTAGGAGTTACAGCATGGATGAAACAAGAAAAAAGAAGAGTTACAAACCATACAAAGAGAATAATCCGTAAGCTATTGGGTATAAGATGGTAATTAAAATAGACTGCATCAAGCAACTAAAGCAATTCAATTGAGTAAACTGAAAATAAAAAATTAACAAGAGAAAAATCATATAGTAAAGTACAGGTTATATCATCTTAAGATAACAACTAATGCCCAAACTAACAGCTCACATAGCAACATGACAATTTAAGGGTGAAGACATTGCTAAAGGTCAAACCTCGACAGAAGGATTGCATACAAACTACGTAATCCCCGCAAAGCAAGTAAATACTTCGAGCAATGTAAGTTCTAATCCTCCACTGGATTTTCGTAGTCGCATTATTTAGCTTTTGCGCTCTTTGTGCATCAAGCTCACCATTTGACCAGACTTCATTTTATCAAAAAAAATTCATCTAAATCCTAAAAGCATTCTCGCTTTCAAATGGGAATATGTTCATGCGTCATCCACTCATCCGAATTAGAACTTTACAGACTAAAAAGTCCTCATATTAGAGCAAACATATTCATAACTGGGTCTTAATAGAGCAAAATAATGTGAGTAATTCGAGAATTTAATTGAATTGAAATCTAGGGTTTCAAGAACTTTACTCGTATAAATTAATTGATGATGAAAGAGTAATTTTGTGCTTGAAGACTTGACCGTCGGAGAAGACGCCGCCAGAGCAGGCGAACTGTCACCGACGGAGCCGCCGAACTAGTAAAAACCGGGACAGATTGGGAGTAGCGGCGCTGAAACTCATCGAAAGTCGCTCAGTGATCGGAAACAAAACACGACGACAACGATGACGATGACGATGTGGTTGTTGTAGATTTTTGGTGAAGAAGAGTTTATTGGATCGATTAGGATGACGATGTAGAGCTTCTTTCCCGTTGTTCTCCCCAAAAAAATATTCAGTCCATTTTTTTAGAGAAATTAGGTGTTTTTTAATTTAAAAAAAATAATAATTGGGTGACCCGACTCGACCCGAATTTAATAATAACCCGACCCATCATACTTTTGGTAGAATCGGTAGAAACGTACGTTTCTACGTTTTTGCGTTCCGAGTCAACGTTTCTACTCCGTTTCTACCAGATTGCGTTTTTACTCACGATTCAACACGTTTTACCTCCGTAGAATCGTAAAATCGTACGTTTCTACGTTTTGACTCGCGTTTTTAACAACCTTGGCCTCCGCCCCTTTGGAGTCTCGTTTCTCTTTGCTGGCTGCTATAAAAACTACGGTTTCCAGCTTTATATGAGTGATCCAAGTGGAAATTATGGTGGTTGGAAAGCAGCTGCTATCGGTGCAAACAACCAGGCAGCACAGTCGATGTTAAAGCAGGATTACAAGGATGAAATCTCAAGGGAGGAGGCTGTTCAACTTGCTCTTAAGGTGCTCAGTAAGACAATGGACAGCACTAGTCTGACCTCGGAGAAGCTGGAGCTTGCTGAGGTTTTCATGTCCAATGGAAAAGTTAAGTACCAGGTTTACTCACCAGATGCACTGACTAAGTTGCTACAGAAGTCGGGATTGACCCAACCTGCTGCAGATGACTCTTAAAACACATTGTTTGTCCAGTTAAACTTGGTTTCCCCCACCCTGCTTCAATATTTTGGATATTACGCTCTTTTAAACACATGAATTCTTGCATGATATAATTTCTTACTTAATTTGTATGCCAAGAAAAGCATGGGGGAATGCATGAATTTAGAAGCCTTGTAGCTTCCATCCATATTTGTGGTTTTTTTCTCCTTTCTTTAGTAGCATGTTGTTTGTGTTGGAAAAAAAAAAAAAAAAAAGTTAAACAAATTAAAGAATTTTTTTTATTGAAAACATAAATTTTGATCTTGATTCTCCAACTTCAAACAAATTACTGCAAAATTACGGTATAACAAAAAAAATACAAAAATTGCACCATTAATAGTTTAAAATAAAACAAAAAGTTCAAATAAATTTAAAATCACGTATCAACTTATGACTCTTCAATTACTTGCTTTAGCATATGAAGAACTTACTTGTCATGGGTATATATAAGAAGTTAAATATATTTTATTGTAAAAGAGTCCTTTAATATATATATATATATATATATATATATATATATATATATATATATATATATTTGGTTTGGATTATAATTTTTTTAAACAAAACCGAAAGTTCGATTTTAAGTTAGTCCAATACACCGCTCAAAATAAAAAATCAGTTTGGATCGATTTGGATTAGTCGGTTTCGATTTCTCCTGAACACCTCTACCATCTATTTCAATGGTATTTTAGAAGTAATAACTTTGTGCATTTATTGTCCAAGATTAGGACTGCCTCTTATCCATCCTCGTTCATACCCTAATTATTAGTGATTTAATAAGCTATATTATTATTGTTGTTGAGTTGTTGACTTTGTACAGATTGAATACTTGCATTAATACACTGAGGTGAGCTCAATTCTGTACTTTTCATCATATTAATTTACAAAAGAAAATTCCCAAAATCGTTTCTTGTTCTTCTTTTCATGAATCATAAAACCTGTTTTCTAAAATTTCAAACTACACTATTAATATTTTGGATAAAATTATCTCACATTCTTTTCTTTTTTCTTTCTTTCTTTCTTTCTATCTTTTCTTTTTCTTCTCTTTCCAGTTCCGTCCCCAGCCCCAGCCCCGGCCCCGGCCTGTTATTGATATCTTTGGGATATAAATATAGGGTAACGTTTTACAAAGGTGAAAACTTGTGACAACTTACAATTCGTTTGCAAAAGTTTTATAATGTATCCTTGTACTTAAAGATTTTTTGAATAATTAGCCACTTTGATCATCAACGCTTTTTTTCGTCTAGCACTTTGATCAAAATTGAGTTTTTAACTTATTTCATCATTAAACATTTTTTGGCCTGCCATTTTGGTCAAAAATAATTTTTTTAACTTTTTTCATCACTAAAGTTTTTTCATTCTGCCATTTTGGTCACTAAAGTTTTTGATTCGCCATTTTGGTCAAAATTTTTAGTGACCTAAATGGCGTAATGAAAATACTTTAGTGAGCAAAATGGCAGAATGAAAAAAACTTTAGTGATCAAAATGGAAGATAGAAAAAACTTTAGTGATGAAAAAAGTTAAAAAAAACATTTATGACCAAAATGGCAGGCCGAAAAATGTTTAATGATGAAATAAGTTAAAAAACTTGAATTTTGACCAAAGTGGCTAGGCGAAAAAACGTTGATGATCAAAGTGGCTAATAATTCAAGATTTTTTCTTTAAAAAATTATGTCGTTTTTCTTTTTCTCAAGAAAATTCTGTAGTGGAAATCCTAATTAACTTGCCAAACAAGAAATAAAAACACTCTAACTCAAGATAATATTAAATATTAAAAGATAGCAAAATTCTGAAATAAATTAAGTTCGTATGAGAAAATTTAATCATAGGACCGACCATGTGGGACTGGTCTCAGAATCCCCTCATATGAATTGGGCGGGACCTACCTACAGATGTGGTTTCCACTCAATTCATGTGAGGGAGTTGTGAGACATGTCCCACACGAACGGATCTATAATTGAGTGACCGTTCTTATGAACCTTATGATCTAAAACTGCCCACATAATCATATATTTCCTCATTATGTGCTGATATGAATAGTTTTTTTTACTACAAGGGCCATATCAAAACTATCATAAAAGATATCCTACTCAATATACTGAGTAGTTTTTTATCTTTGTTCAGAAACATATTATCATTACCTAATTGATTTTTAAGAATTTAAATATTTTTTCAAAATATATCAATCCAAAATCCGTTACAAATATTTTGGGACCGATACGATATTCCGTCCCTAAAATTTTGCGACGAGGGTTTTTGGGAGTACATCATTTCCGTCCCAAATCAGTCCAAAACGTCTAATCTGGGATACTATCGTCCCAAAATTCATACTTTCTTGTAGTGTATGTAAAGTGGCAACATATCTTTTATTGCATAGTGAACAATTAATCTTATGGGTATGTTTCAAATTAGACGGCATTTGATGTACCCTTAACTAATCTTGTTTTTTTTTCTCCTAAAAAACTCTCTCTAAAAAGAGTCCTAAATTGTGCCAACGCCTTTGGGACTCACGGCTATTCATGGCCGACGCCGGCTACTAGAGCCACCGACACATCATCTTCTTGGCCGAAGAAATCCTTCGCCGATCTTCTCACAAGCCCCGTTGTTGCCCCAACCACTCTTCCGATTACCCCTTTGGATACTTTCAAGGGGGAACCCAATCTCACCATTTCTTTGAATGAACACGAATCACTGATATCCCCATGGAAATTCTCCCTCGTTGGAAAATTCCATAAGCATGGCCCGAACATGGAAGCGTTACGCAAATCTTTTCATAAGGTTGGTTTCAAGGGCAAATTTGGATCGGTTGGATGGATCCCAGACACATTCTTATCAGGTTTGATCTTGAAGAATATTACTGCAGATTATGGAGATAGGGAAGTTGGACTTTCTTTGGATAGACTATGCATGTGTTTAAATGGAAATTTGATTTTAATTTGTATGAAGAAACTTCAATCGTTCCGGTGTGGATTGGATTTGAGGGTCTTCCCATTCATCTTTACAAAAAAGCCAAATTATTCTCATTGGCAAAGGCGGTTGGAAATCCATTGACTCTGGATGCTCCAACTGCGAATGCAACCCGTCTGAGCGTGGCGAAAGTGTGTGGAAGTAGATTTGTTAGCGGATTTTTCGGATAGAGTGAGAATCGCGCATGCTAATTCTGGAAAAGGATTTTGGCAGGCGATCACGTACAATAATTCACCCGAATATTGTACGATGTGTATGCGGATTGGTCATGGTCATGGTCATGGACGATGTCAGGGACTAGTTAAAATTGATGATCGAATTGTGAAGGGGAAGGCGGATAAGAATGTTGGAAAAAGGGTGTTGGATAGAGGGAAAAGGAAATTATTTAAGAAATTGCCAGTGAAGAAATATGGACCAGTGGCACCGGCCAAACCAGTAGAACATTGGAAACCGACGAGGGTTATAGGGTCAGGCGCTAGCACATCACAAGTAGCGGCGATGGCTTTAGAAGACCCTAAGGCAGTTGAAAATAATCTAACGGTGGACAAAGAATTGAGACAAAATCAAATTGTAAATGTGGATTCAGAAGAAAAAACACTGAGGAAATAGTCTCTGTGGATACTGGAAAAAATCAAAGTACAATGGTGGGTTTGAGCAATGATGACATCCGAATAGGAAGTCATGGTTTTGAGCCGGCGGCGGACTCCAGGAAGGTGATGTCGGACGGTAAGGGCCCCCCCATCCCTTTTACCAAAGGATATTACAACAAAATCCCTAAAAGACTTTGTTGTGAAATTGGAGGCGGCGGCCTCAGATGGTGTGACGGAGACGGCCGCGATTGCGTAGCCGGTGATACCGAGACAGAGGCGGTGATGTCGGAGAGGGTGGTTGGTGCTCCGGAGATGGCGTTTGTGACACCAGAGATGCGACAGAGGGGCAGTTGGTTTGGGCCTGGAGACTGCAGTGGGCCGTGAAGATGGATTGGAGAACTTGGGCCAAAAAGACCTCCTAGAAGCTAGCCAAGAGGTTAACGGGTCAGTAGTTATTTGTTCTACAGACCCGATCCCTCAACTGGGTCAGTTCATCATCCAGCCAGGTCAGTAGTTCCCTAAATAGCCTCAACCGGGTCAGTTGTTTAGTAAAACAGAGCAGAATCCCCCATTTTGCCTAATTCTCAGCTCCTTGTGATGGCTACCTCGACTACAGTACACGCAGATGAGGTTCTGGTTGATTCATTCATTTAAGACCTTCATCTCCCTCCAAATGAGGCTCATGTACCACTTGAACAACAAGTTCCTTTGCGGCGCTCTCCTAGATTTGCCCAAAAGAGGTCTACTCATAAACAATAGTCTGTTAGACTACTCATATTTCTATTTATCTGTTTAAATGATGAATTGGTTATTATGGAATATACGTGGAATTTCTAATGATAGCACTATTGATAACATTCGGCATTTAAAGTTTGCTCATTCAATGAATTTGTTGGTGTTGTTGGAACCGATGGTGGGGTTGGATGATATTAATTTGTATGCACGCCGTCTGGGATATGATTTTTGTTTTGGTAGAGATATTAGGTGACACTGAACAACTAGTACATGTCCGATTGAATTCTTTTAATGGATCTTATGTGGTTTGTTCTTTCATATATGCTAAATGTTCTTATATTCAACGGCGTATTTTGTGGGATGAACTGAGATCTTTCCATATGCAGCATAATAATCCTTGGTTGATAGGTGGTGATTTCAATGTGGTGCTTCGACTATCTGAAAGTCATGGTTATGTGCCTTATATGCCCCCAATCAATGAGTTTTATGAATGTATTCAAGATTGTGGTCTGTTGGAGATGACTTGCTCAGGGAGCGAATTTACATGGTGTAGAGGTGGGGCACGACCACTGCAAATAAAATTGGACAGAGTTCTAGTTAACACTGAATGGAATGGTTTGTTTCACTATACAAAGATGGATCATTTTGCCGAGAATTGTTTCAGATCACTGCCCTCTCCTCATTGGTACAAGGTTGACAACAGATAGGCGGGGTTCAACTTTTAGGTTTCAGGGTACGTGGATCAAACATCGGAGCTTTATAGATTTGGTAAAACAAAATTTGATGGAGGAGATTGGAAACTCTGGAATGTATAAATTACAAGCGAAACTTAAACGACTTAAAGTTGCTTTGGGCATCTGGAACCGAGAGGTGTTTGGGAATATAAATGCCAATTTAGTGTATGCGGATGAGAAGGTTGGCCGGCTGGAACCTACATATGATTTAGAGCCGAGTGAGGAGCGATATGAGGCTTTGTTGGTGGCAAAAGATCTTTTTGTTACGGCTCTTTTTTTTCTTTTTTCTTTTGATAAAAGCCACCTGTTATGGTGGGGGTTTGGCATGGACCCCTACCCGTTTATTGATAGCGCCCGAAAAGGCTAATAAAAGTACATAGAGGGGGACAAAAGCCAAAACCTCTAAGTAGGTGGAAACAAATCCACTCCCTACAAAAAATAGAACAATGCAGGAAACTGGTTCATTTATCACATGAATCAAGTGCTACAAATTGCCTAAATGGAGTAGTATGCAAAGCGACTATATACAAAGGATATTTGGGCACGTCCCCGATCCAATAGATATAGGATAAATACAATAAGAAGCAAAGCGCAACAAAAGAAACTTAATTTATATAGTATGCCTTAAATAAGGAGTCCCGCAACAATCAAGGTGACACAGGCCACGAACCGAAGTCGGAAGGTCTGAAAAAGCCACAAAAATTGAATTCCATTTCTCATCGCATGCAATATTTGCCAAAGTATCTGCCACTTTATTAGCCTCGCGATTAATATGTTGAACCTGATTCGGGCCAAGAAGCTTCAAAAGTTGATGAAATAAGACATCCAAGCGCCAAGCAGTGACCTTCCGTGCCTTGATAGAATCGCTTAAAAACTTTGAATCCATCTGAATAATAAAGTGTGAGTAACCTAATCCAATAACAAATCTGATGCCATGGATCATAGCTTCAATTTCAGCTGTGGAATTAGAGAGATAGTGCCCTAGAAAAACCGCAAAAGCCCCAATGAACTCTCCACTAGACCGCCGAAATACTCCATCTACTCCGGCAACCCCGGGATTACCACGAGACGCCCCATCAATATTCAAAATCAGACCATCCCCACTACCAATCCACTGTACGGCCAAATGATTGCCTCTTATGCTCAATTGTGTCGTGGGTGGCTTAATAAAAATATGCAAAAGATCCGCATTGTGTAAAATTGGCATAATAAAATATTCCGTCTCTCTAAGTAAACTTCTACCATTAGAATGTGCACCATCAAACACAAAACGGCATCTACTACACCATAAAAGCCAACACACATTAGCTATAACAATAGTATGAATATCATTCCACTTCCCCTTCCCCTTCCACCAAACAAATTTAATCAAGTCCAAATAAGAAGTGTACCTTATATGATGAAGTCGTAAACCAATCGAGGTCAAAGTACTTGGGCTAAATTGCATTCTAAAAAAATGTGGTTAAAAGTCTCCTCCCCTCGTCCACATTGACATTGTGAGGCTAGAGATACACCCCATTTCCTTCGAACCTCATCTAGAGCTAAGAATTTGTTGACAAGTCTCCACATAAATAGGCACAAGAAAAGAGGCATTACCTTATTCCAAATATAACGCCGAGAGCATTGTATTATTCCATTGGGTTGTACGAGTTTCAAAATTGAGGAGATCGTGAAACGCCCATGAGATTCTAACTTCCAAATATGCTCATCATGCTTCGGCAGCAGCAGAGGATGAGGAAGTAGCCGAGCTTGATCAGTTGTGAAAAGACGCCTAGTTTCCATAGCCCATTGATCATCATCTATATGTTCATGTACCCGGGATGAATCCCCAGGCAGCCCGGTCTCCTCTCTTAGGAAACCTTGCATTGTGATATCTGTTAGTAGTGCCCTAGGACCATTAGCACATGTTGTGCGTTTTATTATCTTTTGAGCATGTAATTGAATAGTTAATTACGCTTTTGATTATCAAATGTGTGATTTGATAGTAAAACTCATTAGCTTATGTAATTACTATTCTAGAAGTCCCTAGTTTTATGTAATGCTTATTTACTATGAAATAAAACTAGTATGATTGTTGATTGATGATCTTGTTTTACCGATCATGTGTAATGGATACAAATCACATCATAGATGCAATATATAGGGATACATTGTATCGACGTGATCCGCTTTGAGAAGTAATACTTCATGGTCTTAAGTCATAAGTATTACTCATCAATACTATTTTAGAATCCTTAGACCTTATGTCTTCATTGATTCTAGTATGAATGGAGCCACGCTTTTGACTCAGCTCGGACGTTACTTGTAACAGAGTAATCAATACGATCGATGATCGGATGTAGTGTCCTATCATAGCTTAAATGTGAGAGACATTGTAAGGAATTTGTCCCTCTCTATTATTAGAGAGAGATATCCATGGGCCCCTCGATAGGGAAAGACTGTTTAAATGCATGGCCGTGCTCAAATGTATTTGATAAAGTTGTTATCAAATGCTATTTGTCGAAACAGTCTACCTGGAGATCGAGCATAAATACAATTAAGCTTAATAAGGGTGACGACCACCATGCCTTATGCTTAATTAGGATATCGCGAGACAAAGGGATTAAATAGTGGATTGACAATAGGTTCCGTTGTAAATTCATTCACATTGGGTAGTCACAATGTCCTGCTAGGGGCCGCTTGTGACTTATGAACTCACACTACTACTAAGTGTGTTTTCATTGCCATTGTGATATGAACCTACTGAGGTCACACGCATAGACGAGCTAACAAGCTTTCATGTCCGCATTCAATGAATCTAGAATGTGTCTAGGTTCATTGTATCCGACATTTGTTTTTCCGAAAATAATAAAGTGTTTATTATTCGAATTAGAGATAGGGGCAATTTCGGTATTTTACCAATAGCTGGGATTACGTGGGAGTTATTATCCGATAAGGACTCCCACTACCAGCCAGAGTTCTAGGGGACGTGGGAGTTAGAGTCTCCCACCGCCGAGAGAAGTTGAGTAGACGTGGGAGTTGTTCTGGGAACAAACTCCCACACTCTATATAACATCTCTTAGCCGAAACCCCTAGGGGTACTAAGTCATTCAAACTAAATTAAACAAGTAACCCGAAATCGATTTCGGATTTCTCACCTCTCCCTTTTCTCTCTAAATTCCCGAACTTCGTAAAGACGAAGATCTAGCAATCACCGCTTGTTTCGTCGCGTGGATACTGGGTAGAGGGAAATTCCGCAAAGGGAATTCCGCTAGTGAAAAGAAACCGATCAAGAAACGTCATCCTCCATTCAAGAAGTAGCTTCTGAATCCAAAACATGTAAGTTTTTATCGCTGTTTTTCGATCTCGCTTTTGTATGAGCGGATCCTTTCAGGGGAGGATCCATGGGTGTTTGGAACGAGTTTCCGCCCATGAATCCCTTCAGTGGTATCGAGCCTTGCTCATACGATTCGGATTCGATATTGTTAATCACATCTTAACATATATCAAATTCGATTTGGTATGTGTATTTGTGAAAAACAGAAAAAGATTGTTTCTTTTATGTTTCGTGATTATAACGTATAAACCGAATTTCGGTTAATCGATTACATGTTTCTCGGATATCATGATATGCATAAACCGCTTTAATTTGATTAATATTGTATGAACTCGATTAACCGTATGTCATTAATATGATTAAATACATGAATTGTTTTCGGTTGGTGATTATGCATAAATCATGCTTCGTGAATAATGATTCTCGCATAAACCCGTATTCGTGAATCTGGAATTAATCTGATTAATTCTATTCTCACGCATAAACCGTAAATTAATTCGATTAATCCTACCGTTAATTCGATTAACCCAATACATAATCCGATTATGTAAGTTAGGCGATTGAGGGGTAAATCTGGGAGGAAAAACTCATTCGATGAGCTGGGGACCGTCCCGTCTAGCGTCGCCCGATTCGCCGCTCCCCCGAACTAAGACTTTGTGTATGATTTCATTGTGCTTTATGTGATATTAGCATGGTGAATAGCATGGCCTACTATACCCCCTTGTTTTACATATTTTTGGTTGTAATTTTATAATACGACTCGCGAGTCGCTTTTTTCAATGTTGTAAAATTGTAATCGCTTTATTAGATTAGCTTTACCGCTTTACAATGAAGGCTCGGGTATGCCCATGCAAATATGTAACAAGGCCGGAGGTACAAGATCGAAGACATTATCCATGAGATGGATTTTGACCTAGATTGACCCCTTGACTCCCACAAGGCTCGTGGGAGTCATTATAGGAATAGGCCATGCTATATCACATTTACTTTTTTCGCTTCATAACCCGCGTGTGATGTTTATTTTATGTCCGGATGGATTTAATTTTGAACGTCACATCAAAATGGTTTTAATTAAGTCTTAAAGTGCCTACCATAACCTAAGCACTCCATGAGCTTGGATCATCATTATGTCCTGGGTTGCCAAAGCAACGGATAAGTGGTTATCTAGGCAAGAGGAGATGGGAAAATAGTGATTTCCATATGCTTAGACATGGTTCGACTTAACTAGGCCATCAAAATAGTTTTGGGCCTAGGGCATAAAATGGGAAATAGCCGGACATATAGATGTCAATCCCATTAGATGATTTTACTATAATTGTGGGTGTTAAGCCAAAGCTTTCCTATAACTATTGTAAAATGTTTTTTCCCCACTATTATCAAGTGTTGAAATTGTGGAAAATGTTTTTGCTCAAAAACTAATAACTTTGCAATTAACTTAATGTAGATAATGGCAACCAATTCATCACACAATCCATCGCGATCAATCCTTGAGAAGGGAAAAACTAAGCGGGACCAATTTCCTTGATTGGGCCCGCAACTTAAGGATTGTCCTTAGCGTGAAAGAAAGTCAGACGTTCTGAAACGGACATTCCCGAACAACTCGAAAATAACGCCCCTAGAGCTCTAAGAGATGCTTGGAAGAAGCATTTCGATGACTCTAACGATGTGACTTGTCTCATGTTAGTCACAATGAGCCCCGACCTTCAAAAACAGCTTTGAAGGAGTTGAGGCTTTCCAGATGATGGGCCAGCTCAAGGAAATGTTCCAAGAGCAAGCTCGCCATGAAAGATTCCTCACAACTAAGGCGTAAATAGTTGCAAAATGGCCCCCGAACCTCTCGTGAGTGCACACGTTCTTAAGATGAAGCGGCTATTTTGACCAACTCGAGAAGCTTGAGCCGCCGTAGGTCATGACATGGCCACGTATATGATCTTGGGCTCACTCCCACCGGAGTATGACCAATTCGTAATGAACTTCAACATGCATGCCATGGAGAAGACCATACACGAAATTCACTGGGATGCTCAAGCAGGCCGAATCGAACATTAAGAAATCCCTCAAGTCTTAATGGTTCAAAAAGGGAATTTCAAGAAGAAAGGCAAGGGAAAGCCCATGGCTAAGAGAGGCAAAGGCAAAGGCAATGACAAGCCCAAGCCCCCAGCCCCAAAGCCAAGGCACCAAAGGAGGGAGTTTGCTTCCATTGTGGCGAACTGTGCCATTGGAAACGGAATCGCAAACTCTACTTGGAAGAGAAGAAAAAGGGAAAGACCAGCTTTGACTGCCTCTCCGGGTATTTATGTTATAGAAATTAACATGTCTCGCTCCTACTTCATGGGTATTAGATACCGGTTATGGATCTCACATTTGTGCAAATGTGCAGGGGGTTCAAAAGGAGTAGATCACCGCAAAAGGAGAAGTGGACCTCGAGTAGCCAACGGAGCAAGAGTTGTTGTCGTAGCTACTGGGGACATTTAATTTAGTTTTGCCAAGTGGCCTTATCATAGAACTAGATAATTGTTTGTATGTTCCAACTTTGAGTAGGAATATTATTTCAGCTTTCTTGTTTGATATTGAAGGTTTTGAATTAAGTATTATGAATAAAATTTGCACCATTCATAAAGATCGTATCTTTTATGGAGATGCCTCTTTGATGAATGGGCTTTATATTCTTAACCTCGATGATTCCATTAAAAGGCCCATCTATAACATTAATACTAAAAGGTTTAAATCAAATGACTTAAACCAAACCTACTTTTGGCAATCGCTGCTTGGGGCCACATAAACGAGAACGCATATCAAAACTCCATACGATGGAATTTTAACATCATTTGACTTAGAGTCTTATGAGACGTGTGAATCTTGCTTGTTGGGCAAAATGACTAAAGCTCCCTTTATCGGACAAAGTGAGAGAGCTTCCGATTTGTCGGGCCTCATACATACGCATGTTTGTGGACCAATGAACACAAGTGCTAGAGGAGGGTTTCAGCATTTCATCACATTCACGTGATGATTTCGTGAGATATGGCTACGTCTATCTAATGAAACATAAATCAATCTTTTGGAAGATTCAAAGAATTTCAAAATGAAGTACAAAATCAACTTGGTAAAAGTATTAAGATACTTCGATCGGATCGAGGTGGCGAATACCTTAACCAAGAGTTTGACGAACATCTTAGTGGTTGTGGAATTGTTTCACAATTAACTCCTCCCCGCACACCACAATGGAATGGCGTGTCGGAACGGAGGAATCGCACCTTATTAGATATGGTTCGATCTATGATGAGTCAAACAAGTCTTCCACTTTCCTTTTGGGGCTACGCCTTGAAACTCGCTGCATTTATATTAAATAGAGTTCCTTCTAAAGCTGTTCGTAAAACTCCATATGAGATATGGACCGGGAAACGACCTAGTTTGTCATTTCTCAAAATTTGGGGATGCGAGGCGTATGTAAAACGCTTGTTATCCGATAAACTCGCCCCTAAACCGACAAATGTTTGTTTGTGGGATATCCTAAAGAAACTAAAGGATATTACTTCTATCTTCCATCGTAGAACAAAGTGTTTGTTGCTCGTAATGGTGTATTCCTTGAAAGGGAATTTATTTCCAAAGAGGATAGTGGGAGTAAGATCCATCTTGAGGAAATTCAAAATCCCCAAACAACATCTCGAACCAACTTTAGAAGTTCAAGCAAGCTCACGTGCCGATACTCGAGCTTCAATCTTTGACACAAGGCCCAAGGAGGTCGAGTCTGCACATCAACGACTCGAGAGATATGGATTTCGTGGATCGATGATCATCAAAGTTGAACCGATTGATCAAGATGAACCCACTACCTACAAAGAGGCAATTCGTAGTTCCGAGTCGATAAGTGGCTAGAAGCTATGAAGTCCGAGATGCAATCCATGTACGACAACCAAGTATGGACTTTGGTTGACCCACCCGAAGGGTGCAAGGTCATTGATAACAAATGGTGTTATAAAAAGAAGACCGACATGGATGGTAATGTACACACTTTTAAATCGCGACTAGTAGTTAAAGGTTATAGACAAGTTCATGGTATCGACTATGACGAAACCTTTTCCCTCGCCGTGATGATAAAGTCAATTAGGATTTTACTTGCCATAGCCGCATATTATGACTATGAGATATGGCAAATGGATGTTAAGACTCGCGTTTAACTGAAACCTTCTCGAGGATGTGTATATGACACAACCTCGAGGGGTTTGTTGATCCAACAAATCCTAGCAAAGTGTGTAAGCTTCAAAGGTCCATTTATGGATTGAAGCAAGCATCTCGAAGTCGAATCGCCGCTTTGATGAACGTATTAAAGAATTCGGTTTCATCAAAAACGAAGACGAGCCTTGTGTTTATAAGAAAGTAACTAATAATGCAAAGTAGTGTTCCTTGTGCTTTACGTGGACGACATCTTACCGATTGGAAATGACATCCCCACATTACAAAGCGTAAAAGCTTGGTTGGGGAAGTGCTTTTCCATGAAAGACTTAGGCGAGGCTACATACATTTTTGGGTATTAGAATCTATAGAGATAGATCTAACAAAATGATCGGGCCTCGAGCTGTAGTGGGATACATTGACAAGGTACTCAAACGGTTCAGCTTTGCAAGACTCCAAAAAAGTGATTCTTGCTCATGTCACATGGCGTCAAACTCAGCAGTAACTCAAGGACCTTCCACAAGGGAGGACCAAGAGCGCATGAGTAAGATCCCATATGCTTCGGCCATTGGGTCTATTATGTACGCCATGATATGCACTCGCCCTGCATGTCTCATTTGCTTTAAGTATGACTAGCAGATATCAATCGACCCTCGGAGAGTCACATCGGGACTCGCAGCCAAGAGCATTCTTAAGTACTTGAGAAGGACTAAAGATATGTTCTTAGTTTACTGAGGTCGTGAAGTAAGTCTCGGTTGTAAATGGTTACACAGACGCAAGCTTCCAGACTCGACGTAGATGATTTTAGATCGCACTGGGTTTTGTGTTTTGTTTGAATGGAGGTGCCGTGAGTCGGAAGAGCTCAAAGCAAGAAACCGTGGGCCGACTCTACAATGTAGCCGAGTATCTAGTCGCATCTCAAGCAGCTAAAGAAGTCGCTTTTGATCGGGAAGTTTGTTGATGAACTAGGTGTCGCCCCCTAGCATTGTGAACCCAGCTGACCTCTATTGTGATAGTACCGTGCCATTTCACAAGCTAAAGGAACCTAGATCTCACCAACGATCCAAACACATTCTCAAAGCGCTTTCCATCCGATCGGAGAGATCATCGAAAGAGAGACGTTAGTATTTGCAAAGTTCATACAGACGACAACATCGCAGCATCCATTGACCAAGCCACTCCCACAGCCCTCAAACATGAGAGTCATACTAGGTCAATGGGATTGAGGATCATGTATGATTGGACCTAGGGCAAGTGGGAGATTGTTAGTAGTGCCCTAGGACCATTAGCACATGTTGTGCGCTTTTATTATCTTTTGAGCATGTAATTGAATAGTTAATTACGCTTTTGATTATCAAATGTGTGATTTGATAGTAAAACTCATTAGCTTATGTAATTACTATTCTAGAAGTCCCTAGTTTTATGTAATGCTTATTTACTATGAAATAAAAACTAGTATGATTGTTGATTGATGATCTTGTTTTACCGATCATGTGTAATGGATACAAATCACATCATAGATGCAATATATGTGGATACATTGTATCGACGTGATCCGCTTGAGAAGTAATACTTCATGGTCTTAAGTCATAAGTATTACTCGTCAATACTATTTTAGAATCCTTAGACCTTATGTCTTCATTGATTCTAGTATGAATGGAGCTACGCTTTTGACTCGACTGGACGTTACTTGTAACAGAGTAATCAATACGACCGATGATCGGATGTAGTGTCCTATCATAGCTTGAAATGTGAGAGACATTGTAAGGAATTTGTCCCTCTCTATTATTAGAGAGAGATATCCATGGGCCCCCTCGATAGGGAAAGACTGTTTAAATGCATGGCCGTAGCTCAAATGTATTTGATAAAGTTGTTATCAAATGCTATTTGTCGAAAACAATTTCACCCCGGAGATCGAGCATAAATACAATTAAGCTTAATAAGGGTGACGACCACCATGCCTTATGCTTAATTAGGATATCGCGAGACAAAGGGATTAAATAGTGGATCGACAATAGGTTCCGTTGTAAATTCATTCACATCGGGTAGTCACAATGTCCTCGCTAGGGGCCGCTTGTGACTTATGAACTCACACTACTACTAAGTGTGTTTTCATTGCCATTGTGATATGAACCTACTGTGGTCACACGCATAGACGAGCTAACAAGCTTTTCATGTCCGCATTCAATGAATCTAGAATGTGTCTAGGTTCATTGTATCCGACATTTGTTTTTCTCGAAAATAATAAAGTGTTTATTATTCGAATTAGAGATAGGGGCAATTTCGGTATTTTACCAATAGTCGGGATTACGTGGGAGTTATTATCCGATAAGGACTCCCACTACCAGCAGAAGTCTAGGGGACGTGGGAGTCGAGTCTCCCACGCCCTGAGAGAAGTTGAGAGACGCGGGAGTTGTTCTGGGAACAAACTCCCACACTCTATATAACATCTCTTAGCCGAAACCCCTAGAGTACTAAGTCATTCAAATTAAATTAAACAAGTAACCCGAAATCGATTTCGGATTTCTCACCTCTCCCCTTTTTCTCTCTAAATTCTCGAACTTCGTAAAGACGAAGATCTAGCAATCACCGCTTGTTTCGCCGCGTGGATACTGGGTAGAGGGAAATTCCGCAGAGGGAATTCCGCTGGTGAAAAGAAACCGATCAAGAAACGTCATCCTCCATTCAAGAAGTAGCTTTCTGAATCCAAAACATGTAAGTTTTTATCGCTGCTTTTCGATTCGCTTTGTATGAGCTGATCCTTCAGTGAGGATCCATGGGTGTTTGGAACGAAGCTTTCCGCCCATGAATCCCTTCAATATCATCATGCCAAAACGAAGAAGAGCCATCCCGAATTAAGATCCCTATGTATTACTCAGTGAAGTCTCTAGCCGCCAGCATGCTTTCCAAATAAGGGAATCAGATGAGGTGAGTTGGACCAAGGATAGGTAATGGCTATTAGAATAATACCTTTCTTGCAAAAAGGATCTCCAAAGCGAACTCTGAGGTCCTGAAACGCCACCAAAGTTTATGAGAAAAAAGAATTTGAAAAGAATTTAAAGAGAAAACACCCAAACCATTTTGTTCTGTATCTCGGCATAGGCGATCCCAAGACATCCAGTGTCGCCTTTCTCCAAACTTCGTCTTGCCCCGAAGGAAATTGGAAAATATTCTCTCAATATCCCCAAGAACCTGTTTCGGCGGTCTAGAAGCAGCTAAAATATATAAAGTCATAGAAGTCAACACAAAATGGACCAAGGTAAGACGGGAACTCATACCAAGCAATTTACCCTGCCATCCCGCTACTCTAGAAGCCAAACGGTCAACCAAACCCGAGTAATATATGGTTTTAGTTCGCCCTGGGAAGATGGGGCAACCTAAGTAGGTGATAGGGAAAGAGCCCTGTGAGAAACCAGAGACCCGAGTGATCATTTGAAACAAGAACATTAGAGCGAGGTACCATGTAAGGACCCACCGTACCAGACCTTACAAGCCGATCCAATCCACGAGAGAAAACATTCGCGGCTAATATGAAGAGTAGAGGGGAGAGAGGCTCCCCTTGCTTCAATCCCCTCCCCGATCTGAAAAAACCATAAGGAGAGCCATTTATGAGGACTGAGAACCAGATTATTATTGAGTAAGTTCCAAATCAAGTGAATAAAATCATGACTAAATCCAAGTCTAGTCAAAACATCAATAAGGAAGTCATGTGAAACTCTGTCAAAGGCCTTCATCATATCAAGTTTTACAACCATATTACCACCCCGAACTCTTTTGTTAAACGAGTTGATCATCTCCATAGCCAAAAGAACATTGTCAGTAATAATCCTCCCTTTCACAAAACCCGATTGATTACTACATATAATATCAGGTAACAATCTTTCAAATCTATTTGCCATAACCTTGGAAATTATCTTGCTAGTAAAAGTACACAGAGGGATAGGACGAAAATCACCAAAAGAGCTGGGATTGTCTATCTTAGGAATAACGACTAAGAATGAACTGGACATGGCTCGGGGAAGGAGAAGACCATCCCAAAAATCCCGCACTGCTTGAATAACATCATGATGAATAATATCCCAACAAACTTGGAAAAATCTACTTGAGTAACCGTCTGGGCCGGCTGCACTGGAAGGATTTAATCCAAAAACAATTTCTTTCACCTCCAAACCTGTAGGCAAGTAATCAAGAGAAGCATTAAGTTCATCAGTAATCAGTTTAGGGATCAAATCAAGGATCGGTGTGTCTCGGTGGGGGTGGGATCAAAAGCAAAGAGTTGTTGGAAGAAAACTGCTCCAGCCGAGCCAATAGTGGCGGGTGTGGCAGCCAAAGTGCCATCTGGTATGTGTATTTTTTTGATCTGTAATTTGCTTTGATGGTTCCTGCAATAAGAATGGAAAATTTTAGTATTAGCATCACCCTCCTTGAGCCATTTTTGCCTAGATTTTTGTCTCCAATAAATTTCCTCCAATTCAAGATTACGAACATGAGTATCTCTAGCCTTTTTAAGATCCTCTTGCAAGAGAGTTAAAGGATCCGCATCATGAAGAAATTCCAGACGAGCAACCTCTTTCTGATAACTTGATATTAGACTGAATGTTCCCAAATGTCTGACGGTTCCAAATACTCAAAGCAATCTTTAACTTCTTGAGCTTTGTTTGCAAAATGTACATACCAGAATTGTTGATCTCAGTAGCCCAAGCAGTTTGAACAACCTGAAGAAAAGTAGAATGTCTGACCCACATATCTTGAAAGCGAAAAGCAGAACCACTTCTTTCAACATTTAAACGTATGTCAAGATAAATAGGACAATGATCCGAAACAGTGCGAGGAAAATGAATAGCACTAGTGTGTTGAAAAAGAGAATTCCAAGCAGTGTTAACAAAAACGCGATCCAAGCGCTCGAGAAGTGGTTTAACCCCCCTAGCACCAAGTAAAGGGGCTACCCAAATAAGGAATCTCCAATAACTCACAATCCTGAACCATTTCACCAAATTCATTCATAGGTAACAAGCAGGAATAGAGCCTTGACTCTCAGATACTCTCAGCACAACATTAAAATCGCCACCAACAAGCTACGGATGAGTATAGTGTGCATGAAATTTTTTCAATTCATTCCATAGTACTCTGGCTGCACATGAGAACATTTAGCATATACAAAAGAGCAACAAATAGGTGAGCCAGAAAAAAGAATTGATTTGACAATTAATCACTTGTTCCAAATTCCCCAAAATTACTAAATCCACCGAAGCATCCCACATAATCTAAATTTTGCTACCACAATTGCCATAGCTAAAATCAAAACCAATCCGCCAAGTATAAGTGTAGAGGTCCGCCAAGCCTACCATAGGTTATAATAAGACAATAAGATTCAAACGATGTTCTCTTTTAAATTGACTGATACTAGATTTAGTGCTATCATTCGCTATCCCCCTTATGTTCCAGATAATAGCATTCATCAAAACACATATGAAGAAGAAGTAAAAGTAGCAAAAGCTAATTTGTAGTAGAAGACGACCCCTTTTGAGCAATTCTAGGGGATCGCCGCACAAGAAATTGAGATGTAGAAACATTTTGTGCTTCCTTATTGATGACAAAAGAAGATAGATCAACAGTAACCTGACCAAAAGAGGTATCCTCAGGAGAAGTGGGTACTTCGGAGTCATCCGGTCCTCCGGGTCTTCATCAATCGGATGAACCGGGTCTTCGTCATCCGGTTGTGCTGGGGCTTCCAAATTCCTTGGTGCATTACCCCCTTCAGACTACAGGTACTACACTTGGGACATCACAACTATTATCTTGCAAAATATGCAAAGTGTCAGCTATTTTTTGAACCAGGGAAGTAGTATGCTGAGCTAGAGCCACGACTGGTGGCTGAGCTGAACGAACTATAGCCGGGGCAAAGCGGGCAAAGCAAAGAGCTGAGTGCGTAATAGGGGAAGCAGCAGAGAGCGAGGTCGTAAACAGTGGGATGCAGCAGAGAGCTGAGGCCGTAACAGGGAAAATTATGCCTGAGGTGTTACTGTGTCCAGGCTGTTTCTCCGAGCTGGGTACCTACAAAACAGCACCAGCCACATCCAATGGAAAAAAAATAGATGAGGAAGGAAAAGAAGCTTCCAGTTGTCTAATTAAGTTGCCAAATTCAAGCAATTGACCCACTAAAATTTTCGGTGGCTGAACAGGATCAACAACACCATCCGCAGACTTACTATGATTTTTTTCATGTTCATGGCTTAAACAACCTACCTGAATATCATCAACACTGACATTGGGGCTGGATTTTGACGGAGTTTGTATTGGTTGATTATTAATGGTAGATTCCTGAAGAGCATTTTCATTAATCTCGAACCCAACAGTAGCAACATCCAATGGAATGGAAATTGGGACAGAAACCGTACCTTCATTTATAGTAGTTGCAGCAATTGATGGAGAGCTTGTGTTACCCAGTGGCAGAACTGGAGGAGTGATAGAATCAGTTGGAGGCTTCTAATTCCTCTGATTTTTCCTTTTCTTTCCCGCAGGTACCCACTCTTGCCTTGCAGGATACGAAATCTGAATATCCGAACTTAAGGTTTTCCCCGCGGGCGGCGGTGGTGGTGGATTATTGTCCTTTTTCTTTGTGTTCTCCACGTTTGAGGGAAGAGCTTTACCACATTGACTCATATCATGTCCAATCTTCATATACCCAAGACAATAATCAGGAAGATCATCATAAGTGATGGATTGCCAATATCCTTTCCCCATTTTGGCGTGTGTAATACGAACCCCTTGAGGCAATTCCGATAAAAGATCAATCTCAACACAGACCTTAGCTACGCTTGGTCGTGAGGCGGCGGCGGCGGGTCCATCCAAAGCAAGAGGGTGACCGACGGCTTGTGCTAAGGAGAAGAGATTCGATTTATTATATATATATATGGATCGGAAAACCTTCAAATCCAATCCAAATTGGCACTATAGATGATTCTTCATGAACATTAAAATCGTACGTCCATTTAAATACTCTCATGAGTAATCCACAAAAAGTCCAAATTCCTTGACGCCACAATCTGCAATAATCTTCTTCTAAATCAAAACGCATAAGAACGTGACGCGGATCCATTCGGCCAATCCAAAAGTTCCCTTTAAAACCTACTTTGTGAAAAAAAAATTCTCAAAGCTTCCATATTCGGTACATGTTTTTGGAATTTTCCAACTAGAGCAAATTCCCAAGGGGAGATGAGAAGATCATGTTCGTCCGACGGTATTATCAAGTTAGGTTCCCCTTTGAATTGATCCAAATGGGTAATAGGAAGGGAAGCTATAGCGGATACCGGCCGGACGAGTAATTCCGCAAAGCTTTTATTTTTCCAGGGGTTGGGGGCTGCCTGAAGGGATTCATGGGCGGAAACTCGTTCCAAACACCCATGGATCCTCCCCTGAAGGATCCGCTCATATGAAACGAATCGAAAATAGCGGTAAAAACTTACATTTTACTGGATTCAGAAGTCGCTTCTTGAATGGAGGATGGCGTTTCTTGGATGCTAATCGCCACCAATCTGATCTCCCTCACGGAAAGTCCCTCTACCCGGTATCCACGCGACGCAAACGGGCAGCGATTGCTAGCTCTTCGTCTTTTTCATTTTTCGGGAATTAGAGAGAAAAAGGGAGAGGCTGAAACCGAAATCTAATTTCGGGTTTCTTGGTTAATTTCGGCTAAAAGAATTTTGGTCTAGGGTTTTCGGCCAAGAGTTTATTATATAGGGTGTGAGAGTTTGTTCCCGTAACTAACTCTCACGTCCCTCAACTCCTTCTCGGCAATGGAGTCCTCAACTCCCACGTCCCTTAGACTTCTGCAGTAGTGGGAGTCCTTATCTGATAATAACTCCCACGTAATCCCGACTATAGGTAAAATACCGAAATTGCCCCCTATCTCTAATTCGAATAATAAACACTTTATTATTTCCAGAAGACAAATGTCGATACAATGAACCTAGACACATTCTAGATTCATTGAATCTGACATAAAGCTCGTTAGCTCGCTCTATGCGTGTGACCCTCAGTAGGTTCATCTCACCATGGCAATGAAAACACACTTAGTAGTAGTGTGAGTCCATAAATCACAAGCGGTCCCTAGCGAGGACATTGTGACTACCCAAAGTGAATGAATATACAACGGAACCTAATATCAATCCACTATTTAATCCCTTTGTCTCAGCGATATCCTAATTAAGCATAAGGCATGGTGGTCGTCACCCTTATTAAGCTTAATTATATTTATGCTCGATCTCCGGGTAGATCTGCTTCGACAAATAGCATTTGATAACCACTTTATCAAACACATTTGAGCATCGGCCATGCATTTAAATGCAGTCTTTTCCCTATCGAGGGGCCCATGGATATCTCTCTCAAATAATAAAGAGGACAAATTCCTTGCAATGTCTCTCACATTCAAGCTATGATAGGACACTACATCCGATCATCGATCGTATTGATTACTCTGTTACAAGTAACGTCCCGATCGAGTCAAAACGTGGCTCCATTCATACTAGAATCAATGAAGACATAAGGTCTAAAGGATTCTAAAATAGTATTGAGGAAGTAATACTTATGACTTAAGACCATGAAGTATTACTTCTCGACGGATCACGTCCCAATACAATGTATCCCTCATATATTGCATCTATGATGTGATTTGTATCCATTACACATGATCAGTAAAACAAGATCATCAATCAACAATCATACTAGTTTTATTTCATAGTAATTAAGCATTACATAAAACTAGGGACTTCTAGAATAGTAATTACATTAGCTAATGAGTTTTACTATCAAATCACACATTTGATAATCAAAAGCAAAATTAACTATTCAATTACTTGCTCAAAAAGATAACAAAACGCACAACATGTGCTAATGGTCCTAGGGCACTACTAACACTGCCGATGAGAATTTTGGATGACATAGAGCGAATTTTCTCTAATTTTTTGTGGGGTCATTCGAAGTATGGGGAAAGGCGGCATTGGATTTCCTGGAGGCGGTTGTGTTGTAATGTCTGCCAAAATGGTCTTAGTTTATATACTTTTAAGAGCACTTCAACAAGCTTTTGCATGTAAGTTATGGTGGAGGTTTAAAACGTCGGATTCATTATGGAGAGATTTTCTGTTGCAGCGATATTGCTCGAATGGTGTGAATCCTACCCTCATTGATCGAAAGCCTATAGACTCTATAGTTTGGAGATGGCTTATGGTTGCTCGGCAAGTTGCGGAACCTCACATTGGAGTTTTGGTTCGAGAGGGGGCAATTTCTTTTTGGCATGATGATATCCTTTTAGAATGATGCCTTGATTCTCACCAAAATGACAATTCTTCGATGACGGTTCGCAATTATCGTAATCAGTCCGGGTGGGTATCACATTTGGACATTGAAGTCTCGTTTTCTCTGTGGTCTAGGCTGCCTCGGCATCCACTCAAGTCAGAACCGGATAGATGGATATGGAAGTTGGCATTATGAGCGACGCTCGGAAAAAAAATAAGAGGTCCACATGGGTTTCTGAGACGGATTGGGTGCGACTTGAAGAGTACTGGAAGACTCCGGAATTTAAAGCCAAGTCGGCACAGGCAGCAAAAAAAGGGAAAGAAGAGAGGGTGGCAAAGGCCCGAGTGAAGCACACGGGAGGTTCAGCTCAGCCCACATTGAGCACCACATGAGACCTGGGTACTTAAATTTATTAATTGACGTATTCTTATATTGTATGTGTTTTTTTGTTCGTATTTAATGATTTTGTTTAACAGAAAAGGAGGCTGACATGCAGTCCCATTCTCGGCGATTACGATCATGTTCATCAACACCATCTCGGCCCAAAGAAAGGCGAATGGGTTGATGAAGATTCTAGAGAGTTGTCTCGTAAGTATTTAATTACCGTTTCTCCTTTTTTTTATATTAGTTATTTAATGTAATATCCTAATGACATTTTTTTTTGACAATGGGTGTTCCATGAGGTTTATGACGACGCCTGCAAACAAAGCAACTCAAGCCGGACCGCCTCCTCCGGATTTGCCGACTCGGGATTGAGTTGTCTGCACGAGGTCATGGGTGGGCTAAGAAAGGGACATGTCCAAGGACTCTGTTCCTTTAGTGATGTGGTAAAGACAATGAAGCGAGGCATCCAGGGCGGTGTCGCATTCAGACATGGAACAAATGCGAGAGCGAAATGGAAGCAAAGTTTCAGAAACAGCTAGCCTAGCAAAAAAGAGAATTCAAGATGAGGGAAAAGAAAAGAAACAAGGGTCTAGCTAGTATGTTAGCTGAAATTTTAACAAATAGGGACCAGGTTGTATTAAGTGCCTCTGAGATAGAGGCCAAATTGAGTAGTATCTTAGACGATGAGTTAGAATCAGACTATGACGATGACCCCCTTAACTGTCGATTCTGTTTTGGGGAGTCAATAGAGTATGGGATGAATTTTGTATCAATTTGTAACTATTGTTAGCTTTTAATGCTTTTTTTTAAGTTAAGTTTTGTGATTATTTTGGAAATTACATTTTGATTTATGTTTTATGTTGAATGGAAGATAGCTGATTGTTTTCTGTGCAGGGGGTCTGTTATATAGTTACCCTGTTCTGATACTGGAAAATTGGTTTCATACCGACCGAAGGGCGACCGAATAGCGACGGTCATAGGGTTTAGGGTTAGGGTTTAGCGACGGATATAGATCGAGGCAATATGCGCTGTAACTTATCATTTGGGTGACCGAATGGGACCGAAACATGCTATTACGTCGCTATTCCGTCGCTAAGGTCAGTCACGGATACCCCGGTCGTACTTCGGTCGGTATATTCTCCCGGATTCCGTTTTTTATAAAATAGCGAGGTTTTAAAGATATATAAAAACCTGAATAGTGAAACAAGTAAAACTTATACTTATACATATGTACACATTAACCTGAATAGTGAAACAAGTAAAACTTATACTTATTCACAAAATACCTGCATAGACCTGAAGCAGAACAATTCAAGTAATACATTTGTGTTGACATTTACGTGAATCATTAAGTAATGTAACTAAAATTTTAATAAATGCTCATTAATGATGAAATAATTAGTACAATAAAAATATTAGTTTGTATTCGCATTCTGAAAGATGTCGGTTTTGGAATTTAAAATTGTTTAGCATTCCCGTCGCTATTCTCGCTATACCTATAGGGGCGACCGAATAGCGACCGAATATGCAAGGGCGGTCGCTAACGTGAAATGCCAAAACGGCGTCGTCTTGTCCAGTGCGCGGGATCATTATTTTCAAAAATTTACAAGTGTTCAGACATTCTTCTGGGCGACCGACTAGCGACCGAATATGCCAGGGCGGTCGCTATTCGATCGCTAACGTAAAATGCCAAAACGGCGTCGTCTTGTCCCAAAGGCTGCTGGGATCATTATTTTCAAAAATTTACAAGTGTTCGGGATATTCTTCAGGCGACCGACTAGCGACCGAATATGCCAGGGCGGTCGCTAACGTAAAATGCCAAAACGGCGTCGTCTTGTCCAGTGCGCGGGATCATTATTTTCAAAAATTTACAAGTGTTCAGACATTCTTCTGGGCGACCGACTATGCCGTCGGTTTTCCGTCGGAATATAGGACGGAAGTTCCACTTCCGTTCTCGATGAGCAGAAACTTTTCAAATGGCCAAAAGGCATGCTATTGGGCAACGTAATAGCGACGGAATTTAAATCGGTCGCTAGGTTTAACACCTAAATGAAAAATATTTAAGGCACGAAGCCCTCCCCCAATACTCATTCTGCCCAGCTGCGATTTCTACCTCCACCAACACCTCTTCCGGCGATTTGCCCCCAAACTCACCGTGAAACCCCTTCCTCCTCCCATCACCACCCCCTCCGGCAACTCCAAGACGGCGCCACCACCTCCGGTACCCACAAGACTTCTCCACCACCTCTGATTTCAGTTGGGTTTTAGGTGGGAATCTTAGCTTTTCTATTTATTATAATGTTTTTAATGTCAATATTAATGCTCTTATACCATTTATTCTCTAGCATCAAAGAATCAAATTTTAGGGCATTTTACCTTTTATTATGTTTAGGGCATACCTTTTATTTTTTGGTATTGGGTTGAAGGCAAGGTGTTTGATGATATGCCATGGTAAATACGAGAATCAAATTTTGCTCTATTTATTTCAAAGCTAAGAATTTGACTCTATTTCTTTGCATAATAAATGATGATATCAAAGTGGCAAAATTTTCTAAGTTTACTAGCTTTTTACCTTTAGTTTAGGGTGTAAAATTTCATCTTTATTCTCACATTGAAATTTTGTTAATGCACACTAAGAAAATCGCCACATTTGATATCATAAAAATTAGGTAAAAAGCTAATATGCATTTAATTATTAAGACTTGATATACGCAGATATTGTGTTTGTAATGGACGACCGTAGTTGGATGTATATGGATTCAACAACGAATGGTGGACCTCGTCATAGTCAAGAATTTATAGCGGGATTGAAACGATTTGTGGATTTCGTAGTTAGTTCGTCTTCTAATGTACAAATAGATGGGATTAGGTGTTCTTGTGGGGTTTGTAGGAATAAGTATTTTCATATGCCTGATACTGTGAAGTATCATCTTGTTATGAACGGATTCGTGTCTAACTATTATAATTGGACATGTCATGGTGAGGCATTCATTCCCATGCCTCAAATCCCGTTTGTTCATGAAATGAATAATTATAAAAGACATACGATACCGAACAATTATCGAGATATGGTTATTGATGCTGCGAGACCAAGTTTTAATGAGCATCAAAATAGGGACATGGAAGAACCCCCAATCCACAGGCACAAATGTTCTATGACATGTTGAAGGCCGTTGATAGCCCACTTTACAATGGTTGTACAAACCATTCACAGCTTTCAATGACTGCTAGGATGTTGAGCATTAAGTCTGAAGACAACTTATCTGAAACTACAATAGATAAATTTGCGCAGTTGATGAAAGAGGTGCTTCCTCCACAAAACAATGCTTTAGACGACTTTTACCAATGAAGAAATTGGTTAAAGGCCTTAGATTACCGGTGCAAAAGATTGATGTTTGTGTTAACGGTTGTATGTTGTACTGGAAAGATGATGTTGGGAGTAGAGAATGCAAGTTTTGTGGCCATGCTAGATACATTAAGAAAAAAAAGTCAAAACATACACGACAAAAATAGATTGTTTGCAAAAAGATATATTATTTTCCAATTACTCCTAGATTACAAAGATTTTATGCATCTGAGAAAACTGCAAGACACATGACATGGCACTCTGACAGTGAGAGGGAAGAGGGAATAATGAATCACCCACGGGATGGAGAAGCTAGGCAACATTTTGATAGAACACACACCGATTTTGCAGCGGAACCTCGGAACGTAAGGCTTGGGTTATGCACATATGGTTTTGCACCTTTCGGCATGTCAGGGAAGCATATTCTTCTTGGCCAGTTCTTCTAACACCTTATAATCTTCCCCCTTGGATGTGTATGAAGAACAATGTAATCTTCTTAACTATCATTGTACCTGGACCCCAAAATCCAAAACACAAGATCGATGTGTACTTGCAGCCTTTAATCGATGAATTGAATCAACTGTGGGGTGAAGGCACGGAAACTTATGATATCTCAAAAAAACAAAATTTTAAATTGAGGGCTTCATTACTTTGGACAATTAGTGTTCCTAGCATATGGAATGTTGAGTGGATGGAGTACAGCTGGCATCCACGATTGTCCATATTGTATGGAGGAAACACAAGCATTCCATTTGCAGTCTGGTGGGAAACAATCGTGGTTCGATTGCCATAGATGCTTCTTGTCACCTGATCATCCTTTTAGAAGAGATGCAAAGGGATTTCGAAAGGACCGGCGACAAGAGAGAGGAGACCCGCCATCTCGCCTTACTGGTGATGAAATGTTGGTTAGAGTTAGAGAGTATCAAAAAATTACCGATACAGCTGAAGAGATCGGTAAAGAGCAAGGCAGGGGTCGGGATCATAGTTGGGCCAAACGTAGTATATTTTGGGACTTACCTTATTGGCGGACACTTTTGATAAGACACAACATTGATGTCATGCATAATGAAAAAAATGTGTTTGATAATGTGTTTAACACGGTGTTGGACGTGAAAGGTAAAACTAAAGACAATGTTAAAGCTAGAGCGGATGTTGAAAGGTATTGCAGTCGTCCGGAATTGAATATTAAACACGATGGCCGAGGTAAAACAACGAAACCGAAGGCATGTTTCACTCTTACCAAGGCACAAAAAGAGATGGTTTTACAGTGGGTTAAAGAATTAAGGCTCCCAGATGGATATGCATCGAATTTGGCGCGATGCGTTGATATGAAAGAGTTGAAAATGTCTGGAATGAAGAGTCACGATTCTCATGTATTAATGGAGAGACTTATACCTACAGCACTTAGAGAAGTACTACCGACAAATGTTTGGGGTCCCTTGGCTGAACTTAGTTTGTTCTATAGAGATTTGTGTTCCCCAAAGTTGAGTGTGGCGCATATGCAAGAATTGGAGGACACTATCGCTATTTTATTGTGCAAGTTAGAGAGAATATTTCCTCCGGGATTTTTTGATGTCATGGAACACTTGCCGATTCACCTTCCGTACGAAGCCAAGGTTGGTGGCCCGGTACATTTTAGGTGGATGTACCCGTTCGAGAGGTAACAACCAATGTGATTAACTACATATGCTTTATTTTTTTTTTCCATGTACGTATTTACAATGTGATTAACTACATACGCTTTATTTAGATACCTGCACCATCTTAATAAAAAAGATAAAGAACAAGGCCAGAGTTGAGGGGTCAATTTGCAATGCATACTTGGTCGAAGAAGCTGCTACATTCTTTAGCTATTATTTCGAACCCCACGTGAAAACGAGAGTTACAACCATTGGGCGAAATGATGGTGAAGACGAGATTAGCGGACCAGATGTATTATCAATTTGCAACTTACCCTAAGATCATTTGGAAAAAAAGAAAAGATTCTATTATCTGATAAAGATTATAAAACAACCATGAATTATATCCTAATGAATTGTGAAGAGGTCGAACCATATCTTCAGTAAGTAAACCTATCTATTGCTTTAAATTTTTAATGTACTTAAAAGTGGCCAAATAATAATATTGTCATTTAATTTGGAACTCAGGAAATTTGTCGATGAAGTACATGATCAAACCCCCGCAGATAACTGGAGGCGTAACTTGAAAGTCGTGTTTATAATGATTTTTCCAAATGGTTTGGAACTCATATAAGTTGGTATTGTTTAGAAATGTACTTGTCTTAAGAATGCATAATTAAAGTAATTTAACTTTTGTTGTTCTCAACAGATACATAGCCTTCGAGAACATTCCGAAAGTTTGTTGAAAAAATCTGTCTTGGGGTCTGGTCATACACCTAAGCTACTTTGTTAACGGTTATAGATTTCACACAAAAGCCCACAACGATGGAAAGGGAACGACAAACAATGGGTATGGGTTAAAGGAGATTATTACGATGAGTTGAAGCAAGTAATTGAGGTTCAACTTGCTGGACTACCCCGACCAAAAAAATAATTCTTTTCAAATGCGATCGGGTTTGATTCTACTCCAAATCGAGGTTTAAGAGTGCATCCAAAATATAAACTTGTAGAAATCCATAGGAAAAGAACCTACTAGTGGTTACGATCCATTTGTATTTGCTTCCCAATGTCAACAAGTCTACTACACACCTTATCCCGGGTAGTAAGACAACATCTAGTAGCTGATTGGTTGGGTCGTATGTCGCTCCAAACCACGTCTATTTGATGTTCCCCGGTGTTCCGGCACCGTATCGGGGATGAAGCACGCGAGGAGGAGACCAGTCGCATTGATCCAACTATTATCGAAGTTTGTCAACTTGCACACCGGCCGTGGGAAAGTGAAGTTGTACTTGTGGCCGAAACGAGCCGTGTTCATGAAGATGATGACGATGATAATAATGATGAGGATATGTCGAATGATGACAATTCTGAAGAAGAGGATGAATTTATGTCGGATGATGATTTAGAATGATTAAGCTTTTCTCGCTTCTTGGAATTCCACATATTGCAGGTGAGTAATATTTGTTGGTTTTTTTTTTTTTTTATTACCATAAATTAGAAGTCATATTGTATAACTTTTTAACATAATCCAAAGTAGTAATTTTATTCTTGAATTTTCAGATTGCTACTCATGCATTTCCAAGGATATACATATGAATGGCATCAAGGAGTTTATGAGAAGTGCACACTTTGATTGTGAGTTTTGATAATACAATGTGTGCACTTTGATTGTGAGTGTTGTAATGTAATGTGCACATTTTGATTGTGAATGTTGTAATTCGAAGTTTGCACTTTGATTGTGAGTATTTAATGTAATGAGAAGTGTGCATTTGGATTGTGAGTGTTGTAATGCAAAGTGTGGACTTGATTGTGAGTGTTGTAATCTAATGAGAAGTGGACACTTTGATTGTGAATGTTGTAATCTAATGAGAAGTGGACACTTTGACTGTGAATGTTGTAATCTAATGAGAAGTGGACACTTTGATCGTGAATGTTGTAATGTAAATGAGAAGTGTAAACTTGTGGTTTTAGTAAGATAATTGGCTATGTAATTTTATTTTTGGGTTTATTGATTATTTTTGCTATTTGGGATCTTATTAATGATATCTTGTTTCGGTTTGTATTTTTGGGTGTATTGCTTTGTTTTTTTATAATAGGGATTTAATTAAATTTCGATTTATTTTTTTTTAAATTTAAAACAATTTAGCTGACTGAATAACGACCGCACGAAAGTCAAAGAAAAAGTCAACATCTGTTGACCGCTTCATGAATCGGAGACGGAATATTCGTCGCGAGGCTACCGCTTCGGTATTCTGGTCGATTACCCAATCAAAGTCAAAAGTCAATAATGTTGACCATTCTGGTCGGTATTCGGTCGGTAAATAGCGGTTGAATATTCGGTCGCTATAATTTTCGCCGGTATTCGGTTGTTACCCACCAAAGTCAAAAGTCAATAATGTTGACCATTCGGTCTGTAGAATAGCAACCAATATTCGGTCGCTATAATTTCACGTCAGTATTCGGTCGCTACCCTGACCAAAGTCAAAAGTCAATAATGTTGACCATTCGGTCGGTAATTAGAGACCGAATATTAGGTCGCTAAATTTTCCATCGTTATTCGGTCGGTAATTTGCTTAGCGACGAAAAATACACGACCACGGAATTCGGTCGTTAATCGGTCGCTAAATTGAGTTTAGCGACGGATTAGCGACATAAATGTCCGTCCCTGTTACACAGTTTTCTTGTAGTGACAGTTAATAAGGTGAATAACGCAGATTTTATATAATTCTGACATTAAAACACAAATAGTGCAGGATCTATACCTTCAAAGCAAGCAAACAAGCAAAATACCCAAATAAAAGTAGTGTAGAAAAATCCCAAAAACAACCCCTGTTCTCGGTGAATATTCTCCTTGCTCTGAACTCTTATCACAAATCCGTCACTACTCCCTCGAAGCTGATCTCGTTGCAATCGATTTTGATGTATGGTGCGTCGAAATCCGCCAAGTATTTCTCCTTCAAATGTTCACTCAAAACTCGAATTTTTTCCTCTCTTTTCTTTTCCCTTATTCCTCTCTCTTTCTTATTTTTGGTAACCTCCATAATGGCTGGAGAAAACAGTAATAAATCCCTCCACATTCAATTTTAATTGCTTATTAGGTCCCTCGCATCTCATACAAAGTGCACTCAAGTCCTGACACAACCACAAACATCAAATAGGTTCATATAACACATAAACATGTTAAGTGACAAATAGCAATTACACAAATAATGCATGCTAACATTTTATAAAGCTTAAAAACATGCCATGACGAAATTAAAACACATAACACGTAAGTAAAAAGTCATGGGTATTACAACTAGCCTTGTGAACTTACATGCTCTACACTAATTAAGACAAATCAATTCACTTGGGTCTATTAGGACTTTAGGCTTATAATGTTAGGTTAGGGCCATGGCTATCAAATGAAATGATAGGGTATACAATATTGTGAGAGGAAAAGTGAAGAATGCCAAGCTTATTATTACACGACTCTATCAAGCAACATTTTTTTTTCTTCTGAAAACATACTCAACTTCACACTTCATCTCCATATATTTCCGAGAATTCAAGAACAAAAACCATTGAGAAATAATGATATTTTTTACTTTATCACCAATCCAAAAGAAGCGGAAACATTATCATGATGCCGAATTCTTCATTAACTACTTTCTGCTTTTCTTTCCTTTTCTCTTTTTTTTTCCTTTTTCCTTTTTTTCTTTTTTTACTAAAAAGAAAACTCATAACTTTCCAATTTATTCTATGCACAACAAATACCAAGTTCTATTCATTTCAACAAAATAATATTCTCATAACAACTTTACTATCGAGCACAAAATTTCTCGTGAAATAATCGTGCACTTTCCTCTATCATAAGAGATTTAAAAATCGTGTTTGTAGGTTTCAGGGTGAGTTAATAATGCTAAATAATGATAATTAATTGATTGGCGGTCTCAAGCATTCTTATCAACAAAACTCGGAAAAACATGGGGGCACTTGGGATATAATAAAAAGAGAAATGTTTGAAAGGCTCAAACAGTCCAAAGAGATGTCTAATCTCATCCACCAAGCATGTCGAAAAGTCTTAATTTTTTTGCCTCGAGTAAAGATCAACCCTGGCCCTCCTCGTGTGTTGCTCGTACACAGTGAAATAGCCCAAGGGAGGGCACTTACCCCCAGTTGTCCCTTAAAGGCATTAGAATAGACCCATTCGGGAGGCATCCTAATAGTTTTTGTGTATTCCTTAACATTTACCCTTGATATCAAATCAATACAAGTATAAGGAATGGATGGAACCTTTTAAGGGTAAAATTTTCTATTAATTCCTACATTCGTACTATTAGGAGGAAGGTGGAGAATTATCATAGAGAGAGAGGTGTCAATAGTAGAAAAGTGGCGACGTCGAGGCCATAGGTTAATTCAGCGTTCCCAAGCTCTATTACTCGAGATGACAAGGTTGGTGACGCTGGGAGAAATGGGGGTTTTGGCGACATGTTGGTCGAGAAAGGAAGATAGAAGCGATTGGGTATTTTGAGAGAAGGAGATTTTGAACAACTCGCTAATATTAGAGATTTTTATACAATGACACTAGTGAGTTACCAATGACAACTGATCTCATCATTATGGACTATCCTTGCCCTGGAATTCAAACTGATAGGTTCTAGAAGTGAAGCTTCACGACCCTTGAAATCTGGAGCTAACTTCGATTTAATGAATACTCAATTGACATACCCATGAATTCATGGGTCCTTTGGAATTAACCCTCTGATCATTTGGGGAGTAACCAACTATATGAGCATAAAATCAGTTGTTAACGATCTTAAAAAGTACTGCTGGAGAAGGAAACAAATGAATGGTAAAAACACTAAATTAAAATTGTGATTTCATGTATATAATTATAATATTAAATATGAGAAATATATATACTAGTCACAACTTTTTCACAAACATTATTTTAGTGAAAAAATTGCAAATTGAGCTAATTTATTTTATTTAAAATCAAATGAGCACCATGTTGAGTATGAACTGTGACTACTGAGTATGGAGCATGAGAATATGATGGATAAAGTTCAAAGGAGAAATTCTGAAGAATCATGGCTAATGCCAATTTTGCTTGTACAATACTCCCTCCATTCCTAAATATAAGACTCTTTAGACAATTTGAGAAAATTAAGGAAGTTGTCATTTTCACCTAAACTTCCAATATTACCCCACCTCTCCTCTCTCTCTTACTTCTACTTGATAAAGAAAGGAAAATGTTGAGGGTATAATTGGAATAAATTGTTGACAACTAATAAAACAACCTTAAACGACAATTAATTTGGATACCTAGATATCTCCTAAACGACAATTAATAGGGAATGGAGGGAGTATCAAATTTTGGTCCAATGCATATTCTAGGTCCCAAACCAAAAGGAACATGACCCTACCATTTGTTGCACTGGATCACCTTTAGAAAACCTCTCTGGTTTGAACTCTTTTGCATCCTCACCCCAAATTTTGGTATCATAATGCAATAAAATTTATTGGTAATGTTACCAATTTTCCAAATGGCAAACAAAATGTTCTAATTTTTGTGTCTTCTTCAATTTTATGATTGAGAGATACTACCGATGGATATAATCTTAGAGCCTCATTTAAGATCATGGTCACCTGCCACAAATATTAATATTGGTAAATTATTTAAAAATCACAAGTATTTATTTGTTCTTTATGGAAGTAATATTGCAGATCAACTTCAAATATCAATGAGGGTTTCAAGTTTTGAAAGAAAAATAGGAAACGAGAAATTTGTAAAATTTGTCCTAAAACCATTAGTGGTGTCCGGATATCGTCTTAAATTCTTTCTCCATTGTTTAATCCCACGACTATTAATTATCTGCATAATTCGTCCCGTCACCCTTATGCGGACAATAGTTTCAGGCAAACAATTGTAACAATTAAAATTAATTATTTGCCCCAAACTATCGTTAAAGGGGCGTCGAGAATGAATTTTATAGATAATTAATAATTGTGAAAATAAAATAATAAAAAACATAATTTTAAAATAACGACTGAACACAATTAATAATTTTATGACCACGTTTGCAAATTATTCCAAAGAAAAAAAATTAACTTACAATTTTTAGATAATTGAGCCTTTCATAATTTGGTTGATTCCTTCCAAATTTCTTTAGTACTTCTTCTCTGGCACGGGATTTCCATTCTTGATGCCTACAGAGTAAAATTAATGTCCAAAGAAGCAATACAGAGGTTGTTTCTTCCCCTGCAAAATAGAATAGTTTGCATTCTTCAATTACTTCTTCAATGGTCATACCCAAATTCTTGTTCCCATGCAATTTAATCTCTTTCTTATTAGATTCCAATAATAGTCCCAATAAATCCTCATTAGTAGCTTTCCATTCTTCCATTGCCTTCAGTCTTTTATTGATGATCTCTCTAATTATTTCATTTACTACCTTTTTGATACTCCCTCCGTCCCAAATTATCTGTCCACTTTGACAAATGCACGGGTATTAAGGTTTTTGGTGATTTTGATGGTAAAATATAAGTAAAAGTCTAAGATACCCCTAATTAATTTTATTAATCTCATTTAAAACTTATGTTTTTCTCTCTCCTTCCTCTCACACAAATCTCTTAAATATGTGTTGGAAAGTGATAATTTTAATTAACTAAGAGCATTCAATGAGGAGTTGGAAGAAGGGAAAAATTGGAAAAATTATCATTAATACCTACTTTATTTAGAAAGTGGACAGTTAATATGGGACAAACAAAAATAGAAATGTGGACAGTTAATTTGGGACGGAGGGAGTATATTTCATTCTCCTTTTCCTTTTCGTTGTCAGAAACCTATAAATAGAAATTAATGCTTAATGAAGTTAGTTTTTGTGATAACCTAAACTTTTTGGCATTTAATAATATAAGCATATTTATTATGTATTTATTTGATGTACATTTGTTAGGGTGGCCTTTTAAAATTGAACCTAACTTAAGGGACTTAAATGTAGATTAGTTTGACACCTTTTGAAAAGGTGTGTCTCTTGAGAGAAGGGGGCGGGGTGCAGGAAATTCAGATGTTAGAAGTTAAGAGAAAGTAAGAAAAATAAAAGGAGAGAAAAGAAAGGGAAGAGTTTTCTGGAAAAATATAGTGCTGGTGAGAGAAATTATAATTGAAGTAGCAAACGGACACCAAAATTAGTAATTCTTGTTGCTAATCGAAGCTAACACTTAAGGCTACGCGTGCGAAGAAACAGGGATTGATTTCATGTTCCCAGCGAACGGATTTTCGTGTTTGAAGTTACTGCTTGTGCGAAGAAATTATGGTTTGTGTATTGCTTGCTTAATTCCAAGTAAGACTCTTCGCCCTTGTATTTTCAGTCCTAAAACTCATGAAATGTATACTTTATACTCTTTCAATTGTGTATTGAATGTATTTTGAACTCATAATTTCCTACATAGGATTAAGCGTTGAATTGTCATATGTGTGTATTTTATTATGGAACTTGATTGTGCATGTTAAACTGTCACCATTATACTTGATCATTCGAGTCTACTTGTTACTGATTTTGGGGTCTTAAATGATATGTGTTCTATAGAGTCGTCACTGGTTGAGCTCTTGTTTAGGAACGACCTCATTGCATGATTCTTTCGAATGTGAATGATTGAGTGTTTTGTCGTTGAACCCGGGAGTTCACGACTTGAGTGTTGGTGAGTCCCGTTCCTAACCGGGGGAGATGTTAGGGACTACAAACGGTCTTTGTGGATTCCACAGGGATGGGCGATGACACAATACGAAGGAATCCTTAAAGTGTGAGCCCTTCGTTCGGGGAAAAACTGAACCCGTGTTTGCATTGAAAGCTTGCCCTTCTATGCTTAAAAGTTGGGGACCGTTGTAGTAATTGATTTAGAGTTGTGAATTTAAAATTGAGCTCTTCCTTGTGAATGTTCTGTCATAGCATGAGTCATATTCGAATGATTCAATGTTGTGTATGTCCGTATGTTGGGATAGGTGAAAGCATGGAGCTTGTGTCACATTTCCGATGTACAAATGTTGGATTTAACGAGTAAGATTCATGTCTTACTTGCTTATATGTTTGTCATTGTCAATTATATGTTCATATGCATCAAAACTGGTCATTTTCGGTTTGGAATTCGAATTGTGTAGAAATGTAAATTTTTTTTCCCTCAAAATTGCACTGAAAAATGGGACCGAACAGGAACGCGGTCGACCGGAGCTTTAACTAGTTGTCCGATCAAACTAATGGGAGCAAATGAACGATGTGGAAGTAGGCTATAGTTTTGTCCTTGAATTGACAGCTCCAGTCGACCGCTACTAGAGAGGAAGTCAACCGGAGTGCCTTAAAACAAAGGTTAAAGGCCCTCCGTTCTTATCTCGGTTGACCGTATTTAAGTGGCCAGGTCTATCGAAGTAAAGGTCGTTCAACCTACCTAATATCTCGGTCATCCTTATAGAATATATCCGTTAGAGCATTGGAACATTTAAAATTCGAATAAGGGAAAAAACACACTGGTCGACCGGATAAACACTGGCCGGTCGACCGGACATCTCTGGTGTACCGAGACAAAGCCTAGGTCGACCGGAGAGCACCCCCAAAGTGGTTTTTACACTTAGTTAAGTTTCCAATGTTTTCATGCACATGCCTAAGTGTTTTGTAAAGATATAAAACACATTTTATAGTACTTAGACATTGACCAACTAGTTTTCAAAAATCTTATCAAATAGTGAACAAAGTAAAACATGAGGTTTTGAAAACATGCATTGTTGAGTTTTAAACAATCTTATATCCTAGTATTCTCACAAGGAAAGATTAGTCACAAAGGATTACCTATAATCTTAGACTAATCTTCCTAAGGTCTTCAAGTTGTATATCTTTTTGGAGCTTGGACTTTGAAGCCTTTAGTCAACATCTTTTTGAGTGTTGAAGTCTTTTTACATTCTTGATGTAGTGTAGTGGACTTCACATTTCTTCTTGTCAAGGAGTCTACCACTTGATTGTGCTCTTGTTGAATTGAGTAGCTCTTGACATGTTCATCTTCCTTCTTCATTGACTTTGCAAGTACTTCCATAGCATGTGGATTGACTTCATACTTGTGCTATGGAGTCTTGCAAAGTGTAACTTCCTTGTGTGTATGATCATACCTTTGGTGTACACAAGAAGCTAACATATCATTTTCATCAATGTTGGTGTGAGTCCTAAGGATCATATCATTAAGAACATGCTCACACAAACATTAGAACTATCAATGGTTTGTTATTATTAAAACAAGATTGATCACTTTTCCCTTCAAGCTACCAAAAATATGCTCGATAGTTTCAACATGTTCTTTACAAATTTCAATAGCATAAAACTATGTCAATAAAAAAATATGAGATAAAATATTTTTTGCAATCACGATCGACAAAGAACCCATTGGATGCAATTGCATCAATCCACAGATGGGTCATAAATTTTCAACTCCACAAGTTACAACCAAGAATCAACATTTAAACTAGTGAAAGACACATTTTAATGTTAAAATAGAAGTCAATTTTATCAAATTTTCATCTCTAATCTGTTACACAATGTTTATGTAATATTTCTTTATCTTGTTCTTCTAATTCGTCTTTGGTCATATTTATCTTGAAAACCTCACAATACAAAACACAACACAGTTTATTGGGACCGGTCGGTCGACCTATGTCGTAGTCCGGTCGACCGGTGATCACCTAGAATCAAACCGACAGAAAACAAAGACTTAGTCGACCACAACACACTAGCCGGTCGACCGAAGGTACCCGCGGGCGATCCCTCCGCGGCTTCGTCTGTGGTAAGACAGTAGCTATTGTCCTTCTGCGTACGAACCCTAGGACGAATGGATCGTCTGCGACCTACAAAAATAGAAAAAAACAAGTGCAAAACTAGTGCACAATTGCACCAATTTCACACCAACACTTCCAAACCCAAAAGTGACAAATTAGACTTTATACCAAATAACAAATAATGACCAAAACAAGATCAAACAAGTTAAAACAACAATTCAGCAAGATAGCCACATTCTTCGCATCTAAACGCTTTCACAACCAAATCTACGACAAGCACCACGTATTACCCATACGGTACACACGATAACAATATCGTTTATATATATATATATATATATATATATATATATATATATATATATATATATATATATATATATATCACAAATGGAATACAATAATTGAATATATGAAGTCCCACATTGAGTGCTTAAGGAAGATCCAAATAACATATAAGCTCATGGGTTAACACCTCTCCTTACCAATTGGTTTTGAGAGGATATGGAGGCCCATGAGCTAATTTTCACATGGTATCAGAGCGGGCCCTTAGGCGGGATGATGGGCTCATAATGCCCAAAGTGGGCTCTAATGGTCACCGTACGACCCAAGAAGGGCGGCGGGCCTTAAATTGACTCCCATCTCGATGTGAGGGGGAGTGTTGAAATATGAAGTCCCACATCGAGTGCTTAAGGAAGATCCAAATAACATATAAGCTCATGGGTTAACACCTCTCCTTACCAATTGGTTTTGAGAGGATATGGAGGCTCATGAGCTAATTTTTACATGGTATTAGAGCCATGTGAAAATTAGCTCATGGGCCTCCATATCCTCTCAAAACCGATTGGCAGAAGCAATTCGATTATCTAGTTCGCAAGTTGGGTGTTCTTGATCTACACACTCCAACTTGAGGGGGAGTGTTAAGAATAGAATTTCTATGTTAATAGGATTCTAGTAATTACCTATTCTATTCCTTACAATATTCTAGAGTTAGTTTATTATTCAATTTCCTTATTTATTTAGAGTTACATTGTTAAGTAACTTCCTTACTTATTTAGTATTATATTTGTCAATTTCCTTTTCCTTACTAGGTTAGGACTCTATTTGTATTTATATGGGAATTTTCCTGAGTTCATTGAATCAATTCAATATATTTTGATTCCATATATTCTTACATGGTATCAGAGCCACCTAGTTCGATGTAGGGCCTCATTGAATGTTCACGCTCAGATGTCCAACTCTGGGCGTGAGTGGGTGAGTTGAGAATCCCACATCGACTAGTTAGTAAGCAAGTTTGTTCTTTATAAGGATTGGGCAATCCGCTGGCCGATTTCTTATTCTTGGATAATTTATTGATTCATTATTTTTCAGCAGAAACTCTTAACATCGATCAAGATATTCCTCTGACCGGTATTTTCGGTATTTTTCGGCAGAAACTCTTGACATCGATCAAGATATTCCTCTAGCCGGTATTTTTCGGCAGAAACTCTTGACATCGATCAAGATATTCCTCTGACCGGTATTTTTCGGTAGAAATTCTTGACATTGATCAAGATATTCCTCTGACAGATTTCTTGTTCATGGATAATTCATCAAATTCAATATTTTTGGCAGAAACTCTTGACATCGATCAAGATATTCCTCTAATCGAAAGCATGGTAGCCCAGTGGGTAAGATCCACTGCCTGTGACCGAGAGGTCCAGGTTCGATACCTCCCTCACACAAGGGGAATGATTTAATTGTCATTTCTTTGGGTTCCCTTGTGTGAGGTCTTATACACCCCTCACGGGGCACTGTCACGGGTCGTTCGTGACTTCGCACTGGAGACAACAACGATGCTCCTCTGCGCACCCGAGCTTGCCTAAGCCGTGTGGCCAAAGGCTCCCGAGCATGCCGATCATGGAAGGCGCACCTCGTTGTCGCAACATGACCCGCACGCCCGTAGGCCAAGCGTGCCCCATTGCCTCACCCAGCTCGTGCGCTCGGAGGCAGCACCGTCCAATACTCAGCCCCAAGACATGGCCAAGGCATGCCCCAAGACATGGCCAAGACATGCCCAAGACATGGCCAAGACAAGCCCCAAGACATGGCCAAGACAAGCCCCAAGACAGCGCCCAGGACAGCTGCCCATGCTGGCCGCCCATGCTCGCCCATGTTGGCCGCCCATGCTCGCCCATGTTGGCCGCCCATGCTGGCCGCCCTTGCCTGTCGCCCATGCTCGCCTCTGCTGGCCGCCCATGCCAGCCGCACGCCAAAGCCCGTGCCCAGGCCGCCCGAGCCAGCCGCGCGCCCTATGCTGCCCCATCATCGCCCATGCTGTCGCCCATGCCCCAGCGCTGAGGCCAGCGCCGTGCAGGCCGCTTGAGCCAGCGCCCGTGCCAACCGCTCAGGGCCAGCGCCCTGCCAGCCGCCCAGCGTGCAGCAGAATGCAGCGGCAGCGCCCATCAAGCCAACAACTTGGCACGTGCTGTTTTGTATCCGGATGAACTCCGATTGGGCTCAAATTTGATGAGCGAACTTTTGTATACATGTAGAAGATTATGCTCGAGGTAGTTTGTAATTATCATGTACATAGCATATGTTAGCGTTTTTCCCACCTCCTCGGAAATAAGTGCTACACTCCTAGCAAATGGGTAAATGCTTTTTAAGCACCTATAGGGGGGAACAAAAATTTCAAGCAAACAAGCAAAAACCAAACTTCTAGCAATTGTAATAGGCATTCAAGCGACTCTCCCCCTCGTCGTTTTGAACTCTTTTGATGTAAATTTTCATACTTGTAATCATGTTATATTTTAATGAGAAAAGCCGAGTTTTCGCGCAAGTGACCCGTTTTCGTTTTTAAGTGTTGCCTATCTTCTTGTCCTAAGATTGTGACTAAAGAGAAAGCTTGCCAGGAGTAACTTATGAGCTATTTGAGCTAGAGTTACTCGGCATCACGGGCGTCTCAAGTGTGGAAACTTGCGACCCGTGACAGCACCCGCTCAACGGGACTTCTACGACACCCGCTCAACGGGACTTCTACTACTCCTCACGGGGCACCCCGCTCAACGGGACTTCCACGACATCCGCTCAACGAGGTCATCTACTTCTCCCCTCACGGGGTCTTCTACTTCTCCCCTCTCGGGGTCTTCTACTTCTCCTCCTCTGGTGAGGTCTCATAATAATAATTGTAATAAACTAGACCATACTTATAAATGGTCTAGTTTTTCAAAAAAAAAAAAAAGATATTCGTCTAGCCGGTATTTTTTGGCAGAAACTCTTGACATCGATCAAGATATTCCTCTGACTGGTATTTTTGAGTAGAAACTCTTGACATGATCAAGATATTCCTCTGGCCGATTTCTTGTTCATGGATAATTCATCAGATTCAATATTTTTGGCAGAAACTCTTGGCATTGATCAAGATATTCCTCTAGCCGATTTACTCATTCTAACTGAAGTAGCAGCTCAAAACGTCATGGCAGAAGCAATTCGATTATCTAGTTCGCAAGTTGGGTGTTCTCGATCTACACACTCCAACTTGAGGGGGAGTGTTAAGAATAGAATTTATATGTTAATAGGATTCTAGTAATTACCTATTATATTCTTTACAATATCCTAGAGTTAGTTTATTATTCAATTTCCTTATTTATTTAGAGTAACATTGTTAAGTAACTTCCTTACTTATTTAGTATTATATTTGTCAATTTCCTTTTCCTTACTAGGTTAGGACTCTATTTGTATTTATATGGGGAATTTTCCTGAGTTCATTGAATCAATTCAATATATTTTGATTCCAAATATTCTTACAATATCAACAAGTACAATTTATCCAATTAAAGGTAGAAAACCAATTAACAAGACGATAAACACAACACGTGCAATTGATTCGCAAACCAAATATTTTATGCAATAATTCACGTATAATCAATCCTTAAACAATCACGTAATCAAGTACTTATATATATATATATATATATATATATATATATATATATATATATAACAATCCGGGAAGAAAATAACATAAAAGTAGGGCCCTTACATCTTACGAAAGTGAAAATTACACAAACCCGAAATTGTACTGACCAGTCCCGCTCTCGATACGATAACTTTGTACTCCGAACTCTAAATCACGATCTTGTATGCGCTCACTCAAAGATATCTCAAACGACCGTCGATTCGATATATTGTATGTTCAAATCGGACGTCATTATCTTACTCAATTGTCCTCTCAAAATGCCCAGAAATTCTAAACTCTCAATATTTTTTCTGTCTTGCGGCTTAAAGCCGTTTTCTTCTTTCTGTTTCTTATTTTTTATTATTTTGCACGACTCTCCTGATTGCTTGTTTCTTTTTATTCTTTATTTTGTTTAATCCCCTTTCCCTAAATTCCCTCTTTTATATATACTTTTCTTTTATTTTAATTATAATTATGGCACTCTCTCAATCTTATTAGGATTACTAATTAATTCCAATTCCAATACCATATCTTATTAAATTACTCCTAAGTGAATTACAATTAGGTCTCCAAATATGATATACGTACGAAACGCTTCTCAACAAAATGTACCAATAAGTGACAAATAACCTGTTGTAAAAATAAAAATAAACATGTAATCACGTAATCATACCAATAAGTGACAAGTAACATGTTGTAAAAATAAAAATAAACATGTAATCACGTAATCATACTAAATAAATCACGCCAACACAATAAATCACAAAAATTAATTACACGTAAACAAAAAGTTACGGGTATTACATCAAAAAAATTCATTGCTAGTTTCTTTTGGCATGCCTTCTCTACTACCAATATCATTCGAATAAGTTTTTTTAATATTTAAAGAATATTCAAAAATCATTAAAAAAAAAAAAAAGAATTAGAGGAGAGATTCGTCCTTCAGAAAACTTGAAGAGAGAGAGAGTGTGAGACAGAGACTGAAGAAGAGGGAGGAAGAGATTTACGATACGAGATGAAAGAAGATGACGTTAAAAACTTAAAATCAGAAGAGAGGAGAGATGGAATTGGTGAGAGAGTAAAGTGTGAAGAGGAGATTGGGGAGAGATTGAAAGATTTGGTCTAATCAGGGGACGATTACAGGGGCGGGAGGGGGCCGGGCGCCTCGCATTTTTTAAAAAATACTACTATTCATCAAAATTTTATGTGTATTTTGAAAAATTTTGGAAAATCAATTTCGCCCCCCCAAGAAATTTTTTTTTGCCTTTTTTATTGCCCCTCCAAGAATTTTGGAATTTTTTTACTAGGGCTACTTCCCCTAACATCAAATTCCCGCGCCGTCCCCTGGGTCTAATGATTCTAATCAACTAAAGGGTAATTTTGTAATGGCAACTAAATATGCTTTCGCAGAAGGGAATTTGCTTTGGCAGTATCGCTACCCTTGATTCCATTCGTCTTCTTCGAAAGAAGAACTGCAAGATGTACTAAAGGCGATCGCGTTGAAAGAGAGCAGAGCAGGAGACATATTGATGTGGTTAAGGTTCGAAGTTATGCACGTTAATCGTCCTTGATTGATACATACACAAAGACTATTTGCAATGACAGGATAAGAAAGGTGATATGGACTGATATGGTATGGAAATCATCACAGCAAGCTCTGAGGGGCGCCCTATGTCTTCCATTTTGGAGACTAATCTGGACTCGGCCTATGGTAGTGCTCGCAGAATTCGACTCTTACTCGGGGAGGACCTGACTAATAGATCTCGTTTACATGGCACTTTCAACCGCAACAGATAATGATGGTCAAAATCCCACCAAGGGGATTCGAAATATCGCCAACGGTGAAATATTAACCGCTCGCAACCAGCTGCTGAGAGCCCGGAGTTGAGAATTCATTACTTGAAGTTCTTGTAAATTGGTTTTTTTAACTAGACTAGTGAACTTGGATGACTTTACTTCCTTCATCTGTAATTATAAAAACATTTCATTAAAATAAATGACAGTAGTACAAAGGCAAATACAGAAAGTAAAGATAGTAGCTGAGTACATACATTGAAAATTTATGCTTATCCAACAGCCAAACATAATTTATAGAATTTCCACACTTTAGAGTGTTGGATGACGTAATAAATCACACACTTTTGAGTGTTGGACGACGTAATAAATCACCGAGAGAAAGGTCTTATAAACTTATTATATTTAGGCAATTACTAGAATTGAATGCTTATTAATTTGCTCATGTTTTATACAAACCAATTTCAGATCGAGAGAGTAATAAAATATTAAAATTTAGTCCTCCGTGTACAATTTAATGGTGAATTAATAAAAAGTAAATTTACTAACCGCGATACTGTAAGGATTCAAATCTTATCCAAGTGGCTAAGTTTTTTGTTCCTTTTGCTTCTTTTGGTTACTCTTGGGGTTGAACTTGGATTTATGCCCAAGTTTGATGTTCTGGCGACAAGTTATGTTGACTTCGCTGGACACCTCCATGAAGTAAAACACCACCATTTCTTTTTTCTTTTAGTTGCTTGAATACACACATTTGGGAATTTTTTCCATAATATATCTCGCTATTTACATTCCTCTATTAAAATTTTAAAGAAGGAGCAGTGAAGTCCTCGTTAAGTGTTATTAAAAGAAAATTAATTGAAAATTGGTCCAAAGGAATGCTCAGCCCGATGAATGTGTGGAGGTTGGCCGGGGCCGGGGCCGGGGCAACTAGGCCGGCCCAAAGAGACCCATGACTTCTCAATGTAGATTTGGGTAATCACGTATTAAGATGGGCATGGGAAGACACTGCAGACTTTTAAAAAAATGTATGTCCAAAAATATTCCTTATGCGAAATATTAGAGTGACATTTTTGTGAAGGGTTGCCCAATAAGACACTTCTCATTTCAATATATGTTTGGACATTACAGGTGATTACACTTATGTGTCGAACCTGGCTAATTTGTTGAAAAATCCATGCGGAGAAATCTGCCATCACTAGGCCGCCTGGCCAAATTCTTTTAGGGTTAAGTTGTCTACCGTGTTCGTATTAGACGTGGTGGAAGGAAGAGACCAGTTCCCAAGGGTATTGTATATGGGAAGCTTACAAACCAGGGTGGTGTGACTCAGCTGAAATTTCCCTGGAAAGGGACATTTATGTTGAAGAATTAATTTATAAAGTGGACTTATTAGATCAAAATTAATTGTGTGTTCCACCGCTTAGTTTTAAAGTGTTTTGAATTCATCGTGTAGTGGGTTGTGCAAGCTTCGCGATTATATATAACATTTGAGGAAACTAATTCTCGGTGTGAATGATAAATTTGGTTAAAGTGGAGAGGTTATTAATGGAGGTGTGATGTTATCCCACATCGGTTGTGAGAATCGATTAAAACTAGTTTATAAGCACTAGCTAGACTAGTGATCTTAAACAAGTGGGTAAGGGGGTACCCCTCGCGCGCCGTCCGTCAACCCGTCTCGTCGCGACGCTCGTGTCCCTGTCGGGAAGGCAATAATATCTTTTTGGACAAAATTACTGTAATAGTCCATTAACTATTGAGTAACTGCAAATGAGTCACGTAACTTTTGTGTAATTGCAGAATGGTTCTTCCACGATTCTCTAGCAGTTTTGAGAACTGCACATTACCCCATTACGAGAAGTGGGAGTTGTGCACGTTCTCCACTACGAGGTGAGGGCTAACTTGCAGTTTCCGACTGCTATAAAAGACAGTCTCCCCCCCCACAGAATCATTTGCTACGAAAATTATTCTCCTTTCTTCATTTCTGCACTTCATAATAGTTAAAGAGAGTTCTGCACAGAAAATGTTCGAAGTTCTGCTTCTAAACTTCTTGTAAGAAGAGTAATTGGACGTTGTACCTTGGGAACCCGTTGCTCTTGTAGGCCTGAAGCAATTAGGCGAGTAAATAGAGTTTAAGGGCAAGTGGTGTACTACTGCCTCGTCTAGGATTAAATCCGAAATTATTTTATGTCTATACTATGTTTTATTTTTAGTAACAGGATAACAACAATCTTAAACACTATTTACTTTTTTTCTTCTGTTCTGCTTTAACGAATTAAAACAGAAAGTTAAACAGTAGTACTAGAAAATCATAATATATTTTCAGTTTATTTCCTTTCTGGTTTTTGTCTATTTATTTTATATTGCTACTAACTGTTTGTTTTGCAATATATAGAGAAACAAAATGGTTGCAAGTGATTTAAACGCTAACATTACTGGAACTGTTCCTTCAATTGAGACTTCGGTAAACGGAGTTAATCTGAATGCTGGTCAGACAAGTGGTATTGAGGCTGTTATGTCAAGGATGCCTGTTTTTGTGCCTCCAATGGCTTCTCGTCCAATTCAGTTTGGACAGTTTGCACTACCCGAGAAGTTTAAAGGGGGCTGCAACTTCAAAATGTGGAAGGAAAAGATGATGTTCTACCTTACTATGCTGAATTTAATTCGCTATGTAAATGAGGACACTCCCGTGGAGGATAAAACTGATCCCCAATCTGTAACAACATATAATGCTTGGATTAGTAATGCTTATATGTGTCGTCATACTATACTTACTAGTTTAGATGATTCGTTGTACCAAATTTACTATCAAAAGAATACTGCAAAAGAATTGTGGGAATCAGTAACTAAAAAGTATACAGTAGATTATGCAGGTGCTAAGTAGTTCATTGTTTCTCGCTTCCACGACTTTAAAATGGTCAATGGAAAATCTTTCCTTGAACAGAGTGAAGAGCTACAGAAGATTTATCACGATCTTGCCGCTGAGAGCATGGGATCAACGACTCGCTGCAGGTGGCGTTGATGATTGAGAAATTACCCCTTCTTGGGATGACTTCAAGAACTACCTTAAGCATAAGAAGAAGGAAATGACACTTGAGGATCTGATTTTGAAGTTGAGAATTGAACAGGATGTGAGGAATGCATCAAAAGGCCTTATACTTTTGTCTCAAATGTAAATGTTGTCGAAGCTGCTGGAAAGAGGAAGCGCCCAACTGACTCGAAGGCGTCGAACTCCAACAAGAAGTTCACGGGAAGGAGATTCGTATGTGGTAAGAAAATCCACAAAGCAAAGGACTGTCGTAGTCGTATGGACGGTCAAAGTAATAACTACAACAAGAACAAGAGGTTCAATGGGAATGGGAACATGAACAAGTATCAAAATGATGGTCAGGCTCATGTATCTGAGGTCGTTAAGCTGAACTCTGGAACGGAGGATATGCACCTCGTTGCTGTCGTTTCAGAGGTTAATATGATTGGGGGAAACCCAAAGGAATGGTTTGTGGATACGGGGCTACTCGCCATATTTGTATCAACAAATGGATGTTTAAGACTTATCAAACTGTTGAGGATGAAGTCTGCCAAATGGGGAACTCTACATTCTCCAAAGTTGAAGGAAATGGCAATATTGTCCTAAAGATGGCATCTGGGAAGGAGCTGACTCTCACTGAAGTACTTCATGTGCCTGAGATCCGAAGGAATCTCATTTATGGGATTAGGTTGAACAACAAAGGATTTAGGCCTATATTTGAGGCAAACAAATTCATTCTGACAAAGAATTGAATGTATGTAGGAAATGGGTACTTAGCTGATAGTCTTTTTTAAGTTAATGTAATGAGTGTACTCCGAGGAACTGAGCCTACGGGCGTGAATGTAACTGAGGCTTCTAATAGCTCAGCTGGAACCAATGTTGCCCAAAAGGCAAATGAATTTAAACAAGTATCTTATTTGGCGTAGTCTTTTAATTTATGGCATGGTAGACTATGTCATGTGAATATTAAAAGCATACAAAAATTAATTTCACTAAACCTACTACCAAAACTTAATGTTGACAAAAATTACAAGTGTGAGACTTGTGTAGAAGCTAAGTTATTTAAGTCATCTTTCCGATCAATTGAGAGAAGTTCGGAACCATTAGATTTAATACACACTGATGCATGTGATCTTAAATATGTACAATCAAGAGGCGGTAAAACGTACTTCATTACTTTTATCGATGATTGCATGAGATTTTGCTATGTCTACTTAATGGGAAGTAAAGACAAATCAATAAACATGTTTGTTCATTATAAGAATGAAGTTGAAAACCAACATGGTAAGAAAATAAAAAGGTTAAGGAGCGACAGAGGTGGAGAATATGAATATTCATCCGCTCAAATGTGTGCTGAAAGTGGCATTATACATGAAACAACTGTGCCCTATACTCCAGAACAAAATGGAATTGCGGAGCGCAAAAACAGAACATTAAAAGAATTGATGAATGCCAAGTTAATTAGTTCTGGTTCACCCCAGAATTTGTGAGGGGAAGCTTTGCTTTCCGTAAATCACATCCTAAACAGAATACCGCATAAAAAGCTAGACAAAACACCTTATGAATTGTGGAAAGGTCATGTACCTTCTTACAAATTTATAAAGTTATGGGGATGTCTAGCAAAGGTTATGATTCCTCAACCTAAGCGGACTAGGATAGGACCTAAAACGGTAGATTGCGTGTTTATAGGATATGCACAAGATAGTAGTGCATACAGATTCTTAGTGCACAAATCATATAACTCTGAAGTGCATGAAAATACCATAATCGAGGCTAGGGATGCTTCTTTCTTTGAAGAGATTTTTCCTTACATTGTTCACTCTGGATTAGACCCAAACGTCAATCGGGGTATGAGAAATGTGGGGGGAAAAGATCTTCAAGAGGAAGTTGAAGAGCGTATGCGTAGCAAGAGAGATAGATTTGAAAAGTCGTTTGGTCCAGATTTTCTTACTTATCTAGTAGAAAAAGACCCTTTGACTTATAAAGAAGCAATGTCTTCTCCTGATGCTGACCTCTGGAAAGAAGCTATTGATAGTGAGATAAATTCAATACTTCAAAATCATAAATGGGAACTTATGAAACTTCCAACTGGTTCAAAAGCGTTGGGCCACAAGTAGATTTTCAAAAGGAAAATTAGACCAGATGGTACGATAGATAGATACAAGGCAAGACTTGTAATAAAGGGTTTTAGACAAACTCGTGGTGTGGATTACTTCGACACTTATGCTCCTGTGTCAAGAAAAATATCAATCAGGTTAATCATAGCCTTTGCAGCTTTGTTTGACTTGGAAATCCATCAAATGGATGTAAAAAACAGCTTTCCTTAACTGATAACTGGAAGAGGAGATTTACATGGAACAACCTGAAGGGTGTGTGTTTCCAGGTAAAGAGCACTTGGTGTGCAGACTTGTTAAATCCTTATATGGATTAAAGCAAACACCTAAACAATGGCATGAGAAATTAGATAGCATAATACTTTTGAATGGATTTCAAATAAACCGGTGTGACAAATGTGTCTACGTGAAAGAAAACAAAGATGACTACATAATAGTCTGTCTCTACGTGGATGACATGTTAATCATTGGTAACAAAGATAACATCACCAATAAAATGTTGTCGCAAAACTTCGATATGAAGGACATGGGACCTACTGATTTAATTCTTGGGATGAAGGTATCCAAGACAGCAGATGGATATTCACTTTCTCAAAAACAATGTGTTGAGAAAATTCTAGACAAATTTGATAAAAGAATTGATGTAATTGCTAGAACACCTATGGAAGTGGATTCAGATCTTTGCAAAAATCGCGGAGAAGGTGTGTGACAACTGGAGTATTATAGAATCATTAGGAGTATGATGTACCTCATGGATTGTACTAGACCTGATATCGCAAATTCAATCAACAGACTGGTGAGGTATACGAGTAATCCCAGTCACGAGCACTGGAAAGCATTAGTTAGAGTGTTTAGATATCTACGATACACTGCTACCTATGGGTTACATTATACGAGTTATCCAGCTGTATTTGAAGGGTACACTGATGCGAATTGGATTTCAGACTCCAAAAATATAAAGTCCACTAGTGGATACATTTTTGTGATGGGAGGTGCAGCGGTTTCTTAGAAATCATGCAAACAAACCTGCATTGCAAACTCAACTATGCAAAATCAAGAAGATGGCAATTTCAGTTCATTAAACGTAATCTCAAAAAACTTAAAAATCAAGTCAAGACATAAGGTGTCAATTCTGCAATATATATGAATGTATTTCAAAACAAAACAAATTCAAAGTGGAAAAGTGATCAGTTTGAATTAAGATTCATTGAACATGCAAATTTCAAACTCAAAACAACATAACTTTATTGGTGACAAGTTTCAATTAAAGTTCTTTCAAAATGAAAATTTCAATAACAAATGTATGTGTAAAACACAAGGGGGGGTGAATTGGGTTTTAATCGATCTTGGAAACTTTTTCTATTCTTTGCAATGCTAGTGTAAGTTTGAGCAAGATGAATAAAAGCAATGCAAAACCCAACAACAAGACAAAGGATTTATAGTGGTTCGACTCACTCAGAATCTACATCCACTACCTTGAGCCGCACCCAAGGATTTTAAACAACTTCACTAAGAAGAATGTTTACACTTGTGGCTAACTCACTAAGAGTTTTACAACACAACCACACAAGAAAAACTCACTAAGAGCTTGATTGCCCACACAAAGTAGGACTTAACAATTTGCCCACACAAAGTAGGACTTATCAATTTGCCCACACAAAGTAGGACTTATACAAGAATAACCCTATCACTAAGAAAGGGAATTAAGATAAATAAAGAACAAGATAATTCACTATTCTAAGTGAGAAAGATATACCTTTGAAGTACAAGAATACTAAGCTCTTAGAACATTTGATGCACACTCTTTGTCTTGCTTTTGAAATAATACTCTTGAATGATTTAGATCATAGAGATGAAGAGTATTTTGCTTTGAAAGTGTTTAGACTTGATAAGATATGAATGTTTATTGTATGTCCAAGTCATGGAGTGATTCTCAGCTCTAGAGTATTTATACTTTTCAAAATATGCTGAAAAATCGACTCTGCAATGGTCATATAACGGCTAGAACTCGTAGAGTTCGGTTGACCGAAAAACAACCTCGGATGACCGAAGCTGTGGTCGGTTGACCGAAGCCCCTAGGTCGGTTGACCCGAAGCATAGGGTCGGTCGACCGAAGCCGATCCAACAAACTCTGCTTTTCTCTTGGTTGATCGAGGAAAGCTCGGATGATCCGACCTCCGAGCTTTGAGAGATGTTGATTTTTCACGAGTTTTGAAATCTATTGAAGTCTAAAAGGTTTTCCCAAAAGGTAACAAGTAAGAACATTTGGAAAACCATTTTAAAGTACTTAGACTTTGAAAACAAAGGCTTTTGAGATATGAACTCATGTAAGGAACGTTTTGAAACTTAGCCTTTTGAAAACGTGTTTATGAAAACATGCAAGACTAGAGTGTAGAGCTTATGTTCATGAGAGCTTTGGTTAGAGCTTTATAAGATAACGACTTATGACGACAAAGCTAAACTAACCAAACCTAAGTTTTCAATCTTCAATCTTGATAAATGAGCCTTGCATAACTTTGAATCTTGATACCAATGGATTGATTGAAGTACTTAGAGCTTCCATAATGAGTTCCGATATTCTATCACAAAGATTAAGATCATTAGACACAACATCAAAAGTTTGTCCAATATCAAAAAGTCGAGTTTGTTCGCCCTTAGGGGCTTACAGGTATGTAAATTTATGAGTGACCCAGTTGAATTAAGGTTCATTCAAAGCATGAAATATATATATATATATATATATATATATATATATATTAAGATTCATTGTGTAAAATAAGTGAATACTCACCTAATATGCAAAAATCTTTTCCAGTAGAGTTCAATGCATTTTTTTTACCTCTGTTGAAAAAACCTCGATTCCTATTTCAGTATTCTACAACACCATCAACATATCAAATATCAATGTACAATTCCCATAAATGATAATTTACATTTTACTTAAAAATCAAAAGTCTGAAAACAGCCTGGGGTTTTTATGAAACAAGATGGGAACCCTAAGAGAACATCTTAGGAAAAATTGAGACACTCGAGAAAACAAAAAGGGCATGAACTAATACAAAAGTACATTAATATATAATCTGATGGAAAAAGATAACAATTCCAAATAGAACCATTGATGGTTCCTGACAATACAATTTAACAAAGCATACGAAACCATCACTCCATATTCCAATAAATTTAAATAAAATATTTTGTAATCCACATATCAATTTTCAAATTTCTAACTACAAATCCCCACAAAGTTAAAGTCCAAATGCTATTCTGAAAGGTCATTTCTAAACAAACTAACGAATCCTTCAAGGCTCCAAAATCCATAAACAATGATTAGAAACAGAATAAGGAAACCATAAATAATATCAAAGTTGAATATAAAAGTGAAAGAATGAAGAAAACTCACAAGGAATATGTTCGCAGCGCAAAATATACTAATAAACCTGAAAAACACAAAGATGTCCTTAGTCATTTTGAAAAGTAACGTTCAGGAAACCATATAAACTACCCAACAAGAAACTAATAACCTTCTAATGCAAAAAAAAATACAATTTTCAATGAACTGTAAAAAAAATTGCAACTATTGCACCATCTGAAATTTCTTTTCAAACTGCTATCTATCAAACTCCAACTAAAATATTTATTAGGTGAATTGATGGGGACTGATGCAGGCAGCGCCTTATTATTCGTGTTCTAGGCTGATGCAGTGAAGCTATTTCACGTGACAAATTTGTAGCAAATTTATGCGGTAAAATTTTATGTTCTCGCAAATACTATTTTCAAGGTTAGCCTACAACTTCGTAAAGCTTCTTAAAATTTCAAAAATTCCATCGGGGGAACCCACATTCAATTATCAACAGTTTGGCAAACAACTTAGGTTAACATCCAAAGGTATCCCAACTGTTTACAAAATTCATAAAACATAATTTTCAAGAAAACAAATAATGGTACTTAGATATATTAACCAGTCTTATTTAAAAAAAGCATAGAAAAATAAAAAATGCAACGAATAAACTTATGAAATATCATCTTCATTTCAAAGTTATAAAAACAATAAGACCACTTGAAAACACTACATAACAATAATTATTCTAACTATTACATAAAAAACTAGACTTAATTTATGTAAATACTTATTCATAACCATATCTTGCTCATATTTGAATTCCATTAGCATCTCCTTTTCGCTCCAAACGCGCCCTCTTTCCAATATTTTCGACATCTCCATTATTTCTACGTCCAATGTCCACACTACATATTCCATCCCCTTGAGTTTATTGGACTAAGACTTTCTCTGGATCATAGTACAGCCAATAGGTATTACCAACTCCTCAAGGCAATTTCATCTGATGTGCTCCAAAAAGATGCTTGAATAACTCAGCATGGAGCCCGTAGTGACATTTTGATTCAACCACACAAACAACAGAAGGGTTAGAAAATTTTACAACGGTCTCCAATTTCCTCTCTGCCTCACCCGCAACTAAATAATCCTCACTAATAAGGATGACAGATAACGGAAACTCCATGTAATCGTCAACCCGAATCCATGGGCTGGCTTCAGTCCACCAGTTAAAGTTCAATCCCTTTGTTAAATTCAGAGGCATACAAGGAGGGTTCAAGAACTCTAAGAATTCACCGTCTTTCAATTCACCCGGATTCAGTATAATCCTAAGGCAATGAGCTTTTTTATGCGAAATAATATGATGCACTCTCTCAGTTTGGAAATCAGCAGAGTATATAAAAACACTCTCAGAATAAAAGGGATGAATTTCAGGCTTCCCAATTATATTATACTTAGGCAGAACTGCATTATAACCAGCCATGATGAAAAATTTAAACTCAGGAAAACTTGTTCTACAAATAAAGAAAAATATGGGAATTGCAGTTTATACCAAACAACACCTCCTATATGTACTAAAATTGAATAAAGTTTACACTCAATCATAAGGAATTCCAACAGTCTCAATATGAAGAGTTACAATTGTACACAAAATTCAAACTTACGGGATTCAAACTCTTCTAAATACCTGAAGTATAAAATTTAATATGTAATTAATTTTAAAACCTTTAGCATTCATCATCAATCACATAAACAGTCAATTATACATTTATCAGCCGCAACATCACAAAAAAATTAAACATGCATAAATCAAATAATAAATACAAATAATTAAGATTAGAAAAAACGCTACAAATTCACCAGTTCATGAAATTTTTCGAAACGCAACTGACATACACATGCATGAATCAAATCATAAAGACAAACACTAAATATTCCAAGAAAACTTAATGGTACATCAGATAAGATAAATTTGACAAACCCAACCGACATACCTCTACATCCATACCTTGAATCTAGGAATCATCAATAAACCTCTTCGATTATGAACTTTTATAACCGAAGTAGTAAACCCCCTTTCACATACATCGAATCACACCAAACCCCCAATTTCACCACAAAGAAAACGGATGTTAAATTAAATCAAAATACCCTTACTATTCCAATATGTGAACGAAGAAAAAATGGAAAAATATTCACGAAATTGTCAGAGAAATCAAGAATATTTCGAAGTAGATGTAGTTACAATTTAGAAAGAAGGGAAAATTATACAAGAATTTCATTTGCTGAATATGAAGACTCTCTCAAGAATATACAATAGCATCAGAAAATGAGAAAAGCTTCGGTTTGCACGAAGTCTAGACACGTGTTTTCCACTTTATTTTTTTTAAAAAAAAAAATTATTAAACCAGCAACACTTCGGTTTGTACTAAGCATACACGTTGTTTCCACTACACCAAGAAGGAAAAAAAATTAAATATTAAATCAGCAAAAAAAATTATTACTAAATTAAATTAATAATATACATTAAATTTTATCTCTCTATGAAACCCTAACACCACACAAACTCTATTCAATTATTTTCTAATCTATCATCCAGCCAACAAAGGGAAAACAATCCAAGAAACAACACTCTCAAAAATTTAAAACCCAACAAACACAAGAATGGCAACTTTTGAAAGAGGCTTCATTAAGTGTATGACAAATGTCAACGATTTGATAGCCATGGTAAATTATTACTTGAATTTCTATTTCAAACATAATTTTTTTATGTTATCTACAAATATTTTCCACAATATAACCATTAATTTATTGTAGGAAATACCAAATAGCTTTATCATTGGACTCGAAAACAATATTCCAGAAATGATTTTTCTCCGTCCTGGCTCCTATGCGGAACAGATTTTTGTTCCGCACTGCGGGACACGATCTCAGCCGTCGAATGATATTTTCTAACGGTCCAGATCTGGAGAGAGAAAATTTTTTTATTTTTATTTTTTAAGTCCAGCCGCAACTTTTCTCTCTCCAGATCTGGACCGTTCAAAATCTCATCCGACGACTGAGATTGTTCCGCACATGCGGAAAAAAAGCTGTTCCGCATAGGAACCGGACTGATTTTTCTCACAAATCACCTAGGAACATTATGGAGTGCATACATCACCAAATTAGAAGATGGTAACATTCTGAATGATGGATGAGACACATTTGTCAAAGACATGAAGATAAAAAAAAAATGACTACGTAGCCTTCCAAAAAGTCAAAGGAATTGTTTACAATGTGGTTATTCTTGGATCTCAGAAATAATCAATTAGAAATGTACTTGAAATTCCAATATAATAAAAGTTATCTTATTTGCAATTTCATATATTATATCTTTATTTTTAATTACAATAATAAAAAAAACTTTGAAACACAACAAACTACACAATAATTCTCCGTATGAACAAACAAAATCACCTATTCCACTATGTATCCAAATTAATCCATGCCAAAATATGTTCGCGGGCTTTAGCACTAGTCTCTATAAATTAATAGTGTTGGATCAAAAGATTTTATTAATTTAGAGAAGTATTAGTTAATTGTTAAATTAATTAAAAAATTATTAATTTAAAGAGTTGTTTTTCAAAACAATTTTTCGTTGAATTTTGCAACAATTTTGAAAGGTTATGAGCTGGGGTAATCTGATTTAGAAAAGATTAATGTTTTAGATGACATTTTTAATAAGAGACAATTGCAAATTGTTTACGACACTATAGAATCCGATATCTTATGTAAAAATCACGCGAAAGGAAATCGTCATAGCATAAGAACTCTCCACATTTTATTGCATTATCCTAGTCATGATTAATTTTCAAGATTTATTAATTTATGATAGAACTAATGGTGATTAATGCCCCTTACGTATGTTTCAAATGTAAGTGTTAACCCTCGACTATTTTAGATGTTATTTATGCCCCTAACACAAGGAGCTATTAATGCCCAAATCTAGCGGATTCCGGCTAGAGACGGCGGCATAGCACTCGTGCCACTCGCACAAGTACTTTTTTAGGGGTATAATTGTCCACTCGCGCAGTTGCCCCAGCTGCACAAATGGAGCGGCCACACCAGATCCTGCCACCCCCTGTTGCAAACGAGACCGGCCGACACTTCCACTTCCACTTCCACTTCCACTTCCACTTCCGATACCCCCTTCCACTTCCCACACCGCCGACACCCATCCACCTCCCCTATAGCCTACACCCATCACTTTCCCCACACTGCAGATTCTGAAGCTCATGTTCACTTCGGCGGCGAAATGACAATATCCGAAGATGATTCCTTTGGTATGGAAATAATGGTGGAATTTCTAATTTACATCTCCTCTTAGAACGATGAGAACCATGAAATCAAAGTAGAGGAAATTAATTTCTCAATGAATTCCCTTTCAATTCGACCTCAAAAGAAGAAATTGGCTTTGGTTGGAGTTTCCAAGCTCATATCCGCCTTCAATATCGCCAAAAAATGGTCGATTTTCTTCAGCATAGGCACCAAAGTTGTCGAAACTCTGTTGAATCCGGCGTTTCTAGTTGAGCTACAAGTGTTCTGGTTAAAGAAATGGCTTCTGGGCTGGTCCGAATTGCCCTCGAATGTGACCGGTGGAGGAGGGGGAAGAGCAGGGGAAGAAATGAAGTTGAGAGGAAGAAGAGGTTGGAGGTTGAAGATGATTGAGTAATTTGACTATTATGCCCCTCAACATTCGCATGTGCGAGGGGCACGAGTGATATGCCACCGTCTCTTGCCGAAATCCGCCAGATTTGGGTATTAATAGCTCCCCGTAAATAGATAGGGGCATAAATAGTACCTAAAATAGTCGATGGTTAACACTTTCATTTAAAACATACGTAAGTGGCATTAATAGCTATTAGTTCTTTATGATATTGACCGGGGCTATAGAAAATATATATACATAAGGATCTTTCTAAAATTATATCATCTTATTAATTTATCAAAATATTTATTTTTTTATACTGACCCGAGTCGACATCATGAAAAAATATTATTTTATAGAGGTTATTAATTTATCGAGTATTAAGTCACAAAGGTTATTAATTTATCGGCAAATAATCCTCTGTCCCCAATTCCTGTCCCCATCCCTGTCCCAGCCAATCACAATCCACCATGTGTATATATAATTGGAAAAACTATTATATAGTAAATTTTGATTGGCTGGGACAGGGATGGGGACAGGGATTGGGGACAGAGGATTTTCACCCTAATTTATCGTGTATTAAGTTACAGAGGTTTTACATGTCCTAAACTTCTTTTAGGGCATCACTACTTGCCAACTAAGAGCTTGTTGTGGGATAATTAATGAGTAAAAAAAATGGATTTAGGGCCAAGCCCATCAAACCCCCACCCAATTAAGCTAATCAGATCCATTTCTAACCAAAACCCAAAAGGTAGAGAGTGAAATAATGTGTCTGGGCTTGGTCTTGGGCTTGCAGAGGTGTAAAGTAGCAAATGCCAATAAAAGGAGGAAAATCTTCAGTGTATAGTCATTTTTGCTAAGATGAAAGAGAAGAAAAGAAATGAATGAGGCTTTGCAGAGATAGATTTGGGAATTTCTTGAGGGTGGTTTGCCCCCATCTCTGCTTTGCCTATGATTTCTTCCAAATTTTCCATAAAAACCAACAACCCTTCAATTGCCTGAGAAATCGCTGTATATTATTACTCCATCCATTCCAAATTACTACTTCTTGCTTTTCCAAGGGAAAAAAAAGAAATTGAGGCGGTGATGAGATGATACTTCTCTCTGAGCAAATTGATTTTTGGGCATTTGAGATAATGGGAAGCTGTATCTTGGCAGGGCAAATCCTGATGGCAGAACTGGGAAATTACTTATCTGGGTTTTCCCTAATATGCAACAGGTGGAGCAGCCATGGCGGTTTCGCTTCCTCAATGCCTGGTTTTTGTCACAGATCTGAGCCTCATTTCGGTTAGGACCTCCTTGGTTCTGAAACAATAACATAACCCATTAAGTCCCAATGTATGGGCGGGAATGGATAGGAGACGACCTAACATAACATTTGAGGGTTAGGGGAAAATATTCTTATGGTTGTGCAGAAGTGGAATGTAGAATGAATATGCTGATTAATGGGTTTTGCTAATCAGAGAAGAAATGCGCGTCTTTTTTACTTGGTTTAATGGTTTGTTTCTGTGTCAATCATGGTTATCATGCTTTAATTTTAAAAAAAAACATATATATGCCCTCATATTTGAATCTGGAAAGTGTCATGTTTGCAGAAATAAAGAAGAATTAATAGGACAAAAGGGGGATTCGAACTATGGCTGTTGGATGTTGTTAACTAAGGCGCGGATCTTCTTCCGGGTCGAGACCATTCTGGAGCCCCGGACTCTGCCTATAAATAGATGGATGTTCAGATATTTTAGGCATCGAGATTCAGTTGGTTGTTGGTTAGATATTCAAATCTCCTTTACCCCCAATTTCTGTCCTCTGTTCTTAAGCTCAATTGGATCATTTCTGATCCGAATTGGCTAATTTCTTCCCTACCTCTTCTAGTTCTGTTTGTAAGTTTGATAACTATAAATAAAATTTGATTTCAATTGTTACGATACAACAATTTGGTATCAGAGCTACGATTCCTTGGAAGAACAATGGTGAATACCAGAAATCATCAATCTGAGGCTCCGCAACCTTCATCTCAGGCGATTCTACCAACGCCGGCAGCCAGCGAACTGCAGATTCCGGTAGAACTGCTTGCTCAGAAAGTAATTGAGGTAGAAGGCTCCAATTCTCGAATTAATTTACAAATTGATGAATTGCGTACCGCTTTCATTAAAGCAAATCTAGAATCGAATGAAAGTAGGAAGAGAACTGATGAAAAAATCGAATTAATACTGGAGCAATTGTCTAAAACAAATCATATTGATAAAAATAAGGCGGATGAAGGAGAGCCTAGTAGAATTAATGAAGATTCTCCTGTAATTAGGCCTCTGAGACCTGATTATGGTTATGGAAGGAGTTTTAATGGGAATCAAGGCTCTGGAATGTTTCCAGAACCTAGGTTCGACTGTGAAGTGATGGATAGAGGAGGATTCAAGCTTCCAAAGCTTGAATTTCCTAAATTCGATGGGAAGAATCCTAGAGAGTGGCTGATATTGGCAGAACAATATTTTAAGCTACATAGGATTCATGATCCAATGAAATTGGATATAGCTTTGGTATATCTAAGAGGAGAGGCATGCCTTTGGGGCCACAGTTATGTGGCTGAGCATGGAGCTCACAACTGGCAAGCTTTTGTGACTGCACTATATTCCAGATTTGACACTAAGTCAATTGCTGGAATAGTGGGGGATTTCACCAAGCTTAGACAGACCTCAGATGTGCAAGCATATATGAAGAGGTTTGAAGAGCTCAAATCTATCTTTGTCACAGCAGGGAACAAGAGCCATGGCCCGAGTACTTTGTGGCCTTGTTCTTAAGTGGACTCAAAGATGAGATCAAAGGTGTAGTTCAGATGCACAGGCCTACTACCCTCCTTGAAGCTTTCAGACTTGCTGTTGAGCAAGAAATGTGCTTAGGAAATGTTTCCAAGCCTGCACAAAAGACCTATACTTCAGGATATATGCAGAAGAATTATTCTACTGCTAACTCCAATGCCAAGGCCATGGCTGGTAGTCCTTATTCTGCTAAGGTTGCTGAAAAGGAACCTATCAAGTTTAAAAGAATCAGTCATGAAGAGATGCAGAAAAGGAGGGAACAGAACTTGTGTTTCAAGTGTGGTGACAAGTATTCACCATACCACAAGTGTTCATTGGCTGAGGTAAACATGATTTACCTATGTGACCAAGAACCTGAGAGCAATGATGAAGGGAAACTGCAATACTTACAGTCCTCACAGGACTGTAATGAGTATCTTTTGGGAGAAGAAATTGCAGAGATGGCTCAGATTTCTGTTAATGCTTTGAATGGAACATCTGGAGGTGGAATTTTCAGAATTCCTGGAGAAATGTCTAAGAGTCTTTCAGTATCTATACTAGTGGATCCTGGAAGCACTCATAGCTTCATTGATCCTAGTTTGGTAAAGCAGCTAGGGTTAGTGATTGACCATACCAGACCCTTACTCATTGTGCTTGGCAATGGGGAAAAGAGGTGGTATGGGGAGTGGTGCAGAGGTGTCAAATGGAGGATCAAAGGTCTGGAGTTCAGTCATGATCTTCATGTTCTGACTTTAGGAGGAAGTGATTTGATTTTGGGGGGAGACTGGCTCAGCAGGCATAGTCCAATTATTTTGGACTATGAACAACAAGCAGTTAAGTTTGTAGTTAATGGGGAAGAAGTGGAAGTGAGGAATAGTGGAGAACAAGCTGAGCTTAAAGCTATATCTGCTGAGGCTCTTCCAAAGTGCTTGGATAATGCTGCAGAAGTCTGGGTGGGGTACTTGTCAGCTATCCATGGTGAGGTGGATGTGGGGTACTTGGCTGCTATACAAGAAAGTACTGCAGAAGGTTTTAGCTACCCTGGGGCTATTCAAAGGGTACTCAATGAGTTTTCTGATGTTTTTGAGGTTCCACAAGGGTTGCCACCCCTTAGAAATCATGAGCATCAGATAACTTTGAAAGATGGTGCTCAACCAGTGAAGTTGAGGCCATACAGAGTGGCTCATTCTCAGAAAACTGAGATTGAGAAACAGGTTAAACAAATGTTACTTGATGGCATCATTCAGCCAAGTAACAGTTCTTTTTCTTCACCTATAATTCTAGTGAAGAAAAAAGATGGGACTTGGAGATTCTGTGTTGATTACAGACATCTCAACAGCCTTACCATTAAGGACAAGTTCCCAATACCTCTAGTTGATGATCTCATTGATGAACTACATGGTGCCATGTACTTCTCAAAGATTGATCTCAGATCAGGGTACTTCCAAATCAGAATGCAGACAGAAGATATTCCAAAAACTGCATTCAGTACCCACTTTGGTCATTTTGAATTCAAGGTCATGCCCTTTGGCCTTACTAATGCCCCAGCCACATTTCAATCCTTAATGAATATGATCTTTGGACCATATTTAAGGAAATTTGTGTTGGTATTCTTTGATGATATATTGGTTTACAGCCCTGACTTAGACTCTCATGAGAGACATCTAAGGGTTGTGCTTGGGCTGTTGAGGGACAACCAATTGTTTGGCAAAATGAGCAAGTGTATTTTTGCTCAAAAGGAAGTGGAATACCTAGGACACATGATCTCTGGAAAAGGAGTAAGGGCTGATCCTAATAAGATTCAGAGTATGATTGACTGGCCTGTACCTACTACTGTCAAGCAACTCAGAGGATTCCTGGGTTTGACAGGGTACTACAGAAGGTTCATTAAGAGTTATGGAGTTATTAGTAAACCTATGACTTCATTACTCAAGAAGAACAACTTCCAGTGGGGAGAAGAAGCTGAAACAGCTTTTCAGAAACTCAAGGAGACTCTGATTCAACCTCCTGTACTAGCTCTACCTGATTTCACAAAGAAATTTGTGATAGAGGCTGATGCTTGCTCTACTGGTATAGGAGCAGTTTTGATGCAAGAAGGCAGGCCTTTGGCTTACTTCAGCAAGGCTCTGTGTCCCAGAAGTTTGGGACTTTCTACATATGAGAAAGAGCTAATGGCTTTGTCTACAGCCATCCTCAAGTGGAGGCACTACTTGGAAGGACATTCCTTTATCATAAGGACTGACCATCAAAGCCTCAAACACTTGTTGGAACAAAAGATTAGCACTGCTGCACAACAGAAATGGATTGTCAAGTTGATGGGATTTGACTTTGAAATCCATTATAAAAAAGGAGTTGATAATAGAGTGGCAGATGCACTCTCAAGGAAGTATGAGTGCAATGCTATTTCTGTTGTGATACCAGAATGGGTGGAAGACATCAAGAGAAGTTATGATGATGATGTATTTTCACAGAACATCATGGCACAACTTCTACTTGGTAAGGTGATTCCAGTTACTCATTGGTGAATGAGGTAATCGGAGTATCAAGGCAAGATTTTTTGTGGAAATAATGGGAAGTATAGAGAGCAATTGATTGACTCTATTCATTCTTCTTCTATTGGAGGCCATTCGAGGGAATTCTTGCAAGCTTTCGGAGAGTGAAAAAAAACATTTTTTCGGCCTAAAATGCAAGAACAAATTCAAGACGAGATTAGACAGGTGTGAGGTTTGCCAAAGAAATAAGCATGAAAATGTGCCATATCCCTGGTTTGTTACTGACCTTTAGAGTTACCCGAGAAGCCATTCACACACATAAGTATGGATTTTATAGAGGGTTTACCAAAATCGGGGGAAAGATTCATGTCTTTGGTGATAGTAGACGGGTTCTCTAAGTTCAGTCATTTCATTGGCTTGACTCATCCCTATACTGCTAAAGGGGTGGCTGAGGAGTTTTTGAACCATGTGTACAAGATGCATGGGCTTCCTTTATGCATAGTGAGTGACGAGAGATAAAATATTCACTAGCTGATTTTGGAAGGAACTCTTCCTTACCATTGGAGTTAAGCTGCACTTAAGCACAGCTTATCACCCTCGATCGATGGACGAGGCAGAGAGGGTGAATCAATGCTTGGAGATGTTCCTAAGGTGTTTTACTTTTCTCAAACCTAATCTGTGGTTCAAGTACCTTCCTTTGGCTGCTTGGTGGTATAACACTAATTACCATACAGCCATTAAAATGTCACCATTTGAAGCTCTTTATGGGTTCAAACCACAAGGTTTTGGAGAAAGTATACTGTTGGAGGAAGTTAGGCATGGGGAAGTCTCTAAGATGTTGGATGAGAGACAGAGGCTAAACTCCTTGCTCAAGGAGCAATTGACAGTAGCTGTGAATAGGATGAAACAGTATGAAGACAAGCAAAGGACTGAAAGAGAATTTTCTGTAGGGGATTCAGTTTTTGTAAAACTGCAACCTTACAGACAACAGTCACTTGCTTTAAGAAAGAACCAAAAACTTTCACCAAAGTATTTTGGCCCTTACACCATTCTCAAGAGGCTTGGCACAGTAGCCTATGAACTGGCTTTGCCAAGAGGATCCAGGATTCATCCAGTGTTCCACATAAGTCAGCTCAAGCTCAAGAAAGGAGTTGAGATCATCGCTCAAAGGGATCTTCCCTTGGTTAATGCAGAAGGGCAGCTCTTGGTGGAACCAGAATCTTTGCTGGACAGAAGGTTAGTGAACAAGAGCAACAAGCCAGTGGTACAATGGCTTATCTCTTGGAGCAATTTACCCTTGGAAGATGCAACCTGGGAGGATGCAAATGACTTCATTAAGAAGTGGCCTGATTTCACTTGGACAGCTTGAGGACAAGCTGGAATTTAAGGGAAGGGAATTGTCATGTTTGCAGAAATAAAGAAGAATTAATAGGACAAAAGGGGGATTCGAACTATGGCTGTTGGATGTTGTTAACTAAGGCGCGGATCTTCTTCCGGGTCGAGACCATTCTGGAGCCCCGGACTCTGCCTATAAATAGATGGATGTTCAGATATTTTAGGCATCGAGATTCAGTTGGTTGTTGGTTAGATATTCAAATCTCCTTTACCCCCAATTTCTGTCCTCTGTTCTTAAGCTCAATTGGATCATTTCTGATCCGAATTGGCTAATTTCTTCCCTACCTCTTCTAGTTCTGTTTGTAAGTTTGATAACTATAAATAAAATTTGATTTCAATTGTTACGATACAACAGAAAGCTTTGTGATGAGGAATATTCTTAATTTCCTTGCTTGTTGATTTTTTGCAGCCACGGCGAGATAAGTCCTTTTTTTCCTTCTGTTGAATGGAAGATTCCGATCTTCTTCCTTTGCTTTGTGTTGATGGTTTTCATCATTTTGTAGGACCTCTTGAATCTCGAGAATTCTTTCAAGAATTAAGGGAATGAGGATCCGGAGATGGAGGTTTCTAAGGGTGGTTGCCCCTCTCTGCTTCCGATGATTCAATCTAAAAATCAACAGCCCTTCTGTGGGATGTAGTAACAGTATAACCTCTATAAATTAATACTCACGTTCTTATTTTCTGGCAAAAAATCATATGTACTCATTCCTCTACCCAATCACAATTCAAGGAAGAAATCTCAACATAGCAAATTCTAATTTCTGATTGGTTGGGTACAAGAATATGGGCATACGACACCCTTATTTTCTTCGCTCAACTCCCGAAAAAAATTGAAGGTAAATCATCTCGCCTTCTTTTCTTTTCTATCCGGAACCCTGAACCTTAAATCCTATGACAAGAGAGAAGCTGTGATGATATTGAATTCAGACATTGATCTCGCCCGATTCTTGGCAGGGCAAAATATCTGCGGGTTTTTGCAGCCATGTCGTGGTTAGCTCTTTTTCCTCTGATGAATTTCAGATTCTGAGCATTTTCTTTTGGTGTGTGCTGATTGTTTTGGCAGTTTTCAATTATTCGAAATGAAGGGAGTAATATATAAGAACAACAACAATAACATTCTACTTAGCAGGAAAAGAAAAAAAAAGCAACATTTGGGATTTGGCCTAAAGTCGCCATGCTCAGGAAGAAGAATGAGGGAGATGAGAGAATGGGATTTCTCTAAGGGTTGTTGCCCCTCTTTGTCTCCCAATGATTCTAAAAAAAATTAAAAAATTCCAAAAACCAACAGCTCTTTACCAGTTTATTCTGGGAAACAATGATAAACAGGACTCGGGAGACATATATCTTTCTCTCTGTGTGTTTTGTGTGTGTGTGTGTGTGGTGCAGCAGAGATGGTGATGGTAACTTCGATTGCTTTCAATGAACATGAGGCGGTGATGACATTTCCTAGTATCATTATTTCTGATGACATGGTTCTGGCAAATGGAGTGAACAATCCGACCCGTATCTTGGCCGGGCGACCTGGATGGTATGTGGTAAATGGAGGCCTTTGTCCTTCCGTTTCCGTATGCAACTGGTGGTTTGCAGCCATGATGGTGGCGGCTCTATTCTCTCAGTCTGGCCGAAAAGATCTGAGCCTCAACAAGAAGGGTACTTTTGTTTTCAACCCTTTGTTATTAGGGGTTAGAGACCAAGATAAAACTACTCAGTTATAGTAAATTAATACTCGATAAATTAAGATCAACCAGTCCTTATGGACTTTTGATCATTTTGTGGAATCTCCAATAATTCAAGAATTAGAAAATGAGGCTCCAGAGATGGAAGGTTTTTTTAGGGTGGTTTGCCCCTCTCTGGTGCCAATGATTTCAATCTAAAAATCAACAGCTCTTTCGTTTGAAATATTCCACGTATATGTATATATTCTTCTCTCTTCGTCATCATGCATCTACTCAGGAGCTTCTTGTGAGTTGTGACGTCATATTATAGGCTATGATGATACACATTCTTGAGTGTATTCTCAAGCATTGAGAGTTCTATCTAGGCAGGGCAATCTCAGATGGTTCTATGAAAAGATATTGAGGGGATTCGGTGGATCAATTCACCAATTTAGTCTCCCTAATGAATTTAACGTTTGGTAACTTTGTTTCCTCTCTCGACCATCTGATGTTTTTGCAGCCATGTCGGTGTCCCTCTATCTCTCTTTGCTCCATCAGAGATTTGCTGAGCCTTATTTACAAGAACATAATTTTTCTCTTTTTTGCTCTGCTTCTAATACTGCTTAACATGATGCCAATGAGGCTTTGATTATGACTTCATTGGGGGAAAGATCAGAAGATTTGATCCATAACATGACCGGTCATTTCTTCGGCTTTACTGGTTTTCTTCCAGGATATCCATTTCTTGTCTCTAAAATACGTTGTCAAACTTGTTTTCCTAAATACGAGTATGTTTATAAATTTTGTACTTTGCAAGTTTTCTACTTTTTCTTGCACAAGCAATTCAATGGAATACAGAAATTCTGAAATGGATGTATACTCTAGACTGTCATGAAACATTAGTATTTGTCTTTGCATTTTCCTTGTATCAACAACAGTCACTTGAAAGAAGAATAGTTTTTGGCATACTAGGCAAATAAGAAAGTAAAACCAACGTTTCTTTTTTGTTGACAAAGAAAATTATAGCTCCAAGACGCTCCACATTATCACATGATGATGAGAGAGATAATTCTAGTGATGATGTCAATTGTTTTAGACCACAAGGTTGGTATAGACGATACAATGTGATAAAATTATAGAAGCGAATGTTTCTTGGTCAAACAAAGCCCAATTTAACTTGTTCCAAAACATGGATAAAAATATACACAAAAATGTGTAAAATTTCTAAGTCCTTAGTTGTAACAAGTGTTTCCATACTAATAGATAATTTTATGACTCTTGTATCTTTTAGTACATATTTTGTAAGAGTGTATTAAAGAAAGGAAAATGATTTACTCCTATAAAATATTGGGTAGAAACCCTAAATCCCCAAATTGAGGGTGTCAAATGACTATCTTACCCTTTTAGTGATTTGGAAGATTAAATTTATTTTATCTTTATTTTTAAATGCTCTACTCTACCAACCTATTCTACTATATCATCTCTCTCCTTCCTTCTCATAAAGAAGCTCAAGAGTTGCCCAAATTTTTTCAGAGAAGACGATGAACAGTTATTCCGATCAAATAGCTCCGGTGAATAGTAACTCCGATGAACAGTATTTATTTATTTTTTTCGAAAAACTTTTGCTTTTATAAAATTTTGTTGCAAATATATTGGGTTTTTTGTTGTTTAGCTTGGGAAATTGTTTTTTTTTTGTTAAGATTCATTCTTTTTTTTATCAAAAATCATGAACCCAACAGAGCCCAAAAATCAAGAACCCAAACAAGAAGTTAAAATTAAAAAATGGTAATTTTTTTTTTTGAAAACGTGCAAAAGAAAGGAAGGAAAAAAAAACTATACTTTTACTCCAGTCAAACTCGATTATGTTTGGTTTGTTGGAGAAGACGATGAATAGTAACTTCATTTGTCTTGAATTTGTGTTGCAGGGATGTTGGGAATTTGGATTGTTAGATCCAGCGCAGAATATTAATTGTTCTGCACCATGCAAAACTATTACGCACCGTTAGATCTAAAATCTAACGGCTGAGATCATTTGGTTTAACAACTTCTTGTGTTCAGAACGCATGTTCTTCTATTCTGAACATTTGTTCTTGTGTTCTAAACACATGTTCTACAAGTCGCAGACAAAAATGTACCCCGCGGGTAGTACTTGGCTTTTAGGATACGAGCCACAAGAGAGTCCGAGTGTTGAATTAATTGATTATTGTACTGCAAAATGTACTACTTCGATGATTATAATAAAGGTATTTCTAATGTGTATCTTAATACATGTTAATTCAACTAAATTACAATACATATGAATTATTTAAATATATTGAAATTTAAAATCTTATAAAAAATTGGAGGAACCTAGGAGAAATATGCACAGCCTAGTGTCTTGTGTTAATTAATCAACTCAATGTAAAGCTGAATGGCAGTGTCGATTTCAAAGTCTCGAACTATAGTATAGAACAAAAAAGTGTAAATATTTGACATTTTCTGATAAGTATTAGAAGCTTTTAAATAAGTGTTATATCATATTTAATATATGTTCTCTCATGGTTAAGATTTGATACAAGATATGTAACACATATTTTATGCAACATGTGTTACACAAAAATATATATACAAATTCGCTAAAAATAAATCAGTGTACATATTCACTCCAAAAAATCTGGAACGTCAATATTTTAATCTAGTATTAAAAAATCCGCTACATATGTACTAGGATGGGTGTATTTATTTCAGATTTTAAAATATTTTAACTGATTTTAAAAAGTTTGTGGATTCTACTAACTATATGGATTGTTTTGGAGAAATAAACATTTCATATTGAGTTTTTTAACCATGCGAATTTTTTTGTAATATTTTTTGAGTTTGGACATTTATTTATTTTTCTGTTAATTTTAAAGAAATTGGATCAATGCAATCTTAGATAAAATTATTAAATAAATTTAATATTTATGTGAGAAACTTAGAATCTTGAAGGAAAAAAGAGATTTCTCAATACAAATTTATACTTGTGAAAATCCATCCAAATCCTCAATTTAATAAAATCTATAAGAATCAATAGAATTTTGAATACCTCTAGATTTTAATAGAGTTTTTAAAATTTAAATTGAATACATATAAACTTTCCAAATCATATAGATTCTAAATTAAATATAATCCTTTAAATCTTTAATGCTCAACACCATATCCGAACCATTATTCCAAAATAGTTCGTCAAAAGTGTAAGTAAACAGTATAAATGGCCCAACAAACTAGATCCAGCCATCCCTTCTAGATTGTCTATATAACTTTATATCTAACCTACTACTCCCAGGTTACTTAACCTTCGCAATTGAAAAGACTAAAGCTCAATCAAGAGTTTTTTTTTCCAGAGGAAGTAAACAAAAGAAATGAGGCCTTGCAGAGAGAAATTTGGGAATTTCTTGAGGGTGGTTGTCTCTCTCTGCTCAGCCAATGATTTCTTCATTAAAAAAAAACCAACAACCCTTGATTTCTTTTGCAAGCTAACAGCAGTCTTAACAATGCCTGAAATCAATTTCATAGGCTTCATGTTTTCTCTGTTTTTGTTGTTGTTGTTGGTGGTGAAAGAGATAATAATATGGCAATATATTACTCTGTTTGCTTGTATCTTTTTTGGCGTTGTTGTTCTTGATTTCTGCTTCTGGTTCTTCATTTCTTCTGGGGGATTGGATTGAACACACGACCTTCGTGATCTCCGGACTATAATTATTAGAGACTGTGATGATTATTTTTCCTCTGAGCAAAAAAAATTGAGAATGGTTTTCTGTGGGGACTGGGGGATGAGGAAAAATGGGGCTGTATCTTGGCAGGGCAACCTCGGATGGCAAAACCTTAATTTCTGCAACCGATGTTTGCAGCCATGGCTGTTTCAAATACTATAATTCTTTCTTTTACTTTAATGTCAAGAAGTTTCCTTAAGACTTAAACAAACCTTAACACTCCTAATCCTTGTCCGACTCCTTTCTCTCTACTTTCCAAATTCCGAACTCTCTTATTCTTCTTCTGCAAGAAATTCATTGCGATTTTTCACGGTTACGAAGAATTTCGATCACTTCGCTTTGATACTCTTACGAAGAATTTCGTATTGTTTCTTTCTTTCGTTTGATTATTCCCGCGGATTTTTGGGTTAAGGTTCGTTTTTTCTTGCTTAGTTTTCAGTTTATTCTACGTGTTTTCTACGCATTTTACTTAAAACCCCTAATGGGGTTTCGTTTTTATGATTAAATTGTTCATAAACCCTAGTTTCGATGATTTTTTTTTTCAAGTTAGTTTTTTATTTTTTTTATGTTCGTTATTGTGTTGGGTTCCGGCAATTTGATGATTTTCTTGAGACTAATTTGAGTTATACGATTTGAATTAATTGAATCGGTAAAAGTTTTACGATTTGAATTAATTGAATCGGTTTACTGTGTCGTATTTTTATTCTGCTGATTCTTTATTAGAAGTTTGTTTTTATTCTGCTCTAATGAACATAAGTACACAACACTCTAGTCTTGCATGCATCATAAACACGTTTTCAAAAGGCTAAGTTTCAAAATGATTCTCATATGTATTCATATCTCAAAAGCCTTTGATTTCAAAGTATAAGTCTTTTAAAATGGTTTTCTAAATGCTCTTACTTGTTACATATTGAGAAAACCTTTTAGATTTCAATAGATTTCAAAACGTGTGAAAAATCAACATCTCTCAAAGCCCAGAAGGTCGGTCAAACGAGCTCAAGCTCAGATCAACCGAGCACAAACAGAGAGTTGAACATTTTGGAAGTGGCTTGGGTCGGTCAACCGAGGACTAGGTCGGTCGACCGAGTTGGGGTTCGGCTCAACCGAACTTGGGTTCGGCTCATCCGAGCTTCTGTTCGGTCATCCGAGGTTCTGAGTTCGGTCAACCGAACTCTGCGAGAACTAGCCGTTATTTGACCGTTACAGAGTCGTTTTTCAGCCTATTTTGAAATGTATAAATACTCCAAAGCTAGAGAATGACTGTAAGACTTGCACATACAATATTCATTGATTTCTTATCAAGTCTAAACACTTACAAAGCAAATGCTCTTCATTTCTATGATCTAAATCATTCAAGAGTGTTATTTCTCAAGCAAGACAAAGAGTGTGCATCTTATGTTCTAAGAGAGGATTATTCTTGTACTTCAAAGGTAAATATCTTTCACTTAGAAGAGTGAACAACATTGTTCTTAAACTGTCTCAATTCCCTTTCTTAGTGATAGGGTTATTCTTGTATAAGTCCTACTTTGTGTGGGCAAATTGATGAGTCCTACTTTGTGTGGGCAATTTACTCTTAGTGAGTTTTGTATTGTGGTTGTGTTGTAAAACTCTTAGTGAGTTGTCCACAAGTGTAAAATCCTTCTTAGTGAAGTTGTTGAAATCCTTGGGTGCGGCTCAAGGTAGTGGATGTAGATTATAAGTGAATCGAACCACTCTAAATCCTTTGTCTTGTGATTGGCTTTCGTATTGCTTTTAATCATCTTGCTCAAACCACACTAGCTTTGAATAGATTCGAAAAAGTTTGCAAGATCGACTAAAACCCAATTTACCCCCTCTTGTGTTTTACAATTGGTATCAGAGCCTTGTCTTCATCTTTAGCTTAACCGCTTGAAGTAAAGATTATGGCCGGTAATTCCGCATTAGCCTACCTAGAGGGGTCTTCCACCAATAGACCACCACTTTTTGATGGAAATAATTATGAGGCTTGGAAAGACCGTTTCAAGATATATGTGTGCTCCATAGATTATTCTTTATGGCATATATTTGAAGAAGGTCCTTTTGTACCTATGAAGATGGTGGATGGTGTTCAAGTGTCAAAGCCGGACAATGAGTTAAATGAAGTTGAGTCCAAGAAAATGACTCAAAATTATAAGGCAATGAACATTCTTAGTTGTGCCTTGAATCCGGATGAGTACAACCGTGTGCTTGGAAGAAAATCCGCACACTCTATGTGGAAAAATGCTTGAAGTTACTCATGAAGGCACAAATCAAGTCAAAGAGTCAAAGTTGAATATGCTTGTTAGAGAATTTGAGCTATTCTCCATGAAGCCTAATGAATCTATCAATGAGATGAACTCAAGACTCACCAACATTGTAATTGGGTTGAGGTCAAATGGCAAGGAGTATACTTCCGGAGAAATAAATAGGAAGATTCTCAATTTTCTTCCTAAAAGTTGGGAGACAAAAGCTCTTGCCATTGAAGAAGCCAAGGACTTAAAGACATATTCAACGGAGGAACTTATTGGCTCTCTACTCACCTTCGAGATGAAGAAAAGGAAAAATGTTTCTAAAAAGGGTGTTGATCTTGATTCCATCATTAATCATGAAGAGGGAGAGAAATTGTTCTTTAAAAAAGACCACATGTGTCTTATGGCATTTGGTAATGAGGTACATCCTTCTCCCTCTATTTCAAATTCTTATGATAATGATGATAATGATGAGGATGATCCTAATGAGCTTTTAATTGATATGTATGATCAATTGAAAAAATGAGCAAAGCAAAACAAAGAAATGAAGCTTAAAATGGAATCCTTGCTTGTTGATAGATCTAAGTTGGTTGATGAAAATAAGAAGTTGTGTGATGATGTTAATTGCTTGAAATGTGAAAATGAAAGTCTTATTACTACTTGCAATACATCTTCATTACAATACATAGAAGCTTGTAATAAATTGTCATCTCTTGAAAACAAGCTTGTTGAGTTTGATCATTTGAAAAACAAAGTTAATGATCTTACCTTTCTTGTTGAAAACTTTACAAAGGGTAAGAAAAATCTTGATCAAATTCTTGGTATGCAATGTGCTTCTCATGATAAACATGGCCTTGGTTATTTTGGTAATCATGTTGATATTGCTAGCTCTTCTCTTATACATAAGAACCGTGATGTAAATGCTAGAATGTCACATAGGTCAAATAGATATCTTGAGTATGCTCATAAATCTTCTAAGCCACATATTTGTTGCACATATTGTGGAAAACATGGTCACACTTGTGTTAGATGCCATGTGAAGAAAAAGATTGAAAGGGGAGTACAAACAATTTGGAGAGTTAAGCTCACTTCAACTAACCCCCATGGACCCAAACAAAAGTGGGTACCAAAAGTTACTCTTCCTTTGAGTTTATAGGTTCTTATTAGATCAAAGGAGATGTGCCAAAAGAAGAAATTCAAAAGCACTCCTTAACACTTGGATTCTCAAAGCTCAAATGTTAATCAATTGGAGAACCAAGTTGCTTAAATACAAAGAGCAAAACATCAAGTGATGACAAGAGCCAAAGTGTCAATCCAATATCTTCATCACTTGGTAAGAAAGCATAGGTATCAAAATCACTTTCTCTTAACACTTTAATTAATGTGCTTATGTGTTTTTTGGTATATATATGCTTGCTCTTATATATGTTGCATCTCACATTCTTGAATTTTATATTTAGATAACCTTTAGCATGTTCTTTATTGTCCATGTTTATTTAGCTAAGGTATCTATGAGAAGCATATGCAACTTGATTGATTCTTGTTTTGTCATGTTATATTCATTTAAGAATCCATCTAGTTGTTTTGGTTTTTGATTTGCATGATCCATATGCATATTTGTGTTACTTGGACTTTGAGCTAATCATGAAGGACCTTTAAAAAGGTACCATATTTGTTCTCAAGAATTCCTTGTAGGTAACAAAGAGTTCTAAGCCTCAAGAAGAAGATATGAACTACAAGGAATGACACAAGTGAGCTAAGACTCCAAGAAAAGAATCAAATGCTAAGGATTACAAGATTGTAGAGGGTTCATCAAGAAAAGAAAAGTCACCCATCATTGATGACTCTACACTTGTCATGAAAAGAAGAGGAGATTGCTTTCATCTCATCAATCAAGGATGAACAACAAAGAAAATGGAGCAATCACATGTCAACCTCTCAATGAGCTTCAAAAGATAATGATGATCATGAAAAAGATCACACAAAAGGCCTCTATGGACTTGATTGATAAAGAAGATCAACCAAAATGGTAAGAAGTCCAAGCTCAAAGAGCATTGAGGTACAATAGCTTAACTCATCCCTTGTTAGTGATCATTGTTTTGTTTTTGATCCTTATGTGCTATATATATGATGTACTTGATCTCTATTGCATATAGGGGTGTTGGTGTGTTTATATTCTAGTCTATAGCATTAATCTTATGTGGTTGATCGTCTAGATGCTTGACTTAGGATGTAAACTCCAATTGTGATGTATGCTCAATTGTTCATATTTTACATCATCACATCACTTGTTGACTTGTTTTTCATCTTTCATATTTTATAGCCAATATGTGTTTGTTATTTTGGGAGTTATACATGTTATACATGTTCATATTCTACATGTGTTCTCCTTAAATAACTTTGAGATCATATTCTTCATTTTCTTATCCTTTGTGATCTCATTATGGTTTTTGGTTAGTATTACTTTAAGAGTTGTTACACTCATTTAGCTAACCATTAACTTGTTAGAGGGATGTACTCGAAATGTCATCTTATACTTCCTCTAAATTCTTTTGGTTGTGATACATGTGCTTATCTTATGAATTCATGGTATCACTTCCACTAGTACTTTGTTAGCTATATTTTCAAACATGTTTTACAATTGGTCAATTGGTATCAAACTTGGTTTTATCTCAAATAGCTAACATCGTATGCTTGATAAACGGGGAGATTGTGCTTAAAGATTATATTCCTTATCTCCATTGTTTTTAGCTTAGGTTGATATTCCTTTTGAGCCATATATAACCATCTTTTTATTTATGTGTCATTATGGACTCTTTGTATTTAGAAATCAACCAAGCTTATTCAAAATGATCATTCTTCAAATGATTTATGGTCTTTAGATTTGATCCCTTGGTTCTTCTCTTATCAATCTATTAGACCATCAAGATTCTCCATGACATTAAAAGTTTTTTTTATATGGGGAGAATTCTTACATAACATCAAGCTTCTCCACAATTTTAATCTTATTCATCTTTACTTTTCGTTAAAAGGCATTTCAAATATTCTTCAATGAAGAGGAGGAGTAAATGCTTTTCTTATTGGCGCTCTGATATCTCTTTTTGATTTTGACAAAAAGGGGGAGAAGTTTTAAGTGTTGCAAATGTGCCAAGAGAAGTAATTTACAAAAGGAGAAAGCTTAGAACTTGCAAAATGGGAGAGATAAGGGATTCTTTAAAATAGGGGGAGTAGAATATATTTTTTGAAAAACATCTACTTGCCTAGATCCTTAATATTCTTATCTCATGCATTCATATTTATATGCTTTAAAGCTTTACTTTTTGCATATTATTCCCATTTACATCAATGTTTTGTCATCATCAAAAAGGGGGAGATTGTTAGCCCGAAAGACAAAATATCCTATGTTGTTTTGATGATAACAAACCATTGATAGTTCTAATGTTTGTGTGAGCATGTTCTTTATAATAGGATCCATAGCACTCACATCAACATTGATGAAAATGGTAAGTTAGCGTCTTGTGTATACTAAGGTATGTATATTACACACAAGAATGCTACTCATGATAATGGAAGGAAGGAGGAAAGGAGGTTGGTTGAGATATAGGGCTCTTCAAAGAGTCCCTAATGCAATGGCAAAAGAACTTATCATGCTAGTGCTTATGTCTCTCGTTCCACTCTCGGTTTTATCTTCTAAGCACTAGTCTCGCTCTTATATGTTCTTGTCTTATCTTTTGCCTTGCTTCCTTGCACTTAAATTAACCATATTCTATCTAATTACATCAAAGTTTGTCATAATCAAAAAGGGGGAGTTTGTAAGCCCTAAGGGCGAACGAACTCGGTTTTTGATAATGGACAAACACTTGATGTTGTGTCTAATGTTTTATATCTTTGTGATAGAATATCGGAACTTATAATGGAAGCTCTAAGTACTTCAATCAAGCCATGATCAAGATTCAAAGTCATATTATTCAAGGCTCATCTATCAAGATTGAAGATTGAAGACTTAGGTTTGGTTAGAATAGCTTTGTCTTTAATGGTCTTTATCCTATAAGCTCTAACCAATGCTCTAATGAACATAAGTACACAACACTCTAGTCTTGCATGCATCATAAACACGATTTCAAAAGGCTAAGTTTCAAAATGATTCTCATATGTATTCATATCTCAAAAGCCTTTGATTTCAAAGTATAAGTCTTTTAAAATGGTTTTCTAAATGCTCTTACTTGTTACATATTGAGAAAGCCTTTTAGACTTCAATAGATTTCAAAACGTGTGAAAAATCAACATCTCTCAAAGCCCAGAAGGTCGGTCAAACGAGCTCAAGCTCGGATCAACCGAGCACAAACAGAGAGTTGAACATTTTGGAAGTGGCTTGGGTCGGTCAACCGAGGACTAGGTCGGTCGACCGAGTTGGGGTTCGGCTCAACCGAACTTGGGTTCGGCTCATCCGAGCTTCTGTTCGGTCATCAGAGGTTACGAGTTCGGTCAACCGAACTCTGCGAGAACTAGCCGTTATTTGGCCAGTTACTGAGTCGTTTTTCAACCTATTTTGAAATGTATAAATACTCCAAAGCTAGAGAATGATCGTAAGACTTGCACATACAATATTCATTGATTTCTTATCAAGTCTAAACACTTACAAAGCAAATGCTCTTCATTTCTATGATCTAAATCATTCAAGAGTGTTATTTCTCAAGCAAGACAAAGAGTGTGCATCTTATGTTCTAAGAGAGGATTATTCTTGTACTTCAAAGGTAAATATCTTTCACTTAGAAGAGTGAACAACATTGTTCTTAAAGCTGTCTCAATTCCCTTTCTTAGTGATAGGGTTATTCTTGTATAAGTCCTACTTTGTGTGGGCAAATTGATGAGTCCTACTTTGTGTGGGCAATTTACTCTTAGTGAGTTTTTGTATTGTGGTTGTGTTGTAAAACTCTTAGTGAGTTGTCCACAAGTGTAAAATCCTTCTTAGTGAAGTTGTTGAAATCCTTGGAGTGCGGCTCAAGGTAGTGGATGTAGATTCTAAGTGAATCGAACCACTCTAAATCCTTTGTCTTGTGATTGGCTTTCGTATTGCTTTTAATCATCTTGCTCAAACCTACACTAGCATTGAATAGATTCGAAAAAAGTTTGCAAGATCGACTAAAACCCAATTCACCCCCCCGTCTTGTGTTTTACTGAGATATCTAACATTCTCATATTTTAAATTTTTTTATATAGTGTTTAAAATTCAAATTGAACATTGGAGATTAGTGTTATGAATGATGTTTGTTTAGTGATGGGTCATTGGAAAATAAAAAGAATTAAATGGTTATTTGAATATAAGAGTAATGTTGTAAAAAGAATAATAAATGTATACTTTATATAAAATTACGACATCTAATTTGAAAAAAATTAAAAAGGAAATTGGGATATTTAAATTGAAATAGTGGGAGTATAAATCAATTAATTCTTTAGATATATCACCATCTCTTAATGTTCAAGAAATCATTCAAAAATCAATGTGTTCTTTTATTAAAGAATTATGAGCGACAATTTCTAATTCTCGTAGTTTAGCGCCGAAGGGAAGAGCGGAGAATACCCTAGATAGGGAAGATTGAAGCATGCCCCATGTCAGGGGAGGGAATTGCCTCACCAGAGGAGGAGATATATTATTGCCCCATTGTGCGGGGAGCATGTGTCGAACTTGGGACCTTCCGATCCCAAGCCAAAGGCTTACCCACTGGGCCAAACCTTTTGTTGACTCGTTGTATTGTTCTAATAACCGAACTTCATTTTTTTTTTTTTTTAACAAAACAAAGCATTATTTTATTAAAAAAAAAGTATTATTTTATTTATAAACAGAATCAGTTTACATTCTTAAAGTAAAGAGAGAGCGTTAGTGACCAATCGATAAGGGATAACAATCAATCAAAGGCTTTAATTTTTCCCAAAACCTCATCAAAGTCCAACCAAAAGAAAAATACAAAAATACAACCTTTCGGAAAACAAATGACAAAATAAAACATGAAATATGTTTCAAGATAAGAATCGGTGTATCTTTCATGCATATTAAATTCTTTTTGTATACATTTTTTTTTAACATGGTTATATCGCACATGCACACAATTTGTGAATAACATAATTCCATCACCTCTTTATATTTCGTTGGAAACGGTAAAAGAGGTTAAAATTCCAAAATAACCCCTAATCTCAAGAAGTCTATCGATTGAGTGTCTATTTTGATATTCTCTCAAAATTACCAAACTGGGTGCTGTGTATTGGCATGTATGCCATGTTGATTTGCTCGATAATTTGTTTGTTTATCACCATCAACAATTGAGTATTCAAATAGGCAGATTGGTGAATTTCGTCCCAAACTTATACACATTCTCGCAAATAGTCCCCATTTTAAATTTCTTTGTATTGCACTCCCTAAAAAATTTACGTTTGGTGAAGATAGTCCTTCCGTCCAATTCTGTTACGGGAAAAAAGAATTTTGATTTATTTTTTAAAATACAAGATATAAACCAGGGTTATTTTCGGTATTTCGCGCGTTTTCTATTTCCTAATCAATTTCCACTCTTTCCCTAATTTTTCTCTCCTATCCCCCCAATCAATCACGGACTCTCTCTTCTCCTTTTCTCTCCCCTCGGAATCGGCGAAGCCACTTCGACCGAATAAATCTTTCAAGGTCGGTTGGAAATAATTGACATAGAAAATCTTCCACTATAAGCTTTCCTCTTTTTGCATGATTTTTTTTTTTTTTTAAAAAAAAACCATGTTTGTTGAATGGAGTGAAAAATAATATGCGTTCACGACCGGAACTCATGGAGTGAAAAGATTACAAAATTAACTAAGCAAAGGAGAAAATGCAGGAGAGAGACAAAGAGATACAAGCGGGGATTTGTGAGAAATTGGAGAGAGAATCTGAATAGATTAGGGAATGAAAATTAGGGAGAGATTTCCATGGGTAAATCTCATCGACCCTTCATATTGGAGCTCATAATAGAAGACTCCACTTCATAACCACCAAAACTCTTAGGGATCTTGTCAAAATTTGAAGCTTTTTTCATTGTTTTCAATGGAGGAACCAGACTTTTGGAATAGAACAAGTGAAGAAGAAGAAGAAGATGTATATTGGAAGATTTAAAGATTGAAAATATCCCAATATATTCGTTGGAATAAAGATTCTGATAATACACTTCACATTATTGATTTTTGCTTTATTTTTTTGCCCATTAACAACACACCTTGACAGAATTGGACGGAAGGACCATTTTCAACAAACGCAAATTGTTTGGAGAGTGTAATTTAAAGAAATTTAGAACGGGAACCATTCTATAAGTTAGAGGACGAAATTCACCAATCTGCCATTCAATTATAAATTTTGAGCGGATGTGTACTCAATTTGCATATTATCTAATCTTTTTGACTTGCCTCGTAGAAAAAATATTTCATTCTTCTTATGGTGCCTTGATTAAAGGAAACTTATGGTGTAATCTGGTTATGTTTTGGTGTTTAAAAAAAAATTAACCAGAACAAAACTAATCGACAGGAATTTTATTTTATTTTTTAAATTTTCTATATGAGAGTAATTTTTCAACTTTCATCTCTGACATTTATGTCTTATCCATTTACTTGATAAATTTTTTTTATCACCGCAACAATTGAATTATTGAGTTTCAGAGAATGTGTACTCAATTGACATATTCTTTGATTTTGGGGGATCATTTTGGCTTGCCATGTTCAAAAGTATTTCATTCTTCCTATGGTTCTCTCACTTCTATCCTCAAATTGCAGAGTTTTTGAATAGACATTGAGAATAAGTACTCGGCATTTTCAAAACCGGTACGTTTTTCAATATTAAATTTTTGGAAAAATATTCGTTCATGTTCAAGTTATTTATTGTAATTTATTTTTCTGTGTACAGTGGATAGGTAGAAACTACATGCAATAGCGCGTTAGAGTACAACTTGGAATCCCTGAAGTACTACACATGCGTAATAGTCGCGGAAACAAATTGACACTCCAAGTGACTAGAGACGATTACTATTTTTTTGGGGTGGCCTTAATTTGTTGCGTTTTCGAGATTGCACCTCAGTGACCATGTACAAATCCATCCAACCCCTTACGATATCCTTAATTATAGGGTCGGGAATGATGTTTTTCGCAATTTATTCGAACAACTTTAATAAAACGTCATTGTAATATTTGCAATGTTTTTTTCTTATTGAATGAAATAAAATTAAAATAAGTTGATACGATTGCAAACGAACTAACAAAAGTGATAATTGATACATTCTAAAATATTACAATTTAAAAAATTAAAATACAATTAATTTGGAAGAGGTGCTTGGTTAGGAGTTGCTTGGTTGGGGCAAGTCTTCCGGTTGTGATCGACCTCTTTAAAGTGGCTGCACTTCTTTGGTCTTGGATTTCCCCGATTCTATGTGTCCATAGGCATTTGAAATCTCCGCCTTCAAGGTCGACTCACATGCGAACCTTTCATGTTAGGAGGGTAAAGTGTCATATCAAAATGAGCAAGATTCCAATGCATGGGATCAAGTACAAGATATAAAATGGACTTGTACGTATTTTTGTAGTACTCCAGAGAATACACAGGGTGGATATACTTAGAAGCATCCTCCATGATCGATTTGGACACTGCAATGACATGTGTGCTTGGAGTTGTATATGTAGACCATTTATCATAGTTACATTCACGAGCTGATAAGTTGATTGTGTATATTTTTCCACCTTCACCAGGTCCTCTATGTCGGGACATAACCCTATATATTCCTTGTTCTTTGTGGTGTCTTTGCACAGTCTAACTTGTAGCTTTCTATTCGTAAGTGAAGTATTGATCCCATATTCTCTTAGGGAATGACGTTTGACAATTATTAGCGTATTCTCGGTGTGAGTCGAAATGATGAACAAGCTTGTAAAAAACCATCTCCACCAGAGCTTTCAAAGGCAGCGCTCTAGACTGTTTCAAAACACTGTTTAGTGCCTCAGACATGTTAGTCGTCGTGCACCAGAAGCGCTTCCCCCCATCGTATTCCAAAGTCCACAACTCTTTCAGATGCTGCATTAACCAGTTAAATGTATCTTCATCTTTGTGTTTTATAAGTTCAAGATAAAGATCACACTTACTTTTCTTCTTTTGTGTAGCAGCAAGCCACACATAATCTTTCAATTCTTTATTTTTTGCATGAGTGTGGAAATTTGACATGTAATGCCTAAGGCAATAGCGATGTACTGCCGTTGGGGGTTGCCATCCGGGGACGGTAGCCACGGCACTAAGAATTCCAGCATGACGATATCTAATCGGGAAAACTTGTAAGTCTTTCACAACATGATCCCTTAAGTTTTTAAGGTACCAAGACCAAGTCGAAGTTGCCTCTGATTCAACCAAGGCAAAAGCAAGGGGTAAAATTTGATTTTTAGCATTCTGAGTGCTTGCAACCATAAGTACCCCCTTATAGTTCTCCCTAAGATGGTGCCATCCATTAAAATTATAGGCCGTCACCACTTGAAACCGTCAACTAACAGTTTAAATGTCCAAAACAGTGACTTGAACACCTTAGGGCAATCAACAGTGAGTTGTGGATGGTAAATAAATTTGAATTTTGCACCCCGGTTAGAATCTTTTAGTGCCCGCTTATACTGGGGTAGTACTCTCAAATAAATTTAATTGGTACAAATAAAATTACATAGAAAAATAAAACAACTATTACTCCCAATCATTCACACCCTTATTCTTACGAAATTTTGGTGCAGTCCGTTCCCACACAGAAATGTTGCTGCACGATACATCCGACATCGGGAAGTCCGGGGGACCCTCAACAATGGGCTCTTCCGGTGTTTTTGAACACTGACCGGCTTTGTCCACAAAAGTTCTTGCCCATTCTGACCCAAAAAATAATGCCTACAAGGAAAAATCAGGGTTCGCCTTGCACTCGCTTTGTAAATTAAATAAAAAAAAGAGAGAGAAAGAAATAAATAGGACTGTAAAATAAAGGAAAAGAGACTATAAGGACTTAAGTAATAGAATTGAAAAACAATATGACACGCTTTGTTATTTCCTAACAATACAAGGATTGGCAAGAACTTAAACAAACCTTAACACTCCTTATCCTTGTCCGACTCCTTTCTCTCTACTTTCCAAATTCCGAACTCTCTTATTCTTCTTCTGCAAGAAATTCATTGCGATTTTTCACGGTTACGAAGAATTTCGATCACTTCGCTTTGATACTCTTACGAAGAATTTCGCATTGTTTCTTTCTTTCGTTTGATTATTCCCGCGGATTTTTGGGTTAAGGTTCGTTTTTTCTTGCTTAGTTTTCAGTTTATTCTACGTGTTTTCTACGCATTTTACTTAAAACCCCTAATGGGGTTTCGTTTTTATGATTAAATTGTTCAAAAACCCTAGTTTCGATGATTTTTTTTTCGAGTTAGTTTTTTTTTTTTTTTTTTTATGTTCGTTATTGTGTTGGGTTCCGGCAATTTGATGATTTTCTTGAGACTAATTTGAGTTATACGATTTGAATTAATTGAATCGGTTTACTGTGTCGTGTTTTTAAATTGCTGATTCTTTATTAGAAGTTTGTTTTTATTAATCAAATTGTTTGATTAACTGAAATTTTCAAATTGTTTATTTTCCCACGCAGAAAAAACAAACTTATTCTACGAAAGTTTTGAGATTTAATACTGAATTTCGTCCTATTTTGGTTGGTTAAGTTTGGTTTAGACCTTGGCGGGTTTTCGTATTTTTTCCCGGAGGGAATTGTTGGTTTTGTTGAGGGTGGGGTCCAAGGGAGAGGCGGTATCATGAAAGATCGAACTTTAAAGTCATCTTTCCTATTTAGGGCTATTAAGTTATATAAATGTTTATTTTCCGTATTCATTCTCAAAGTTCTTTAATCTGACAAAGCAGAGTTTGTTTGTGCAGTTTTTATTAACATGACATTAACGGAAACCATGTTCCAGAAGAAGGTGGTGAATATCAAATTCAAATTACCATCTTTATCGAACAACAAGCGGAAGTCTGAGTTACTTCTAGATGTTCCCGTGGAGAAACGACGCAAGATGGATCTAACCGTGAAAAATCAGTGCGGTATCATCTTGAAGGCATTGTTGACTCATCCTTCTGCACGGGTCTTCAAAACACCAGTGGATCTCGTGGCATTGGGCATTCTTGATTATTTCTCCATAATCAGTCATCCAATGGATTTAGGAACGATAAAGTCAAAGTTGGACAAGAACATCTACTTTACTCGCTGCAGAGTTCATTTGCTGATGTCAATCGGCGTTCTCAAATGCCATGTTTTACAATCCTTCGGAAAATTGAGTTCATCGGATGGCGAGTGGAGTTAGACTCTTTTTTTTAAGAGGAGATGGAAATTTCATTCTGCATTATGGAATCGTCATACTAAATGCGTCGAAGTCACTCAGAATGGAAGTGGAATTAATGCCCAATATACTCGGAAAGTCTGCTCCACGAAATCAATGTCAGATGCTTCTTTTCTTGCCAAAAAGTCTAACGCTTTAGAGGAAAAGGAACAACTAATAAAGGAAATCGGTGCAAATATCTCTGCCTTGAATCTTCCGGCCTTGAAAGATTTGAAAAGTGCGTTCAAGGGCTTCTTAGATGCAAATCCTGCCAATGTAAGATATTTAGTCCAAGTTCAATAATGGTGCATTGCGATTGTTCATTATTTCCAAGTCATCGGTTCCTAATTTTAACTGTTGATTTTTTTTGTTCGTATTCATTCTTTGAAAGTTTTCTCCTCCTTCTACTCGGGCTCTGAATTCTCACTTGTTTGTCTTATGTGTCGTGTTCAGGTGAAGCAGACAAAAGTAACGGAACATGGTTTGCACTCCTCATCAGCCAATGTTATCAATAAAGGTATGATGGATCAAAGTTCCCTGCCCCACTTCTTTCTGGTTCTTATCTAGTAAAGGACTTATACACACGCAATGTTCATATAGGTCCTCGAAGCGCAGTCAATAGCAAGCCATCAATGAGCTCCGTTTCCTCTAGGTGTGGCCTCTGCAGATGTGTAATCTGCCGATGTGATCATCAAATTAGTAAAGCACCGGCAGCTTCAGAAAAATCATTGAAAGATGGACATAAATCAGCAAATGAAAAATCTCAGGATAGTGAAGTAAAACGTGTTCCGGTGAAGCCCACAAAAGTAACGGAACATGGTTTGCGCTCCTCGTCAGCCAAAGTTATCAATAAAGGTATGAAGAATCCGTAATTCCCTGCCCCCACTTCTTTCTTGCTCTTATGTAGCTAAAGGACTTATTCACACACGCAATGTTCATATAGGTCCTCGAGGCGCAGTCAATAGCAAGCCATCAGTGAGCTCCGTTTCCTCCAGATGTGTAATCTGTCGATGTGATCATCAAATTAGTAAACTACTGGCAGCTTCAGAAAAATCATTGGAAGATAGACATAAGGCAGCTAATAAAAAATATCAGGATTGTGAAGTAAAACGTGTTCGGGTGAAGCCCACAAAAGTAACGGAACATGGTTCAGAAAAATCATTGAAAGATAGACACAAGGCAGCAAATGAAAAATCTCAGGATAGCGAAGTAAAGATTTCATTAACGCATGCAAGTGCGTCAGATCAGAATTCTAAAGGTAATAACCTCTTGTAACAAATAAGACTCTAAATTTGAATTCAGTTATTTAATTGCGGAAACTGACATACATTGTTATTAATGAAGGTTCTGGAAGTGTTTTGGATGAAGAATACCCGTCCACAAGCTCTGGTTTCTCAACCCCTACTGCACGTTCACTTATTGATGATGACTGCGTGAAGTTTCCTCTTCTCAGTGTTGGATGGCTTTCCTAATTCCCAATCCCCCTAAGTGCTTAGGCTTGCAGATTGTATCCCATTTGATCAAGTGTAGTTTCCTCTTCTCAGTGTTGCTTCCCCAAAGGAAGTTCCTTTGTTCTCTATCTATTTTATCACAGATGTTGATAGGCAAATGCTGACATTGAGAATAATAGGATAGGATTTGGGAGGAGGAGGACTGAATGATGGCTTTCCTACCAGCAAGGGACAGAAGGTTTGCTTTCCAGCCACTCAGTTTGCTTCTTACTTTATCCATAATAAACATGAAGTCACTGTTTTTTGGGGCTTTCTGGAAGATTGGAAAGCCCAAATACTTGCCCAGGTTAAAAGTATGCCTTATGCCAAGGGTACTTTCAATGAAGGCAATTGAATTGGGAATGAGGTCTTTAGAGGAGCAAAATTTGGATTTATTCAGGTTTATTTTCTGCCCAGATCTAACGCAGAAATCATCTAGAACTCTCTTCATTTCAACAATGGTATTGGTATCTCCTTGGCTAAACAGGATAATATCATCTACAAAAAGAGAGTGTGAAAAAAGGGGACCTTCCTTTCCTATTCTGATTGGTTTCCAGGCCTTCATACCAACAGATTTCTCAATGCTAAGGGACATGGAATTCCATACAAATGACAAATATATAGAGGGAGAGAGGGTCTCCCTGTCTGATGCCCCTGGATGGTTGAAACCATTATGTTACCTCTCCATTGAAGAGAATGGAGAAGGCGGAAGAGCTGACACAATTCATGATGAGGTTCACAAGAGATGAAGGGAAGTTAAAGAAAACCAGGGCTTCTCTAATAAAGTTCCATTCTAGCCTATCAAAAGCCTTTTCCAGGTCAAGTTTAACTGCTACAACCCCATTTCTAGCTTTACTATTTGAGATGGTGTACACAGCTTCTTGAACCATCAACACATCTCCTACCAGGTATGAAGCTACCCTGATAGGGGGAGATTAAGGATTTGAGTATGGGTCTAATTCTGTTGACCAGGATTTTTGTGATGAGTTTATACAAGGTATTGCAGAGGCTGATTGGTCTAAGTTGGTCTACAGATTCTGGATTTTTGACTTTAGGGATAAGGCAGACATAAGTATTATTAATGTCGGGGGTAAGCAGCCAGAGTAAAAAAATTCCATGACTAATTTAGTGACAGAAGGTTTAACAATATCACAGAATATGTGAAAGAAAATGGGATGGAGGCCATTAGGTTCTGAGCTCTTGTAAGGTTTAAAATCCCACATGGCCCTTTTGATTTCAGCTTCAGTGACTTGGTCAGATAGAGGCAGTATAGATGTATTGTCATTAGGAGCCCAAACAAAGGGAAAGTCATTTGGAAGAAGAGGGCTAGCAGTCTGCCCAGTAGTGTACAAGTCCTTGAAGTGAGTAGTAATGATCTGCTTAACTCTAGACAATTCATACTCCCAAACACCAGAGGGGTGTTTCAAAGAAAGGATTCTATTATTGGTTCTCTGGTTTATGGTGGAAGCTTTAAGAAAATTAATGTTGAGGTCATCCCAGAGAATAGAATCCATTCGAGACTTTACAGCCCAAATAAGCTTTTCTTCTCTGTAAAGAGAATCAAGTTCAGTAAGCAGGTTCTTTTCAAGATTAACAAGGAAAGGAGATTGGGAAATCTCAAGGCCTTGTTGGGTTGACTGAATCCTAGTTAATAAATCTTTCTTTTTCTTGAAAGTGTTACAAAAAACATCCCTATTCCAAATTTTTACTCTCTCAGCAAAGCATTGTGCAGAAAGGGTAAAATCTAGAGGAAAATCTCCCCAAGCTTCAGCCACCACTTCAGTAAGCAGAGGATGAGTCAGCAAAACAGGCTCAAATCTGAAGGGTTTGAATAAGAGTATGTGACAACTAGGTTTAGCACACAGGAGGACAGGAGAGTGGTCAGACCGAGTTCTAATGAGGTTATAGACTGAAGCTTCAGGAAATATAATTCTCCAAGAGGGGTTAGCAAGAATTCTGTTCGACCTTTGGAAGATGAGGGCACCACTATCTTTCTTGTTGGTCCAAGTAAACCTATTCCCTTCATGCCCAAGATCCATCAGGTTACAGTCATCAATCATAGATTTAAAATTGCCAACCCTTAATTGATTGATAGGAAGACCCCCTAATTTCTCCTATTGAAAGAGAACATCATTGAAATCCCCCATGACTACCCAAGGAAGATCATGATTGGCACTAACATGCCTAAGATGATCCCAGAACTGTTGTCTGATTTGAAATTTGGGGCTAGCATAAATAGCACTAAGAAGCCATAGATCAGGAGAGTTATATACCTTGATAATTGCATGGATGGATTGAGTGTTTTTGGCCACCAAGTTGACATTCACCTCGCGTTCATTCCACATCAACCAGACTCCCCCTCTGAAGCCCTCTGACACTGTTATCTCAATATTAGTGAAAGGCAGCCTTGCAAAGATTTTCACTGCTCTCAAACCACCAACCTTAGTTTCCAGCAGAGCCACCACCTGTGGCTTATTGGTTCTTATGATCTGCATCATGTGATCATGGAAGTCTGGATGTCCTGCTCTCCCTGACGTTCCATACAATTATCTTACTCATATTAAAGATTGGGGGGTGGATCTCCGAGGCACCGTCGGTGGGATCCCTTCCTGGTGAGGTGGAGGTGACCTGATCTGATTGAATCCTGGGATCAGATGCAGGGTGTAGAAGTCCCCCATCTGGTTGGTTTAAGGATCCAGTAGCAGTCTGCAGCTTGTCACCCCCTCTGCCATGCGGATTAAAATTGGTGGTCTTCTTTGGTTTGGCGTTTCCAACTTTAAAACTCGAGCGCTTATGGTGTAGGAACTCCTTACCTCCACCGTCTCGTCCCTTTCCATGTTGCTTTGAGCTGTTTGCCCTTGTTGGCGAACCCCTCCTGCTCCTCGTCGGCGAAATTCTCGACCTCCATGTAGGATTCAGTCCCCGATTCCTCTCCTCCCGAGCCTGCACCGACTGGAATACATCAGTTCTCGAAATCGAACCTAGATTTAGGGTTTGGGAGAGTCGCAGGGGTTGGGAGAGAGGGCTGATTGCTAGTCTCGGATCTTCTGGAGAGATCCTTCTGTATAATGAATCCGATCTGCTCTGGTCCGGTCCCCTTAACCCTGATGGACCCAGTTCCCTCCTGCTGGGGGTCTGAAGTTAGGGTTTGGGCTGGGCCTTTGCAGAAAGATGGATTGATTCCTTTCCACCCATCTCATCATCGCTGCTGGTTTGATGTCTATGTTGAATGTCAGGCTTTGTTGGGTGGCCCAGAGGCTTATGGAGCCCAGTGGATAGTCCCCCAATGGGCTCAGAGGTGAGAAGTGAAGGTTCCCCACATCCCTCGCCAGAAGTTGTAGGTTTCCCATCCATAACTGCACATCCTCCTGTCTGGTGATTCGGTGTTCTGGCGATGGAGTTCTTTGCCTCCAACTTTTGTCTCTCCTTTCCAGCGATGGTGTCAGTGATCTTTGGTTTACCATCCATCGGTATTGCCAATGAGGTCTCTCTCTGTTCGACATTTTTTGATTTTGGGATTGGGGAAGGAACTTCGAGCAGATACCGGGTTGAGGGAGACAAGGAGGATTGCAAAATAGGGCTTGCATGTCAAGACGGCAATCCCTTCCACTTCTCCCCTTGCTTTTTCGGCTGCCGTCATTCGCGTATCTTCCCTCGAAGCACCTTTCCGACTTTCTTCTGGAGTTTCATCATAAGCATTCTTCTCCCCATCAGTCATTATTTTTTTGATAATTATGACTTTTGGTTTAACCAGATAGTTAGCCTTAACCTTAGTTTTGGGTACAGTGAACTTTTTCGGTTCATTTGGAACTGGTTGCTTGGGCTTCCAAGTTTTGGAGCATTCCCCAGTTCTCTTTTCCTGGGTAGTTCATCAGTCGTCGGATTGATTGCATGCTGAGATTCATTACCCCTATCTATTGAGATATTTTTTCCAGTAGACGAACCTTTGGATTGAGTTTTCTGATTTCTCTGAGTGTGAAGCTCTCTGGAGATGGGGAGAACCTTGTTCCCAGGGCCTATTCCATACTTAGCTTCTGCTTCAATGTCCATATTTTCTAAGTCTGGTTCCATGTTTTGTACTTCTCCAGATTGATTATCCTGTTGTGCAGGCACTTGTTTCTTATTTGGGCAGTCTTTCAGCGGGTGGCTGACAACCATAACAGAAGTCTATTCCTTCATATTGGATATGTTGGATATGTTTAGTTCCAATTTTGACATAGGGGATGAGAGGCTTTTTGATATCAACTTGGATGCAAATTCTTGCATATCTTCCTCTTTCCGAGTTTGATGTTTTTGCATCCAGTTTAAGTAAAGTGCCAAGGTAAGCTCCAACCTTTGCAAGGATTCCCCTGTCATAGAAGTCCACTGGTAGACCTGGCAGCCTAGCCCAGATTGCTGTTGTTGCGGGATGGTCTCTGTAAGGGTCAAATTCTGGCTGCCATAGCCTTGTCATAAGGTATTGACCATTAATGAACCAAGGACCACCCTGCTATAAGCTTGGAGAAGTCTTCTTCCCTGTTGAATTTGGCTATAAAGAAGTTATTGCCTAAGTCTATCAGCCTGAGATCTCCCAAGATTTTCCAGATTTGTCTAACCTTGAAATTTATGTAACCATAGGCCAGTGGTTTCCCATATGGCTTAATGATGACATTGTTAATCCATGGTCCTCTACATCTCAGTTTGGATAATCTAACAGTAGGAATATCTTCATCTGTGGTCTCTTGATCTGAATCTTCATCCAGATGGTTTGCCATAAAATCCTTCTTGACATCTTTAGCACAGATTTTGTGGGATTGGATAAGTTTATCCTTGTAACTCCCCAACTTGCTGGAGTAATCCTGTACAGTGTTGTTGCTGTGATCCTTAGTGTTTTGCACTTCCTCTCTCGATTTGAGTTTCTTGTTACTTTGTAGTAGCTGGTCTAATTCTTCAGGTGAACTTTGTTCACATTCAATGACTTGAATAGAGGCTACCTGGGAGAGCATTCTGTATCTTTGTATTTTGTTGTCGTGAAGTATTTCATTCATCAAATGTGTTATAAGACAAGAATCGGTTGTATCTTTCATGTATATTAAATAGGTTAAATGCAATAAATGATCATGTGTTGTTTTACTATTTCGGTTAGGGTCTAAAACAATTATTTTTTAGCCTTTTGGCTACAATTTTTAGATTTGACCAAAATTTTAAAAAAATTCCTCTTTTTTCGTCATTTTCATTTCTTCTTTTTTCTACCCAACAGAGCCAACATTTCCGGCGACTTCTTTCTTCTTCCGGCAAAAAATTCAATGGTGGTGTTGCAAATTTTCAGAAATTTGAGAGCTCAAATTCCGGCTCAAATGGTGGTATCATCTCTATATGTTTTCACCGGTCTGGGTATTGGTGTAGGAGCAGCAATCATTTTTTCACCAATTTGGTTTAGTAAAAACCCCAATTTTAGCTACTGCTCAATCCCATTTGTTGCCACCAAAATTTGCTGCTCAATCCCATCCCATTTTCACCATCCATCATTCAAAAATTGCAATTCAAAAACTAAATTAATAATGGTGTTTGGGTGGAGGTGAACGGGAGAAAAGAAGAGAGGGTGTCGGAGAAGATGAAGAATTTCGAGTATTAATTTGGGTCGGGTCGAGTGGAGCTGATCGGGTCGGGTCTATTTAATTTATTGTTGTAAGGGTAAAAATATCTTTTCAAATATTCTGGCAAAAAATATGAAGAAATTCCAGGAAATTGTCACCGGTGCTAAAACTCGTTACTCGTAACATTTTGGTGGCCAAAATGCGCAAAAATAATTATTTTGGTTCCTAACCCAAAATAATTAAATAACACGTGGCCATTTAGTGCATTTAATTCTATTACATATTCATAAAAAAAAATGTATATTACATTATTATTTTTTACATGTGAGTATCTCATTTCATTCCCACCAATTTAATTTCTTCACATAATTCTTCTAGTAAACTTTTTTTTAGGGCAATAGTAAAACCTAGAAACTTTGGCTCATGTTATATTAATGTCTCTTCTAATAAGAAACTTAGTACTTGCACTTCTTACTAAACCTTCCTGCAATGAAATGTCTTTATTGTTTTTGTTTGTAACTTGTTAATTATTTTAATTTTACAAAGCTAACGAACTTATACTCATCTTTACTTTGGCATATTTTAAACTTGTTTTGTTATATAATTCATCAAAATCTTAATACTCACGAATTAATCAAATGAGAGGATTAATTTAAGACGGAAAGAGTATATACAATAATTAAGGATCATTAAAGAACTCAGGATAACTTCAGTCTCTTTTGAGAAATTTTATTTTGGTAGGCTACTAAGTTTGATAAGTTACATCCAAACCAAAGAGTGCAGTACACATAGGAAAGAGAATTGATGTAAGTTCATTTCTCTTTCCTACGTGTACTGTACTGATTGGTTTGGATGTAAGTTATAAGTTAGTAGCCTACCAAGATAAAACTAGTCTCTTTTAATCAGTTATATTGGATTTTTCATTCTTTTTATTTTTAGCCGGTAGGACTACTTTTGTCCCCAATTTTTTTTTTAGCCTCATCAGAGGAGAAGGACTACCCTAAGAAGGGAGTATTTTTTTGCCCCATGTAGGGGAAAGGTGTCGAACCCTTGACCTTACGGTCGTGGGCAGGCTATAGCCCCACTGGGCTATGAACCTCTTGACTTTTGTCCCAAATTAATCGTCCTAATTGTCTAATACACTGGCATTAAAATTTTGATAAATTATATAGTAAAATATTAGCAAATGTTTCTAGAATGTTCGTAATTAATATTTTTCAACTAATCAATCAACTCTTAAATAGTTTTCGATTAGCCAACCATCCTCCTGACTGGTATTGGAAACTACCAATTAAATTAACTAGGAGTATTAAATAGTAAGTTGGAGGTGAGGATAAAATTGAAAAATTCAACAAAAAAAGAATTAGTATTTGATTTAGAAATAGAACTATTAATTTTGAAAATAAAAAGAAATTAAAACGTTTAATTTGGGATGAATAAGGAAAGTATCTTTATTCGCCTGTGATGGAGAAGCAGGTCCTTTGGGATTCCCAAAGTCAGTTCAAACCAGTTTGAAATACAGTTGGATCAAATCTATTTCGAATAATGAGTAAAATTTACTCCTTCCTCGAGCCACATGACCAGAATAATTTAGGGTTCCAAAATGATAATACCACTCACATATGACGGTGCATTTTCTTTCTGCTGATACTCACAATTTTCTTTTTTCTTTTAAGTAATAGGGAAAGTGTAAACTAAACTCTGCCTACTTCTGCAGAGCATCAAGCCTGCTCTCTATATATACTTTTCTTCTTTATTTCTCTCCTTATAAATCCAAATTGGGAAATGATACCTCCACACTTTGTCAAGGCTGTTCTATTTCCTCTCGAGCAGGGCCTCGTAAATGCTACTAATTCTCTTATATCCTTAATTTTCTATTTCGTTTTTAATTTCGGATAAAAATGGAGTTGGATCTTACTCAATTGTCCAAACCTTATATATTGCAAATATACTCTCAAGCTAACTGATGTGGGATTCTCAACAATTTCTTGTACCTAACGTTAATTTTTTTTTGTTTTTTTTGTCAAATATTATCTCAGAACATTCCAAAAGCATTCATGGAAAAATACGGAGGTGATTTGCAGACAAGGGTATCGCTAAAGGTTCCAACTGGAGAGACATGGGAAGTCGAGTTAGTTAATGATATTGACAATGTAACATCGCTGAAGAAAGGGTGGAAGGAATTTGCAGAGTTTTATTCCCTTAAGATTGACCACCTTTTGCTATTTCGATACGAGGGAAATTCACAATTCCATGTTGTCATAATGGAAGGGTCTTCTTTTTTAGAAATTGAATATCCATTGGAGAATTTGGTTGATGTGGAACTATTGGACATAAGTGAAATTTATAAACCAACATGTTCTCGTAGGTTGATGTTCTAATGAGAGATCTTCTAGGTTCATGTTTATTTTCTCGTAGGTTGCCTATCTCTACTGAATTTTAATACCTGGTTTATTTTTGTTAATTTTCTGTGAGATTGTTAAACTTGAATTATTTGTTCTACTCATGCAGCCAAACCATTTTTTCATAAATTTTGGAACACCATTGCAACGTCGCCCAGTAGCATGTTAAAAGTAATATTCCATGAGAGATTTTTCATAAATTTTGGCCAAAAAAAAAAAGAATTAGTCTTATCCCCTCTTCTCAATCTTTATATATCTGAAATGCCAAACCATTTTTTGGACTCTTGGCTATGTGGTTTTGTCAATTATTAGTATCTTTAAATTCAGTCGAAACTGAGTAGCATTAACATAGTAAGGCTATGATTGTAGTGTGAGTTGAATGAGAATTTTAAAAGAAATATAATGCTAATGAGATATTGATTTAATAACGAAGGCTGAATTATCAAAATGTAGAGGTTTTGAGTTCAATTTACATTCACATATTACCTCTCCAATTACAAGACCAGATACATATTAAATGAACAACCTAACCCACTTACATCACTCAACTCTTTCTCATTACAAAATGGCTTCAAATGGATACACTCTCCCAAAATGATATATTTAATCTTTAAAGAAATATCTGTAAAAGAACCTTTAAAGAAATATTTTTTTTATAACAAATCTTCTAGAATATTAAATTTAGTCCTTCAATAATTTGTTCATCTTATAATGGATACATTCATCTTTTCATCTTATTGAACGTAGTGTAAATTAATTGAGCGGTAGAAAAAGAAATGTACTTATATATTTCAGAAAGGGTAAAATTCAATTTAGTCCCTGAAATTGGTCAGGATTGTCAATTAAGGGCCTCGTTTTAAAGAAGGGTCAATGCAGTTCTTGGAATTCACATGGCAATGTCAAAATTGTAACTTGGTTCACACCTCTGTACTAATTATTTCATTTATATATAAACTAGAATAAAAATGACATCTTTTCACGTTGCCTGCATTCCCCAACTATATATAGAGCTACCCGAATCAAAGCCAGAGCTATAAATTGAGTCTGAAATATTCAAGACACTTTATTTTCTTCTGAAATAGATCTATATTGGTATAAACCAATGAAAATACAATTACAAAGCTAGAGACAATATTTTCCAAGGCCATTTGGACATTTAAAAAAAAAAAAAAAAAAAAAATCAACGATGCGCAATACCACAATCTTTTCCAGGGCAGAGTCAATCACGAATTCAACTTAACAACACAAGAAATCTGGTTCGAAAGGTTTTTTCTAAGCATGGTATCTGCCGTAACTGGAATAAGAGCGAGCTAGGTGAACTCTGAAAGAGAACGTATTGTCATTTCCTAGAATCTAATCATTGGCATAAGGGAGGAGTGCAAAACGTTTAGAAGCCATTTCGAATGAAAATCACAAGATGGATGAATTGAGTTTTTGTTAAATTTTCTTCAATTTCAAAAATATTTCTAAGAATGAATTTTGTGTGAAGTTCTATACAAGTATGCACAACACAAAGAAGAAAGCAAAAGTAATAAAAATGGATTCATGCTGGTTCGATTCACCGATTAATTTACATGCAATAGATTGAGTCTGTAATACCTGGGACTTTTGCCTATGTGATTACGTTATTTAATTATGTTTATTGCATGATTTATATGTTGTACCAATTTGATCACATGAATTGTGTACTAATTGTTATGTGTCTAGTGACTTTTTGATGTGTTATATGTTACAAAATGTGTTTTGGGGTGTGTGAGGACATAAGTGCAATTGTGTGTTTGTTGAATTTGCTTGCTTAAGAGGTATGTATCCTACTCCTCTGCGTTTTTATTGTTAAAACTCGTGATTCCAGTTGTTTTTAACTTAATATCAAATCATGAAATGTTTAACATATTTTAGTACATCATATGGACGAAGTGTTGGTGATAATTGGGCGTTATGTGAATTGTGATTGATATCGTGTTATAATATGTGAATTGGTTATGTAAATGGTTTTACTTGTTGCCTATTCTCTCTTTGGTAATTGCTAGACATATTTGACAACTTGGAATAATTGGTTAAGGCCTAATTGAATCATTTGGAGTCGTCATTAACTGGTTGTGTCGTTGTCGTCGTAATTGGTTTTAGTTGACCAAGTCATCGCTACATTGTATCTCGTATCTAGGAAACACTAAATCACATGATTCATTTGAATTATAAAATGTGAAATGTGTAGATTCCGGGAGAACTTGTTATTCGTGGAAATTCTTGGGCCTTAACCTAATGTGGACTATCATTGGGAGTGTAACAGTTTTGTGGGGTCCAATGTGTTTGATGATGATACAATGTAGGATGGATCCTTAAAGCTTGGACTCATTCGTTCAGAGGATTATACTGAACTAATGTGCTTGAAATACTTGGGCCTTCCTAACTATAATAACTGTTAGTGCCGTTACAGTTATTGCCGTAGAGTCGTGAATAGGTATTGAGCTCTAATTGTAAGAAGTGTGTGTTTGTGTGCGTATCTTAGCAGTAGCCATTTCTCCTAATTTCACACTTCTTGTATTTATGAGTGGAGCATGGTGCTCGTAGCACATTCCGAAGTGTAGTGTGTGATGTGAAGATGATGGTTATTTGGCAAAGTTCTGGCCTAATTGTTTACTCTTGTTTTGGTCATATTTGTTACTTGGTTTTGATGTGTAAAACATATATTTTGAGTTGGGAATGATTTGGTGAAGAAATGGTACACCTGAAAAACAGGATTCTGTAGGGTGCGGACGAAGCATTCGTCCTACGTTTCATCCGCATAAGGACAATAGCTACTGTCTTACCACGAGGCAGACGAAACTGGGGACGTACCTGCGGACGATTGCTTCGTCCGGGCTTTTGACACTTCTTTTGCGGACGATTGGTTCCTCCGTGGCCTTAGTCCGTAGCCTGTGCTGAAATGTTTTATACTTATTTTCTTTCAGTGATTCGTGTCATGTGCCTTGTGTGTGTTGTGCAATGTATTGTCACGCCCCAAATCCGGATTCAACGGTCCGAATTCGAAACCCGACATGACCGTATCCTCGAAGTAAACTCCAAGAATACTAGGTCCTTACATTCAGAGAATCTATAACGCAACTAGAATTAATTTAACCATAAAGAATAATATCCATGAAACTGTTGGAGAAATTGCTTTTCTCATGGAATTAATGTGTAATTAATGTGTCGTGAGGACATATTTGAGCTAATATATTTATATGTTACACCGCTCGGTTTTGAATGTTATTGAGTTTATCACAAAGTGGGTTGCGCAAGCTTCGCGATGATATATAACATGTGAGAAAACCAATTATTGGTGTGAATGATAAATTGGTATAAAGTGGGGTTAATGCAATGTGGTAAATGGGTTTTAAGTTTCACATCCCACATGGGAAACTCATGAAAGAGAAAAACACTTTATAAGTTAAAGTGGTTTATTTGGGTTTAAATTGTATTACCACTATTATGCCTAAAGTGATAACCTCGTGTGCGCCCGCTCAGGGGGGGTGCAAACGAAAGGTCTGAGGTTGCCAAAATAGCTTGAACTTGTGTGCAGGCGCGACCTGCGTACACGAGTGTCGGACCAAAACTCGCGGGCCTGATCAGCCACGGTTTTGCTCCTAATTCGAATTTTGCTGGCAGTAGTAATGCAGCATTATGGCTGCCCTTAATACCCTGACTGTAACTGCAAAGGAGTAATGCAGCAGCTTTATGGTTGCTCTTAATTCTGTAACTGCAAAGCATTAAGGCCTGAGATTATTACAGAATTAAGGTTGTAACTGTTGGGCATTAAGGCTGAGTAATACCTCAGTTGTGGGTTATTCCTGCCTATAAAAGGCACACCATTTCACTGCCAGAGAAGACCTACGAGAATTCATTTCTTTTTCTCTCCCTCTGCGTACAGTTTTCCTGCATTTGCATACCATACATTCTCAAGAGTTCTTCTGTTACATTATTCGAAGGTTCTGCTTCTCTTGCTTCAGAGATACAGAAAGAGATTGGACGTTGTACCTTGGGAGTTCAGTGTTCAAAAGTGCCTGAAGCTTATCCAAGGCCGGACATATTGAACTTAAGGGGAAGCGGAAAAACTGCTGTCTCGTCCAGGATATTAATCCAAACCGGTTGAATTTCTGAGTTTTTTCCTTACTGTTTTCTGTATAATTATGCAGTGTTAATCTGTTTCTTTATTTTTCTGTTCAGAAATAATCAGTATAAATCAGTGCAGGATTTCGGTTCAGAAATAATTTTTTCCAGTCCAGAAATTATTTTCCTGTTCAGTAATTAATTTTTCCAGTGCAGAATTTCTGTACAGTAATTTAATTTTCCAGTCCAGAAATTATTTTTCTGTTCAGTAATTAATTTTTTCCAGTCCAGAAATTAATTTTTCCAGTGCAGGAATTTATTTTTGAGTGCAGAATTTCTGTACAGTAATTTAATTTTCCAATCCAGAAATTATTTTTCTATTCAGTAATTAATTTTTTCCAGTGCAGTTGTTTCTGTCCAGAAATTAAATTTTCCAGTCCAGAAATCATAACAAACAGTGCAGAAATAATTATTTCGGTAAACCAGATATATATAAATTCTAACAGTCTTAAGTTCAATATTTGTGATTAATTTTGTGTTTATTTTCTGCTGCTATTTCTATAATAGATTACTAACTTTGTTATTGTTTTTTATTATAGAGAAAATGGCAAACACTGAGAAATCTGCTGCAATAGAAACTGGTACTGGTACTGGTTCCGAAAATGTTCCGGTTCTGACTACTGTGTTTTTTGGGAATCAGATAGGCGGTAATGGGACTGTCTTACCAACGTGTGTGGCTGCCATGCCAAACCGACCAATTAATTTTGGTCAGTTTGAATATAAGAATGGAAGCAACGTTAAGTTGTGGAAAGAAAAAATTCTGTTTTTTCTTACCATTCAACTTATTTGGTTTATCATTGAGGATAAATCTGTGGAGGTTATTAATGATCCTCAATCTGAAACCACGATAAGAGCGTGGCTAAGTGCGGACTACTTATGTCGCTTTAGTATATTAATGATTTTTGATTCCATTTATTTATGGAAATCTCTGTTGAAAAAATATATTGTGGACTATGCAATAGTGGTGGCAAAGTGGTCGGTAGAGAGTGGCCGCCCACATCTGGTCAATGAAGTCAAACGGTGGTTGCAAAGTGGTTTATAAATTTTGATCGCAACAATGAGGTCAACCTTGAGTCAATTGGTAGTCGCAAAACCGTCGGTAAAATGGATCGGTCGCAATTTGGTCGCTCGTTTTTTGGTCAAACTGGGCTGAAAATATGGTCGCAAATTGCATTGGCAAAGTGCCACCGGTCCTTTATGCGACCGTGAATATCAATTTGCGACCAGATTTAGGCGACCACATGAAATGGTCGCAAATCACTAATTTGCAACCATTGAAGCAGTCGCTATTTACCGCATTTCTGGTAGTGGAATCTTAATCCGAAATGAGTCAAACTTCTTTATAGTAGTTTATATAAACTTGACATGTTTGATTTAACACATGTCAAATATCGGCGCATGTCCACCGAATCGGGTTCAACTCAGGACCCATTAATAAGTCTTGGGCCGAAACCCACCACTTAACAATTCGCTGACACGTTCCCTGCGGCTCTCTGTAGCTTTAGTTCGATGGAAAGATGGACATTCAGAGCATATCATTTTGAAATTTTTTTGGGAAAATTCTGATAAATTTATTGTTCCTCTGTCTCAGTGGCGGAGCATTGAAGGGGCAAGGGGCGTCCTCCAAGAATTTTTAATTTTTTTTTATATACTAGGTATATATATCAAACGGTTCGAGAATAAAATAAAATTTTTTATCTACTACTTTACATCCCCAAAGTTTGACTTGGGGGATGGGGCCGTAGTAGAAATAAAATAAAACTTGGGGGATGGGGCCGTAGTAGAAAAAATTTTATTTTATTCTGAACCGAGGCCTTTCATGCGGGTTTACTACAATTATCTAGATCACATGGTTTTGCATGCTTCCAGATACAGCGTGATTCTCAATTTGTCATTACCTCGGTTCTTCGTCGCTATAAAAAATAAAAAAGATATCTTTAGAGTACAAACATGAACGTGCCTGTGCTGAAGGTAATTGACTTAACAAACTTGTATATTTGAAAACTATTGTGTAGTGATCAAATGAATATTATAAATTACAATAAAGTCTATATTGTTCTGCCTACAATAAAGTCTATATTGTTCAAGGCAGAAACTTTGATTGAAGATGTTGAGAATGAGGCCAAATAGGGTGCTGAGAAATGAAATATTGCTGGCACTAAACCACCAAAGGATTTTGGACTTTGGGAACAAGATCAAGATCAGATTTTCTTCTGGCCACAACCCCAAAAGCCTCTGTCATATCTATTTCTTCAAATGGAAGCTCCCAATCGTAATGATAGAGAAGTTTTGCAAATGTGAGCTCAATACTTGCCAAATAAAATGTGATACCTGGGCACATTCTCCTTCCGGCACCAAATGGGATATACTCAAAAGTTCGTTCCCTTGTAATCAACCGAGTTACCAAGATATCTCTTTGGTATGAAGGACTGCATCTTGCCAATATCTAGAGTCTCTATTAATCGCCCAGGCATTGATTACGATCTTGGTCTTTAAGGGGATTTGATGATATCCATTGATCTCACACCTCTCAGTGTTTTCGGTTCTGGTGGATGTAACCTCAATGTCTCTTTGATTATTGCCTGGAGATATTCGAGGTCCTTAAAATCCTTAGAATCTATATGTCCTTTGATTCTAAAAGCCTGTCCGGCTTCTCCTTGTGCCGTCTTCAGGATGTTTGGATTCCTTATCATTTCAGACATTGCCCCAATCTATGGTTGTCGCCGATGTATCACCTCCAGCAGCAAAAAAAGTCCTGATAAATGTAAACAACTGTAAGTGATATGAAAGAGTACATATTAGTTTCAGATAAAAATAAATTCAAAGACTTGCAAATCTTAGCAGCAGTCCAAATATTTGGGAATATGTTCTTGATTGTGCAATTTCGTGGCAATTGCTTTCACATCGGGAGAGTTGAGGACTACACATAAGTGTCCATGACTTTTCTTTCAGTCAATACTTGTCTAGATAGGGTGAGTTGGTTGGAGACACTTAAGTTCTAGTTCCTCCCGTTCTCATATGCTCTGGAGTGACCAGCTCTAATTTATACTTATCAATTATCAATAATAATAAAAACTAAAGGGAAGATAAAAAAAAAAAATGAAAGAAAGAAAAGAAAATGAATAAGAGAAAGAAGGGATTTGCATACCAAAAGTACAGCTTTAATATTATCCTCAGTAAGATGAAATTCTCCATTTTCACTATCTTGGTGCTTTAGAAGAACATCTACGAGATCTTTCTTGGCTTCTGGCTCATCACCCTTGGCAGTAGTAGTATAGCCTTTCTTGTGTTCATTTATAATGTTTCTCCAATTTCGGCTTCATATTTCTTGGATAAGTCCCTCAGGGAATGGTGTGGCAAAGAGCCACCGGCAGCAAGCTGATGAGTGTTTCCTATCAAAGGTAGTTTCCATGGCCCTAGAGGAAGTTTTGAAGAATTAATTAATCTGTTTCTTCTTCCCATTTTGAGAAGCAGAAAGATGAACAAGAAGCTGAAAAATCAGTAATCTCCATATTATCTAAATGAGAAACAAGTGGTTTGGGAGCTGAAGTTAAATACTCCACTTCTCTTATGGTAAGGAAAGATCTTGGAGTTATCCACTCTCATAACTTTGTATTCTTGATAAAGACTTTATACAGGGGTGTGTGCATATGAATGAGTACTTAGGAGAGAGACCTTACTAACTAATTCAGTAAAAATACTTGTTATTAAAACAGAGTTAAACCTAAAATACATGCCAAACTCATGGCTAGCAATAATGAATTAACCCTTTGTCCAGAAAGTAAGCAAAAACTGATTAGGAATCATGTTCTAGTAATATTAGCAGAACACAAGGGTAGCAAAGATATAAAACATTAATCTTTGACAAAAAGCATAATACAATCCTAATTCTCAACCAAATAGTTGGGCAAGAGTGGTCCACTGTTGTATTCTATTGCACAATGGGTCATCCCAACCATGTACACTGTCATGTCGATAAAGGTACCATGGCTTAAATATCGGCGGGAGTGGAAATTCATCAACCATCATCTTAAGCGCTATAAAATGTTTTTGAGTCGGAATGAAACCGATTGTGATAGTAGCAGATGGTGCCGTGACTCCTTCCCGGGCTATCAGAGGTAGATACGTCAAACTCTGATATCTAGAAAAGATAACACATATCACATTGTATCTATTTGCAATTACCCATCCCATATCAAGACTACTCATCCACTTTGCACGCCGGGCTGGCCCTAAACCATGGAAGATGACCGATGCTTGTAATTCCTTTACTCTGTCCGTGCTATTGAAAATCTCGGCATACAACTCGGCCCTCTCTTTTAACTCCAAGAACAACTCGCGTCTGACTTCCAGCCACTGATCTTGGTCACCTTTCACTAGGAGCGCTACAGCTCTAAATCCACAATGTCCATCGCCAAGCACATCATATGTCTCTGAAAATGGCCACAAGAATTCAGGGAGTTCATTAGCAAAGTGAAGATTTTGAGTAGCGTCAGCTGGAACGCCCAATAACATCGAAGAGCATCCTTGTCCACGTTCTAAAAGGGAGCAGGATGACCTAGATGAGTATCCCTTTCCATGTTCGAAGGGTAAACGCCAATGGGCCGATGATGATGATCCCTGAAGAAGATTCACCTCTATCTTTCGTCCCACTTAATCATCTCAACAAAATTATCAGATATGAAGTTTCCCAATATGTTGCAGAAGGGCTTGTTGCCCTGCAGTCCAACATCCTCATGTATGCTATACTTAGACATGCTATCATGCCTTCCACAATTCGCATCTAAATTATCCTGCTATAAGAAAATCATAAAAGTAAATATTATTATCAAATGCAATTTAGTCCCCTTCTATTTTTTTCAATGATTTTAGTCATACATATATCTATTTTGTTTTGGTCCTCATGCGATGGAAGTAAAAGACAGAATAAAGAACTATTTTTAAAATTTTAAATTCTGCGAAGAAGATTTAAGGAGATTTCCATGGGTAAACCTTTATAATACGTGCAAAAAAAATTTCGGATCTATAATTTATTTCAACGTCTAATTTGTTTATAAACTCCAAGCTCTTTTTGAACTTTAAAAGATCCAAATTCTTTAGAATATTTTATATACCATATGATCAAAGCATTAAAGGATTCTCCACCATCATAGAACTAGGTACTTCAACTGATGCTAAGAGTTCCTATTTCAAGTCTAGAGTAGAATGCTAAGCATAAGATCTAAAGGACACTAACTCATTCAATATCACATACCAGCCATGACTTGGGGGCTATAACTTCCAAAATCCTTTTCCCATTACTGCAATAAAAGAAGGAAAAAAAGAAGAAAATTGAAGAAACAAATTTAGAATGAGAAGGCGTTTTGAGTTTCTGTAGATACAGAATTAAAGAGAAGGAGAAATGACAATTGAAAGCTTATGTTACCCAATTGATGGTTGGATGGATAGTCTCCTCTTTCCTCCAACACACATACCTAATAACATTAGCAAATGTCATGTCTTTGTTATGACATAAAACATATATCATTACGGAGTGAAATAAATAATAAAAAAGGAATATAAATGATGATAAAATGTTCTTAGTAAAAAAGCACAGTTCCAAGTGAAACATCAATTACCATCAACGACGCTATTCCAGCCTTTGACGATCTTTTCATCACCTAAAGGTAGAAAATCAAGAAGCAAGCAATATATTCAACAACAATAAAACACCATTAATCAGTCTCAATAATTATCTCAAACACTTTACTAATGCTAATTCGGGGAATATATTGAGAGATAAATGACATTTAAATTTCGTACCAATGCAAAACTTGAAGGGAGCTTTGCCAATATTTGATTGAACTACACAACCGGTATCCATTAATGTAGAAGTGAATTTTTTTTTAACCTGAACCATACACAAAAGATGTATTCAAGTCAGAGGATTTTCTCCTTTTGGACAATATATAGGTCCAAGTTGACATAATATATACCTTTTTCCCTGGATCAGCTACTTCTCCATTGCTTTGACCTGTTGCCAGCTCTTCAATGATCAAGTCATTTGATAAGGTCCTTACTTCAGATGATTTTGCTGATGGATTTTCGTCACTCTCATCGCCTTTAATCTTTTGTTTTTTCTTCTTTTCATCAGAGTAAATGTCGTTAGCTCTGCATGTTCAGGAAGTTATGGTTTTAGCATATCATGTTTCGAACAAAACTAAGGCCTTCTTCGTCCTCTTTATGATGCGAGCATAACATGCAGTTAACTCATGTCACCTGGCTTAATCGCGAATGGGAAGGAATATACTGTTGTGTCGTCCTAGATTGTTAATCAGTTAAACATGCAATCCTAATTTTTTTTTGGCTAGGACAGAAAAGAGATCATTTTCTTTTTCTTTTGATTGGGGGTGGGAGAGCGAAAAAAGGGGAAGGGAGTGAGCATGTGCCCGGTGAGCTTCAAACCCGAAACCTCCAAGTCTGGTAGTAAGTATATTACCAACTAAGCTACTACCTTAACTCGAGATATCATGCTTCAGTTTAAATATGCAATCATAAGGCAGCAGGTAAACACGTAAGTAGTTTAGTGTCCCAACTCTACTGTCTGTATTTCATTAAAAAAAAACCTCTACTGTGTAAATTTGATAAATCATGCAAGCAGTGATCACGAGTTCAGTTACATCTGGAGTATTTTAAAAGCTTCTTATGGGTATTAGTCTAACTATTTAATCTCAAGAAAGAAAGTATGTGAAAATAAAGCCTACAGCAGTTGTTATCTGAAGCATCATATGAACAAAAGAGTTCATTGTAGGTAAGCTATGAGCTACGGCTATACACTTTTATTTCTTTAGTTAGGTTTGTTATAAAAATAAAGATGAGTGGTTATTTGAATTTCTTGTCCGATTAACATCATTCCTTACTCTCAGAATTTAAGTATAAAAATTCCAGAAAGTGCAATAATACTGAAACAATAGAAAAAAGAGGGGACTAACTTGTCACTTGCTGGCGGCGTCTTTTTTTCACTATTTTCAGGCAGATGCTCGATCAAATTGCCATTAGTAGCAGTCCTCTGCTCCATTTCTTCATGTTCATTGTCAAAGATCGCACTGTCTTTTTTTCTCTTTTTGCTTCTTTTATTCTTTTCATTGCTAACATCATATGACTGAATAAAATTGTTAGGACAATCAATTTCCTCGCTGACTCTATTCGACAACCTACAATTAATGAATAGTTGTAAATTCATTTGTAAAATATATCTACATCACAATTACACAAGGAGGCATGAGACGATGTATATATATATACATCCTTACTGATCAGTTCTTGCGCTTCCATCTTTCAAATCATCAGCATCTGTTAAAATCAAAACCACCGATTCAAACATCAGCAAAAAGAATTCTTTTGTTCCAAATTTGAGACAAGAAACTATGTACTGCTACTGATTTCTCAACTCTGTAATCTCATTTTCATATTTCCCTCAAAACAAGGCATGATTAATTCCGAGGATCATACCTGTATGGAGTTAAGAAAATCTCTAAAATGGGTGTATATTATTGTAGATTACAGAAGCATTCATTGACTAATAGAATTTTAAGTTTGGAAAAGAACTATATATAGATTTTTTTTCAACTAGAAGAAAGCAAGCAATATACCTGCAAATAAAATTACTATAGTTTTCTATTATTTCTAATAAGTCCTTTCAGAAACCAATATGACTACTTTACCAGCATTAGATGAACATAGTATAAATTTTCACAGTTTCAAGGAAGTGACGAATAAGACGGTAAAAAACAACTGTAACACTACATGCAATAAAGATCATTTTACGCGTAGAAGATCAGGACTTTAACAAAAATAACATGTATTGCATATTAATGTAGACTGGGAAAAGATAAGATTCAACTTTGACATACATTGAACATGCTGTTCTAGGAAAAATTTAGCCTAATTATTCCTTAAGATGTTCCTTTTCCAGGAGTCTTGTCCTCAAAACAGTAAAGATATGTACCACTGGTTTTAAGCTCTTGCTCATAAAGAGAAGAATAGTTTCTCTGGTCATAAGTTGTAGTAGTACTACTCGGCGTGACATAGAAACCAGCGAGATAGATTCCTAGGGGACCTCTGACAGAGAAAACAACGTCCTCGGACTCCTCAAACTCGAGATCCAATCTAAAGCAAGGCATCTCATCTGACAATGAGCATATACGCATTGCAGTTTCACTCCCCACAGTACACTCGAGGATCGAAATTCTATTAATTCCATCCATCCCCTCCTCGCCTAATGTTGCCTGTCAACATATCCATACTTTATTCAAAATCATTCCATAAAAATAAAACAAATTAAAAAGAAACATTATAGATGAAAAGAAGTAAAATAACCTGAGAAAGGCGAAGACGTATAGGATCAGCATCAAAATGGAGAGTATAAGGTTGTTCCGGCTGTACAAATACCCCTTCAAATCACAATCAACAGAAGAAATGCATCAATTCATCATAAACAACAAATAATCAAAAGAAAAAAATGCAAAATGATCAGCGCAAGAATGAGAGTACCCCAAAATGCCATGTCTGTAATTCAAAAACAAATAGTGGAGTATCTGAATTGGAATCCGAAGGGTCTTTGCACAGTGCGTATTATACTTGGAAAGGAACAGTCATCTCATATATTATGCGAGAAACTAGAAAAGATTGAGTTTGTCTAGACTCTAGAGAGCGTAATAAAGATGTGTTCTTTTATAGCTTCCCCTGAAAATAAAATAAAACAAAATAAGTACTCCCTGCATTCTTATTTAATTATCATTTGGGATATATATATATATATATATAAAGTTCTTTTATTAGTTGCCAACAATTTATTCCAATTATAACATCAACATAGAGAGAGGGAAGAAAGGGGTATTATTAGAATTGTGATGGAAAGATTACTATTTGTTTGAGTTTCTTAATTTTTTTCAAAATGTCCTAAATGGCCTATATTGAGGAATGGAGGGAGTATTATACTATTTTTAGACGGGATTGGAAGAGTGTGACAGGGTGAGTACCGAATTCGAATTTGCCAATTCGACAATTGGAATTTGGTCTTTTCAGTTTTCTATAATCCAAAAAATCGACATAATTCTAATTCAAATTCAAATTCAAATTTAGAACTACCGAATTCGAATTGGCGAATTAACGAATTCGGAAGTCGATTTTTGCCGAATTGACCAATTTCACAAAAAATCTAATTGAACATTAAGACAAATTCAAAATCAAAACAAACAATAAATTCAGAAAAAGTAATAGTAACAATAAATTAGTCATCGTTTAATTCAACCATATTTACAAGGAAAAATAATAACAATTTTTATGGTCTATTTTCTTTATATATTCACTTACAAGAAAATTATTAAATTATTAAAAAAATGAATTCGAATTCGGTCATTAATAGTCAAACCGATTTCGTCCCATTTTTTACCAAATCGAATTCGGATGTAACCGAATTGCGAATTGAATTTGAATTCGGTCGGTAATTGGGTAAAAATCGAATTTGCTCACCCCTATGTTTGTGTATTTGGATTCACTTTTGGTTTTAAAAAAAATGGGTATAAGAGAATATATGTGAATCTCAAAGTAAAAATTTAGCACTTTGTATACTTTATTTACTGGGGTTCTTTTTCTTTTGCTTAACTAAGGCGTGTCGTGTGATAAGTTTTGTTTGAATTTCATTTCAATTTATTGAACTTTTTCGGCAATACTCGTAATTTTTTCTTACGTGTAATTAATTTTTATTTGATTTATTTGGAATGATTACGTGATTACATATTTATTTATATTTTTATAACATATTATGTGTTACATTTTGTTGCGGAACATTACATTCTGTATATGCAATATTTAGACAATCAAATACTATTAACTTATTGTTTTCTATCTTTTTTAAGGTTAACCATATTGGAGAAAATTTGAGTATTTTACTTTTAAGATAATTCTTTTTCTCTCTATTGACTCATAAATTGGACCGGGTTCTTATTTTTTCGAGATCATTTAAAGTTTTTTTTATAGTAATGGCATACTAAGTAAGTCCTCATCAGTTAACTATGATTTTTAATTGCAACTTAATAGTCTTATTCACCAATCTCTATAATTTTCTTTTAAAACTTTATTGCTAATTTAAAATAACACATTACTAACCTCTTTTTAGGGTAACATTACTATCTTCTTATAAATATTTTATTAGGAAAACAAATTATATTTTATTTTCATATTTTCCTAACAAAAAACTATTAGTCTTGTTTTCATTAGATTATGAGGAGGATTAACAATAAAAACAAAAACACGATATGCCCAAGTATATAATAAAGATGTGAATAATTTTATCTTAGTATATGAAAGAAAGTAAATTGGAAAAAAGCTCATGAATACGTGATTTCAAAGGTAAAATGAATACTCAAAAGAAATATTAAAAAACTAATATAATAAATAGTGAATGCGCTCCAACAGAATTTTTGTTTTGAACTACTTTGGGCATATGCTCCAACAGAATCTTGAAAATGTAAACAATTTCATATTGGTCTATAAGAAAATAGAAGTAAAAAAAATAAATTGATAAGGAACATATAATAAAGTAATCCAATTGGCCAAAATTTACTGAATAAATAGGAATAACATTATTCATCCGCAATGTACTCTAATTTGTTTAAAATAAACGATATATTTTGGTCGTTGATGGTAGTTTCATAGCCACCTAAAGGTTTAAATGGAACAAATAGAGTCAATGTAGACAAGCGAATTTTCGAGTAATTAAATTTATTTAATTCAGAGTAATAAATAAATATTATTCGTCTGTGCTACTTGAATTTAATAAATAATGATTAAATATTGGATCATTACAACTGGATCATTAAATAAATCATTTTAAACAAGTCCTGATCCACTTGAAATAAAGTCCAAAGAAAATAGTGGGTCAAACTAAATTGAGCTAATGAAATATCAGCCCAAAATGTTAAGTTAAATAGAGGTCCAATAAGATAATGGATTAAACATTGGGTTGCCCCAAATAAAGAATGGGTCAACCCAACATAAGTGAATGGGCTGCTTAACCCAATAAGTAAAACCCTAGCCCTCATTTATGCCTATAAATAGGGGTCTTCCCCAAGGCTTAAAAAAAAGGGAGAGAGAGAGAGAGAGAGAGAGAGAGAGAGAGAGAGAGAGAGAGAGATCATTTGAAAGCTACAGACAGACTTCAACTGACAAAAGATCTCAGGAAATCTTCAACAGTCTTCAAAGGCGTTCTTCGCGACAAAATCCAGGAAGGCATAACGACTTTGTAAAATCGAAGGTTGGGCGCTTGGAATCAAATCGTATTTGATTCAAGATCAAATCTTCCAACACTAGGACGAAACAAATTCAGAAGAGGAGAATCGGAAGATCATTCCACCTAAATTGTAGTCCTTCCAGAGATTGTAACTCACTATTGATTTGATTAATAAAAATTACCTTGTTGCGTTATTTTCGTGTTTCTGTTGCAGATTCAATTTTATCGCATTACAAATTTGGCACGCCCAGTGGGACATCTCTGCCTCCCATCTATTATCTTCAAAATCAAATTCACATTCAAGTTCAAGTCAAATCCATGGCACCAAAGAACGACAACTCAAAATTCGGTCGTTCAAAGGCTGCTGATAGCAAGGGAGTTGTTGCTGCTACTTCAACCCCTCAAGTCTCAAACACCGGAATGATGACGAGGAGCAGAACAAAAGCATTCGCTGAGAAAGAAGTCCAAGGAGCATCAAAAGTTATTGGAAAGAATGTTGCTTCATCACCATCAATTCTGAAGCCAAAGCAAGGCGTTGCATTGAAAACTTCAAAGTCATCATCTCATATGGAGAAATGCTCTAAGTTCGACGATGATGAAACAAGTGTTAACTTCTCCCCTCAAGATCCTCATGGTGTTTTTGGGTAAGATTTTTCCATCTCTGAGGATTCAAGTGCTCCTTCATTTGCTCCTGTCATGATGACTGGCACAACAAGTACAGAGGAGCAACTCGCGCATCTGACCAGGCTGATTGAAGAGCATGTGAAACGATCCCAAGAGCAGGAGAACTCCATCGCCCACATAAAGAGCCACTTGCAGAAAAGTGGAGAGATAAATCAAGCTCCCTAAAAGAGGTCTGAGATCCAAGAGGAAGTGGATTCGACAAAGAAAGTTCAAGGTATCCAAGTCTCTTCTGATGGCTTCATCCATGTTGACCAATTGAAGGATTTCATCATGGGAACGATGAAAGAAAAAGATAGCTAGTCTGTTAATACCTACGCCAAACCTTACACCCAAAGAATTGATAGCATGAGAATGCCTGACGGTTATCAACTGCCAAAATTCCAACAATTCGATGGGAAGGGAAACTCAAAGCAGCATGTGGCTCATTTCATTGAGACCTGTAATAACGCTGGAAGCTATGCAGATCTTCTGGTGAAGCAATTCGTGCGGTATTTGAAGGGCAATGCATTCGATTGGTATACTGACTTGGAGGCTGGAACCATCAATAGTTGGAATCAACTTGAACAGGAGTTTCTCAACTGCTTCTATAGTACCCGGCTAATTGTTAGCATGGTAGAGTTAACCAATTCTCGGCAATGGAAAGATGAGCCCGTAATTGATTATATCAACAGGTGGATGAATCTGAACCTCAACTGTGGAGACCGCCTGAGCGAGTCCTCTGCAATAGAGATGTTCGTTCAATGTATGTGCTGGGAGCTTCAATATATCCTCAAGGGAATTATGCCAAAAACCTTTGAAGAACTTGCTACGCGCGCTCATGACATGGAATTAAGCATTGCTGCAAATGGAAGCAAGGCACCTGTCCAAAACTCAAGTGCTAAGGCAAATGAAAAGCATGACTATAAGAAAAGTGGCACGATTTTTTCCAAAAGTGAAGCCAAGGAGTCCATGGTGACGAATGTTGAACCAATCAAGATATCTTGAAATATGACCAATAGAATTGATCATCCTCTTGAGCGAAAGAAATTAACCCTGGAAGAGATGCAAGCAAAGGAGCATCCGTTTCTGGTTTCCGATGTCTCGGCAATGTTTGATGAACTTGTTGCTGCAAATGCTATTGAGTTGCCAAAGTCAAAGCGACCAGGTGAGGCGGGATGTAAGGGTGATCCTAATTACTGCAAGTTCCACCGCTTAGTTGGTCATTCAATTGAGAAGTGTTTTGTCTTCAAAGATTTGATAATGCGATTAGCCCGTGAAGGCATGTGCTCCTCGAGGAGGAAAAGGCAACTGCTAACCAAACTTCGATAGCATATGCTCATGTTGACTTAGCTTTATTGGAAGAACCAGTCTATGAAATCAAGTTTGGAGGGTTCAATTCTATTAAAGTGAGAGCTAATGGACGCATTCTTACTATGGAAGAATGCGGTCAATATGTTGAGGAGTGTTCAAGAAGCGGAAACCTGCTATCCGAGGATGAAGGTTGGACGCTTGTGACTCGCAGAAGAAGAAGCCGCACAAAACCTGCAAAAACTGGGAACGCATGCCGCATGAGAAGCGAATTCGTCAAGAGGTATGTACGAAGTGCGAGAGATAATGAGGTTAAGCGCTCCCCTATGTCACCAAATACTTGGACCAAAAGGTCACCACTTCCTATCACATTGGGAGATTTTCTGCCAAGAGAATTCATGGATATGAATATGTCTTCATGTTATGCCACACATACATACGAGAAAGAAGAAGACTTTGAGGAAAATGCAGTGGATTGTGCTGAAATTACCTTCAATGATGACGACTTATTGCTTGGAGCTACTCCCCACAATAGACCATTGTTTGTGACTGGATATGCAAAAGAACAAAGAATCAACCGGATCCTGTTGGATGGTGTGACACACCCCGTCTTCGGAGTAATGACATGGCAGCGTCCCATTGGTTAATGAAACACCTAAGCCACAATAAGAGATTACTAATTAAGGCAGTTTAATTATGAAATCCATAATAGTAACAAAAACACTAGCGGGAGTATTATTCTGAAAATGAAATTATTTCTAAGTTATTACAACTGAAAATGGAACTAATCGTACCAACATAAATAACTAGAAAAGAAAAATAAAGTTCATTAACTAAGCCGGTTATGATCACTCTTCATAATCCCCCTCTCAGATGCCATCATCATAATACTTGTCCTCACCCATATCATCTGGGGAAAAAAAATAAAAGCGAATGGACTAAGCTCCGGTGCTCAATAGGGACATAAAGCAGTAATAAATATAATAAAGACAGAACAGTAAAAACAGATACAGATAATGCAGATGCCCATTACCCAAAATACCCTTATGGAAAGTATATGCAAACGACTCAATCCAAGTCTCGCAAGACTCAGAACTCCGTGCAGGACAGTACAGTGCAGTACAAAACAGATCAGAACAGGACAGAGAGTTCAGAACAGAACAGTGGACTGCACAGTTGCGGATTTCAGAAAAATGAGATGCAAACTTGTGCCAAAAATGCACTAAACAATACCCAACTCTACCAACTCATATGCGACCAAAATGATTCCAACAACTAGCAATCAAAGACCCCAAGCAAGGACGAACACATTTAATACAACAATTAAACAATTAACAACATTCTTTGCACCTAAACGATTCCATAACCGAGTGTACGACAAGCACCACGCGTTGCCCATCCGGTACACCCAATCACATACTCGTCTTAGATACTTAGAACATCGCTAAGGCTATGACACACAATCCCACCACATGAGCTCAATTATCTATTCACTACTACTCAGTAACGGTCCCAGTTATAAACCAAACTAAGACGGTTCAGTAAAACTCGTGGGTTCGGGTTGCCCCCAAACGACGGGGCACAGATTTTAAGGTTCAATCCATTACATTGTCTCATCATCCCCCATCAGGGACTCCACAAAACCACTACCGTATCTATTGATTGGTTCCATTAGATGAAGACCCAGTACAGAACAGAGCAGAAGACCTCTCGGGGTCATATATTAGAACAGAGCGGAGCAGAAATCGGACGGAACCTGCTAACTAGTGATCCTAGACAAGAGCTCAATAGGGGGCGACGACTCGGTCGACCATAACCAATTAGAACTGAAACAATGACGCTAATTAAGACTCAAATAAGGCATTTACAAAAAGGACTCCATAGTCCGCAGAACAGTACCGATACAATGCATAGATAGTTTATAAGATTTTAGCAATTAATTAAAACAATTGAAATCAATCATGCATGCTCAAATCAACCAACAATTCCTTAATTCAAATTAAACAATAAGAAATTAGATAATCTAAGAATTAATCGCCGAGCAGTTTATACCATTGAATATCCCCAAATTCAGTAAAAACATACCAGAACAGTATATTAGTATTAATCAAAATTACGGAACAGAAATCAACAAAGGAAAGCGTGTCCCTACCGTTACGGTGATAAAAGATGGAAAAGAATCCGAAAATCAGCCTTGACGCGAAACGTTTCTAGGGCAATAACTCGCGATACAGGTACTCGGTTGGCAATCCGTCTGCGTTTCCTCGAAGGCTCTTTGAATAACTTCGATTCAGTATATCCCGCGAAGAAAACTTAATCCCGAAACCCCTTCAATTATCGTGTCGAAGCTGCTTCGAATATTTAATCGCACAAATAAAAATAAAATCTGGTTCTGCCCTCCACTTCTGACATACATTACGGAAAATCTCACGGTTAAAATCTTAATCCCTTCTCCGGTCAGATTATAGACCTATCAGTCTAGTTTACAAATAAAAAATAATTACTCCGATTGGAGTTTGTATGTTACCTATACGACAATTCTACCGGAACTGCACAGAAAATGAAATTCTAAAAACCAGCCCCCGTTCTTGGTGTGATATCTTCCAACTCCGAATTCGAAATGTGAATCTGCTTCCACGCCCTCGTAGCTTGTTTCGTTGTGATTAATTTCCATATAAGGTTCGTCGAAATCCAACAAGGATTGCCCACTCAAAAGTCCTCTCAAAGTTGCTAGAAAAACATTGCTCTCAAAGCTTTTTTTTCCCCCTTTCTTTCTCTTGCTTCTCACACTGCCCAGGAGCCGGTTCTTCTTTTTTCTTGCATTTTGGCACATTTCCCACGAGATAGGCCACCCAGCAATGATGCCCCTTAACCCCACGATGTTCTCTTATTTTAATTTTTTTTTTTAGTTTTCCTTTCCTTATTCCCCTGACCCACGAAATCCTTTTTCGTTTAATTCTGTTCTTTTCTTTTTTAAATTCCTTTGTTTTTAATCCCATGTAACCCACGAACCCCTCTACTTCTTTTTAATTAAATTCTATTTATTATTTAATTCCTATTCCAATTATTTATTTAGGTGAATAACAATTAAATCCCCCAATTACGATACGTGAGCGAAACACCCCCTCAAATAAACGTACACAAAAATAACACGTAACATGTTATAAAAATAATTTTACACATAGTCACATAATCACACGAAATAAATTACGTCTATCCACTTACTCGCGAAAAATAAATTACACGTCAAAAATCACGTGCGCAAAAGTTACGGTTATCACATGGTGGATCTGCGATTAACATTTTGCCCCTGCGCGCGTTGAAGGAATTGGGGATTGCAACGGATGAGCTTTCTCAAAGTCGGCTGATGATTCAAGGGTTCAACCAGGGAGGTCAACGACCAATTGGGGCCTTGCGAATTGAGTTGTTAATAGATGATATGGTTTCAAGTGTTTTCCTCCATGTCATAGACGCAAAACCTCTTACAACATGCTTTTGGGGAGACCATGGCTTAATGACAATGGTGTGGTAGCATCTACGCTCCATCAATGTTTCAAGTATTGCCGCAATGGTATCATGAAAAAGGTAACTGCCGATGATAAGCCTTTTACTGAAGCTGAAACATACATTGTCGATGCCAGTACTACATCAAGGAGGGTGAAACATCTAAAGATCTTTCATCTGCAAAAAGAAAAGTTCAAAAAGCGGGAAGGAGAAAGACGGCATGTCTGCTTCATTTGAAAAAAAACTAGTCATATGTCCAAATTCCAAACGCAAACAGTTGACGCCAAGTAGCTTGGAAACATCAAGCGATTTTATCATGCCTTTAACTAAAATTGAGTCTATCAAACCGTTGGTTGCTCCCCTAAAAGGGTTCGCCCGACCGGATGAAGGTGCAAAAGTGGAGCATGGAGAGTTTCCAACTGCACGCACATATGATGATTTTGATCCTAATGCTTACAAACTCCTCACCAAAGCTGGATATATCCCAAAAATTTGGAATTTGCTAGGAAAGCTGCCTCAAGAAGCGGTTAATGGAAAAGGCTTTACTGCTAAAACCGGTCTGGGATACCAACATTCATCTCCCATACGTCTCAAGATTAAGAGAGCGACCACTCAGTACATCACTGCAGATGATGAAGATGCCCCTCCTGAACTTGAGGAATGTGTGAAAACCACCGTTGATGAATTGAAGGAAGTCAACTTGGGTACGGTGGAATGATCCTCTGATACTCCTAGACTGCACGAGTTTAAACTGTAAAGTCAAATGTGTTGAAGTACGTTATGACTTGATTCTCAAGCTTATCTCTTGGGATACGTAGGCAACTTGAAAGAAATTTCAAGTTCAGTCACCCCTTTAAAAAAAAATCATTTGAACTACGTTATGACTTGATTATCAAGCTTATCTCTTGGGATACGTAGGCAACTTGAAAGAAATTTCAAGTTCAGTCACCCAATTTAAAAAAATAAAAAAATAAAAAATCCTTTGAACTGCTTGTTGACTTCCTCATGCAACTGATGGTATGCGGCAAATAAGTGTTCGCAGCTTTGCGGAATGAATCTCCTGCCCTCCGCATCCATGTCTGTCAGTTCCTTAGCAAAAGGGATAACCTCCTCGTACATCCCACCATAAATGGGCAGCTCTCCTAGCTTGTGCAAGTCCCAAAGCGAGAGGAATAATTCTCCCGCTGAGGTATGCAAAGTGTTGGTCTCCGGATTCCATGCTTCCAAAAATGCTCGCACAATGTCAGAACTCCGGTCATACGTGAAAAGTGATGCAAACAATGCCTGGTACATCTCGGATTTGTTCAATAGCTTCCGGCTGCGACCAAGTACCTCCTCAAGCCATTCCCAGTACATTGGAACAAAGCCAAACTCTCCATTAAGCCTCAATGCACAGGTCCAATACGCGGATCCAGCTATGATTCGCCTCCCGAGTGTTTCAAAGCCTCCAAGCCTTCGTTCACCTGTGTGAATAGAGCTTTGCAAGGAATAAGACGGGTTTCCATCTTCCCAAGCAACTTTGACCGACCATTCCTGCAAGTCGGATTCTAGCGGAAGTGATGATTTTGGGGTAAAGCGGCCATGCATCGGAGTATGTACGGGAAGCTTAAACGCTCGCTCCAAGGATTCTCCCTCGCGCTTGAGGATGAATAAGTAATCCAAGCCATCCTTAGCTAAGTCCTTGAAGATTACCATGATTCCTTTGATTGTAGTCCTAAAAGAACAAGATAAAAAAAAATGTATTGTTAGTCTTTCAAAAAAAAAAAAAAACTCTAAAATGACGCAAAAGAAAGTGAGCATTAGTTTATTGTTAGTCTTAAAAAAAATTTGTCTACATTACGACTTGCTACTTTTATTTTTCGTTCATTTAAAAAAAAAAAATTATTGTTCTTGACCTCTCTGATGTTCAAGACGTCAAAAAAAAAAAAAAAATGGTCTTGCCTTTTGATGGCGCAGGGAGAATATTTTTTTTATTGCTTTGTATCTAATGTCCTTTGCTCCTGCTGTTCATCTCTTTATATAGGCACGAGAAGTTGCATGCCATTCAATCCAAATCCAACTGGGATTCTAATAGAGTAGTTGTTATATTTATCAATTTCCAATTCCTATATGAATTCCAATTTGGAGTCAATGTTTATGTCAACTGTCCTTTTCATGACCTGGAGCAAAATTCATCTTTAGGAGATTGAGTATATATAGGGAATTGCTTCAAATAAATATACTTCAAAGAAAATACTGGGTCAAACTAAATTGAGCTAATGAAATGCCAACCAAAATGTTAAGTTAAATAGAGGTCCATTAAGATAATGGATTAAACATTGGGCCGCACCAAATAAAGAATGGGTCAACCCAACATAAGTGAATGGGCTGCTTAACCCAATAAGTAAAACCCTAACCCTCATTTATGCCTATAAATAGGGGTCTTCCCAAGGCTTAAAAAAAAGGAGGACAGAGAGAGATCATTTGGAAGCTACAAACTTCAACTGACAAAAGCTCTCAAAAAATCTTCAACAGTCTTCAAAGGCGTTCTTCGCGACAAAATACGGGAAGGCATAACGACTTTGTAAAATCGAAGGTTCGGCGCTTGGAATCAAATCGTATTTGATTCAAGATCAAATCTTCCAACACTAGGACGAAACAAATTCATAAGAGGAGAATCGGAGGATCATTCCAGCTAAATTGGAGTCCTTCCAGAGATTGTAACTCACTATTGATTTGATTAATAAAAATTACCTTGTTACGTTATTTTCGTGTTTCTGTTGCAGATTCAATTTTATCGCATTACAGTCAACATTCACATCCTCAATTTGAAGGAACGTTTACTCTAAGTCATAGAAACATCAACAGAAGACTTCAAAATTAAAGAAAAGGAAGGCTTTAAACTTGTTCTCTGGATAAATGGCTATAAATTGAATAACAAAAATAAACAAAATGTCTATTACTTCTTCTGATCCAATTACAGAGCATCATTTAGGTCAATTGACTAAAATAAAACATAAACTTATATCATCGCAAACATATACTTCTAATCTAAAATTTTACATAATGAAAATCTAGATAAAGGGGGGCAAATAATAAAAACGAAGATCTCTTAGTTTTCTTGATCTCCTACGCAGTTGTTTGAGAATCCATATAAAAGATTAGATTAAAAAACTTGTTGCACTGTGCTTCAAATATGTATGGAAGTTGATTCAGGATACTTAACCAAAATAAAAATAAAAATCGAATCAAAATAATTGTGGCAAAAAGAAAATGAGACATAAAATGCATATAAAGTACATGTTGGAATATACTCTGGTTCACTGAAAATAATTTTGATATTGATATATAATTATACTGCTATTGTTTTATTATTTTACTGCCATAACAAAATAAATTAAAAAAGTACAAGAAAAAATAAAACTGAGATAGAATACTGCTACAGATTAATAATACAGTAAACTGTACTGATATAAAAAATGAGCAGAAAACAGATACTGATTATTACTGCGGATTAATACAGAAGACGTAAAGAAATAAAAATACTCAGAACCTCAATCGGTATTTGGATTAATTCCTAGACGAGACACTAGTGTACCGCTTCCCCTTAAGTTCTATATGTCCAGCCTTTTATCAGCTTCTGGCACTCTTGAACACAGAACTCCCAAGGTACAACGCTTGTTTCTTTGACGCAAAAGAATCAGAACCTTCGAATCAATGTAGTAACAGCAGAACTCTTGGACGTACTAATATGTTAATGCAGAAGAAAAACTTTCAGAATGCAGAGAGGCGAATGAGATTTCAAGTGTTGTATTCTGGCAGCTAGGACTGCTTTTTATAGGCCGGATTGGCAGCCCTATAACTGCTCAACCATAGCACAGGTATAATGTTGGTTGTTACAGTCAACCATATTCATTTGAAATGAATTGCAGAAGCTGTAACAGACCAGCCATAAACCACAGGCTATTCCATTACTCTCAGTAATTCTGCTTGTTAACCAAAATTCAAAAAATTATTCGAACCAGAAACAAAACCGTGGCTGATCAGGCCCGCGAGTTTTGGTTCGACATTCGTGCACGCACTCGCACACAAGTTCATGCTATTTTGGTATCGAATAGCCATCCATTTGCACTGCACCCCCTGCACAGGCGCGCACAAGGTTCTCACATGGGGCATAATATAAGTAAGACAATTTAAACCCATGTCAACCACTTTAACTTATAAGTGTTTTTCTCTTTCATGAGTTTCCCATGTGGGATGTGAATTTAAAACCCAATTCCCACATTTTAATCACCATACTTTCTACCAATTTATCATTCACACCAAGAATTGGTTTTCTCACATGTTATATATCATTACGAAGCTTGCGCAACCCATTTCGTGATAATCTCAATAACATTCAAAACCGGGCGGTGTAACATATAATAATATTGGCTCAAATATGTTCTCACGACACTTTAATTACACTTAAATTCTTTGAGAGGAAATGAAAGAATAATAGAAAAGAACACATATATGATCTCTATATATAGACTTAGATTTAGGGTTTTTTCACGAGGATTTTAATTTATGTTCTTTTTCCTTCATCTTGAAGATTCAATATATTTCAAAATGAAATATCCTGATTTTGTATTTACTTATCTAAATCAATCTTACCTTGATATGTACTCTTTATTTGAAAAATAATTTTATGTATACTTATCTTAACCAATCAATGAACTTTATATTCTATTCATATTTAAAATAAAACATATTTTAATGTGTAAAAATTTGAAGAACCAATCATGTATTTTCGTAACCTAATTAAAATGATCATCCTAAAGAAGATTGACAATATTTTAGTTTATTGTGATGTAAATCTGGGAGTTGTAATCTGTAATTTTAAATTCAAGTAAATAATTAAAATTATTTTAGTATGTAAATTGAAGAACCAATAAAAACTTTTAACCTAAAAACATGGAAGTTATGAAATATTAAATATATGGTTAGTGGCATCAGTTTAGGAATGAATTAACATTTTAAATGAATTTTATGCTTTAATTAATTAATAACCAAAAAAAATTGTAGGCCAATCAAAGAATTTAAAAAAAAAAACTACAATTCTTTTAAATGGCTGAAGTGGTTGTAGATGAATGTGATTATAGTGCTAGAAAGGAGGGAGTGGGATAAATTTCTTTAAACTAATATTAGGTTATTTATTTTAATTGATCTAAATCATATTTCAACCAATCAAACTTTTGTAAAATAATTAAATAACTCAAAACTCCTAAAAATTAGAATAGAGATTTAGGAGTGTGTGATTGGTTAAAATATAAAAATATAAATATAGATAGATACACATAAACTAAGTTGCTTTAAAGAAATAAAAAAATACTTAATTTTAATCATCATAATTTCTAATTTGTTTTATAGATATGTTATTAGAAATTTAAAAACAAAATCTTAACTTATGGATAGAATTGAAAAAGATCAAATTAATCTTAATAATTCAAATGTTTTACTAAATCTTTACACTTTACCATTAGTTTAATAGAAAATAATATGTGTAACTGATAAAAAAAATTATACTAAATAAAAAAAAATCATAAAATTACACATGGCATCTCTAAAGCTTGTGGGATAAAAATTTGAAAACATGCTCTGTAATATATATATATATATATATATATATATATATATATATATATATATATATATATATATATATATATATACTAGCAAATGACCCTAGTGTTATGCACGGAAATACTGAATTTCAAATTATTAATTTAATGGTTGTACAATTATATTTAAAACAAAAACTAACTTTAATTTTTCAGAAAACAAATGAGAAAATTCAACATGATTAGGTAATGTGACTTTTATTGAGTAACTCACAAATGTAGGGGTGAACACCGAATGATTATTGGATCAAATAATATATAATCAAAAGAATTAAACATAGTCATATATTATTTCGATTAATGTTTCATCCAATGTTTTGATCCAATAATGAGTACACTACTGCTATTAAATGTTAATCACCGAATCTTTTTAGAAAACATGAAGAGACTACGTATTGTGACTTCATTTTTCTTATGGAGCCATCTAATTCTTGAGGTTTTTCAACATTGTGTGATCCACGTTTTGAGATAATTAATGCATCTTCTTCTATGAGAGCGAGCAATTTTCTGCTCAAGTTTTTTTCGCCAAATTTGCATTGCTGTAAGATTCATTTTAGTAAATATTTTTATTCACTAAAAAATAAAATTAATCTATTAGTATATTGGCAATCTTTTAAGAAAAATCACTATTGTAAAAACTCTATTGGGCCTGGCTAAAGAACTTAATTCTTGGAATCAAAATAATAAATAAAGTCTAAATTAAGTTTTTGCCTAAGAAATCAATACATATAACAGAAAATGTTACCAAAAATTAGGATTATTTGTACCTTACAATCAAATAAATTGAAACATTTAAAAGAAAAATCAAAAATTAAAAGTGGCTAGCAATGATCAATAAATTCAGCTATCATAAATTAATGTAAAAAAATGCCAAAATTTTACTAATAATATAAAAGAAAATTAAAATAATAACACAAGGGCCATAAGCAATATAATGATACATAATTCTCAGAAACTCAAATATTATTTAGGTTATATAGTTTAACAAATACAATATTACTTCATCCGAAATTTAATGTTTCACTTTGACTTAAGATGAAAATTAATAAATGTATTTTACTTTTAATAAAGTTGTCTTCTTACATTATTAGTTATGGAAGGTTAATGCCCTTAAATTACGCTTAAACTAAGGAAGATTAGTAGTGAAAGTTTATATGAAAAAAATATTGCTATTTTAGGAAATGAGTAATTTAATGCTAGACATTCTGAAAAGGAAAAACAAAACTCATAATGGACTTACTTTACTTGACAAAAACTCAGAATGAGATTTCTTATATCATAGAATTCTCTCTTTAGACATCTAAGAAATGATAAGGAATAGTGGGTGATCTAATATACCTTTTGATGAAGCAAGTTTCATTATAACTTTCGACCACCTGTGAGAGAGAGAATAAAATATCCAAATTCGCAAATAAAAATAAAAGAAAAGGAAGAGTAAGTTGGCAACACATATTTGAAATTTTCATGTTTCATTCAAAACAAAACAATAAAAAAACTATCTGACACCAAATTTCATTTTGATTACCCAAAAACAACTCGAAAAAACAAATTGAGTGTTAAGAGTAGAGTAAGTAGGCAACCCATATTTGAAATTTTCTCTCATTTACACTTTTGAGGTTCACTTGTGGCTTGTTTTCTTCAACTTCACTGGTGCTTTAAATCCATTTTCATGTTTGTTACTTTCAATATTGAAAAAATAAAATAAAAAGAACCCTGAAACATAAGAGAACAACTGAAATATGGAAAATTATGGCAATAAAAAGAGCATTTTTTATGATTAATTCTCATTAAAGAAAAATATGAGGATGAGTAAATATATGGATTCTTAAAAGAGTTAATTACTATTTATGCCCCTCAAGTTATTTTGAAAGAGGCGGAGAGAAATGGGAAGAAGAGTGGGATTTTTTTCATTTTTTAAATTAAAAAAAAAAGTGAATAGATGAAGTTGCCCCTGGAATTAATGCATGTGAGCCGCACGTGTGCTATGCCACCTGCCCTCGCTGGATTCCACTCATATTGGCTATTTATAGCACTTCATAAATTCTCAGGTGCATAAATGGCACCTAAAAAACTTAAGGGTCATAATTTGCCTTTCAAAATTACTTGAGGGGCATAAATGGTGATTCTCTTCTTAAAATCATCGATAAGTGGTAGAGGTAAGTCGTTGATTTTCTAAAGAAAAAAAGGAAATCAATCTAAAAATAGTGAATTAGTGAATGAAATAAATAGAAAATAAGTGGGAAAAGTAAATTGTACCTATGATTTCCAAAACTCGTACATCAGTTTGCGCTCCATTTCTTAATATGTTAAAGAAAACGAAGAAAACAAAAAACAACAGAATAAAAAACCTACTTGAATTTAAAGTTTCCATGATTTTCTTGATAAAATAAAATTCAAAACACAAAATTTTAAGAGGGCTTATCTTTAGTTCTTGATATGATTAAAAAAGATGAAAAAGAAAAGGAAGGAAATAAATCTGAAGATTTGACTGAGAAAGTGGTGGATTAGAAGTTGAAAATTCGAGAAATTTGTGTTAGAGTTTTGAAGATTTCTAATTGGTTAAAACTTGGAAACATGTTCTGTAATATAAATATAGATTGATTATGGAAAAATATTTTAAGCCAATGAACTTTTTTATAAAAGAATTTAAATTGTTAACATTTTTATAAACTTCTAAAATATAATGATAAAAGAAGATGTTAAGGGTATGAGATGAGTTTTGAAATTTGAAATTAAGGAAGATAATATATTTAATGTAGATTATTATATCATACCAAAAATATTGTTAGTTTAGATTTGTTCAAGATCATGGAAAAGTTTACTTACATAAACATTCCACTAAAACAATTAAATAAAATAGTTAACAAATAGTTGATAGAGTAGCTGGTAATATGGTAAAGCATTCAACCTGAATGGCTTGGGATCGAATCCCCCCTCACCCAATTTAGATAAAATAGTTCAATTTTTTTGCACCAATCAAAAGTTTTATAACTAATTAAAAACATAAAATCACAGAAAATGACACGTGTCACTATATTTATACAAATCTGAAAAGGGCTTCTGTAATATATATATACTAGCAAATTACCCGTGCTATGCACGGAAATACTGAATTTCAAATTATTAATTTAATAGTTGTACAAATGTATTTAGAACAAAAACTCGTTAACTGTAATATGAATTTTATTGAGTAACTCACAAATATAACGGTGAGCACCAAAGGATTATTGGATAAAAATATTGGATCCAATAATATATAATTAAACATAGTCCTATACTATTTCGATTAATGTTTCATCCAATGTTTTGGTCCAACAATCACTACACTACTACTATTAAATATCAATCACCTAATCTATTAAGAAAAAATGAAGAGACTACGTATTGTGACTTCATTTTTCTTATGGAGCCATCTAATTCATGAATTTTTTTCAACATTGTGTGCTCCACATTTTGAGATAATGCATCGACAAACTTGCATTGTTGTAAGATCCATTTTATTAAATGTTTTTATTCACTGAAAGATAAAATCAGTCTAATAGTATATAATAAATTATTTAAAGGGAATTTATTAATAATAATGTTCATTGGATAAAAAATGGATCAAAATAGATATAAATAATAATTAAACGTCAAAAGTATTGAAAATAAAACGGATGAAGAGATGAGTAAATATTAGAATAAAATATTCTCATAAATTCCCATAAGTTCATAGAAACTTCCCAATAAATAAGTTCCTCATAAACTTTATAATTTTTTGCAAAATTGGTCATTTTTGAAGGGCAATCTTTTAAGAAAACTCTGTTGGGCATGGCTTAAAAACTCTGTTGGGCATGACTTAAAAACTTAATTCTTAGAACCAAAATAACAAATCAAGTCTAAATTAAGGTTTTGCTTAAGACTTCTAGGACATACGTGAATCAATACATATAACAGAAAATGTTACCAAGAATTAGGATTCTTTGTACCCAGCAATCAAATAAATCTAAACATTTAAAAGAAAAATAAAAATAAAAATAATAAAAGTGGCTAGCAATGATCAATAGATTCAGCTATCATAAATCAACGCAAAAAAGCAAAAATTCTACTAATAATATAAAAGAAATTTAACAAAATAACACAAAAGCAATAAGTAATATGATGATACATAGTTATCAGAAACTCAAATATTATTTAGGCTATATACTTTAACAATTACAATATTGCTTCTATCTGGAATTTAATGTTTCACTTTGACTTAAGATGAAAATTAATAAAAGTATTTTACTTTTAATAAAGTTTCCTTCTTGCATTATTAACTAAGGAAGGTTAATGTCTTTAAATTACGCAAAAACTAAGGAAGGTTAGTAGTGAAAGTTTATACGAAAAAGTATTATTATTTTAGGAAATGCGTAATTTAATTCTAGTTATTCTCAAAAGAAAAAAACTCATAATGGACATACTTTACTCGATAAAAACTCATAATGAGATTTCTTATATCATAAAATGCTATCTTTAGACATATAAGAAATGATAAGGAATAATGGGTAATCTGATATACCTTGGGGGAGGCTCGTCCGCAGGTTTAACAGAAACTAAATGGTTCGTTACACTGATTTAAATTTTTATCGTATTTGAATTTCAATAATATATGAGAAGTAGAATTTAACTGAAATTACGAATCAATAAACCAATGTGAGATTAATAAAAACAAAAATTAAAAGCTAGGGGTTGATTATGAATTAGCAAAACACGTGATAAAATGGCTAGAAATGCAGTAGTATGTGCTAGTGAAATAATTAATATTTTCTTAATTTATTTTAAACATTTAAAATCTTTTTAATCAATCACAACATTTGAAATTAAATCGAAAAATCTTTAATCTAGAAATTTTATATTAGATTGGGAGTTTAAAACTGAAAAGTGTGTTCAAGATTATGAGAAAAAAATTTAGGATTGTAAAGATATTTGGTTAAGTAATTTGATATTTAAATTTGTTTTAAGATAATAATTAGTTTTGAATTAACTTAATTAATCAAAATTCATCTTAACCAATCAAGTTTTTGTATTATAATTAAGAGTTAGAAAATTCGAGAAATTTGTGTTAGAGTTTTGAAGATTTCTGATGGGTTAAAACTTGAAAACATGTTATGTAATATAAATATCGATTGATTTTGGAAAAATATTTTAATCCAATGAAATTTTTTTATAAAAGAATTTAAAGTGTTAAAAAAATTTATAAACTTCTAAAATATAATCATAAAATAAGAGGTTAAGAGTATGAGATGAGTTTTGTATCTTGAAATTAAGGAAGATAATATATTTGATGTAAAATATTAATATCATACCAAGAATAATGTTAGTTTAGATTTGTTAGATATCGTGGAAAAGTTTACTTAAATTAGCATACCCAAGTAAAAGAGTTAAATAAAATAGTCAGTCAAATACCCGATAGAGTAGATCGGCATTGTGGTGTAGCATTTATTCCGAATGTTCCGGGTTCGAATCCCCTCCCCAATTTAATTGAAGTAGTTCAATTTTTTTTTGCACCAATCAAAAGTTTTATAATTAATTAAATAACAAAAAATCTACAAAAATGACACGTGGCATGAGGAAGCAATGTTGTTAAAATCCCGATTTAAATTTACGATTTTACGATTTTTCACCCCTTCACCGATTCTACGTAGAATCCCGATTTTAACAACCTTGTGAGGAAGTTACAAATCTGAAAAGATCTTCTGTAATATATATATACTAGCCTAATCACCCGTGCTATGCACGGTAAATTTTTACAAAAAATTAAAAAAAAATACTAATTTTGTTATGAAAAAAAGAAAAAATGGTATATCTAATATATTAAGGTGAACTTGAAAAAGACCCTTAAAACAGAGCTTATTTTATCTGACTCGAATTACCTTCTAAAGTCCAAAATTCGTTCTAACAAAACTTTTGTCTTTTTAGCATTCAAGGACTATTTTTACTTAATGTATGATCATTAAGGAGAAATATAAAGTTTTTTTTTTCTAATTTAAAAGTTAGAAATGGATAATTTAAAAGTTAGAGAGAAAAAAACATTTAAAAGCATTTTTTTCAATTTTTAGTTGAAGCATAGTGCTTTTGTATAAAGATATAAGATAACTAATTTATTAATTTAGCCAAAAAAAAAGATAACTAAATTTATTAATATATCGCTTATTCTCTTCATTATACGTTTGAATCCCTTGAACCAAACAATGATATGAATGGATATTTTTGTTTTTTTTAATTATAGACTAAATAAAATGAGTTATTTAAATTATCTATTTTTCATTTTTGGAATTAAATACAATTTTCAATAATTTTAGGTATATAAAAAAGATCAAGATCTTAAATACTCTAACTATTACAAATAAACTTCAAAGCTCCATAAAAAACATATACATTGACTTATTGTTAGCTCCCTCTTTTAAGACTTGTTTTATTCTTAGCCGATGTACTTTGTTTTTGTAATAGTTTTTACCTAAAACTTGAAAAGTAGTGAACATCTCCCAGGGAAAAAAAAAGCAGTGAACAAATACATCAAACATCTATACAAAATAAGATTTGAATAAAAGATTTAATATTCATGTAAAAGAAATAAACATTCAAAGAAAAAAAAAATTCTTGAACTGACAATAAATTTAAGAATTGGAAACTTTAGAATTTGAAAAGAGGTGATTTATTTCCAGGTCTAAAATTATAATAGATGCTGACTAATTCGGTTGAGATCTTAATAGGATACACATGACAGATAACATTATTTACTCTCTGAATGACACGAATTCGTAATCTTTCCACATGCAAGAGATGAGAGATCAAAAGTGAGGCAGCTAGGCTAACCTATAATTAGCACAAAACAAAAAACAAAGTCTTCAAATAATTTAAAAACCAACGGAGTTACCAATCCGAACTTGAGGGTCGCTGCACCATGTCTTGCACTCAGTCCCAGATGTCGAATTCGAGTGCTTATAATATTGCATCCTCAAATTAGTTACTTTTTTTTCCCTCATTTTTTTCTTTTGTTACTAATTCTCAAGTACATCATGCAAGGCCCACTGTAGATGACACAACCATTACCTCTCCGATAATTACACCAATTATTTTCGAAACATATCATGCACTCATAATTACTTGTGCATGAGAAAGTGAATAACTTCAACCAAATGTTACAATGGAACCAAATGTTTTTTTTTTTTACAATTTTTAAATGTAGTTCGACATACTGTTACAGTTTTCACCCCCTCAACTCCAAATTCATGGCTTCGTTACTCCTTGTAGTAACAATATTGTACCTCTCCTGGCATGTGTACTTGAAAAGACCCTGCAGGAAAAAAATATATTAAAGATATGAATTAGTGAAAGCAAACGAGAAATTATTGATCACAATACGGGATCAGTCCCAAAATTGCAATTTGTGCCCACCCTAGTTTCAGTATTTTAATCTTATTAAAAGAATACCCTATCAATAAAATGTCCTAGATATAATTTCATATAGAGAAGTGAAGTCATGAATCGCAAAGAAATCACTCTATGTTTGTGTGTAAGATAGACACTGGGGAGCAATGGTAATATGAAAATTTGGAATATTCTTCAGTGGGTATGTATAGATTAAAATAACCCACACATCTCATTTGTAGTTCATGAACCCTATTCTTGCTCCATTATGTTTTTTACAAACTAAGGTTTTCGCTAGAGGGCCTTTTATTTTGGCACCATTATGGACTGCAAAAAACGAATCTTATGTAGTACTGCTGTATGGGAGTACCAAGACGGTTCTTCTGCACAATTGATAAAGAAATAATAAAAATATTGTAGTTGCGAGATATTTGATTAAAAAAGAAGCAACAAAAGGGGGAAGAAGAAGGCGGTAATGTGTAAATGCTCAAAACCTCAACAGCAGAAGTTCATCTATGAATGGATTACAAAATGAAATAGCAATTCATAATAGGAAGTAAACCATTTTAATCCAAACACTGTTAGAGGAACACGAATGTATTGCGGTTAGAGGCCTTGGAAGTGTGGAGTTTCCAAACGAGTTAATCTCATTGGAATAGGGTAATAGGAGGCTATATGGAGACGTATATTTCAATATGCGAGACACTTCTACTTCAACTTAAAGAGTAACTCTCAGAGTTTCGCGGGCTAAATAACTCTAGATTAGGAAGCATTTGAGATAATCTTAAAATTTAGAAATTATCATAGTATATTATCTTAGTATATAATTTATTTCATTTTTAAAGTGAGGAGCCCACAACTAAAATAAGAAAAAATCTGATATAGAAAATAAGGGAAGGAGAGGCTGTCCCTTGACAAATTTAGTGTACTTATTAACCTTCACAAATTTAATTTAACCAAAATTTTATTCGTACTAACCAAACTTTTAAATCAAACTAATTTTAATAGTTGTAGGTGAAAATCTGCAAGATCATAGACAATAAAATTTTACCTAATCCTAATGATTAAATAAATGAAATGTAAATCATTAATTTTTTTAAGATTGATTTATTAGTTTAAAAGTGTTCAAACCCAATCAGATTTTAGTAAACTTAATAAAAAGCAAAAAAATCTCAGAAAATTAGTTTGAGAGTTTGAAAGGCCTAAACACAGTTTAAACTTATCTTAAATTTTATAAAGAGAATAAATAATGAATTAGTAATTAAATTAATTAATCTAAATTCTTTTTGACTAATCAAGTTTTTATAAAATAATTAAAAGGTAGAAAATTTGATTATATGTTTAAAACTGAAAACAGATAGTATCATAATAAATTTAATTAATTTTCAAATCAAGTCAAATTAAAAAAAAAAAAAAAAATCAAATCGTAAAGAGACCAAAATAGAAGATGATAATAAATTTTTGAAAAAAAAAAAAAAAAGAAAAAGAAAAGCAAATCAAATCGTAAAGAGACCTAAAGAGAAGTTTGATTTCATATCACTTATCAAGTTTAGATAATTTATTTAATAATAAATGGTTAAAAGGCCTATAAGATAAGTAAATTAATTAAAAAATGTGAAAATCTAAAAAAATAGGATTGAATGAAATATATAGATACAAATATATGTATGTATAAGTGCTCTGTAATATATATATACTAGCAAAAATACCCGTGCTATGCACGTAAACGTAATGTTGAATGGAAGAAAAAATGTCAAAGTAATTTTGTAACTCAAAACATGTAATGAAAATATATTATGAAAATAAAAAATTCTGTATTAGAATAAAAAAAAAAATGAACATTGCATAAGTTTCAGCTAAATCAAACTTGACTATAAGCTCACTCGAATTCGAGAGGACGGGTAATCCGAATTACCCAGTTATTTGTTAAAACTTTAACTATTTATATTTATATAAACAAAAAAATATAAGAAGCATATAAGCGGGCTTCCTTAATTTGATGGGCTAAAATGTCAGCCCAATTTTGTAACTCAAAACATGTCAAAGTACCATCTTTTATAGTATTGTCAAACTCAAAAAACAATGTAACTTTTCGATGTGGGATACTCTTATAAGACAATTAAGAGTTTACAACCAAAATAAAATTTAAATTAGCATTCTATTAAAAGAATTAAAGAAATTTGTAGTCAAATACCCCGCGGAGTAGTTGGCAATGTGGCGTAGCATCCAGACTTGCGAGTCGGGGATCGAATCCCACTTCACCCGAATTAAATAAAATAGTTTAACATTTTTTTTGCACCAATAAAAGTTGATATTTAATTTTTATTAAGATAATTTAATTTTCAATTAATTTAATTAACATAAAAAAATTTCAACCAATAAAAAATTAGTAAATTTTATGTCCTTTATTATTAATATTGCTTTTAATTTTTATGTATTTTTCTATTTGATGTTTATATGTTCTTTTTCGTAAATTGGTAGCACGAAATATGAGATTCAAATCCCCTCTCTAAGTTTGGATTCGATATCTTCAATGAACATATATTATGAAAATAAAAAAATTCTCCATTAGAATAAAAAAAATGAACATTGCATAAGTCCGAGCTAAATCAAAGTTGACTATAAGCTCAATCGAATTCGGAGAATCCCGGTCATCCGAATTACCCGTTATTTGTTAAAACTTTAACTATTTATATTTATATAAACAAAAAAATATAAGAAGCATATAAGAGGGCTTCCTTAATTTGATGGGCTAAAATGTCACTCAATTTTGTAACTCAAAACATGTCAAAGTACCATCTTTTATAGTATTGTCAAACTCAAAAAACAATGTAACTTTTCGATGTGGGATACTCTTTATAAGACAATTAAGAGTTTACAACCAAAATAAAATTTAAATAAGCATTCCATTAAAAGAATTAAAGAAATTAGTTGTCAAATACCCGCCGGAGTAGTTGGCAATGCAGTATAGATATCCGACTTGCGGGGTCGGGGATCAAATCCCCTCCCCGCTTTTAAATAAAATAGTTTAACCTTTTTTTTGCACCAATAAAAGTTGATATTTAATTTTTATTAAGATAAGTTAATTTTCAATTAATTTAATTAACATAAATATTCTCAACCAATAAAAAATTAGTAAATTTTATGTTATTTATTATTCATACTGCTTTTTAATTTTTATGTCTTTTTTCGATTTGATGTTTATATGTTCTTTTTCGTAAATTGGTTGCACGAAATATGAGATTCAAATCCCCTCTCTAAAGTTTGGATTCGATATCTTCAATGAACATATATTATGAAAATAAAAAACTCTCCATTAGAATAAAAAAAATGAACATTGCATAAGTCCGAGCTAAATCAAAGTTGACTATAAGCTCAATCGAATTCGAAGACCCTGATTATCCGAATTACCCGTTATTTGTTAAAACTTTAACTATTTATATTTATATAAACAAAAAATATAAGAAGCAAATAAGCGGGCTTCCTTAATTTGATGGGCTAAAATGTCAGCCCAATTTTGTAACTCGTCAATGTACCATCTTTTATAGTATTGTCAAACTCAAAAAACAATGTAACTTTTCGATGTGGGATACTCTTATAAGCCAATTAAGAGTTTACAACCAAAATAAAATTTAAATTAGCATTCTATTAAAAGAATTAAAGAAAATAGTTGTCAAGCACCCGCGGAGTAGTTGGCAATGCAGTACGCATCCAACTCTGCAGGTCGGGGGATCGAATCCCCCCTCTCCCGATTTAAATAAAATAGTTAACATTTTTTTGCACCAATAAAAGTTGATATTTAATTTTTATTAAGATAAGTTAATTTTCAATTAATTTAATTAACCTAAATATTCTCAACCAATAAAAATTAGTACATTAATTAAAAAAATGTGAAAATCTAAGAAAATAGGATTGTAAAAATATATAGATACAATTATTTGTATGTATAAGGCTTCGTAATATATATATAGGTAGATATATATATATATATATATATATATATATATATATATATATATATATATATATATATATATATATACACTAGCTTTAATCACCGTGCTATGCACTGAAATAAGAAATTTTTATGTAATGATTTAATGCTTGTATAATTTTTTTTAGAAAAAAAACTCTTGTTCACTTTAATTCTTTTAAGTACATGAAACAATATAAGATAATGAAAAAATTATTAACTTCTAAATGTAGTGCTTTCCAGACATATTGAAGAAAGATCACAACCTCCAAATGGATAATAAAAGTTTTTTTTATCATTAATGATATACATATTGAAGTAATAATAATTAAACAACTTAATTAATGAATAATTTATATAATCTTACGTAGTTACATATAACATTATATTAATTTACATGATACTTTTCACACCCATTTAATTTCAATACAAAAGTACTATTAGGCAAAGACTTTGATCCTAATTGAATATAGGTGGACGATTAAGAAAGGTAAACGGAGAATCTCCTTTCAAATTATTCTGCACACAACAATTCTATACCAATCATTACAAAGAATTGATATATCACCTTGTCATGGTCCGGTAATTGATCAAATCTAATCCATAAAAAAGAAAAAAAAATTGTATACAAAAGGTAATTGAGAAAAATAGGAATATTTCAATTCTATATATAAAGCAAGCAATGTTGCCTTTTGTAGAGGAGAAGACTTTGGAAGCCATGAAACATAATCTCCTCATATGTATAGACAAAATAAAGATATCTCAATTGATCATGCTTGTGTAAAAATGTATGAAAATGAAACTTGAATACTTCTTTTTGCATGGAAGAACTTTAGTTCTTTATCTCATCTTTCAAGCCTCTCTTTAGCCCTTCATATACTTCTTCATATTAAGTCTCATGTTACTCATAACTCTTGATTGGGTGTCTTTCAATTTGTCTCTCCTTGCCGAAACTAACCTCAAGAAGATTGAAGTTGTGATATTAAATCAAACAAAAAGTTTAACATTTCATAAAAAATGACAAAAGCAGAAAAGAAAAAAAAACTACGTTTTGCAATTGTCACATTTGAAGAAGTATTAAGATAAACATAGTACTTTTTCCCCCTCAAATGGATAAGAAAACGCGTTTTCTTTCTCCTGAAAATAACTTTATTTGATAATAAAAAGGCATAGCACACATGAACTTGCCCATGCCACAAATTTTCTCTTATCATTTTTTTAAAAAAAAATCTTGAACTTCACGGTACAAAAGTCTATCCATGGAGCCCTCAAAGAAAAGAACATTAGGCTAAATACTTCTGAAAAGTGCTAAAATAATTACTCCATAAATCAAAATGTTTAACCAAGATAGCAGAAAAAGTTAAGTCAAAAGTACATTATTGACTCTATAAATAAAAAAGCGTGTTTGATTCTAGTTCTAATCAAATCTAATTCCATAAAATAAACAGTAACAAAAAACTATCAGAACATAGTAGTATTCCATTTTCTTATCAAAATCTAATGCCAACAAAAAATTTAACAAAAAAAGGAAATTTGATCGAGAGAAAATAAGAATAATTTTTTTCATAGATAAGGAGAAAGCAATATTTTTTTTGTGTTTGGCACGATGGTCAAGTGTTACTTGCTATCCGCTAAGTCACGGGTTTGAGCCGCGGAAGAAGTCTCTTTATGATAAATAAAGGTAAGGCTGGGCACGACCTTTTTTTATTTATTAAGAGAAAGTAATATTATTTTCTGTGCTACAGAAAACCTCACGTTAATATTGGAATAATTGGACATGTTGATCATGGAAAAACTACCCTGACTGCTGCAATTACTAAGGTGCAACTTCTTATGTACATTTGTTTGCTTCTCGTAGCTCATCTAGTACTTATATCTGTGAACAAATTTGCTTTTGTATATAAGTCCTGGCAGAAGAAGGAAAGGCTAAGGTTGTTGCCCTCGATGAAATTGAAAAAGCCCCAGAAGAGAAAAGAGAGGCATTACAATTGCAACAGTCCTTTATGTAGAAGAGAAAAGTTGTGAAGCCATATGAATCACGTTCTTTCGATTCTGTTCTTGCAAGTTGATCAAATTTAATGCATGCAAAAAATTGTAAAAACAAATATAAATAATCTGAGAGAAATAATATATTTAAAATGGAAATAAAAATAATTGTATTCATAGCTATGGAGAAAGCAATATATATCATCTTTCTGTAGAAGGGAAAGATTGTGGAACCGTTAGAACTGATCAAATCGAATAAAAAAATAAAAAAATACAATCTGCAACAAAAAAATAAAAAGGTTAATTGTGATAAATAAGGGTTTTGTGTAAATACGTTTCTAAATTACTTAAAAGAATCGCACCTCACATATGATGATGGTTATTAGTGATCAATTAGTCAAGAAAATCATGAGCCAAATCATTCAAGATTATGAGTATTATTGAAGGAGAGAGGAATTTACATTATGGAGGTTGAGGAAGAAGAGATGAATTTTAGATGAAGCTGAAAATGATCTGTACTTGAAGATTATGAGGGTGGAAATGTTTATTGAGAGTTTGGGTATAATTAAACTATATTGAGATAAGAAGTGATGAGGATGGGTAATAAAAATTTCAAAACTAAATATCTTGATCTTAATAGTTAATTTAAATAATATGAATTTCTGTGAAACAATAAAAAATTAATTAAGGAACTTAACATTTCATAAAATTAGATCAAATGTTTTGATTCAAGATAAAATCAAATTAATACTCTTCTTATCCGATTAGACAATGTGCAAATAAGTTTCAAAATGCAAAATTGGTAGTCCTTATCCGAAAATATTTGGCTAATATTCATTATAAATAGCAGTAATTTAATATTTGGAGAGGAAATTCAGAATTATGAGAGGTGATTGGAGAAATAGTTTGATATTTAATGTTTATTAAGATAAGAGATAATTGATATTTAAATTTTAGTAAGATAAGAATTATTTTTTAATTAATTTAAATTTTCTCAACCAATCAAAATTAGTAAAGTAATTTAAAAATTCAAAACTCCCAGAAAATTCTATTAGAGTTTTGAAGGTTTGTGATGGGACGAAATCTGAAAACAGGCTCTGTAATATAAATATAGATTGATAGGTAGATATAGATTTACATAAATTAGCATTCTATTAAAAGAATTAAAGAAAACAGTTGTCAAACACCTGCCAGAGTAGTTGGCAATGTGGCGTAGCATCCGACCTGCAGGTCGGGGGATCGAATCTCTTCTCTTCCAATTTAAATAAAATAGTTTAACATTTTTGCACAAATAAAAGTTGATATTTAATTTTTAATTAATTTAATTAACCTAAATATTGTCAACCAATAAAAATTAGTAAATTAATTAAAAAATGTGAAAATCTAAGAAAAAAGGATGGAAGAAATATATAGATACAAATATATGTATGTATAAGGTTTCTGTAATATATATATACTAGCAAAAATACCCGTGCTATGCACGGAAACTTAATGTTTAATGGCAGAAAAAATGTCAAAGTAATTTTGTAACTCAAAACATGTAATGAAAATATATTATGAAAATAAAAAATTCTCCATTAGAATAAAAAAAATGAACATTGCATAAGTCTGAGCTAAATCAAACTTGACTATAAGCTCACTCGGAATTCAGAGGACCCGGTCATCTGAATTACCCGTTATTTGTTAATACTTTAACTATTTATATTTATATAAACAAAAAATATAAGAAGCAAATAAGCGGGCTTCCTTAATTTGATAGGCTAAAATGTCAGCCCAATTTTATAACTCAAAACATGTCAAAGTACCATCTTTTATAGTATTGTCAAACTCAAAAAACAATGTAACTTTTCGATGTGGATACTTTTATAAGCCAATAAAGAGTTTACAACCAAAATAAAATTTAAATTAGCATTCCATTAAAATAATTAAAAAAATAGTTGTCAAATACCTACCAGAGTAGTTGGCAATGTGGCGTAGCATCCGGCTTGCATGTCGGGGGATTGAATCCCCACTCTCCCAATTTAAATAAAATAGTTTAACATTTTTGCACCAATAAAAGTTGATATTTAATTTTTATTAAGATAAGTTCATTTTTAATAAATTTAATTAACATAAATATTCTCAACCATTAAAAATTAGTAAATTAATTAAAAAATGTGAAAATCTAAGAAAATAGTATTGAAGAAAATATATAGATACAAATATACATATCTATAACATGCTCTGTAATATATATATATATATATATATATATATAGATAGATAGATTTCTACAAATTAATACTTTAGTTTTAGAGAGTTTAGAAAAAGATTCACTTGATTTTTGCAATATAAATGAAGCGAATAGATTTTTTTTTTAAATATCCATATTTAATTATTTTTAAAAATATATTATGAAAATAAAAATTCTCCATTAGAATAAAAAAAATGAACATTGCATAAGTCTGAGCTAAATCGAACTTGACTATAAGCTCAATCGGAATTCAGAGGACCCGGTCATCTGAATTACCCGTTATTTGTCAAAACATTAACTATTTATATTTATATAAATAAAAAATATAAGAAGCAAATAAGTGGGCTTCCTTAATTTGATGGGCTAAAATGTCAACCAATTTTGTAACTCAAAATATGTCAAAGTACCATCTTTTATAATATTGTCAAATTCAAAAAACAATGTAACTTTTCAATGTGGGATGCTCTTATAAGCCAATTAATAGTTTACAACCAAAATAAAATTTAAATTAGCATTCCATTAAAAGAATTAAAGAAAATAGTTGTCAAATACCTGTCAGAGTAGTTGGCAATGTGGCGTAGCATCCGGCTTGCATGTCGGGGGATTGAATCCCCACTCTCCCAATTTAAATAAAATAGTTTAACATTTTTGCACCAATAAAAGTTGATATTTAATTTTTATTAAGATAAGTTAACTTTCAATTAATTTAATTAACCTAAATATTCTCAACCAATAAAAATTAGTAAATTAATTAAAAAAATGTGAAAATCTAAGAAAATAGTATTGAAGAAATATATAGATACAAATATACGTATCTATAACATGCTCTGTAATATATATATATACTAGTCAAAATACCCGTGCTATGCACGGAGATAAATTTTTTATTATCTTCATGACATGAATTTAGGAAAAATTGAATGAAAGTTTTAACAAATGAATACATGAGATATAGGAAAAAGATCTTTCATTGTTACCAGCTCGTTTGTCGATAAACTTCTATTACGCACACAAAAAAGCATGGCTTACATTGTTTTTTATTTATTTATAGAAGAAAACTTGAATGGCCAGAACTTTAACTGTGATAGCACTTAACAATACTCCTACAGTAGAGATATCCACTATTTACTATTCCTCTAAAATAGCTCCCTATTAGTTTTTATGTTCTTGCCTACTATATTCTTCTCTCCATCCAATAGTTTTCATTTTGGTCTCAAAGTTTCGTACACCTACAAATTCTAAAACAAATATGCATTAAAATACATATTCATGTATCTAATAAATTAATGACCGGGATTAATAATAATAAACTATATACATATTCAAGAATAGTTGAGTCATTAGTATTGGGAATTTTTTTATGACTAAATGTTAGAGGGGAAAAAAGACATTTATTTGGAAGGAGGGAGTAAAATATTTCTATAGAAGAAAGTAGGAATTTTCTATTATTGTTTTGTTCATGTATTCGTTCATCTTTTCATCCATGTAAGAACTTTAGCTTCTTTTTTTTGGGTTCCATCATGCAATGACTTGCATGGACGCTGAACCATTCCATTTTCTTAATGTATCACAATGTAAAATTGTGCATGAGATTGTTGCATAAAAAAAAAAAAAATTACATTCATAACCCTTATTTAGAGTAGGAATGATTTCAAGTTGTCAGCCTTTTTTTTTTTTCTTTTGCTATAATAGAGTAGGAAGAATTTGAGCATAACCTATGTTTACCATAGCCCTTGTTTATTTATTTATATTTTAACTATGTAGTGTTTAACATTGTTCATTCCTCAAAAGGATTGTCCTCAAATTTGGACTATGAAAATAGATCAAGACAGCCTAAAGCATGTTCAATTCAAAATGGAATAGAACATCATTTGATTATTACATAATCATGTGTTTCAAAGGACAAAAACAAAGAATTGGAGCATCATTATGTGATTGATCCATGCTTTTTAGCATTTATCCTTAACAACTTTTGACTACCTCGGTCTCAAATTAAAGAATTGAATCCACTAATCATCAACTTATCACATCTATACTTATTCAACCATGATAAAATATATACTTCATTAAAAAATGTAATCAAGTAATAATCATTTTGCCACATGCATAGAATCAGCAAGTTCTAAAAAACTCAATTTTTCATAATTAATTAACTCAAAATTCTCTAGATGTGCTAACAATTTTAATGTGTTCGAGTGGTTGTAATATTTCATAAATGACTTTTAATGGGCGATCCTTTGGTGGAGATTTAAGTTCCACTTTCTTCATCCTTTGTCGCAACATGCATATACTCTCTTGTATCAATTAGCAACATTGTTTTTTCAAATCAAATTCAATTTGCAAAAATTAATTGTATGTGAATAAACAAATTTACCCTTCAATATGTGTCAAAAGAAAATATTTAAAGATCATACATAATATCGACTAAGAAAACCATAAAATATATCGATTCACGTCCACATAGGATTTATGTATTTCTCAAAAAAATACATAAAAATCATAACAAAAAAATATCAAAAAAATATGCTAAAAAAGAGACTGTTGTAGTGTTAGAGTGCCCAAAATATGAAAATACCATCAACCAGCAACTGTAGGTAAAGTTCTATGAATATTAAGTAATATAAAGACTGTGTTTCTTTCATATAAAATAAAAGAAAAAAATGCTTCGCTTCAACAGAAGCTTTATAAAGAAAGAAATTTTACCTTCAAATCAGAATCATTTATCAAGACAAACAATGCCTTATAAATAGTCTCCTCCTGAAAATTATTAGAAAATGTTGCGATATAATAAATCTTTTCAAAATTAAAAGCATGAAATAGATGTATAATGGAAAAAAATATTGCACTATAGAATCAAAATTTTAATGGGTCAAATCACAATATACCTTCGACATTCAATTCGTGTACCGTATCTATGGATGCACAATAAAGAAACAAAATTTTGAAGTCATAAACTAAAACAGTAATAATAAAAATTAATCGACAAAACAATCAAACTTATTGTGCATTATATAAAACAATCAAACTCAAATTTTGGGTGCACATTACCCCAGCCAAACTCTGTAATAAAAAGTTCTCCTTCAGAAGAAAGAAAAAGGAAAACGTCAATTGATAGAGAAATTACACACAAATTCCTAAACGTGATCTATGTAGTTTTGCAAGGTTCTTATTCTTGACATAACTAAAGATGAAGAGAACATGTCCAAGAAAGAAAGCTTACGGCAGGACCATGTGAGAATGCGTATTGAAAGTTTTAGTAGAGTTAATTTTTTTTTTTTATATATTTTTTTTTCCTATTACAATTATTTATTGGAGCTCCCCAGAGGAGGTCGACCTCACCAGAGGAGGAGTAGTAGAAGCCAGTTGAGCGAGTGCCCCCGTGAGGGGGAGTATAAGACCCACACAAGGGAACCCAAAGAAATGACAATTAAATCATTCCCCTTGTGTGAGGTGGGTATCGAACCCAAACCCACAACCAGGCCCATACCCCACTGGGCTAAGGAACCTTAGATCAGTAGTAGAGTTAATTTAATCTATGATAGACGTGGTTTCTAACTAAATATCTTCTTGAATGGGATTAATTCAATTTTAAAGGTGGATAGATTAGGATTAATTCAATTAAAAGATGGATAGATCAGGAGCAAGTTAAATCATCTTAACTTTTCAAATTCAAGATAAAGATTAATGTGCTGGAATTTTTAATAATCGAATATATAATTGGTTTTACAACCAATCAATTTCTTTAACTAATTTAAAAAATCAATATTATGAGGAAGTAGTTTGTTATTTGAATTTTAGTAAGATAAGAGTTAATTTTTAATTAATTTAACTAATCTAAATTTTCTCAATCAATCAAAATTAGTAAACTAATTAAAATATTCAAAATTCTCAGGAAAATAGATTAGATTTTTGAAGGATTCTGATTGGTCAAAACCTGAAATAGATGGAAAGAGAAGTGCGAAAATTATTTCTCCATTAAAAATTTATCTTCTTGGAAATCCAGGTTATGATATTTGTTAAAGAAACCTATTTCTCAAAGTATGTTTAGTTAAGATCTTATATTTTTATTTTTATATCTTTGAGGATGGAGAATGTGACTCAATTCAAAATGTGCTTAAAAACGCTTCTAAACAATTGAATTCACGCGTAACTAACCTACGAACACTTCTAAATGATGCTCATTTGTAGCATATATTGGTTGTTGGCGAACCTCTAAATCCAATAATTAAATTTGAATAAATAGTTGCTAGAATCAACCTCATAAATAAGTAGAGGCCAAACCAAAAAAAGAAAAAGATAAATGACTAATATACCCTTAAAATTTCACGGTTCTTCACAGTCCCGACTACAACACACTCAATGCATCAATACAGGATAATAGACAGGAAGTTGAGATCAAAAGCAAGAAAATTGAGAAACGTTGTTTGATAAATAAGAAAAGGGGTAGGATAGAAGGGACAATTGTGCACAATGTCTAAAGATTACCTCAATATTGATGTAATGAATTTATCAACTACAATATAATCCCAATACTCCCCTTCAAGATCAAATAGAGATGAAAATAGTAGAAGAGCAATTAAATCTCATGACTGAACATTTGAAAATAGTAGAAGGAGATGGGGGCGAATTCACAATACTTCACATTCCATGCATCCTATCTACTGAAGAGCACATAACCTGCATTAGAAGAAGGAAAAAAAAAAGGCATTAGCAATATGAGTTGAGGAAAAGGAAAAACATGAAAGACGATGGTAAAGGAATTAAATTATTCTATGCAAATAGTGACAGCATCGGGAGACGAATATAGAAAAAAGGAAATAAAACGAATGAAATAAAGTTGTTACTGATATCGTTTGTGAGAGAATAATGAAAGATCGATATTTTCTTGTTTGTGAGAGAATAATGGTTTGAGAGTTTAAAGAAAAAGTTGAGATCGGTTAAGACCGGAGAAAGAGTCGGAGGTGGAATTGGAATAGGAGTTGAGGAATTATGGGAGTAGTGGATTTGAACAAGGGAAGTTATTAGAATAAAAAATTACAAAATGAAGAAAAATTGAGAGCACGCTACGTGGCGCCAAGTGTGGAGTAAAAATTAAAACACCTTACAGTAATATATATATATATATATATATATATATATATATATATATGAGCAAATAGCTTTTTACGCCACAAAATTAGTTACTGAGTGCTATATCTACCACAAATCACGTTTTCGTGCTATATCTGCCACAAAACTAGTTACAAGTGCTATATCTGCCAAAAATCGTTTTTCCATGCCTTTTTTTCCATGAAACATTTTATGAGTGCTAAAAATGCCACAAAAAGAATGAGGGTGAAAGGAAAATTAGGTAAGAGATCAAATTAATTTCAAATAGACCCCTAAAATCACATTTTTATATTTAATTGGGTACACAATTTATTTTTTAAATAATTGACCCCTTCTTCCCAAATTTAACAAAGCCTCCACCTTCTTTTTCCTTCTCCTCCCACCTCGAGCCGCCACCACCACCTCCCATCCCGCCACCCAATCCCTAACCCCACCCATACCCCCTGAAAATTAACCAAGAATAGCAATCCAAATGATGAAAGCACTTCTAGGTCTATATTTCAGACACATATAACAAATTTCACAATGCTTTGCTGCTCTAACCTTTAGAAATTGTTTTACAAAATACATATAAGTCAAAGAAATAAGCAAAATGCTATTCAATTTGCACTACATGACCAAGTGTTTTGCTGCTAAAACCATCAAAAAAATTTAAACAAAATACATACCAGTCAAAGTACTAAACAAAATGTAGATTAGTTTGCAGTACATAATTAATCTAACAGAGATGCTTTGCATCTGAAACCATCAGAATTCTTGAACAAAAAGGACTCTCGCAAAGCAATATGCAAAATGCAGACCAATTTCCTAAGAATGTCTAATTGTTCTTAGGCATTTTTGCTAGGCTATCACCTTCATCGCGCCTCTCCAAATCTTCAAGCAGTCATTTTTTGGCAGATTTGGTACTCTTTGGTATGGGTTGGGGCAGAGATTGGGTAACGAGATGGGAGGTGGTGGTGACTCGATGTGGGAAGAGAAGAAAGAAGAAGGTAGCGGTGAGGGTTTTGGTAAATTTGGGAAGAAGGGTCAAGTATTAAAAATAAAATAAAATTAGGTACCCAATATAATATAAAATTTAATTTTAGGGTCTATTTGAAATTAATTTGATCTCTTACCTTTTTTTTTCTTTTCACCCTCCCTCTTTTTGTGGCATTTTTAGCACTCATAAAATGTTTCATGGAAAAAAAAGGCACGGAAAAATAATTTGTGGCAGATATAGCACTTATAACTAGTTTTGTGGCAGATATAGCACGAAAACGTGATTTGTGGTAAATATAGCACTCGTAACTAGTTTTGTGGCAGAAAAAGCTATTTTCTCTATATATATATACACACACCTAATAACCCGTGCTATGCACGGGATTTCATTTTACTATATAATTAAGAGTATAAGAAAATCAAATGACTCTATGAGCTAATTTTGTTTTTTGAAAAAAAAATTGACTGTTTGAATGAAAAAGTTGAAAAGCAAATTGAGTTTGCCACTGAATTTAATGGGCTAAATACCAAACCACCAATTCAATCAATTGAAAAAGCATGATCAACCCCACTATTTATAATGTTGTCAAACTCCACAAATTTCGTACATTTTCAATGTGGGGTCTTGAATAATATTGAAAAGGAAAAAGAAAGATCTAGAAAATTAAAATAGAAGAAAAGAAAAATCATAAAAATATTTAATTATACAATTTAATTTGAATAAGTTAAAGATGTCAATCAATATTTTAAAAATAATTATAAAAAAGAATCAAAAAATTTGGAAATTAGATTGAGGAACCGACCAGAGAACTCTATAGTGCTAAAAAACAGCAAATTTCTTTGCTTATATCATATATAAGTTTTATACACATTAATTTTGTTTTATAGTCTTGTCATTTGTCAAGTTATAAAAATAATAACTATTTTTTTAGGTGAGAGTCTTTATTGTTGTTAATTTTCTTATGTGACTTTAGATTAATATTTTTTATTTTATTAAAAAATAAAATTTCTACAAATTAAATACTTTAGTTTTAGAGAGTTTAGAAAAAGATTCACTTGATTTTTGCAGTATAAACGAAGAGAGTTGGTTTTTTTTTTCATTTTTAAATATCCATATTTATTTATTTTTCAAAATATATTATGTAAATAAAAATGATGCATAAGAATAAAAAAGAAAAAAGAAAATAATTAACATTGCATAAGTCTAAGCTAAATCGAACTTCATTGTAAGTTCAATCGGAATTCAGAGGACCCGGTCATCCGAATTACCCGTTATTTGTTAAAACTTTAACCATTTATATTTGTATAAATAAAAAATATAAGAAACAAAAGTGTGTTTCCCTAATTTGATGGGCTGAAATGTCAGCCAAATTTCCCATCAAAACAACATGTGAAAGTACTCTCTTTTTATGTTGTCAACCCCAACAAAACAATCTAACTTTTCAATGTGGGTATGCATTTACTCTTTTTATAAGAGTTCTTTGTCTTCTCATTTTTTATTTTATTAAAAAAAATACAGAACTCTTGAAATTACATGTAGATTTCTAGAGATGTGATTTGTTAAAGACAAAAACATCTTATGTAATATAAATATAGTTAGATTAGATTAGATAGTCTAATAACATGTGTTATTCTCAGGATTCCATTTTAAGATGAAAACAATGGCTCTGCAAGATTTTTTTTTTTAATTTTTAACTATTTAAATGAAAAACAATAATAAGAAGGGTTTCTCGCAGGTTATACCAAAAATCACATGGCTCTGTTAGCTAATTTTTTTATTTTTTTAAAATAAATAAATTTGACTATTGAAATGAAAAAGTTGAAAAGCAAATTGAGCTTGCCACTTAATTTAATGGGCTAAATATCAACCCACAAATTCATTAAATTGGAAAAACATGTTCAACCCTTTATTAATGTTGTCAAACTCCAAAATTTTCGTACACTATCAATGTGGGATCTTGAATAATATTGAAAAAGAAAAAGAAAAATCTAGAAAATTAGAATAGAAGAAAAGACATAAATATATTAAAAACCATAACTTTAGATTAATAATTTTTTACTTATTTTTATTTTATTACAATTTAAAATTTCTATAAATTAATACTTTAGTTTTAGAGAGTTTAGAAAGATGTTCACTTGTTTCCAGTATAAACAAAGAGAATTGATTTTTATTCATTTTAAAATATCCATATTTATTTATTTTTCAAAAGATATTACGAAAATAAAAATGTTGCATAAGAATAAAAAATAAAAAATGAACATTGCATAAATCTAAGGTAAATCGAACTTGATTTTAAGATCGTTCGGAATTCAGAGAATCCGTCCATTTAAATTACCCGTTATTTGTTAAAACTTTAACTATTTATATTTATATAAATAAAAAATATAAGAAGCAAATAAGTGTGCTTCCCTAATTTGATGGGGTGAAATGTCAGCCCAATTTCTCACTCAAAACATGTGAAAGTACTCTCTTTTATAGTATTCTCAAACTCAAACACAAATCTAACTTTTCAATGTGTGATACTCTTATGAGCCAATCAAAAGTTTACAATAAAAGTAAAATTTAAACAACCAATCGAAATTTTAAGTAATAATTAATTGAACCAAAATTCATGAAAATTACACGTAAGATTTAGAAGAACGTGATGAGTTTTGAATTTTGAAATTAAGGAACATAATATAATTAATGTAGATTATTATATCATACAAAAAAATATTGTTAGTTTAGATTTGTTAGAGATCGTGGAAAAGTTTACTTATATTAGCATTCCATTAAAAGAATTAAATAAAATAGTTGTCAAATACCTGGTAGAGTAGCTAGCAATGTGATGTAGCATTTAACCTGCATGTTGCGGGTTCGAATCCTGCCTCCTCCAAATTAAATAAAATAGTTCAAATTTTTTGCACCAATCAAATTTTTTATAACTAATTAAAAATATAAAATCCTAGAAAATGACATGTGGCATGATATAGATACAAAATTGAAAAGGGCTTCTGTAATATATATATATATATATATATATATATATACTAGCAAAAATACCCGTGCTATGCACGGAAACGTAATGTTTAATGAAAGAAAAAATGTCAAAGTAATTTTGTAACTCAAAACATGTCAAAGTACACTCTTTTATAGTATTGTCTAACTCAAAAAACAATGTAACTTTTCAATGTGGGATACTCTTATAAGCAAATTAAGAATTTACAACCAAAGTAAAATTTAACCAACCAATCAAAATTTTATAAAATAATTAATCGAACAAAAATTAATGAAAATTACACGTAGGATTTATAAGGATGTGATTGGCTGAAATTGAAAACAGACTCTGTAATATAAATATAGATAGATACTAGTCTAATGACCTGTGCTATGCACATAAATATTTTTTATAATTAAAATAAAAGTTTTAATTAAAATAAAAGTCAACAAATTTTAATTAAAGTTAGAGGAAAATATATGTTGCCATCACAATTTTTAAAATTGAATTGTGTTACTGTAAAAAAATGACTATTCTTTCTTAAAGATATTTTATTTCCAAAATCAAACACATATTTAGCAATTTAAAGAAATAAAAAATTTATTGTTTACATAGTGTGATACCTGTAACTTTGCGCTTACGTGTTATTTTTATGTGCAGTTATTTTGTGTGACTCAGTGCGTAGACGTTATTTATTTTGTACGATTATATAATTATGTGTATATTTAATTTTATAACATGTTACGTGTTACATTTTGGTACGTTTCGTTGAGGGTGTTTTGTAATTGTAACGTATTTGAGGTACGTAATAGTAATTCACTTAGACGAATAATTTAATTGGAATTGGAATTGGAATTGGAATTAAATAGATTATTAATAAGGAATAAGGAATAAAAATAAAATAGGGAAAATTAAAAGAAACATCAGTTTCGTGGGGTGAGAAAAGAAAGGCAAATCGTGGGTGTAGAGGTGTGGAGAGTAAGCAAAACAAGGAGATGGCATCGTGTGAATAAGGGTCGTGGGTTACTGGGGATTAAAGAGTATAAGGGAATGAAAAAAAAAAAAGAGAATTAAAAAAAAAAGGTAAATCGTGGGGTTTTGTGAGTGGGAGTAGTGGGATTGAGGATATATATGTGTATATATATTACTCCATTAGGCTGGAAAGAATTAAACAAAATATTAGCCTCGGGAATCGTGCAAAAGCAGTAGAGAAAGATTAAACGGCTTTTAGCAGTGAACAACAGTGAGGTTACAGAGAGTTTTCTGTGAGATTTCTGGGCAGACTTTGAGGGATCACCGAGAGAGCGTTACTTGTTCGTTTTCAGCCATAATATACCGATTCGAAGATAATCGAATACGCTTCGAGTGAGCGCAGACGGAACGTCATTCCGAGCCCCGACCAGAAAGTTATAGCTCTGCGAGTAGAACTGGGCAGTGCTGTTTCGGATTTTCTATTATTAATTGCTTCCGGAATAGGTAGGGACATTTTCGTCATTTAATTCTCGTATTTTTTTCTGCACAGTTAAAGAGAATAAATTATTCTATTTACAAAATATTTACATGAATTGTGTTTATTGCTTTCGATATTGTATAAACTATTTTGGAATTGAATATCTATCTTGGAATTGTTATGTTTACCAAATGAGATATAATCTAAAATATTTTCATAGTTTATGTAATTCGTTATATATCTAATTGCATACCTTTATATTTATTCGTGAATTGTAAATTGGTCAATTGATGAACTCACATAATTATTTTATCGTTTTGGTCGTCTTAATTGATTAATACTTGGAGTTGTACTATTTGGTCTCGTCGTCTTTAGTCATATGTGGTATTGGTCGACCGAGTCGTCGCCCCATTTTGAGCTCGTGTCTAGAACCTACTAAATGTCAGGACTCGTTCGAAAGGTATACATGTGAGCACGATGATGTGCGAATGTGGTGATCCTGGGGATCATGCGTGGCACTTCATGGACTTTCACCTGATGAGGAAAAATCATTGGGACTGTAACGGTTTTATGGAGTCCAAGTTGTTGGATGATGATACAATGTAGGATGAGTCCTTAAGGCGTGAACCCGTTCGTTCTGGGAGTGAAACTGAACCCAGTGTATATGAACTTCTTGGGGTCTTCTTCCTAACAAGGCAAAGTGTTAGGACCGTTACAGTTATTGTCGTATAGTCGTGACTAGATACCTGAGCTCGAAATGTGGGAAGTCGTGTCACAGCGGTAGCTATACTCGTAGTGTCTTAGCAAATATACAATTCGTGTGTACAATTTGGACAGAGCACGGTGCCCTTCGTACATTCGGTTGTATAAGTGCTTGTACATGAAGAGCGTGGTTATTTAGCTTGTTTGTTATCTTAACTAATTGTTCTTGTCCTATTTGATACTTGTGATTGTCGGTCCCTACTGAGCACCGGAGCTCAGTCCATCCGCTTTACTGTGCAGGTGAGGATGAGCAGTTTGATGATATTGTTGAAGCTTGGGAAGGGGACCATGATGAGTGATTCATAACCAACTTCAATTAAAGAACTTAGTTTATTTTATTTACTCATTTTTACTTGGAACAATTTATTTATTATTAGTATCGTTGAACAATTTCATTTGTAATAATTAGTTTCCGCTGTTGAACTCTTATTTCGGATATTTCATAATTGAATTTTTTTTAGTAACTCTGTTTGTCGGTTTTGGTGTTTCATTAACCAATGAGACACTGTCATGTCATCGACCCTGGTTACGGGGTGTTACACATAGTCACATGTATCAATAAACGTTGGAATTGGTCTCCATGGATGAAATATATTTGAAAGAAGGATTAAAGTAACATAAACTTTCACTTATGGCAAAAAAAAAAAAAACGTGACATAAGCTTTCAATCTAGGTAAAGGTGAGGGTAAAAGCTCTTTGGCAGCCACCAAGACAACCAAAATATTCAACGATGGCAAGCAATTGCTAAGATGTTATGAGATTTGACCCTTTCTTTTCTTTGATTTTTATTCGTTTTGAACCAAAATATTCAACCAAAAAGGAAGTTGGAAAACACATTCATTCCATTATATTTTTGCATATCAAACATGTCGTAAAAAATAGAAATTTATCTATTTATTTTCTTTTTAATACTCTAAGGTACATGGTTAAGAGTTTTTAAAACTTTTTCTTTAAGGTATGAGGTGGAGTGGGGGTGGAAGGGATGAACATTACTCTTAGTGAACATTCAACATGATACCTCTTAGTCTAATAATACATACTTTACCAACATAACATTTCTTTGACTCGATTATGAGTTAATTTTAACAACCATAATCACTTTTCTCTGTTTTGGTTTTTGACCATGAACTAAAAAAAAAATAAAACTTATGACCTTTAACTTTTTTGGAGTATTAATGTTGTCCATTCCATCCATTTTAGTTATTAAGTATGGAACTAATGATACCACGTGACTCTCACATGACGGTTCCGGCCCTAAAAAAACTACATATTGGAAATATGTGGGAAAAAAAAAAGGAAAATGGAAAACTGTTATGCATGTGGAAAACTAATTTTTATCTCGTTGTCACAATTTTTTAAGGTTAAAACATGTTTTTTTTCCTTTCCAAAATGGTCATATTCCTTTCAGATTTAGCATCGAAATTGGATGTAAGGGGCACATTAATACTTAAGAAAAGTATAGGGTAACTTTTCATTTTTAGTTAAATACACTTTTGCAAGACAATTTCAATGATGTTACCGAACAATTAGAAAACAAATACAAAGATTGTTTGTAACCTTTTCCACGGCTAGCCACTCAATTAATAGTTTGGTACTTGAGTGTTTGATTTGTATTTTAAGAGAACATAGGTCAAACTCTTGTAACTTAAAAAAATTCATTTACGCAGCTTCATTCCTTACATATGTGTGTTTTAAGAAGAAAATAAAATATATGAATTTATTTATTGATTGAAAGTGAATTGAGGTCGTTAAAATTATTTCTTACTTTAATAATAAAAGCCTCATTCATCCCCAAATGAAAGGGAGAATGAGGTTATTTTCTTTATTTCTTCGATTTAATATTAGGCAAATTGGTAAATTTAGTCCCCAAAGTGGAGCATTTTTGCGACGACGGTCCCCATTTAATATTTCTTTGTATTAAGGTCCCCAAACAATTTGCGTTTAATGATTATAGTCCTTCCGTCCAATTCTGTTCAATGAAGTTGTTAGACCGAAAAAAAAAAAAGGAAAATTCAATAATGGCAATGGTATAATGGGTAATCTTTATTCCAACGATTATATTGTGAAATTTTCCAACTTTAAATACTCAAAATACCATTCATCTTCTTCCATCTTGAAAAAATTTCAAATCTCCATTAAAGACCATGAGGAAAGCTTCAAATTTTAAACTTGGATGCCTACCAAGATAAATCACTCAACAACTACTCATTTTTTTTTTTTTGCAAATTTTGGCAATTAGTGCAATTTTAATGCTAAGCTTCACCATCTCTGACCAACCACCACCATCCCTCTCTTACCCGCCACCGACCATCAGCACCATTCTGGAAATAAAATTTGTTTGAAAAATGGTGAATTTTTAGTTGTTTCCCAGAAGCCCAGAAATGATGAATATGGTTCGCATCCAATTACAGTAAAAACTAATCAAAATCCATCATAAATCAGCAATCTAATAGGACCTTTTTATGATTGGTCTATCCTAAACAGTAATATAATAGTAAAACTAATCAAAATCCATCATAAACTAGTATCAACAAAAAAAAACCCAAATTGATGGTTATGCATTTTTTAAGTTGAAGAAGAAGAACTGTTGTTTTATCATCTGGGATTTGAGAAATTTCGGAATTTTTGGAGTTCTGGGTGGTTTCTTTTTCCCTGTAATGAAATATGGGTTATATAAAGAGAGGGTTTTGAGCGGATTTTGGAAGGGAAATTCAGGGATGATGGTGTCCTGAGAGATGGTGAATGTTAGATGGGGAAAGCGGGGGCAGTGGTGAGAGAGAGGAAGGAGGAGTGGAGAAGAAGGGGGGGGTTTGTTTTTAATTTTAATTTGGCAAATTGGTAAATTTAGTCCCCAGGGTTATTTTGGGTTTGAATTTCCTTAACTACCCCCGGTAAAACCCAAACGATTTAAAAAATAAATCAAAATTAAACTTTTCCGTAATGTAATTGGACTGGACGACCATAATCACTAAACGCAAATTGTTTGGGGGACCTTATACTAAAAAGAAATATTAAATGGGGGACCGTCGTCAGTAAAAAGTGCTCCACTTTGGGGGACTAAATTTACCAATTTGCCTTAATATTAACTATTTTCAAACATAATTGTCATTATTAATGTCTTTTCGTATTTGGTTAAATATAAATGATTTAAGATATATTCCAAATTAATTCAACTTAAATTTCAAAAAGAAAATGAAATCCAAGGGAATAGTGATTTATAAAATTTAATATTAATATTACGCCAAACATAATGCAGGCAATTTAAGTAGTATCTTACTTAGCGGAAAAAAAATATATTTAAGTAGTATCCCGAATGGAGTTGTTTAATATACATCGTTATTTTTAAAAATGGTAATTAAGTTTTAAAGAGAATTAAGGAAAATTATTTTGGATTTTCTATAGTAATATAAAATTGTTATGTCTCGGCCATTTTTAAGTGTCCAATTTTAATCATATATTGTGGTCAAGATCATTTTGTTGCAATTTAAATTAGTTATTTTTGCAGGGGAATGAGGATTTGCGATTTCATACTGGTGTCAAACCCATGGTAATTCTCAAGACGGAGTGAATTGGCATCACTGGGCCACCATTCCTTAACGCAATTTATATTAGTTAGACATTTATAAATTTCCATCATCTTTTCCGTAGAAGGTCATTATTTATTTTGTTATTTAAAAGTCAAGATATAAAATATTTTTAGTGTGTAATTTTTTTTTAGTTTTGTCATACTCATATAGAATAAAAAACTAATAAATTATCTTTTCACCAATGAATTCAAAACAGTTTCTTGGAGTACCAAATAAAATATTAGATTTAGCAAGATGACCTTGCCCTTGTCTCAATCGTTACAAAACAAAAATTAAAAAAAAATTATTAAAACAGAAAGTAAACTATTTTAACTGAAAGTAAAAATAAAAGTAAAAGTAAAAGAACATAAATATTTTTTAAAAGAATAGAAAGTAAAAGTAAAAGTAAAATATTTTGTATTGAAATATTTGAAAACTTATATTAAAAGGAAAGTTTTAGATTTAATATGAACATTTATTTGGAAAATGCTAATTTTCTCTTTGATGGAGTATGTACTTTTGCATTGTGTAAAATTGAAAATAATTTTCTTTACCAAGAAATTAAAGAACATTATACACACTCCACTCAATTTTGAATGTCTTATTTGCCTTATTGAGATGTTCGGAATTGGATTCTCATTTCTAAATTTAGTTAAAATTTCAATGTAACTTTTCAATTATATCTCAAGTCGAAGACAATCTTTCAATTTTAGGCCAAATAATATGGGTCATTCAAATACGGACATAGGGACTACTAATTTGAAAAGAAAAACTATTGCTTTAGTGAGATACATTACCCTCCCAAGAGAAGAAAAAAAATATTGTTGGATATATTATTTTTTCTTATTGTAAGATTTTGATATTAAGTTGTAAAAGATTTTTTTATAAAAAAGTTTCATTCACAACTTCCACAATAAAAATCCCATAGATAACAGTAACATAAAGCGTAGAAGATTTCCAAATCCATATTCAATTCCAAAACTTCTGATTTGCATCGTGTGCATGACATTGCTAGAAGGTAAAAGAATAAAAAATACTTCATGATTCTTTAAGATGCTCTTCCATAGAAAGTGAAAGGCAACGAAGGTGCATGCACTTTTACTAAATGGTAACTACCGTAAGAATTAATATAAAATTTTGGAACTTAGAAAAAAATTTAAAACTTTGATCAGTGAAAATAAATTATTCAAAAAAAGGAGAGAAAAAATACAATAAAAAAAGTAAATATTCATGAAACGTCTTACTTTGGATATCTGGATATATTGAATAAATCTGTCTTTAAAATTCTGAAAATGAGAAAATCATGAACAAATTATATTCCAGTAAGAATAAAAGCATACAAAATGATTCAGACAATCAAAATATCAAAATAAAATTACTAATTTAAGAAAATAAAAAAGAAACCAGTTACTATTATTGAAGAACACAAATTATAAAAAAATTACTACAATAGTACATATGGGACTAAAATGGAATAGAAAAAAGGGAAGAAATTACCGCTGAGAAAGTGACACTTCTTAATTTTTGAGTCTTAATCATTGATGGGGCTATGTATTTATAGAGGGGTGAATATAAACATGAAAGATTATTGAAAATAAACAAAAACAAATCATAAGATAAAGTCCTATAAAATTTAAAACTCATTATTATCTGAAGCATTATCTTAAATTCAAATTCCAAGTTTACCTTAAGAATGGTTACCCTTCATCATAAGCAAACAAACTTTTTGAAATTAAATGATAAAAATCATAATGATGATATAATAATGATAATGATGATAGTAATCTTGAAAATCTTTGAAATCTCTTAATCATTTTAATTCAAATAAAAAAGAATGACTTTATGAATAATTATATACCATAAAAAAATTGCATTAATATATAAAATAGATCAGGGTGCTAAAGAAATGGAAAAAGACATTCACATTAAAGAATTGGTGATAAAGATATGTGTTAATATTAAAGAATTGGTGATAAAGTAGGACGTTGAGGTATGATAAGAGTTATCCATAATAATAAAAAGAGGTATGAGAGGAAAAATGGTCAAATTTGAATCTAATTAAGATAAGAATTAGTTTTCCATTAAATTAATGAACAACAAATATTCTCAACCAATCAAAATTAGTAAACTAATTAAAAAAACTCAAAATTACCAGAAAAATCTATAAGAGTTTTGAAGGATTGTGATTGGTTGAAACTGAAAACAATCTTTATAATATAAATATAGATTGATTCTTAGATAGATAGTTGTCAAATATTTGCTAGAGTAGTTGGTAATGTGGCGTAGCATCTGATATGCAGGTCAGGGGATCGAATCTCCGCTCTTCCAATTTAAGTAAGATAGTTTAACTTTTATGCACCAATAAAAATTGATATTTAATTTTTATTAAGATAAGTTAATTTCTAATTAATTTAATTAACCTAAATATTGTCAACCAATAAAAATTAGTAAATTAATTAAAAAAGTGAAAATCTAAGAAAAAAGGATGGAAGAAATATATAGATACAAATATATGAATGTATAAGGCTTACGTAATATATATGAATGTTTAATGAAAGAAAAAAATGTCAAAGTAATGTTGTAACTCAAAAACATGTCAAAGTACACTCTTTTATAGTATTGTCAAACTCAAAAAATAATGTAAATTTTCAATGTGGGATACTCTTATAAGCAAATTAAGAATTTACAACCAAAGTAAAATTTAATCAACCAATCAAAATTTTATAAAATAATTAATTGAACAAAAAATTCATGGAAATTACACGTAGGATTTAGAAGGATGTGATTTCATCAAACCGAATGGACTACGTAATATAAATATAGATAGATACTCCTTCCGATTCAAAATATAAGTCTTTTTAGGAGTTTTCACACAAATTAAGATACTATTCAAGATGACTAAAGTACCCCTAATTAATACTCCAAAAGAACAAATAAATTAATGAAGAGTTGCATGAGAACTATACATTTTGACAAATATGAATATATGGAGAAAATAATGTAAGAGTAAATTAGCCAATAAATGCACCATTCTTGTAAAAAGACCTATATTTTACAACAAAAAATAACTCTTAAAAAAACTTCTATTTTGAATCGGAAGAAGTATAAATTTTATGCCCATTAATTTTCTTTTATAGTCTTGTCATTTGTCAAATTTTAAAAATAATTATTATTTTTTTTATGTGGGAGTTTTTTATTGTTGTTAATTCTCTTATTTGACTTTAGATTAATATTTTTTAACTTTTATTATAAATTAAAATTTCTACAAATTAATACTTTAGTTTTAGAGAGTTTAGAAAAAGATTCACTTGATTTTTGCAGTATAAATGAAACGAATTGATTTTTTTAAAATATCCATATTTATTTATTTTTAAAAATATTTTATGAAAATAAAAATTCTCCATTAGAATAAAAAAAAATGAACATTGCATAAGTCTGAGCTAAATCGAACTTGATTATAAGCTCAATCGAATTCGAGAGGACCCTAGTTATCTCGAATTACCATTGTTTGTTAAAAACTTTAACTATTTATATTTATATAAATAAAAAATATAAGGAGCAAATAATCGGGCTTCCTTAATTTGATGGGCTAAAATGTCAGCCCAATTTTATAACTCAAAATATGTCAAAGTACCATCTTTTATAGTATTGTCAAACTCAAAAAATAATGTAACTTTTCAATGTGGTATACTCTTATAAGCCAAATAAGAGTTTTCAACCAAAATAAAATTTAAATTAGCATTCCATTAAAAGAATTAAAGAAAATAGTTGTCAAATACCTGCCAGAGTAGTTGGCAATGTGGCGTAGCATCCGACTTGCATGTCGGGGGATTGAATCCCCACTCTCCCAATTTAAATAAAATAGTTTAACATTTTTGCACCAATAAAAGTTGATATTTAATTTTTATTAAGATAAGTTAATTTTCAATTAATTTAATTATCCTAAATTTTCTCAAGGGGTCAGGATCTTTAAGCAACCAGCATACATGGAAGGTTTTACAGATTATGCATTAGTAGAGAAAGCCATTTCAGAATTCAACAGCCACTACACAGCGCCTTAACGCCCTAACGCCTTCATCCTCTCAACAGTTTGACGGGTTAAACAGGCTTAACAGTAGTTCGTCCATATCTTTCTGAAATAATTCTCCAAACTTGCTCATATTCTAACCATAACGCTAGATTTCTTGAAAACCCCTAGTCCTAAGACATCTTCATCATGGATTTTCAATTTATTCATTAATCAGCCATAATCCAACATAAGAAAGTTTAGCCTATAAGGCTCATAAACAATAAAAATAATAAAATTAAAAATTAAAAATAAAAACTTACAAAATTAAACGAAGACTTTGTATAGCAACTTCTGGATGATTTTATTGATAATAATTTTACAAAGTAAGAAAGAGAGTGGTAGAGAAAAGCTTAGCTAATTCTAAAAACTATTTGCTATTTATAACAGATTGCGGATTTCAAAACTAACTTAAAAACTATCTAAACTATTACAACAGTAATAATTTACATTATTGAATTGCTTTATTAAAGCATCTTTCTTTATTAAAGTAAAAGGAATCTTATCCCGACTAAAGTCTTTTAACTTCTTTTTCGAAAAAAGCGATTCCTACTTATCTTCCTTGTCTTTTCCCTTGCTTTTTAACTTTTTCCGGACTTGTCTTCAATAATTCATGGGCACTAGACAAAATATCTTTGATATTGATTTCGATATCATCCCGGATCCCGTGCATCTTCCAGTCTTTGAATCTATTAAAAGAAATCATTGAGCTATCACTCTTAGATGAATTAGCCTCCCCTGTTCCATATAGGCTCTTTCCTTCAAGGCTTGTTCTAATTTTTCTATATGTTTAGCTATAATCTCTACATTTGACATATTAGCCTCTTCACCATATCTCATCATCTGATTTTCTTTAAACTTTTTGTCATTATAAACATCCAATCTATCCTTTATTAATTCAATGGTATCCTAGCAATTTAATTGCTTTGTGTGGGGATCTTCCTTCATCATAGTATCCCAAAATCTTGTATATGAACATCTTTTCAAACATAATAAATTGTTTTTATTATAACCAACTTGTGGCTCATTCCACCAAATATATGGTATAGAGAATTCCATAAAGAAACCCATCTGATAATATCCTGGAATTATAAATTCAGATTTTCTTGGTGTAACTTCACACCATTCTGTATAATATTCTTTAAATAATAATGGAAGTATTTCTTCAGATGCTCCATAGAATTGCCACCAGTCAATAAACCAGTTTGGAATATATGAGTTATAAACTTCTGAACATATCTTAATGAACCAAGTATGACTCTTCTTGCCATTTTCGAAAACCTTATCAAAAGCTTGAATATAATCCCAATAATTACATCTAACTTGAATGTCTTTAACAAAGACAACTTTCTCTCTGAACGGCGATATACCCCATTCTTCAATAGATATTATCTTCTTAATAATAATTTTTTAGAAATTATAAATCTCTTTGTTTGTACCTGTAAAAATGATTAAATTCACAACCATTATTTGAGAGTATCATCTCATAAAATTGTTGAGATTTATAAACCTCTACGGTTATCCAAATTATTAAGATATCTCTCATAGAGAGTCCAGGGATTATTTTTCCATTTCTTATCATCTTCATTTAAGAGTAAAATAACTCTTTCCTCTTGGTTTTTAACCATAAGTTCTTCCTTTTGCTTTCCTTCCTCCAGTATTCTAGCGAAGGATGGTGCGATGAACCGCCCGCATTGGTATTACCTTCTGAGCTTTTTTCCAAGCCCCTAAATTGTTCTAATTCATCATTATCCTTTCTAGATAAACTGTAAATGTCGAAGCTATTAACTTCTTATTTCCATGCTGTGCAAGGATTCTGAAAAACACAAGGGTGGGGGGGGGGGTGAATTGGGTTTTAATCAAACTTGTAAACTTTTCAAAATTTAAGCAAGGCTAGTGTAAGTTTGAGCAAAATGAACAAAAGCAAAACGAAAGCCAATCACAAGACAAATGTTCTTACTTGTTACCTTTTGGGAAAACCTTTTAGACTTTAAAAGATTTCAAAACTAGTGAAAAATCAACATCTCTCATGCTCAGGAAAGTCGGATCATCCGAGCTTTCCTCGGATCGACCGAACTAGAAACAGAGAGTTGGTTTCTTGGGTCAGTCTGATCTCGGTCGACCGAGGCTATGGACGGATCATCCGATCCTTTTCTCGGATCATCCGAGGTATTTTTCGGTCAACCGAACTCTGCGAAAACTAGCCGCTATCTGACCGTTTTAAAGTTGCTTTTTGGATTCTTTTTGAAAACTATATAAGCTCTAAAGCTGCAGAATGACTCCAAGGCTTGCACATCAAATATACATTGATTTCTTATCAAGTCTTAAACACTTTCAAAGAAAATGCTCTTCATCTCTATGATCTAAATCATTCAAAAGTGATATTTCTAGTCAAGAAGGCTTTGGCCCGGTGGGCAAGGCCTTGACTTGTGTCCATGAGGGCACAAGTTCGACACCCGCCTCCAACGTTGAGGCAAATAAAATTCGTTAGAATTAGGGTGCTGACCAAAAAAAAAAAAAAGTGATATTTCTAAAGAAAGACAAAGAGTGTGCATCTTATGTTCTAAGAGCTGATTATTCTTGTACTTCAAAGGTATTTATCTTTCACTTAGAAGAGTGAACAACCTTTCTCTTAAACCATCTCATTCCCTTTCTTAGTGATAGGGTTATTGTTGTATTGAAAGTCCTACTTAGTGTGGGCGAGCTCTCTTATTGAGTTGGTGTATTGTCGTTGTCTTGTAAAACTCTTAGTGAGTTATCCACAAGTGTAATATCCTTCTTAGTGAAGTTGTTGAAAATCCTTGGGTGCGGCTCAAAGTAGTGGATGTAGATTCTAAGTGAATTGAACCACTATAAATTCTTTGTCTTGTGATTGGCTTTCGTTTTGCTTTTGTTCATTTTGCTCAAACTTACACTAGCCTTACTTAGATTTTGAAAAGTTTACAAGTTTGATTAAAACCCAAATCACCCCCTCCCCTCTTGTGTTTTTTCGAATCCTTGCACAGCATGGAAATAAGAAGTTAATAGCTTCTGACATCTGGTTTATCTAGAAAGGATAATGATGAATTAGAACAATTTAGGGCTTGGAAAAAAGCTCAAGAAGGTAATACCAATGCGGGCAGTTCTACTGCACCATCCTTCGCTAGAATACTGGAGGAAGGAAAGCAAAAGGAAGAACTTATGGTTAAAAACCAAGAGGAAAGAGTTATTTTACTCTTAAATGAAGATGATAAGAAATGGAAAAATAATCCCTGGACTCTCTATGAGAGATATCTTAATAATTTGGATAACCGCAGAGGTTTATAAATCTCAACAATTTTATGAGATGATACTCTCAAATAATGGTTGTGAATTTAATCATTTCATAGGTACAAACAAAGAGATTTATAATTTCTCAAAAATTATTATTAAGAAGATAATATCTATTGAAGAATAGGGTATATCGCCGTTCTGAGATAAAGTTGTCTTTGTTAAAGACATTCAAGTTAGATGTAATTATTGGGATTATATTCAAGCTTTTGATAAGGTTTTCTTATATGAAAATGACAAGAAGAGTCATACTTGGTTCATTAAGATATGTTCAGAAGTTTATAACTCATATATTCCAAACTGGTTTATTGACTGGTGGCAATTCTATGGAGCATCTGAAGAAATACTTCCATTATTATTTAAAGAATATTATACAGAATGGTATGAAGTTACACCAAGAAAATCTGAATTTATAATTCCAAGATATTATCAGATGGGTTTCTTTATGGAATTGTCTATACCATATATTTGGTGGAATGAGCCACAAGTTGGTTATAATAAAAACAATTTATTATGTTTGAAAAGATGTTCATATACAAGATTTTGGGATACTATGATGAAGGAAGATCCCCACACAAAGCAATCAAATTGCCAGGATACCATTGAATTAATAAAGGATAGATTGGATGTTTATAATGACAGAAAGTTTAAAGAAAATCAGATGATGAGATATGGTGAAGAGGCTAATATGTCAAATGCAGAGATTATAGCTAAACATATGGAAAAATTAGAACAAGCCTTGAAGGAAAGAGCCTATATGGAATAGGAGGCTAATTCATCTAAGAGTGATAGCTCAATGATTTCTTCTAATAGATTCAAAGACCTGGAAGATGCACAGGATCCAGATGATATCGAAATCAATATCAAAGATATTTTGTCTAGTGCCCATGAATTATTGAAGACAAGTCTGGAAAAAGTTAAAAGCAAGGGAAAAGACAAGGAAGATAAGTAGGAATCTGCTTTTTCAAAAGAAGTTAAAAGACTTTAGTCAGGATAAGATTCCTTTTACTTTAATAAAGAAAGATGCTTTAATAAAGCAATTCAATAATGTAAATTATTACTGTTGTAATAGTTTAGATAGTTTTTAAGTTAGTTTTGAAATCCGCAATCTGTTATAAATAGCGGATAGTTTTTAGAATTAGCTAAGCTTTTCTCTACCACTCTCTTTCTTACTTTGTAAAATTATTATCAATAAAATCATCCAGAAGTTGCTATACAAAGTCTTCGTTTAATTTTGTAAGTTTTTAATTTTAATTTTTAATTTAATTTAATTTTTATTGTTTATGAGCCTTATAGGCTAAACTTTCTTATGTTGGATTATGGCTGATTAATGAATAAATTGTCATATTCTATAACTTTTTAACATAATTCAAAGTGGTAATTTCATTGCCATAAAATAATTTGATTCTTCAATTTTCAAATTGCAACACATGCATGTCCAAGGTATACATATAAATGAAATCAAGGAGTTTATGAGAAGTGTAAACTTTGATTGTGAGTGTTGTAATGTAAATAGGAAGTGCACACTTTGATTGTGAGTTTTGATAATTCAAAGTGTGTGTGTTGTAATGTAAATGAGAAGTGCACACTTTGATTGTGAGTGTTGTAATTCAAAATGTGGTCTTGATTGTTTGTAATGTAATGAGAAGTGCACACTTTGATTGTGAGTGTTGTAATGTAAATGAGAAATTGTAAACTTGTATTTTTTAGTAAGATAATTGGTTATGTAATGTTATTTTTGAGTTTATTTATTATTTTTGCTCTTTGGGATCTTATTAATAATACTGTTTATGGTTTGTATTTTTGGGCGTATTGCTGGTTTTTATAATAGGGATTTAATTAAATTTTAGATTTTTTTTAAATTAAAAACAATTTAGCGACGGAATACCGACCGAAATAGTCAAAGTCAAAAGTCAACAATATTGACTATTCGGTCGGTAAATAGCGACCATAGACTTTTCGTCGGTATTCGATCGTTAATCAGTCAAAGTCGAAAGCTAACAATATTGACTATTCAGTCGGTAAATAGCGACCATAGACTTTCCGTCGGTATTCGGTCGTTAATCAGTCAAAGTCGAAAGCCAACAATGGTGACCATTCGGTCGGTATTCGGTCGGAAAATAGCGATCGAATTTCGGTCGGTAAATAGCGACCAAATATTCGGTCCTTAGACTTTCCGTCTGTATTCGGTCGTTAACCAGTCAAAGTCGAAAGTCAATAATGTTGACCATTCGGTCGGTATTCGGTCGAAAAATACCAACCGAATATTCGGTCCCTAAACTTTCCGTCGGTATTCGGTCGGTAATTTGCTTAGAGACGAAAAATACACGACCACGTAATTCGATCGTTTATCGGTCGCTAAACTTACTTTAGCGACGGAAATGTCCGTCGCTATTACACAGTTTTCTTGTAGTGTCTGCTCCATTTCTTCATGTTCATTGTCAAAGATCGCATTGGCTTTCTCAAGAGATTTTCTCTTTGAGTCGTCGTCTTTTTTTCTCTTTTTGCTTCTTTTATTCTTTTCATTGCTAACATCATATGACTGAATAAAATTGTTAGGACAATCAATTTACTCGCTGACTCTATTCGACAACCTACAATGGGTGTATATTATTGTAGATTACTGAAGCATCCATTGACTAATAGAATTCTAAGTTTGAAAAAGAACTATATATAGATTTTTTTTCAACTAGAAGAAAGCAAGCAATATACCTGCAAATAAAATTACTATAATTACTATAGAAGATCCTTAACAAAAATAACATGTATTGCATATTAATGTAGTATGGGAAACAATAAGATTCAACTTTGACATACATTGAACATGCTGTTCTAGGGAAAAGTTAGCCTAATTATTCCTTAAAGATGTTCTTTTACTAGGAGTCTTGTCCTTAAAACTAAATCTTCAACCTATCACAACTTCCACAGATTTTTCTCAAAATCTGATACATTACCATACTTTCCTAACGACCTTTTTATGCGATAAATACATGAGCTTCTTGAGTGGATTCACAGACTATTCATTCATCTTCCACTCAATTCATTCATCTTACACTCGATTAATTCTCTGAGAGTTATAAACATTATTTCATCTTTTAAGTGTGCAGACTGCAAGTTCTAAATCCTCTATCACGAGTGCACGTGTTCGAGGATTGGCTGTGTTAATCTTGGGGAGCGAATCGGCTTTTTATATTGCACTTCGGTAGTACCGAATTTTGCTTTCAAGACAATAATTTCGTTCGCGATACAGCTATTACTGATAAGTTAATTTCATTTTTCTACTGTTATTTCCTACAGTGAAATTGTTTCAGGAGAATGACATGAGATACAAAATCATTTAGCATCCATGTCAAAAGCGTAAAACCAACCTAAACTTTCAGATAAGTTTTCCGCGTCAGTTCATCATAAACTGTTGTGAATCCCACATCGACTAGCTAGTGAGCAATTTTGTTCTTTATAAGGATGGGCAATCCTCCTCCTCTTGAGGTACCTTTTGAGGGATTGAGTTGGACCCAAGTATATTTTTAACATGGTATCAGAGTTACCTAGTTCGATGTTGTGCCGCCATTATGTTCACACTTCAGATGTCCAGCCCTGGGCGTGAGGAGTATGTTGAGAATCCCAAATCGACTAGTTAGTGAGCAAGTTTGTTCCTTATAAGGATTAGACAATCCTCCCCTCCTGAGGTACGTTTTTTAACATAGTATCAGAGCCACCTAATTTGATGTTGGCACCCATTATGTTCACGCTCTAGATGTCCAGCCCTGGGCGTGAGAGGGGTGTTGAGAATACCACATCGAGTAGCTAGTGAACAAGTTTGTTTTTTGAGGGATTGAGTTAGACACAAGTCCATTTTTAACATAAACAACAAATAATTAGAAGAAAAATGCAAAATGATTAGCGCAAGAATGAGAGTACCCCAAATTGCCATGTTTGTAATTCAAAGAAAAAAAATAGTGGAGTATCTGAATTTGAATCCGAAGGGTCTTTGGTCGTCTAAGTCTTGAATGATACAATCAAAGTGCGCATTATAGTTGGAAAGGAATATAGAAATGAACAGTCATATCATACATTTTTTTTATTATTATTATTTTTTTTTTTTGGTGTGAGAAAGATTGAGAGGTCTCCCCTGAAAATAAAATAAAATAAATCAGTACCATATTTTTTTTTTTTTTTTTTTTTGACGCCCGAAGGCGATTGCCCCCGAGGGGGAAGAGCGGAGTACCCTAGATCAGGGAGATTGTAGCGTGCCCCATGCATGGGGAGGGAGCTTAGCCTCACCAGAGGAGGAAGAGAACGCCTCACCAGAGGAGGAGATTTATTATTGCCCCATAGTGCGGGGAGAAGGTGTCGAACTTGGGACCTTTCGGTCCCAAGCCAAAGAGTTACCCACTTGGGCAAGCCTTTTGTTGACTACCATCTTCTTTCAATATAAGGAAACAAACGATTAAGATTTTTTTTAATTAAAATATCAATATTACTCTCTTAAATAAAATTATTGGTATACAAATCATATTAAGAGAATAATATTTGTATTTTAATTAACAAAGTATCTTATTTTTACTTTCTTAATTTTCATATGTAATTGTAGTCTTATATTAAGGAATGAATGGAGTATTATGTTAAAAACAATTAGGAAGAGTGTGACGGTGTGAGTACGGTTTGTGTATTTTGATTCACTTTTGGTTAAAAAAACGTTTAAAAAAAATTGAATTGTGTAGAAGAAAATATATATATGTGAATCTCAAAGAAAACATTTAGCACTGTGTATTTTAGTTTGAAATGAAGATGTAAACAAACCAGTATTAGAGGTAGACGAAGAGTTTCTCAACAGACAATATCAATATTATGGGTGTATTCAATCTAAATTTTATCGGATTTTTAGAAGTCTATGAATTATATTAACTTAATGGATTGTTTAACCATATACAGACTCTATGCAGAATCTACATAAATTCTTATAAATTACATTATATTGATTTATCGTGACTTTTTTTTATTATTTATATATGAAATACTTGAATGTGAGATCCTAAAGAGGGTGAATTGGATTCTCAAACTCTCGCTTTTCAGTTTCACCAATTACATTATTCTAAATCATATGTGTAATTTTCATTAATTTTGGTTCAATTAATTATTTTATAAAATTTTGATTGGTTGGTTAAATTTTACTTTTGTTGTAAACTCTTGATTGGCTCATAAGAGTATCACACATTGAAAAATTAGATTGTTTGTTGAGTTTGACAATACTATAAAAGAGAGTACTTTCACATGTTTTGAACGAGAAATTTGACTGACATGTCAGCTCATCAAATTAGGGAAGCACACTTATTTGCTTCTTATATTTTATATTTATATAAATATAAATAGTTCAATTTTTAACAAATAAACGGGTAATTCAGATGACCTGGGTCCTCTAAATTCCTATTGAGCTTACAATCAAGTTCGATTTAACTTAAACTTATGCAATGTTCATTTTTGTTTTTTTTTTATTCTTATTCAGTATTTTTATTTTCATAATATCTTTTGAAAAAATAAATAAATATGAATATTTAAAAATGAATAAAAATCAATTCGCTTCGTTTATACTGCAAACAAATGAATATCTTTCCAAACTCTCTAAAATTGAAGTTTTAATTTTTAATAAAATAAAAGTAAGTAAAAAATATTAATCAAAAGTTATTGTTTTTAATATATTTATGGTTTTTCTTTTCCTCTATTCTAATTTTCTAGATTTTTTTTTTCATTTTCAATATTATTCAAGATCCAGCATTGAAAGTGTACGAAATTTTTGGAGTTTGACAATATTATAAATAAAGGGGTTGAACATATTTTTCAATTGAATGGATTGGTGGGATGATATTTAGCCCATTAAATTCAGTGAAAAACTCAATTTGCTTTTAAACTTTTTCATTACAATAGTCAAATTTTTATTTTTATTTTAAAAAAATTAGCTCACAGAGTCATTTTATTTTTGGTAAAACTTGCGAGAAAACATGTTTATTATTATTTTTTCATGTAAAGAGTCAAAACTTAAAAAAATAGCTTATAGTGTCATTGTTTTCATATACTCTTATTTATATATAATATCAGCAAAGGCATTTCCAGTTTTTCAACACTATAGAGTTTTCGGGTCCTCAATCTAATTTCTATTTTTTTTTATTTTTTATAATTATTTTAAAAGTATTGATTAACATCTTTAGCTTATTCAAATTAAATTGTATAATTTAATATTTTTATGGTTTTTCTTTTCTTCTATTCTAATTTTGTTGTTTTTTCTTTTTCCTTTTCAAGATCCCACATTGAAAATGTACAAAAATGTTGGAGTTTAACAACATTATAAATAAAGGGGTTAAACATTATTTTCAATTGAATGAATTGGTGGGTTTGTATTTAGCCCATTAAATTCAATGACAAACTCAATTTGCTTTTCAACTTTTTAATTTCAGTAGTCAATTTTTTAAATAAAAAAAAATTTAGCTCACGAGCCATTTAATTTTCATATACTCTTAATTATATAGTAAAATGGAATCTCGTGCATAGCACACAGTTATTAGGCTAGCGCGTGTGTGTGTATATATGTATTAAGAGTCTGTTTTCTGTTTTTTAGTTATATAATGTCACTTGTCACTTTTTTAGTATTTTATGTTTTTAATTAGTTATAAAACTTTTTTTTGGTGCAAAAAAATTGAATTATTTAATTAGTTATAAAACTTTTTTTTGTGCAAAAAAATTGAATTATTTATTTAAATTGGGGGAAGGGGGATTCAATCCCACGATATGCAGATTAAGTGCTACACCACATTGCCAGCCACTCTAGCAGATATTTGACAACTATTTTATTTAATTCTTTTAATGGAATGCTAATTTAAGTAAACTTTTCCACGATCTCTGACAAATCTAAACTACCAGTATTTTTGGTATGAAATAATAATCTACATTACATATATTATATTTCTTAATTATAAAATTCAAAACTCATCTCATACTATTAACCTCTTCTTTTATCATTATATTTTAGAAGTTTATAATAAATTTAACACTTTAAATTATTTTATAAAAAAAATCATTGGTTTAAAATATTTTTCCATAATCAATCTATATTTATATTACATAACATGTTTTCAAGTTTTAACCGATTAGAAATTTTCAAAACTCTAACCCAAATTTCTTGAATTTTCTAACTCTTAATTATTATACAAAAAGTTGATTGGTTGAGATAAATTTTGATTAATTAAATTAATTCAAAATTAATTATTATCTTAAAACAAATTTAAATATCAAATTACCTACCTAAATATCTCTACCATCCTAAATGTTTCCTCATAATCTTAAACACACTTTTCAGTTTTTAAACTCTCAATCTAATCTAAATTTTCTATATTAAATATTTTTCTAATTAATCTCAAATGTTGTGATTGGATAAGAAGATTTTAAATGTTTGAAATAAATCAAGAAAATATTAATTATTCCACTAGCACGAACTCCCGTATTTCTATCCCTCTCATCACGTTCTTTGCAAATACATAACCAATCCCTCACTTTTAATTTTTATTTTTTTATTAATCTCACATTGATTTATTGATTAGTAGTTTCAGTTAAATTCTGCTTCCCATCTTTTATTCAAATTCAAATACGATAAGAGTTAAATTAGTGTACCGAATCATTTAGTTTTTTTTTAAACCTGCAAACGTGCCTCCTCACTAAACCTTTTCCATTAAAAGAGTCAAAAAAATTTTAAAAAAAATTTAGTTGATCGAACGTTTAATTCTTATTGTATCATTAACTAAGTTGAAATTTGCCCAATGAATTGGAAAGACAGACTTTATAATTGCTTTTTAGAAGGTTCATATTAGACTTATTCAAATTAGATTATATATTTTAGTATTTTAAATGGTTTTTTTTATTTTTTCTATTCTAATTTTATTTTTTCAATATTATTCAAAATCGCACATCGAAGTTGTATGAAGTTTTTTTTTTTTAATTTGAAATCATTATAAATAAAGAGTTTGAGCATGATTTTCAATTGAATTAATTGGTTTAGTTGTTTTTTAGTCGTTAAAGTTTGGTGACAAACTTAACTTGCATTTATATTTTTTCATTCCAAAAGTAAAAGTTTTTGTTTTCAAAGAAAATTGGTTCACCTAACCATTTAGTTTTCTGTTGAACCCGCAAGCAAGCCTGCTCACTAAACGTTTTCATTAAAATGGTAAAAAAAAAATAAAGAGTAGTTAATAGAGTCATTTAATTCTTATCTCATTATTACCTGAATTGGAATTTCTCTAATGAATTTGACAGGTGGACTTTATTTGTTTTTCGGATAGTTCATATTCGACTAATTCAAATTAAATTATATATTTTAATATTTTTCCTATTCAAATCTTTTCTTTTACTTTTTTTCAATATTATTCAAGACCCCACATCAAAAGTGTATAAAGTTATTGAAATTTGACGACATTATAAATAAAGGTAATGAGTAGGATTTTTAATCAATAACTTTGTTGATTTACATTTTAGTCTATTAAATTGAGTGAAAAATCTACTTTTCTTTTTCGCTTTTTTATTTCAACAGTCAAAGTTTTTTCCAAAGAAAATTAGTTATCGAACCATTTAGTTTTCTGCTGAACCTGCATGCGAACTTCTCACCAATTTTTTTTTTTATTAAAAAAAAAAAAAAACTTTAGCTGATCGAGTCATTTAATTTTTATCGTGTCATTAAATGAGTTGTAATTTGCCCAATAAATTGGAGAGAAGTAGTTGATTTGTTTTTGGATTGTTCATTTAAACCGTTAATATATTTAATGTAGATTATTATTTCATACCAAATATACTGTTAGTTTAGATTTGTTAAAGATCGTGGAAAAATTTACTTAAATTAGAATTCTATTGAAATAATTAAGTAAAATAGTTGCCAACACTTGCCAGAGCAGCTGACAATGTGGTGTGACATTTGATGTTGTGGGATCGAATCCCTTTTCCCCCAATTTTAAATTAAATCCTAGAAAATGACACGTGACTCAAATTCTGAAAAAGGATTATGTAATATATACACACACACACACACACACACTAGCGTAATGACCCGTGATATGCACGGGCAAAAATTTAATTGTTAAGAAAATATTAAATAGTATGAAAGTGAAAAATGATAATCTACACTGATATTCTTTTTTGGTTTTTCAAACCTACTTATATAGAAGAAAAAAAAAATATAAGAATTTTGTATTTATATGCAAAATATAAATATAAAAAAAAAAAAAAAAAAAAAAAAAAAAAAAAAAAGATCTGGTAAGAGAAGAATATTTTTCAATGATTTCTCAAGGTCGGCGTTGTAAGTTTTCTTCTACCTTAATTTCAAACTTCAAAACATTTCTCATACTTTTAACCTCTTCTTTTATCATTATATTTAAGAAGTTTATAAAAATTTAACACTCTAATATGTACTTAATCATGCAAAGGTATAGGTTTAGAAAATATAGTGTCTTTCTTTTTTGTTTTTCGAAGTGCAATATTTTTTTTCAAAAACTACTACAATATGATAAATGAATATGCTATATGAAATCAAATACTTTTTTCTTTGTTTTCAGTTTCTCGAGTATAACTTCGATTCAAACAAAGGTAGCATTTTGATAATTAATGTATAGTCATACAAATGCATCCTTTTAACCACTTAGGAAAAGGCTGATGATGCATCATTAAGGCATAAGAAAAGACTGATAATTAAGGTACAGTCATACAAATGCATCTTTAAGGTGGATTTTTATTTTTATTTTTCTCTTTTTATGTATAAATGGAATTCATTTTTAGAATGTGGTTTGGTACTTTCTTATGTTGTATATTTTGTATTTTATTAACAGACACTTAGTTGAGTCACACGTAGTTGATAATTGAATCTTCATTTTGAGCAAGCTTCTGTGATATTTTTTAGCGCTTAGTTTTTTGTAAATTCGCCAAATTATGTATATTGAGACAATTGAAGGATGAACCCTATGTTTAAATTTCTTTTGGTGAAATCATATACTCTCTAATCTCTCTTGAATATGCAGGATAGTGTCACCATAGGGATCAACCTAGGCAAAGTTTTAATCATCTGGAATCTTTACCTATGCATCTGCCTGTGAATGACATACATAACATGTGCATATTTTCTTAGCTATCCTCATAGAACATTATTTGTTCTCTCATATATCAAATGTTTATTTTCTTATTCATTTTGTATGATAAAGTTTGTATTTAATTATATCATCATACTATCTAACTATATATATTACAAAATATGTTTTCAATTTTTAAGATTCTAATCTAATTTTTAACTTATTAAAATAATTATCTTAAAAATTCAAACATATCAGACTTTCATTAAATGTGAAAATTACATATACATATAAATCAATTCACTACAAGAGTGAAGACATTCAGTGACAACTGCTTTGTGACCATAAACCATTTTGTCACAAATAAAAGATTTATTATGACACAATATTATGTTGTCACTAGTATATGTACTAATTGTGACAACTTACATGTTTGTCACGGTTGTAGAGTTAATGGTGATGATTTAATGTCTTTCATAAGTAAGTTGTCACTATTACTATATTAATAGTGTCGTAATTTCTTTTATCACTGAAGTTTTGTCACTAATAGCATATATGCTTTGGCACCAATTATTTTTTGCGGTGATGAAACTTAATTATGACAAAATTTATTTTTCTCACTAGTGTTCCAATTTATTGTGACAAAAAGTGTTTTGTCACTCTACGTATGCCTTTCGGTGATGAAAATTTGTGACACTAAAGTTCATACAGTTAGTGTTAATTGAATGTGGTCAGAAATAATAGGTTTATTGTGACAAAACATGGATGGTTACTATTGTTTGTACTAGTGGTGACGACTTATTTGATTGTTACTACAGCAAATTGTGACGATTAGTCTTTTCCACAGTTAATTTGTCATTATTAATGTATTACTAGTGTCCTACTAATAATGTATTCATCATAATCAAATACATTTTTTCCTTCAATACTCATTGTATCAATAGTAAACGGATTTCCTTCAACGATTATTACATCTAAACATGATCTATGTTCAGGCACAAAATCATTATTGAGGAAACACAAGAGGGGGGGGGGGGGTGAATTGGGTTTTAACTAATCTTGTAAACTTTTTCGAATCTCTAAGCAATGATATTGTAAGTTTGAGCAAGATGATTAAAAGCAAAGTAAAACCCAATAACCAGACAAAGGATTTAGAGTGGTTCGATTCACTTAGAATCTACATCCGCTACCTTGAGCCGCATCCAAGGATTTCAACAACTTCACTAAGAAGAACTTTACACTTGTGGACAACTCACTTAGAGTTTTACACAACAACCACAAAACAAAACTCACTAAGAGCTTGCCCACACTAAGTAGGACTTTTACAACAATTACCCTATCACTAAGAAAGGGAATTAAGATGAATAAAGAACAAGATAAATCACTCTTCTAAGTGAGAAAGATATACCTTTGAAGTACAAGAAGTTTAGCTCTTTAGAACATAGGAAGCACACTCTTTGTCTTGCTTTAGAAAGATTGCTCTTGAATGATTTAGATCATAGAAATGAAGAGCATTTACTTTGTGAGTGTTTAGACTTGATAAGAAATCAATGTAAATTGTATGTCCAATTCTATTGAATCATTCTCAGCTTTAGAGTATATATACATTTCAAATTTGGCTGAAAAACGACTCTTTAACGGTCAAAAAACGGCTAGTTCAACACAGAGTTCGGTTGACCGAACACGAGTTCGGATCCACTTTAGCCAATCTCGGTCGACCGAGATGCCCCATAGGTCGACCGACCTCTGTCTTGCAAATTCTCTGTTTTGCCTCGGTTGATCTGAGGTAAACTCGGATGATCCGACCTCTGAGCTGATTTTTCACACATTTTGAAATCTTTTGAAGTCTTTTGAAGTCTAAAAGGTTTTCCCAAAAGTTAATAAGTAAGAACACTTGGAAAACCATTTTAACGGATTTAGACTTAGAAAAACAAAGGCTTTTAAGATACGAACACATTTAAGAATCATTTCGAAAACTAAACCTTTTGAAAACGTGTTTATGAAAACATGCAAGACTAGAGTGTAGAGCTTATGTTCATAAGAGCATTGGTTAGAGCTTATAAGATAACGACTAAAAACGACAAAGCTAATCTAACCAAACCTAAGTCTTCAATCTTCAATCTTGAAAGATAAGCCTTGAATATAACTTTGAATCTTGATACCAATGGCTTGATTGAAGTACTTAGAGTTTCCATAATGAGTTCCGATATTCTATCACAAAGATTAAGATCATTAGACACAACATTAAAAGTTTGTCCAATATCAAAAACTGAGTTTGTTCGCCCTTAGGGCTTACAATCTCCCCCTTTTTGATTATGACAAACTTTTATGTAATAAGATAGAATATGGACAAAATTACGAACAAGGAAGCATGAGGAAGCATGGCAAAAAGATCTTAGAACAAATAAGAGCAAAGACTAATGCTTTCAAGATAAACCAATGAAGACTAAAGCACTAGCATGATAACTTCTTTTTGCCAAATGCATCTAGGGACTCTTAGAAGAGCCCTATTTCCCAACCTACCTCATTTCCTCCTTCCTTCCATTAAATATGTTTTGAGACATAAGATATATAAAAAGCTCCCCCTCAAAACATGCCGGAAAGGATAAAAAACATGATTAATACACAAAGATTAATACACCATTTTAGCAAGATTAATACACTATTTTTCTCCCCCTTTGGCATAATCAAAAAGACTTCAAACTCCAAAGATATAAGGGTGTACTTGCAAAACATAAACAGTTCATAGCACAAGCAAAGTTAATACACCAATTTTCTGAAGAATGATCTTTTTGAATAAGCTTGGTTGATTTCTAAATACAAAGAGTCCATAATGACACACAAATCTAAAGATGGTCATTTATGGTCCAAAAAGAATATCAACCTAAGCTAAAAACAAAGGAGATAAGGAATATAACCTTTAAGAACAATCTCCCCGTTTATCAAACATACGATGTTAGCTATTTGAGATAAAACCAAGTATGATACCAATTGACCAATTGTAAAACATGATACCAATTGTAAATATAGCCAATTGTAAAACATGTTTGAAAATATAGCTAACAAAGTACTAGTGGAAGTGATACCATGAATTCATAAGTTAAGCACATGTATCACAACCAAAAGAAGTAGAGGAAGTGTAAGATAACACTTGGAGTACATTCCTCTAACAAGTTAATGGTTAGTTAAATGAGTGTAACAACTCTTAAAGTGATACTAACCAAAAACTATAATGAGATCACAAAGGATAAGAGAATGAAGAATAAGATCTCAAAGTTATTAAGGGAGAGTATATGTGATACCAATTAAAGACATAAACATTTATAACACATATAACTTCCAAAATAACTTACACAAGTTGGCTATAAGATATAAAAGATGAAAGGCAAGCCAACAAGTGATGTGATGATGTAAAATAAGACAATTTAGCATACATCACATATTTAGTTTACATCCTAAGTCAAGCATCTAGACGATCAACCAAATAAGATTAATGCTATAAACTTGAATATAAACACAACCCCTATATGCAATGAAGATCAAGTAAAAACTGAGCATAGCATATACAAACTCCCCCAAGGTATAAAACACTACATAATAGAGGGGAGGGGGTTTGTTAAAAGGAGATTTCATCACAAAGATCAAATCATTAAGCTCTCTAATAACATGCTCAAAAACAATCAAAACATATGAAGAGCAAGCATGTTAAAAAATCTCCAAGGTGCCCATTTCAAAAATAATTGATACATGATATGGAAAGTAAGATCAATCATTGTTTAAGGAAATGAAAGAGATTGAGTTTAGCAATATCTCATTGAATTTGATGAATGCTTTTGCACTTTGAGTTCCTTCAATGAGTTCCTTGAGCTTCTCAATCTTCTTTGCATGACAAGTGTAGAGTCATCAATGATGGGTGACTTTTCTTTTCTTGATGAACCCTCTACAATCTTGTAATCCTTAGCATTTGACTCTTTTCTTTGAGTCTTAGCTCACTTGTGCCATTCCTTGTAGTTCAAATCTTCTTCTTGAAGCTTAGAACTCTTTGTTACCTACAAGGAATTCTTGAGAACAAATATGGTATCTTTTTAAAGGTCCTTCATGATTAACTCAATATCTCAAGTAACACATATATGCATAAGGATCATTGCAAATCAAAAACCAAGACAACTAGATGGATTCTTAATTGAATAATACATGACAAAACAAGAATCAATCAAGTTGCATATGCTACAACTCATAGATACCTTAGCTAAATAAACATGGATAATAAAGAACATGCTAAAGGTTATCTATATGATTATAACATTCAAGAATGTGAGATGCAACATCTATAAGAGCAAGCATGTATATATATCAAAAACACTTAAACACATTAATTACAGTGTTAAGAGAAGGTGATTTTGATACCTTTGCTTTCTTACCAAGTGATGAAGACATTATATTGACACTTTGGCTCTTGTCATCACTTGATGCTTTGCTCTTTGTATCTAACTAACTTGGTTCTCCAATTTATTAACATTTGAACTTTGAGAATCCAAGTGTTAAGGAGTGCTTTTGAATTTCTTCTTTTGGCACATCTCCTTTGACTTCTCCCCAATGCCACTTCTCTTCGAATCAAGTCCATTGAAGCTTTGTGGCATACATCTAACTTATAAGAACCTATAAGATCAAGGGAAGAGTAGCTTTTTGGTACCCACATATGTTTGGGTCCATGGGGGGTTAGTTGAAATACGTTTAACTTTCCAAATAGTTTTTACCCCTTTTTCAATCTTCTTCTTAACATGGCATCTAGCAATAGTATGACCATGTTTTCCACAATATGTGCAACAAATGTGTGGCTTAGAAGAATTGTGAACATGCTCATGATATCTAATTTGCCTATGTGAGGTACTAGCATGCACAAAGTGATTTTTAGGCAACTTATAAGAGCTAGCATGATCAATGTGATTAGCATTTTAACCAAGACCATGTTTATCATGTGAAGCACATTGCAAACCAAGAATTTGATCAAGATTTTTCTTACCCTTTGTAAAGTTTTCAACAAGAAGGGTAAGATCTTTAACTTTGTTCTCTAAAAGATCAAATTCAACAAGTTTGAGTTCAAGAGATGTCAATTTATCATAGGTTTCTAGGTACTTTAATGATGAAGTGTTGCAAGTAGAAATAAGCTTTTCTTTTTCAATTTTCATGCAATCAACATCATCACATAGCTTTTTATTCTCACTAGACAACCTAGATTTATCTTCAAGCAAAGATTCAATTTTAAGCTTCATGTCTTTGTTTTGCTTTGCACATTTTTTCAATTGATCATACATGTCACATAAAAGCTCATTAGGATCATCCTCATCATCATCATAAGAAATTGAAGTGGAGGGAGAAGGATGTACCTCATTATCAAATGCCATAAGACATGTGTGATCATATTCTTCTTGATCATCATCACTTTCTTCTTCATCCCAAAGGCTTAGCAAGTTCTTTGAGTTTTTGAGATTGAAAAACAATTTCTCTACTTCTTCTTTATTGATGATGGACTCAAGATCACTACCCTTTGTAGAACCATTTTTCTTTATCTTCATCTCAAAGGCGAGTAGTGAGCCAAGAAGTTCCTCCGTTGAATAGGTCTTTAAATTCTTGGATTCTTCAATGGCAAGGGCTTTATTATCCCAACTTTTAGGAAGAGAATTGAGAATCTTCCTATTCATTTCACCCATGGTGTACTCTTTGCCATAATACTTCAAGCCATTTATCATATTTGTGAATCTTGTGCTCATCTCATTTATTGACTCATTTGGCTTCATGGAGAAGAGCTCATATTTTCTAACAAGCAAATTTAACTTGGACTCCTTGATTTGATTTGTGCCTTCATGAGTAACTTCAAGCATTTTCCACATGGAGTGTGCGGATTTTCTTCCAATGACACGATTGTACTCATCTTGACTTAAGGCACAACTAAGGATGTTCATTGCCTTGTAATTTTGAGTCATCTTCTTGGACTCAAACTCATTTAACTCATTGTCCGGCTTTGGCACTTGAACACCATCCACCATTTTCATAGGCACATATGGACCATCTTCAAATATATGCCATAAAGAATAATCTATTGAGCACACATATATCTTGAAACGTTCCTTCCAAGCCTCATAATTATTTCCATCAAAAAATGGTGGCCAATTGGTGGAAGACCCCTCTAAGTAGGCTAATGCGGAATTACCGGCCATAATCTTTACTTCAAGAGGTTAAGCTAAAAATGAAGACGAGGCTCTGATACCAATTGAGGAAACACAAGAGGGGGGAGGGGGGTGAATTGGGTTTTAACTAATCTTGTAAACTTTTTCGAATCTCTAAGCAATGCTATTGTAAGTTTGAGCAAGATGATTAAAAGCAAAGTAAAACCCAATAACAAGACAAAGGATTTAGAGTGGTTCGATTCACTTAGAATCTACATCCGCTACCTTGAGCCGCACCCAAGGATTTCAACAACTTCATTAAGAAGAACTTTACACTTGTGGACAACTCACTAAGAGTTTTACACAACAACCACAAAACAAAACTCACTAAGAGCTTACCCACACTAAGTAGGACTTTTACAACAATTACCCTATCACTAAGAAAGGGAATTAAGATGAATAAAGAACAAGATAAATCACTCTTCTAAGTGAGAAATATATACCTTTGAAGTACAAGAAGTTTAGCTCTTTAGAACATAGGAAGCACACTCTTTGTCTTGCTTTAGAAAGATTGCTCTTGAATGATTTAGATCATAGAAATGAAGAGCATTTACTTTGTGAGTGTTTAGACTTGATAAGAAATCAATGTAAATTGTATGTCCAAGTCTATTGAATCATTCTCAGCTTTAGAGTATATATACATTTCAAATTTGGCTGAAAAACGACTCTTTAACGGTCAAAAAACGGCTAGTTCAACACAGAGTTCGGTTGACCGAACACGAGTTCGGATTTAGCCAATCTCGGTCGATCGACCTCTGTCTTGCAAATTCTCTGTTTTGCCTCGGTTGATCCGAGGTAAACTCGGATGATCCGACCTCTGAGCTGATTTTTCACACATTTTGAAATCTTTTGAAGTCTTTTGAAGTCTAAAAGGTTTTCCCAAAAGTTAATAAGTAAGAACACTTGGAAAACCATTTTAACGGATTTAGACTTAGAAAAACAAAGGCTTTTAAGATACGAACACATTTAAGAATCATTTCGAAAACTAAGCCTTTTGAAAACGTGTTTATGAAAACATGCAAGACTAGAGTGTAGAGCTTATGTTCATAAGAGCATTGGTTAGAGCTTATAAGATAACGACTAAAAACGACAAAGCTAATCTAACCAAACCTAAGTCTTCAATCTTCAATCTTGAAAGATAAGCCTTGAATATAACTTTGAATCTTGATACCAATGGCTTGATTGAAGTACTTAGAGCTTCCATAATGAGTTCCGATATTCTATCACAAAGATTAAGATCATTAGACACAACATTAAAAGTTTGTCCAATATCAAAAACTGAGTTTGTTCGCCCTTAGGGCTTACAATTATTGTCATCTATACACTAACAAAAATACCTTTTAGTACGAAAATTTTCGTGACAAAGATATTCTCATCACCAAAGTTCTTTCTTTCCTAACGAAAATGACTTCGTCACGAATAATGACATTTTCTAAAGAAAATCTATATTCGTCACAAAAAAGTAGTTTCATCGTCACTAAATTTCGAACAATTGTGATGAAGACAAATTTTCATCACGATGGGTATGCCTTTTGGTTAGGAAAATGTCTTTGTCAGGAAAAGTTCCGTTCTAAAAAGTATTTTTTTCTTTTATAATATATAGTTTGTATATGATGTAGTTTTAGCGTTATTCTCCTCTCACGGTGAATGTATATTTTTTTAAAACGAAAAAGGGAAAGTGGCATTGCAACAGAAACTGAGTGAAATAAAAATATATATTTTTTTTTTTTGTAAAAAAAAAAAAATAGTATAAATATACAGGTATATATTCTATAATTTTAGTTTTATACTATTTTTTAATAATACATTAAATTTATTACTAAAAAATAGTATCCATATAGAATAAATTTATTCATATTTCGACAACAATTCCATACATAAATACATAGATCATGTTTTTGAAATATATGTTGAAAGAAAAATTAAATACATTTAATTATTTAAAATTTAATGAGGGTGTATTAATTTGATTCATAAAGAAAATAAAACCAAAGAGAAATTTAAGTAAGTAAAGGTTCAAAATCAAAAACTCTATTATGATAAATATAATAGGAGAAATAGCAATTAACAATTGATCAACTAGCCCAGTGGCCCAACACACGACATACATATGGGAGGTCGTGTAGTCAATTCTCATCCCTTTGAGTTTGGGGATACTTTATTCAAATTATTCAAAGATGTCTTGACTTTGCAGTTAATGGAGAGACTTTATTCTACATTATTCAAAGGTGCTGACTTTGTGGCTCGACTCGGCTCGGTTCGGCTCTGCTGGGGAGTGGGTCATCTCGGTCGTAATAAATATACAGTGAAAAATATTTGTAACAATAATTACATTTTTTGTGACTAAACTCGGTCGACACTATTTCAAAATAATTAGTTACGAATTAGTTGTCACTGATATGAGTAGTATGTGTGACAAACATTTGGCAACTATTAACAAGTATTTTTGTATCAACGATGTCGTCACTATAAATATAAATATGCGACGACTTAATTCGTCACAATTGACTTCTTTTTGCGTAAAAAATATTGTCACACATATTTGCGCTTGGGGCAATGACGCAGCTAGTGAGGTACTAACCGAGGCGCGTCTATTGGTGGTTGAAAACTATTTTCAAACCTCCTCTTTGGCCTGGGCTTGTCTCAGTGCTATTGAGAATTTATGGAAGGGGTCCCTTAGGGGTAAAGCCCTAAAAAAAAGAAAAAAAAATATTGTCACACATATTTATATTTGTTGTGACCACTTTTTAGTCACTTATTGTAAAGTTTTTTGTGAAGAAAATTTAGTCACAGAAACATTGAGTAATTGTGACCAATCACAAAATGTGCAATTATTTGAATGTGATTGAGGGGGGAGTTATGGAAGGAATTCCTGCAGTTTTGGGGGTTACCAAAATTGAGATAGGAAAGAAAAAGAAGGAAAAGTGAGAAGAGAATTTATGGGCAGAACTTTGAGAGGGTAAACGACATCCGTTTGGAACAATCTTTATATCGTTTCGAAGGTATTCGAAAGACCTATGCATGAGCGTAAACGGGTGTGAATCGGAATTCGGAGCGAGAAGTTATAGCACCGGGAGCGGGGCTGGTATTGCTGATTTCGGATGTTTTCCTTCTAGTTGTGTATTTTACTTTCGTAAGAGGTAATGATCCTACACTTCTGTATTTTCATTCATAATACTCCTTTATACGTTGATTATGAGCATGAACTGTTTAATCATGATTTCATGCATAAAACGGATACAGTATTGGTTATAATTGTGAATTATGTGGTTGGTCGTCAATTTCGTGTATAATATGTTTTAGGTTATTGTAATTGTTGTTATATGCTGCCTCAATTGCTCAATTTTTAATTGTTACCTTTAATTGACAATTGGGTCGTTTGGTTTTGTCTATTTGGAAGTATCGGGATTGCCGTCTATTTGATAATGTCATTGTCGTCTATTTTATTTGGTCAATCGAGTCGTCGCCCCATTTCGAGCTCTTGTCTAGGATCAATTGATTAGTAGGATTCATTCATTTTATATAATGTGATGTGTTGATCCCGGGAGATCATGTGAATGTGAACTTTTGGGCCTTAACCCGATGTGGACTATCATTGGGAATGTAAACGATTTTGTGGAGTTCAAGGTGATGGATTATGATACAATGTAAGAATGAAACCTTAAACTCTGGACCCTTAGTTCGGGGAATCATACTGAACCCATATGTATGAACTTTTTGGATGTCCTAGTTTGGACTATAACTAGGACTGTTACAGTTAGGGGTGTCTGAACCCGGCTCACATAGCTCGAAATATACGAGCGTGAGCTTAAGTGAGCCGAGTGTGAGCTTAATATTCAAGTTCGAATTTTATGTGAGCTGAGCGTGAGCTTGACCCTGCTCAGCCCGGTTAAAGCTCGCACCCGAATAAGAATAATTTAATTATATATTATGTAATATTATATGTCTAATTAAAAAGAAGAAGACATATAAAAACTGGTGACAAAACACATCGTTTCTTTGTCTATGTTGTATGGATATTTTTTTTTAACAGTTGATCTATGGTTATCTTTTTATTGGTTTATCTTGCTATAGGAATTAAGTATCATTGTATTGTGTATCATTGTATTCTCATTAGAATTTAGTCTCATGGCCATTGTATTTTAGTATTCTTTCTAAATGATTTTTTTTTTTTTTTTTTGCTAATATAAATTTAGCTCATAAGCTAGCTCGAGCTCACATTAAAAATGTGAGCTGAAAGTTTGTGAGCTTTTCCGGGCTGAGCGTGAGCTGAGCTTTCCAATTTTTATGTGAGCTGGGCGTGAACCACGCCAAGCTCGGCTCACATAGCTCGATTGACACCCCTAGTTACAGTTACAGTTATTGTTAGTTAGTCGTGATTAGATAATCGTGTGTACCGTATGGGCAAAGCATGATGCTTGTCGTGCATTCAGTTGTGTAAGTGTTTAGACATGAGGAATATGGTTGTTTGGCTTAATTGTTGTTCTTGTTTTGGTCTTATTTGTTATGTGGTTTGAGTCAAAAATCAGTATTTTTGGGGCTGCGATTGGGAAAGTGCAGAAATGTACTTTCTTTTGTTAATTTACATTGTTTTTTGCCTTGACTGAATCTCACCAGTCGACCGGACCTTCAATCTATCGTCCGACGAAACTACTGGGCCTAATCTCGGGCGACGAGTAGAGGATTTCGATCGACCGTGATGAAAATCCCATCTATTGGGGTTGCTGCAGTTGACCGAGCTTTGCCTTCTCTCTAGCCAGACTTGTGGGACAAAGTTTCTGTCCTGATCTCGGATGACCACCGCTAGCCCGGACCTCAGTCTAGGTCGATTGAAGGGTCATTGTGAGTGGTGTGTGTACCGTTTCGTTCGGTCTTCAAGGTTAGTGTGATGTGGATTTAGTGTAGTGTTCTGAGAGTATCGTGCTATGATTTGTGGTTTGTGTTGTCTCAAGTGTACTTTCAAATGGGTTTTGGGAATGGGAAACTATTTTGTGTCTTATCTGATGCTTCATCTCAGGGGTCATACGATCCTTACTGAGCTTCGCAGATCAGCCTTTTCCCTTTTCTTATTTTGCAGATGATGATGGTGCTGAGCCATACGAGGAGTGACTTCATAATCTACTTAGTTAACGAACACTTAGTTTTATTTCAGTTTATTTCATTCAATCTCTTTACTTCATTTATGTAATGTTGAACTATTTCTATTATGTATTTTTTCCGCTGCTGCACTTTATAATTGTCGGATTTTAATATCATAATGAATTCCATTTTTAGTAACTCTATTGTGGGATTTGGTGTTTCATTATCCAATGAAATACTTACATATCACCATTCCGGTTATGGGGTGCGATATAAGTGGTATCAGACCAGGTCAAACCTTAGGGTTAAAACATGTAATGAACTTAGGAAACACAAAACATAATGTGAGATGTGTAATGGGTAGATACATATGTTACCTTTACGTGTCATGTTGTGTTATTCTTTTTGCTATGACAGACCATGTTATACTTGTCTTTGCTTCACATGTTCAACTTGTTAATTGCTTTATCGCTTATTTATTTGTTATATTACTTGTGGGAGTGGATAAAGATAGACCCAAATTAAGGAAGCAGTGATGATTATGACTTGCCAATAGGGTAAATGGGTGGGAGCCAATAGTATGTTGGGTCGTCTAGTCAGCAACAGACAGAGGTTCCTCCACCACATAATCAGAATGAGGGAGCTAGGTTTGTGACACCACCACCACCACCATATAATCCAGCACATCCACCACCAAAATATAATATTCCTCCTCCACCACCATACAATGTTCCTCCACAATACAATTTACCACAACCACCTCCACCAGCGCAGACTTGGTTGGAAGAAATAGAGCAGCATTTTTACATCATGAGAGTGCCCGAAAATATGAAAGCCGACGTGGTGGTACTTTTCCTAACTTCGGAAGCATCGAAATGGTGGAAGGGTGTGGGGGCCTGTTTATGCACAAGGCGGGCCTATCACTTGGGACATATTAAAGGAAGACTTTCTAGACCAAGTATTTCCCCAGACATTCAAGATGGCTCGTCAGAATGAGTTCTTCCATTTGAGTTAGACGGAGGGGATGTTTGTTTCGACTTATGCTAGAAAGTTCAACAGATTGGGGATGTATGCATCTGCTATTATCCAATATAGAGAGATGAAGACCTAGAGGTTTGTATTAAGGGGAGATTGTCAGGGTACCGTTCTACTGCCTATATGGACGTGTATCAAAGGAGTTTGGATGTTGAAGAATAGTTCTGAACAAACAATGCAGATAGGAAGATGCTACTTTTTAGTTATGTCAGAAGGTTCTCGTCCTAATTCAGCTAATCCTTTGGCTAGGAAGAAGTTCGCTCCCACATTAGGACCAACCAACACCTTTAGGCTAGTGGTAAGGATGGAAGCTAACTTGACTAGGATTGGGGGACCCATATAGGCACCAAGTGCTACTCAACCTTCAGGGTTATGTGAGAGATTTGTTAGAAGTCATTCGGGGGGGGGACTACAGATGGGTAACTGGGGCTTTAATCAGATGTGGTAAGATGGGACACCGGGTTAGCCAGTGTACATCGACGCTACCAGTTACGGGTCAGACGTTTGGGACTGCACAGAAAATGGGAGACAACAGGCCAATGCCTAATGCTAGGGGTCTTTGCCTTAACTCAATAGGAGGCGGGGAACACTTCTGATGTAGTGACAGGTACGCTACTCATCAACTCCATACCTGCTTATGTGCTCTTTGATTGTGGAGCCACCCACTCCTTTGTATCTCGTAGGTTTTCTAAAATTCTTAAGACCTCACATATTAGTATTTTGAATACCTATAGAGTTATGGTTCCTAGTGGAATTTTTTTAGAGTCTAACTTAGTTCATAAAGGTGCCGAGTAGAGATAGATTCGAGGGTGCTTGAGGCAGACCTTATTCAGCTTTAGATGGTCGACTTTGACGTTATGTTAGGTATGTATTGGGTATACAAACATCATGCCTTAGTTGACTACCGAGAGAGGAAATTCAGTTTTTTACTGAGATCGGGAATGTTGGAGTTTCAAGGGTCTGATAAGAAGAGAAGTAGTCGGAGTATGGCGATTATCTTGGCGATGAAAGCGAGAAAGTGCATCAAGAAGGGCCGTGAGGCTTTCCTAGCATACGTAGTGGCGAAGGATGATAATGAAGTTCGACTTGAGAATGTTCTTATAGTTAAGAAGTTTGAAGATGTCTTTCCCGAAGATTTGTCGGGAATTCCACCAGCACGAGAGATTATTTTTGAGATTTTATTGCAACTCGATGCGGAGCCTATCTCTAAGGCCCCGTATCAAATGACACCAACGGAGTTGAAGGAGTTGCAGGCTCAACTCCAAGAGCTACTTGATAAGAAGTTCATGAGACCGAGCATTTCACCTTAGGGAGCTCGGTTTTGATTGTGAAGAAGAAAGACGGTAGTATGTGGTTGTTTATCGACTACCGGGAGTTGAATAAGATAACGATCAAGAATTGATACCCTCTATCTCATATCGATGACTTGTTTTACCAGTTGAATAGGCGAAGGTGTTTTCGAAGATTGATTTGAGGTCTGGTTACCATCAGTTAAGGATTAAACCAGAGGACATCCCGAAAAGTGCCTTTAGAACCCGGTACAGGCACTACAAGTTCCTTGTTATACTGTTTAGAATGACCAACGCACCTGCGGCTTTCATAGACTTGATGAACAGAGTCTTTCGGGACCGTTTAGATAAGTTCATGGTGGTTTTTTTATTGACGACTTCTTGATTTACTCACCGTCGGATGAAGCACACGGAGTACACTTGAGGTTAGCATTGGAGATTTTGAGGAAGGAGAAGATATACGCTAAATTCAGCAAGTGTCAGCTTTGGTTGAGAAGTATTACGTTTTTGGTTCTCTTCGAAGGCGGATTCCAAAGACATTAGAGGATGTTGCTTGCTCATTAAGGTACAATTGTAATTACCTCGGTTTAATTTTTAACCTCCTAATATTTTGAAATTAATTTTTCAATTTGTTAATTGATTATGTTTCGGATTTCTATAGTTGTGGGCATGGGAGCTTCTAGCCATTTTTCTCCTTGTAAATCGGGGCGTCCCTGTAAAGTATGTTCCCGCGGGGTTGCATTTGGGGCAAGATGGATGGTATGTTTTTTTTTATTAAAATATTTGTTATCTGTGAATATACTTTTATTTGTATAGTTTATGTGGGTACTATACCCCGACCGAATTGACAGATGCCTCGGTGGCTTAGGAGGCACGGTTTCGGGACATTGTGGGTGCCCAGGTTCCGTTGATATGCTTTGACATTGTGGAGTATCACTTTCCCGATAGAGTCCTGAGGCAATTTGGATGTAACCAGCTTGTACCAGAAGAAGCTGAGACTCGCGGAATTGTTCAGCGTTTTGATCTCCACAAGGTAAAATTTGTGTAAAATAAGAACTGGTTTGCATACCATGAGTAGTAGTGCAAGACTGTGAGGAAAAAGAAATGAGCATTTCGTCGAGGGTGTTCCTCTATCGACGCATACAGTTTTTGTGCCTCGCGATGATTACATGTCGTGGTACAAGTTCATTAGCGTCCTTCTTATACATAACCCCCAAAGTAGGAACCCGTCGAACCTTTCAAGGGGATTTCAATCGACCGCCTCTCTTAGCCCAAAGGGCAAAGTGATCAATCTTGTTTTGATGATAACGAACCATTGATAGTTCTAATATTTTTGTGAGCATGTTCTTAATGATGGGATCCTTAGCACTCAACCAACATTGATGAAAACGGTAAGTTAGCTTCTTGTGTACAACCAAATGTATAAACATACACACAAGAAAGCTACACTTTGCAAGACTCCATAGAACAAGCATGAAGTCAATCCACATGCTATGGAAGTACTTGCAAAGTCAAGAAGAAGGAAGATCAACATGTCTTGAGCTACTCAATCCAAAAGAATAATCAAGTGGTATGCTCTTTTACAAGAAGAAGTGTGAAACCCAATACACTACAACTCAAGATTGCTATAGAACTTCATCACTTAAGAAGATGTTGATCAAAGGCTTCAAGTCAAAGCTCCTAGAAGATTTCATCTACAAGACTTGAAGACCTCCAAGAAGATTAGTCTAGTCTACATATGTATATTCTTTGTGACTAATCTTCCTTTGAGAATACTAGGATAAATAAATGTTTAAAGATCAACTATGCATGTTTTCAAAACCTCATTTTTACATTGTTCAAATTCTTTGAAAAGGTTTTTAAAAACTTAGATAAGTGTTGGTCAATGCCTAAGTATTTTATAATGTGTTTTATATCTTTACAAAACACTTGGGCATGTGCATGAGAACATTGGAAACTTAACTAAGTGTAAAAACAACTTTGGGACTGATCTCCGGTCGACCTAGGCCTAGCCTCGGAAGACAAGTGATGTCTGGTCGACCGACCTGTTGAATCGGTCGACCAATGAGTTTTTGTCCTTATTCGAGTTTTGAATGTTCCAATGCTCCAACTGCTGTATTATATCCGGACGACCGATATACTAGGTAGGTCAACAGACATTTGCTTTGGTAGACCTGACCACTGAATTGCGGTTGACCGAGATATAGACAGAGGGCCTTTAACCTTTGATTTAAGGCAGTTCGATCGACCTACTGTCTAGTAGCGGTCAGTCGGAGTTGTCGTTTCAAGGCCAAAATTATAGCCGTTGTGACCAAATTTGCTTGTATTTTCTAGCCCTATAAATAGCTTTTAAAGCTGAATTTTACACAACTATTGAAGCCACAAAAAGGCATAACCTTTACACTTCATAAATAAGCAAAGAAACACTTTTGAGCTTCATCTCCAAGTCATTCAAAATCATATTTGAGTTAGGCTTAAACTTCATCTATCTCTTCTATTCTCAAAGAGTGAATAGAGCTTCATTTGTAAATACATTCGAAGAGGAAATTTTTGTAGTGAGCTTAAATTGTAAAGTCTCATTTGAAAGAAACTAGTTACCCATATTCTCATTTGTTGAGACCTAGTTCTTTGTGAACTAGTTAAAATCTCTTTGTGAGCTTCACTCTTCGTGAGTGTTTTGCATAGTCCTATGAGTAGGCAAAAGTCCTCTTTGTGAGACAAATGAATCTCTTAGTGATATCGGTTCTTTGTGAGCCAAACACTCGTTATGAGTGTAGTCTTCCACTACAAGAAAACTGTGTAACAGGGACGGACATTTCCGTCGCTAATCCGTCACTAACCTCAGTTTAGCGACCGATTACCGACCGAATGACGTGGTCGTGTATTTTTCGTCGCTAAGCAAAATACAGACCGAATACCGACGAACAAAATAGCAACCGAATATTAGGTCGGTAAATAGCGACCGAATGGTCAACATTGTTGACTTTTGACTTTGACTGGGCAACGACCGAATACCGACGGAATATCTAGCGACCGAATATTAGGTCACTATTTACCGACCGAATACCGACCGAATGGTCAACATTGTTGACTTTTGACTTTGACTTGGTAACGACCGAATACCGACGGATAATTAGCAACGGAAAAGAGGGTCACCATATACCGACCGAATACCGACCGAATGGTCAACATTGTTGACTTTTGACTTTGACTGAGTAACGACCGAATACCGACGGATAATTAGCAAAGGAAAAGCAGGTCACCATATAGAGACCGAATACCGACGGTCTGGTCAACATTGTCGATATTTGACTTGACCCGAGAGCGACCGAATAGCGACTGGATACTTAGTAACGGAAAAGAGGGTCACCATATAGCGATCGAATACCGACGGTATTTACCAGTCAGCTAAATTGTTGGTATTTAAAAAAAAATTGAATTTAATTAAATCCCTATTACAGAACACAGCAGCAATAACCAAAATGCTAATAACCAAAATGCTCACAACCAAAATGCTCACAATCAATTCTCATTACATTAAATACTCACAATCAAAGTGCAAACTTCTTATTACAACACTCACAATCAAAGTGCACATTTTGACTGACAACACTCACAATCATAGTGTGCACATTACATTACAACTCACAATCAAAGTGTACACATTACATTACAAAGCTCACATTCAAAGTGCACACTTTGAATTATCAAAACTCACAATCAAAGTGTGCACATTACATTGCAACACTCACATTCAAAGTAATTTATTTCATTTATCAAAACTTACAATCAAAGTGTGCATTTCTCATAAACTCCTTGATGTCATTCATATGCATATCCTTGAAAATGCATGAGTTGCAATCTGCAAAATTTAAGAATCAAATTATTATGACAATAAAATTTCTACTTTGAATTATGTTAAAAAGTTATACAATATGACAATTAATTTATTATAATAAAATACCAAAAAAACAACAACAAATATGACTCACTTTCAATATGTGGAATTCCAAGAGAAGTGAGAAATCTTAATCATTGTAAATCATCATCGGTCATTAATTCATCCTCTTCTTCGAATTGTCATCTCCCCGACATAATTTCATCATCGTCATCGCCATCATCTTCATAACCACGGCTCGCATCGGGCACAAGTACAACTTCAATTGCCCTCGACCGATGTGCAAGTTGACCAACTTCAGTAATAGTTGGATCAATGCGACCGGTATCCTCCTCGCGTACTTCGTCCCCGATACGGTACCGAACACCGAGAACGCCAAATAGACGTGGTTTGGAACGACATACGCCCAACCAATCAGCTCCTAGATGATGTCTTACTACCCGGATAAGGTGTGTAGTAGACTTGTTGACATTGGGAAGCAAATACAAATGGATCGTAACCCCGGTAGGTTCTTTTCCTATGGATTTCTACAAGTTTATATTGAGGATGCACTCTTAAACCTCGATTTGGAGTAGAATCAAACCAGTCGCATTTGAAAAGAATAATTTTTTGGTCAGGTATTCCAGCAAGTTCAACCTCAATTACTTGCTTCAACTCACCGTAATAATCTCCTTTAACCCATACCCCTGCTGTTTGTCGCTCCTTTTCCATCGCTATGGGCTTTGGTGTGAAATCTATAACCGTTAACATAGTAACCGTGTATGACATCACTCTCCTTGACTGGGCCCCAAGACAAATTTTTTCAACAAAATTTCGAATCTTCCCCGAAGGCTATGTATCCGTTGAGCAATAAAAGTTAAATTATTTTAATTATGCATTCTTATTACAAGTACATTTCTACACAATACCAACTTACATGAGTTCCAAACCATTTGGAAAAATCATTATAAACCCGACTTTGAAGTTCTTCCTCCGTTATCTCAAGTGGGTTCGTTCATTTACTTGACTAACAAATTTCCCGAGTTACAAATTAAATGACAATATTATTATTTGGCCACTTTTAATTATATAACAAAAATGAAGCAAATAGATAAGTTTACTTTCATCGAAGATATGGTTCGACCTCTTCACAATTCATTAGGATATAATTCATTGCTATTTTATAATCTTTATCGCTTAATAAAATCCTTTCTTTTTTTCCAAATGATCTTCCGGGTAAGTTGCAAATTGATAATACATCCGGTCCGCTAATCTCGCCTTCACCATCATTTCGCCCAATGGTTGTAACTCTCGCTTTTCACGTGGGGTTCGAAATAATAGCTAAAAAAACGTAGCAGCCTTCTTCGACCAAGTATGCATTGCAAATTGACCCCTCAACTCTAGCCTTGTTCTTTATCTTCTTTTTTCGATGGTGCAAGTATCTAATTAAAACATATGTAGTTAATCACATTGTAAATACGTACATGAAAAAATATAATACAAAGATGAGATAACTTAAGACAATGGTTGTTACCTCTCGAATGGGTACATCCACCTAAACCTGCATCGGGCCACCAACCTCGCTTCGTACGTGAAGGTGAATCGGCAAGTGTTCCATCACATCAAAAAATCCCTGAGGAAATATTCTCTCTAACTTGCATAATAAAATAGCGATAGTGTCCTCCAATTCTTGCATATGCGCCACACTCAACTTTGGGGGAACACAAATCTCTATAGTAACGTACTAAGTTCAGCCAAGGGTCCCCAAACATTTGCCTGTAGTACTTCTCTAAGTGCTATAGGGGATAAGTCTCTCCATGAATACATGAGAATCGTGACTCTTCATTCCAAACATTTTCAACTCTTTCATATCAACGCATCGCGCCAAATTCGATGCATATCCATCTCGGGAGCCTTAATTCTTTAACCCACCGCAAAACCATTTCTTTTTTAGGCTTGGTAAGAGTGAAACATGCCTTCGGTTTTGTTGCTTTACCTCGCCATCGTGTTTAATATTCAATTTCTGACGATTGCAATACCTTTCAACATCCGCTCTAGCTTTAACATTGTCTTTAGTTTTACCTTTCACGTCCCATCACGGTGTTAAAGACATTATCAAACACGTTTTTTTCATTATGCATGACATCAATGTTGTGTCTTATCAAAAGTGTCCGCCAATAAGGTAAGTCCCAAAATATACTACGTTTAGCCCAACTATGATCCCGTCCCCTCGCCTTGCTCTTTACCGATCTCTTCAAATCTGTATCGGTAATTTTTTTGATAATCTCTAACTCTAAGGAACATTTCATGACCACTAAGGCGAAGTCGGGCGGGTCTCGCTCTCTCTTGTCGCCGGTCCTTTCTAATCCCTTTGCATCTCTTCTAAAAGGATGATCAGGGTGACAAGAAGCATCCGTGGCAATCGAACCACGATTGTTTCCCTCCGCATCGCAAATGGAACGCTTGTGTTTCCTCCATACAATATGGACAAGCGTGAATGCCACTGTACTCCATCCACTCAACATTCCATATGCTCGGGAAATCACTAATTGTCCAAAGTAATGAAGCCCTCAATTTAAAAATTTTGTTTTTTTTTGAGATATCATAAGTTTCCGCTCCTTCAGCCCATAGTTGATTCAATTCATCGATTAAAGGTCGCAAGTACACATCGATCTTGTGCTTTGGATTTTGGGGGTCCATGTACAATGATAGTTAAGAAGATTACATTGTTCTTCATACACATCCAAGGGGGGGAGATTATAAGGTGTTAGAAGAACTGGCCAAGAAGAATAGTTCTTCCCCGACATGCCGAAAGGTGCAAAACCATCTCGTGCATAACCCAAGCCTTACATTCCGAGGTTCCGCCGCAAAATCGGTGTGTGTTCTCATCAAAATGTTGCCAAGCTTCTCCATCCCGTGGGTGATTCATTATTCCCTCTTCCCTCTCACCGTCTCGAGTGCCATGTCATGTGCCTTGCAGCTTTTCTCGGATGCATACAATCTTTGTAATCTTGGAGTAATCGGAAAATAATACATCTTTTTGCAAGCAATCTCTTTTAATCGTGTATTTTTTGATTTCTTTTTCTTAATGTATCTAGCATGGCCACAAAACTTGCATTCTCTACTCTCAACATCATCTTTCCAATACAACATACAACCGTTAACACAAACATCAATCTTTTGCACCGTAATCCAAGGCCTTTAACCAATTTCTTCATTTTGTAAAAGTCGTCTAAAGCATTATTATTTGGAGGAAGTGCCTCTTTCATCAACTCACGCAAATTTATCTATTGTAGTTTCGTGATAAGTTGTCTTCTGACTTAATGCTCAACATCCCGGCAAAGTCATTGAAAGTCATGAATGGTTTGTACAACCATTGTACAGATGGGCTATCAACAACTTTCAACATGTCATAGAATTTTTGTGCCTCTGGATTGGGAGGTTCTTCCACGTCCCCTATTTTGCCGCTCATTAAAACTTGGTCCCGCAACATCAATAATCATATCTCGATAATTGTTCTAGTATCGTGTGTCTTTTATAATTATCCATTTCATGAACAAACGGGATTTGAGGCATGGGAATGAATGCCTCACCATGACATGTCCAATTATAATAGTTAGACACGAATCCGTTCATAACAAGGTGATACTTCACGAGATCGTGCATATGAAAATACTTATTCCTACAAACCCCACAAGGACACCTAATCCCATCTATTTGTACATTAGCAGATCTAACTTATCACGAAAAGCCACAAATCGCTTTCAATCCCGCTATAAATTCTTGACTATGACGAGGTCCACTATTCGAATCCATATACATCCAACTACGGTCTTCCATTACAAACACAATATCTCGCATATACAAAGACTTAATAATTAAATGCATATTAACTTTGAATGTTATTTTGATGATTTGTCACCCTTATTTCAAAGTAATTATTAACGTGTGATAATGGCATCTTGTCTACTATTTTAAATGAAATTTTGTCAACTATTTCGATTATTTTCAACATTAGGTTGTTTGTTTGTTGCAATATAATACAAAGATATAAAATAATGAGAGATAATACAAAGACATAAAATCATGGGAGATAATACAAAGAAAAAAATGATGGGAGATAATACAAAGAAATAAAATCATGGGAGTTAATACAAAGAAATAAAATCATTGGGATAATACAAAGAAGCATAAAATTTTGCCACTTTCATATCATCATTTAATATGCAAAAAATAAATGGTATGTTGTAAACCTAATAAAAGGTAAATTGCCCTAAAATTTGATTCTTTGTGAACAATTTGTGCTCTCGTGATTTTTTTTTGCTCCCTTATACCACATTATGATTAAGCTAAAGAATAAATGATATATAAGAGAGCATAAATATTGACATTAATAACATTATAATAAATAGAGATGAAGAGATTCTCACCAAACACCCAACTGAAATTTGAGGTGTTGGGGAAGTCTTGCGGATGCCCGAGGTGGTGGCGCCGTCTTGGAGTTGCCGGAGGTGGTGGTGATGGGAGGAGGGTGGAGGGTGGAGTTTCAAGGTAGATTTTGGAATAAATCACTAGAGGAGATGGTGGTAGAGTTAGAAATCGTGGCTGCAGAATATGTAAAGGGGAGGGTTGAAATAAAGATCCCACGCACTGGACAGACGACGCCGTTTCGGCATTTAAAGGTAGCGACCGAATAGCGACCGCACATGCCAGTACGGTCGCTAATCGGTCGCCCAAAAGAGAGTTTTAACACTTGTAAATTTTTGAAAATAAAGATCCAACGCATCTGGATGAGACGACGCCATTTCGGCATTTAAATGTAGCGACCGAACATGCCAGATGACGGCCGCTATTCGATCGCCCAAAAGAGAGTTTGAACACTTGTAAATTTTTTGAAAATAAAGATCCCACGACCGGACTGACTGACGCTGCTTTCGACATTTAAAGGTAGCGACCGAATAGCGACCGCCTGCTCGGATCATCCGAGCTTTCCTCGGATCGACCGAATCAAAAGCAGAGTTGAAGCTTTTGGTCGGATCGACCGAGGTCCCGGCTCGGTCGACCTAAGCATATTCGGTCGCTATTCGGTCGCTAAAGTAAAGTCCGAACACTTGCCAATTTTTGAAAATAAAGATCCCACGCACCGGACAAGACGACACCGCTTTCGACATGACGTATAACGATCGAATAGCGACCGCCCCGGTATATTCGGTCGCTCGTAAAAAAATCTAAACACTTATAAATTTTTTGAAAATAAAGATCCAACGCACTCGGACAAGACGACGCTGCTTTTGGCATGTAACATTAGCGACCCTTTCGGCATATTCTGGTCGCTATTAGGTAGCTATTATTTTCCCGATTCCGTTTTTTTATAATATAGCGAGGTTTTTAAAGATATATAGTAACCTTTTGCCTATTTTATTTCATCATTAATGAGCATTTATTAAAATTTTAGTTACACTACTTAATAATTCACATTAATGTCAACACAAATATTTTACTTGAATTGTTCCGCTTCGAGTCTATACAGGGTATTTTTGTCAAAAGGTATAAGTTTACTTGTTTCACTATTCAGGTTAATGTGTACATATGTATAAGTATACTTTTTACTTGTTTCACTATTCAGGTTTTTATATATCTTTAAAAACCTTGCTATTTTATAAAAAAAGGGAATCCGGGAGATTTTACCGACCGAAGTACGACCGCTATATCCGTTACTGTACATAGCGACGGAAAAGAACGTTTCGGTCGCCATTCGGTCGCAATTAAGCCTCGATCTAAATCCTTCGCTAAACCCTAACCCTAAACCCTATGACGGTCGCTATTCGGTCGCCCGTCGGCTCAGTATGAAGCCAATTTTCCAAGAATGCAACGTGGTCACTATATAATGCACTCCCTCGCACGTAAAACAATCAGCCTATCTTCCATTCAAAACAAAACATAAACCAATCAGCTCTCTTCCATTTCAACGAAAAACATAAAAAAAAATGCAAATTCCAAAATAATCACAAAACTTAACTTAAAAAAAAGCATTAAAAGCTAACAATAGTTACAAATTGATACAAAATTAACTAAATAGTCTATTGACTCCCCAAAACATCATCGACAGCTAAAGTGGTCGTCGTCATAGTCCGATTCTAACTCATCGTCTAAGATGCTACTCAATTTGCTCTCTATCTCTCGAGGCACTTAATACAACCTCGGTCCCTATTTGTTAAAATTTCAGCTAACATACTAGCTAGACCCTTGTTTCTCTTCTTTTCCCTCATCTTGAATTCTCTTTTTTGCTCAGCTAGTTTTTTTCTTAAAATCTTCTTCCATTTCGCTCCGCATTTGGACCATGTCCGATCGCGACACCGCCTCGACCGCCTCGCTTCATTGTCTTTACCACATCACTAAAGGGAACCGAGTCCTTGGACACGGCCCTTTCTTAGCCCACCCTGCAGCCCTCAGCAGACAACTCAATCATGCGCCGGCAAATCTGGAGGAGGCGGTCCGGCTTGAGTTGCTTTGTTGGCGGCGTCGTCATAAACCTCGTGGAACATCCGTCGTCAAAAAAATTGTCATTAGGATATTACATTAAATAACTAATATCAAAAAAAGGAAAAATGGTAATTAAATACTTACGGACAACTCTCTAGAATCTACATCAACCCATTCGCCTTTCTTTGGCCCGACATGGTGTTGATGAACATGATCGTAACTGGCCGAGAATGGGACTGCATGTCCGACCTCCTTTTCCTGTTAAACAAATTCATTAAATACGAACAAAAAACACATACAATATAAGAATACGTAAATTAATAAAGATCCCTGCATCGGGCCTCATGTGGTGCTCAATGTGGCTGAGCGAACCTCCCGTGTGCTTCATCGGGCCTTTTCCACCCTCCCTTCTTTCCGGTTTTTTTGCTTGCTGCCGACTTGGCTTTAAATTCCGGGAGTCTTCCAAATGACTCTTCAAGTCGCGCCCTAATCCGTCTCGTAAACCCATTTCGGTTTCTTATTTTTTTCCGAGCGTCGCTCATAAGGCCGCTTAGTCTCCTCGTCAGTATGGTACGCCAACCTGTCTTGACGCCATCCTCATGCTCAGGAGCCCAGCGATACTTTTTTCTCGCAATTTGAAATAATGTTAGATAACTAAATTCGAATACTTCTAAATTTAAAGACTTCTAAATCAAAAGACTTCTAAATTCAAACTTATTTTCTAATTTACTTACCTTGAACTCGTCCCCACCACAAATTTTCTTCTTCTTGGGGAACATCCTTGATGGTGCTATATGCCCCCTTGGAACGATCTTGAAAAATTGAAGTAATTGCGTGCGAACAGATGGATGCCAACATGAAACTATAATAGCAAACAAAAAATTTGATTAGTTACTATAATGACGACAAGTAGTATAATTAGCTTAAAGGAAATAAATTAGTTACTTACGTGTCAAGGGTAGGCTGCAGGGAGAATACGCGTATCTACCGTGGGACGCAACTCCGCTGAGATCGACGCGCTCGTGGGGACGGTGGGATCGGTGAGTCGCCGATCCTGCTACCGGCGTAGACTCGGGCCGCGTGTACTGCCGCAAACGCATCCCGAGATGTCTCGTGCATCATCGGCCCTGTGATGGAGGTGTCGTAACCCGGCACGAGAGCAGATCGCGGTGTCTCCACCAAATCAGGGTGATGAACCAGCTGGGAAGTGGAGGCCGGAGCAGACGTGGTCTGGGCGAACCAAATGGTAAGGCTACTCGTATACCTTTCCTTGGCGGCATCTCCGAAATACACGAAAAGAATAAAAACTTATGTGTTACAATATTAATATTAATACATATTGTACAATATTATGCATTAATTTTCAAATGATAAACACAACCAAATTCCGCCAAGCTACATTGAATAATATATGCAATAATACAATGTACTCCCTCAATTTCATAATATAAGAACATATAAGAATGGCGTTTTCACCCTTCCAACCATAATTTGAACATTGAAGGTCTAAGCAGCTAGTTTCTAGTATTCATTTCATAAGTAGATAAAACAATGAAGCTATCCTAAGAAGTCCAAGAAATTCTATGATTCGGGTAATATATAAAAGTATCTAGCAAGAAATGCTACTTGTTTTATTGCAGCTTTTACAATCATTTGCAATCAAATGTGAAGTTTAGATCCAAGATTGAGGTTTATTACTTCATCGAAACTGGCAAACGTCCCTAATCAAGGCGATACAAAAGCAATGAGAAATTATATATAATCTTGATTTCCCTCCCAAAATATATATTGGAGATGATCAAATTCCTAAAGATCGTATACATAGATAGATGGGACTGCTAAATTAGGCTTGGAAGCATGGTCTTGGTTTAGGTTTTCTTTCCCTGGAATAGCAATAAACGTGATCGATTAGAGGAACAAACTTAATTATTCATCAAAAAGAAAAGGAAAAAGGATAAATAAGAGTATCAAACTTGGGAAGTTTCTAAATGGGCTGGCGACTTGAAGCTAGGCCCGATGAAGAAATTCCACGTTGTTATCCATATCAAAAAGCAAATATATTTTTTATTTTCGAATAAGACTATCATGAATTTGAATCCTGTCTAGTATATAATATATCTTTCAGTAAAAATTGAAGAATAAAGTTTTATCGTAGTAATGACTTCTAAAAGTTAGTAAAATCGTCTCTTAAGTATGCCTAAATACCAGCTTAATTAAAAGCCAATGTTATGCACATACATAAGACTTTCAAAAAAGCCAATGTTAGAACATAAACATACAAACTTGAAAAAACAAAAAGGAAATTGAAAGACACATAATATTCGAACTACAAACTACATTCATTATGAAACTTTTGATCTTGGAAAATTTTTCACTCTCTTGTCACTGAGTCGTGATTCGTAAGTAAAGTTTGGGATTATTCAGAAAATTTGGCTACTGTTCCAAGGAAGAGAAGTTGCATATTTAGGTAACGCATCAACCACTTGATTTACCTCCCAAAATATGCGTACATGAATAAAATTAATCAATTTCCACTTCATTCAAACAATCACTAACTAGAAATTGCTCAGTCTTCAATTTCTTGGAGGAAACTTTAACTAATTCATGAAAAACTTCAGTCGTGTTAACATATTGCATTTTATTTTCGAAAGAAAACAAAAATATAGTATTCTCATTATCATAGGTATTGCACATTGAAGTTTTAAATAATCAACAAAAATTCCAGAATAGTTCAAGATAAAAAATCTGACAAACAAAACACAAAAAAAAAAAAATAATAATAAAACAGAAAAAAAAATTAACATGAAGGAATAGCAATGGCGAAGTGGAGGGATGGAGGTGGCGAGGTGGAATGACTTACTGTGGGGTGGCGTCGGAGATGGTGGCTTCGGAGATGCTAGGCGGTGGCTTCGGAGATGGGGGCTTCGGAGATGCTAGGCGGTGGCGAAATGGAGGGATGGCAGTCGCGAAGTGGAATGATGGAGGTGGCGAGGTGGAGGGACGGAAGTGGGAGAAGAATTCCGTCGTAGGGATTTAGGGATTTCGCCTTCCTTTTAAGAAGAAGCTTCTGCCTTCCCTTTTGTTTTTTTTTTTTTTTGAGAAACCAGTCTACAAAACGACGTCGTTTTAACATTGTTATAACTTCCGTCGGTATTCGGTCGTTAACTTCCGTCTGTATTTGGTCGCTACAACACACAAAACGATGCCGTTTTGTTTTCTTCATTTATTACTTTAAAAATATAACCGTTATACTTTCCGTCGGTATTCGGCCGGTAATTAACATACATAAAACGACATCGTTTTATTTCATTCATTTATTACTATAAAAATAAACACCGTTATGTTTTCCGACGGTATTCGGTCGTTAACTGCCGTCGATATTCGGTCGGTAAACGGTCGTTAATATCCGTCTGTATTCGGTCGTTAATGGTTAACAAAATGACGGCGTTTCAATTTAGTCAACGGGACTGATTGGGCCTACGGAGGGGCGACGGAATAACGACCGATATGTTTTCAGTTTCTATTCGGTCGGTATTCAGTCGTTAAATTTGTGACCAAAATTTTCGGTCGCTATTTAACTGTTTTCCTGTACTGTTCTTAGTGAAGCATAAGTCCTCATTTGTTGGGACAATTGTAAAAGGTATAACCCACCTTGCATTTGTTGTGAAGGATATCCTTAGTGGATGTTGAAATCCTTGGGTTTGTCCTAAGGTAGTGTATGTATATTCTTTATGAATCGAACCACTATAAATCCTTGTGTTAGTTTTCTATATCTCTACTCCTTTACTTTATAGTTCATGAATTGCTATAACTTGTCTATTTGACTACATGAACTATTTGCTTATGATGGATAACTACACATGTTCCATTGCTTATATAATTGCTTCACATAGCCATCTAAGTTTCCTTGAATATAATTCAATCACCTTATGTGCTTAATCAATATACTTGTTGTTAAGGTGATCATTTAGGCAAAGATTTTAGAAAAGCCAAAAAGTTTTTAGAACCTAATTCACCCCTCCCCCTCTTAGTTTAATTACCCTAAAGGGGTCTTTGATTTGGTATCAAAGCCTAGTCTTCTTTTTACTGGACTTACATCCTAGGAGGATCCATGGCTCATAGCTTTTCTAACCTAGATGACCAATCCCCATCTAGACCACCTCTAATTGATAGCTCCAACTTTGCTTGTTGGCAATGTGCGTTTAAATTACATTAGTCTTCTAATGATCATACTTTATTGATCATTCTAGTAAAAAGTCCACACGTGCCTTCAATTTCTATACAAGGGATCAATGTGCCAAAGTCTAGAAGAGACTTCAATGAAGAAGATTGCCAAAAGATGACCCTCAACTTCAAGATCATGAATGTGCTTTGTTGTGCACTTAATGAAGAAGCCCTCAACAAAGTACAAGAATGTGAAGATGCATACTCTATGTGGAATATGCTTGAGGCATCATACAAAGGTGAAGTTGAAGTGGAATAGCCAAAGGTGGCAAGTCAAGAATTGAGGATTCCATCTTGTGAAGACATTGAAGAAATCTCAATCACACTCCAAGCAAATTTTCATGATACCAAAGAGTGTGATTTAAAAGAAATCAAATGCAATTCTTCAATGAGCTCAAAAGACAACATACACCTTGAGACTTCACAAGATGAGATGGAAGCACAAGATGATGATCTTCACATGGACATAAACTATGATGGGGACAATGAAGGTCAGTCATTTTGTAAAAGGAAGAGAAAAAGAATGCCACAAAGCTTCAAAGAAAGATGTACAAGACAAAGTGGCATGAAGCATGAAAACTCAAATGGAGATGTTCAAAAAGGAAGAAGTCTCAAACACTTCATAGCACTTGGATTCCTCAAACCTCAATGGCAACTACATTCAAGGAACCAAGATGCTCAACTACATGTGATGATCAAAACTTCAAGGGAATTTCAAAATAGTTATCACTTGGTAAGGAAAAGGTATCAACTTTACTCTCTCATACTAATTTAAAGAATGTTATTAATAGTATGAGAAATAAAATTGATACAATTACATGCACTCTTGTGGATGTTGTATCATGTTATTTTAGTGATCCTTCACATGGAGATAACTTATTGCAAGAGCTTCATTCGTTTGATGTTTCTCTTGCTAAGGAATCTAAAATATGCAACATCATAAGTTTTGATGATTCTTACTCTTACTTATCATCTAATGAGAATCATCTGTGTGCTTGTAATATTGTAAATGTTCATCATTGCACACACATTTGTCATTTGAGTGAACAAATTAATGTTAAAGGACCTTTGCAAAAGGTACCAAATGTTTCTCAAAGTCTTGTAGGTTCAAAAAGATCTAACCCTCATGATAAAGAGATGAACCTCAAGAAATGGAAAAAACAAGCTAAGACTTCAAAGTCATGTGCCAAGGATGACATCAATATAGAGAGTTCATCAAAAAGCTTAAACTCTTAAATCAAGTTGACTCTACAAAAGATTACTCCATGTGTCTCATTGGACTTATTGATGAAGACGATCAATTTGCAACCCAAAGTCCAAAGTCCTTGAGTAATGAGGTACAAGGCTTAACTTCAACTCTAAGTAGTGATCTTGATGATGAAACCTATGTGCTATTATATGCTTTATATGATGAGTTGAAGAAAACGGCTAAGAAGAATAATCTTATGTGTAAAGAACTTACTTGCTCGCTTAATGAAAGATAAGAAATGCAAGTAGAGTACAATGATCTTCTTACCTCTTACACTATGCTTGAATTTGAACAAGAGAATGCGCTTTCATCTCAAAATGCTTTGTCTCTTGTTAACCAATAATTGCTTGACAACATGCATATTATAGAATCCAAACTAGTTGAGCATGATATCTTAAAGCACAAATTTAATGTATTAAATGCTTATGTTGATAAGTGTACATGTGTTAGAGAAATTCTTGGCAATATGAGTGTTGCTCCATATGCTCATCTTGATGTTAATTGCCTGGAGCACAAGAACACAAAAAAGTTTGCACACACTACTTATATTAATGTTAGAACTTCACATGCCACTATGATAAATGCTAAATGTTCTTATTGTGGTAAATGTGGTCACCATGTTATTAGTTGCATGAATAAGAAGAAAATAGAAAAAGGTGCAAAACATATTGGGTTGAAAAGAACCTTAAAGCTAACCCCCAAGGACCCATAAGAAAATGGGTACCAAAACTGAATGTGATTATAGGAAACAGAGGAATTCTGGCCGACCGGACAAGGCACCGGTCGACCAAAGGAATGGTCAAAATACCTCGAGCAAAATCAAGTTATACCGGTCGACCGCAGCTAAAGGCTCATCAAAAACATAGTATCCCGGTCAACCGAAATACCTCCCCGGTCGTCCGAATTGTGGACAGAAAGAAATTCATATTTTAATTGGACGAGGGCGGGCGACCGAAGCATCGCGATTCTGCAAATTAAGCAGGGGGTTTCACTCAGAATTCAAAAAGTCCATTTCCCTCCTTTAAAGATATTCCAAGACTCTTCATCATAATTCCTCAAATTCAAAGTCTATATATTTCCAAACATCAATTCCTCTCACAAATATCTTATTTCTACAATCATGGAACAAAATCCAAACCCAAATATTTCAAAATATCCTCTCAAAAGAAAAAACTCGAACTCAAAGACCTTTCGAAAAGGCCTTAGAAATTCGAGAATCCATTGAACCCACTCCCAAAAGATTGAAGAAGAAGGATATCGCCGATGAAAGCAAAGGGAAAGGAAAAATGAATACTCACTTCGACAAAGAAACCAATTCGGATGAAAATGTTCGCATTCCACCTCCATCAACAAAATTCCAAGAAGAATCATCTTCATACACGATGAAAAAGGTATCTCCTCGCTTTTACTCCGATAAAGCTAAGAAAATTTATGGTAATCTAGTGAGGGGTAAAAGAGGAATTATTCTGGGTTATACAGTAATTGATGATTTAGGATTAGAAGAAGTAATGGATTATTTTGTGGACATGGGGTGGCTCAATCTCCTCTCTTACAGTTGTGAAATATATCCTCTTACGATTTATGAATTTGGTGCAAACCTTCGAGAGGAAGAAAATATGGATGATGGGCAATTTTGGTGGACATCAAGAGTCAGGGGCTTAGAGCTTAGTTTATCCGAGGAAATATTATGCAGTGTATTAGGAATTGAGCTAGAAGAGGATGCCATTAGATACTTTGATAATTCCGAAAAAGTGCCAAGAGAAGAGGACCTTGATATTGGGAGATTTAAGACATACTTCAACATTGAAGGGGTTTTTTGACAAATTTAAAGAGAGAGAGAGAGAGAGAGAGAGAGAGAGAGAGAGAGCAACAAGAGTACGGTTGAATTCTCCACCACATAGTCTCAAATGTGGTTCCCTCCATCTCTGGTCTTAAAAGCTCTATTTCCACTACAAAAAAAACTACCTGTTATGACGAACCTTTCGTGACGAAGTCATATTTCGTTACGAAAGGTATACTTTTCGTAACGAAATTCGAAATCGTTACGAAAAGTTGACCTTTCGTAACGAAAAAAATATTCGTTACGAAAGGTCTACCTTTCGTAACGAAAACACATTTTCGTCACGATAGGTATAACTTTTCGTGACAAATATCTTTTTCGTTACGAAAGGTGTTGACGAAACAAAAATTTGTCACGAAAAGTTTCATCTTAATTTTTTTTTTTTTTTTAAAAAAAATATACATATATAAGTATGATATAATTTAGAATATAATTTTAATTTTTATATTTGTTTAGTCTTTATATTAAAAGTATTACTAAAAAATAGTATATATGCAACTAGAATAATTTTATTCTGATTTTTTATAACAACTTAATACACAAATACATTGACGAAAATGTATTAATTTTAATTTTATTCATAAAAAAAAAAATCACCAAACAAAGAGAAATTAGAATAATTAAAGGTTCAAATACAAAACTTCATTATAATAAATATAATAGGAACAATAAGTAACAAATGACCAACGTAGCTCAGTGGTTAAGTGCATGACATACAAGTTGGAGGTCTTGAGTTCGATTCCCACTTCTATGAAAATGTGGAGACTTTATTCCACATTATTGTAGAGGGGATCCGGCTCGGCTCGGCTCCAATGGGTGAACTTGGAACCGGCTCGGCTCTGCTCCATGGCTTTAAATTTTAAATTTTTTGTAAAACTTTTAGTAACGAAATATTTCGTCACTAAAGGTCACATTTCCTAACGAAACTTGCTTGTTACTAAAGACCTTTAGTAACGAATATCCTTATTCGTTAGGAAAGACCTTTAGGGACGGGGCTTTCAGGACGAACTTGGTGACAAACGATTTTCGTTACTAAACGTCTTTAGTAACGAATTTTTTGACCTTTCCTAACGAAAATTTTCGTTACTAAAGGTCTTTTTTTTGTAGTGTTCTTATCTCCAAATGACTGCGATGCAATGGTTGGTGGAAAAGAAGAAAGCAAGCAAGCTTATTTGTCCCTCAAGTACTTAATGGATAGTGTTAAACAAGCTACACAGTTTCTTCCATATGGGAGTATGTGGACTTTTCTCTTCAAAAAGTACAAGCTCAACCTTACAAATCCCACTCAACGAAGTGAAATACACTACATCTACAACCAGGTCTGTAAAACACAAGAGGGAGGGGGGGTGAATTGGGTTTTAATCGATCTTGCAAACTTTTTCGAATCTATTCAATGCTAGTGTAGGTTTGAGCAAGATGATTAAAAGCAATATGAAAGCCAATCACAAGACAAAGGATTTAGAGTGGTTCGATTCACTTAGAATCTACATCCACTACCTTGAGCCGCACCCAAGGATTTCAACAACTTCACTAAGAAGACTTTTTTTACAATTGTGGCTAACTCACTAAGAGTTTTACAACACAACCACAATACACAAACTCACTAAGAGTTACTTGCCCACACAAAGTAGGACTTATCAATTTGCCCACACAAAGTAGGACTTATACAATTTGCCCACACAAAGTAGGACTTATACAATTTGCCCACACAAAGTAGGACTTATACAAGAATAACCCAATCACTTAGAAAGGGAATACGAATGTTTAAAGAACAAGGTTGTTCACTCTTCTAAGTGAAATATATATACCTTTGAAGTACAAGAATTGTTGGCTCTTTAGAACATATGAATTCCACTCTTTGTCTTGCTTTTTGAAATAACACCTTTGAATGATTTAGATCATGGAAATGAAGTGTTTTTGCTTTGAAGGTGTTTAGACTTGATAAGAAATCAATCTATATTGTATGTGCAAGTCTTTTTGTCATTCTCTAGCTTTGGAGTATTTATACATTTCAAAATAGGCTGAAAAACGACTCTGCAACGGTCAAATAACGGCTAGTTCTCGCAGAGGTCGGTTGACCGAACACAGACCTCGGATGAGCCTAAGTCACCTCGGTCGACCGAAGCACAAGGTCGGTTGACCGAAGTGCCCATTCTCCAAAATGTTCAACTCTCTGTTTCTCTTCGGTTGATCCGAGCTTGAGCTCGGTTGACCGAACTTCCTGAGTATGAGAGATGTTGATTTTCACACGTTTTGAAATCTATTGAAGTCTAAAAGGTTTTCCCAAAAGGTAACAAGTAAGAACATTTGGAAAACCATTTTAAAAGACTTATACTTTGAAACCAAAGGCTTTTGAGATATGAACACATATGAGAATCATTTTGAAACTTTAGCCTTTTGAAAACGTGTTTATGAAAACATGCAAGACTTGAGTGTAGGACTTATGTTCATGAGAGCATTGGTTAGAGCTTATAAGATAACGACTTATAATGACAAAGCTAATCTAACCAAACATAAGTCTTCAATCTTCAATCTTGAAAGATGAGCCTTGAAAACATGACTTTGAATCTTGATCATGGCTTGATTGAAGTACTTAGAGCTTCCATTATAAGTTCCGATATTCTATCACAAAGATATAAAACATTAGACACAACATCAAGTGTTTGTCCATTATCAAAAACCGAGTTCGTTCGCCCTTAGGGCTTACAAGGTCTTTTCACCAAATACATATGATTTTAGGAGGTGGAAGATGGAAATTCCACAATAGATGCACAAATGAGGAGCTTTTGGCGGCTTTGATTGCACATAACAAGAGCCCTAAAGCCTGTGAAACTTTGAGGAAGCTTATTGACGCAAGAGGAATTCAAGGAGAAGTGCAAGGGGAAAGAGTTGAAGATCAAGATTTTGAGGGTATTCATATTCAAATTAATGAAGAAGGTGGACTTGATGCAAATATTGGACCTCAAGGGGGGATTCCAAGTGTAAGCATTCAAAGAGATGTTCCTTCAACAAGACATAAGGCTAGCAATGACATTCACTCTCAAATCATGTCAAGCTTGAGTTCATTTCAAGAAATACTCCAAGGTAATTTCAACATCTTTTCAGGCAAATATCAATGATAAAATGTCATCTTTGGAAAATAAGATTGGTGTAGTTGAAAACAAGTTAGAATCCTTTCAAGAAGAATTCAACTCTAGGATGACAAACTTTGAAAGAAAAGTAGGGGATGTTGAAACTAGATTAGAAGATATTGAGTACAAGGTCAAAAATATCAACCTCAGTACATGATGTTGAGGAAGAGAGTGAAAAGGAGAAGGGAGAAGAAGAAGAAGAATAAGCATATGATGAGGATTCCGTCAATGGGAATGATGGAAATGAAGAAGAAAATAATGAAGAACCCAAGGTTGTGGTTAATGTTGAAGATGATGAAGTGACTTTGGGTGAAGACTTGGGTTTGGGTAAGGAAAGGCAAGACCAAGACCTTGGTATATATTTGGGTAAAGACAAAGATGAAGATGTGGCCCAAACAAGTCAAGAAAAGGAAAATGAAGCTTCACCAAAGGACATCAATGATGAAGAAAATTGAGAAGATCAACGGAGCTCATTGAAAGAAATTACAGTGCAATAAGCCATTCTTCAAATCAATGAGAAATCTATTAAACTCAATCTCATTTACATTTCCTTGTATTCCCCTTTCATTATCATTGTATACCCTTAGACTAGCAATTGTTGAACTTTCATTATCTTTTCCTTGTTTGAATTGCTTAAAGGGGCACATTGATGCTTACATAATATGTTTTTGCTCTTTCTTGTTTTGATCTTATGAGCATGTTATAGTTTATGAGATTAATGATTTGATCCTTGTGATGAAAGCTCATTTGAACCCCCTCTCCCCCCTCCCTCCTCTCCCCTCTTTTCCTATGTTTTTATGCTTTGAAGGAAGTTTGTATATGCTATCTTTTGACTTTAATTTGATCTATATAGAATATAGGGGTTGGTTTGTTGAGTATATTCAAGTCTTAAGCATGAATCTTACGTGGTTGATCGTCTAGATGCTTTACTTAGGATATAATTTGTGATTTGGCATTGTATGTGCCTGTTATGTGTTTATATGAATATTTGGCATGGTTTAAACTGAGAATTGCAGGTTTTCCTGTTTTCTGTCAAAAGTCCGATCGACCGAACACTAGGTATCAGGTCGACCGAACGCATGCGGTCGACCAGTCGAACAATGACAGGTCGGCCAGCAAAGTCAAATTTCAGTAATTCTTGAACTTCAACTTAAAAAATCTGTAAGTTATGACGTTTTATTCATATTGGCACAATCAAAGGGGGAGTTTTCAAATGTTTTCATCTTATACCCCCCTCAAAATATGTGATATATGCTTAATTTTCCTTACTCTACATTATCACATCACTTGTTGGCTTACTTTCATCTTCTTAATCTTATAGCCAACTTGTGTTAGTTATTTTGGGAGTTATATGTGTTATACATGTTTATATTCTACATGTTTTCTCCCTCTATAACTTTGAGATCATATGCTTCATTTTCTTATCCTTTGTGATCTCATTATAGTTTTTGGTTAGTCTTGCTTTAAGAGTTGTTACACCCATTTAGCTAACCATTAACTTGTTACAGGAATGTACTCAAAGTGTTATCTTACACGTCCTCTATTTCTTATGGTTGTGATACATGTTCTTAACTTATGTATTCATAGTATCATCTCCATTAACACTTTGCTAGCTATATTTTCAACATGTTTTCATCGTAAATAGCTAACATAGTATGCTTGATAAAAGGGGAGATTGTGCTTAAAGGTTATATTCCTTATCTCCTTAGTTTTAGCTTAGGTTGATATTCTTTTTTATCCATATATGATCATCTTTTGATTTATGTGTCATTATGGACTCTTGGTATTTAGAAATCAACCAAGCTTATTCAAAATTATCCTTCTTCAAATGATTTTTGGTCTCTAGATTTGATCATTTGGTTCTTATCTTATCAATCTATAAGACCATATTTAAGATTCTCCATAGTTTTAAAGGTATTTCAAGTCCTTTGAATATGGGGAGAATTCTTAATTTTCATCAAGCTTCTCCACAATTTAAACCTTAGTCCTCCTTAACTTTCCTTTAAAGAGTATTTCAAATATTTTTCAATAAAAAGGAGGAGTAAATGCTTTTAATATTGGCGCTCTTATTTCCCTTTTTTATTTTGACAAAAAGGGGGAGAAATTTTGGTGCTGCAAATGTGCCAAAGAGAAGTAATTTCCAAAAGGAGAAAGCTTAGAACTTGCAAAATGCGAGAGATAATGGATTCTTTAAAATAGGGGGAGTAGAATATTTTGTTCAAAACATTTACTTGCCTAGATCCTTAATACCCTTATCTCATGCATTCATATTTATATGCTTTAAAGCTTTATCTTTTGCATATTATTCCCATTTACATCAATGTTTTGTCATCATCAAAAAGGGGAGATTGATATCAATTAGAGGTGGTGATGCGGTACCAACCTCGGGGCTGCCCAACTCAAGGGAACGTGTATTAAGATACAAAGAGGACTCTAAGTTAAATCTAGGAATGTTGTACAAGTAAACCTCTTCAGTATCATAAGTGCACAAGGAATGGACGGCTTTGCTACTGTTTGGTATAATGATCATAACTTTCGATATAGTTATCCAATGAAGCTGATTCCAGTTGCATATGAAAGATAAGAGGCAGATCTACAACTTTCGTGAGATCACAAGACCAGATTCTGCCTTCTTGATATCCAATATTGTCGTGCAAGTTGGCCCAATAAGCTGTCCAGAATTGGGACGAATTTAAAGGGCATTTTAGTCTTTTTACATTAAAGTCTATTCTAGCCTATTCTAGACTATTCTAGACTTTAATTATTTTCAGCAATGCTATTCCTTTATTTAAGCGTGTTTGACATAATTACTATAATAAAGGACATGTTGTCCAAGTGTTAGTTAGTTAGTTAGTTATTAAAGAGTCCTAATATTTCAAGGACTCTTCAATAGTTTGTTTTGTTCTAGCCGCCTAGATGCAAGATAATATGACATGTTGTCTATTATCTTGTTTAAGTGTTTTACTTGATAGCAAGTTGTTTTCCAAGAGTCCTACTTCTTCAATTGTGAGACCCGCATTTTAAGCATTTATTATAATAATAATATTAGTGGAATGAAATAAATGAATAGAATAAAGACGAGGACTTGAATTGCAATTGTTAATAGTTGAAGGACGTAAATTGCAAATAGTACAATCTTGGTGAGTCATATGACCACTTGTCAACAAATTTGGGGTGGTTTGTACACCTCCTGCTTTTCCAACCCCTGCAACCCGTCATCCTCTTCAGCGAAAGTCCTTCTTCCTCTTCTTGCTGCGATTTTCTTTCTTTCTTCTTGTTCTCTCTCGGATTCTTCGTCCTTCAAGCTTTTCCTCTCAATCCATCCATCACTCGTAGTTACAACAGCAGATACTCCATTGTCTCATAATCTTCAAGGGTCTAAGTTTAATTTTGGTAAGTAGAGTGGTTAAATTTTAATTGAGTTTTAATAATAGTTGAAAATCATGATTGAATTGGTGTTTTCTATGTGATTTTGTAAAGAATATAGTTAAATGATTGAATGATGGTTAGGAAATTACAAATTTTGAAAGGTTTCTTCTCTGTTATCGGTTTTATCTGTTTCTGATTCTTCTGTTTTCTAATTTTCTGCTTTATGATTTTTGCTGTTTAGTGCTGCTGTTAATCAGCATTTTTGGAAAAGAAGAAGTATAATATATGAATATTTCTGTTCCTTTTTCTCTCTTCTGTTTAGGATTTTTGTTTCTGTTTTCTGGTTGCTGTTTTCTGATTTCTTTTCTTGGCTGGTTTGGTTTTCTCCATTCTTCTACAGCCTCGGCTTCCTTTTCTTTACTTGTTTTCGGTTTCTGTTTTGATTAGCAAGTTTGGAAAAGAGAATTTTAATAGCAAGGTGAGTCCCTGTTTCCTCTGTTTTTGCCATGCATTGAATGGCTTCTTTAGACTTCTAATGTTTGATCTTTATGAACTCTAGTTCTCATGGTTCAATTTATCTAGGCATCTTTGTTATTGCTGCTGTTCATTGCTTCTGTTTTGTTGGTACTGTTTGCTGTTTTCGGCTTGCTTTGGTTTTGCTTGCTTTGGTTTTCTTTTTGTTGTACTTATGTCTTTAATTAACATGTTGGAAAGAAGAGGAGTGTATTTCTGGTTTGTTTGGTTTGTCATTGAAGGTTGAAGGTCATTTATGGTTTCTTAGTTAGCATTGAAGGTTGAATGGTTTAGAAGTTCTTAAGGGTGGTTGTCCCTCTTTGCTTCTCCCATGATCATTAATCTGCCATGAAATTGCTTGTTGTTTATTGGAGATCAATAGTTCTTATAGGTTTCGGACTACTCTTCAATCCATATGTGGTACTTCTTAATTTTGATTCTCTTACTAGTTTTTGGGACAATAGGTAGTAATATGAGTACATGTTTTCGCTGTTTTCAGTTTTAACCGTTGTCACTCTTTAATGAGCACAACTTCCAAAGAAGAATAGTTAATATGAAGGTTTTCTTAAACCATAAGAATAGGCTTCTATTTAGAGAGTAGGATTTGACACTTACATTGCCTTTTACTTTGAGAAGCAATGTTAATGATGGTGTATATTTTATGAGAAAGTAATTGATCATGTTAACACCTTAAGATGGTATCATATGTTGAACTTAGTACGTCTATGGACTAGTTGATTTGATTCCCTAATTGTATGAGTACATAAGTAGGATTGCGTGTAAGATAGAATGTTAGTCAAATGCTTGACATGTTCGTTGGTCGACATCTAAGTAATTTTGGTTGGTGCATCTTATTATGTGATAGGAGACGAACCGGAACATCCCGAGACTTCGTAAGACGTTAAGAGTTTCAATCTTATAAGGTGAGTTCCTCTTTTCTTAAATCTCTTTAAATTGGAATTTAGGAACCTGTGCGTTCCAAGCTTTCTTAAACTGTTTCAATTGGAATTAGGAACCTGTGAGTTCCAAATACATCTATGTATTGAATTTAGAACTGCTTTCATATAATCTTATACAGACATTGATCATTCTTGCATGTTTTATAAAGCTGCATACATTCTCATATAGGCCGGTCGAGTGTCGATTTAATACGAGAATTATCATTACAAACATAACACCCGAGCTGACCAGATTGTAACTAATGAATTAACGGATCTTATTGCTTTTTCAAGCATGCTAATGAATTAACGGATCTTATTGCTTCTCCGAAGCACGCATGATAATACTTTTCTTGTGGGCCCCAAGTGTCGAGATGTCTTGCGCCATGGTCGGGAAAGCAAGTGGTCGACTTACTCAGCGTATAGCTCTGCAGAGTACATGATGAGGTTGGCCAATTCCGGGTTAGGAGTTTTAACTCGGGATGGTCGGATCTAGGTGAATACAGTGGCTAGTAGGTACTCTACCCCCGTGATTTACCCGCATGATTTCGGTGGATAAGGTAGCAAATCGCGCGTATCCCGGTGTTCGGTTGGTATCTGGGTTTTCAGTATCTGGACTTCTTGATATCCGGTTTTCTTGTACTGGACTTCTTGACATCTGGTTCTCTGTTAAATGAATTCATTACTGTTATGTTGTATACATAAATGAATCCAAACTACATGATTTACAAAACTGCATGAGCATATTTTATCTTCGAATGTTAGTTTACATGTACACTGTGGCACACACAGGGAACTCACTAAGCATTCGCTTACACGTTTTCTTTCAAACTGCATCTCAAAATGCAGGTATGAAGTGCACTAGCGAGCGCCATTGAGATTGTTTTGTCAAACCTGGAATGCACATTCTGATTACTAGTTCTAGATTAGCCGTTTATGTTGGATTAATGTAAATTGCTGTAAATTATGTATTTTGATAATTCCGCTGTATTGTATTAACTATTACGGTTAAACAGGGTATTAATTATGTTTTGAGGATGTATAGTTTGTTGATGTGAATATTCTGTTAATAAACGGTTAGTTTTCTTTTAAGCATCTTATACAGGAACGTTACTTCAGGTTTACTGCCGAGAGGTAGGTAGATGCCCTATTCGGCCCCAGTTATACCTAGGGGTGGAATTGGGGGCGTCACATCAAGGAATCTTTTATGCTTTTCCTTTTTATTGTTGGAACCGAGATCTCCCTCTATTTAAAGAGTGATTTCGGCCACCTTTATTCTTACGTTAGATATATTAATATTTTGGTTAAGGTCATTCCTTAGATACTTGTTTATGAATTTCCGATAGAACTTCATATTCTTTGAGTTACTGTATCAACTAGCTAGTTTCTCTAGTTGTGGTGTTTCAGCCTTCATTGTTACTTAGCCTTCTTGGAGTTGTGTTGAGTAAATTCCCTAGAAACTATTTCGAGATAGAGAAAGATCTGCTAAAAAGCCAAACCTTGATATAAAACATCACGGTTTCGCATAAGGTGGTCTAGATGGGGATTGGTCATCTAGGTTAGAAAAGCTAGGAGCCATGGATCTTCCTAGGATGTAAGTCCAATAAAAAAGAGACTAGGCTCTAATACCAATTGAAGGACCCCTTTAGGGTATGAACCTAAGAGGGGGGAGAGGTGAATTAGGTTCTAAAACCTTTTTGGCTATTCTAAAATATTTGCATAAATGATCCCTTTAACAACAAGTATGTTGATTAAGCACATAAGGTGATTGAATTATATTCAAGGCAACTTAGATGGCTATGTGAAGCAATTATATAAAGCAATGGAACATGTGTAGTTATCTATCCTAAGCAAATAGTTCGTGTAGTCAAATAGACAAGTTGTAGCAATTCATGAACTATAAAGTAAAGGAGTAGAGATATAGAAAACTAACACAACGATTTATTGTGGTTCGATTCACAAAGAATCTACATCCACAACCTTAGGATAAACCCAAGGATTTCAACATCCACTAAGGACCTTCACAACAAATGAGGACTTGTGCTTCACTAAGATGACTCCACTCACAAAGAGTATTTGGCTCACAAAGAACCGATCTCACTAAGAGATTCACTTGCCTCACAAAGAGGACTTTTGCCTACTCATAGGACTTTGCAAAACACTCACTAAGAGTGAAGCTCACAAAGTGCATTTTACTAGATCACAAAGAACTAATTCTCAACAAATGAGAATATGGGTAACTAGTCTCTTTCAAATGAGACTTTACAATTTAAACTCACTACAAAATTCCCTCTTGGAATGGATTTACAAATGAAGCTCTAATCACTCATTGAGAATTGAAGAGATAGATGAAGTTTAAGCTCAACTCAAATATGCTTTTGAATGATTTGGAGATGAAGCTCAAAAGTGTGTCTTTGCTTGTTTATGAAGTGTAAAGCTTATGCCCTTTTGTGGCTTCAATAGTTGTGTAAAAATCATCTTTAGAAGCTATTTATAGGGCTAGAAAATACAAGTAAATTTGGTCACAACGGCTATAATTTTGGCCTTGAAATGACAGCTCTGACCGACCGTTACTAGACAGTATGTCGATCGTAGTGCCTTAAATCAAAGGTTAAAGGCCCTATATCTATATCTCGGTCGACCGCAATTCAGTGATTAGGTCTACCGGAGCAAAGGTTGGTCGACCTACGTAGTATATCGGCCGTTCAGATATAATATAGTCGTTGGAGCATTGGAACATTCAAAACTCGAACAAGGACAAAAACTCATTGGTCAACCGGTTCAACACGAGTCGGTCGACCGGACATCACTGGTCTTCCGAGGCTAGTCCTAGGTCGACCGAAGATCAGTCCCAAAGTGGTTTTTACACTTAGTTAAGTTTTCAATGTTCTCATGCACATGCCTAAGTGTTTTGTAAAGATATAAAACACATTTTAAAGTACTTAGGCATTGACCAACACTTATCTAAGTTTTCAAAAACCTTTTAAAAGAATTTGAACAATGTAAAACAAATGTTTGTTTCGGCGTGGACGAACAAGAACAAGTATCTCCACTTCGGTACAATTAACACAAACCGAGTTGAGAGTTCACCTCCGCATTTAAGAGGTATTTGGGAACATCTGTTGGGAGTTTTGTATATATGTCTGGGAGAGGATACACGCTATGATTGTAAACACTAACCCCACACCCCTATATAACTATGTTAACACCCCTACCCCATAACCCCATACAACATTTCTCTCTCTCTTCCAAAATTCTCTCCCAGCAAAAAATAATCTCTTCCCTCCTAACGGAATCTGCTACCGTCATCCCCGGAGCCGCCGCACCTCATCAGCCTCCACCGCCAAAATCTCACCGGAAAATATTTGGTGATCGTCATCTTGTTTCCGCTGTTACCCTCGTCAACTTGCTCTCTTGGTAGAATGTCAAAAAAACATCACAAATCAACACAATGTCAGTTTTCTTTTACGTTTTTGAATTTATACTTAAAAATATGCTAGATCAAACAAAAAATTAGTTTATGATAATTATTATAAACTTTACTTTAAAATAGACTAGATCCGGACGTTTGTTGCACAAAAAAATGACAAAACCTGGATTGAAAATTTAAATTTGGTGGACTGGTAGACGACGGCGCAAGCAGGCGTTGACGTGCAGCACGTGTTGAATTAGTGGTGCATTTTTTCATTCTCCTGTGCTAAAGTCAGCACATTATTTGTCGGTCAACCGCGTGCTGACATGTACGCGGCAGATTTTTTTTCCAGTTTATTGGTTTAAATTGCATATATATATATATATATTTAAAATTAAATATTTATTTTATTTAATGTGCATTTTTAAATAATAAATAATTTATGTAATTAATTAATATTGTTTTAATTTGTCATGTAGTTTATTATTGTTAAATTAATTTTAAAATGTTGAGTTAAAATTAAAATTTATTTTTACTATTTTAGATGGCAGATCGGAGAAAGACTATTGGTGAGTTATGCCCGATTAGTGACTGTGAGGGAAGAGTGGTTGATAGTTCAGTGACTCAGTCAGCTAGGTTGAGTCGAGAGCAGCGTAGACACAGGACACCTTTCATACTGTTATTCCCCCATACGGTAGTCCACCACTCATGGATTCTGTACCCCCGATTCCGCCACCCCGATATGACTCTATTTTAATGACTCCCATACCATACCCTACATATTGCAACCCCCACCAATGGATGGCTAGGGGGAGTTCACACCTGACTCATTTAATTCACGATATTTCTACGCAATCACAGGGGAGGGTTTTTGGGGTAAGAATGAGATTATGTTGATGAGTCCTCTAGTGAGGAGCGGGGATTACGTTGAGACTATCCTTCCCCCGGCAGTTGAGACTACCCCACCCCCCGGCGGGGATTATTCTAAATTGTTTTTTCTTCCTACGGTAAAATAAAACTTCTGAGATAACTTCTGAGAAAAAAGTAGAGCAGACCCGGAAGGTAAGATTCTTTTGAATCCGTTAGTTCGACTTCATGGTTTATGATTAATGTCTGATGTAAACATTTGTTTTATATATTTTTTATTATGAATTTTGGTGGAGAATCTTGCGAGTTCTTGATGACAAAAATATTTTGTGGTAAGTATAGAACCCTCTGTTTTATTAAAACTGATTATATTTTCGGTATGAAAATGGGGAAATTTCTGGTCTAATTTCCGTGCTTTATATAATTTCGCAGTCCATTGAATGTACCGAAAACCCCGGTATGCAGTAGTGGTTTGTCCTGGTGTAATGTTAAATTTTGAATGAACTTGCTGTAGGAGTGAATTTATATCCTTAAAATATTATGTCAAAGTATCAACAACCATTGTTTTTCTCCTAGATGCTCAAAAGGAAAAGTCTTCAGACTTTTGGATTTCTGTGTTCCATGCATGAAAAGAAACTAATGGGAATGGATTTTAATTTGCCCGCGTATTCTTTATCTTCTTTACCTATTACTATTAAATTATTAAAAAGCCATTTAGTAGTTTGTTTATTTGGAATTTCTGTAAAGTAATGTCTCTTTGAACACCCCGACTCCTATGTTGAACATATTTTGTTCAGTATGTGTGGACCGCACTGTGAGCCGTTGGATCAATCAATTTTAATCAAACGGCTGGATAAAAAGTAAGGGTATTAAAGAATATAATTTTTTGGCTGTCCATTTAGGCGGGAAAATGAAATTTGAATCCCATTTTTCTCTCTTTTCTTTTTAATTGGTTGAAGATAATTTCATATCCCTAAAATCTCTCCTTTTTTTATCTCTTCCCTTTTCTCACTGGTTCATCTTCTTTCTTCCTCTCTTTCGTCTTTTTTTTTTTTTTTGTTATTTTGTTAAAGAACATATATATTCATTAGAAAATTATAAAGTAACGATGGAAGAATATGTAAATAGCGTGGAAAAGATTCAGAGATTTTCTTTTGTAAAGCGAAAATATTCAAGCAAATAGTTGTTTTTTGTGATGAATCAGAAAATTGTGAGTTTTTTATTTTGTTTTATAAATAACATTGTTATTTCTGTTGTTTCTCATGTTATTTATTCCTAGTATTTGGATTTTATCATGAAACAGAGTTGGAGGGATTCGAAGATAAGCACTTCCTACCTAGATGAAGAAAACTTTCATCTCAGACTTTCAGCATTAGATATCTTAAATATGTAGCTTGTTGGTGTTGAACACCTTTAGCATTAGACTAGTTATTTTTTTGGGTTTAGTTCAGTTGTTCAATTCAGTTGTTCTATGATATTAAACACTTGTTTTTTTTAGTGTGAACACCTGTTTTGTGGTGTGAACACGTAATTTTTGAGTATGAACCTCTGTTCTTTGAGTGTGAACACCTGTTTTTTAGTTTGTTTTATGAATGAAAGGGAAGGCTAAATTATGGACAAGTTTTGATAAATGCTTCATGTCAAATAATTGTTAATCTTTTACTTTTCTGATGTTTTTTTCCTTTTGATGAACACATGTTCTCTTACCAAGAAGACATTTGTCTTACGAAGAACACATGTTCTGTTACCAAGAACACATGTTCTTTTGCCAAAAACACGTGTTTTTGTCTACTAAACACACGTTCTCTTACCAAGAACACATGTTTTTTACAGGCAATGCTGACTAATACATGTGTTTAGGACTCTCAAAACACAAGAACATGTGTTTAGAACACAAGAACAAGTGTTCAGAATACAAGAATATGTATTCATTGCACAAGAACATGTATTCTAAGAATAAGAACACATGTTTATTGAGTGTGAACACCTGTTTATTTCAAAAATTGATTCAGCAAATACGAGAGCATATCTTAACCAATGTAGTTGTTAAGCTAAATCTCAAACCACGGACCCAAAAAATTTCACCAGAAAAAATATTAAGAAAAAAGTAAAGAGATATAACATTCATTAATTAGTTATTGATCAGAACAGAACATATGTTGACCAATCAAAAAAATGTGTTCATTAATTAAGAACATGTGTTCCGAATACAAGAACACATGTAAAAAATTTTAAAAAAATTTTAATTTTTTTTTACAAGAAGACATGCAAAGGCGCCTTTTTTTTACTTTTCTGCCGTTTTCTCTCACCTCGGTAACCCAACCGACGTGACGGTTGTGTGTCTCCCTTTTTTATTTTTTTTTATTTGTGAAATTACGTATGTACCCTTTTAACCCTCTTTTAAATCTCAGCCGTCGATTCGTCCGGCCCTCAGCGTGCCCCGCACGTGTAGATTTTTACCTGTTCCGCACAGGAGCCGGACTGCTCTTTGAAGACCATAAATTTCCTTGTCTCTTTGAGCATGTGTTAGTTTGACTTTGTGGCGGAGATTCGGTCCATATATCTTTCTCCCTTAATCTAATTCTTCTTTCAATTCTGGAAGATGGAACCTCTGTTCAATTCTTCGCCTATTTTTCTAAGCCAATTTTGATAATTTTAAATACATGAAATTGTAAAGATTTTTTTTAACTAGACATTCGGTCTAATGTTGTTCCTACGCACCTTGATCCCATTAATCTATTGTGTAAATTGATCTCCTGTTAGAATAGTTTTAGGAAATATTGCATGGATTAGTTTTAAAAAGAAAGAGAAGTAAAATTTCTATCTACAATTTATTAATTACAGCTTTTATATACTGTATTATGGATGTTTTGGTTACTGTTTGATATTTTGCGGGTTGACTTGGGATATACTGTCTATTCTAACCCTCCTGGTGGGGTAATAGCTAGGATCTGTTCAGAACCACCTAGGAGAAAAACTAGGACTCTATTCTGACCCATTCCTAGAGGGTATAAGTATAGGACTAAGATATCAGCATCTGTTTTTGTCTCAGATTCAATAAACTTATGATCCCCGGTCAAAGTATCACTCTGTTATATTTTGTCATGTTCTGCAACTGTTGAAATATGAGAAATATGTCTGAATTTTTTAAAGATTCTGAAAATACATTTTTTGTCATAAGTATACGTTTAAAAATATACTTTTGTAAAATTCTGTCTGATTTCTAAAAATTATATATATGTAACCGGAATTTTACCGGGAGGCGTTTCTATACTTACTGAGTTGTAACTCACTCCTTGCGTGTTTTTTTACAGATGATCATTATGGGATTACGTTAGCCCTTACGAGGAGGACTGATAGTAGAAGCGTATTAGAGATAGAAATTCTCATGTATTTATTTTCTGAAATAAAAGTTTAGACCTTGACATTTTTAGTATTAGTTTCTGATTCATTTTGTAATGAAGCTTTTTGAGGAATATTAATTGTTTTAGTTTTGGATATATATATATATATATATTGGAATAGATCTTCTGAATGTAAGGACCTAGAGTTCTTGGAGACTACTTTGAGGGTACGGTCATGTCAGGTTTCCGGATACGGACCTATAGACCCGTGTCCGAGCGTGACACATTTCAAATGCCTTGGGGGAAATGACTATCACACTTAATGATGTCTATCAAATATTTCATATTCCTATTAGCTGGTTGGGCAGTCTTTGACCCTCACCATATTAGATCGAACATTGTACCAAAGATAGCTGCATGTATTGGAGTGGACCCTGAAGAAGTGTGTCAGTTGATTAAAGAAAAGGCATTCCAATTAAATATTTAATCAACGCAATAATGAGGTTAATTTGACATCTATCGACCGGGAGAAGATATGTTTGCTTCATATGTTGGGGACGAACTTTTTGTCAATCGTTCTTGGGATAGAGTGAACTGGAGGATTTGGAGAGCCTTGATGAATATTGATAATGTAGATAAGTATTCTTGAGGTAGTGCGGTTTTAGTAGCTCTGTATCGACAATCATCTAGGGCCATCTGCAAATCCATCGGTGGATGTCTTACATTACTAGAGGTACTTATTCCTTTTTAAATTTTGTTAACTATATTAATTTTCAATTGGGTATTATTTTTTTTAATTTTTATCTTCGATAATTATGCAGTGTGGATATATTCATATTTCCTTACATTCATGATTCATGATAGGTTGAAACCTGTTTAGAATGTTGTGTAACCATTTGTCTTGAGGTATATGGCTGAGAAAGTTGATTTGAAACAAATGAACAGACTCAGGCATTACCGGATGACCTTGGATGACATGGATGTCGAAGAGTTATTAATTAATTATTTAAAATTTAATCTACAATTAAAATATTTTACTCGTTTTAATATAACTAACAAATATATGAATTTTGTAGGTTAATTTCACACCGTTTATGGGACTCCCAATGGAATATCCCAATTGCTGGGTTTCTACATTCATGGCACCATTCGGTTTGGCCATATTGTAGAACCATGCATGTCAGAGTGTTGTTTAAGACAGTTTGGGTATGTTCAGAAGCAACCTATGGTGTGAATTTGGCATTTGGAGCATTATCGTCCTAGGGAGACTACAAAGTACAAGGCCGTGTATAATTTTGTCGACGCATTCTGGGAACATGCCAAAGTACATTGTTATTCTCAAGCATTCTTAGGCCAGCCAGCTAACCCTTCTTCATCAGTGGCTTCTGGTTACCTTTAATGGTACCACCATGTACTCACATTCGAATTCAGCCAATGTTTGGTGGGGTTCCTAAGAGAGTAAGGCACCAACAGTAAGTTGACGAGGGTGACAACGACAACAAAATGACGGTCACCAAATTTTTCTGGCGAGATTCCGGCCCCGCCAGTGGCAACAGATTCTGGTATGAGGGAATTTTTATCTTTTGTTGGGAGAGAATTTTATGAGAGAGAGAAATGTTGTGTGGGGTTATGGGGTAGGGAGTAGGAATGGCAATGGGGCAGATCGGGGCGGGTATCTCAAATACCAGCCCCGCCCCGCCCTCTTGATTTTTTTCCCCGCCCTGCCACAGATCAAAAAAATGCGCCCCATGCCCCGCCCAACTTTTTTTTTTAAATCATTAATTTTTTTGTTTAGTAATTTCCATTATCAATCCATTTGTCCAGTTTGTACTCAATTGTCATTTCCATATTATTGCATCCAATTATCCAGTTTGTATTCAATAGCCATTTTCATTATCAATCCATTTTTCTTTTTCTTTTTCTTCTTCTTTTTCTTATCTTTTTCTAATCTTTTTCTTCCATTTCTTAAAGAAAACAGCAAATTAGTACTCAAAATGAATAAAAATCGGAACTTTGTCTTCCATTTGGTCAAGAAAACAACAAAGTGGTACTAAAACTAAACAAAAATCAAATCTTTTTCTTCCATTTGTTAAAGAAAACAGCAAATTAGTACTCTAAATGAATAAAAATCGGATCTTTGTCTTCCATTTGGTCAAGAAAACAACAAAGTGGTACTAAAACTAAACAAAAATCAAATTTTTTTCTTCCATTTGGCAAAGAAAACATCAAATTAGTACTAAAAATTAACAAAAATCGGATCTTTGTCTTCCATTTGGTCAAGAAAATAAAAAGTGGTACTAAAACTAAACAAAAATCAAATCTTTTTCTTCCATTTGTTAAAGAAAACATCAAATTAATACTAAAAATGAACAAAAAATCGGATCTTTGTCTTCCATTTGGTCAAGAAAATAAAAAAGTGATACTAAAACTAAACAAAAATCAAATCTTTTTCTTCCATTTGGTATAGAAAACATCAAATTAGTACTAAAACTAAACAAAAATCGAATCTAGAAATATTAAATCTTGAAATTTTGAAATATTAAATCTTGAAATCTTGAAGAGAGGAGAAGAAGAGAGTGAAAAAAACCTTGAAACCTTGAAATATTAAATCTTGAATCTTGAATCTTGAAAAGAGGAGAAAAAATCTTGAAGAAGAGAGGGAGAAGAAAGAAGAGAGTGAGAGAAAAAAGGGAGGACTTTAAAGAGATTATTAAGTCTTCATAATAATATAACATGGGGGGCAGGGAGCTGGGGCAGAGGGCGAGGGCAGGGGCGGGGCGGGGGCGAGGGCGGACACAAATACCATGCCCTCGATCCCGCCCTGCTCGCGGGCGAGCGATCCGCCCGCTCTCTCTACGGGGCGGGGCGGGGCTGCCCCAAAAGACTTCGGGGCATGGCGGATCGGCGGGTCACGGGTCAAATTGCCATCTCTAGTAGGGAGGTGTCAACATAGTTATATCTTGGTAGGTGAGTAAGTTTAAAACTTACATCCAAGCCAATGAATACAATACACGTAGGCCAAAAGTGCAAATTCATAGGAAAGAGAATTGACTTTTTTTCCTACGTGTATTATATTCATTGGTTTGGATGTAAGTTTTAAACTTACTCACCTACCAAAATAAAATTTCTCGTTATATAGGGATGTGGGTTTAGCGGGCATGTTTTCTTTTTCTGATCTTAAGTTAAAAAATTATAATTAAAAAAAAAGGAAAAAGAAAGTGAGAATAAGGCAGCCTAGAATATGAACCTTTCAAAACTTCGGACAATAAGTCATTTTTTTATTATCTAAAATGTAAATATATAAAAAAGATCAAGAAATTTTACAAAGGGTGGATTGGTCATTAACAAGATGTAGTCTAACGGCTCAATCAAGTTTCCATGATTTACACATCCATGAGGTTCAAAACAAAAGGATACAAAGCATAAACTACAATGTATACTAATCCTATCAACTAGTTGCTTCCTCATAACCTTGGTGCCATTGGTTCCTCTCTTTCCATATGTGATACACTGTTGCATTAAACGCCGCTTTCTTTGCTTTGTTGAACCAAGAAGTCCCACGGGCTTCTCTTTTGAGCCATTTAAGAGAGCTAAGCAAAGTAGACATTTGTCTTCTAATTCCCAACCATTGTTTAATATCATCCCAAATAGCTTGCTAAAGGAGCATTTGAAAAATAAGTGATCATAATTTTCATCTTCACTTCCACACAATACGCACTTCAAATCCGTCTCCAAGAAGTGTAGTCGATCCTTTGTTGCCGACCGTCCCCGTATAGCCAACCAAGAAATAAAAGAATGCTTAGGCAATGTGATTGAATTCCATACCGTCTTGTTCCAAAAAACATGTTGACCGGGGTGCCTAAAAAAAATCATAGGCCAATGCAGTGTTGAAACGCCCCCCCTCCCGCTGCCCACCGTTGCATCAAAATTGCACAAGGTTCGCCTGCGCCCGCTGCTGCAATGTTGTTGCCGAATTCAGCTCATGCTGCCACCGCGCTACTGTTTTCTGAGGTTGTGATGACAAACTGCTGAGGCTGTCTTCACTGTTGTGCTGAAACTGGGGGTTGTTGACAGGAATGCTTCTGTTCTGAAACTGAGTTGGGCGTGCGGCTGAGAGGGCAAGGCTGATAAGGCTGGCGTGCTGCTGCGAGTACTGTCAATGCTGAAGCTGCGCCCATTGCTGAGTGCTGTGCTGGAGTTGCGCCCCCTGCTGCCTGCTGTGCTGAAGTGCTGGGATGGGCACCAACGAGGTTTCTTGTAGCACTGCCAACAGTAGCCTCCGTAGTACATTTGTCTCTCAAAATGTCTCGGACTTGAAGAAGTCTTTTAAATAGAGCCGAATCCTCCTTACACCTCCCTCTCTCCCAAATAGTAGTGTCATGAAGATAAAAGTGATGCACCCATTTAATCCATAGGGAGGCTTTACATGAGTGAATATCCCAAATAACCTTTGATAGCAACACCAAACTCCATTTATTCAAGTTTCTAAGGCCGAGACCACCTTCCTCTTTTGGCTTGCATACATCTACCCATGCAACTTTGTTACTTTTGAAATTCCATAAGAATTCTCTAGCAATTCTATTAAGTTGATCAATGACGGTTGCCGGAGTGAGGAAGATAGCAAGCCAAAAATACTCCACTCCTTGGATAACTTCTCTAATGAGCTCTAATCGGCCGGCAAATGAGAGGGACGAGGTCGGCCATTTACCAATATATTACTTGCCTTTAGATATGAGGGGCTCATAGAAAGCAACCTTGAGCCTGCCGGCGGTAAGAGGGACACCAAGGTACCGAAACGGAAAGCTATCAAGTGCAAAATGTGTTCTAGAGAGAATAGCTTCAAGGTCATCTTCACCAACGCCGGCGGTAAACATTTGGGACTTCAAACTATTGACCTTAAGACCCGAAACTCCCTTAAAGTGCTCCAAGCAATTCATAAGAATATCTACCGAAGGCAAGTCACCCCTAGCAAAGAGGACTAGATCATCGGCAAACGCAAGATGTGACAGGTTAAGCGGTTGACATTTAGGATGGAAATTGAACTCCGTAGCAATAGTTTCCTTCATGAGTTTTCTAGAAAGGTACTCCCAGCAAATCACGAAAATGAGGGGTGAAAGGGGATCCCCTTGCCTCAACCCTTTTTTTCCTTTAAAAAAACCATAAAGAGAGCCATTGAGAGATATAGAGTAGGATGTCGTAGTGACACATTCTTCAATCCAAGCAATGAAAACCAGGGGAAAATTGAGTCTTTCCCAGACTTCCAAAAGAAACTCCCATTCTACACAATCATAAGCCTTACGAAGGTCCACTTGTATGAGGCATCTAGGTGAGATCCTCTTCCTTCCGTATGATTTAAGTAGCTCTTGGGCTAGGAACACATTGTCAGCCAAGAGTCTACCACTAACAAACCCCGCTTGTTCCTTTCCAATAATATCATCTAAAATAAGAGCAAGTCGAGAAGAGAGTACATTGGAGATGACTTTGTAGGTCACGTTGCAACATGAGATCGGTCAAAAGTCCCCCACATCATGAGAATGAGCACCTTTGGGAATCAAAGCAATCGCGGTATGGTTCCATTGTTTAAGTAATCTCCCGTACCGAAAGAACTCCAAGCAAGCATTTGTGAAATCCTCCCCAACAACGCCCCAAGAATGCTTGTAGAAAGCGGCACTATACCCATCGGGCCCCGGTGATTTTGTATCCCCAATGTCAAAGAGTGCCCTCTTAACTTCTTCGGCTGAGACTTCCAAGGTTAACGCCTCACAATGCTCCAAAGTAACCTTAGGCCCATCCAAGAGTATGGTAATGGGACAATAAGTCATTGATTTAACTTGTACTCATCTTTCCACAATAAGAAAGAAAAAAACATGGATGTTCAAATATAAAAACTAAGGGTGTGTTTGTTTTCATGGAATTGGAATTGGTTTTCCAATTCCAATCTTCTTGTTTGGCTATCAACAAAATCATGGAATTGGAATTCCAATTCTCTTTTTTGGCTCTCAATAAAATTTTGGAATTGGAACCCTCACAATTCCACAAAATCAATTCCTTTTTATAATCAAAGAATTTGAATTACAATTCTAATTCCACAAGATTTATTCTATGTTATAAATATATCATACATACAAGTTATTTTCTCTCATAAATAAATATATTATAAAATGACCAAAGTACCCTTAGTGTAAAATGACAAAATACCCCTAGTACAAAATGACTAAAGTACCTTTAATTTAAAATAAGGGTGTGTTTGTTTCTTGGATTTGGTTTGGAATTGAAATTCCAATTCTATGGAATTATAAGAAATTGAAATTATAAGGTTTTCCAATTCTATGGAATTCTAAAATTGGAATCCTAAGAAATTTCAATTCCAAATAATTGAATTCCTTTGATTGGTAAAACTACGAAATTGGTATGGAATTCAATTCTAATTTTAATTTATTTGTTTGAAACACCAAAATATTATATAATTAAAAATAAAATGAAAAAAATATGCATCTAGTGTGAAAAGACTAATATTCTTCTAATACAAATAGTCAAAGTACATTTGAAGTAAAATGACAAAATTACCCTTGTTAAAAGAATTATCAGTGTAAAATAACGAAAATATTGGGCAGACATAAAAACTTGCTATGATCATCCCAAACTTTAACCACAGTTAGACTTCTAAAACTCGATTCTTGTCACACCCCGTAACCCGGGTGATGACCTGGAAACACCTCAAGTCAATGAAGTACCAAACTCAAGTACTAAAAAGGAAACCTCGTTAATATGTCATTAACTTAAAAGGGAAATTACATCATCCAATAAGTTCTTACATAAATGAAAGGGAAATACTACTGTTCAACAAGTGTTCAAAAGGGAAACAAAACATGCTATTACATAATTGATCACACTAAGTCATCCTCGTAATCCTCGTCAAATGTATTATCAGTAGTACCCTCGCTGAACTCATTTGCCAAAAAAAAAGGGAAATAAGGGGTGAGCTAACTAGCCTAGTAAACATCGATCACCCTTGGGATGAAGCATCAAATGAGACTTGAAATATGTTTCCCAAACCCAAATTATTTGTATAGAACTTGGCTACAATAACTTGTAAAATACTTGGAACAATGAACAAATAGCTTAGAACAGACAAAGAACTGAAATCAGAACAGAAAACAAAATAGCTGAAAATGACAAGTCTGTATGACCTACCAGAAGGCTCCGGTCGACCAGAGGTCGTCCGAACCAGCCCTGGACGATGGCAGAAAACCCCTGGTCGACCGAAGTGGTCGTGCAAGAACTCCTAGTAGTTTTCCCCAGACGACTAGAAGGTCGTGTGGTCGTCCGATGTTCAAAAGGACAAATTAACAAAGGAAAAGTGATTTTATGCACATTCAAATATCCCAACGCAAAATACCTTTTTTTTTACCATCAAACACATACCAAAACACTCACATAACATATACATAACATGCCCAAACTATACTTATCATATCTGACACAAACATATCGGAAATCGTACTACGAGCACCATGAACTACACATGCATTACAAACGGATTTTCATGTCAGATACTCGAATACAACTCTAGCAATGACTCAACACATATAATTCACACAATTGAGCTTGTTAGTCTGTCCATGACCCTAAACCCTATTAACCGCCCTTAACTATTCATTTCCCGTTAAGGAGGGCTTGACTGAGCTTAACATGGATTCAAGTATTGTACCCTCCAAACGACTAGACTAGAATTTAGGGACACATGAGTTATGTCATCGCTCACCCTTGTCAGCTCCACAACAACTGTTAACAGCTCCACTTTTATACTCGTTAGGAACGGAGTCAGACAGATAACGCTCTCGGTCACTCTAAACATATATAATTTTGACGATGTCCTGGAATAGGATCATTGACAAACAAACAAGAGCTCTAATTGGGAATAAAAAAATAGACTCCAAGTATGATGATCAATCATATAACAATTAGCAAGCGCAGATTTTCCAAATACATACATACAATTCAATGCAAATAACACAAATACTTCATACAATTGCAAACGCATGAATTAAAATCTAATTCCAAAGAAAATCTGTAATTTCAATAAAATGATTGTTTATGCATTTTTAAGGACTGGAAATAAAGGCAACTTAAGCAAAATATCAAGAACGCCAAAACCAAAAAATCAGACGATTGCAAACATCAATTACTTTCTACAGGAACCTCGAAACACTAATCCGTCACCATCCAAACGTTATTTTTCATCCCTTTTTATAACGTTGCAAGAATAACTAAATTCCGACATCGTTTACTATGTCAATTGTATGAAAACCTTACAACACTCTTGTTTTTCCAGCCTTTCTCTTTTCTATCTTCTTTCTCTTTCCTCTCTAACGTAACCTCTTCCTTCTTTCCCTCCAGCCATTAACTCCCACTAAATGCTTTTCAAATTTTTACAAATGAGCCCCAAAAAACTTCCTAATGTTCATACTTAGGTCCATCAACTTACCAACTTGTCAAATGAGCCCCTTACATAAATGTACCCAACATATAACACATAAATATTTCATAACACATAAATTCATGCTTTAACAATTAATAATCACATAATCATGCAAAATTAAATACAAATCATGCAACATGCAAGCCAAAAAGTCTCTGGGGTATCACATCATTCCCCCCTTACAAAAGTTTCATCCCTGAAACTTACTAACCTAGGTTTTCGAACAAGTTAGGGTACTTCTGCTAGGCTTCTTCCTTTAACTCTCAAATGGCCTATCGCTCGGTATGGTGCTAACATTGCACATTCACATACGGTATCGTTCTCTGCCTCAACACTTGATCCTTTCGATCCACAATCCTTACCGGTAACTTAACATAAGACAAGTCATCTTGCAATTCCAATGGCTCGACTTCCAAAACATGACTCGGGTTGGGCACATACCGTCTAACCTATAATATTGAGGTCGAGCTTGATGTTTATCGCAAGATAGACTTATTTAGCTCGAGTTTAGAATTCATTAATGCAAAATAATCTTCAGTTTATACTTTTGGTGATTGTTGTGGTATAATGAGTTTTTTTAAGCTCGACCAATTGAGATTCCTTATTCCACATTTCACTCCAAAGCCCCATTCCGAAGAAGAAAAAAAGAAGAAAATTTGATATTCGAATGAATGCTAAGAAAAATAATCTTTCTTCTTTAGAGATTTCACTTCAAAATTCTTTTTTAACATACTACAAAAAGTAAGGTTTCAAAAACTTGTATTACCAGAGGCCTTTCAATAGTAAAATAAATGCACATATAGTCGCACACAAAAAAAAGTAGGCAAAATTTATCCTCAATTCCATCCGCTTTCATTCCTCGCGTACTTTTTATGGTATCTACATTCAATTAGCAAATGAAACCTTTTTAACAAAAAAGTTCAAGATGAGAAAGATTCCAAAAAAAAAAAGAAGAAAAAAAATGCTTACCTAGAATAAAATGATGGTCTTACTTCTTCATCATCCAGGCTCATTCCAGCAAACACATTCACTAATCCTTTTCTTGCTTCCTCAGCTTCGAACTTCATTGAAACTACTAAATTACTGCACCAAAATTAAATCCAACAAATTTAGGTACTCACCCCGAACAAAACAATTTGTGCTTATGGATAACAAACCCAGACCTTTCTTTACCCCGAATAGTGTATCATCTCGTACCTCAGCCATGGTGGCTATTTTAGAGAAGCGCCTAAACAGTTCCAAATTGGTGAGCACCCTAAAAGAATAGCACAAAATGATGAAACGAGTGATAAACTTAACAAGATTGGGGCTTAGTTGGCTGAGATTTACCTCATAAAAACTACTCAACTCTAATAGAGGCCTATGAAATGGAATCGTTAACCCACCCAAAGCTGTTTGAAATAAAAAGTGGCACATCCTCTGGGAGGATAACAAGATCGATCTATGAGAGTGGGAATCATATATTCTACACCGGAGAAATAGGAGCACAGCCCCAAAATCTCCTAAGTCTAAATTCGTCTAAGACAGACGAAATTATAGAAGTATCACACTCGTGCAAGCTCCTCCAATTACACAATACCCTCGATGGGTAGGTTATAACTTGTGGAGTTCTAACTTTGTGAGATATTCTAACCTATCATTCTAGGCATGTCACTAGGGAATCTAATCGAGATGTCTCTAGAGACGACCTCTACATCAACATCAACTTCCCTCTCAATAATTGGTTCAGGTTGTGATCTATTACCGTATTGGGCAGATCTTTTAGAGGTCATTATTAATTTGAAGAGAACAACAAATCACCGACAATGAGGGAAAAAGTTTTCGACGCTGGAAAATCCTAGGCAACGACGACTAACAGGTCAGAAACCAAAAGAATTAAAAGATAAGTTCTTTTCGTTTTAGATGGGATATGGAATATCTATATTGCCTTGCGAAAATTGGAAAAATGAAAAACTTTGAAGAAAAGACGGTCGGAAAAAGATGACTTGTCAGAGAAAAGATGAAGAAGATGAACAGTTGCAAAAGGGCAAAGACAAAGTTTCAAAAGGTGAACTCTTTTACCCACACAAGTACTACCTATTTATAAGACAGTAAAACGTAATTATTGTGCGACTATTTATTGCACACGTTGATGTTACATATTCATCAAAGATTACATGATTCATCTAGAGGAAGTTATAAAAACACACGTCCTATAATGGAAACCTCCGGGTACCGCTTACTTTGTAACATCCGGGTTGCTTAAAACGATTCCTGAGATCAGTAACGGTCTCTGCGCTCAAGCGGTCCCCGAGTTGGATCCGACATGGGATGACTTGCTCCGATATTATGTGTCATGTGCTAATTAGACATGTATGGATTATGTCAACTGCTATAAAATTTGACTCCTCATGGGACTACGCTTCCCTAAACTCGTATCTGACTATAACACTTATATGATAAGTGTACTTCTAATAGGTAACTAATATACTCATGGGAATTTATCAAATATAAAAACAAGGTATCAATTACTGTTTTGATTCATTCTGGTTATTTTCCTTCTAGACATTGAGCTCTCATCTATGTGTCTCTTTCTCTCTAAAAGCAAAATTTAGCATTCGGATAGTGGTTGAGAACATCCCCACCACCCTTTTATTGTGTTTTGTCTTACATGTTACTCTCTTTCTTGTCGAGACTCGTTTGCTTGCTAGAGACCAGAGATCGAAGAATAGGAGCCCATTTGTCCGGTACACATCATGTAGCAAAGTTCAACACATCATCAATGAGAGGTATATTTTTTTTTCATGAGTATTTTACATTTCACACTACTAAAATCATCATTTATTCCTCTAAAAAATCGAATACATAGTCTGATTCATAATAATCATGGACAACATTCATAGCACCACAAGTGCATTCAGGTAAAGGTCTCCAAATGAGAAACTCATCCCATAGAATCTTCAAATGAGCATAATACTCAGCTACTAACAAACTACCTTGCTTCAAATTTTGAAATTCCTCCAATAGACCAGACAAACGATAAGCATTAGATTTTGCATATCTCTTTGTACAAACAGCCAAACAGATTTTTTAGCTTAGTTCTTAGTGAGCTAGAAAAACGTTCTTTGACAACAGGTTCTGTTTGTGAGACGAGTGAAAGCTCTTTGTGAGGAAAGTTGGGCTCTCTGTGGCCTAGGCTCTTTGTGAGCAAGAGAAATGGTTCAAGTAAAACTCTTTGTGAGTTGTACACTTATGTAAAAGGTAGTGGATGTAGATCTTTGTGATCGAACCGCTCTAAATCCCCTTGTTTTTTTCCTCTAATTCTATCTCTTTACTTTCAAGTTCTTATATTACCCTTTGTACCTATATTTCGCAAGAACTTGTTTGTATGATCTTTATATGTTTATCTTGAGTTAGATGCTTTGTTTGTCTTATCTATTGCTTGGCTATGGTTATATGACTTGAAGTGTTTGATCTTACAAAGCTTTGAATAAGGGACTCTTGACTTAGTATATCCTTGTTCATATACATTGTCTTGAGTTACTATATGTTGCATATAACACTTAAGTCATCTAGGTTGCTTAATATTTAACTCACCTTATATGCTTTTTGTTTTTGGGAAGGTGACCTATCTAATACAAGAAAATAGGGGGATTCAAAAAGTAGGGAGGGGATTCGAACTCATGACCTCTACGTCATGAGGCATCATTCTTGGCCACTAGACCAATGCCTTATTGGCCCTTATATGCTTAATCAACACACTTTTTTGTTAAGGTTATCACTTAAGAAAAGAAGTTTTAGAAGAGCGAAAAAAGTTTTAGAATTTAATTCACCCCATCTTAAGTTCACCCCGATCGGGTATTTCATCAGTTTATAATTTTTGTGATTGTTGTTGTATAATGAGTTTCTCTAAGATGGATCAACTGAGATTCCCTATTCCACATTTCACCCCCAAGCCCCAACCCGAAGAAGAAAAAAAAAGAAAATTTGATAATCGGAAGATTACATTACGCCAGGTGGTATTTCGCAAGATGATTGATTCATCTACATAATATAATTGTATAGAGAGAATGAGAGAATTTAAAGATTGAGACTTAATTGGAATAAGTTAAATTTCTTACCGCTATAATAGGAAAAATATATTGGTCTCTCCCTTCCTTAGCTTATGCTAAAATACTTAAAAGAATACATAAGCTATAGACATGATTTTTTTTCTTCAAGAGCAAAGTGAAGCTCTCTCTGTTAGTAGTGCCCTAGGTCCATTAGCATATGATGTACGTTTTATATCTTTTTGAGCATGTCTTTGAATAGTTAATTTTGCTTCTGAATATCAAATGCGTGATTTGATAGTAAAACTCATTAGCTTATGTAATTACTATTCTAGTTGTCCCTAGTTTTGTGTAATGTTCTTTACAATGAAATAAAACTAGTATGATGTTTGATTGATGATTATGTTTTACTAATCATGTGTAATGAATACAAATCATATCATAGATGCAATATATTGGGATATATTGTATTGGACGTGATCCGTTACAGAAGTAATACTTCATGGTCCTTAGTCATAAGTATTACTTCCTCAATACTATTTTAGAATCCTTAGACCTTATATCTCCATTGATTCTAGCTTGAATGGAGCCACAATTTGTCTCAGTCGGACGTTACTTTTAATCGAGTAATCAATACGATTGATGATCGGATGTAGCGTCCTATCATGGCTTGAATGTGAGAGGCATTGTAAGGAATTTGTCCCTCTCTATTATTAGAGAGAGATATCCATGTGCCCCTCGATAGGGAAAGACTGTCTAAATGCATGGCCGTACTCAAATGTATTTGATAAAGTGGTTATCAGATACTATTTGTTGGAACAGTCTACCTGGAGATCAAGCATAAATACAATTAAGCTTAATAAGGGTGACGACTACCATGCCTTATGCTTAATTAGGATATCACGAGACAAAGGGATTAAATAGTGGATTAATATTAGGTTCCACCGTAAATTCATTCACTTTGGGTAGCTACAATGTAATGCTAGGGACCACTTGTGATTTATTAACTCACACTGCTACTAAGTGTGTTTTCATTGTTATTGTGATATGAACCTACAGGGTCACACGCATAGACGAGTTAACAAGCTTCATATCCAGATTCAATGAATCTAGAATGTGTCTAGGTTCATTGTATCTGACATTTATTTTCTGAGAATAATAAAGTAGTTATTATTTCGAATTAGAGAGAATGATGGGCATTTTTGGTATTTGGTTTTAACTGGGATTATGTGGGAGTTATTATCCGATAAAGACTACCACTACCAATAGAAGTCTAGGGGACGTGGGAGTTGAAGACTCCCACTGCCAAAAGAGGTGGATAGGACGTGGGAATTGTTCTTGAAACAAACTCTCACAACCTATATAAACCTCTCTTGGCCGAAACCCTAGGATTAATGTTTGAGCCGCAAAATACCATAAACCAAGAAATCAGATTTCTTAGTTTTCTGTCTCTCCCTTTCTATCTAAATTCCCGAATCTCAGAAAAAAGAAGAGCTAACAATCGTTGTTCGTTTCGTCGCGTGGATACCGATAGAGAGTAATTTCGTAAGGGAGGACTCAAGGTGATAGCAGCACACATCCGACAGACAACATCTTTAGCCGAATAATGTAACTTTCGTAAGTAATTTCGATTCGTTTTTGTATGAGCGGATCCTTCAGGGGAGGACTCATGGATGTTTAGAACGAGTTTCTGCCCATGAATCCCTTCACTCTCACCTTCTCGATCAACTTTTTTTTTCTTATATCAATAATGGTTCCCCATTTCCCCTCCAGCATGACTAGAACTCCCGACCTACCGGTTGGAAGTGAAGTATCTTACCGCTTGAGCTGCACTTCGTTGTCCCTTCCCAATCAACTTGAACAAGAAATTTCTTGCTAAATTTCCTAAGAATACAGGTCATAACTACAGATTTAAGGCCTTATCCCATTCCAAGAGGGACAACAAGACCAGATCACTCAGCTACCAACTTTAAGATTTTAGTTATTCAGGATCACCAGTTAGATTTTCCCAGAGCTTCTACTACCAATTGAGAAGATGCTATAGGGTGAAACTCATACATGCCATGATGCCGGAACCAGTTGTCATCAAGTATGCACGGTTGGTTGTTTTATGATCAGCAAGGAAAGTGTGATCGAGAAAGTTATTTTTTTTCGCTGCCAAGACACCGTGCTGGAGATAAACTCAACAGGGTATGATATCATCTCGTCAAATCTTATCTATATTATAGCGTTCATAGCGCTGTAAAAATATCTTTTGATTTCTATTGCACCTATTCTGGAAATATTCCTCATCACTATAACGAGCACAAAGCACAGCAGGATTTTCAGGGATCACTGCTAAAAATCGAAAACCATGCTCCCTTTCAATGTATAAGTTACACATGTTATAACGAAGGAAGAGTTAAGAGTTTCTACTTGAAAAATGAAAGGGTCACTAGATAACACTTTTAACTTCATTAGTTTGTATTGTCCACCAATTAATGTTGACAAACATCAAGTCTAAAGAGTTAGGGGAGGTAATATCAAGCAATCAATGCTACCTCTTTGTCATAATTAATATGACTAAAAGGAATTCATATACAAACAATATGTTCATATATATCATTTAATTTCATATTATTTTCAACACTACATGTATATAAAAAAGAATCACAAGGATAAGTTGAAAAAGAATCAAAATTTTCAGCAACTCGCCCCATCACAGTGCATCGTCCGTTAACTCTAACTAGTATCTTTAAAAGTTGAAAAATTAATACTGGTATTATGAAATAGAGGGAGTATTAATGTAAATTTTGTTCTACCACATTCTTCTTGGAAAATCCTAGTATGAAAGTTGTAAACAAAGCACTATTGAGCAACCATATGATGATGTACAAGTTGTCAACTGATGTACATTGCAGTTAATGCTTCTACTTAAATTTTTTCAGATTAGAAAAACAAGATAGCTAAGCAAAAATAATATTTTTTTAGAGATTTCACATCAATTCTTTTTAACATACTACAAAATTTAAGGTCTTCAAAAACTTATATTACCAGAGGCCTAATAGCAAAATCAATGCATATATACAGTCGGGAAAAAAAAAAAAGTAGGCAAAATTCATCCTCAGTTCCATCCGCCTCTGCTTCCGTTCTTTGCGTGCTTTTTATGATTTCTGCATGCAATTAGCAAATAGAACATTTTTAACAAACAAGTTCCAGATGAGAAAAATTCAAAAATTAATGGTCACTTAGAAGTTACTGCATCCTTCAGGCTCATTCTAGCAAACGCATTCACTAATCCTCCTCTTGCTTCCTCAGCTTCCCACTTCATCGGAACTACTAAATTCCTGCACCAAATTCTGGTACTCTTATCACTTTTGTAATAAAAAATTTATGATGACCATGAAAAGAGGATAGATTGGTGAAGAAAGATACCCTTCAAGATGTTGGCATTGAAACCGACTTATATTGTCCAGAGTAGAATGAGCAAATACCCTGTTAAGGTCCTTGGCTAATTCTGGTATTTTTGAGCTTGGAATTATATCCCATACCTTCATAACCTGGATATCAACTCCATTTTCTCTTTGAATATCAACAGTCCAAACAAGTTTCTGTCCATCCTTCACTTCATACACCGACAACAGCAAAGACGACTTCCCAGATATTTCACTTAGGACTTTGTCGTTCCGAGTCTGTCGCCAACCATTTGCAAGCTTTTCAAGAAGAGATATAGCTTCCTTACAAACTTCAAGATTAAGATTTCTAGCCAATGACTTCAAGAATTCTTCGCTGAAAACAACCTGTCGTATGTGTATATATATAAGAGATGAGAAAAAGATTGCATTGTTGAACATAATTAGAAGATATTCAGACAATGAGGGAAATTTATTTACCTTCCACCTTGCTGTTTTAAAGAGCAATGAGTCCATCCTCAGTAACTTGTCGAATAGCTTAAGCTCAACCAAACCATAAAACATTGCTCGAACCAAGTCCTTGTCATCGCTAGCATCATAGAAACATCCCCGAGCTTTCGAGTCCATCACCAGTTTCTTCCAAATGGAACCACTATTAATAAGTGTGGAACTGTTCCCCAATATCCAAAGGCAATACCTATATATAGATAGTAGAGTTTGCATTTAAAAAAAAAGTACTCAAAAGATTTGTCTGATCCATTTAACTTATGGAGTAAATATGGATATATATACCTTGCTCGAGTGAGAGCCACATTTGATCTTTGGTGATTGGAAAGGAAGCCAACTGATCCATTTCCATTACATCTCACTGTGGAAATGATTATTACATCCTCTTCACCGCCTTGAAAGCCATCAACAGATCGAACATTCACAGAGAATCCACTATCTGAATCTACTATATGTCATCCCTAACTTTTGCTGAATCGCAAAAACCTGAGCTTTATATGGTGATATGATGCCCACTCGAAGCTTCTCTTTTGTTGTAATACTCCCTACATTAACAAAAAATAGCTTAACAACAACTTAAATTCTATGCAAAGGAAAAGAAGAATGCAGACGGCGCAAAAAATATACTTTTATGAAGTTTGGCAATGATCTCGGCGACCCACATTGACCTCCACGGGATTATTCGTGCTTTGTGCTCAGCGTCAAACTGCTCTTTACCATAGGTTACATCAATAAAAGAGTAAGAACCATATATTACTTCTTCAAGGAAGCGTTTCTTGTAGCTTTTATCACTCACATTTGGACCATCCTCAATTTGCCTTCCATAGAACTCCTTGTTTGGAAATAAGCTTATATATGGATGCATACGGTACTGAACTTTCAGAAGGTGCCTCTCATGCCCTAATATAACCAACCTCTCAAATAAACTCCTTCCGAAATCAGCCTCCTCACTTAACTGTATTATGAAAGAGCTGTTAGAAATTAACAGGATCAGAAAAGTCTAATGAAACTTCTTTTAGGAGCAAAAGAAAAAAAAAATCAATTTAAACAAAACCTTGCTTTGAACCATTGCCGGTAATTGTTTTTCGTCTCCAATGAGTACTGCATGGCGAAGACCTGAGAGCTGAAGTGGAATATTAGACTCACATTCCTTCAACTGAGCAGCTTCATCTACTATTAACAAGTCGATCGGAGTCATTCCATCTTTGTGCAACTTAGCTGAACTTGAAACAGTGCAAAAGATCAATGTAGCCCTTGTCAAACAAAAGCTTATAATATCACAATCAATCCATTTTGTCAGAGATATACTCTGTTTAAGATATTTTAGTGCATTTTGGCACTCTGTCCTCATCATTGGAAACTCATTAATTAAGTGATTCAGACCTCCAAGATGAGTCTGAAGCATATCTACAACTCTAATCATTGTTTTCACTGTTTCTACTTTAATCAAATAAGTAGGCAAGTGTGTATACAAGCTTGTAAGATTAACTATTAGCCTTTCTCCAACTTTATCGAATTCCTTCATTACAAACTCCTCAAATGTCCATACAATTATACCACTCTTACTTGCCTCTTTTTCCTGAGATTTCTTCTTCTTGTTGTCTTTCACTGCCTCGACAATAACTTTCTTGAACAACGCCTTTTTGGTTCTGTCCTTGTTGCCACAAGACCCCATGTCTTTCTTTTTTCCCTTCAAACTATCATCATCAATTTTTCCCTTCAAACTATCATCATCATCATCATCGTCATCCATTTTTTCCTTTCAAATAGAGCCGATATTGGGTTTCAGGGTCTTCAAGAAGTTGTATCATAGATTCCACACTCCCTGCCCACCCACATAGTGGAGGTAAACAAGCCTGAAGAGCTTTAACACGGTAATCAAGAAATACAACAACGAGATCATCATAATCATGAATCTTCATTCTCTCCTTGTTACCGAATAAAACAATGTCTCCTAGTCCGTAAGTATCAAACTTAAGAGTAGGCCTAAGCAAGCTCATAATTCTATTTGTAACACCTAGAACTGCTATGTTGGTGGGAGCACAAGTCAATGTCCTATATTTCATCCCTAAAAGGTTAAGTAATAAAGAAGCAACAGTCTTCGTTTTTCCAGTTCCAGGAGGACCCCAAATTAGCCTAACACTACTTTTATGATGACATTTTGCAGTTGCAATACACTTTAAAATAGCACCTTTTGGGACTGATCTAACTCCTCCGATTGGATGATTCGGCTTCTTGAAAATGCTTCATTACCTCTTTCACTGGAGCATACGATACACTCTTCTCCAGCCTACATACCATAAGAAATATAAAGTTGAGTTTTTCTTAAAAGTATAAATTTTACTAATGTCTTAAACAAAGGAGCAAAAATAATAAAATATTCTTACAGTGGAATCAGGTTGCAACACGTTGTTGATGATATTGAAGTTTGCATCATTTGGAGGAGGGTGAAGAGCCTTCCAAATGCGAAGATTGGTGGTCATGTTAGAAAGATAAACAGCATAAAGTTTGTTCCATCCTCTTTTCTGCTCTTCAACATAGGAAGGTTTCTTAAATTCTATAGGCTTCGATGAAAGAACGAGAAAACGAGGTGCATCACTAATCCACTGAACTAGAGCAAGAGTAAAAGGTCTCCTAGGACTGTTCAAATCATCAATGCATTTTGGTTTTACATCTGTAAATGAAAGAAGATCTCCTATTTGAGGTTCATAATTATAAGTTGGTGGTTGATTCACATTCTCATTGATTCCCTTGAATGAAATCCAATACAAGAAATCATCAGAAGTCTTATGTTGTTTGCATAGATCAAATACTTGAGAAATAGGCGCTCGAGACAGTGAGGTGACGCTCGACAACAAATCAGCATGTGTTTCTTCAATGAGTGGGTTGATGAATGATTTTAAGTATTCTTCTGTTGATGAAAATTTCTCGGGAATCCATTTTACCTGTTTAACATCAAACATACTAATTAATTACACCTTAACAACAAGAAAACATAGCCAAACAATTAGGCTATAGGCTATACTCAGGTTAGGTGGAAATGTTGACCCAAATTGATTCAGTCTAAACCCCCTTCAACAAATAAAGGCGGAAAAATAAAAGAATAATGCCCACCAACTACTTCAAATGAACAAGTAATGTAATTTAGCAGTTTGCTCACATACAGCCTAAAGAAGCAGAGGATCACTCATCAAGGAAGCCATCAGATAATGCAATTACCTCTAAACCGTTGTTAGTTTCTATTGACATTAGCTAATTACCATTAGTATTTGTAGCAAATTATGAATGTGCTTCATATCACATACTCATGATATCATATGTCATATTCGAAGATTTAAGTGTTTCTATATCAAGATAAGTAGATAACTAAAGAGGACTTCATCTTGCTATCATATATAAAAAAATAAAAAAAAATAAAAAAAAACCCCTCAGACTATTGACATTCTAGTAGTGTTTTTTTAGTCTAGTTTGCATTCAGTTGTATTCTAATTTTTTTATATCCTCAACACTAAAAGAAACAACAAAGGTCTAGTTTGCATGAATGTGCTGGAGAAACTGTAAAGGTTAGAGAAAGGTTAGACTTATGCATAACTGACATATATCGGATTATCCGTAACATAGAAAAGAACAAGAAAACATTAGGTGGAAATGCATCAGTTGATCCAAACAGATTATTAAAAAAACAATAATAATATTAATTTAAAAAATAAATAAAAATTGGAGAAGCATAGAGTATTAGAAGAATGCCTGGTTCTTGAAAAGGTTTTTGTTGATTATATTTGTTATGGACCAAGAAAAGACCACATCTATCAAGTCTGGATACTTGATTTCTTTCAACTGGTCAAATATATAGTAGTAGTATGTAATGGGGTGCTGACTTTTCGATTCTCTCTCTCTCTCTCTCTAAACTTTACACATTCATGCATGCATTGGAATTTCTTTTGTTTTTTTTTTCTTGTATGTAAATTCATTATGCCATTAGTTTGTGGATTTGGAATTCGAGAAGTCATCTTGGTATCCGGAACCAGTGTTGCTTTCACAAAAAAAAATAATAAAAAAAAATTTTGATTTTGAAGGGTTGGGAGTATATCAAAGGTCTTTTAGCAATGTCTAACTCAATATTACCACATTTCATGAATTCAACTAAAACTAATTGCAAGAGTCTGGTATGGAATACACTCTTTGATATACAGCATGATTTGATACAAATAATAAATTCATTTAACCATAGCTTGAACTCATAAAACGATTTTTTTGTTTGAATTACAGATGATTTAGGATGCAACATTTGGTCTGCTTCATCTAGCAAGTCACTTGTTTTATGCAAGGTTTTGAAACCCGGACCGGGCATCGACCCGGAAAAGTTAGTGGGTCACGGGTCACTGGTCGAACCGGTGGTCGGACTGTCATCGACCTGTTCATCAACCCGGTGACGTCATAAATATTAAAAAATATATAATATATACTTATTAATAAAAAAATAAAGCTAATGTAAGTATATATAGTAGAATTTAAGGACTAATGTAATAATTTTTTTTTATTCACTTCTAGACAAAGTAAATAGTTTAAGATTTGTTTGAAATATAATTGTTTTATAGAAATTTATGTGCTAATATTTTAATTGCACTTTAGTCCTAAGTATATATAGTCTCATAATAGCACTCTAACCCTAAAATTTATTTTCTCTTTCACCTTACTTTAACATCATCATCCTTCACCAAAATTTTATTATCATCATCCTTGATACATTTTACCATACCAATGTCTCTTGTCCTTTTCTCTCTTATCGTAATCGGGGATGTAATTGTAATTCACGTAAATGAGTAATTTAATTAGATGGGGAATTGGAATTGGGATTAATTAATAATTTTATTTGTATTAGGAAGGTTAACATAATATAAATAAAATATATAGAATCACATTAAATATAAAAGGAATAAAATAGAAAATAGAAAATAAAGTAAAAGGAAGGAATAGTAACAGTTTCGTGGGAGGGAAAAAAAAAGAGAAACAAAAAATAAAAAGGAAATAGAAAAGACAAGGACCAATCACTTTCACAAAAGAAGAAAAAGGTAATGGTTGTGACCCGGGCGGTTTTCACAAAATCGTTCCGGTTTTCGGGTCGAACGGTCGGACCGGCCGGGTCAAACGGATCAGTAACATTAGAGCGGTTTTTGACATGTACGGGTTTTGGCACCTAACCGGACCGTTCGAAGGTCCGGATTTCAAAACCATGGTTTTATGTATCACCCCGGCTGCAACCCTATGATTATGGATATTACTAAAAAACCTATGGTTATTTATAATATTTTAAACACAATTGATAAGGGCAATACATTTTTGTATTTTTTAAGGACAATTGGTCCACTTGGTGCAGAAGCTGCCACGTCGCCTCTCTTTCAAAAAAAAAAAAATTTCATCTCTCAAATCACGAGTTAAAATACAAAAAAGATAATCTTAGTATGGACACGATTAAAAGTAAAAAAATATTTCCTTACTCATTTTATAGTGATGTGACAAGTTTGTACAATTTTTGTACTTTTAATCGTGTCCATATCGAGACTATCTTTTTGTATTTTAACTGTGACTGAGAGATGAAAAAAAAAATAAAGAGGAGCGACGTAGCAGCTTCTGAACCAAGTGGACCAGGGCATATCAGAATTTTCCATTTTTTAAAGTATTGCAAACTTTTGATAAATATGTTCTGGGAATATTTTAAGTTGCCCAAAAGGTATTTTAGCCAATACATCTTTTTATTTTTTATTTTTTAAAGTTGAACCGTCAAATTCAGCTACACTAAAGAACTGAAATACTTGAAATATATCCTTGAAACATTTTATCTTGATCCAAAAGGTATTTCAGCCAATAAATCTTTTTTTAAAATTTTTTATTTTTTAAGTTGGGCCGTCAAAAAGGGCGATACTAAACAACTTAATGAGCCGCAAGCTGGCATTATAGGGGTGAAAATGAGGCTAGCTCAGCCTCAACTCACGCTAATTTTGTTCAGCTCATATTTTATGTGTGCTAATTTTCTGAACTCAAATTCAGCTCATCAGTACCTCACGAGCACCTCAACTCATTTCTATACAAATACTAGGATACTATCTCCGCGATATCAAAACGAGATATCAAAACGAGCATTTGAGTGAGCATTTCTTGTCGGATTTCGACGCACAAGATATCAAAAAAGCACAGTGAAATTAGCTTCGAGTGAGCGAAAGAGGATTCGCAATTGGAGTTCGGAGTGAAGAGTTATCACGTCGGGAGTGGGACAACTTTTCTGGGTTTTCTGCACTAAAATTCTGCACTGTTACTTTTGGTGATTTTGCTTGTTTCTAAGGTATGAATCCTGCTATTTTGTGTTTTGATGTTGGAACTTATTATATTCTGCCTTACTTATATTATCTATGAAGTATAAACTGTTTATTAAACTTTTATACTTCAATTGGATCATGTGTTATTGTTAATCGTGTGAATTGTGACTTGTGAGTTGTGATTACTATTGTGCTAGCATGAATTGGCGACGTGTTCATATACTTTTTGCCTTGTTGGATTCCTTGGTTATTGTTAAACATAATTGGCTATTTGGATTTATTGGTTGTTTCCTTTACATAATCAAATTACTTGGAGTTCTCCATTTGGTTGAGTTGAGTCGTCTTAATTGGTTTCGGTCGATCGAGTCGTCGCCCTTTATGAGCTTGTACCAGTGTTGTCAATTGCGGCGGGATAGTGGCCCATAGCGGGATAGCGGAGCTGAGCGGCCTTTGGCCGCTATGAGTCTTGAATAGCGTTGCGGATTTTGGGTGCGGATGATTGAATAGAGTTGCGGCTCAAATAGCGGAAATAGCGGCGCTATTTGGATCATCATTGAAAAGTCTTTTTTGCCCATTAAAAATAAAATAAAATAGGGGCAAAATGGTAATAACAAACTTAAAAACCCCTAAACCTAAACTACAGTAGCTTAAAGCAAATAAAAACCTTCAGTTCCTTTTTCTTCTCATCTATTCAACGCAGCAACAAAAAAAAAACTTATGCTTCACTTCTTCTCTTCTTCTTAAATATATATTTTTAATTATTTGCATAGAATTCCAAATAGCGCGCTCCCGCTATCCCGCTGTAGCGTTTTCGAGGTCGGCCGCTATCTGGGATTGATAACACTGGCTCGTACTAAGAATATACTATTCGGCATGATTCATTCGAAATAATACGTGAAACGTGAATTGCATAGATCCCGGGAGATCTCGTGGTCATCATTGGAACTGTAAGGGTTTTGTGGAGTCTAGGGTGATGGATGATGATGCAATGTTTTTTTTTTTTTTTATAGCCTCACCAGAGGAGGAGGACCGCCCTAGGAAGGGAGTATTTATTTGCCCCATGTAGGGGAGAGGTGTCGAACCCTCGACCTCACAGTCGTGGGCAGGCCATAACCCCACTGGGCTATGGACCTTTTGATGCAATGTAGACACTACAAGAAAACATCTTATTTAGGACGAAAAATTTTGGGACGGAAATTATTTGTCCCTATTTGCAACGGATTAGCTATGGCTCTAATATGAAAATGTTTATGTAAAATTAAGTAAATCTTTCATCCCAAAGACATCCTAAATTCGCATATAAAGAAGGTCAGACAAAGTTAGTACGTGATCCGTCCCAAATTTGGGCTGGAATAAGGACGATTCTCAAATCTGTAACCATAAAATGTTAATGTAAAAACTAAGTACCATTTTTATCCCAAAGATATCCTAAATTCTCATCTAGAGAAGGACAGACAAAGTTAGTACGTGATCCGTCCCAAATTTGGGATGGAATAAGGACGATTCCCAAATCTGAAACTATGAAAATGTTTATGTAAAAATTAAGTAAAACGTTCGTCCCAAAGACATCCTAAATTCGCATCTAAAGAAGGACATGCAAAGTTAGTCAGTTATCCGTCCCAAATTTAGGATGGAATAATGACATTCTCAAATCTGTAACAAATGATATCATATATTTGGACTTAATTGAGACGAGAAGGTCATCACTAATTCATTTACCATTTTAATGCAACTATTCTCTTTTTTCGGTCTCAAATCTTCTTAAATTTGGGACGAATTTACCACCAGATTATTATTATTTGCTTGATTAAGTTAAATTAGAAAAGGTATTCGTTACAAAATTGTCCTAATGTTAAAAGGATTTGGACTAATCTAAGATAATTTATTTACTTTTTCTATCTACTAATTCAACAAGAAAATCCTATCCAAATCTTTTTTGTTTCTATTTTAAAAAACATTTTACCTTTATATTTGAGATAATGTAAAATTATCTTTATATTTGAGATTTATAAAAAAAAATAAATCAACTATATTTTTTTCTTGGGAAATTTTATTTTAGGGAAATGATGTTTGGCTAAGCTCAATTAGCTAAAAATTGGCTAAATTGGGTCAAAATTAGTCAACGGACAAAAATACCCCTAAAGTCCCTTTTTTTTTGTTTAAAAAAACATAAAAAGTAAAAAAAAAAAAAAAAAACAAAAAATGGCTCAAACGTCAGTCAAATTAGACAACCGCAGTCAAACTCGGCAGAAGCAGTTCGGTTCCAGTGCGGAACACAAACTGTTTTGCACCATGCGGAACAAATGGTGGTCGTCGAATCAAGAATCTAACAGATGATATTATTTTGCTAAAATAATTAAAAAAATATTTACCTCTCACAATCCCAAATGATCTCAGTCGTCAGATTCTTGATCCGACGGTCAGAATTTGTTTCACACGACAGCGGATCGCTGACGTGGCAAAAAATATTTGTGACATATTTATATACCCTAAGTTCACATATTATACATATTTATATACTCTAAGTCCCTGTAAAAATATTATTTGCAACCATAAGTACATAAATTATATTACTTTTATGTCCCTAATGTTATAAAACTTTAAAAATTAAACCCGCATAGCATATTTCCATTTCACAGATTGCATAAGTTTCTAATTACATCTTTTAAATTCACAATTTGACCCAAAAATCATGAAATTGACTTTTTAGAAATTATAATTAGACCCCTAACTAATAACATATTCATAGTGATCATCATATAATGAAATATATATAACCTTGGAAGTTTACTAATAAGTGATTGACGTATATAGTAGTATAACGAACTTTAATTGATTTACTTTAACGAATTTATAGTGTCCTTATATAGAATTATAATGAGTGATCGTCTTATATAGAAGTATAACGAACTTTACATGTTTACTTTAATAAATTCATAGTGCTAATAAGTGATCGTCTTATATAGAACTATAACTAACCTTCCATGTTTACTTTAACAATTTCATTGTATTAGCAAGTGATCGCCTTATATAGAACTATAATGAACTTTACATGTTTACTTTAACAAATTTATAGTACTAATAAGTGATCGCCTTATATAGAACTATAACTAACCTTACATGTGTATTTTAACAATTTCATTGTATTAGCAAGTGATCGCCTTATATAAAACTATAACGAATTTACATGTTTACTTTAACAATTTTATAGCACTATTAAGTGATAGCCTTATATAGAACTATAACAAACCTTACATGTTTACTTTAACAATTTCATAGTATTAGCAAGTGATCACCTTATATAGAATTATAACGAACCTTACATTCTTACTTTAACAAATTCATAATATTAATCTTTAAGACTGAAATCTTCTATCCCCGTTTGATATTCTGTAAAACACAAGAGGGGGGTGAATTGGGTTTTAACTAATCTTGTAAACTTTTCCAAATCTAAGTAAGGCTAGTGTAAGTTTGAGCAAGATGAACAAAAGCAAAACGAAACCCAAACACAAGACAAAGGATTTATAGTGGTTCGATTCACTTAGAATCTACATCCACTACCTTGAGCCGCACCCAAGGATTTTCAACAACTTCATTAAGAAGGATATTACACTTGTGGATAACTCACTAAGAGTTTTACAACACACCACAATACAAAACTCACCAAGAGTAAATTGCCCACACAAAGTAGGACTTATACAAGAATAACCCAATCACTTAGAAAGGGAATTGAGAAGGTTTAAAAGACAAGTTGTTCACTCTTCTAAGTGAAAGATAAATAATACCTTTGAAGTACAAGAATAATAAGCTCTTAGAACATTTGATGCAAACTCTTTGTCTTGCTTTTGAAAGATCACTCTTGAATGATTTAGATCATAGAGATGAAGAGCATTTACTTTGAAAGTGTTTAAGACTTGATAAGAAATCAATGTATATTGTATGTGCCATCATTGGAGTCATTCTCAGCTTTAGAGCTTATATACATTTCAAAATATACTGAAAAAACAACTCTGCAACGGTCATATAACGGCTAGTAATCGCAGAGGTCAGTTGACCGAAACTCAGCTCGGATGAACCGAGGTCAAGCTCGGATGAATCGACCCAATCTCGGTCGACCGACCTATGTTAGTTCCAAATCTACAACTCTTCTGTCTTGGTTCGGTCGATCCGAGGAAAGCTCGGATGATCCGACTTTTCTGAGTATGAGAGATGTTGATTTTTCACTAGTTTTGAAATCTTTTGAAGTCTAAAAGGTTTTCCCAAAAGGTAACAAGTAAGGACATTTGGAAAACCATTTTAAAGGACTTAGACTTTGAAAACAAAGGCTTTTGAGATAAGAACACATATAAGAATCCTTTTGAAACTTAACCTTTTGAAAACGTGTTTATGAGCATGCAAGACTAGAGTGTTGTACGTTTATGTTCATAAGAGCATTGGTTAGAGCTTATAAGATAACGACTTATAAAGACAAAGCTATCCTAACCAAACCTAAGTCTTCAATCTTCAATCTCGACGAGATGCGCCTTTAAGTATAACTTTGAATCTTGATCATGGCTTGATTGAAGTACTTAGAGCTTCCATTTTGACTTCCGATATTCTATCACAAAGATTGAGATCATTAGACCCAACATCAAATGTTTGTCCAATATCAAAAACTGAGTTTGTTCGCCCTTAGGACTTACAATCTCCTCCTTTTTTATTATGACAAACTTTGATGTAATAAGATAGAATATGGACAACATTAAGAACAAGGAAGCATGGCAAAAAGATAAAGATCAACTAAAAACAAATACTAGTGCTTGGAAGATAAAACCCGAGAGACGAAAGCACTAGAATGATAACTTCTATTTGCCATAGCATCTAGGGACTCTTAGAAGAGCCCTATTTCCCAACCATCCTCCTTTGCTCCTTCCTTCCATCTCAAGGCTAGTTTTGAGAAATGTAAAATATTCAAAATATAAATGCTCCCCCTCAAAACATGCCAGGAAAAACTGAGTTAGAGAAAAAAATAACACTAAGCAAGATTACACCATTTTTCTCCCCCTTTGGCATAATAAAAAAGACTCCAATCACCAAAGAGTTGCAAGAACATAAATAGTTCAAAAGTATAAGCATAAGGTGTACTTGTGAAAACATAAACCGAGCTTCAATCCCATAATAACACATAAATCAAAAGATGGTCATTGTATGGCTCAAAAAAAATATCAACCTAAGCTAAGACAAAGGAGATAAAGAACAAAGCTTTAAAGTACAATCTCCCCGTTTATCAAACATACCATGTTAGCTATTTAAGATGAAAACAAGTTGAAAATATAGCTAACAACTGTTGGATGGGATACCATAAATACATATGTATTGCAACCAAAAGATTTAGAGGAAGTGTAAGATGACAATTCGAGTACATTCCTCTAATAAGTTAATGGTTAGCTAAATGAGTATAACAACTCTTGAAGCAAGACTAACCAAAAACTCTAATGAGATCACAAAAGATATGAAAGTAAAGAATATGATCTCAAAGTTATTAAGGGAGAGTATATGTAAGAATTAAACATATATAACACATATAACTTCCAAAATAACTTACACAAGTTGGCTGTAAGAGCTAAAAGATGAAAAGCAAGCCAACAAGTGATGTGATGATGTAAGATAAGAACAATTGAGCATACATCACATAATGAGTTTACATCCTAAGTCAAGCATCTAGACGATCAACCACAAAAGATTAATGCTATAGACTTGAATATAAACACACAAAAAAGAAACACCCCTATATGCACTAAAGATCAAGTAAAAACTGAACATAGCATTTACAAACTTCCCCAAAGCATAAGACACTAAATAATAGAGGGGAGGGGGTTTTAAAATGAGATTTCATCACAAGGATCAAATCATTAAGCTCACTAATAACATGTTCAAAAAAAATCAAAACATATGAAGAGCAAAACATGTTATAAAAACTTCAAGGTGCCCATTTCAAATAACATTTGATACGTGATATGGAAAGTAAGATCAATAATTGTACAAGGAAATGAAAGAGATTTGAGTTTAGTAATATCTCATTGAATTTGATGAATGCTTCTGCACTTTGAGTTCCTTCAATGAGTTCCCTTTTTTTTATGGCAAGTGCAAAGTCAACATTGATGGGTGACTTTTCTTTTCTTGATGAACCCTCTACAATCTTGTAATCCTTGACATTTGACTCTTTTCTTGGAGTCTTAGCTCATTTGTGCCATTCTTTGTAGTTCATATCTTCTTCTTGAAACTTAGAACTCTTTGTTACCTACAAGGAATTCTTGAGAACGAATTTGGTACCTTTTTAAAGGTCCTTCATGATTAGCACAATAACATCAAGTAACACATATATGCATAAGGATCATGAAAATCAAAAACAAAACAACGAGATGGAATTCTTAAATGAATATGACATGACAAAACAAGAATCAATCAAGTTGCATATGCTACATCTCATAGATACCTTAGCTAAAATAAACATGGACAGTAAAGAGCATGCTAAAGGTCATCTATATGAATATAAAATTCAAGAATGTGAGATGCAACATATATAAGAGCAAGCATATAAAAATATATATACCAAAACCACTTAAACACATTAATTAAAGTGTTAAGAGAAAGTGATTTTGATACCTTTGCTTTCTTACCAAGTGATGAAGATATTGGATTGACACTTTGGCTCTTGTCATCACTTGATGCTTTGCTCTTTGTATTTAAGCAACTTGGTTCTCCAATTGATTAACATTTGATCTTTGAGAATCCAAGTGTTAAGGAGTGCTTTTGAATTTCTTCTTTTGACACATCTCCTTTGATCCACCCCAATGTCACTTCTCTTCGAATCTATATCATTGAAGCTTTGTGGAATACTCTTCTTCTTCCTTGAGACATCATTTCCAATGCCAAGGATTCTACCATTTTTTTGTCCCAAAATGTGCATATCCTTCATAGATAGGTTCCATGTCCTTGACTAATGAGGCATCTCCGGTCATGTGGCAAAATCATACACATTGAGACATCATATTTCCGGAGCATCCATTTAACTACAAGAACCTATAAGAGTAAAGGAAGAGTAACTTTTGGTACCCACTTTTGTTTGGGTCCATGGGGGTTAGTTGAAGTATGCTTAACTCTCCAAATGGTTTTTACTCCCCTTTCAATCTTTTTCTTCACATAACATCTAATACTAGTGTGACCATATTTCATCTAATACTAGTGTGACCATATTTTCCACAATAAGTGCAACACATATGTGACTCAAAAGATTTGTGAACATGCTTAACAGATCTATTTGCCCTATGTGGCGTTCTAGCATCACTACAAGAAAACATCTTATTTAGGACGAAAAATTTTGGGACGGAAATTATTTGTCCCTATTTGCAACGGATTAGCTATGGCTCTAATATGAAAATGTTTATGTAAAAATTAAGTATATCTTTCATCCCAAAGACATCCTAAATTCGCATCTAAAGAAGGACATGCAAAGTTAGTACGTGATCAGTCCCCAAATTTGGGATGGAATAAGGGACGATTCTCAAATATGTAACTATGAAAATGTTAATGTAAGAATTAAGTAAAACTTTCGTCCAAAAGACATCCTAAATTCGCATCTAAAGAAGGACAGCCAAAGTTAGTACGTGATCCGTCCCAAATTTGGGATGGAATAAGGATGATTCTTAAATCTGTAACTATGAAAATGTCAATGTAAAAATTAAGTAAAACTTTAATTAAAAATACATCCTTAATTCGCATCTAAAGAAGGACAATCAAAGTTAGCCAGTGATCCGTCCCAAATTTGGGATGGAATAAGGACGATTCTCAAATCTGAAACTATGAAAATGTTTATGTAAAAATTAAGTAAAAAGTTCGTCCCAAAGACATCATAAATCCGCATCTAAATGAGGACATGCAAAGTTAGTCAGTGATCCGTCCCAAATTTGGGATGGAATACGGACATTCTCATATCTGTAACCAATGATATCATATATTTGTTCCGAATTGAGACGAAAAAGTCATCACTAATTCATTTACCATTTTAATGCAACTATTCTTTGTTTTCGGTCTCAAATCCTTCTTAAATTTCGGACGAATTTAGCATCAAATTACTATTATTATTATTATTATTATTATTATTATTATTATTATTATTATTATTATTATTATTATTATTATTTGCTTGATTGAGTTAAATTAAAAAAGGTATTCGTTACAAAATTGTCCTAATGTTAAAAGGATTTGGATTAATCTTAGATAATTTATTTACTTTTTGCATCTACTAATTCAACAAGAAAATCATATCCATTTTGTTCTATTTTAAAAAACAATTTACCTTTATATTTGAAATAATGTAAAATTATCTTTATATTTGAGATTTATATTGCAACTATTTGAACCCAATAAAACTCTTCTTCTTGTATTTGCAAGTTTCCACTCATGTTGAAGTTCTAAGTATTTATTCTTAACAGTTTCTACCTCATATTTAAATGTGGTTATCAAAAATATATGTTCCATACTTCCATTTGATAAAAATCACATGCATTTGTAGGAAAAAATTCAAAAAGTTGCGCGATGAAGCATCCACGAGTGGGACTAAGGTAACTCCCGAGCAGCGGGAACAAACCTTCGTGGATGCTGCTGGGGGTAGAAATCGGAAGGGACGTATATATGGTCTTGGGTCACAAGCTAGGTTTGTTGGTGGTAACATAAATTCCCGAAGTCAAATGCACTCAAGATCTTATGAGGCAATTAAGAAACAAATCACCGATGAAGTAAGGGGTTGAGCTCCAAGAGCAGCTTTTCTCGAGAGATGGAACGTGTACGTGATGCACTTATGGCTCAATTTGGTGTTAATCTCAATGTCTCAAGTACTAGTGTTGGCCCCCCTTCAAACATAGATGCTAACCAGGATGAGAATGGAGGAGGAAATGCCGATGGTGATGATTTAGGTGATCTCTAGATATTTGTCTTTACACCCAGATAGCTTTTGGTTTATTGCTTTTGGATATTAAAAAATCATAGTACTAGTTTTTGGTATATTAGACTTGTCGTACTTTATTTTAGTTATTATGGAACCTAAAGTGCTTTGGTAGAATTGCTTTAATTATCCTTTAAGTATGTTGGTTTTGAATTTAAATGTTGATTTCATGCATTATAGGTTGGGAGAACTTTTCTGGCCGTGTATATTTTATTCATTTTTATTTTGGTGTGATTGTTTAGCAGTTTTTGTGGATGTGTTGGAAATAATGTATTGTGGTATTGGCAACATTTGTTAGGATGTAACATAATGGGGATGTAACATTCTCAGGGGCTTTTAGATGAAAAATAACAGAATTTAAAAACATTTATTATATATATTAGGTGACTATTTAGAGACAAAAAGTCTCGTAGATTTTGAAAATAGCCTTAGAATATCTGTCCCTAAATAAGGATAGATTAGCAATGGACTTTTAGAAAATATAAGTTTCTCTTCGTAGCAAAATCTGTCCCTAAATAAGGACAGATTAGCTATAGCATTTTAGAAAATAAAATTTTCAATCCTTTGGAAATGCGTCACTAATAAGGACAGATTAGCAATAGCATTTTAGAAAGTAAACTTTTCTATCTTTTGGACATCCGTCACTAATAAGGACAGATTACCAATGAGATTTAAAAAAATATATACTTTTTATCCTTAGGAAATCTGTCCCTATTAGGGACAGATTACTAATAGAATTTTAGAAAATATAATTTTCTATCCTTAGGAAATTCGTCCCTAATAAGGACAGATTATCAATGGAATTTTAGAAAATATCCTTAGACAATCCGTCCCTAATAAGGATCGATTACCAATGGAATTTTAGAAAATATAACTTTATATCTTTAGTAAATCCGTCCTTAATAAGGACAGACTAGCAATGAAAGTTTTTATTCTTCTTCACAAATCCGTCTCTGAATAAGGACAGATTAGTAATGGAAGATCAGAAAATATAATTTTCTATCTTTAGGAAATCCGTCCCTAATAAGGACGGATTACCAATGGAAGTTTTGAAACTATAATTCTCTATCCTTAGTAAATTCGTCCTTAATAAGGACAGATTATCAATGAAAGTTTTTTTCTATCCTTAGCTAATCTGTCCATAAAAGAGGACGGATTAGCGATGGAATTGTAGGAAACACGTTCATTTTTATGAAATTATATCCTTTCATATTTGTTAGTATTCTGTCCTAAAAGTTTTGTGATGGATGTGTTATGCCGTCCCTAATAATTTGCGACGAGGGTTTTAGGGAGTACCTACAATCCGTCCCAAATCTGTCTGAGAATAAACATTTGGGACAGATTAAGGACGGAACTTACGCTCCCAAATAAGCCGATTCCTTGTAGTGCATTCACAACATGATTCTTAGGTATATGAGAAGAGCTAGAAATAACAACATGATTAGCAATATAACCAAGACCATGTTTAACATGAGAAGCACGTTGCATACCAAGAATTTGATCAAGATTTTTGTTACCCTTAGTAAAGGTTTCAACAAGAAGGGTAAGGTCATTAACTTTGTTCTTCAATTGATCAAACTCAACAAGCTTGTTTTCAAGGGATGACAATTTAACACAAGCTTCTTTGTATTGTAATGAAGATACTTTACAAGTAGTAATGAGACTCTCATTTTCGGATTTCAAGCAATTTACATCATCACACAACTTTTTATTTTCATCAAACAATTTAGATCCTTCTTCAAGCAAAGATTCAATTTTAAGCTTCATATCTTTGTTTTGCTTTGCACATTTTTTCAATTGATCATACATATCACATAAAAGCTCATTAGGATCATCCTCATCATCATCATAAGAATTTGAAGTGGAGGGAGAAAGATGTACCTCATTACCAAAAGCCATGAAGCAAACATTTGCGTTTTTCTCTTCTTCTTCATCGCCACTCCCTTCTTGATCCCATGTGCTTAGCATGCCCTTTGAGTTTTTGAAATTAAAGAACAATTTCTCTACTTCTTCATGATTAATGATAGAATCAAGATCAATACCCTTTTTAGAACCATTTTTCCTTTTCTTCATCTCTAAGGTGAGTAGAGAGCCAATAAGTTCCTCCGTTGAATATGTCTTTAGGTTCTTGGCTTCTTCAATGGCAAGAGCTTTTGTTTCCCAACTTTTAGGAAGAGAATTGAGAATTTTCCTATTTATCTCACCCATAGTGTACTCTTTACCATAGGACTTCAAGCCATTTATCACATTGGTGAATCTAGTATTCATCTCATTGATTGATTCATTTGGCTTCATGGAGAATAATTCATATTCTCTAACTAGCAAGTTCAACCTTGACTCCTAGACTTGATTTGTGCCTTCATGAGTAATTTCAAGCATTTTCCACATAGTATGGGCGGATTTGCTTCCACGGACACGGTTGTATTCATCTTGATCCAAGGCACAACTAATAATGTTCATTGCCTTATAATTTCGAGTCATTTTCTTGGACTCAACTTCATTTAGCTCACGGTCCGACTTTGGAATTTGAACACCATCCCCCACTTTCATAGGAACATATGGACCTTCTTCAAATATATGCCATAAAGAATAATCTATGGAGCACACATATATCTTGAATGGGTTTTTCCAAGCATTATAGTCGTTTCCATTGAAGAGTGGTGGTCTATTGGTGGAAGACCCCTCTAAGAAAGCTAAGGCGGAATTTCCGGCCATAATCTTTACTTCAAGCGATTAAGCTAAAGGTGAAGACGAGGCTCTGATACCAATTGTAAAACACAAGAGGGGAGGGGGGTGAATTGGATTTTAACTAATCTTGTAAACTTTTCCAAATCTAAGTAAGGCTAGTGTAAGTTTGAGCAAGATGAACAAAAGCAAAACGAAACCCAAACACAAGACAAAGGATTTATAGTGGTTCGACTAACTTAGAATCTACATCCACTACCTTGAGCTGCACCCAAGGATTTTCAACAACTTCACTAAGAAGGATATTACACTTGTGGATAACTCACTAAGAGTTTTACAACACGACCACAATACAAAACTCACCAAGAGTAAATTGCCCACACAAAGTAGGACTTATACAAGAATAACCCAATCACTTAGAAAGGGAATTGAGAAGGTTTAAAAGACAAGTTGTTCACTCTTCTAAGTGAAAGATAAATACCTTTGAAGTACAAGAATAATAAGCTCTTAGAACATTTGATGCACACTCTTTGTCTTGCTTTTGAAAGATCACTCTTGAATGATTTAGATCATAGAGATGAAGAGCATTTACTTTGAAAGTGTTTAAGACTTGATAAGAAATCAATGTATATTGTATGTGCCAGCATTGGAGTCATTCTCAGCTTTAGAGCTTATATACATTTCAAAATATACTGAAAAAACAACTCTGCAACGGTCATATAACGGCTAGTAATCGCAGAGGTCGGTTGACCGAAACTCAGCTCGGATGAACCGAGGTCAAGCTCGGATGAACCGACCCAATCTCGGTCGACCGAGATGCCCAAAGGTCGACCGACCTATGTTAGTTCCAAATCTACAACTCTTCTGTCTTGGTTCGGTCGATCCGAGGAAAGCTCGGATGATCCAACTTTTCTGAGTATGAGAGATGTTGATTTTTCACTAGTTTTGAAATCTTTTGAAGTCTACAAGGTTTTCCCAAAAGGTAACAAGTAAGGACATTTGGAAAACCATTTTAAAGGACTTAGACTTTGAAAACAAAGGCTTTTGAGATAAGAATACATATAAGAATCCTTTTGAAACTTAGCCTTTTGAAAACGTGTTTATGAGCATGCAAGACTAGAGTGTTGTACGTTTATGTTCATAAGAGCATTGGTTAGAGCTTATAAGATAACGACTTATAAAGACAAAGCTATCCTAACCAAACCTAAGTCTTCAATCTTCAATCTCGACGAGATGCGCCTTTAAGTATAACTTTGAATCTTGATCATGGCTTGATTGAAGTACTTAGAGCTTCCATTTTGACTTCCGATATTCAATCACAAAGATTGAGATCATTAAACACAACATCAAATATTTGTCCAATATCAAAAACTGAGTTTGTTCGCCCTTAGGGCTTACATATTCCATTCCATATTTTCACTAATATTAAATTGATCGTCTTTTCCTCTTTTAATCTCAATTTCATATTTCACTAAGGTTTATACATTATTTCTTGCTAAAAAAGAGAGTTATATATTAAAAAAATTGAAAAATGGTCAAAATCAAAAGCTCAACCCACCCCACCCTTCCGCAGCACCACCACCACAACTGAAGCTCAACCCCTACCCAACACACCCCAACCCCTACCGCATTCCCCTATACCCTTATGCTTTCTTCCTCTCACCCCCCAAACTCCCCTTCGACGACCATATAACAAATCTAAATTCGGTGCAGGAAAAAACCAAAAACATAGACATCCAGAAAATTATATCAATATTTTGCCTTCCCTTCTTTGATTCCACATCATCACGGTCCGCAACTTGTCCAAACCCTTGTTGATTCTCCTCTTCGGACTACATTAACATAGCAACAAATTGAGTGGATGAAGGAAGTCATGGGAAAAGCTTCAGCATCGACATCAAGATCTAATTTCAGGGGAAAACCCTTGTTGATTCTCCTCATTCTTTCTCTTCCTGCGGATCGAGCTCCCAAAATGGCCTTTGGCTTATGGATTTTGTTTTTTTTTTATGTGGTTCAAGAATTTTGGGAACATGAATATTCTTAATTTATGGAGGTTTAATTTGAGTTTTTCATCAAATATCATCAATTGAAAATGGAAATGGGTTATTGTTGTTAAAAAATTTGTGATAATTTTTTTTTTTTTATTGGAAAATATTGTTTGTTGGGAGAAGATGACCGAGAAAAGGTGTTTGGTCACCGAAAAGAAAATAAGTTGAAGTTGGATTTTTGTGGAGTAGTAGCTAATAGGTGGGTGAGATAGCCATTAAGACAATAGGTTTGTAGAGTTGGATAAAAAAAAAAACTGGGAAAATTCATTGAGGATATAATTGGTAATGAAAATATCAATTTCGGGATTTTCGAGGATTTTAGCCAATTCAACTATATTTTTTTCTTGGGAAATTTTATTTTATTCATTAGCTAAACTTTGTATTTCGTTAAAAAAATTAAATATTGATATTGATATTATCAAGGACGGATATCTACATTAAATTTCGACGCAACGATCTGTTTTCAAAAAGAACAAATGAACCCAATAAAACTCTCCTTCTTCTCCTACATCATCCTTTGTTTTACCCTCTCGAGCCTAAGTTTTCCATGTTCCATTTCTTCCTCCTTATAAAAAAATGAATTTATCATAGACTTCTTGTTCCTTTTGTTTGAAAGTTATGGCTCTCCGCTATTGAATATCAACGGTATTCAATCAATTAAATTCAGGTAAGAGTTTTCTTCTAAGTTTAGAATTTGAAGATCAACGACAATCACGTTAATGGATTTGTTTTTATTCTTTTTGCAAGTGGTAATTTATGTTTGAACTCTGATTACAAATTATTGATATTAATATTCTTTGAAACTGAAGAACTTAGTCATTGATTATGAGCACTCTACTTTTCTCATGTTGGCCTACTTTTAACCTATAATCTGTATTTTTCACTATTTGTTTGACATCAATATGATCATAAAAATCTACAAAAATTTATGTTCATTAGTACTTGCTGATTATGAGCACTCTACTTTTCTCATGTTGGCCTACTTTTTACCTATAATCTGTATTTTTCACTATTTGTTTGACATCAATATGATCAGAAAAATCTAAAAAATTTATGTTCATTAGTACTTGCTTAATGTTCTATTTTGAATGTGTAGTTAGTTAACTGAAGCTCAACTAGTATCTAAGATATAAACAGAGCTTTCTAGCTGGTTCAAAGATTATGTAAGTATTTTAAATATGTCCTACTTGCATTGTTATGAATACCATTAATAACCACTCAATTTGGTTTTCATCTACATTAGGTTATTAACCATGTTGATGATCTTCCTATATGCTTAAAGAATCTTGAATGGGGCCCTTCAAGATATGTGAAATCACATTATATGTATTTTGTCAATGGGTTTAGATTTCATACACATGCCCATTGTGAAGGTCGAACAAACCATCAATAGCGGTGTGTGAGTGAATAGCACAGAGGAAACAGAGAATGATTGGTATGGTGTGCTAAAAGACATAATAGAAGTTACATTGGTTGGTGATCCCGTTCAGACCATAGTGCTTTTTGAATATGATTGGTTTGACACAACATCAAGAACAGGGATAAGAGTTCACCCGAAGTACAAGCTTGTTGATGTCAATCATAAGAAAGAGTATCCAAGATTTGAACCCTTTGTGTTAGCTCAACAAGCTACTCAAGTTTATTTCTTACGGTATTCTAACATGAAGCGGGATATGGGTGACTAGTGGGTTGTGTGCAACGTTCGGGCTCGACACATTGTAGATGCACCCCTTGCTGACTCTGCTTATCAAGCTGAAGTTAGTCCAGAAGAAGAAGCCAATGTGAATATTGATGATATAGAAGACCTTACTAAACTTGCACATGAAAACAATGAAGTTGAGATTGTTGAATTTGACAGTGACGAAGACAAAGAAAAAGAGGAGGAGGGGGAAGATGAAAAGGAAGAGGAAGAGGAGGACAGTGAGTAGGATATCATTTAACCATAAAGTATGTACTTTGTAACAAGTAATCATGTTCACTTAAAAACCGAACTTTTGAGACTTTGATGATTATGCTATTTGGTTTTGGGCTATTGGTTTTTGCTTGTAAAAGTATCAGGCTTTTTTCCATTTTTATGAGAGGAAAAGAATGTTAAAAAATTGGAGGAGGATGACAGTGAGTTGGATACCATTTAACCATCAAGTATGTACTTTGTAACAAGTAATCATGTTCATTTAAAAAGTGAACTTTTGATCTATTGGTTTTTGCTTGTAAAAGTATCGGGCTTTTTTCCATTTTTATGAGAGGAAAAGAATGTTAAGAAATTAGATTATTTTTGGGTTAGCAAAGTGATGAACTGATTTCTACCAAAAAAAAAGTGATGAACTAATGATGTTGCATTAGCTTATAGATTCGTATCTTTAATATGACTATGGTTTTCTTGACTTTTGATCTTTTCGTTTCACGGATTTTCACATGGTTGAGAGTTTTCACTTCTTTATTTGAGTGCAGGCTTTGGAAGTGTAATTAGGGGAAGGGGGAGGGGGGTGGGACAAAAGTGTAATTAAGGGGGGAACACTAGAGAAAACTATTAATGATTAAATGTTTATATTGTGATATCCATACACCAAATGGAATACAAGAAAACACACAATAGCTGAAAATTAAAATGCAATGCTTGTAGAAAGCAATTTCTGAGAACAAAATAAGTGCCACTAGTTAACACACTTAGACAAATGAGCCACATGAGGTAGACTGATCAATTATGAGTAAACAAAGACAACTATAGATTATTTAAGGCATTTCTGCATTCAGATCTTTGATTAACAAGCAGGCAAATATAGGAAAGTTATATTAGTGTTCTTTGGGTTGTTTGTTTATGTGGTAATTGTATAGCCTAATATGAAATGATTTATGATGTCATGTGTTCCAAATTTCTTCTTTCATGTTTATGATGAAGTGACTCAAAATTGCTATAGTTTTTTACTAACATCCTCAAACATATTTATAACTGGGCCTCAATGGAGCTACCACACATTTTAAAGTGACATGATAAAAAACATATGACAGTTAAAGAGAATTGCAGATAGAAACCTGCAGTCTGTCAAACCGAGATGAAGGCAAACACGCGGCTTTTGATTTGAATTGGTCTGGTTATAGATGGTTTTTTCTCCATACTAAATAAGCTTGACTACAAAGAAGACATACCATCACACAGAGAGAGAGAGAGAGAGAGAGAGAGAGAGAGAGAGAGTGAATAATAAATGTAATAGAACTTCAACGTCATCTACAAGGAGTGAGATGAATATAGTTAGGATCTTAGCATATATGCTTCATAAAACGCTGAGGGGTCTGATTGTTTTTAGTGTTTATATCTCTCAAGAGGCAGATTATAAGAGAAGCGTGGTAAAATCAAGAACATTTCCATTAAAGAAAAGATGTAAACAATACAACAACTAAATCCACAGAACCCAAATACTGCAAACCTTAATACTACCTTTTTGTGGTCATTTATTCCACAATTAGATTGATATAAAATTGGCTAAAATTAGTCTATTATAAACCCGATAACAACTTTTGAACATTACCTCGAGCACTAGCATAATGCTTTGAACATACTGTTGAAGTAAAAGCGTTGTCTAGAAAGAATAATGGAAAAGGACTCATCCCGACCTCTACTCTACTGTAACACCTCCCAAACGATGAACATACTTGGTGAATCTTTAGGGTCTCGGTCTTCTTCACTCGATAGATGAGGATCTGTTAATGCTCTCTAAGGAAAATATATTGTCTATCTTTTATATACTACTCATAAAACATTCACAGTCTGCAGAAGTGGCAAGCACAATGGTTTGTTATGTGTTGCCTTGGACAAGAAAGCTAGTTCTGTAGCTGCTTTGCTTTTCTTTCTTTTGTTGGGTTGCTAGCAGTTATCTTTCTTCTCTTTTGGGTTTAATCTTGCTTGGAAGGCAGGGCAAAGAAAAACGCCCAAAAATTGTCTTCTTCAGATATCGCCCTTAAACTGTTCGACGAAATGCCTCAAAGAGAATCTGAGACTAACTCAATCTTTTCTTGATCTCCGGCCTTTGATGGACACCTGTCCGACGGCTCCGGTCAGGCTGAACGCCGGCCATCCAGCCCCGGCTAGCAAAGGGCCGATTGAGTGGCCTAAGAAGTCCTTTGCAGACCTCCTTTCCATGGCGACTCCAACAGTCGCAACCACTCTGCCTGTCAAGCCTTTAACTATTTTTAAGGGGCAGCCACAGTTAGAGATCGATGATGATGAATTATGTGTTCTCGAAGCACCATGGCGCTATGCCCTAGTGGGAAAATTTGCGAAATATGGACCGCCAATGGAATCCCTACGCCGAGCATTCCATTATGTGGGATTCCAATGAGGATTTTGGATTGGATGTCTTGCTGCACGACATGTCCTTATACGTTTTGATTTAGAGGAGGATTTTTGTAGGTTATGGCGTCAAGGTGTATGGAACTTTTGTGGTTTACGTATGAGGGTATTCAAGTGGACTTATGATTTCAATCTTCAAGAAGAGCCATCAATAGTGCCAACGTGGATTGGATTTGAGGGACTACCTATTCACCTCTTCCATAAATCCAAACTTTTTGCATTAGCAAGCGCTGTGGGGCAGCCGTTGGCCTTGGATGAGCCCACCGCAAAGCTAACTCGTCCTAGTGTTCGAGTATGTGTGGAAATCGACCTCTTGAAGCCATTGCAATCACATGTGAGAATCACACATGCCCGATCCGGTAAGGGATTTTGGCAACCTATCTCTTACGAGGACCTTCCTCTTTATTGCACCCATTGCCGACTCATTGGCCATGATATGAGTAATTGTTATGCATTTAAGAGTGCGAATGGACCAAAATTTGATAAACCCACTAAGGTGCAATTGAAGAATGTGCATTTGAATAATTCAGTCTTGGAGAAACCACCAACTAAAACTGTTAAACCCCCTCTGGTGCAATTGAAGAATGTGCAATTGCATAATACAGTGTTGGAGAAGCCCCCTCGAAACGACATAGGTAAACAGCATGTTAGTAATTTGGAGGTGACTCATAAAGTGCTGAAATCGGGGGTGATTCTTGGGAACAAGCCAGCTGTGAGGGAGAAGGCGGCGCCTAAGCCAGGTCTCTCACAACTAGCGCAGAGAAAGGTTATTGCTTCTGGTCTTACGGTTGACTTTCAACCTAAATCTATTTGGGTCCCACTCGGTGGCCAGTCCACCTACCCAGGTACTTCACGGTCTGCCCTGGAACCAGCCCCGGTGGCACCGGCTGGGAAAGCTTCAATCCATCTGGTCCCGGAGCTCGCTGTTAAATCTCCGGTTGAAGGGACGATAGCGGCTCAGTCAGCTCCAGCGTCTATGGCTTCACCGGCTCTTCCAGTGATTTTGACTCAGGATTTACAGGTTGTTTTTGGGTCTGCTGCAAAGGCTCTTAATGCCAATGCACCTCATTTCCTTCCTGCACTTGTACAAGAAATGTCGTCAATGGTTACAAATACTAAGGATGCTTTACCGGATGTTTCTAAGATCATTAGTAGTCCTCTCACCACCATGAGCTCCATCATTAGTACGCCAAATTCCTCAGCCGATCGTCATTGGGCCGAGTTAATCATCGATGCTCACATTCTCGCACTTCAGTCTCCAACTCTTTCCTCTAATGATGCACCTATTACTCTAGAGAAAAAACGTCGGGTGGAGGTATTAGATGTCTCGGACGCCTCATCAACATTGCGAATTATGGATGATATCTCCGTTCGACCGTCTCGCATACCTGATAGGAGTTTGATGAACTTTGGGTCAAGTAAGGATGATATAAGCCTCCCTTCTGATACTATATATGATTTGAGCAAGTGTATCGCTTTGAACGAGTTCGTAAGGTTTCATATAGACATGGATGAATTTGAAATCGCCACACGGGCTAAGGAACAAGCAGATGAGGCTAAAATTATTGCGCGCAAAGAGGTGGCGGCCTTAGAAATTGACTTATCATCCTACAATATGTTTAATGAAGACCTTCCAGAGGTAGAGCCAACGAAGGATGCGGATGAGATCACATCACTCTCAAGTCAAAAGGTACCCACCACCAATAAGCTTGTTCCGGACGCTTTGAGCGACGACTTTTCGGAGTATCCTGAAGATCTAGTCGATGAAGATGATTTTATTCCTGTTAGCTCGCAAAAAAGTAAGAAAAATGCTAAGAAGACGCTTATAGAGCATCACGTGACGACTAGATATAAGCCTTTTAAAAGGCCTTAGTCTTGTTACCACTGCGGATAAGGGGACTATGCAGACTTGATCAATCTGGGATGCCTTCCTTTCGCAAGAGTAAATAGTTTTTCTATTTGTAACCATTCTTGATCAATTCAAGAAATGGACTGATATGCCTGATGTACTTTTTATGGCTTAAGGCATTTTTCTAAATAAAATCTCGCAAATTTTATTAAAAAAAAAATGCGTTGTCTAGATTTCTTTCATATATTACTAATCCCCTAGTTCTAAATGCAAACTTAGATATGCAAAAGAGGAGAACTAAAAAAAATGGTCACACTGTGCTTCATTTACTAAATAAATTAAGAGAGGAGACTTTATAATTCTTGTCCTACCCGGTGAGCTGTTCCAAGACAATTTCATCGTTTAGCAGGTCTACACCAGCTAAACTCTGATTATCAACCGAGAGACTATTATGTTTCTGTATTCCTGAAATAAAAAACTAACAGTTAATATGCTACACCGATAAAATATCTAAAATATAAGAAAACCGAAAAGTAAGCTCTTTAACTTTCGGTTCTCCTACCAACGTATGAAGTGCAATAATGGACGTGATTGAAAATTCAATCACGTTTGCCTGCCTATGTTTTTTTTTTTTTTTTTTTAAATATAATTCTTACATCTAGTATAACAAAAACAATCTGAAACAACCTTCCAATTTGATATTTGACAAATAGAGGTGGAACTTGATTGTCATAACCAATTTACATTGAGTCAAATAAATTAATAATTCTTTGATAACCTTACAGAATCTAAAAATAATTCTTTGATAACCTTTGATCACCTTGGATTGTCCAATGGGTTGAATCCGAGAAAAATATTGCATTTTTTGTTGAATAAAGAGGTTGATGAATTATTCTTGAGTTTTTATGAATATAAATTGAGTTTTTGATTGTTTTGTATATTAAATTGATGTATCTCAATTGAGTGTTTTTCCCCTTCAAAATCATTATAATTTGAGGTTTTTCTGATAATTCTTGGGGTTAAAGCAATCTGTTTTTGTCTTGGAATGTTCTTTTGGGTGAAATTCCCTCAGTTGAAAGAATTGTCTATTCATCTGCTTTATCAATTCGTATGGTTATGTAAAACCATTGTAGATATTCGATTTTAAAGTGGCTGTTTTGAAATTGATTGCTGTAAGCCCTAAGGGCGAACGAACTCGGTTTTTGATAATGGACAAACACTTGATGTTGTGTCTAATGTTTTATATCTTTGTGATAGAATATCGGAACTTATAATGGAAGCTCTAAGTACTTCAATCAAGCCATGATCAAGATTCAAAGTCATATTATTCAAGGCTCATCTTTCAAGATTGAAGATTGAAGACTTAGATTTGGTTAGATTAGCTTTGTCATTATAAGTCGTTATCTTATAAGCTCTAACCAATGCTCTCATGAACATAAGCTCTCTACACTCAAGTCTTGCATGTTTTTCATAAACACGTTTTCAAAAAGGCTAAAGTTTCAAAATGATTCTCATATGTATTCATATCTCAAAAGCCTTTGATTTCAAAGTATAAGTCTTTTAAAAGCGGTTTTCTAAATGCTCTTACTTGTTACATATTGAGAAAACCTTTTAGACTTCAATAGATTTCAAAACGTGTGAAAAATCAACATCTCTCAAAGCTCGGGAAAGTCGGATCATCCGAGCTTTCCTCGGATCAACCGAAGAAAGCAGAGAGTTGAACTTAAATAGGGTCGGTCGACCTATGGCGGCTTTCGGTCGACCGAAGTGGTGTTCGGTCATCCGAGGTCTCGGTTCGGTCAACCGAACTCTGCGAATACTAGCCGTTATTTGACCGTTGCAGAGTCGTTTTTCAGCCTATTTTGAAATGTATAAATACTCCAAAGCTAGAGAATGACTCAAAGGCTTGCACATACAATATACATTGATTTCTTATCAAGTCTAAACACTTTAAAAGTAAAATGCACTTCATTGCCATGATCTAAATCATTCAAAGGTGAATTTCAAAAGCAAGACAAAGAGTGTGCTTCATATGTTCTAAAGAGCTAAAATTCTTGTACTTCAAAGGTATATATCTTTCACTTATAAGAGTGAACAACCTTTCTTTAAACATTCTTATTCCCTTTCTTAGTGATAGGGTTATTCTTGTATAAGTCCTACTTTGTGTGGGCAATTGACTCTTAGTGAGTTTTGTATTGTCGTTGTGTTGTAAAACTCTTAGTGAGTTAGCCACAAGTGTAAAAAGTCTTCTTAGTGAAGTTGTTAAAATCCTTGGGTGCGGCTCGAGGTAGTGGGACGTAGATTCTAAGTGAATCGAACCACTATAAATCTTTTGTCTTGTTGTTGGGTTTAGTTTTGCTTTTGTTCATCTTGCACAAACTTACACTAGCATTGAATAGATTCGAAAAAAGTTTGCAAGATCGATTAAAACCCAATTCATCCCCCCCCCCTCTTGTGTTTTACAATTGCACTTTAAATGAATTTTTTTTTTTTTTTTTGCCTTCATGATATATCATTACTCTTACTTGGGGAAAACCAAAGGTCTTCCAGCGAAGAGATGGTCTATTCATTTGCTATTTCTCAATTAATGTGGTTGTTTTTTTTTTCAATTTATTATTGAAAAGATAGTCTATTCATCTGCTATATTAATGTGGCTATTTTTTTAATTTATTTTTGTTTGCATTGAAGATATTGTGAAAACTATAATAGTCATTGTTGATTAAAAATAAATTATTTTTTTTCTTTCTTAATTATTTTTAATTATTTAGTAACTGAAGTTCTTTCATATTCAGGTTGATGCCTTTTTTCCAATTTATTATTATTATTTTTTGCATTAAAGATAGTGTGAAAATTGCTTATTACCATAGTTATACCTATCAAATAATTATATATAACTATAGTCTATTCAAATTCTCTACAATTAATATCATTAATTAAAGTTAATTACTTATCTCTTAGAATATCTATATTTTTTAGCTATATATAGCTCATTAGCAATAGCTAAAATACTATGAAGTTTAGCTAACCATAATATTTTCCATAGTGATCTAGGAACATGAGAAGATACAGAATACCTCCAATGTTGGTTGACTCGGTAGGCGGAGCTAGCTGAGAATTTTCCGACTTAGAGGGATGCCAAACATAGGAATCAGGTTCCAAAAGAGATGGAATTTGTATTTTGAGAATTTCCATAGCCTCCGACTCGGGAAAAAGATGTCTGATATAGCTTGACTTCCAGATTTTTGTAACAGGGTCAATGAGATCAGCAATCCATATAGGAGAATCCAGTTGTCTAAGGTATAAAGCTGGCTTGAAATCGGATATGCCGGGGATCCACGGGTCTGACCAAATTCTCAAATTAGTGAAATGTCCTAATTTGTAGCACACTCATTTCAACATAGAATCCTTGCATTTCCAAATAGTTTGCCACACCCAAGATGCTCCAGATCTTTGTCTATCAGTTTCAAGAAATGCTTCATTGCCAAGGTATTTAGATTACAGTAGCCTCACCCATACTTTCTCCTTGTTGACACACATATTCCAACCTAGTTTCATACTAAAAGCATAGTTAATGTCTTTGGTTCTCCTAAAACCCAGGCCTCCTGATTCTTTTGGTAGACAAATTGCATCCTATGCTTTTAGGAAAAGGTGTTTAGAATCATCAGCCTTGAATCCCCACAAAAAATTCCTTATCTTTTTGTCAATTTCGGCACAAATGGATTTCAGGATTGAAACCGTTTGCATAGTGTACACGGGTATCGCCTGGAGAACAGGTTTAATCAAGACACCTCGTCCAGCTTGAGATAAACATCTCATTTTCCAGCCACCTAGTTTAGCTGAAATCTTCTCCATGATGTCCTCAAAAGCCTTTTTTTTTACTTGCCGATTTACAGAAAGGCAAACCAAGATGCTTTGAGGAATGGTCGCATAAATTCATACCCAACAAAGTACCAATAGACATATGAAATGATTGACTAACATTTTTACTGAAGTGAATAGAAGATTTAGCTTGACTTACCTTTTGATCAGACCAAGAGCAATAGTTACACAAAATATCCTTAACCTTTACCAATAGGCATAATAGGAGGTTTGTATTTAGCGGTGACCTCAAAGATGTTTCCGAAGATATTGTGTTGAATAAACCTACCGACATGGGTAAGCACTGCTGGAATATTATCCATACCGCCTCCGCCGATGGATATGGTTGTTGCTTCTGTTGCTGCGCCGAAGGAGGAAGAGGTTGCGCCGCCTCCCAGACATGAACGGGGGTTTGCATTAGACTGTCACTGGTTTAGCAGAAAGGACAAAACATGACAGCAAAAAAAAGGCACAACATTTTTGTCCGGGACGGCATGCCCCAGAGATAAAATCCAACTTTCCTCTTCCCCTTCCCTTCACGCAAAAATGTCCCAAAGGAAAGAAAAAAAAACAACATCCCCCACCCCGCTGTTGCTTGGACCACTGTCCTCCAACACCTTGCTTTCTCTTCCATCTCTCAATTTGTGAGGTAAAATCAAATTTGAATTTGAATTTTTTTTGGGAAATATAAAATTATGTGTTGAATTTAACTATATATACTAATTATGTTTACGAAATCAAAGTAATTTGTTGATATTGTGAATTATTTGTGAATTTTGGGTATTTGTGAAATTAGGGCAATTATGAATTTAGAATTTTTGAGAATTTGGTAATTTGTGAATTTATGCATGTACAATTGTGAAGTTGTGATCGTGTGAATTTACACTTAGAGCATTTGTGATTTTAGGGCATTAGTGAACCTGTGAAATTGTCAATTTGGTAATTTGTGAATTTAGGGCAATAGTAGATTTGGAGATATAACATGTGTTTTTTCTGATATATTGTATGTATATTCTTTTTTTGTATAGATGGTCGTACCCGCTCATCTTCAGCTCAGTCCTTTTGATCGCACCGTTTTAAACAAACAACCGTCCCATAGATCTTTAAGAATATGGCACGGGAATGAGACACTGAACGAACTTTAAAGGTTATTACGAGTTCGGGTAACTTTTACGCAGCGTATACCAGAGAAACCAACCCTAGTGTAATAAACCTAATAGACCTAATAGGTTTTGGAGGATGATGTAGACTAGATAATATGAATGTAGATCACGCTCTCGTGACTGCATTAGTTGAGAGATGGCGCCCGGAGACCCATACGTTCCACCTACGTTGCGGTGAGGCGACTATCACACTAAAGGACGTAGGATGTCTTCTAGGACTACCTACCAGGGGTCAGGTAGTCTCGTGGGTGACAGTTATAATTTCACCAAGGGTCAATGGGTTCATCGCGTGTTCGAGCTTTTAGGATTTCGACCTAGTGATGCTGCAATAAGGGGAAACACTTTGCAACTAGTAGATGTTTATGCCCACATTAGTGAGCCCCAAGGACATGATGTTACGAACCACGAGGTAGAGCAGAGGGCTAGGGCTTTGATCTTCATCTTGATGGGTAGTTTCCTTTTCCCAGATAAGTCGGGGGCTTGGGGGACGAAATAGCTAACTTTTGACCGGGTCACCTAAAACGGATATCCTCGCGACGAAATAGCTACGAAATGTTTTAAATTTAGCTACAAAATAACTATGGTAATTATTATTATTATTTTTTAAAAATAAATTTATTTAGCTACGGATTAGCTACATAATATTTAAAAACTAGCTACGGAATAACTACGAAGTATTCATAAAAATAATATTAATTTCGTAGCAAATCTATAGCTATTAGGCAAAATTCTGTAACAGAAAATCTATATATGCAAATTGCTCCCTGCCAAAATAATTTATATGTACAATACAAGCCAGCTAAACAACCTACCATGAGCTTACGAACCAAGCCAAAAACTTAGTAAAATCCAAGTCAAATACTTAATACAATACATGTCTCCAAGTCAAAAGCTTAATACAATACGAGTCTCTAAGACAAAAGCTTAATACAATCCAAGTCTCCAAGCCAAAAACTTTAAACAATCCAAGTAAAAAACTTAAAATTTAATACAATCCAAGCAAAACATAGTGTATTTTAAATTATCAAATACTAGAATTCATAGAGATGTTAAGCATGTTCGAGGTAAACTATCATCTAAATGTGGTAATCATCTGCAACGAATGTGTCATCTAAGCCATCCATGGACTCATCACGGGGAGTGGGATGTGTAGGGGTGCATGTAGCGAAGAACACGAATGGGGGGTCCGATAGTCGCCTTAAGGAGATGAAGAAACCGGAGTCTGCCCCTAGGGAATTCGATGTATATGGGTTGCTAATGGCGACGAATGTGATGGTGAGGTTCGGTACTCTAGCGTGCACAAGTTATATTTACGGCTTGCATGTTTACGTTTAGGCATTCCTAAAATCCTACAAAAACAAAACAAAGAGTTGTTAGTTACTTTAAAAAGTATAGATACATGAATGAACATCAAGTAGTACATGAAATCAGCAGTAATCACAAACGGAAAATGCCAAAAACATTTTGAAAAAAGTAGGGAAAATGTCATTTGGAATCACACCCAAAAAAATAAATAAAAGTTAATTTTCATTTGCGACGAACATTCCGTATCATATGAAAAAACATTTTACCGCCAATATTCCCGCCAATCAAATTCACGTGGTCGTAGCAATTCTGTATCGAAACAGTGCTACGTTTAACCCGCCAACGTTGCTACGTAATATCTTTAGGAGATAATTCGTATCTATTCTGTATTTAATTTAGAAACGTTAACTACGAAAATTATTCTGTAGTTATTGTCTGGAGAAATTAGATTTTTTCTTGTAGTGAGACGAAATTTAACAGAAGTATATTTGATGAAGAATCGAGGTACAAAGTACCAAGAATTCGACACTTTAGTTTTAAACGGATATTTCTCTATTCTTGAACTAGTTTCTAGGGAATATTCTCAACGCAACACTAAGGGAAGGCTAAGAATCGATGGAGGCTGAAACACCACAACAAGTGAAACTAAACTTGTTGATACTGTAACTCAAGAATGAATGAATTCTATAAAGAAGTTCAAACACAAGTAACTAAGGAATAACCTTACCAAAATATCAATATATCTAACGTAATTACAATGGTGGCCAAATTCTCTCTTAAATAGAGGAAGAATTCGGCTATCTAACCTAGAAAAGAAGAGTCCTTGAAGAAGTAGGACTCTTGAACAACAAACTTGCTATCAAGTAAAACACTAACCAAGATAATGGACAACATGTCATATTTTCTTGCATATAGGCGGCCAAACATGGCTGAAAACTAGTAAACATGTGAAGAGTCCTTGAAGACGTGAGACTCTCAACTACTAGATAACTAATAACTCAACCACATGGACATGTCCTTTATTGTAGCAAATACTTGCTATACACGCCTAAATAAAGTAAATAACAATGCTGTAAATAATTAAAGTCTAGAATAGACTTTAATTGTACAAAAAGACTAAAATGCTCTTTTTAGCCACTTTGCTTATTTGGGCTGATTAGAACACTTGTGAAACTTAAGAGTTTGACTTGAATATCTTCTTCTAGTTGAAGTTTAGCTTCCTCTTTAGTTTTAATCTCTGAGACCAATGTTGCAACTTTGTCTAAAGTCATCTTTGTCCTTGCTCTTGTCATATGTCTTTGAAGGTTGACTAGTGGGTCTTTAAAGTAGGGTAGCCCCTTGGTCGGTCCCGTATCAATATTTTTAAACATATACTTTCGACATAAAAAGTATTTTCAGAATCTTTCAGAAATTCAGATAGATTTCTCATAATTTAATAGTTGTAGAACATAATGAATTTACAGAATGATACTTTAACAGGGATCATAGGTTTACTAACTCAGAGATAAACATAAACTGATATACCATACCTATAATTATACCCTTGAAAATTGAATCAGTACAAAGTCAAAGCTTTTACCCCTAGGAGGGTTAGAAGAGAGCCTCAACAATTACCCGCGAAGAGGGTTAGAATAGACCGTATTCCAAGTAAACCTGCAAAAGTGTCAAACAGTACCAGAAATCATTCAGATTAAATCGATAAACTCAAACTTGACATTCAATATACAAAATGTATATATATATAAAAGAAAACAACATCTTGACACCTTAAGATCATTCTGTATTCATTCACAATGGTAAAATAACTACAATCAGTACTAGTCCAAACCATGGTTGTCAAAATCGCGAGTTGGATCGTAAAATCGTACGATTTTACGATCCAAAGGGTATAAATCGAGTTAAATCGCACACAAAATCGCATCAGATTTGGATCGTAAAGGATCGTACGATCCGGATTGTAAGATCGTAGGATCGATGCGATCCAATACGATCCAACATTGTCTCTTTTCAATTTTAAGATTCAGCCCGATAACATAATAAAAATTTGTTTTAATGTGAGAAATGCCTCTCTACTTTTTCTTTTGCTTGTGATTTAATTAGTTAGTGAATCATGAAGTCACGAATTAGTGATTTAATCATTTGTTATGGTTTTTATCGTAAAAAAAATTCTATAATACATTTGATAAAATAAAATCTTACTATTAATAATTGTTATTAGGTGCAAGATTAATAAGAACTAAGGAAAAAATAAGATGCTGGGAGCGTCCCGGGATCGGATAGTAGAAGTGTGGACAATGATTTTGAAATTTATCACTTGTTAGTTTGTATTTTAATTTCAACTTTTTAGTTCTATTGGCTTAAATTTATCATAAAATATTATTTTAATAATTTTTTCGGATCTTCCGATCCGTGCTACGATCCTCGTGTTTACGATTTTTAAGACCTCTTCCGTTCCGAGTTAAAATTACAATCTTGACAACCTTGGTCCAAACCCTACATAGCAAGGAGTCAATCAGTGAAAAGAAAGAAAAAAAAATTATAGACAATTCCTTCTGTGACTCTCCTAACCCCTCTGCTAGGGTCCACTGCGGCTGAGTAGGATGTCTGCGTGCCTCTCGGCACTAACATACGCAAAAATCTCAAATGCTCGGAGGCAAAGACAACAAAATAAGAAATATATAATACAAAAATGTTAACTCTTACAAGGTAAATAAATGAAATACGAAATTCTTATAGGTGGATCTGATACATGTTGGTTTCCAGAAGTATGATAGTATACGACCATCAACTTTCCTAAGCTCTGAGGATAGATTGTCATGAGATTATTGAGCCAATTACCCGGACCATCTTATCTGAAAACATGTCATAAAAATACGTGTGAGTCAGAAAGCTCAATGAGTTCGCGTGTGTGCCAGTGTATTTTCAAATATTTTTAGTGAATGCATGCATATGCTTTTCAAAAATATTCTTAGTGCAAAACAAACTCATTTTTTCTATCGAGTTTCAACAGTATATGCAAAAAACACATGAAGGGTAGAGGCGCAGTCGAAAGTCTGAATAAATCAAGACATATCAACGCAGCCTCTAAACCAGAGTTTCCAAAATAGTTCTCAAATTAAAGTCGGGCTCAAGGAGAAAAGTCCGGATCCCGAAGTCATTACCAGCCTCACACCAGTGCGGGTGCTCCTTGGTCTGGCTTGAGCTTCCACCGGTAGCGGCTCTCTTGCTCCTCTCTTCTTCTTTTTTTTCATTTATTTATTTTTTTTTCGTTTTTGTTTTCAGGTGGTGGTTCGGTCCGGTGGTCTCGGTTCTTCTCCGGCTAGAGGGCCAATTCTTCCCCCTCTCCGGTGGTCTTGGTTCCCGCCGGCCAGCTGCAGCTCACTGGTGAGCTTTCTTCTTCCTTTTTCCTTTTAATTAATCCCCCTTATTATTATTATTATTATTATTATTATTATTATTATTATTATTATTATTATACATTTTTCCTTCTTGTTCTTTTATTCCAGATCCGGTGCTCCTCTGCTGCTCCGGTCGCCGTCCGTCTCCTCCGGCAGTTGACTCCGGCGAGGCGAGTTTCTTTTATTTTATTTTGATTTCTTCCTGTTTTTCTAAGATTCTTATTTAACTTTTCTTTAGTAATATCTTTTCTAAGTGTTTATATTTTTCTTTCAACTTTTATTAGCTCTTAAATTTTTCCGGATTATAATCTTTGGTAAATTTTTGGACTTTAATTTATAGTTTTCATCATTTAATATTTTCTAACTCATTTCATTTAAATTTACAAAATCTTTTGTCTTTTTAAAATTTTCTACTAAGTTTCTGGGATAACTTCTCTAGTTATTGATGTTTTCTGGAAATTTGAAAAAATCAGTGTACTTGGAAACAAAAGTGACAAGAGTACAAAGAAAAATGATCTTGAGCTTATTCTGAAAAATATATTATTTAATGTTCTCTAGCTCTCTGTTTTCATAGTAGTAGATCTTTTTAGAATTTAGAATTATTGGTGCTACTGTAGAATATAGCAGTAGATTTATTCACAGCTGTCCTCTCTGAAAGTTATTATTACTGCTAGGCTATTTATTTACTTACAAAACTTGAAGAAAGACTTTAAATTGGGACGAAATTTACAAAGAAGGGAAAAAATCAAAACCCTAGCTATGTTGGTCGGCCGTGAAAGAAGAGGAGGTTGATTCTCTCAAGTATATGACAATCAGAATTCAAAGAAAACCACCGAAATTGACTCAAAACGTCTTTGAATAGAGAGTAGAATCGCAATATGGTAGAAACGGTGTAGAATCATTGAATCGGGTCGTAAAAACGTACAATTTTACCGAGTCTACAAAATAGTATGGCGGTTCGGGTTATTTTTAGTTAGGGTCGGGTTGCCTAATTTGGAGAGAAAAGCCTAATTCAAATTTGATTTTAATCCATTTCAGGCGCTACTAGTCTCAACTCTCAAGCTTCTGACGACACACTTCCACTTATTCATCAATTTTTTAGACTACTGAAATCCGGAAGGTAATCAAAGATTTTAACTCTGAGTTCGTAACTCTCTTTGTTTTGTTTTGCATTTTCAGAATATATGTCATTTTATTATGCTGCTGATGTATTTCATGTATGTCTAAATTTTTATAATTTCTTAAATTTTGAATTGTTTTCAAAGCATGCCATGGTATTTTGTATATTTGTCAATCTTGTAAAACCGAAAAATGGTTCAGTCTTCTTTATTCTATCTAATTGCTATGTATTGCTTGTGGATCATAAACTTATTACTCCCTCCATCGCAAATTATCTGTCCACTTTGTGTTTTGCACGGAGATTAAGGTTTCATCAAATTCTATAGTGGAATATGGTAAAATGTCAAAGATGACCCTATTTAATGTTAGTCATAATTTAATTCTACTTTCTCTTCTCTTTATATTATTCTCTCCAACATTTAATGTAAGGGGTAGTATTGAAAAAATCACCATTAATGAACCCTTTATTTAGAAAGTGGACATATAATTTGGGACAAATTAAAAAGGAAATATGGACAGATAATTTGGGACGGAGGGAGTATGTGCTTTATTTTATTTTGATCATTTGAAAAATTTATAAGTTTAGAACTATGTTTTCTCGCGTTATTATATTTTAAAAGGCTTGTAAGTTCCTTATTGTGAATTTTGCATTATTGTCTTTTGAAAAAAAACTTGTGAAACTATCTTTTATAGATATTCTTCATATTGTTGGACCATATGATATGATTTATATGTTATTATTATTATAAAATATATATTATTATACGTATAAAATATATATTTTAACTTTTTGGTACGATTTTACGATTTATTTTACGATTCTACACCTATCTTTCCAATCTACGTAGAATCGCGTTTTTAACAACCTTGGGTATATGAGTTTGGGTTTGGGTATGCTTTAGCATGGGTATTATAAGAAATACCAAAAATAGCTCTAATATATTGAGGGAATATTTTAAAAATTGGATCACTAACAATTGACTAACAAACTTTTGAACAGAACAATGTTGTTAAAATCTCGATTTAAATCTTAAAATCGTAGATTTTACGATTCTACAGAAGAAAAACGAGTTGAATCGGAAGTAAAATCGAAATCTGGTAGAATCGGAGTAGAATCGTAGAATCGGATTGTAGAATCGTAAAATCGTACGATTTTACGATTCTACTGATTCCACAAATTAATTATTTTCAGGCGCAAATTTGCTATTTCCAGGCAGATTTCAACAATTTCAAAACATAAATTGGCTATTTCCAAGCGGATTTCAATTACACGTTAATAAGGTCAAAATTATTTGTTCAGTTATCTAAGTTTTGTATTTTAATAACATCTTGGTGTTCATATTTGTTGCTTATTTACAGAATCGGTGGTCTGATATTTTTGTGGTTTATTTTATTTTGATGTTTTGAAATATTTATAAGTTAAAAATTATGTTTTGTTGCGTTTTTATATTTTAAAAAACTTGTGATATTATATTTTATGAATTTTCGCATATTATTAGACCAAATGATATGATTTATATGTTAATTATTGTTATTTATATATAAAATATATTTTTTAATTTTTCGAAACGATTTTACGATTTTTCACCCTCCATCGATTCTACGTAGAATCCCGATTTTAACAACCTTGGAACAGAAGAACTCATTCCTTTAACTCAAAAATAGTTTAAGAATCTAAAATAAAATAATTTTTTTTTTTTTCAGGATTCAACGTACCCATCCTAATATGTTTATCGAGTAATTTCACCAATTTGCTAAAAAATAAAGGAGATGAAGAAAATTGTACTTTTTATTCATCCAAAAAAGAAAAAGAAAAAGAAAATGATCTTTTCTGATTGTTCTTAAAAGCAAAAACCAGTAAACAAAAAACGTCAAAACAGTTGTCTCTTTTTTTTTCTTCTCACAAGTCCCAAGAAAGTCATTCCTCCCATTGGTTGTCCAGTCCAACTCATGAAAATCTCTTCGGCTTCTGATCAATTGCCTTTTCCATTTCCTTCCTACGCTCTATTTACATCCCTTCTCAACTCTTATCCCTCTGCATCCTCTTCATCCAAATTTCTGAGAATATAATTTCTAGTTCCGACTGACAATAATTGATGAAAATGGAAACTCAGATGTTTTATCAATGGAATTAAGGAGAAAGCAAATAAAGTGCAGAGAGGATTTGTGAAATTTCTCAGATTTTTCATATATGTAAAAAGGCTCCTAGAGCTGTATTTATACAAGAAGAGAATATAGAAACTAAACTATTCATAACTACTAAGTAACTGAACTTAAAATATCTAAACTATAAGGACTATCCATTACATAAATAAACCGGATCCGAATGGCATAATCCAGTCATTTTATATTTACAAAGTGGGCTATGTTATTTCTATTAAACTGGCCCAACAGACTATACAACACCAATATGTTGACAAGCCCACTTGTCTTTGTTCTTGCAGTGCTGTGAGCATTCCTTTTCTCTATTCTTGTTCTTCTTCTTCTGATCAACAATGTCATGCACATTGATTTGTTCTTTATCACTACATTGCATACAAAGTGACTCCCTTCTAGTTCCAGTTTGCTTTGTCTTCTGCTGTTTAAAATTTAACACCCCACCACAAACTGGAACACTGAAAACATTATACAAACCAAGTAATTCTTTCAATTGATTCAATCTTGTGCTTCCTAAAGCCTTGGTAAATGTATCAGCAAGTTGCATCTCTGAAGTTACAGGAAGTGGTTTAATCAATCCTGTCATGTACTTCTCTCTTACTATGTGACAATCAATTTCCACATGTTTTGTCCTCTCATGGAAGACAGGATTTTCTGCTATGTGTAAAGCACTTTTACTGTCACAAAACATTGGTACTGCCTTGACTTGGCTTACTCCTAAGTCTTGTAATAGATTTACTAGCCACTGCACCTCACATGTAGTCAATGCCATTGCTCTATACTCAGCCTCTGCTGAGCTTCTAGAGACAGTAGGCTGCTTCTTTGACCTCCAAGAGATTAAAGATGATCCTAGAAATATACACATGCCAGTCACAGATCTTCTTGTTTCACAACATCCTGCCCAATCACTATCTGTGTAAGCCTTCAATTCTAGGTTATTATTAGCAGGATAAAGTAGGCCTTGTCCTGGTGCATTCTTCAGATACCTAAGTATTCTATGTCCTGCTTTCCATTGTTGAATAGTTGGTTTGTCAAGAAATTGACTTAATTGCTGTACTGAATAGGTGATGTCTGGTCTTGTGACTGTTAAATAGAGCAATTTCCCTATAAGTCTTCTAAAAGCTGTTATATCTTCAAAAGGTTCTGAATCTTGATGTGAAAATTTCAGCAATGGTTCTATTGGTGTACTAACAGTAGCACATTCAGTGAAACCTTTTTCTTCTAGAAGATCAAGAACATATTTTCTTTGTGTTAAGATTAAACCTTGTTTACTTCTCAGAACTTCAATTCCCAGAAAATATGTCAACTCTCCTAAGTCTTTGATCTTAAACTTCTCATGTAAAAATTTCTTGACATCAGCAATCTCACTTTCTTTATTACTAACAAGAATTACATCATCAACATAAACTAATAAAGCTATAAAACTGCCAGTTTCAACAAAATTTCTTCTGATAAAAAGGCTATAGTCATGCCAGGATTGTTCAAAGCCTAGCTTTATCAAGGCAGCAGTTAGAGTAGCATTCCACTCTCTGCTTGCCTGTTTAAGACCATACAAAGATTTTTTTAATTTGCAAACAAGGTTACTATTAGGTGCAGCATATCCAGGAGGTGGAACCATGTATATTTCTTCATGTAAATCACCATGAAGAAAGGCATTATTAATGTCTAACTGATGCACAAGCCATCCTTTTGCAACTGCTAAAGCTAATAAAGTCCTTACAGAAGTCATCTTGGCAACAGGGGAAAAAGTGCTAAGATAATCTATGCCAGCTTGTTGTGTATACCCTTTTGCAACTAGTCTAGCCTTATATCTTTCTAGTTCACCATTAGATTTGAACTTAACCTTGAACACCCACTTATTCCCTATAGGTTGTTTGCCTTCAGGTAATGGAACTAAAGTCCAGGTTTGGTTATCTTCAAGAGCTTTGATTTCAGCAATCATTGCCTCCCTCCAAACCTGAGACTTAGCAGCCTCAGAATAACTAGAAGGTTCTTGTTCAATATCCAGAGCAAAGATGAAAGACTGCTGTGAAGGAGAAATCAATTCATAGGAAATGACATGGTTGATGGAATGAGGAGATGTGACTGCAGGTAATGTGGGGCAAACATAATCCTGCAGATGTGCAGGTGGATTTATCACCCTAGCAGTCCTTCTTAATGGCATAGATGGAACAGGAAAAGAATGAGGAGAAGATAAAAAATCGGGAAGAATGCGAAAGTGGAGCAGAAAATGTTGTGGGAGAATTCTCCTCAGAATTAGTAGGAAAAGAAGAAGAGGAAGGAACTGAGATGTCAAAGTTGGAAGAATCATTGTAATAGTCCTGATTAGAATGCTGAGAATGTTTATCAGAAACAATATGAGAAAAAGGAAAAACATGTTCCACAAAAATGACATTTCTGGAAATGAATAACTCATGAGATTCACTATCAAGCAAAAGATATCCTTTGGTAATAGTAGAATGTCCTAAGTAAACACACTGTTTACCTCTAGGATCAAACTTAGTTCTACCAATATCTAGAGTACAGGCATAGGCAAGACATCCAAAAACCTTGAGATGTCCATAAGAAGGTGCTTTGCAATGCAACCTTTGAAAAGGAGTGAGATTTTGCAAAACAGGTGTGGGTGTAAGATTGATTAGGTGTACAGCATGTGAAATACAGTGACCCCAGTAAGATAAAGGAATTTTTGACTGAAGTCTAAGTGTTCTAGCTATATTTAAGATATGTTGATGTTTCCTCTCTACTAAACCATTTTGCTCAGGTGTATAGACACAACTGGTTTGATGTACAATACCCTTAGATGCATAAAAGCTAGGCATATTAAACTCTCCCCCATTATCTGTTCTTATTATTCTAACTAGTTTCCCAAAGTGTGTGTGAGCAAAAATACAAAAATCTTGTAAAGTCTGTCTTGCATCAGACTTATACTTTAACAAATGCACCCAAGTATACCTAGAATAATCATCTACCATAGTAAGAAAGTATCTATGCCCATAAACAGTGCTAACAGGAAAGGGTCCCCAGATGTCCACATGCAACAAATCAAAAATAGAATCAGAATGACTTTTACTTAAGGAAAAAGGTAGCTTGTGTTGTTTGGCAACAGGACAAACTGTACAATGTTGTAGATGAAAATTCTTATTACAGCCAGAAGTAGGATTAAGATCCTTTATTAACTGCATTCTAGAAGAAGCTAAGTGGCCTAACCTATAATGCCACAACAAAGAAGAAACCTCTTCTGAAGAAATAGGAATAGTAATACTGCATACAGAAGAAAGAAAAGTAGGTGTAGCAGCAGGATTTAACTGAAACAGATAGAGGCCTTGCCATCCTCTAGCTGTCCCAATTAATTTTTGAGTGATCAAATCCTGTATATCACAATGATCAGAAACACAAAACACAGAACATGAGTTTTGTGATGTGAGTTTGGAAACAGAAATAATATTGAATTTGAAATGAGGGACAAGAAGGACATTGTGAAGTTTTATGGAAGAATTCAATTGTACTGTGCCTTTCTTAAGTACAGGAATGATACATTTGTTGGGCAAATGTATAAATGTGTGAGAAACAGGTATAGATGTCAAGAAATAAGATTCACAATTAGTGATGTGGTCAGTGGCTCCTGAATCCAATATCCATGTACTATCAAGTAGTTCAGGATAAATACCTGCAGATGGAACATTTGCAGTAAAATGATCCTGCAAAGACATGGATTCATTTGCAGGTCCAGCTGCAGCTTGTGCAACTGCTGCACTGACTGTAGCATAGTGATTAGCAGGAGCAACTCCACCCTGAATATTACCACCACCTTGCATCCTTTGAATAATCTGCTCAAGGTGTTGTTGTTGCTCTAGACTAAAACCAGTGAAGGGAGGATTAGAATGATTCTGATTGACTGCTGAATGTCCTTCATAAGCAGAATAACCAGGAATTCCTTGTCTTGTATACACTTCTCCATATGTATTTCTATTTTGTCCTTGTGCTGAAAAATGATTGACACTCATGCCTACAGAATTATTGGGTCTAAAGCCCCCATTTGCATTGTTCCCAGTATGGGCATAGTTGGGTTTCAAAGACCTTGTACCAAGCATACCAGATGCAGCAGAATTGGCATTAAATGATTGTCCCTTAAAATGATTTCCTTGTGGATAACCATGTTTTCTATAACATTTATCTACTGTATGTCCTTGTTTCCCACAATAAGAACATAAAAGGAACTTCCTGTTAAAATTTCCTCTACCATATCCTCCTGAAATAGCATTAACATGCTTTATTTCAGTCTCAGAATTCCTTGTTGAGCACTCTGACATGTCTCTCTTAAAGGAATTAGATCCTCCTTGACTACACAGAATTTGTGGAACATTCTGTTGTGTGGCATAAGCCATTTCTTTCTCATGCTGACAGGCATCATTGAATACTTCATTGATGCCTGGAGTTGGCTTTGTAATCAGTACATGAGATCTTATTGCAGCAAAGTTATCATTCAAACCTTTAATGAATTTTACAACAAAATCCAGGTCTGAATACTTCTGTAAAGTAGATAAACATCCACAGATACACAATCCACAAGAACATTGAGGCATAGGCCTAATTATGATAAACTCATCCCATAAGATTTTTAACTGAGTGAAATAATCAGTCACTGTCATAGTTCCTTGCTTCAGACTGTAAACCTCCTCTATCAAACTAGAATATCTATAGAGATCACCACTCTGGTATCTCTCTTCCAAGTCTCTCCAAACTTCAAAAGAAGTGTTTAATAACTGAATACTTGGACCAATGCCCTCACTGACATTATTCATTATCCAAGTAAAAACCATTTGGTCTGCTTGTTCCCAAGCATGATACAATGGTTCTCCAGCTTTAGGATGAACTACATTTGGCACTTTTTCTATGAAACTTAGCTTGTTTTTAGTGATCAATGTTCTTCTAACTGTTCTTCTCCATCCAAAATAGTTATCAGAACCTGTAAGAACCTTGCTGCTAAGTTTAAGTGCTGGATTTTCATTCGGATGAAGGTAATAAGGATGAGATAAAGGTATCTCAGCAGTAGAAGACTCTGCCGTCAAAGCACTCACCATATTCTAGATTCAAAGTACAATCACTATGTTCCTGAGTACTTATACCAACTATTCCAGGAAGATAAAACCTAATAATAGTCCAATTCTTCCTAATTATCAATCCTTAACCTAATACTGCCAATTCCAAATGTAAAACACAAAGCTATATGACTAATCAGAAAGGTCACAGCCTTTAAAGCAAAAAAAAAACAGGAAATGAAGATCACAGCCTTCAAAGCATAAAACTAACTAGAAACAGAAGGTCACCGCCTTCGAATCAACAAGGAAACAACTGATATAAAAAAAAATGAATGAACCTTATCAGAAGTAAGAAACTTCAATCGAAGCAAGAAAATCCTTCGCAACCGCAATCAAAGCAAGAAACTCCTTCGCAACTGCAATCGAAACCTTCGAAACAATATTCATAATCTTCGCAATGTTTAATTCATTCTTCGCAATAAGAAAGAAATTTTGATACGTTTCAACTCAATTCCTTCAATCCGAATGGAAAAACTTCATCAAGCAATATGAATTTTATTCTTCTTCTGCATAGCATTAAGTCTACGCAGCTCTGATACCATGATGAAAATGGAAACTCAGATGTTTTATCAATGGAATTAAGGAGAAAGCAAATAAAGTGCAGAGAGGATTTGTGAAATTTCTCAGATTTTTCATATATGTAAAAAGGCTCCTAGAGCTGTATTTATACAAGAAGAGAATATAGAAACTAAACTATTCATAACTACTAAGTAACTGAACTTAAAATATCTAAACTATAAGGACTATCCATTACATAAATAAACCGGATCCGAATGGCATAATCCAGTCATTTTATATTTACAAAGTGGGCTATGTTATTTCTATTAAACTGGCCCAACAGACTATACAACACCAATATGTTGACAAGCCCACTTGTCTTTGTTCTTGCAGTGCTGTGAGCATTCCTTTTCTCTATTCTTGTTCTTCTTCTTCTGATCAACAATGTCATGCACATTGATTTGTTCTTTATCACTACATTGCATACAAAGTGACTCCCTTCTAGTTCCAGTTTGCTTTGTCTTCTGCTGTTTAAAATTTAACAATAATTGATGACGACAGAAACAGTACCAAAGAAGGTCCTAATTACTTTTTCTCCACTTCCTTCTGAATTGGAAGAAGGAGAACGTGTTGAGGATTCCGAGCTTGAACCCCCGAAACCCTCCATTTCTCATCACAAAAAGAAGAAGAAGAAGAAGAATTCCAAAAATCCACTACCACCGCCACCTCCAGCTCATGAGAAAGAAGAAAATGATGAGGAATTGGATTGGGAGAAAGAGGGAGACAAATCCACTCCCAGTTTGTCTGAATTTACCATTAAAAAGGCTTCAAATGATGCTCGGCCCTCTTCTTCTAAACGTCTGGCCGTGAATGATGGGAAAGGGACCCCCAGTAAAAAGGCCAAAGTGAAAGAAGTTGTTCCACGGAGATTATGGACCCATGCCAAAGTATTTCATCGTTCACAAAAAGTTTGGGGCAAGGGAAAAAGGGTAGCAGATGAAGAGGATATTGAGGAAATGTATCCTCATCTGTGTCATTCATTTGACGACAAAGTTGCATCTGCTGGTGTGCTTAAGTACTTGTTTGAGACTTTGTCTTTGATGGATAGATCAAAGGCAGAAGGAACTGGATGAGGAGTGGATGAAATTAGACGAGATGGAAGCGAAGGTTCTGATCAAGAAAACGCTTTTGATGAGTAAACAAATGAAGTTGCTTTGTCGATGAAATTATCAACTTGTTAAACTTTATTTTTGTCAATGCTGTTAAGCATTAATTTAGTTGTTTTGATATTCTACATGCTTTTCCTCCTCGTTTATACTTGCTGCAAGTTGTTTGTAATGTAGGAGTAAGTTTTGTTCCTTCGAATGCATCTGTCCTTTTGACTTGATCTCGTCTTCAGGTTTCTTTATTATCTTTCAGATAAAAAGTACTGTTCCGCATAGGAGCTGGACTGAAGTTCTCTTGTGCTTTTTCTTTGTTAGGCATAAGCTAGACTGCTAGAGGTTGTACCATTTAAGAGACACTTAATTCTTCTATAGGGTATGTATCATTTCCGTTTTTGAAAGAAACTCCACATATTTGAGAGTACACTTTGCGGAAGAAAATGTCATATGTAGGTAGTATGGATAATTTACACGTGTTCATATCTGTTGAGGTTATTTTGATACAAAAATGATAAATGGCTCAAATTTGATTTAAGTTTTTTGGCACAATAAAAAAAAAATGCAATAAGGCATTTGTACCTTTCCCTTTCAAGTTGAACCAAAATCGAAAATTTTGAATGCATTCAAAATTCAAATTTTGAATTTTTACTTAATTAAACAAAAATGTTGGGAATTGTATACACTTTTAATTAACATTCATTATCATCCACTCACTCCCCTCCTTTTCTTTCCCACAAATATGGCAGATAATAATAATCTAGAAGATGTTGAGTTTTGGTTGCCTTCTGAGTTCTTAAAAGACGAAGATATCCCCATGAACAACAACAAAACTGGGTCAAACTCCCTCCAACAATGCCACTGACTTCCCAATATGAAGCCTGGGATCTGATTTACCAAGCCGCCGGTGAAGTCGCATGGCTTAAAATGGGCGGCGGAGATGGCCCACAACCATAAATATTCGAGTATTCACTAGACCTCAAAAATGATTCGTCACTCCCCCACCGCCAGCAATTCCATCATCTGGTTCATTATAAAACTAATACGACAAGTGTTGGGAAGTGGGAACATAGAGGTAAAAAGTAGGTGGGGTATTGAGCAAGAATTTGCCCGGAATAACACTCCCGGTCGTTGGAATATGAACGATCGGAGTTTCGATCCCCTAATACGACAAAGTACACTTTTCATTAGCATTCATTATAAAACTAAATTAGACCAAATTCTTGGGGAATGAAATTCTTGAAACACCCTTGAATACATTCCTTCTTTTGCAAGATGGAATTCAAATTGATTATGTATATGTTTAATTTTTTGCTCCCTTTTCACTCCCCCTGCAATTTCATTTTTAAATTCTCTTGCAATTCAATATTTTTTTTAAAAAAATTCTGCCTTTAATAATTTAAATTGTTTTGTGCAAATAATTTGAAATTTAGATTGTATAACTCATTTAGATTGAATTATTAGTGACCATAAACAAAAGAAAATGCCTTTTTGCAAAAAAATAAATGTATGAACCAGACCATATTTGCAGCAATTGAGATTAAGCATTGTGCAAGTAATCATTTTTTTATGGTTTAATTAGGTTATTGATTAAAAACTGAATTACAATTAGAATAATGAATTAGGAAAAAATCAAATCAGAACAAAAGCAAAATTAGAAAATAAAAATCGTAATTTAAAAAAAAAGGAGAAATCAAAATTCAAAATATGAAATCAGAAAATAAAATATATATATTTTAGTAGCAAAATAGGCTTAAAAATGAGGTCGTGAAGAGTCAAAATTTGTGAATGTAAATTATCACATCGATTCATTATTTATGGGTAAAATGGTTATTTTGCAAATATTGGCTAAATTGAGGCTATCGACATTTAAAATTTGTGAATGTAAGTTTAAAATGGTTCATTAAGTTTAAAAATGATACTCTGTTTATGTAATTTAACCAGGAAAATCGATCGTTGATTATGTCTCAATTATTTGCTAGTACATTTAGGGGCAAAAATGTCATTTTATTATAAGAATTAGAATTTATATTTTTTTGTAATTATTGCAATTAAAGTTATAAAATGTCGTTATAGTGTTTATAAATAAATATATAAAATGAATAATAGAGTTTAGATAGTTTGTTAAATTTAATTATTACAATTGAAGTTATAAAATATTGTTATAGAGTTTCATAATAAAGACGTTCACTTAAAAAGGAAAATCTGAATGTTTTGATCAGAAAACTAAAAAAGAGAGAAAAAAATTAATACAAAATGACTAAAAAATGACATTTTAAATTGGCATTTTAGGGGCACATAAGGACATTAACTAAGAATCGTTGATTTGACCGTTGATCATTTCTCAAGTTACCAATTAATCATTTTAGACGCACAATTGCTATTTTACAATAAGAATTGAAATTGATATTATGTTTTATTTAATTATTGCAATTGAAGTTATAAAATGTCATTACAACGTTTAAAAATAAAGATATTGATTAAGAATCTTTGATTCGTCTGTTGATAATGTCTTAATTTACCAATTAGTCATTTTAGAGGCACAAATGTCATTTTACATATAGAAAGTATGGTAAGTAATTATTTTAATTGAAATTGATTCTCCCGTTCTTGTTTCTAGTTACCAATTAGTCCTTTTAGGGGGGGGGGGGGGGGATGGGGGGGAATGTCATTTTATAATAAAGATCGAAATGGAGAGAATGATCTAAGTAATAAATTCTAATTTAACTTATGAAATATTGTTATAGAGTTTAAGAATAAATATGTTAACTAAGAATCGGTGATTTGACCGTTGATCATGAGTATAAAAAGTTAAAATATAATTTTGGGAAATTTTGAAAATTTTGAAAAATATTTGGCGAGTTATATATTAGGAATATTTTCTAAAAGTTCTCACAAAAGCCCCTATAAATTGTTTATTTTCTACCCTAAGTCCCTCAAGAGTTGTGAATTGAAAACCCTAAAGTCCTTATCATATATTAATAACTCACAAATTGTTTGGCATTGAACTCATGCTCAACCACTCTTTGTAAGACTTAAGTTTTGAAGATTGGCCAACTGCACTAGATGTCTACACTTGACTTTGAATATCATCAATATTATGTTTCGACAATCTACTATAATTATGCAATTTTGGAGCAGAGATTGAAGGATTATCAAACATTTAAAACAATATAATTATTATCTGGTTGAAAAAATAATTTAAAATATTTTTTGGGGTGGTAAAGAGATAATTGTGAATAAGTTTAGGATTTAAAATGTATTTTTCACTTAGAAAATAAATTTAATTATCTGAGAAATAAAATTCATTAACACGAAAAATAAATTTGATGGATAATATATAAACAATAGGAAAAGATAAACAAAGAAAATAAAATACCGCAAAAAATTTAAAAAAATTACCGAAATAAAAGATACCTATTAAAACATTAAAACTAACAATTTATATTGGGAAAATGACCTGAAAAATTCATAAAGTATTTATCAAGACACGATAAGGTCATATAAGTTTTTTCGCTTCTTGTTAGGTCCTGGAAGAATTTTCATGCCAGATAAAGAGTCCCACCACCAATTTAAGTGGTGGTTTCCGGCCAAGTGTACAAACGCCCCATTCACGTGATGTCGACTTAAGGGCAAAATGGTCAAAAAGAATCCCAAGGTTTTCTCCAAAAAAAAAACCTCTTCTTCTCCAATATTTGCAAGCAATAAATGTCGAAGCTTATGCAATGGTAAAATATCAGAGAGAAATTCCAAGGGATTTCCAAAAAGCCTTAGAACACGTAAATCAGCCATAGACCTGTCATCAAGAAGAAGCCATATATTAGACCTCAAGAAACTGTCACACCCCGTAACCAGGGTCGATGACATGGCAGTGTCTCATTGGTTAATGAAACACCAAAGCCGACAAACAGAATTACTAAAAAGAAATTCATTAGATATATCCATAAATAGTAATAAAACAGTAGCGGAAGCGTTATTCTGAAAAGGAAATATGTCTAAGTTATTACATCTGAAAGGAAACTACAAGTTTCAAAATAAATAACTACAAAAGCGATAACAGGATTGAGCTCCGATGCTCAGCAGGGACCTAAAACAGTAATAATGATAATAACGATTGAACGAAACAGAGACGGCAGAAACAGATACCGATAATGCAGATGCCCATTTCCCAAAATACCCCTATGGAAATATATGCAAATGACTCGTCTCAAGTCTATCAAAACTTCGGGAACTTCGAGTGCGATACAGTACATATCGAGCAAAGTGGGATCTGCATGACTGCGATTTTCGGGAAAAAATGAGATGCAACCTCGTGCAAAAGTGCACTAAAACATTACCCAACATCCCCAACTCATATAGGACCAAATAGACTCCAAACAAACAGCATAAAATGACCAAAATAAGAACGAACACATAGAATGTAACAATTAAGCAAATAACCACCTTCTTCGCACCTAAACGATTACATAACCGAGTATACGACAAGCACCACGCATTGCCCATCCGGTACACCCAATCACATACTCGTCTTAGATACTTAGAACACAGCTACCTACTATGACACGACTCCCACCACATGAGCTCACATATCTAATCTCTACTACTCAGCAATAACGGCAGTGGTCCCAGTTATCAACCAAACTAGGACGGTTTCAGTAAACTCGTGTGTTCGGATTCTCCCCCAAACTACGGGACATAGATTTTAAGGTTCAATCCTTACATTGTCTCATCATCCCCAACCAGGGACTCCACAAAACCACCACCGTACCTAATGATTAGCCCCATAAGTATGGTCCACAGGACAGAACAGAGCAGAAGACCTCTTGGGGGTCACAGAACAGAAAGCAGGACAAAAGGCAGACTGAACCTGCTGACTAGCGATATAGGGGGCGACGACTCGGTCGACCAAACCAATTAGGACAAAAACATGACACCAATTAAACGATGCCAAACACGACCCCGAATGCAATTAACAAGGAGACAATTATAGAACAGATACATAACAGTACAGATACAGTTTATGCGAGTATAACATTTAATGAAAGCAATAGGAAAGCAATTTATGCAGCATGCTCAATTTACCCAATTTAAGACATAAATCAATTCAATAAACGGTAACATCAAATAATTAATTTCTAGCAGTTTATGCAATCGAATATCCCAAATACAGTAAATAATGGCAGAATAGAAATTCAACTGTAATAAATATTCCGGAACAGAATTTCACAGAGTAAAGCGGGGTCCCTACCGTTACGGAGATAAAAGTGAGGAAAAGAACCCGAAAATCAGCTTTGACGCGAAATTCTCCCGAGGCAATATCTCACGAACCGGATACTCGATTGGTAATCCGTCTGCGTTTCCTTAAAGACCCTTCGAATATCTTCGATTCGGTATATGCCGCGATGAAAACTTAATTCCGTAAACCCTTCAATTGTCGTGTCGAAGCTGCTCCAAATATTTATTCGCACAAATAAAATTCTGGTTCTGCCCTCCACTTCTGACATACATTACGGAAGATCTAACGGTTAAAATCTCAATCCCTACGGTCAGATTATAGTCTTATCAGTCTAGTTTACAAATAAAAAAGAATTACTCTTATTGGAGTTCGTATGTTACCTGTACTACGATTCTACCGGAACTGCACAGAAAATGAAATTCTGAAAACCAACCCCTGTTCTTGGTGCAATATCTTCCAACTCCTAATTCGGAATGTGAATCTGCTTCCACGCCCTCGTAGCTTGTTTCGTTGTGATCAATTTCTGTATAAGGTTCGTCGAAATCCGACAAGGATTGCCCACTCAAAAGTTCTCTCAAAGTTGCTAAAAAAATATAGCTCTCAAAGCCTTTCATTTCTTCTGTGTTCTTCACGGCAACAACGTTTCATTGCTTCTTTTGCATTCTGCTGGCACATTTCCCGAGAAGAGAATACCTTTGCATTTTATTTTAGGAAAATTCTGATATAGACCGGGTCCATGTGGTCCAGATTTGACCACATCCCTGCAGAATGAGGAGAGAGAAGGAAATGCAGTGATGTGGCAAAATCATATATCAAGACTGGAGTTGTTGTGGATAAATGAGAAAATGAAAAAGTCATCCCTGATTTAGAACAAAAGACGAGTTGAGCAGGCATAGTATAGCACAGTGAAAGGAATCATATATCAAGTATAAGACTGGAAGAACCGAGAACTTGACGTCTTCCTCCTCTATACCCTCGGCGAGCAAAAACAGCGATATGGAAGTTGTTATCCTCGCTGCTACCTTGGTTTGGATCTGTTAGCCCTAAGGGCGAACGAACTCGGTTTTTGATAATGGACAAACACTTGATGTTGTGTCTAATGTTTTATATCTTTGTGATAGAATATCGGAACTTATAATGGAAGCTCTAAGTACTTCAATCAAGCCATGATCAAGATTCAAAGTCATATTATTCAAGGCTCATCTTTCAAGATTGAAGATTGAAGACTTAGGTTTGGTTAGATTAGCTTTGTCATTATAAGTCGTTATCTTATAAGCTCTAACCAAAGCTCTCATGAACATAAGATCTACACTCTAGTCTTGCATATTTTCATAAACACGTTTTCAAAAGGCTAAAGTTTCAAAATGATCCTTACATGTGTTCATATTTCAAAAGCCTTTGATTTCATAGTATAAGTCTTTTAAAACGGTTTTCTAATTCTCTTACTTGTTACATATTGAGAAAACCTTTTAGACTTCAAAAGATTTCAAAACGTGTGAAAAATCAACATCTCTCAAAGCTCAGAAGGTCGGATCATCCGAGCTTTCCTCGGATCAACCGAAGAGAAACAGAGAGTTGAAACATCTAGCTTCGGTCGACTTTTTGGCAAGTTCGGTCGACCTAGGGTCAGGGTCGGTCGACCGACCTAGTGTAAGGCTCAACCGAACTTTGTTCGGTCATCCGAGGTGGTCAGTTCGGTCAACCGAACTCTGTAAAAACTAGCCGTTTTTTGACCGTTAGAGAGTCGTTTTTCAGCCTATTTTGAAATGTATAAATACTCCAAAGCTAGAGAATGACTCTAGGACTTGGACTTACAATTTACATTGATTTCTTATCAAGTCTAAACACTCACAAAGCAAATGCTCTTCATTTCTATGACCTAAATCATTCAAGAGTGTTCTTTCAAAAGCAAGACAAAGAGTGTGCATCAAATGTTCTAAGAGCTTAACATTCTTGTACTTCAAAGGTATATATTTCTCACTTAGAAGAGTGAATTATCTTTCTCTTTAAACATTCTTATTCCCTTTCTAAGTGATTGGGTTATTCTTGTAAAAGTCCTACTTTGTGTGGGCAATCAAGCTCTTAGTGAGTTTTTGTATTGTGGTTGTGTTTGTAAAACTCTTAGTGAGTTAGCCACAAGTGTAAAATCTTCTTAGTGAAGTTGTTGCAAATCCTTGGGTGCGGCTCAAGGTAGTGGATGTAGATTCTAAGTGAATCGAACCACTCTAAATCCTTTGTCTTGTTGTTGGGTTTTGCTTTAGCTTTTGTTCATCTTGTTCAAACTCTCACTAGCATTGAAAAGATTGGAAATAGTTTGCAAGATCGATTAAAACCCAATTCACCCCCCCCCCCTCTTGTGTTTTACAATTGGTATCAGAGCCTCGTCTTCATCTTTAGTCTAACCGCTTGAAGAAAAGATTATGGCCGAATATTCCGCTTTAGCATACCAAGAGGGGTCTTACATCGATAGACCACCACTTCTTGATTAAAAAATAATTTTGATGATTGGAAAGACCGATTCAAGATATATGTATGCTCCATAGATTATTCGTTATGGCATATATTTGAAGAAGGTCCATATGTACCGATGAAAGTAGTGGATGGTGTTCAAACTCCAAAGACGGACAATGAGCTAAATGAAGATGAGTACATGAAAATGACTCGAAATTATAAGGCTATGAACATTCTTAGTTGTGCCTTAAGTCCGGAGGAGTACAAACGTGTCCTTGGAAGCAAATCCGCCCACTCTATGTGGAAAACGCTTGAAGATACTCATGAAGGACTAAGCTCTTCAAGTGATGACGGTGATGATGAATACGCCAACTTGTGCTTCATGGCATTTGGTAATGAGGTACATCCTTCTCCTTCTACTTCAAATTCTTATGATGATGAGGAGGATGATCCTAATGTGCTTTTAATTGAGATATGCGATAAAACAATTAACAGGTTAAACATGTAAGACATGAATAAGTATAGCATGATACATTGTAAGAAATCACATATATGAAAAACATAACATACATGTAAATAACACATACCGGTAGGATAAAAAGTGTTAAATAAACATAAGCATCCTAGTCCATGGTCTCTACCTATCACACACCTCACATTACGTGTTCTTTTTATCCTATGTTCATTACAGATTTTATCCCTAAGGTTCGACTTGCTCTGATACCACTTCTGTCACACCCCGTCTCCGGAATGATGACATGGCAGTGTCTCATTGGTCGATGAGGCACCCAAGCCTACGATACAGAGTTATTAAAAAGACAATTCATTATGCATTAAATCCAATGTAAAGGTTTAACAGCAGAAATCTAAATACATAACTGAAAATGAATCTACTTATTACATTATTGGAATAAGTCTAAGCATTCTAAAAGAAATAACTGAACAGGAAATAAAGTCTAGCAGCTACGTAGATTAGGATCACTCCTTGAATGGCCCCTCCCAGGCATCATCATCATGAACAAGTTCAACATCTACATCACCTGCACAGTAAAAAGCGGATGGACTGAGCTCTGGTGCTCAGTAGGGACCTAAAAACAATAATAACAATAGCAATATATATAGACATAACATAGCAGATACAATAGAATCAGATAATGCAGATGCCCGTTTCCCAAAATACCCCTATGGAAGTATATGCACACGACTTAATCCAAGTCTCACAAGACTCAGAACTCAGTGCAGGGAAGTGCAGTACAGTACAGTACAGATCCGAACAGAACAGATGGTTCAGAACAGAACCGTGGACTGCACCACTGCGGTTTCCAGAAAAATGAGATGCAAACTTGTGCAAAAGTGCACTAAACAATACCCAATCATCCCAACTCATATGCGACCAAATAGATTCCAAGCAAACAGCAATTAAAGACCCAAAACAAATGTTCGACTATACTTATCAAATCTTGACATCCCAGATCGGAATTCATGACATGAGCATCCCATACTACTCATGCACTACAAACCAATAGTTATGTCAGACAATCGAGTATAAAACAAATAAGGACGAACACATATTATGCAACAATTAAGCAATTAACAACATTCTTTGCACTACGATTCCATAACCGAGTGTATGACAAGCACCATGCGTTGCCCATCCGGTACACCCAATCACATACTCGTCTTAAATACTTAGAACATCGCTAAGGCTAGGACACACAATCCCACCACATGAGCTTACTCGTCTAGTCACTCATACTCAGCAATAACGATAGTGGTCCCAGTTATCAACCAAACTAGGAAGGTTCAGTATCAACACGTGGGTTCGGATTTTCCCCCGAACGAAAGGACCCGGGGTTTAAGGATCCATCTAGTATATTGTATCATCATCCCCAATCAGAGACTCTACAAAACCACTACCGTATCTGATGATTTGCCCCATCGGATGTGGTCCCACAGACGATAAAGAGCGAGAAGACCTCTTGGGTCGCGAGGCGGATCGTAAAGCGAAGGCGGGACGAGATCCCGCTAACTACTCGTTCTTAGACGCAGCTCAATAGAGGGCGACGACTCGGTCGACCAAACCACATAGGACTAAAATCAATGACTCCAAATATGACGATCAAAGTGGTAACATTTATGCAAATTCAATATAAACCCAATTAATCCAAAATTCACAATTATCAGTTAATTATGACAATTTACATAAGGCAATAACAAGAGCGCAAAAATCAATTTACAAATCAAATTATAATGAATTTAAATCATACCCAAAACAGTTTATACAATGTCAAAAGCAATAAACACAATTCGTGCAACTATTTTGTAAATAGAATAGTTTATTCACTTTTACTGTGCAGTTATATGCGAGAATTAAATGACGTAGGGGTCCCTACCTCTTACGAACGCGATAAGACACAGAAATCCGTAATCAGTCCTGGCAGCTTACTCCGGGGGAGATAACTTTCTGCTGGAACCTCCGATTCACGATCCGTCTGCGTTCACTCGAAGGTCTTTCAATTCTCTTCAAAATCGATATACTGTGGGTCGAAAACAGAGGTCGATAGCATCATCAATCGTCCTGTCGAAGTTCTGGACAGAATATATTTAATCGCACAAAAATCTGGTTCTGCCTTCCACTTCTGACATATATTTCGAAAAATCTAACGGTTAAAATATTGATCCATCCGGTCAGATTATAGCCCTATCAATCTAGTTTTTAAATCCAAAGAATTACTCCGATTGGAGTTTGAATGTTACCTTTACGATGATTCTACCAAAAGTGTGCAGAAATCGAGACTCCGAAATCAGCCCCCGCTTCCGATTCGATATCTTTCCGCTCCGAACTCCAAATCAAATTCCGTTTGCGTTCCATCGAAGCCTCAACGAATATCTTTGATTCGCTATATCCCGCGATAAAAACTTAATTTCAGAACACTAACAATTATAGTGTCGAAATTGCCAGAATATGAACTCTCAAAATCTTTTTCTTCTTCTGGTGTTCGCGGCTCACAGTCACTGCTTTCTTTTTGTGTTGTTGTTTGGCACGTTTTTCAAGATTGCCCTTTTCTTGTTTCTTGTTTTCTTGCGCCGAGAGGGGCCACCTCCTTCTCTCTCTTTCTTCTTTTTACTATTACTCTTTAATCCCCAGTAACTCACGAATCCACTTTCCTTTCCTTTTATTATTTATTTTATTCACCCATCATATTAATCTAATTAAATTAATTATCTAAGTAAATCACAATCAAGTTCCTTAATTACGATACGTGTGCGAAACGACCCTTAATAAAACGTACACATAATAAAACATGTAATATGTTATTAAAATAATTTTACACATAGTCACATAATCACACGAAATAAATTACGTCTACACAGTTACTCGCGAATAATAAATTACACGTAAAAAATCACATACGCAAAAGTTACGGTTATCACACTTACAGATAATCCAAGAGCACATATACTTATAGCCGTGACGCCTTTCCAATGCTCAGCGCAAATTTCGCCCTTGCCCCCAACAATTTCACCAGCTCCACCGCCAATTCCTGCCTCATTCGCAAAATTGGACCTCATTAACCTCGCAAGCACTCCCATTCCATCATTATGTTGCCCCGATCCTAAGAGCAACATGATCCTCATCCTCGTCGAGCATTCCAGTCGAGGTCAATACGGAACCCTAAGTGTTCGTGATTGCTTCGATAACGATGACAATAGTGAAGCACCAATGACGATGTTGACGATCTAGATGACGAAGGGCCGTCATCGAAGCAAGCGTCGGTTCCGTAACTTAACGTCAGATGGGAAGAATTAGAGGGGCGTTCACTTTGTGGGTGGTTAAATGCATTTTTCCTTCTGGTTTTCATTTGACTGGTTGAAGAATAGGGGTTGGAGAAGAAGAGGGTTTTTTTTTAACCATTTTTCCCTTAAGTCGACATCACGTGAATGGGGCGTGTGTACACTTGGCCGGAAACCACCGCTTAAATTGGTGGTGGGACTCTTTATCTGGCACGAAAATTCTTCCAGTATATAACAAGAAGCGAAAAAACTTATAGGACCTTATCGTGTCTTGGCAAATACTTTAGGGATTTTTCAGGTCATTTTCCCATTTATATTACTAATACTTAATAAAAAAAATCTGGTAGAAATTGGTTAATTAGAGTAGTTAATGAAAGTGTTAATTCCAAGAAATTGGTCAAAGGAGGGAAAAAATGGAGAGAAATCTTGTTGGATCTTTGTCTAAGTTTTCCCTCCTAATCTACAAACGCCCTTTTTGATAATTTTGCATTCCCATAATCACTTGAGTCAAGTTTTTGATTCATTTTGTTGAGGTATTTATCACTACTCATTTTGATATTCATATTACATTGACGTCATTTGTGAGTATTCTTATTTACCCACTATTTTTGTTTATTTCCTACACTAAAACCTCTATATAATAATACTCTATATAAGAATAATAAAAACTACGGTCCCAACTCGGGACCAGTTATAACTAAGAATAAACTCTACATCGTAATATTTCATATTTTTTTAAGGATAATCCTTAAGAAATTTACCCCCATATAGTAATCAAATAATATTAAATATTAAATATATTTATATATCCATATAAAATATTCATAATTATTTAACTATGTTACATTAAACTTAAGATGATATGAATTTTTTATTATCTTGGATATTGCTGACTGTGACAAAGTAAGGTTATGGGTATCTTCTAACCATTTTGCAAGATCCTTTTGCTTCCAATCGTGGTTGGTTTCTTTTATTTTGCACAACTCGACACCAATACTTTCAGTGATTTGAGTTCGTTTATTTTTAGGTGACATGATTTGCTTGAAGTAGAAAATGTATGATTTGAAATGATAATGAAAATTATGATTATGCTAGCATTTATATATGTATAATAAAAAAAACAAACGAAAAGACATTTCAAAGATACAACATATATGAGTGAATATTTTAAATGCATAAATGACGTACATACTTTTTTTTACATTTCCTAGATACTGATGTACGTGAATGAATCTTCTAAATCTAATATATACATACATGATATACGTACATTTTTTTTTTTAACTCATGAATATTATATATTTTTTAAATTCATGTTTTTAAATTATGAAGGGACACGTTCCAAGTGTCGTATAATATATATTAGTTATTTTTTAAAAATATTATTTTTATATGTAAGCCTCTATTTAAGATTAACCTCTCTATAGTAATATTTTCCACCGATCCCGAGAGTATTACTGCATAGAGGTTTTACTGTATGCTAATTTAGAAATTATAGTTTCTAGAAAATTAGAAGTGAAAGGCTTAAAATTTCCCCCCTGCTTTAGTCATACAATTCTCTCAATCCATCCGATGAACATGAACACGACTATATTCTTTAGAGGTTTTATGTTGTTTCTCTATCTCCTTACATTATTAGCTCTTCTTTTGCTTCTTGACATTGATACAAAGTTGTAGTGAAACAAATCTAATTTAGTATCTTAATGACTTTAGCAGGTATTGATAGGTAAACGTTTTTTCTACTTTTAGATGATAGAAAGCTATTGTTGATTTAGGAGTGTGCCATCTTTTAAGAAAAAGAGGGATTAGTGATTAAATGATAGAATTTGTCCCCCAAAATGGAAAATGAATTTGGATGTCTTAGCCAATACTTTTTTGGGTTGGCTTTAAGATGTTACTCCTTATTGCTCATATATCTTCCCCCACCTCGCTGTAGTAATTGATATGAAGGGCAAGCGACTCGGCTAGTGTTCAGCACCAGCTGAACATATTAATGGCCATCTGATTTGTAAGTTTCAGATCTAACGGCCTAAAAAAACGCGGGCTCATCAATTCTTAAATCGGTGGTGCACACTGGATCAGAAGCTACTAAACCAAAACACAGTTATCGTCATCTCTAACCAACCTGTTCTTTTATTGGTGTTTCGATTGAGATTGTTCTTCTTCCTCCTCCTTCACCACCGCCCTGACGCCATGCTGCAGGCATAGACGATCTACGAGGGGCGAGGGCGCCCCCAAGATTTTTTAAAAATACTACTATTTTTAAAATTTTATGTGTATTTTGGAAAATTTTGGAAAATTTTATCAATTTCACTCCCAAAGAATTTTTTTTGCCTTTATTATTGCCCCCCAAGAATTTTGGAATTTTTTTGCAGGTTTCGCCCCCCAACATCAAATTCCCGGCTTCGTCACTAGTTGCTCGGAGTTTGTAGTTTCTTCTTCTTTAATTTCTTCAACAAACTTTATCTATTCGCTTGATGATTCTTTCTCTGCCATTCAACTTCTGCTATGTTTATGCAAAATTTTCACAATATTACTGAGAAAATTATTCAAATTTATTCTTCTCAGATACTCAAATGTGCCAAAATCAGATGAAAGTTTCGATTTTTTTTGGAAATTTTGTAGTGAAGTTCTTTAGTCGGATCTAATTTCAAGGTGTGTTGGGTTTAGGCTTGAACTTGAAGTTGGAGCGAAGTGAACAAAATCTTTTTTATTTTTTGGTTTTTGGAACATGAAAAAGTTGAAATCTTTGTGAATTAGGTAATATTGGGGTTTTGATTATTTAAATTTATTTGATCAAAAAACTGAAAGTTAAAAAGGGATAACTTCTGTGTGTAACCATGAGATCACATATTCGAATCTCACAGAAATCCGCTAAGATATTTGATATTATCATCATAAACTCCCTTTAAATTCAAGTTCAGAAATCTAAAAACAGTAATAGCTATAAAAACAAATTTATAAATTCAAGTTCAGAAATCGACATTTCTTTTATTTGCAGCCTCTGACATCCCTATTTTTTTTCCTTTCTTTTCTTATGCTATAGAAGTGAGAGAGGGGGTAATATTGGAACTTTCGGTGAAAATGACAAGTTTCTTAATTTTCTATAATTGTCTAAAAAGTCTTATATTTAGGAATGGAGGGAGTATTATTTGTTTGTTTTTTGCCTTTGGCTAGTAACTGATGGTATAATTGGAACACCACTTCACAGAGTTAAAACTATAGCTAGATGCACCTATAGGAAACATACATTATGGTTTAAACAAATTTGAAAAAAAACATAAAGCATGAGGATAATATCCAGAGCATGCATATTAAAACTCCACATGACTGAAGGGAAAGACAAATGCACTTAACTTAACTGGAATCTTTCGAAACACCAGTTGTTGTTTGTCTTACTGCTCTTAATTTAACAAATTTCTTAACGCCCATGTAGAATTTTCTTGATGGTTATTTATGTACATTCATATTGTTTCATGCCTTGATATTAATTGTGTAAACTAGGCAATGGTTGGTATTTGGAACTCTTTAGATTTTCATATGACACAAGTAAAATCTTTTCCTACTCTTTCTAGGACAATATTGACTACTCTTTCTTTTTTTGGTTTTTTTTTTTGTTTGTAGATTTGGGAGTATGAAAGGCGAGATTTGTACGCTGCTGAGAGAGTAGGCCTATCAAGGTTTACAAGAGTGTTTATTTATATCTCCGTATATAATTGCAATATATTACTAATATGCTTGTTTTTGCCTTTGGCCGGTGACTGACTGTGTTTATTTTGTCCCCAACTTTCATATTTTTGATGAGCTTGATGTATGAATAACCCACACACTTTTAAACGAACATTTTCAATGAGAAAGCTTTTTCAGAACTTCGGTGCTTACTTAATTTGTATTTCTTTTTATGTTTAAGAAAGAAGTTAACTTTTTGCCTTTCACTATGTGATATTAGGATGAACTTTTTGTTTTGCTTGATATACAGTTGCTAGTAGTATTTTATAGCCATAATAAGAAATCAACTATTTTATAGCCAAACTTAACAAGATTCGGAAAGGAACAGTAAAAAGCAACATCACAAAAAGGCAGACATATTTAAAAAAAGAAAAGAAAAAAAGATTAATAACTAATTACTTCATCTTCCCCCCTGATCTGGAAAAAACAACTCCATCTGCTTAGTCATCAAAGCGTCCTTCCTCGTCCAGATCTCTCCTTCATTCTTATATATTTTCTTCCATTTCTCGTTCAATTCTCTTGCCTTCTCACTGTTAATCTTCCACAAATTCTCAACCAAGACACACGAAGCACCGGCTGATCCAGCTTCATCTAATGATCGAATCAAATAAGGATGCTCCGACACAAATTTCTCTAAATCTATCTCTTCTTCTTCATCCATAACACCCACTGCTTTCTTACCCTCCCTGCTCTTGGCCTTCACATCATCAACACCAGAACTGCCCCAAATTTGTTTCGAGAGATGAAATAACTGAGAATCACGCTGCTTGGAGAACGCAGGATCTTCTCCTTCCTCAGTTGTTGTTCTTGCTTTGGTTGAAAACTTACCCTTCAGTTTGCGAATTTTATCAGTCAATTGTTTCATTGACACATGAGCTTGAATATTATCTTTAACAAACTCGTAGAAAGCGGCCTTATCAGTAGAACAATAAACTCCATTGCTCTTCTGGTAAGCAATTAGTCCTTTAAGGAGGGCAATCTCATCATCTTCGCTCCACACTCTTCCAGAACTAGCAGAAGCAGAGACTCGACCAACATTTTTGCCTTTCTTCTTTTCTGTTTCTGTAATCTTCGGTTTCTTCACAAGGCCATCGTCTTTTTGGGTATCCAAAGTGAGTTTTGCATTAGTTGGCTTCACCGTATACTTGGATAGATCATCATTAGTAGAGGAAGAAGAATCAGAGTCTTGGAGTTGATCTCCTTCCTCTTGTTCGTATTCAGATTCCTCGGAACTAACTTCCTCTCTTCCAGAATCTTCCGATGAGGAGGCACTCTTTTTTGGTGCCATGGTCTTGTTAAAGGAAATCAAGAAAGAAAAAAGGTGTAGAGAGTTGGAGATGAGGAGTTTGTGAAGCAGCAGATTATTAATAGGAATTTAATTTGAAGGATTGTTAATTACTCCTTATTTTCCCTGGAGGGGAAGAATCTGAAGAGGTTCTTTTTATTTTGTGAAAAATTTTATGACAACTTTTAAGCTTCCCACTCCTCCCTCCCTTAATAAAGGGAACTACTATGTTCTAAATTATCTGTCCACTTTTTATTTTGTACGGTAATTAAGGTTTTTCATCAAATTCTATAGTAGAATATGATAAAATGTCAAACATAACCCCATTTAATATTTTTCCAATTTAATTCTACATTCTTTTCTCTCTTTATTATTCTCTCTCTAACATTCAATGTAAGGAATAAGATTAGAAAATTCATAATTAATGAGCCCTTTATTTAGAAAGTGAACAATTAATTTGGTAAAATTAAAAAAAAATGTGGATATATAATTTGGGACGGAGGGAGTAACTACTACTAGTAATAAGTCACAGCTTTTAATGTTAGCTTTGAGCAATATAATGGAAAGCAACGCTTTGTCTGTTCATATATTCAAGGCGATATACTTCATCTTTTTCAATTTAAATATCTTAATTGTAGTTTATGCAGGGATTAAGAGTTTGATGAATTTCATAGATGCCCAAAATACCCTTATTTAAGAATGGTTATAAGTTGGTAAATTGAATTTGAATTCAATATTAGTGATTGATGGTTTAGATGGTTGATTGGATGACTATTAGTTAGTTATATTGGGAAACAAAAGCATTTAGTGGTTGGTTGAAAGTAGACTAAAGTTGAAAAGAGAATAATAAATGAATCCACATCTATTTAGAATTAAACCAAAAAGGAAATTATGATATCTAAATTAAAACGGATGGAGTATTTATTACTCCCTCCGTCCCAAATTATCTGTCCCAAACTTTGTATTTTACACGGGAATTAAGGTTTCATCAAATTCTATAGTGAAATATGGTACAATGTCAAATATGACTCTATTTAATATTACTCCAATTTAATTCTACCTCGTCTTCTCTCTATACCCTTCTCTCTCGAACATTTAATGTAAGGGTTAGAATTGGAAAAACTGTAATTAATGAGCCCTTTATTTAGAAAGTGGACAAATAATTTGGGACAGATTAAAAAGGAAACGTGGACAGTTATTTTGGGACGGAGGGAGTACTATCTTCGTTCATAAATAATTAATACATTTGACATTTTCACACAATCAAGAAAATGATTGGAAGACAATAATTATGAAAAAAAAAGGTCTAAATTACTCCTAATTAAAGTATGGTTTGACGTGCATGGGTAAATGTGGAATTGACTAAGGGTAAATTTGGAAAAATATAACAAATGTTCATCAATTTTTTAAATGTATCAAATAATTGGATCATACAAAAAAAAAGTGAAATGTATCAATTATTTAGGAACAACGGTAATACCAATTATGTCATTCGAAATTATTTGGTTCTTTTGTTGAGTTGGTTGTTTTTGTCTATGTGTATTGCACTCATTAGTTCAAAAACAAATTTCAAGAGGATGATAATTTACTTTCGGGGCCAAGATAAAAGTATTCTTCAAACTAATGTTTAAAAAAAAGATAATTTTAGTTTTAAATTAGGGAAAATGATACATACACTTTGAGAGTCTATTACACTCTTCTTCATTTTTATTTATTTATTTTTCCAATAACGAAACTACTTGTATACTTGTAGCAATAAAATTAATTTGAAAGAAATTTAGCTCTTTTTCAAACTGGTGGTGTTATGTTCCATACAAAAGTTTAACAATATCAAAGTCTTCATCGTGTTCTCAAAACGGCTACTAATTAATGACACCAACAATTTCCAAAAATATTCATTTCATTTTGATTAAATCTAAGAAAATGTAAACTTGGACTCTTTTTACTTTCAGTTAGGTGACTAAAATTTATTCAATTAATTGGATAAAATTCTCAAATTGCTATGTAAAATGACTTCAACGTTGTAGACTTACTTTTACCATTTTTTTTTCTTGGAGGGGAACAAATGTCCTTCCATTAAAACGAATCACTTAATCAATACTGTATTGGTATAATGTAACATCTAGTTAGATGTTAAATCTAATGAACCTTTTCGAATCTTACTTGAAATGTAAAATTAATATTCACTATACTAGCGGTGTAACTTATCTGTGGAGAATCAAGAAAGGCTAGTTTAATTGGCTATGGACTTTTAGTTCAAAAAGTTCAAGTTTAATATCTTTTGATTCAATAATAATAATAATTATTATTATATATATATTTAAAAAAACTATACGAGGGGTTAATGTTATTGTGATATCCACAATTGATTTTTAACTTTATCAAGAAGTTCAAAAGGGTAAATTTGTCATGCCCTGAAGCGGGGTCCATAAGCCCGGATCCGAAAACTTGACATAACCGTATTCTCAAAGTAAAATCCAAGAATATTATGCCCTTATAACATTTAGATAATCTATATCACAATAACATTAATTAAACATCGAAAATAATATTCTTAAATCTTAGGAATACTTTATTACAAACTAAATAAGAAAATAAATTTTGAATTGTATATCACCTATAATTTATTCCAAATTAAAGAACTAGAATATAACTTCTAAAAATATCTCTACTCAAGTCCTCCTCGTACAAATTATCGTATCCCTTTGAATCGTTTTCCGGAAAAAAAAACAATATGCAAGGAGTGAGCTACAACTCAATAAGTATACAAACACCTTCCGGAAAAATCCGGTTACATATATATAGTTTTCAGAAAATAGGCACTACAAGAAAAACGTCATTTAGCTACGGTCGATTTTGTAGTTAAACCGTAGCTAATATTCAAATAACAACGGATTAACTACGGAAACAAACTGTAGCTATATTCGCGTCGCTAAATTAAATTCGTAGCTAACTTTTGACCAGGTCACCTAAAACTAGCACTGTCAAACGGGCCGGTGGTCCGCGGAACGCCCGTGGTCCGCAAAATATAGACGGATTTGGACCATGTATAAGCTGGTCCATATAAATGCGGGCCAAAATAGCCCGCTCCGTTTGGACCGCGAACTAATGCGGACCGGACCGGGTTGGACACGGACCAAAACGGACCACCAGGTCACTCGATAACCCGACCCAATACCAAATTAACTATACTATATATACCCCTCTTAAAAATTTACCCTACCAAAACCCTAACTCCCTAAATCACTTCTCTCTTTCTCTCTCACTCTCAGGCTCTCAGCCTCCACCCGCCCGCCACCACAGCCCCTCAGTAGCCACCCACCGACCCACCACAACCCTCCCACTCAGCCCGCACCCACCCGCCACCACGCCCCTCCCTTCAGGCAGCCCACCCACCCGCCACCACAGCCATCCCCCTCACCGCGACCCACTCGCCACCACAGCCCTCCCCTCGGCCTCCACCCACCCGCCACCACAGCTCGCTCCCTTCAAGACCCACCCACCCGCCCACCAACCCTTCCTTTCAGTAAATTGTTTTTGATTTTTCAGTTTTTGTTTTTTGTTTTTTTGATTTGAGTTTTATTTTTTGATTTTGTTTTAATTTTCTGATTTTGTTTTAACTTTATGATTTTGTTTTATTTGATGATTTTGTTTTATTTTTATGATATTGTTTTATTTGATGATTTTGTTTTATTTTGTGATTTTGTTTTTTTGATTTGTGTTTAATTTTTTTGCTTTTGTTTTAATTTTTCGATTTTGTTTTAAAACACCGATTTATTTTTATTTTTTTCGATTTTGCCATTTTTTTTCCATTAAAAAAAATTTGAAAGCTGAGCTGGTTGTGGTCCGCTGGACGAGTCCGTTGGCCCGCGGATTTCAACTGGACGGGCTTGGACCACCATTTTGTTGGTCCGCAAAAATTGGTCCAAATCCGCTCCGGTCCGTTTTAGGGTAATCCGTGATGGACTGGACCGGACCGGACCGGCCCGTTTGACGATATTACCTAAAACGGATATCCTCACGTCGAAATAGCTACGAAATGTTTTTAATTTAGCTACAAAATAACTACGGTAATTATTTGTTTTTTTAAAATAAATTTATTTAGCTATGGATTAGCTACACAATATTTAAAAACTAGCTACGGAATAACTACGAAGTATTCATAAAAATAATATTAATTTTGTAGCAAATCTGTAGCTATTAGGCAAAGTTCTGTAACAGAAAATCTATATATGCAAATAACTCCCTGCCAAAATAGTAATGCTACAAAAAATTTATATGTACAATACAAGCCAACTAAACAACCTGCCATGAGCTTACAAACCAAGCCAAAAACTTAGTAAAATCCAAGTCAAATACTTAATACAATACATGTCTCCAAGTCAAAAGCTTAATACAATATGAGTCTCTAAGACAAAAGCTTAAAACAATCCAAGTAAAAAACTTAAAATTTAATACAATCCAAGCAAAACATAGTGTATTTTAAATTATCAAATACTAGAATTCATAGAGATGTTAAGCATGTTCGAGGTAAACTATCATCTAAAGGTGGTAATCATCTGCAGTCGAATGTGTCATCTAAGTCATCCATGGACTCATCACGGGGAGTGGGATGTGTAAGGGTGCATGTAGCGAAGAACACGAATGGGGGGTCCGATAGTCGCCTTAAGGAGATGGGGAAACCGGAGTCTGCCCCTGGGGAGTTGGATGTATATGGGGTGCTAATGGCGACGAATGTAATGGTGGGGTTCGAGTACTCTGGCGTGTGCAAGTTAGAAGATCCAGAGATTTGAGAATAATCAGAATCAGAAGATGAAAATGAAAATGATGGAGTGGGAATATAATTTGAAGCTGGAACAGAAGAATAAGAGGGTAAAGGAACAGAAGTCTGTGGAGAAACAGGTCTTGAATCCTTGAAAGGAAAATCATGCTCATAAAACACAACATCCCTTGATATGAAAATATCTTGATTCTGAATATCCACTAAAACATAGCCTTTGGCAGTAGAATGATAGCCAATGAAAACACACTTCCTACTTCTAGAATCAAACTTGGATCTATGGTTAGTGATGGTGGAAGCAAAAGAAAGACAACCAAAGACATTTAAAGATGAATAGTCAGGAAGTTTTTTATGCAAAACCTCATAAGGAGTTTTCTTCTTAAGGATATCAGTAGGGCTTATGTTGATAATATATGCTGCATGCAACACAACATATCCACATAAATCATAACCAATCCCATATTGAAACTTAAAGGCTCTAACAATGTTTAAAATGTGTTAGTGTTTCCTCTCAGCCACTCCATTCTATCGGGGAATTTCAACACAGGTATACCTTCTTTCATGACCATCATTTGATTAACTTGGCCAAAGGAACTGGTCTGCTTGCCTTTGCATTTCCAATTCACAGGGTATCCATGCATTTTATAGCACCTGTCTATGGTGTGCCCAGACATGTTACAAAAAGTGCAGTGCAGTGACTTCTTATTTGATCAACTAGTCCTACCACCAGAAGCTGCATTGATATAGCTTGGCTGCATTGGATGAGAACCAAGAACACCAATAGAATAGGGTGAAGGTGAATGACTAGTTGATTGAACATAATTTACAGTTAGTTTCGTCTTTTAACTGTGAACAAGAGTATATGTTTGGTTTTCAGTTTAATGGTGTGTAGAGATTGTGCTTTTTATTTGAAGAACCCAGTTTTTTCGCCACTATTTTTCTGGCATAAATGTTGCTTAAACTTTGTATGCGTTTTCTCACTAAACACATGTTCTTTGTAACATAACACATGTTCTTTGTCACAGAACACATGTTCCTTGTCACATAACACATGTTCTTTTTGTGTATAGGTACATTGTCTGGATTACTTCGCTGGCAACCATCTGGCAACAGTTCAGTACACTTGCAATATCTAGGACATAGAAAATATGAAGCATCTCATTCAAAGGTTATTCACTAATGGTGATTTCGATAATGGCAACAGACATTAACAAAGAGATTGCAGATAGGAAGTTGATGGTGGAGGAGATATCTGCGGAGAACATGTGTATTCTTGGCATTAATGAATTGTATTCTTGGCTCATTTTTGTAGTTAATTGACTCTTTTTTTGTGGTCGTTTAATTAATTGTATTTTTGGCCTTTTATATACTAGTAAACAAAATGTAGTAAATTCAGAATGAATTTATGTATATTGTGATAATTGACCTTTTGTTTTTGGTAATTTAATGAATTAGTAGATTCTGGTAATCTATTGCACAAAGTGTCTGGTGAATGCTTTCTTCATCTAGATATGAACTGGTTTCTGCATCTTTTTCTCGCTGTTCAATATGCTTGACCATTGCCTGCTGCCTTTTTAACTTTACAAATCTCTTTAACCTCTTCCAAGAAGACATTTGTCTTACGAAGAACACATGTTCTGTTAACAAGAACACATGTTTTCTTGCCAAGAACACGTGTTTTTGTCTACCGAACACATGTTTTTTTACCAAGAACACGTGTTTTTGTCTACTGAATACATGTTTTTTTACAGGCAATGCTGATTAGTACATGTGTTTAGGACTCTCAAAACACAAGAACATGTGTTTAGAACACAAGAACAAGTGTTCAGAGTAGAAGAACATGTTATTTATTCCTAATATTTGTATTTTATCATGAAACGGGGTTGGAGGGATTCGAAGATAAGCACTTCCTACCTAGATGAAGAAAACTTTCATCTCAGATTTTGAGCATTAGATATCTTAAATATGTAGCTTGTTGGTGTTGAACACCTTAAGCATTAGACTAGTTATTTGAAATAGGGTTTAGTTCAGTTGTTCAACTTAATTGTTCTATAATATTGAACACTTGTTTTTTTAGTGTGAACACCTGTTTTTAATTTGTTTTATGAATGAAAGGGAAGGCTAAATTATGGACAAGTTTTGATAAGTGCTTCATGTCAAATAATTGTTAATCTTTTACTTTTTTTGGTGTTTTTTTCCTTTTGATGAACACATGTTCTCTTACCAAAAAGAAATTTCTTTTACGAAGAACACATGTTCTGTTAACAAGAACGCATGTTCTCTTGCCAAGAACACGTGTTTTTGTCTACTGAACACGTGTTCTCTTACCAAGAACACATATTTTTGGCTACTGAACACATATTTTTTTACAGGCAATGATGACTAGTACATGTATTTAGGACTCTCAAAACACAAGAACGTGTGTTCAGAATACAAGTTACGAAGAACACATGTTCTCTTACCGAAAACACGTCTTTTTGTCTACTGAACACATGTTTTTTATTGAAAACTCATTTAAGTAGCATTTCAATCCAAAGGTTACGAAGAACACATGGTTTTGTCTACTGAACACATTTTTTTTTTATTGAAAACTCATTTAAGTAGCATTTCAATCCAAAAGTTACGAAGAATACACGTTCTGTTAACAAGAACACGTGTTCTTGAGTGTTCACAAGAAATCCATTCCAGAAGCACCAAAATGCCTTCTTTGAAATAAAACCCAGCAAGTTCTATCTTCATTTTATTATTTAATTTTTCCTCCTAATATCCCAAAAAGATTCAATAGACCAAGCATAAACCCATAAAAAACTCTTTAAAATCTGGCTTGTTCCATACAAAACCCAAATAAATCTGAAACAAATCATAAATCGAACAATATAAATCATCTGAAACAGCATAAATCGAACAACAACAAAGAAATCTAAGTTTTTCACTATTTTTTTTCTTTCCATTCTGCTTAAATTTTGAATAGCTAAAAGAGACCCAAAAAAATTAATGAGAACTCTTGATTAAGAAGAAATTTTGGAGAATGAACAGCTGCAAAAAATCAAAGCTTTTCACTCTTGAGCAAGAAGAGGAAGAAGAAGATGAGACGTTTGTTCTGATTTCTTGGGGACGCCGAACTGATGTGACGGTTCGGTGTCCCCCTTTTTCTTTTTCTTTTTCTTTTTCTTTTTCTTTTTCTTTTTCATTTGTGAATTTACGTTTGTACCCTTTTTAATCATCTTTAAAATCCAGCCGTCGATTAAAAAAAATTGAATCAACGGCCGGATCTGTGTCCCGCACGTACGGAATTTTGCCTGTTCCGCACAGGAGCCAGACTGGTTTGTCTGAACTTGGTAAAGTAGTCAAATTGATTTCTGAAATGACTTGTTATAAATAAAGAAAATTATATTTTTTGGACGTGTAATTTTATTTAAGTCCCCAATTATAAGAGGCTTAATGAGTTATCTTAACGAGAAAAGTTTTGCTTAAAAATAGTGAAGAAAATAAACCAGCTTGTGATAACTTTTCACAAGTGTTTCTTCCACATGTTAACTTTCTAATTTTCTAAAATTCATGTGGGTTCTATTCCCACAGTGGACATCGACTCTCGTGAGATTTTTTCGCGGTGGCAGGGCTCCGTGTATAAGAGCAAGGATGGGTCAGGCCCTCCCCCGCTAACGGTTACGCTACGGGCCAACCGCATGCCGAACCCGGATTAGTCACCACGTTGTGGTGGACACCGGGTGCCCTCGGGGTTAACAAAAAAAAAGATATTTAAAATATTTTAAAGATCTTAAGCATTAACCAACAGTTAAAATATTTTTTACAAAACCTTTGAAAGATTTAATCAAAGTAAGAAATATGGTTTTGAAAAATATGCAATAGTATGAGTTTCATCATACTATAAGTTGCACTAAATGGCTATCAAATATTTCACTATTTCGGGTTACGATAAAAAATAATTTATTTTTCGGGATTTAGCCATGAAAAACTTAAAGTCTGCGAAATTTAGATTCCGACGAAAATTTCGTCAATTTTAACTAAGTCTTCCCTCACAACCTGAAATACGTATGTGTCCTCCATTTCCTTCTTCTTTAACTGAGAAGAAACTCCTTTAACTCATGAACAAATTCAAAAAAATTCTTTTCCACTCCACTTAATCCTTCCATTCCTTGTTAAATTTTAGTCAATTAAGACTTTGGGAGCTAGTATATGTTGATTGATTTCGTTATTCTGCTCAAAAATCGAAAACCCATTTCAATTTTATTTCTGAAAACCCATCTCAAAAAACCCTTCAAGGATTGTTATGGATTGCCTGATTCTAATGGATTTGGTGTGATTCAAATGAATTTGTTGTGTTCACTATGGGTTCTCGGTGGAGAAGATGAAGTCTTGTTCCGCACTGAAACCGGACTTCATCTTCTCCGGCGTGCGTCCATCGTGAACAAGATGAAAATTGCAGTTTCATTTCTCCGGCCAAAATGAAGATTGCTATAAATCCCCATCAAAAGACACTACATTTGGGAGGAAATTATATGTTCCATCACCAAAAATTACCTTACACCTTGAATTTCTTGAAGAGTTTAATCAAATTGCGAATTTTCTGTCGAAGCTAAATGTAGCAGAGAATTGTGATGGAAAGGCTATGTTAGTCCTTCCTAGGCCGCCAGTCCTCTGGCAAGGCCTTCAAGAAGAAATGTCGAAGCAAAAACAAAGAGAAATTGAGGGGCGGAAATGTTCCTTCCGGGATTTTTTCCATTAGTGGATTGAAGGGATAAAACATCTGAGCCAAGCTGACCACCAGTGGCAGTTCTTGTTATTGTGTTATCTAGAAGAAGAAGGAAATGGTGGAAGAGTCTGCAAATACGTCTTTTTTGGTTGACAATATTACCCCTCACGTGCCTGCTTAGTCAAAATTGACGGAATTTTCGCTGGAATCTAAATTCCGCAGATTTTAGTTTTTGACGGCTGAATCCCGAAAAATAAATTGTTTTCGGCATTAACCCGAAATAGTAAAATACTTGATGGCCATTTAGTGCAATAAACCCTACTATAAATTATTATTCATCAAATAAGATTAGTCATAAGAATATACTTATGTAACTTCTTGATCTTCAAGATGAGATTTGAGTTTGGACTTGAGACCTCTAATCAACCTTTTCTTGTGATGAAGTGCTTTGAAGTCTTCTCAAATTGTAACATCTTAGTTTTCAACACTTGTTGATCTTCCTTTGATTTTGCAATATCTTCCAAGGCATTGTGGATGACCTTTAAGCTTGTGTGATGGAAACTTACAAAGTGTAGCTTCTTCTAGATGTATATGATACCTTTGAGGTTCATGAGAAATTATCATACCATTTTCATCAATGTATGTATGAGTGAAATACCCTATCAATAAAACTCAAACTCAAACAAACATTAAAACTTTTCAATATTTTTTTATCATCAAAACAAGATTGATCATGTTAGCTCTTCGGGTATACAAGTTGGTGTTTGGTTGACGGTGATAAAGGTAGAAGGAAGGAGAAAGTCGGTGATGGTGTTAGTGGTCGGAGGTGGTAATGACTATGGTGGTGGTGATGTTGATAGAAGAGAGTGGAGGAGGGACGGGGTCCAAGAAGATTTCATGTCCTTTCTTTCTTTTTGTTTTTTTAAGTTTCAAGAATAAGTGGGGATGGTTGGTTTCAAGATTTATTTTTTGAAATAATAATTTCAAGGATATATTAGTAATTTTACTCTATTTAATTGCATGTGAATCAACCAAATTCCGCTAGTGTAGTGGCGGGGACTCATCCCGCAGCTCGTAAGTTGTTCGAGGACTAAAAAAATAATGGGGCACTTCACATGCAAAATGTAAATTGTGAGAGGTTAATCATGCAAATTTTCTAATAAAAACCCTAAAAATTTGATCACAAATGGAGATTCGCCACTGGCGATCCTCAATTGAAGGTACACCAACCTTCGACAAACATCCTGTCAAGTTATATTGCTGACATCTTTTTTTTGGATGTTGTGTTTAACCTATCCAGTATTGCAATTGATACATTTAATCTGACGATTGAAATAGTTTAAGATGGTATCTCAATACCAAAACCTAAATGACAAATCCTCAGGCTAATGGTTAGCCATAAGCCAACTATTTTTTTATGGCAACTTGTGATATGTGTCGATTTCTTATTTGTACTCTATCTATTTTAAATACATATTATAGTTTTTTTTATTCGTTTCCTAATAGTGATTTTAATTTTAAATAGAAAAAATATTTATTTTTTTATTTTCCAATTCTACTCCTACTTCAAATAAATTATTTCTAAAAGAATAAATAATCATTCCAACCAACAAATTAATTAGGGTTATTTTTTATATTTAACTTAATTTTACTATCAAATTAAAAAAAAATTAATAATCGTGTAAACACAAATTAGAACACATATTTCGAAATAGGGGAAGCATTAAGATTGATAGTACAAGCGTGACCAAGTACAATATGATTAATTATACTCCATTTTCACAAAATAGTTACACAAATTTAAAAAGGAGAAATTTCCTATTTGTAGTATATATCTATTTACGAATTTCAATAAATAGCATTATATTTTTATTAGGTTAAAAATAGCAGTATTAATTTGCGGGCCATTATAAATGTTCAATTGGTGAATGGTGACTATTCAGACAAAAAATTGACACGTAACTTGCACATGTCATCCGAATTAAGGGTAGAAATGTTCATTCTCCTTCAATCCTCTAGGGCAACGCGAAATGAGACCCGAATACAAATTTCTACTCAAATACTAAAAGACACCCTATGGGCAACCCGAAATTAAACTCATTTCTTTAGCCTCCTCCTCATCCATCTTCATCATCCACCCTAACCCCCAATACCCTTAATTTTCTGAGATGATAAAAGAAAACAGGGATCAAGAAAATAAGCTAATTGAAATAAAGAAGATGGGGAAGGAGGAGGAAGAAATGGGTTTAACTTCAGGTTGCCCATAGGGTGTTTTTTAGTTTTCGGGTAGATAATTGTATTCGGGTTTCATTCGGGTTGTCCCAGAGGGTGTGAAGGAGAATGGACATTTCTACCCTTAAATCAGGTGACATGTGCAAGTCATGTGTGAATTTTTTGCTTGAATAGTCACTGGATTCACTAATTTGACCTTTATAATGACCCGTAAATTGATGTTGATATTTTTATCCTAATAAAAAGATAGTGTTATTTATCTAAATCCGTAAATAGATATATACTACAAATAGGGGTTTTCTCTTTAAAATGGCGCCCACCGGTGAAAGGAAGGCAAAGCTCAATGTGGATGAATCGTGGGTTTCGGGATCTGCGGAGATTGGAGCTATCATTCAAAATCACCGCGGTGATTTTGATGTGGGCTTGTGAAGGCCAGCCCAATAATTAGGATTAATTTTTTTTAAATACTAAATAGTTAAGGATTAGGGTTGCAATTATCCCTATATATATTCACCTTTAGGGTTGGCCGTCATTAATCATACGTTCTTTTCTCCTACGACTACACAAAATTTCTGAGACAGAAATTGAGAAGATTCCGGAGTTAGAAACTCACATCGAAGGTAACGTTAGAGTTTTGTTTTTATTTTTTTTTAGGATAGAAGGTAACGTTAGGATCACTTTGATTGATAGAGTTTTGTTTTATTTTTTTTAGGGCTTGTGTTAGATGATTCGGTGATTCCATAATTGATTACGGTAAGTATAGAACCCTCTCTTTTCCAAAATATATATATATATATATATATATTATATATGAAATTCGGGAACTTTCGGTGTACTTTGGATATATTACCTATATGAATTTAATTGAGACAGTAATGGAATTGACATGATTTTGTAAGTTATTTATAAAAAGAGTTGTGTAGATAGACCATGTCATCTGTGAGGGTTTCTTAAAATTAAAAATATTTTGAGAATTTATTTTGTGATTCTTGACTTCTGTGGTGAATGTTGTTCTTCGATATATATATACACATACTTTTTCTGCCATCTCATTCTAAGCCCTTTTTGGCCTCTGATCGACCCTAAAGAAATTTGTCCTTTTTCTATCTCTATGGTTCCTTCAACGGAAGTATAAAATACATCTTACAATTTTTTGTTTTTTGTTTTGCTATTTCAGATAGTAGCCTATTACCAGTAGTGTGAATTGGTCTTGTATTTCTTATACTTGTTTCTTTTCTTCTTCTTTTTTCCAGTCTTGTTCGTTCCACCTCAGTCCAGTTCCTATGCGGAACAGCTTTTTTTCCGCACGTGCGGAACAATCTCAGTCGTCGGATGAGATTTTGAACGGTTCAGATCTGGAGAGAGAAAAGTTGCGACTGGACTTAAAAAAGTAAAAAAATAAAAATTTCTCTCTCCAAATCTGGACCGTTAGAAAATCTCATCCGACGGCTGAGATCGTGTCCCGCAGTACGGAACAAAAAGCTGTTCCGCATAGGAGCCGGGACGGTTCCACCTAATAGCCTACTACTAGACTACCTAGTACTCCCTCCATTCCCTATTAATTGTCGTTTAGGAGATATCTAGGTATCCAAATTAATCGTCGTTTAAGGTTCTTTTATTAGTTGTCAATAATTTATTTCAATTATACCCTCAACATTTTCCTTTCTTTTCTTTATGATGTATTAGTGAGAGAGGGGGAAGGTGGGGTAATATTGGAAGTTTAGGTGAAAATAACAACTTCCTTAATTTTCTCAAATTGTCTAAAGAGTTTTATATTTAGGAATGGAGGGAGTACTGTGAAGTTAGTAGGCAAATTATTACGGGTCATTGTGTCATCAAATTGACGGAGCTTTAAAATTATGTATTCTATCTTATGACAAAAAATCATATGTCCCCATTCCTATCTCTATTTTTATCTCTAATCAATTACAATTTATCCTGTGTATTTATAATTGGAAAAAATATTTATATAGTAAATTCTAATTGGTTGAGGACAGTGATGAAAATATAAAGAGAAAATAGTTTTTTCTGCCACAAAACTAGTTACAAGTGCTATATCTGCCACAAATTATTTTTCCGTACCTTTTTTGCCATGAAATATTTTATGAGTGCTAAAATTGAAAAAGAGGGAGGGTGAAAGGAAAAATAGGTAAGAGATCAAATTAATTTCAAATAGATCCTAAAATCAAAATTTTATATTATATTGGGTACCTAATTTTATTTTATTTTTAATACTTGGCCCTTCTTTCCAAATTTACCAAAACCCTCACCGCTATCTTCTTCTTTCTTCTCTTCCCACATTGAACCACCACCACCTCCCATCTCGTTACCCAATCTCTGCCCCCACCCATACCAAAGAGTACCAAATCTGCCAAAAACTGACTGCTTGAAGATTTGGAGAGGCGTGGTGAAGGTGATAGCCTAGCAAAAATACCTAAGAACAATTAGATATTCTTAGGAAATTGGTCTGCATTTTGCATATTGCTTTGCGAGAGTCATTTTTGTTCAAGAATTCTGATGGTTTCAGATGCAAAGTATCTCTGTTAGGTTAATTATCTACTGCAAACTAATATACATTTTGTTTAGTACTTTGACTGGTATGTATTTTGTTTAAATTATTTTGATGGTTTTAGCAGCAAAGCACTTGGTTAATCATGTAGTGCAAATTGATTAGCATTTTTCTTATTGCTTTGACTTATATGTATTTTGTAAAACAATTTCTAAAGGTTAGAGCAGCAAAGCATTGTGAAATTTGTTATATGTGTCTGAAATATAGACCTAGAAGTGCTTTCATCATATGGATTGCTATTCTTGGTTAATTTTTAGGGGGTATGGGTGAGGGTTAGGGATTGGGTGGCGGGATGGCAGGTGGTGGCGGCGGCTGGAGGTGGGAGGAGAAGGAATAAGAAGGTGGTGGAGGCTTTGATAAATTTGGGAAGAAGGGGTCAATTATTTAAAAAATAAATTGTGTACCCAATTAAATATAAAAATGTGATTTTAGGTTCTATTTGAAATTAATTTTATCTCTTACATATTTTTCCCTTCACCCTCCCTCGTTTTGTGGCATTTTTAGCACTCATAAAATGTTTCATAGAAGAAAAGGCACGAAAAATGATTTGTGGCAAATATAGCACTTGTAACTAGTTTTGTGGCAGAAAAAACACGAAAACATGATTTATGGCAGATATAGCATTCGTAACTAGTTTTGTGACAGAAAAAACTATTTGCTCAAATATAAATGAGAACAAAAGATTTTCACCCCTTATCTTATATACCTTTTCGTGGACGGATGCCTGTTTTTCTCTTTTTCTCTTCCGTCCCTTACAGATTATCGTATCATAGTTAAAAGATAATTGGTTCTGGTTGCGATTTTCCTTCTAAAATTAGTAGGCAAATTATTCAGTGTATCGAAAATCTCATTATCCTTAGTGCATATTGAATTATGTGAACTTAAAGTCCTCAAATTTAATAACCTACCGACCCAACTGATATCAGTTTCTATTCTCATTTCGATAATAAATTGAAATTCTATACCGACCCAACTGACAACAGTTTCTTTCCCCATTTCGATGAATAAACGGAATTCTGTACCGACCCAACAAATACTAATTTCTTTTCTATTTCTATATGCTCTGTTTCTGTTAAATGTTATGTTCTGTTAAATTATTGAAAAATTGTCTGAATTTCTAAAAGCATATGGAAATATATTCTATGTTTAAAAGACCATTTTAAAGTTACTTATGTATTCTATTCGCATTACTGAAAATGTATATAATTATGTAACCGAATTCTCCCGGGAGGCGTTTATATACTTACTGAGTTGTATCTCACCCCTTACGTGTTGTTTTTTCAGATTACGAATCAGAGGGGTACGATAGTCCATACGAGGAGGGCTGGGAGTAGATAAAAATCTAGAGGCGTCTCGTAGTATTTTTTTTTTTTAATTCCGAATAAAATATCTTATGAAACTTTAATATTTGCATTTATCTCCCATTGAATTTGTAGTAAATTCTTTCTAAGATTTAATGGACAATTAGTTCTATTGTGTTATAGATTCTCTGAATGTAAGAACCTGGTATTCTTGGAGTCTACTCCGAGGATGCGGTCATGTCGGGTTTCGGATCCGAACTTATAAATTCGGGTTCGGGGCGTGACAGGCTTCTTAAAGTTCCTCTCAACCTCGCCCAGCTCGGATCATGCTGAAGTCTTGGGGGTGCTTGAAGGTATCAAGTTCATCATGGACAAAGACTTAGGCCTTTATGAAGTAGAAAATCATTGTATAGGCATTGTCAATAGTGTTCTTTGATTGGAAGAGAACATCTCTACTGTAGGACATTATGTTAACCTTTTAAAGATTTGTTAGGGCGTACACATGGCAATATTTCATACGTTCATAAATCTTGTAACTTTCCAGCTAATGTGTTGACAAAGTATGCTACGAGGACTGGATCTTAATACATAATCTATATTTTCTCCTAAAAAAAGAGTAGTAGATAGTATGTCAAGTTTGATGTTTTCAAAATTCAAATTTTCCAAATTCATCATAATACCTATAATATATAAAGTTAGGGCAAGCTGACGTAGAAGCTTGAGGGAGTGACATGTGACATATTGTGTGATGTGACCCAATAAAAAAATATCCATTTGGCAACTTCATCATTAATTTTCCCCTCCAAATTAGTGTGGTATGAGCTATAACTTTTAGCTACAATCATAAGTTATTATGTAGATAAATACTTGAAATCATAATTTATGCTATAACTTACCACAACAATAAATAACTACAATTAGTATGATGTAAGTTACATAAACTCTTCTACTACATTCATATTTATGGAACAAAATAATGAATCTATTATAAATGATTAAAATAAACATGTATCTCTTGAGTTCTATAAATATGAAACTACAATCATTAGTTTTAGAAAAATACTATTGTAAAAGAAATAGCTATTGGCAAAGTCAAATAGAATTCCAAAAGACACAAAAAATGTAGTTGAATGGTTGCAATACATTAAATGTATCAACAAGAATTGAGAAAGTTATGGCAATGGAGTGGTTTATTAAGAGACTTTTTCAATTCTCTATAATGCATTTTTAAATAAAAAATAAAAAGAAAATGGTAACTGAAAAGGCAATGAAAGGGACAATTGGTATTTATATTTATCCGTATTTAATTATGAAATTATACATATTCCACACATATATGATTAGTTTTAAAAAAATTTACTCCTGATTACTATTTATATAAATTAATGTATCATGAAAATTAATAAGAGATATTATGATTATTTTTATGAATTTACTAATGTATAGAGCTAAAAAACATGATTAAGAAATTATATATACAAGAAATTTTATGAAATAATATATATATATATATATATATATATATATATATATATATATATATATATCTATGTGTAGGAAAAAAAGAATTTCAAAAGACTTGAATGATAATCAATTTTGATATTTTTTAAGAAAGTGACTTTTGATTTTCTCATGAAAACCAAAAAAGTTTAAGAGTTATATATTTTATTTATTGTCATTATTATTGTTTGTATTTTACCGTTTAAGAAGTTCAATAGTTTTTACTTCTTATATATAGATAAATTGCATGATCAAACATGTCATGATCTTCTTGGTTTCCATAGGTAAGAATTTTTTTTTTTTTTTTTTAAAATAAATGTAATTCATGTCTTTAATTGAAATATTAATCTTTGTGTTTATAAATAAACATCTAATAATTTTGTTTCAGATATAATTTCTTCTTCAAGTATCAAGATAAGAGAACATGTGTCTCAGTTTCCATAATGATTTTTTGTTGATCGGAGGCAGCGAGCTTGCCAGCCTAACAAACATTGGTATGAAACAATCTTGAGACTTGGTTCAATTCTTTTCTTGCTCTTTTTTTTTTTTGTTAAGTAATTATTTTTTTGTTATGTAATTATTTTCTTACTTTTATTTGCTTGAGAATGAGGACGTAGAACATGTAATACGCTATGGAGGGTGAAAATTTATTTTCTTTCTACAGGGTATAATGGCTCTTGAAGGTTCTCAAAATAAGGTTCTTGAAAGGGGGTAACTAGAGAAGGAGCGCAAGGGGCTGAGGGTAAGAGGGAGGGTACCAAGCAACTCTTTAGCGATAGAAGAGAAAAAAATATGTAGGTTAGGGTTCTTGTAGGATTTTTGGTATTTTGTTATGTTTATTTTATTTGAATACATATTTTATATCATATGTAGAAACTTATCAAATTTTGCTACGAATTAATGATTACAAGAAATTCTCAAAGCTTATGGCAATGCAAAAAATAATGTCATGTCAAAACTTTTCATCTTCAATGATACCAAAGGAAACACTTGAAAAGTAATAGTAATAAAGATTAGAAATTTGTTTGTAATTGCACTATGAGTGGGACAAATTTTATAAAATATGAATGTTAAAAAGTATGACTATTATTTATTTTAGAAAAAAAATAATATTTATGATGGCTTTGTTCTTACTTCTTAGACATAAAGAATGAATAAGCATATGAATAAAAAAAGTTTAGTTATTATATATTTCCTAAATTTATTTTGAGACATATTATGAAAATATTGAATATAACAATATACGCATAAAAAATACATCAATTAAATTTGAAAGTATCTGCGCAACGCGTGTGTTAACAACCTAGTGTTTGTATAAAAATGCGTTTGAATCTTTTAATATATTGTCAAGTATATTAATGAGGTTAGTATAAAAAGAGTAATGTGACCCGTCTAAACCTATTAATTTGATTTAATCCAATAGTATAGCTCCACGTTATAAGAATTTCACTGATATAATAGACAATGTCGTAAAAGAAGTGAAACCCATAAAAATGGATAGATTAATGCTTGAACTCAATCTTGTAAAACAATTACGGGTCAAAGACTACTTCAAACTGTTGGCTCAACGTCTGAAATTTGGATAACCATATTTATTACTAGTAATTCATCCCCCCTTATATCTCTTGGGAGGATAACAAGAAGGTGATCTTTTGGATTCTCAATTCAATACCGGTTTAAATTTAACTTCATTCATTGCTCTCATTTTTTGCCTCTGAAAAAAAAGGGCAACAAAAAACTTGTTGATTTTCACAATGCTTTGAAGCAAAAGAATTCTTCCAATGTATACTCTCTTCGTCCCAAATTAACTATCCACATTTTTATTTTTATTTGTCTCAAATTAACTGTTCACATGCTAAATAGAGTATGTATTAATAACAATTTTTCAAGAGTACCCTTCTTCCAACTCCTTATTGAATGCTTTTAGTTAATTTAAATTATTACTTTCCAACACATATTTATGAGGTATTTGGATGTTATGTGACAGGAATTAGAGAGAGAAAGACATAAATTTTAAATGAGATTAATAAAATTAATGAGGGATATTTTAGATTTTTACTTATATTTTACTATTAAAATCACCAAATCTTTAATACTCGTGCATTTGTCAAAGTGGACAAATAATTTGGGACGGATGGAGTATTATGGAACAGGAAATTCAATCATATGATCGTCTTGTTTCCTCTCACATGAATTTGACGAGACCTACCTGCAAATGTGGCATCTCTTCAAATCATGTAAGGGGCGATAGGGTAAGTCCCACAAAGACAGCACTGGAGTGACCCGATGGAACGGGTAGAATAAGAGAAGTCTCTGATTTCTCAAAATAAATTAATTACGAGTCCCATCAAATCCCTCATGCTCTCCGAATCATGGTTTCAAAGTCTCTAATATATACTCTCTCTTTAAAATCTGAAAAGCTAGGAAGATAACAGAAATATGGCAAGAAAAGCAGCACTACACTTCTTCAAAGTTATTCTGTATCCTCGGGAGCAAGGCCTGGTAAATCATTTGTTTCTTGCTCTTTTAAATGACTGAAAATTGATCCATGGTTTATTTTTTGTTTTTTTGGGCAAGCACATTGATCTTTTCTTTTTTCCCTGAAATATTTCCTCAGAAGATTCCTATTAAGTTCATGATAAAATATGGAGGGGATTTGGAAAAGTCGGTTTTGTTGAAGGTTCCAAATGGGAAGTCGTGGAAAGTAGAATTGGTTAATCGTGAAAACAGAAGTGTCATACAGAAGGGATGGCCTGAATTCGCAGAGTTTTACTCTATCAAGCAAAGTGATTTCTTGGTATTTCGATATGAAGGGAATTCTCAATTTCATGTTCTCATATTTGATGCATCAACTACAGAAATTGAATATCCTTCAAAGAGAAAGAGAGTCCATCCGCCAGAAAGTGATCATGTTCATGAGGGTGGTCTTGAAGATAATATTTCAGAAGAAATCTCCAAATGGAGGAAGTCTCGAAATGGGCTGAAATTAGAGATCAACAACAAGAAGATGAGGAAGACAGAAAAGAAATTTGAAGCTACTACTACCATATATGATAAGGATCAGTTCATATCGTATGAAAAAGCTAAATCTTTTACGTCGAAAAAGCCATTCTTCATATCTTTCATGCAACCTTCATATGTTTCTGCTACTACTCCTAGATTGGTACATTTCGCTTTTCACTGACTTTGGTTTTCTTCCGAAATCTAAGTTCCATGATTCTTTTCTTATATATACCTTGTTTTGCAGTCAATCAATTTGAAATTTGTCAACAAGTATCTAAAATTTGAACGCGAAGAATGCAAATTGTGTCTTGGTGTTAAAGGAGGAGAGAAGAAATGGGAAGCCAAATGCAGGGCAAATGCATGGAATGCAAAGGTTACTGTTGGCTGGAAGGCTTTTGCAAAGGAAAACAATCTAAAAGTGGGGGATGCTTGCGTGTTTGAACTAAAGCGAACTAATGTTTTCAATGTAATCATATATCGAGCTTAATTATGAGGATTGCAATTCAATGTTATACGTTACCATTAACAGATTCATGACATTAAATTGGAAATGATTTTTGCCTTCAAAATTCCGTCACTAAGGAGGAACAAGGGAATAGTGAAAGAGGGAGAATATGAGAATGTGGGGGGTGGGTGTTTATGTATACATTACAGGTAAGAGATGTACCAATGGTACAAACAAGGTCAATTATGCTATTTTTTTTTCTAAAAACGAAATTGAATCAAAATTTTATAGAAATCTAATACCCGAAAGTTATTTATTTCTATTTACTTTCAACTATATCCTATTTCTTTTTCTCTTCATAATTTTAAAAATATATTCTTAAACGTTATAAAAGTACATAGAATGGAAAATAAGCCCTTTTTAATTTTCCAATTTTTGTTTCTAGTTCTTTAAAAACAGGCTCAAAAAAGGAATATCGTTTTCTGGGAGAACCAAAGGGAAGTTCCGTTCAATCAATGGTTCAGCCTTCTTTACCTTCCAAAAGTTCAATCAATGGTTCAGCCTTCTTTACTTTAGAAGAGGGAAGAGAGACTCCGAAAACATCTTATAGTAGACTGAGACTGAGTGGTTTAAAGTATAGATATCATCGTACCCTTCCAATGGGTTACCTCTCGCAGACAACGACTTGGATTTTTTAGAGGCTCTCATCCTTGGAACTCTTTTTCAAGCAGATGGTGGGCATAATTGAAGGCAATAGATGCCAAACAAAAGAGCTTATACTCACTCATGTATTTCGTTCGTAATGCTATAAATAACTCAGTAAGACAGTGCAAATTAAAACTTCCACAAGAAACACCTTCCTTATCTCTTCTTCTATGGTAAATAGTTAAACTTTGCTCATTCTTTATAACATTATTTTCATAATTTTTTTTTACAAAATAGCACTAGCTTCGCATTTGCAAAATCAAAACAATATTCTTCATCCTCAACTATACTCTCTGAAACTACAATCTCAATAGTAGTAATGGGTTCATCCTTACTATTTTCTTTTGCATATACATCTTCAATTAGTTTATCATCTACTTTAAGTGCACCATTCACTTGGTGGCCAGAAATATCTTCTGATTTGTCAATTAAATCATCATTTGTTTTCTCCTTTATCAGAAAATAACCAAAGCTCTCACAGAAGTCTGATATAATACTATTTTCAAGTTACACAATCATGCTCCTTAAGAAAATAAGCAGACCAAGTGTAGACTCAACTTCTAAACTCCAAATTCAATCCATCAATAAATTTACTCACTAAATTCTTTAATTCTAAACTTGAACCGACTCTTATTAAATATTTTCACAAATTCACAATTCTTCTAATGTAATCCTATAATGAGCTTGTTGAAAAGGAGTGTTACATTTCATTAGGTGAGCAACACAATCTGTGAGGACAAAACTTATCTCCTCCACTCCTCGTTGGAATTCCATATGTCCGGACGACAACTCCATGAATGCCATAGGTTTGGAACTGCTTTGATACCATTTTGTCATATCCTATTCCCAATCACACCCGAGTAAATCACAACTCAACAACCAACAATAATAAAGCAAGCCGAGAAAGAAAGAAGCAAAACAGATGACAACTTCAATATATATATATATATATATATATATATATATATATATATATATATATATATATATAGTTACAAGTATAAGGATACACCAAGCTGACATTAACTACTCCATATAATCATCACAAGGTCCATAGCTCGGTGGGGCTATGGCCTGCCCACAACCATGAGGTTGTGGGTTCGATACCCTCATCACCCAAAGAGGCATGATTTAATTTCCAATTCTTTGGTTCTCTTTGTGTGAGGCACTTATGTTCCCTTCTTGAGGCAACCGGTCTACCGGTCTTCTAATTTACCTCCTCTGTGAGGCACTTATATTCCCCTCTTGGGGCAACCGGCTTGCCAGTCTTCTATCCGCCCTACTTGGGCTCCCTCCTCTGGTGAGGTCCAAAAAATAAAAAAAATAAAAACTACTCCATATATAAAGTACTAATAAGGAAGTAAGATTCAAGTGAAGAACGGAAAAGAGAACTCTTAGCCAAAAGGTTAAACTGAGAGATGGAATGATCCACCAATGGAAAGAACAAATAGTAAGCCTTAGCCTTTTATTGTGATACCCGAGACTTTTGGCTTTAGCAATTGCATGAATTTACTTGTATATTGTGTGAACAATTATTTTGATGTGTTATATGTTTTGTACATTTACGTTTAAGGGCGTTTTTGGATGTGTTTGGAAAGTTGAGAGACCTAAGTGGATGTTAGGAAGTCTTGTAAAGTTGTGTTGGTTGTGAAAAGGTGTTAGTTAAGTTATTTTTTGCTGGGATTAAAAAGGGGGAGTTATATAAAGAGAAGATGGAAGAGAAAGAGAGGAAAAAGAAGATAAAGCAAAATTCGAAAAATCTGAATACTGTGAGGAGATTCCATATTTGAGATAGTAAACGAAGTCTAATCGGAGCGATTCTTGTTGCGTTAGTTAGAAGACTCGTTGGTCTTGATTCTGAACAGTGGAGATCGGATTCCAACGGTGGAGTTGTGAGATATTTGTTCGGGAAGTAGAGACTGAAAATGTGGAATTTCTGGTTCTAAGATTTATTTGAATATTTGATTAAGTATCTAAGGTAAGGTTTTTACACTCTTGTTTTTCCAGTTCAAAAAGCATGAAAAGATGTTTATTAAAGTTATGAAAATGATTTCTTCGTATGTTTTATTGCATCAAAACCGAATGAAGTATTGTAGTAATTGGTTCGTATGAATCGTTTGTTTGTCTTCGAATTCCTGTGTTTTATAATTGGATATATAAATTTTGGTTCGGTGATATTGTACGTCTGGAAGTTGTTATTTCCTATTGTCTATGATTGAAACTAAATCGTGTCATGTCTCAATTAGTATGAGTATGTGTAGAACCGTTTGTTGAGTATAAACGAGGTCACTAATTTGCATATGAACTGTTTGTTGAGTATAAACGAGGTCACTAATGTGTATAAGAAATGTTTGTCGTGTACAATCAAGGTTACTAATGTGTATAAGAACCGTTTGTCTTATACAAGCGAGGTTACTAATGTGTATAAGAACTGTTTCTCCAATACAAGTAGGGTTACTAATGTGTATAAGAACCGTTTGCCGTTTACAAGCAAGGTTACTAATGTCTATGAGAACCGTTTGTCCAATACAAAAGGGGTTACTAATGTGTATAAGAACCGTTTGTCGTGTACAAACGAGGTTACTAATGTGTACAAGGTTTAACGATATGTGTGGCCCTTTCCTAAGTTTTTTTAGAGTCTGATCTATAAATGAGATCGGTTGTGTGTATGATGTGTTACATAGAAAGTCCCTCACGGATTCTTACTAAGTATGCGTTATTGGATAAGAATCCTCTCGCATAAAGGTAGGTTGATTCCAAAAAAGATAAGTCTGAATTAATTACATGGAAAATTTAAGGAAACCCTAATGAACACTGTAAAATGAATATTAAAAAGAGATGTTTAATTGTTGAGCGGTGTCTAATTTTTCCTTTTTATCTTCAATTATATCCGTATGTTAAAACAACTCCCCGCCATGGATTTGGCCTATTCGGCCATGATATAATAAATTGGATATGTCGCATTGTCCAGTTGCCTTTTAAACCACTTTCCCTCAATTCTCTCTTGGCGGACTTCTTCCCCGCGTGGAGATCGTGAAAATTGGGGAAAGGATAAGGTTGAAGACAAAGTCAAAAGAATAGTGATAATTAAAGTCCTGATGTCCGGGAGTTCTACTGGATCTTTTTTCAGCGGTACTGCCTTGTTGTCCGTCTCCTCATTCCTGATCGTCTGTATCCTTGAACGTTTTCAACCTCATGTTTCCCAATTATCTATAATCATCTCATCTCGACCAGTCTATAATTTTTGCCGGGTCGTTTTTGCTAACACTTGTAAAACACAAGAGGGGGGGGGGGTGAATTGGGTTTTAGTCGATCTTGCAAACTTTTTCGAATCTAAGCAATGCTAGTGTAGGTTTGAACAAGATGAACAAAAGCAAAACTAAAACCAAACACAAGACAAAGGATTTAGAGTGGTTCGATTCACTTAGAATCTACATCCACTACCTTGAGCCGCACCCAAGGATTTGCAACAACTTCACTAAGAAGACTTTTTACAAACGTGGCTAACTCACTAAGAGTTTTACAACACAACCACAATACACAAACTCACTAAGAGTTACTTGCCCACACAAAGTAGGACTTTTACAAGAATAACCCAATCACTTAGAAAGGGAATAAGAATGTTTAAAGAACAAGGTTGTTCACTCTTCTAAGTGAAAGATATATACCTTTGAAGTACAAGAATTGTTGGCTCTTCAGAACATATGAATTCCAGTCTTTGTCTTGCTTTTTGAAAGAACACCTTTGAATGATTTAGATCATGGAGATCAAGTGTTTTTGCTTTGAAGGTGTTTAAACTTGATAAGAAATCAATGAAACTTTGATGTGCAAGCCATGGAATCATTCTCAGCTTTAGAGTATATATACATGTCAAAAATAAGCTGAAAAACGACTCTTTAACGGTCATATAACGGCTAGAAATCGCAGAGTTCGGTTGACCGAACAAAGCACCTCGGATGACCGAAAGAAGCCTCGGTTGAACCGAACCAAGGTCGGTCGACCGACCTCCCCATTTGGTCGACCGAAGCAAGATATCAAACCTCTCAGTATCTCTTCGGTTGATCCGAGCTTGAGCTCGGTTGACCGAACTTTCTAAGTATGAGAGATGTTGATTTTTCACACGTTTTGAAATCTATTGAAGTCTAAAAGGTTTTCCCAAAAGGTAACAAGTAAGAACATTTGGGAAACCATTTTAAAGTACTTAGACTTTGAAAACAAAGGCTTTTGAGATATGAACTCATGTAAGGAACGTTTTGAAACTTAGCCTTTTGAAAACGTGTTTATGATGCATGCAAGACTAGAGTGTAGAGCTTATGTTCATGAGAGCTTTGGTTAGAGCTTTATAAGATAACGACTTATGACGACAAAGCTAAACTAACCAAACCTAAGTCTTCAATCTTCAATCTGGATAAATGAGCCTTGCATAACTTTGAATCTTGATACCAATGGCTTGATTGAAGTACTTAGAGCTTCCATAATGAGTTCCGATATTCTATCACAAAGATTAAGATCATTAGACACAACATCAAAAGTTTGTCCAATATCAAAAGCGAGTTTGTTCGCCCTTAGGGCTTACAATCTCCCCTTTTTGATTATGACAAACTTTTTATGTAATAAGATAGAATATGGACAAAATTAAGAACAAGGAAGCATGGCAAAAAGTTAAAGATCAATTAAGAGCAATGACTAGTGCTTTAAAAGATAAAACCAATGAAGACAAAAGCACTTAGTCATGATAACTTCTTTTTGCCATATAATCTAGGGACTCTTAGAAGAGCCCTATTTCCCAATCAACCTCCTTTCCTCCTTCCTTCCATTTAATATGTTTTGAGACAAAAGATATATAAAAAGCTCCCCCTTAAAACATGCCGGAAAGGATAAAAAACATGATTAATACACCAAGATTAATACACGATTTTAGCAAGATTAATACACTATTTTTCTCCCCTTTTGGCATAATCAAAAAGACTTCAAACTCCAAAGATATAAGGGTGTACATGCAAAAACATAAACAGTTCATAGCACAAGCAAAGTTAATACACCAATTTTCTGAAGAATGATCTTTTTGAATAAGCTTGGTTGATTTCAAAATACAAAGAGTCCATAATGACACATAAATATAAAGATGGTTATATATGGCTCAAAAAGAATATCAACCTAAGCTAAAAACAAAGGAGATAAGGAATATAACCTTTACGCACAATCTCCCCGTTTATAAAACATACGATGTTAGCTATTTGAGATAAAACCAAGTTTGATACCAATTGACCAATTGTAAAATATGATACCAATTGTAAATATAGCCAATTGTAACACACGTTTGAAAATATAGCTAACAAAGTACTAGTGGAAGTGATACCATGAATTCATAAGTTAAGCACATGTATCACAACCAAAAGAAGTAGAAGAAGTGTAAGATAACACTTTGAGTACATTCCTCTAACAAGTTAATGGTTAGCTAAATGAGTGTAGCAACTCTTAAAGTGATACTAACCAAAAACTATAATGAGATCACAATGGATAAGAAAAAGAAGAATATGATCTCAAAGTTATTAAGGGAGAGTATATGTGATACCAATTAAAGACATAAACATTTATAACACATATAACTTCCAAAATAACTTACACAAGTTAGCTATAAGATATAAAAGATGAAAGGCAAGCCAACAAGTGATGTGATGATGTAAAATAAGACAATTGAGCATACATCACATATAGAGTTTACATCCTAAGTCAAGCATCTAGACGATCAACCACAAAAGATTAATGCTATAGACTTGAATATAAACACACCAACACCCCTATATGCAATAAAGATCAAGTAAAAACTAAACATAGCATATACAAACTCCCCCAAAGCATAAGACACTAAATAAAAGAGGGGAGGGGTTGTTAAAAGGAGATTTCATCACAAAGATCAAATCATTAAGCTCTCTAATAACATGCTCAAAGACAATCAAAACATATGAAGAGCAAAACATGTTATAAAATCTCCAAGGTGCCCATTTCAAGAACAATTGAACATTATATGGAAAGTAAGATCAATAATTGTTCAAGGAAATGAAAGAGATTGAGTTTAGTAATATCTCATTGAATTTGATGAATGCTTTTGCACTTTGAGTTCCTTCAATGAGTTCTTTGAGCTTCTCAATCTTCTTTATCATACTCATCTTTAGCTTTATCACCAAAGTGATATTTCCATTGCAAAGAGATTTGACACCTTTCATAAGCACTTCTTCTTCTCGGTTATGTGATAAAATCATACACATTGAAACATCATAGAGCCGGAGCTTCCCTTTAACTAACAAGAACCTATAAGAGCAAGGGAAGAGTAAATTTTGGTACCCACTTTTGTTTGGGTCCATGGGGGTTAGTTAAAATAGGCTTAACTCTCCAAATGGTTTTAACTCCCCTTTCAATCTTCTTCTTCATAAAGCATCTAACACTTGTGTGACCAAATTTACCACAATATGTGCAACAAGTAGATGGCTTAGCAAATTTATGAATATGCTCATGATATTTATTTTGCTTATGTGAAGTGCTAGCATGCACAAATTGATTTCTAGGTGCCTTAGAAGAGCTAGCAATAGCAACATGATTAGCAATATAACCTAATCCATGTTTAACATTTGAAGCACGTTGTACACAAAGAATTTGATCAAGATTTTTCTTACCCTTATTAAAGTTATCAACAAGAAGGGTAAGGTCATTAACTTTGTTCTTCAAATGATCAAACTCAACAAGCTTGTTTTCAAGAGATGACAATTTACCACAAGCTTCTATGCATTGTAATGAAGATGTATTGCAAGTAGTAATAAGACTTTCATTTTCACATTTCAAGCAATTAACATCATCACACAACTTCTTATTTTCATCAAGCAACTTAGATATTTCAACAAGCAAAGATTCAATTTTAAGCTTCATATCTTTGTTTTGCTTTGCACATTTTTTCAATTGATCATACATATCAATTAAAAGCTCATTAGGATCATCCTCATCATTATCATCATCATCATAAGAATTTGAAATAGAGGGAGAAGGATGTACCTCATTACCAAATGCCATAAGACATATGTGGTCCTTTTTAAAGAACAATTTCTCTCCCTCTTCATGATTAATGATGGAATCAAGATCAACACCCTTTTTAGGAACATTTTTCCTTTTCTTCATCTCGAAGGTGAGTAGAGAGCCAATAAGTTCCTCCGTTGCATATGTCTTTAAGTCCTTGGCTTCTTCAATGGCAAGAGCTTTTGTCTCCCAACTTTTAGGTAGAGAATTGAGAATCTTCCTATTTATTTCTCCGGAAGTATACTCCTTGCCATTTGACCTCAACCCAATTACAATGTTGGTGAGTCTTGAGTTCATCTCATTGATAGATTCATTAGGCTTCATGGAGAATAGCTCAAATTCTCTAACAAGCATATTCAACTTTGACTCTTTGACTTGATTTGTGCCATCATGAGTAACTTCAAGCATTTTCCACATAGAGTGTGCGGATTTTCTTCCAAGCACACGGTTGTACTCATCCGGATTCAAGGAACAACTAAGAATGTTCATTGCCTTGTAATTTTGAGTCATCTTCTTGGACTCAAACTCATTTAACTCATTGTCCGGCTTTGGCACATGAACACCATCCACCATTTTCATAGGCCCATATGGACCATCTTCAAATATATGCCATAAAGAATAATCTATTGAGCACACATATATCTTGAAACGGTCTTTCCAAGCCTCATAATTATCTCCATCAAAAAGTGGTGGCCTATTGGTGGAAGACCCCTCTAAGTAGGCTAATGCGGAATTACCGGCCATAATCTTTACTTCAAGCGGTTAAGCTAAAAATGAAGACGAGGCTCTGATACCAATTGTAAAACACAATAGGGGGGGGTGAATTGGGTTTTAGTCGATCTTGCAAACTTTTTCGAATCTAAGCAATGCTAGTGTAGGTTTGAACAAGATGAACAAAAGCAAAACTAAAACCAAACACAAGACAAAGGATTTAGAGTGGTTCGATTCACTTAGAATCTACATCCACTACCTCTAGCCGCACCCAAGGATTTGCAACAACTTCACTAAGAAGACTTTTTACAAACGTGGCTAACTCACTAAGAGTTTTACAACACAACCACAATACACAAACCCACTAAGAGTTACTTGCCCACACAAAGTAGGACTTTTACAAGAATAACCCAATCACTTAGAAAGGGAATAAGAATGTTTAAAGAACAAGGTTGTTCACTCTTCTAAGTGAAAGATATATACCTTTGAAGTACAAGAATTGTTGGCTCTTGTAACATATGAATTCCAGTCTTTGTCTTGCTTTTTGAAAGAACACCTTTGAATGATTTAGATCATGGAGATCAAGTGTTTTTGCTTTGAAGGTGTTTAAACTTGATAAGAAATCAATGAAACTTTGATGTGCAAGCCATGGAATCATTCTCAGCTTTAGAGTATATATACATGTCAAAAATAAGCTGAAAAAGCGACTCTTTAACGGTCATATAACGGCTAGAAATCGCAGAGTTCGGTTGACCGAACAAAGCACCTCGGATGACCGAAAGAAGCCTCGGTTGAACCGAATCAAGGTCGGTCGACCGACCTCCCCATTTGGTCGACCAAGCAAGATATCAAACCTCTCGAGTATCTCTTCGGTTGATCCGAGCTTGAGCTCGGTTGACCGAACTTTCTAAGTATGAGAGATGTTGATTTTTTCACACGTTTTGAAATCTATTGAAGTCTAAAAGGTTTTCCCAAAAGGTAACAAGTAAGAACATTTGGGAAACCATTTTAAAGTACTTAGACTTTGAAAACAAAGGCTTTTGAGATATGAACTCATGTAAGGAACGTTTTGAAACTTAGCCTTTTGAAAACGTGTTTATGATGCATGCAAGACTAGAGTGTAGAGCTTATGTTCATGAGAGCTTTGGTTAGAGCTTTATAAGATAACGACTTATGACGACAAAGCTAAACTAACCAAACCTAAGTCTTCAATCTTCAATCTGGATAAATGAGCCTTGCATAACTTTGAATCTTGATACCAATGGCTTGATTGAAGTACTTAGAGCTTCTATAATGAGTTCCGATATTCTATCACAAAGATTAAGATCATTAGACACAACATCAAAAGTTTGTCCAATGTCAAAAACTGAGTTTATTCGCCCTTAGGGCTTACAACACTAATATTAAACATGGTTTTGAAACCCGAACCGGACCGGCCGGCCGGTCGGACCGTCGATCGGACCTCCTAGCGGTCCGGTTAGGTGCCAAAACCCGTTTTCATCAAAAATCGCTCTGTTTTCACTGACCCGGTGGACCCGGTCGGTCGGACCGTTCAAACCGTAAACCGGCCGGGTCACAAAATACATTTTTTTTTTAAAAATTCTATATTAAAAAAAGGGAAGAAGAAGAAAAAAAAAGAGGGGCTGTAAGCAATAAGGGCGAACAAACTCAGTTTTTGATAATGGACAAACATTTGATGTTGTGTCTAATGGTTATTCTTGTAAAAGTCCTACTTAGTGTGGGCAAGTAACTCTTAGTGAGTTTTGTATTGTGGTTGTGTTGTAAAACTCTTAGTGAATTGTCCACAAGTGTAAAAAGTCTTCTTAGTGAAGTTGTTGAAAATCCTTGGGTGCGGCTCAAGATAGTGGATGTAGATTCTAAGTGAATTGAACCACTCTAAATCCTTTGTCTTGTTATTGGGTTTTGTTTTGCTATTGTTCATCTTGCTCAAACTTCCACTAGCATTGAATAGATTGAAAAAGTTTGTAAGATCGATTAAAACCCAATTCACCCCCCCTCCCTCTTGTGTTTTACAATTGGTATCGAGCCCCAGTCTTCATCTTTTTCTTAACCGCTTGAAGCAAAGATTATGGCCGGAAATTCCACTTTAGCCTACCAAGAGGGATCTTCCACTATTAGACCACCTCTCTTTGTTGGAAACAATTTTAATGCTTGGAAAGACCGTTTCAAAATCTATGTGTGCTCTATAGACTACTCCTTATGGAAGATTTTTGAAGAAGGTCCATATGTACCTATGAAAAAGGTGGATGGTGTTCAAGTTCCAAAATTGGACAATGAGTTTAATGAAGATGAGTCCAAGAAAATGACTCTCAATTATCGTGCTATGAACATCATTAGTTGTGCTCTTAATCCGGATGAGTACAATCGGGTACGTGGAAGCAAATCCGCTCACAAGATGTGGAAAACCTTAGAAGTCACCCATGAGGGGACTAATCAAGTCAAAGAATCAAAGCTCAACATGCTTGTGAGGGAATATGAGCTTATCTCTATGAAGCCAAAAGAAACTATAAATGAGATGAACACTAGGTTCACAAGTGTTGTCAATGGGTTGAGATCTTATGGAAAGGAATACTCTATGGGTGAAATGAATAGGAAGATTCTCAACTCACTTCCTAAAAGTTGGGAAGGCAAAGCTCTAGTCATTGAAGAAGCAAAGAACTTGAAAACTTATCCCACGGAGGAGCTCATCGGTTCTCTTATCACTTATGAGCTAACACACAAAAAGGATGAGCATCTTGAAAAGGCAAAGATGAGTATTGCTTTAAAGGCTATTCTTGATCTTGATGAATCCAATGATTCAAGTGATGAAGAAGACATCAACTTTGATGATGAGACCATGGATTTGGTGGTAAAGCGCATGAAGAAAATGTTTTCGGGAAAGGAAGAAAACACTTCCAAAATAGAAGAAAACAAAATCCTCATGGGATGAGATGCTATGAATGTGGAAGCGGTCAACATCTCATAGGAGAGTGCCCCGCCATCAAGGAAGACAAAAAAGAAAAAAATTCCTTAAACCAAAGAATGCCAAGGGCATGCTAAGCACATGGGATCAAGAAGGGAGTGGTGATGAAGAAGAAGATGAAAATGCAAATGTTTGCTTCATGGCTTTTGGTAATGAGGTACATCTTTCTCCTCCACTTCAAATTCTTATAATGAGGATGATCCTAATGAGCTTTTAATTGATATGTATGATCAATTGAAAAAAAATGTGCAAAAGCAAAACAAGGAAATGAAGCTTAAAATTGAATCTTTGCTTGTAGAAAGATCTAAGTTGGTTGATGATAACAAAAAGCTATGTGATGATGTTGATTGCTTGAAAATCGAAAATGAAAAGCTTATGACTACTTGCAAAACATCATCATTGAAATATCAAGAAGCATTTGATAAATTATCTTCTCTTGAATGCAAACTTGTTGAGTTTGATAGCTTAAAAGCCAAAGTTGTTGATCTTACCTCACTTGTTGATAAGTTCACCAAAGGAACTAAAGATCTTGATCAAATTCTTTGTGTGCAACGTGCTTCAAATGTTAAACATGGATTAGGCTATATACATTCAACTCACATTGATATTGCTAGCTCTTCCAAGTTACCTAGAAAACACTTTGTGCATGCTAGTACTTCACATAAGCAAAATAGTTATCATGAGCATATTCACAAATTTGCTAAGCCATCTACTTGTTGCACATATTGTGGTAAATTTGGTCACACTAGTGCTAGATGTTATGTGAAGAGAAAAATTGAAAAAGGAGTAAAAACCGTTTGGAGAGTTAAGCGTATTTTGACTAACCCCCATGGACCCAAACAAAAGTGGGTACCAAAAGTTACTCTTCCTTTGCTCTTATAGGTTCTTGTAAATCAAAGGAGATGTGCCAAAAGAAGAAATTCAAAAGCACTCCTTAACACTTGGATTCTCAAAGATCAAATGTTAACCAATTGGAGAATCAAGTTGCTTAAATACAAAGAGCAAAGCATCAAGTGATGACAAGAGCCAAAGTGTCAATCCAATATCTTCATCACTTGGAACTCATTGAAGGAACTCAAAGTGCAAAAGTATTCATCAAATTCAATGAGAAATTTCTAAACTCAATCTCTTTCATATCCTTATGATGAAATCTCATTTTAAAACCCCCTCCCCTCTATTATTTAGTGTCTTATGCTTTGGGGGAGTTTGTAAATGCTATGTTTAGTTTTACTTGATCGTTATTGTATATAGGGGTGGTGTTGTGTTTATATTCTAGTCTATAGCATTAATCTTATGTGGTTGATCGTCTAGATGCTTGACTTAGGATGTTAAACTCAATATGTGATGTATGCTAAATTGTTCTTATCTTACATCATCACATCACTTGATGGCTTGCTTTTCATCTTTTATCTCTTATAGCCAACTTGTGTAAGTTATTTTGGAAGTTATATGTGTTATATATGTTTAATTCTTACATATACTCTCCCTTAATAACTTTAAGATCATATTCTTCATTTTCTTATCCTTTGTGATCTCATTATGGTTTTTGGTTAGTATTACTTTAAGAGTTGTTACACTCATTTTGCTAACCATTAACTTGTTAGAGGGATGTACTCAAAGTGCTATCTTACACTTCCTCTGCTTCTTTTGGTTGTGTAAAACACAAGAGGGGGGGTGAATTGGGTTTTAACTAATCTTGCTAACTTTTTCGAATATATTCAATGCAAGTGAGAGTTTGAGCAAGATGAATAAAAGCAATGCAAAACCCAACAACAAGACAAAGGATTTATAGTGGTTCGACTCACTCAGAATCTACATCCACTACCTTGAGCCGCACCCAAGGATTTTAAACAACGTCACTAAGAAGAATGTTTACACTTGTGGCTAACTCACTAAGAGTTTTACAACACAACCACACAAGAAAAACTCACAAAGAGCTTGCCCACACTAAGTAGGACTTTTACAACAATTACCAATCACTAAGAAAGGGAATAAGAATGTTTAATACAAAGATTGTTCACTCTTCTAAGTGAAAGATATTACCTTTGAAGTACAACAATGATAAGCTCTTTGAACATAAGTAGCACACACTTTGTCTTGCTTTTGAAATAACACTCTTCAATGATTTAGATCATAAGGATGAAGTGTATTTGCTTTGAGAGTGTTTAGACTTGATAAGAAATCAATGTAAATGTTATGTCCAAGTCTTAGAGTCATTCTCTAGGTTTGGAGTATTTATACATTTCAAAATAGGCTGAAAAACGACTTTTTAACGGTAAAAAAACGGCTAGTTTTTCGCAGAGTTCGGTTGACTGAAATCACACCTCGGATGACCGAAGTCAACCTCGATTGAGCCGAAGCCCACCTCGGTCGACCGACCAGACCCTTAGGTCGACCGAACCAACATATTTCAAGAGCTACAACTCTCAGTTTCTCTTCGGTTGATCCGAGCTTGAGCTCGGTTGACCGAACTTCCAGAGTATGAGAGATGTTGATTTTTCACACGTTTTGAAATCTTTTGAAGTCTAAAAGGTTTTCCCAAAAGGTAACAAGTAAGAACATTTGGAAAACTATTTTAAAAGACTTATACTTTGAAATCAAAGGCTTTTGAGATGTGAACACGTATGAGAATCATTTTGAAACTTTAGCCTTTTGAAAACGTGTTTATGAAAACATGCAAGACTTGAGTGTAGAGCTTATGTTCATGAGAGCTTTGGTTAGAGCTTTATAAGATAACGACTTATGACGACAAAGCTAAACTAACCAAACCTAAGTCTTCAATCTTCAAACTCGATAAATGAGCCTTGCATAACTTTGAATCTTGATACCAATGGCTTGATTGAAGTACTTAGAGCTTCCATAATGAGTTCCGATATTCTATCACAAAGATTAAGATCATTAGACACAACATCAAAAGTTTGTCCAATATCAAAAACTGAGTTTGTTCGCCCTTAGGGCTTACAGGTTGTGATACATGTGCTTAACTTATGAATTCATGGTATCACTTCCACTAGTACTTTGTTAGCTATATTTTCAAACATGTTTTACAATTGGTCAATTGGTATCAAACTTGGTTTTATCTCAAATAGCTAACATCGTATGCTTGATAAACGGGGAGATTGTGCTTAAAGGTTATATTCCTTATCTCCTTTGTTTTTAGCTTAGGTTGATATTCTTTTTGAGCCATATATAACAATCTTTTTATTTATGTGTCATTATGGACTCTTTGTATTTAGAAATCAACCAAGCTTATTCAAAATGATCATTCTTCAAATGATTTTTGGTCTTTAGATTTGATCCCTTGGTTCTTCTCTTATCAATCTATTAGACCATCAAGATTCTCCATGGCATTAAAAGTTTTTTTATATGGGGAGAATTCTTACATATCATCAAGCTTCTCCACAATTTTAATCTTATTCATCTTTACTTTTCGTTAAAAGGCATTTCAAATATTCTTCAATGAAGAGGAGGAGTAAATTCTTTTCTTATTGCCGCTATGATATCCCTTTTTGATTTTGACAAAAAGGGGGAGAAGTTTTAAGTGTTGCAAATGTGCCAAGAGAAGTAATTTACAATAGGAGAAAGCTTAGAACTTGCAAAATGGGAGAGATAAGGGATTCTTTAAAATAGGGGGAGTAGAATATTTTTTTGAAAAACATCTACTTGCCTAGATCCTTAATATTCTTATCTCATGCATTCATATTTATATGCTTTAAAGTTTTACTTTTTGCATATTATTCCCATTTGCATCAATATTTTGTCATCATCAAAAAGGGGGAGATTGTTAGCCCAAAGGGCAAAATGATTAATGTTGTTTTGATGATAACAAACCATTGATAGTTCTAATGTTTGTGTGAGCATGTTCTTTATAATAGGATCCTTAGCACTCACATCAACGTTGTTGAAAATGGTAAGTTAGCTTCTTGTGTAAACTAAGGTATGTATATTACACACAAGAATGCTACACATATGATGGAAGGAAGGAGGAAAAGAGGAAGGTTGGGAAATAGGGCTCTTCAAAGAGTCCCTAGATGCTATGGCAAATAGAAGATATCATTCTAGTGCTTTTGTCTTCCGGGTTTTAACTTTTAAGCACTAGTATTTGTTTTTAGTTGATCTATATCTTTTTTCCATGCTTCCTTGTTCTTAAATTGTCCTTATTCTATTTTATTGCATCAAAGTTTGTCACAATCTTCAAACTCAGTTTTTTATAATGGACAAACATTTGATGTTGTGTCTAATGGTTTCAATCTTTGTGATAGAATAATGGTTCTCATAATGGAAGCTCTAAGTACTTCAATCAAGCCATGATCAAGATTCAAAGTTATACTTAAAGGCACATCTCATTGAGATTGAAGATTGAAGACTTAGGTTTGGTTAGAATAAGCTTAGTCTCTATAGTCTTTATCTTATAAGCTCTAACCATTGCTCTTATGAACATAAACGTACATCACTCAAGTCTTGCATACTCATAAACACGTTTTCAAAAGGCTAAGTTTCAAAAGGATTCTTATTTCCAAAAGCCTTTGTTTTCAAGGTCTAAGTTCTTTAAAATGGTTTTCCAATTGTTCTTACTTGTTACCTTTTGGGAAAACATTTTAGACTTCAAAAGATTTCAAAACGTGTGAAATATCAACTTCTCTCTAAGCTCAGGAAGGTCGGTCAACCGAGCTCAAGGTTGGATCAACCGAACCTTTACAGAGAGTTGAACCCTTTGGAAAAAGGGGAGTTCGGTCGACCTAAGGCTAGGGTCGGTCGACCGAGGTTGGCTAAGGCTCAACCGAGGCTAGCTTCGGTCATCCGAGGTCTGTGTTCGGTCAACCGACCTCTGCGATTTCTAGCCGTTATATGACCGTTGCAGAGTCGTTTTTCAGCCTATTTTGAAATGTATATATATTCCAAAGCTAGAGAATGACTCTAAGACTTGCACATACAATATACATTGATTTCTTATCAAGTATAAACACTTACAAAGCAAATGCTCTTCATTTCTATGATCTAAATCATTCAAGAGTGTTCTTTCAAAAGCAAGACAAAGAGTGTGCATCATATGTTCAAAGAGCTTATAATTCTTGTACTTCAAAGGTATATATCTCTCACTTATAAGAGTGAATTATCTTTCTCTTTAACCATCTTATTCCCTTTCTACGTGATAGGGTTATTCTTGTAAAAGTCCTACTTAGTGTGGGCAAGTAACTCTTAGTGAGTTTTGTATTGTGGTTGTGTTGTAAAACTCTTAGTGAGTTGTCCACAAGTGTAAAAAGTCTTCTTAGTGAAGTTGTTGAAAATCCTTGGGTGCGACTCAAGATAGTGGATGTAGATTCTAAGTGAATTGAACCACTCTAAATCCTTTGTCTTGTTATTGGGTTTTGTTTTTCTATTGTTCATCTTGCTCAAACTTCCACTAGCATTGAATAGATTGAAAAAGTTTGTAAGATCGATTAAAACCCAATTCACCCCCCCCCCTCTTGTGTTTTACAGGGGCGGTGGCTGGGCGGTTCAGGGCTGAGGAGAGGAAAAGAAAAAAAAAGAGTGGCGGTTCGTGGCAGAGAGAGGGAGAGGAGAAGAAAAAAAGAGAGGGGCGGTGGCGGGGCAGAGGAGAGGAGAGGAGGAAGAAAAAAAGGGAGGGGCGGTGGCGGGGCAGAGGAGAGGAGGAAAAAAAAAAGGGGAGGGGCGGTGGCGGTGGCGGGGCAGAGGAGAAGAACAAAAAAGAGGGAGAATGAGAGGAAGAGAATGCGCTGGAGAAGGAGAAGAGGGGAAAGGGGAGCCGGAGAAGAGAGGGGCGCCGGAGAAGAGAGCAGAAGGGGAAGGGGCGCTGGGAGAGAAGAGAGGATAGGAAATAGGGTTTTTTTTTTATTTAGGGTTGGCTAAGAGATTTTATATATGTAGGACTAAAATGCAATTAAAATATTATCAAATAAAGCCTAAACAATAATTATAGTACAAAACAAGTCCTAAAAGTCTATTTTCAACATTTAATTGGATATTAAAATTAAAGGAGATATTTAAGGGAATAATCAAGATAAAATATATTTGAACTAGCTTTACATTAACAATATTTTTTATTAATAAATATATATTATATATTTTTTAATATTTATGACGTCACCGGGTTGATGAACGGGTCAATGACGGTCCGATCACTGGTCCGACCAGTGACCCGTGACCCAGTAACTTTTCCGGGTCGATGTCCGGTCCGTGTTTCAAAACATTGATATTAAACCTTGAATGAGACATTTTGTCCTCTTACTAAATAGTTTTGGCCAGTTAGAATTTTTTTAGACATGTATAAACACATATTATGACATCTAATTTGAACCGAAAAGACTAAAAATAAACAAAATCGGCGGGCCATGCTTGCAACAAGGTACTATATAGAGGCATTCGTACAAAAGGAAAAAAAAAGAAAAAAAAAAAAAAAAGGACAGTGAGAATCACAGACAAAGTGTATTTTCCCTGCTAGGGGAATTGTTTATAGACGCCAAATCTGCGTCTTGAGAGAAGAGAGAGGCAGATCACCCCATTACGCGTTTTGGGAGCTGCACGACAGAAAAGCACCAGCTGTTTTTCACGTATACTAGGTTTGCTCGCTCTTTGCGCGTACTGAGGAAGCTGCTGAGTGTAGCATGAATAATTGTGCAGTATTATTATATTTTATTTAATTAGTACGGATATATTACTATATATAGATATATACATTACTACTAGATTGGTCTGAATATAAAGCATGTGACAAAAAGGCATATTGCCGAATTTTTATTTTGCTACATAATAAATTACTTATTAATCATAATATAAAAGGCCAAGGTCATTACCGATAATTTATAAACACAAAATAAAGTTGCACAAAGTAACATACAAAATTCTACACTCCGGAAAAGTAAATACTAATGTTAAAGATGAATTTTGATCTAATTCAATCTCTTAAAAGTATTTCAAGAAGGGAATGATTTCCCCAATCCTTCAAATATGCTCCCAAACTAGTTTATATATTGCAAATATGCTTCTAAACTAGCCGATTTAAGATTCTCAACAACTAATACTAATAAGATAAATAATCACAAAAAAGTTTCAATATCACAATCTTTGAGCCATAAGGATAAGAGATACTCGGATTCAATATCTTTATTAATAATCAACAATTTAGAAGATCATGACTGTATCAAACTGTCTTGAAAATAAGGGATATGCCTAATTAGAATCTTATTATTTGTCTATTTCGCATATGCAACGGTCCTTTTCCTTTTTCTAAAGTCGCTTTCTTTTGCTCAATCTTAGTGACTTGTTTTGCAAGTCAAGAGCTTCGGGCTCCAGCACTTGCTGCTTATCTGTAAATTCGACTTTTCCCAGTCCAGACTTTTTTTTTCTTGATTTGGAATTTTATAATTTTTATATATCAAGTAAATTAGATAAATTATTTTTTTCTGGAATTTAAACTGACCAAATTTTTTTTGTGTTGAAAGTTTGTTGTACATTTAGTTCTGTTCTGTAGTTAATCCAAACCAGCTGTACTCCTCGTTTCACATCCAATTCCTATCAGCTGAGTCACAAGGAAATCTCATCCTTGTGTTGTTCATTTTTAAAGCCTAATTTTAATCTAAATTGAGTAAAAACTATATGTACTAATTACTACGTAGTTACATTCTAAAATAATGGTCGCATTTTGGTTGCAATTAAATTTTTTTTAAAAAAATAGATTTAAAATTAAAATGAAATAAGATGAATTATGCTAACAAGTTTTTTTTTTTTTTTGCTGAATAAATTTAGTTTTCATTAATTACAAATAGACGAAGTCATTACAATTAAAGGAAAATCTGAAAATACAGAAAGTAAAAGTTATACAATGAATTATGCTAACAAGTTACAATTACAAACGAGTCTCTAGTTACAAAAATGACTTTTTGACCTTTTATACACACCACCACATCAAGGTTCTTTATAGTCCAAATGTGACGGCACTCATTTAACAGAAATACAGGTGTATTCTTTTTATTTATTTATTTATTTTGGTTACAAAATATATAGGTGGAACCTTCGTAGTACGGTGAGTCTGAGAAGCTACGAAGAAAATGTTTTAATATTATTTTATTGGAATTGAATTGAAAAGTGGGAAACGTCTGTCTCCCAATTTTCATGTTACATGTTGAAATTAGTATCCTTGATGAGACGCTGATTTTAGTGTGAAACTTATCTCGTCCGTTGGATTAAATTTTTTATGGTTAAGATTGATTTAAAATGAACATTTATTCTGTTTTTACCACGCAAAACACATGTTATAAAACTCAAGACACTTGTTCTAATCCTCAAAACACCTATTTTGAAGCGTTTTATATGTATTTGAAAAAAAACTGTACCGTATAGGATCCGGACTGCCTTGATGACCAAAGCTTTTTTTTTCTTTAAATAAATTCTGTTTCCATTAATCACAAATAAAGTGAGCCATTACAATCAATGTAAAATCAAAAATACAGAAAGTAAAGGTTATACAAATGATTTAAAAAATCACGATAATGACATAAAAAGACACACCTTGATGACCAAAGCTATCTGCTCATCTTTTTCCTCCTTAATTAATTATTCCTAATAAAATCCTATATATATAATAAGGGACAACTTGTTCTTCATCATCCAAATCAACTCATTACTCTCTCAGCATCTGAGCAAGAACTTCCCACTACTGATCTCAACGTACAGCTGAGCAGATGAAAATGGTGAAGAGCAAAAAGGAACAGAAGATCCAATCGGTGGAACCGAATCGGTCTGTTTGCAAGAAGAAATACAAAGGAGTAAGAATGAGAAGTTGGGGAAGTTGGGTTTCTGAGATTAGAGCTCCGAATCAGAAAACTAGAATATGGTTAGGTTCATATTCCACTCCTGAAGCTGCTGCCAGAGCTTACGACGCCGCCCTCATTTGCCTCAAAGGCCACTCCGCCTCCAATCTCAACTTCCCTACTAACTCATACTCAAACTGTAGAGTTTTCTCTGACGACACCGTCATGTCCCCCAAGTCCATCCAGAGATTTGCTGCTTCCGCTGCCGGGAACTCTCCCCCGCTGCCTGCTTCATCATCATCATCATTAACTTCCTCGCCTTCCTTAACCTCTTCAATATCGCCAATCTCCGATGTTACTGATCAGGATTATATATCTTTAGACCCATCTTCAAACCCTTGCTTTCTAGACGAATCAATGACTGACATGTGGAGCTGTTTTGATTCACCAAAGTACAATGATATGCTGTTGAATGGGGTGTTTTTTGATCCGCTCATGATTGAAGATGCTAATGAAGAAGCCGATATTCGTCTGTGGAGCTTTTGCTGAATAATTAGAGTTACACCCAAAAAAATACATATATTTACTATGCCTATTTAATTAATTTGTTTATTCGTTGGATGATCTTCAAATTATTTTACGAAGACATTACTGATAGAGACCAGTACATTTATTTTTCCCCTCTCGCCTCCTTTATATTCTTACTAGTTTCATCCCCCGCAATACACGGTTGTATTTCTAATTTTTTTTTTTTTAATTCATATCTCTTTTGATGATATCGTAAATGTTTTCTACCTTACTTGTTTCTTAGAAATATAACTGAAACTGGATAATAATGTTAATGAGCTATAAATGTATGGTTGCTAATAATTATTATATTTAAAATCAAATGAGTGTTTAATATGACTAAGAAAACATGAGAGGCAATTGCATAGAAGATTAGTGAGGAGCTGGTTATAGATTTGCAAATCCTCTATAAGAATGAATAATCACGATTACAACAACAAAATAAATTAGATTGAATATTACATTTTCATCTAAAATCAAAGAATCAATAATCATTAAATCGTCAGGTTTATGGCATTGAAAGTGTTCCATAATCTGGTTGCTCTAAATAATATTCTCTTTTCTTGTTTGCCTTTTACAAGTTCATTGAGATGAACAAATTGAAGCCTTGATTTCCCCATAATGTTTGTTTTGATAGTATTTTTTGTTTTTGTTTTCTGAGGGAATGCATGTCTGATTTTGATTTATATAGTCAGATATTTTCTTAAAATATTAAATCTAATTTATAATGCAAGACTCTTAGAATTCCTTATGATGCAGGACTCTAAGAATTCATATATACATGAATAAAAATTCCGTTTTTTCTTGGAACATTAAATCTACTTCATAATGCAAGTCTTTCAAAATTCCTATATGCATTAATAAGAATCCAAAAATTCATTATGCATATTTTTTGGGTGGGTAGTCATTTTCTTTACACACCCCCACCCTCATTTAAAATTCTCTCTCCTCTTAAATTCTCTAAAATCTCTCTACCCAAAAATTGCCGCCACCGGAAATCCTCTCCCCACCATGAAAATCGTCAGTCGCCGCCAGCTGCAAATTTTTTTATTTTTTATTTTTTTTCATTTTTGAAGTAACCTGGGACTAGATCCACCACAAAATATCAATTTAAAAAAATTTGGAGCAAAAAACAATTCCCGACAAGATTCCGGCTAAATGGACTCCGACGATTGTGGTTATTTGGAAGACATTAATTTTGAGGGAAATAATTATCTTTACTTTTCTTGTTGTTTTAATAATCTTTATTTTTTTCCGGTCAAAAAAACATATTTAAACTGGAAAAAAGTGGGGAAAAAATCACCGAACCGGTAAAAAAAATTGGACTGGAAATGGACCTGGGCAAAAACCACCGCATGCTAACGTCAGCATGTTGTGGATGACGTCACTATTTGTCGATGCGCTGCTGCGGTGGCGTCATCCACCGCATGCTTTGCGTCAAGATCGTCGTGGTTTTTGATTTTTTTTTAAAAAAAATTTGGATAAAAAAAATAGGCGCATGCTGCCACGTCACCGTTGGTTCAACCGCATGCGTGGTTCAACCGCATGTGGTTTGACACGTCGCCGCATGCGGTTGAACCAACGGTGACGTGGCAAACCGCATGCTAACGTCAGCATGCGCCTATTTTTTTTAAAAAAAAAAATTCACTATACTAAAATTAGTGTTTTAGGAGTATTGCCATAAAAATCAAGTGCCAAAAAAATTCCAAGTATTTTATTTATATTTAGGGTCCACAATTAGGGATTCTTTTGCAATAACATTAATACATCTCAATAATTTACAACATAATCGGTTTGAGACAAAGTTCTGATATTATTTTGACGTTGGGTCTTGATACAAAGTTGAAGAGGACGACGTTTGCAACAAGATGGTAGTCTCCAAAAAAATTCCGGCGAGATTCCGGTGGTGGCGTTTCCGGTGGTGGCGTAAATCCCGGCAGTGGTTCCGGTGGTGGGGGATTTTGAAGTTTGAGAGGATTTTTAGAGGAGAGAGAATTTTTTTTAAAAAAAATAGGGGGAGTGGGGTGTGAACAAAATCTATAGGGGGTGCCTATAGTGGCCATGTATTTTTTTATGTAAGCCTTTTAGAATTCATATATACATGTTATCTTCTTAGAATATTAAATCTGTTTTATGATGGAAGACTTTTAGAATTCCTATATACATTAAATCTACTTCATTAAAAAAGAAAACTATTGAACGTTTTAATTTAAAAAAATCATTGAACTTCTTTATTTTAAAAAATCCATTCAACTTCTTCATTTAAAAAAGAACCAATGAACTTCTTTATTAAAAAAAAAAAAAAAAAATCATTCAACTTCTTCATTAAAAAAACATTGAACTTCTTCATTTAAATTCAATTAATTTATGTTACATAACTTTTTAGAATTCCTATATTCATGTTATTTTCTTAAAATATTAAATCTATTTTATGATGGAAGATTTTTAAAATTCCTATATACATTAAATCTATTTCATTAAAAAAGGAAATTATTGAATTTCTTCATTTAAAAAAAATATTGAACTTCTTTATTTTAAAAAAAAAAAAACCACTCAACTTCTAGACAGTTATCTTTAAGTTATACATATCCTCAAAAGGAGTACATTGTTTTTTATGATCACTTTTTTATTTGTTTCTACTTTGTTTAAAGTGATATGTATGATTTACATTCTATGACATGTTCAAGATATTTGGCTACACTTATATATGATTCTCCAGGTTATGGTTGTTTATCTTATATATGATTATGAGGCTATTGTAATATGAATTGATCATGAGATGTAAGAATGTGATTAGTTTGTTAAGATGAACATGCCCTCGTATGTTGTTAGAAAATGTTTTTAAATGCTCCTGAATTGGAAATTTCTGTTTGAGACATAGATTTGTTGATTAAATATTGTATGTCACTTGTAGAATGACATTATCTGAGATTTTTTTAATGAGCTTTGTAATTTTTGTGGCATCATTTTACTGTTGTTTTGCTATATATTCCAGTTTGAGTTCATTTAAATTCTTATGTCAGGTCTCTATATTAGTTCGTTATTTGATATTAGTTATGTACTGTGATAACTGTGATAACCTGACATTTTATTTGACAATAGGTGTTCCATGAAGTTTATAACGACGCCTCAAAGGAAGCAATTGAAGTTGGCCAGCCTCCTCTGGATTTGCCGACTCAGATTGTGCTTTCTGCTAAGGCAGCATGTGGGTTGAAAAAGGAAAATGTAACCGGACTCGGTTCGTTCTCCCATGTGGTAAAGGCAATGGAGCGAGGTATGTAAGCCCTAAGGGCGAACGAACTCTGTTTTTGATATTGGACAAACATTTGATGTTGTGTCTAATGATCTTAATCTTTGTGATAGAATATTGGAAATCTTGTAGGAAGCTCTAAGTACTTCAATCAAGCCATGTTCAAGATTCAAAGTCATACTATTCAAGGCTCATCTATGAAGATTGAAGATTGAAGACTTAGTTTGGTTAGTTTAGCTTTGTCGTCATTAGTCGTAATCTTTAAAGCTCTAACCAAAGCTTCTATGAACATAAGCTTCTCACTCTAGTCTTGCATACATGATTTCATAAACACGTTTTCAAAAGGCAAAAGTTTCAAATGTGTTCTTATCCAAAAAGCCTTTGATTTCAAGTATAAGTCTTTTAGAAAAGTTTTCCAAGTATTCTTACTTGTTATCTTTTAGGAAAACCTTTTTAGACTTCAAAAGATTATCAAAACGTGTGAAAAATCACTTTGGAAGTTCGGTCAACCGAGCTCAAGTTCGGATCAACCGAAGAGATACTGAGAGGTTTGACTGAGAAGGTTCGGTCGACCTTGTTGTAGTTCGGTCGACCTAATAGGCCTGGTTCGGTCGACCGACCTTGGTTCGGTTCAACCGAAGCTTGGTTCGGTCATCCGAAGTTGCTCAGCGGTCAACCGAACTCTGTATTTTACTAGCCGTTTTCTGACCGTTGGAGACTCGATTTTCAGCCAAATTTGAAATGTATATATACTCTAAAGCTGAAAATCATTCGAAGACTTTGACAAACATAAAACATTGATATCTTATCAAGTCTAAATACTTTCAAAGCAAAATACTCTTCATCCTTATGATCTAAAGCATTCAAGAGTATTCTTTCAAAAGCAAGACAAAGAGTGGACTTCATATGTTCAAGAGCTAAATTGTTTGTGCTTCAAAGGTACTATATCTTTCACTTAGAAGAGTGAACAACCTTGTACTTAACCTTTCTTAATTCCCTTTCTTAGTGATACGGTTATTATTGTAAGTCCTACTTTGTGTGGGCATCCTTTGGTTGTAAAGTCCTACTTTGTGTGGGCAATTGTAAAAGTCCTACTTTGTGTGGGCATCTTCTTAGTGAAGTGTTTGAAATCCTTGGGTGCGGCTCAAGGTAGTGGAGGTAGATTCTAAGTGAATCGAACCACTATAAATCCTTTGTCTTGTTGATTGGGTTTTGCTTTAGCCTTTGTTCATCTTGCTTATACTTTCACTTGCATTGCAAAGATTCGAAAAAAGTTGCCAAGATTAGTTAAAACCCAATTCACCCCCCCTCTTGTGTTTTACAATTGGTATCGAGCTTCGTCTTCAATTTTAGTTTAACCACTAGAAGCAAAGATCATGGCCGGTATTTCCGCTTTAGCCTACCAAGAGGGTTCTTCTACAAATAGACCACCACTCTTTGATGGAAACAACTATAATGCTTGGAAAAACCGATTCAAGATATATGTGTGCTCCATTGATTATTCTCTATGGCATATATTTGAAGAAGGTCCTTTTATTCCATTGAAGATTGTTGATGGTACTTTAATGTCAAAACCGAATAATGAGCTAAATGAAGTTGAGTCCAAGAAAATGACTCGAAATTATATGGCAATGAACATTCTAAGTTGTGCCTTGAATCCGGATGAGTACAACCGTGTTCGTGGAAGCAAATCGGCTCATGCTATGTGGAAAATGCTTGAAGTTACTCATGAAGGCACAAATCAAGTTAAAGAGTCAAAGTTGAATTTGCTAGTTAGAGAGTTTGAGCTATTCACCATGGAGCCAAATGAATCAATCAATGAGATGAATACAAGATTCACCAATGTGGTAAATGGTTTGAAGTCATATGGTAAAGATTACACTTTGGGTGAAATAAATAGGAAGATTCTCAACTCTCTTCCCAAAAGTTGGGAAGGAAAAGCTCTAGTCATTGAAGAAGCCAAGGACTTGAAAACATATCCTACTGGAGGAGCTTATTGGTTCTCTTCTCACATATGAGCTAACTCACAAAAAGGAAGAGCGTATTGACAAGTCCAAGATGAATATTGCTCTAAAATCTTTTCTTGATCTAGAGGAATCAAATTGCTCAAGTGATGAGGAAGACATCAACCTAGATGATGAGACTATGGATTTAATGGTAAAACGAATGAAAAAGATGTTTTCCCTGGGAAAGGAAGAAAATTCCATCAAAATAGAAGAGAACTAAATCCTAATGGGATGGAATGCTATGAGTGTGGAAGCAATCAACATCTCTTAGGAAATTGCCCAACCGCCAAAGCAAAGAGCCTCAAGGAAGACAAAAAAGAAAAAAATTCTTCAAATCAAAGAATGCAAAGGGCATGCTATGCACATGGGATCAAGATGAGAGAGAAAATGAAGAAGGAGAGGAAAACTCAAATGTTTGCTTCATGGCTTTTGGTAATGAGGTACATCTTTCTCCCTCCCCTTCATATTCTAATGATGATGATGATGAGGAAGATCCTAATGAGCTTTTATATGATATGTATGAGCAAATGAAAAAAATGTGCAAAGCAAAAACAAAGAGATGAAGCTTAAAATTGAATCCTTGCTTGATGAAAGATCAAAGTTGATTAATGAAAATGAAAAAATTGTGTGATGATGTTAAATGCTTGAAATGTGAAAATGAAAATCTCATTACTACTTGCAAAACATCTTCATTACAATACAAAGAAGCATGTGATAAAATGTCATCTCTTGAATGTCAACTTGTTGAATTTGATAGTTTGAAAATCAAAGTTGTTGAGCTTACATCACTTGTTGACAATTTCTCCAAAGGAACAAAAAAAGCTTGATCATATTCTTGATATGCAACGTGCTTCAAATGTTAAACATGGTCTTGGTTATAATGCTAATCACATTGATCATGCTAGCTCTTCTAAGTTGCCTAAGAATCACTTTGTGCATGCTAGTTCCTCACATAGGCAAAATAGATATCATGAGCATGTTCACAAATCTTCTAAGCCACACATTTGTTGCACATATTGTGGAAAACATGGTCATACTAATGCTAGATGCCATGTTAAGAAGAAGATTGAAAAAGGGGGTAAAAACTATTTGGAAAGTTAAGCGTATTTTAACTAACCCCCCATGGACCCAAACAAAGTGGGTACCAAAAGCTACTCTTCCCTTGATCTCATAGGTTCTTATAAGTTAGATGTATGCCACAAAGCTTGAATGTTATAGATTCAAAGAGAAGTGGCATTGGGAAGAAATCGAAGGAGATGTGCCAAAAGAAGAAATTCAAAAGCACTCCTCAACACTTGGTTTCTCAAAGCTCAAATGACAATCAATTGGAGAACCAAGTTGGTTAGATAATAAGAGCAAAGCATCAAGTGATGACAAGAGCCAAAGTGTCAATCCAATGTCTTCGTCACTTGGTAAGAAAGCAAAGGTATCAAAATCACCTTCATAACACTTTGATTAATGAGTTAAGTGTTTTTGATATATATACATGCTTGCTCTTATATAAATGTTGCATCTCACATGCTTGAATTCAATAATTATATAGATGACCTTTAGCATGCTCTTGTTTATTCATGTCTATCGAGCTAAGGTATCTATGAGATGTAGCATATGCAACTTGATTGATTCTTGTTTTGTTATGTCATATTCATTTAAGAATCTATCTAGTTGTTTTGGTTTTTGATAACCATGATCCTTAAGCATATATGTGTTACTTGATAATATTGAGCTAATCATGAAGGACCTTTAAAAAGGTACCAAATTTGTCATCAAGAATTCCTTGTAGGTAACAAAGAGTTCTATCCTTCAAAAAGAAGATATGAACCACAAGGAATGGCACAAGTGAGCTAAGACTCCAAGAAAAGAGTCAAATGCTAAGGATTACAAAATTGTGATGATCAATGAAAGTGATCACACAAAAGGCCTCAATGGACTTGTTGATAAATAAGATCTACCAAAATGGTAAGAAGTCCAAGCTCAAAGAGCGTTGAGGTACAAGGCTTAACTCATCCTTTGATTAGTGATCATTATGTTGTTTTTATCCTTATGAGCTATAACTTCCCTATATGATGAGTTTAGTTAAATGGCTAAGAAGTATTTGCTCATTCAATTTTCAACTTGCATGATCACTTTGTGGATTGTTAGTGCAAGTAGTTTAGGATATACTTCTAGTCTTTGTAAGTCAAAGAGAGTTTGTGCATTTTTGCTTATGGTTTATGTACATGATATTTTGATTGTCAATATGCTTTTTGTTCATTCCAAACTTGACAAGAATGATGATTTAAAAGCATAAACTTGATTATTGAAACTCTCTGTTTTTATGTGCATGTGTTCTTTTATCTTGATAATGTGTCTTGTGTTCTACTTATAAGATCTTAATTGCTTAAAGTACAAACACAATCACAATTGATATTAATATCTTCAAGAATGCACATACCATATCTCTTTGGTGCTTGATCCTCATTTACATATGTTTAACATGATGTGCTTGATCTTTATCATCCTTGATCATCATGTTAAAATGTTGCATCATTTAGAGATATTAACACTTGTTGGCTTGGTTTTTCTTCTTTCATATCCTTTAGCCAATATGTGTGAGTTATTTTGGGAGTAACACATGTTATACAAGTTCATATTCTAACATGTGTTCTCCTTAAATAACCATGAGATCATAGTCTTTACAATTGGTATTCATATCCTTTGTGATCTCATTAGAGTTTTTGGTTAGTCTAGCTTCTAGAGTTGTAATACTCATTTAGCTAACCATTAACTTATTAGAGGGATGTACTTGAAGTGTCATCTTATACTTCCTCTAAATCTTTTTGGTTGCAATACATATGCTTTACTTATGTATTTATGGTATTGCTTCCAACTCTTGTTAGCTATATTTTCAAATGTATTTCACAATTGGTATCAATGTGTTTATGACTATTACAATTGGTATTCAACTTGTTTCCATCTCAAATAGCTAACTTGGTATGTTTGATAAAAGGGGAGATTGTTCTTTTTAAGTTTTATTTCTTATCTCCTTTTGTCTTAGCTTCACAACAAGCATGTGTATCCCTTTTCCACCACCAAAGCGGACTTAATAGCCGCGGTAGTTGATGTGCTAGAATTTTATGGATATTACATACTCTTGTTGTTGGATGAATTCAAGCTGTGTTTACTAGCATGTTCCCATGTTCTTAACTGTCATATTTTCTTTGGTGTTTGAAATCTTTTTGATTATGCCAAAGGGGGAGAAATTTAGGGAGTTATCTTTACATGCTTCTAGCTTGAATGTAGAAAAAGGGAAAAGATATGTAGGAAGTTTTCTTAACATGTTTCTATCTATATTGTATCTTTTCACCCGGCATGTTTTGAGGGGGAGCTTTTATATGTTTGTATATATCATTTGTCTCAAAACTTGCTTTTGGATGGAAGGAAGGAGGCAAGGAGGATGGTTGGAAAATAGGGCTCTTCTAAGAGTCCCTAGTTTATATGGCAAAAGAACTTATAATGCTAGTGCTTATGTCTTTGCATATATTTGTCTTTACAATTGGTATCATATACAATTGGTATCTTCTAAGCATTAGTCTTTGTACTTATTTGTTCTTAGATCCTTTTGCCATGCTTCCATGTACTTACATTGTCCATATTCTATCTTATTACATCAAAGTTTGTCATAATCAAAAAGGGGGAGATTGTAAGCCCTAAGGGCGAACGAACTCTGTTTTTGATATTGGACAAACATTTGATGTTGTGTCTAATGATCTTAATCTTTGTGATAGAATATTGGAAATCTTGTAGGAAGCTCTAAGTACTTCAATCAAGCCATGTTCAAGATTCAAAGTCATACTATTCAAGGCTCATCTATGAAGATTGAAGATTGAAGACTTAGTTTGGTTAGTTTAGCTTTGTCGTCATTAGTCGTAATCTTTAAAGCTCTAACCAAAGCTTCTATGAACATAAGCTTCTCACTCTAGTCTTGCATACATGATTTCATAAACACGTTTTCAAAAGGCAAAAGTTTCAAATGTGTTCTTATCCAAAAAGCCTTTGATTTCAAGTATAAGTCTTTTAGAAAAGTTTTCCAAGTATTCTTACTTGTTATCTTTTAGGAAAACCTTTTTAGACTTCAAAAGATTATCAAAACGTGTGAAAAATCACTTTGGAAGTTCGGTCAACCGAGCTCAAGTTCGGATCAACCGAAGAGATACTCGAGAGGTTTGATCGAGAAGGTTCGGTCGACCTTGTTGTAGTTCGGTCGACCTAATAGGCCTGGTTCGGTCGACCGACCTTGGTTCGGTTCAACCGAAGCTTGGTTCGGTCATCCGAAGTTGCTCAGCGGTCAACCGAACTCTGTATTTTACTAGCCGTTTTCGACCGTTGGAGACTCGATTTTCACCAAATTTGAAATGTATATATACTCTAAAGCTGAAAATCATTCGAAGACTTTGACAAACATAAAACATTGATATCTTATCAAGTCTAAATACTTTCAAAGCAAAATACTCTTCATCCTTATGATCTAAAGCATTCAAGAGTATTATTTCAAAAGCAAGACAAAGAGTGGACTTCATATGTTCAAGAGCTAAATTGTTTGTGCTTCAAAGGTACTATATCTTTCACTTAGAAGAGTGAACAACCTTGTACTTAACCTTTCTTAATTCCCTTTCTTAGTGATACGGTTATTATTGTAAGTCCTACTTTGTGTGGGCATCCTTTGGTTGTAAAGTCCTACTTTGTGTGGGCAATTGTAAAAGTCCTACTTTGTGTGGGCATCTTCTTAGTGAAGTGTTTGAAATCCTTGGGTGCGGCTCAAGGTAGTGGAGGTAGATTCTAAGTGAATCGAACCACTATAAATCCTTTGTCTTGTTGATTGGGTTTTGCTTTAGCCTTTGTTCATCTTGCTTATACTTTCACTTGCATTGCAAAGATTCGAAAAAGTTGCCAAGATTAGTTAAAACCCAATTCACCCCCCCCCTCTTGTGTTTTACAAGGTAGCCATATACTCTCGCATTCAGCTATGGAACAAAGAATGGAATTACTAAAAACTCAATTGGCCGAGCAAAAAAGAGATTTCAGAGGAGGAAAAAGAAGAGGAATAAGACATTAGCTAGTATCTTATTTGTCAACAAAAGGTTTGGCCCAGTGGGTAAGCCTTTGGCTTGGGACCGGAAGGTCCCAAGTTCGACACCTGCTCCCCGCACAATGGGGCAATAATATATCTCCTCCTCTGGTGAGGCGTTCTCTTCCTCCTCTGGTGAGGCAATTCCCTCCCCAGGCATGGGGCATGCTTCAATCTTCCCTATCTAGGGTATTCTCCGCTCTTACCCTTCGGGCGCTCAAAAAAAAAAAAAGCTAGTATCTTATTTGAAATATTAAAAAATAAGGACACTATATTAAGTGACTCTGAGCTTGAAGCTAAGTTGAGTAATATAGATGATGATGAGATAGATTCAGACTTTGACGATGTTCCCTTAACTGTCGATGAAGTTTTGGGGAGTCGATAGCTTACTTTTTTAGTTAGTTAATCTTTTTTTTATAAATGTATACTAAAAATTTATAGTATTTTTTGTATAATATTGAACTAGTTATGTTTTTTGTATGTTATGTACATATTTTATTATTTGAAATTGTTTTTTTGTATGTTATGTACATATTTGATTACTTGAAATTGATTTTTGTATGTTATGTACTAGTTACGTTTTTTTGTATAATATTGAACTAGTAAAAAAATTTGGTGATTTTGGGATTTGTTTGCATCGAGTTTTCTAGTGAATTGTGGCAGGGGATCGATTGATTTAAATAATGTACAGTTTAGCGACTGACTTGCAACGGAATAGCGACCGGTTTAGGGTATATGGTTAGGGGTTTGAGCGACCGATTAGCGACCGAATTGGATAAATCGGTCGCAAGGCAGTCGCTATTAAGAATCGTCTTTTTTAAAAAAAATAGTGGGTTCTTTTTTAAGAGATTGAAACATTTTACTTATTTTAGGTACTATTACTAATATATATATATATATATATATATATATATATATATATATATATATATATATATATATATATATATATATATATATATATATATATATAGACACACACACACACGAATAGTCATAGTAATAATTATACTTATTTATAAAATATCTAAATAGCCTTGAAGCAGAACAATTCAAGTAATAAATTAGTGTATACATTTACATTAATCGTTATGTGATGGAGTTAAAACTTTAATAATTGCTTATTAATAAACAAATAATTACTAGAAATATTCATATTAGTTCGTATTCGCATTATGAACAATGTCGATTTTTAGATTTATAAATTTTAACCGAGTTCGTCGCTATTCCATCGCTAATTATCTCAAGGGCAACCGATTAGCGGCAGAATTCGACAAACGACGTCGTTTTGGTGTTCCATCAAATGGTTAACGAGTAACTAATAAATGGCTTCGTTTTGGACTTAACGGCCGAATAGCTGGTTAACAGGTAACTAAAACGACTTTATTTTGGATTTAATGACCGAATACTAAAAAGACGTCGTTTTAGTATTTGATCGCTATTGGTCGTCAAGTCCAAAATGAAGTCGTTTTGGTATTTCCTTTCTCTCCAAAATACCCAAGGCAGAACGTTTTCTTTCTCCTTCCCCATTCCTTCAAATTCCCAATCGACGCCGGCGCCCATTCCTTCAAATTCCCAATCGACGCCGCCCTCCGCCACGCCGCCGCCACCTCCTTCCCCCATTACATCAAGAAGCCCTATCCCTAAGATGCCACCACCTCCAGCCCTTGTCTCCTTCCTCCGTTTTTTTCAAGAACCTACCCCCATCATCATCCGAGGCCTCACCTCCGACCTCCAATCAACGGCCTCACCTCCACCTCCGATCAACGGCATCACCTCCACACCCAAGTATTTTCTTCCCTAACAGATGGAAGAACTAACAAATTCACCTCTTCAAATTTTTGGGTTTATCAACTCTGAGTTCTTGAGGGTTTGCTGCAATCCATGTGAGAACCCATTTCATTCGGAAATCAGCTTTGATTTTCTTATTTCTAAAGCTGTATTTTGATTAATCTTTTTTTGTCTGCTGTTTTGATTTTGATTTTGATTTTGATTTTTTTACTGTTTTTGTGTTTTGCAGTTCCTGATACTAAATCAGGTATTGGACTGTTTCGGTAACTATCTCAGCACCACCGCCCTCCTCACCCCTCGTCACCACCACCTCAAACCACGCCGTTTCGGTAAGATTCATGTTTTTTTTGTATATTGGACTGTATAATCTCGCCCCTTGCATATTCAGTTCAGAGAAGGATGCACGCGCTGGTTTTAGAATTTTGGGTTTCCACTAAGTTGCTTGGTTCCTTTGCCATATTATCAAGTTTCACAAAGTTGATATGCTTTAGTTTTACCTATCCCAAACTGATGTAATTAAAGTCATTCTACTGTTTAAATTTAACCCCTGTGGGGAAAGGTTGCTTTTGCACTTGAAATTGCCATCCATATACAATTTAGAATGCATGAAATTTATGCTTGTTCTCGTTCTGGTCCTTACTGCTGCTCTAATTTTAGTAGATTCCCCAGGGTCGTTCAGAGTCTTGTAGTGTAGATTCTCTTTTGAACTTATTTGCCCCAAATGATAATTGCATTTTCTGGTTTGGTTGGCTTTGGTTTTTATTTGAAATGATGCAAATATCATTTGAGTTCTTGATAATGATACAGTGTTAAGTCACAAAGTTTACTTTACTATGAATTAATTAAAATCCTTTTGGTTTTATTATGGCAATAAAATTGTTGTCCTTTGCAGGTTTCGTAATGATGTGCCCTCAGTTGTTCATCAACTATATAAGCTGAAATCAGTTGCTCATTTACCTCCTTCCCCCACATCCCGACAAAGCACAAGGTAAGGATGTCTCTTCTTTTCTCTTTGCCATCACTGATAAGTACGCATTGTGTGTAGAACCCTCTGATTTTTATGTACAAAAGATTGTAATTTCTTATAAAAATTGGGAAGATCCGTTGTCTATTTTCTATAATTGATGTTACAATTACACTGATAAAAAATGAGATAGGAACCATGAAAACTATGAGGACAAAAAGAGAAGCATTTGCCATTTTTTGGGTTTCTTTTTAAGAAGGGCAAATAATATGGATCTGGGGATGTTAATATATAGTAGTATTTCAAAATTAAATGTAGAATAGAATTTCAATAGGAGTTTATGTTGTCTTACAAGATTTGATATTTTCCCATTTTTCAGAAGAACATTCTTGCCAAAAGCTTGAGATGGACAGTCACTGATTCAAAAGCTTGTGAGTTCTTGTGCTGCTAATAATTGCAATTGGAAGTGCATATACGTGCTAGCAGTTTTACCTAGTTCTTGTCCACACATCAAGTATGAAGTGTGAAAGGCGGCTTTGCTAACAGCTGGCAAAACTTTTTTCATACCTCATATTATATATATTTGTAGCTCTTGGAAGAGAGGAATGTTTAGCAATGAAATGTGTATTCATTTTTTTGAGTATTTGAAAGACATTATGTTGCTTCAATTTTGAAAATTATCTGTGAAAAAGTTGTGTTCTTTTCACAAGTATGCATTAGGAAGATCAACTTAATCTCACACACGCGCGCATATATATATATATATATATATATATATATATATATATATATATATATATATATATATATATATATATATATAGACACACACACACACGTTCTCCATTTCAAATTGAATGTTGACTTAAACTATTATTACTTGGAGACATTCAAAAGCATTTCGTTTGGGATATGTTGGGGATAGTTATCCCTATTTGAGAGGGCAATGTGACTTCTGTCAAAATGTTGGGGCAGTTATTCTCTCCCGCCTCCTTAAATCCGCTACTGCTTTCTTTCTTCTAGTATTTCCTTTGGGATAATTGTCTCTTATAAAAATTGAGGTTTGCCATTATATGAGTAACCTTTGCCTGGGATATTGTTGCAGTAGACAAAGCTTGGCATTTGTTTTCAAATGTTTGCTAGTTATTATATTTTTTTTATGAAATGGAGGAAGTACTACAAATATTTATGCTTTATACTTGAAAAGTCGATGCATATGATTTCAATTTTTTTAAGGTTCTGATTCTTTAATTTCTTAGCACTAGTGATTGATGTAGTACTGCTCTTGTTTTCTTTCTATTTGTGGATTTGGCCAAAGTATCATAGCTATAAAAAATGATGGATTTGCTTCTTTATGAAGACGATAAAATCTACTCACAAGCCCATCATCCTCTTTGTGCTAGCATGATCAGAAGCCTTTGAAGGATCTTTTTTAATTTGTAAAAGTAGATAGGAGGGAGCTGTTTTGGTGCATTGCTTTGATGTTGTATCAAGGAGGTATTTTATTCCAAATGTGTGTTTTTATCTTGATTTTTTATTTTTTATTTATTTATTTAGCATCTATCCTTACTAATTTTGAATTATGATATAATTGTTGTTTGATTTATTGTTTTGGATTTAGGAAATTGTAATTTCAGCTGCGTGGTATTGTTGAGACATGTTATGAAGACCTACGAAACTATTTTCTTGAAATGTTTTACATTTTTTTTTCCTTTTTATTTTCTCCCCAATTTTTGCATCTTTGTATTATCTGCATAGGATGCAAATGAAAAGATTTTGTTGGTTGCCTCTTATCTCTTAAAAAGTTGGTTGTGAATGTGACATTACTTTAATGAGATGAAATTTTCCATTTTTAATTTTTTAATTTTTTAATTTTAATTTGTATGCTAATTATATCATTTTAATATCCAATCAGTAAACAATTGATAATCGAACATAACAAGAATATAAATACATCGTTCTACTAAACAAAAAAAATTCAGAACAAACAAAGCTTTATATAAGATGTCATTAATAACATAATACATAAAATAATTATTGTGTTATTAAACTGAACAATAGAATTTACCACACGTTAATTACTTGAAAAATAAAGTTCAAATCATCAAACACAAGGTTCAAAGTTATTATGCATTTACTTATTAGACTTGATATATGTAGATATTGTGTTGATAATGGAGGACTGTAATGGATGTATATGGATTCGACATCAAATGGTGGACCCCGTCATAGTCCAGAATTTATAGCGGGAGTGAAACGATTTGTGAATTTCTCTGCATTCGTATATCCGCTAATGTACAAATTGATGGTATTAGGTGTCATTGCGGGGTTTGTAAAAATAAGTATTTTTATATGCTTGATATTGTCAAGTATCATTTTGTTATGAACGGATTTGTGTCTAACTATTTTAATTGGACATGTCATGGTGAGGCATTAATTTCAATGCCTCAAATTCCGTTTGTTCTTGAAACCTCTCATGATATGGATAATTCTAGAAGACCTATGCCACAAAACAATTATCGAGAGATACTTCTTGATGCTGTCGGACCAAGTTTTAATGAGCCCAATAATATGGATGTGGAAGAACCTCCCAATCCAGAGGCACAAATGTTCTATGACATTTTGAAGGTTGTTGATAACCCACCGTGGGACGGTTGTACAAACCATTCACAACTATCAATGACTGTTAGAATGTTGAGTATTAAGTTCGAAGACAACTTATCTGAAACTATTATAGATAAATTTGCGCAGTTGATTAAAGAGATGCTTCCTCCCCAAAATAATGCTTTAGACGACTTTTAACAAATAAAGAAATTGGTTAAAGGCATTGGATTACCGGTGCGAAAGATTGATGTTTGTTTAAACGGTTGTATGTTGTACTGGAAAGATGATGTTGAGAGTAAAGAATGCAAGTTTTGTGGCCAAGCTAGGTACATTAAGAAAAAGAAATAAAAAAATAAACGGCAAAAAGAGATTGCTTGCAAAAGATGTATTATTTTCCAATTACTCTGAGATTACAAAGATTGTATGCATCCGAAAAAACCGCAAGACACATGACATGACACTCAGACAGTGAAAGGGAAGAGGGAAAAGGGAATAATGAATCACCTGCGGGATGGGGAAGTTTGGCATCATTTTGATAGAACGTACACCGACTTTGCAGTGGAACCTCAGAATGTAAGGTTTGGGTTATGTACAAATGGTTTTGCACATTTCGGCATATCATTTCTTCTGACACCTTATATTCTCCCCATTTGTGAATTGAACTCTTGAACCCGTTTCCTCTACCCTCTCTCTAGAGTGAAACCCCCTTTCTCTCTCATGGGATTTATTCCTCTGGTATCTCCGGAATCATCTGGGTATTGATCCTAGAAACTTCTAACAGTGATGGGTAAGGTAATTTGGGGAATTCCTCTGGCAGTTTTTTAGTTTTATTTGCAGTTTGTGTCTTTTTCTGTTTCTCCTGCGTTATTTCATCTAGTTATCCTTTTGGTCTTAGTCTTTTTAGTGTTTTTCTTTTCCTTTTCTCTTTCTTCCTTTCTTGCTGCTTGTTTCAGTTTGTGTGTTTCCTTGCTGCGTGTTTTTCTTATGGATTCTGGGAAGGATGTTATGGTAAAAGGTATCCTGCATCTTAAAGACACAGTTCAAGAGTGTGGTGTCAGTCATAAATCATACTGGCGGGGAAGTTATTGTCTGAGAAGAAAATTAATGTGAAAGCAGTTACAAACATTTTGGAGTTTGCTTGGAATCTGGGAGACATATTGCATTTAACTAATGTGGGGGGAAATTCCTTCTGCTGCACTTTTCTTAACTTGAAGGATAAAGATAGAATTCTAATTGAGGGCCCATGGAATATAAGGGATGCTCATATGATCCTAAAGAATTGGGATCCTGATCAGAGATTTCAGGATATTGATATGTCCAAAACACATTTTTGGGTTCAGATTCATGGACTTCCTCTTAATAGAATGAATTTGGGAAATGCTGAGACTTTGGGAAATTTTATTGGGAAGTTTTGTTCCATGGATAATAGCTCTAAAGGAAGATGGAAAGAATTTTTTGAGGATAAAAGTTGAGATAATTGTTGATCTTCCTCTAACCTCTGGTTGTTTTGTTGAACGAGCCGAAAATGATCTCATTTGGATAAATTTTAAATATGAAAGGTTGGCTGATTTCTGCTATCAATGTGGCAGACTTGGTCATATGGAGCTATGTGTGTGAAGGCTTTAAAAAACATTCAAAGTCCTTTGGATCCGAGGTTGGCGTTTGGGCGGTGGATGGTAGCTACCGACATTTATGGTAAAAGCAGGGAGGAAATAGGTGGTGATGGAGGAGAGATGGAAGCTCCAAAGGTGACGCCTCTGTCTCAACAGTTGGTGGGAGAGGGAACGGATGGATGTCCTTATGCGGCGGGAGCAGGCCTAGTGATGGTGTCCTTTCGTGTGGGTCCCCTATTTCTACCAACTCTTTTTTGGATATCAAACGAAATGGGCATGTGGTGGTCCATAGTGTGGATAAAGTTATTGTACCTCTAATGGGCCTAACAGCCCAGTCTACTTACCACAACCCACCTTCTGTGACCTTTATCCCACCATTCAAGCCACAGCCCAAACATATAAGTGACTTAACCAATGTTTCAAAAAATTCACCCAAGCCCAATATTATAGATTATAAGACCCAGTCCCCTAACCAAATCAGTCTTAAATGACCCTTACAAATAAATCCTACTCCTAACAAAAGGGCTTACAACCAGAAAGTATACCCGTTCATTGAAGAACCTGATCTTAATGATTTCCCCCAAATCGTGAGAAACTTTTCCAACCTTCAACTCCAGAACCAAATAATTCCATTCGATGGCTTTCAGAATCCCCAAATCAATTCAATTCAGAAATCAGATGGGTGTTGTGGGCTAGTAGGTCAATCGCCTTCTATAGGTAAATTTAAACATTTTCTCAAACGCAATTATACTAAAGGGGTTACTTTGCAGAGAGCTGAAACTTTGGGGTTGTTCTACCCCAATCCTATTAAAGTGTATGAGGTGAAAGATGGTGATGAGACAATGGTGGTTGGTACGGCTGTGAGTTTTGTTCAGTTGTCGAATGATGACCCTCTAGAGTGCATAACTGTTCAGAATAAAGGAGAGTAGATGGATGTCTCTGAGGTAAAGTCGAGTAATCCTGTGTTATCTGATCTGTTTAACTGTGTTTCTGTATATTCTATGGCTGAGGAGACGAGCTTTATCACGCCCCCAAGTCAGCCATGAAAATTTTGGCTTGGAACTGCCAAGGGCTTGCTGGTCCTAAGGCAGTTAGGGCTCTGAAGGGATTTGTTAGTTCCCAGTATCCTTCTATTCTTTTTATGGCTGATCTTCGTATTTCTTCTCTTTTTAGAATAACTAGAACTCTTAGAACTGTGGGTTTTTCTATCTTCCATTTTGTCCCTTCTATTGGTTTTTGTGGCGGTTTAGTCCTTTGCTGGAGGCCTAATATTATGCTTAGTATTACTTCTTCTTCTGCTTAGCATATTACCTGTTTATTTTCTTCCCACCCCCCTTCTAACTCTTGGCAATTCAATGGGATATATGGACCCTGTACTGATAGTTTGAAAAGGTCCTTTTGGGAGGCTTTTACTAATTCATCTTATTCATTTTTGGGGCCTTGGTTAATCGTAGGGGACCTTAACTGTGTTACTAGTTCTTTGGATAAGGAAGGGGGTCTTCCGGTTTCTGATTACCAACAAAGACCCTTCTACAACTTTATCGATCATTGTGGTTTGATTGATATGGGTTTCTCAGGTTCTCCTTTTACTTGGAGTAATAAACATGGTGGGTATGGGAACATTAGAGTTAGACTTGATAGAGGCCTAGTAAATTCTTCTTGGTGTCTTCTTTTTCCTAAGGCCTCTATTGTACATCTTACTGCCTTAGGGTCTGATCATTGTCCTATTATTCTTGATTCTAATCCTAATAGGGCTCTTCATCCTAAACCTTTTAGGTTTGAATCAATGTGGACCAGGGATCCTTCTTCTACTGTCATTGTTTATAATGCTTGGTCCGTTCCTGTTATTGGTTCTCCCCTTTTCTCTTGAGTTCTAAAGTTAGAGAGTCCAAAATTGCTATTAAAAGTTGGAATCTTTCTGTTTTTGGCCATGTGCAAACTGTTATTAAAGAACTTAAAACTGAAATTGGGATTCTTCAAAGCCTTACCCAGACTGTGGATATTGTTGCTAAGGAGAAAAGAATTCAGTTTGATTTGGATGAGATACTGAAGAGAGAACAAATCATATGGTGGAACAAAGCCAAAGCTTTGTGGTTGGAAGAGGGTGATGCCAATACCAACTTCTTCCATCTTTCTACTATCATACATAGAAGGCATAATACCATTGATTTCCTTCTTACTCCTTCTGATGGTTGGATCTCTGATAGATATGAGATAGGTAAGCACTTTTTTGGATTCTTTTTCTAATCTGTTCAAGTCTACTAAACCTGTTTTCCCAGAGAATTTGCAGGGCTTGAATCTTCCATCTATTACTGAAGAAACTAACAAAGATTTGTGTGCCATTCCAACAATGGAGGAGGTTAAAGCTATTGTATTTGAAATGAAATCTAGGAAAAGTCCTGGACCTGATGGTATGACGCCTTGTTTCTTTAAGCATTATTGGCATATTGTAGGGCAGAGTGTGGTTTTACCTGTTCAGCATTTTTTTACTCATGGTTTTATGCTCAAGTCTTTAAATCATACTTTTATCTCTCTGATTCCTAAAAATGAAAATGCACACATGATTGATCATTTTCGGCCCATTTCTTTATGTAATATCTCTTATAAGATTATTACCAAGATTTTGGCTGATAGGATTAGGCCTCTGTTAGACTTGATCATTTCTCCCTCTCAGTCAGCTTTTATACCTGGTAGAAGTATGTCTGATAATATCATTGTTTCTCATGAGTTAATGCATCATATGAATGGTAAAAAAGGGAAATTAGGTTTGATGGCACTTAAACTAGATATGTCTAAAGCTTATGATAAGGTGGAGTGGAATTTACTTGTTTGTATTCTTATGAATCATGGTTTTTGTAACTTTTTTGTTAATATGCTTTATCAGTGTATCTCTACTTCTTCTTTTTCTCTTCTTATTAATGGGTCACCTTTTGGTCTTTTTAGTCCTTCTAGGGGGTTAAGACAAGGAGATCCTATCTCTCCTGCTCTCTTTACTCTAGTGTTTGATTTGTTATCTAGAATGATTTCACAGGCAGAAATTCAAGAAAAGATTCATGGAATTAAGGTAAGTAGGATTGCTCCTAGCATCTCTCATCTAATGTTTGTTGATGATCTCACTATCTTTTGTAGGGCTAACTTGGAGGAAGCTGAGGAGATTATGGAGGTTATTAATCTGTTTTCAACATGGTCAGGCCAGAGTATTAACTTTGAGAAATCTGCTGCTCACTACAGCAACAATGTAGGGTCTTTGATCAGAGAAGAACTTGGTACTATGTTAGGTATGTTGGAATGTGATCACAAAGGTTCTTACCTTGGCACACCATTTTGCAAAGGTAAGTCTAAGAAGGCTGTCTTTACTCTTGTGATTGTGAAACTTAGGAAGAAACTTTCTAGCTGGAAAATGTCAGCTTTATCTCAGGCTGGTAGGTCCATTTTGGTTAAATGTGTTGCTCAGGCGTTACCTATTCATGTTATGCAAAATTTATATGCTTCCTGTTTCTCTTTGTAATAAACTTGACAGCATGATTAGGGATTTTTGGTGGGGATTCAAAGAGGGTAGTGGGAGGCATCTTTATTTGAAATCTTGGGATTCTATTTGTGTACCTAAATTGGCAGGTGGTTTAGGTTTTAGAAAAACTGCTGATATGAATCGAGCTTGCATTGCTAAATTAGGTTAGACTATGATGAATAATCCTGACAAACCTTGGGTTAATCTGCTTAGTGCTAAGTATTTGAAAGGTAGAAAGTTAACTGACTTAGGGGATAGTTTGAGTAATTCCTCTTGGATTTGGGCAGGTGTCTTAAAATCTGTTGCTACCTTGAATAAAGGCATGTGTATTAAGATTGGTGTGGGTACTTCTGTTAGAGTGTGGAAGGATCCTTGGATTCCTTTGGTGGAGGGCTGCAGAGTATCACAAGAACAAAGAAATTCTAATTCAGTTGATTTGGTGCAGGAGTTGATGATTCAGGGTACTAATACTTGGAACAGGGACGTAGTATTTAAAAATTTCAATCTGGAAACAGCTGAAGCTGTCCTTAAAATCATTCCCTCAAGGGAACATGATACTTTGATTTGGTTGCCCTCTTCGACAGGGCAATTTTCTATCAAATCAGCTTATATATCTGTTAATAAGGAAAGATTCAATGGGGCTTCACACATTCACAGGGACTATTGGAAGATACTTTGGCATTCTGAATTGCATAATAGGCACAAACAACTTATATGGAAAATTGTGTGTAATGTTATGCCTACCAGAAATAGGCTTAATAGCTTATTTAGAATTCCAGAGGTGGAGTGTATGATTTGCCATTTGAAGGAGGAAACATTGGAGCACATCTTCATCAATTGTCCATTTATCAAAGGCATATGGTTTAACTCAAAATGGAAACTGAAGATGGAAGATTATCAAAGTTGGAGTATGCTTAAAATGATAAGGGAAGTGAGCTTAAACTCAAACAGTTTTTCTATTTCATCTAACCAAAAATCTGAATTTTTAAATTTTTTTGCAGTTTTGGTGGAGCAAGTGTGGCAGTACAGAAATGAAATCTTACATGGCAAGGAAATGAGAAGCTCATATGATGTTCTAAGGTTGATTGAATTGAAGTCAAATACCTACTGGAATGCGGCCATCAATAGGAAGATAAAGAGATGCATCAATGTTAGGGAAACAAAATGGGAGCTACCACCGAAGAACTTTATCAAGGAAAATTTTGATGCGGGATTTATGGATAATGATAATGCAATTAGTGCCTTCCTTATCAGAAATGAAATTGGAGAATTAATGGGTGTTTGGATCAATAGATTTAAGGCTCGATCCCCTTTTGAAGCGGAGGCTCTAGCAGCTATCTTTGCAATGGAGAAATTGAGAGCTTTGAAGTTTAATTTTGCTATCATTGAAGGGGATTGTCTTAAGGTGCTTAAAAGTTTTATGGGTATTGCTAGTGAGTGTCATTGGACAGGTACTGATCATATAAATTTGGGCACACACTTACTAGATATGTTTAAGTCATGGAAAGTCTGTTTTGTAAATAGGGAGGTTAATGCTATGACTCATAATATAGCCCATTGGGGTAAGTCCAACAATGTTAGTGGACGTATTGATCCAACACTATTACCCCCATCAGTTTTTTGTGATAGGGGTGGAACTTTTTGTAACTCTAATCCGGTTTTGGATTCATTTAATGATTAACTTTTTACTTAGCAAAAAAAAAAAAAAATCTCCCCATTTGTATGTGTATGGAGAACAATGTAATGTTCTTAACTATCATTATGCCTAGACCCCAAAATCATAAGCACAAGATTGATGTGTACTTGCAGCCTCTCATCGATGAATTGAATCAGCTGTGGGGTGAAGGTGCGGAAACTTATGACATCTCCAAAAAGCAAAACTTTAAACTGAGGGCTTCCTTACTTTGGACAATTAGTGATTTTCCAGCATATGGAATGTTGAGTAGATGGAGTACAACTGGCATTCACGCTTGTCCATATTCAATGGAGGAAACACAAGCGTTCCATTTGCAGACTGGCGGGAAACAATCATGGTTTGATTGCCACAGATGCTTCTTGTCACCTAATCATCCATTTAGAAGAGTTGCAAAGGGATTCCGAAAGTATCGGCGACATGAGCGAACAGAACCGCCCTTTCGCCTAACTGGTGATGAAATGTATTTTAGAGTTAGAAATTATAAGAAAATTATTGATACAGTTGAAGAGGTTGGTAAAGAGCACGACAGAGATCGGGATCACAGTTGGGTATCGGCTTGGGTGACCGTTAACTTGAAGCGGGCGAGCATACTAAGTTAAGGCCCTCTCCTTCTCGCTCCGTCAACTCTATCTCTCGTGCTTTCACATTCGTAAACAGTTGAATAGGAACGAAGTCTATAATACATTTTTTAGAGCGCTAGAATGCGTCTTTAGGCTTCTTGTGAGAAAACGGTGAACGTAGCATATTTTGGGACATGCCTTATTGGCGGACACTTCTGATAAGACACAACATTGATGCCATGCATAATGAAAAAAATGTCTTTGATAACGTCTTTAACACCAGGTTGGACGTGAAGGGTAAAACTAAGGACAATTTTAAGATTACAGTGGATGTTGAAAGGTATTGTATTCGAGTGGAGTCGAAGAAACTGCTACATTCTTTAGCTATTATTTCGAACCACACGTGAAAACAAAAGTTACAACCATTGGGCGAAATGATGGTGAAGACGAGACTACAAGTGGACCATATGTATTATCAATTTGCAACTTACCTGGAAGACCATTTGGAAAAAAAAAAATATGTTATTATCTTATCAAAATTATAAAACAGCCATGAATTATATTCTTATGAATTATGATTAGGTTGAACCATACCTTCAGTAAGTAAAGCCATCTATTACTTCATTTTTGCTATATAATTAAAAGTAGTCAAGTAATAATATTGTCATTGGATTTGTAACTCAGGAAATTTGTTAGTGAAGTACATGACCAAACTCCCCAAATATCGGAGAATGAATTGCAAAGTCGGGTTTATTATGATTTTTCCATATGGTTTGGAACTCATGTAAGTTGGAATCATGTAGAAATGTATTTGTTTTAAGAATGCCTAAACTAATTTAACTTTTGTTGATCTCAACAGATACATAGCCTTCCGAAACATTCCAAAAGGTTGTTGAAAAATCTTTCATGGGGTCTGACAAGGAGAGTGATGTCATATTCCGGTTACTTTATTAAAGGTTATAGATTTCATACAAAAGCCCACAGTAATGGAAAAGGAACCACAAACAGTGGGGTACGGGTTAAAGACGATTACTGCAGTGAGTTGAAGCAAGTCCTTGAGGTTAAACTTGCTGGATACCTGTCCCAAAAAATAATTCTTTTCAAATGTGACTGGTTTGATTCAACTCCAAATAGAGGTTTGAGAGTGCATCCTCAATATGAGATTGTAGAAATCAATAGGAAAAGAACGTACCAGGGTTACGATCCATTTGTCTTTGCTTCCCAAACTCAACAAGTCTACTACATACCTTATCCAGGTAGTAATACAACATCTATGGCTGATTGGTGGGCTGTTTGTCGTTCCAAACCACGTCTAGTTGACATTCCTAATGTTCCGGTACCATATCAGGAGGAAGTTCGCGAGAGGAGACCAGTCACATTGATCCAACTGTTACTGAAGTTAGTTAACTTGCACACCAGTCAGGGAAAATCGAAGTTGTACTTGTGACTTGTACGGGCCGTGTTAATGAAGATGATGATGATGATAAATTTATGTCGAGTGATGACAATTCTGAAGAATATGATGAATTTATGTCGGAAGATGATTTAGAATGATTAAAAATTGCATTATTAATTTGCTTATCTATTTGTTGTTGTGTTTTAATTCTTAACTTTCCTTTATTAATCCATTCTTCATGCATGATATATATTTTGCTTTTTTGTTTTTTTTAATTTACCCAATTTTATGTCTCTTTCTCGTTTCACACTAAGACGCCACTTGAACGATACAAATTGAAGTTGAATAACTAGCTTCTTGGAATTCCACATATTGAAGGTGAGTAATATTTGTATGTTTATTTTTAGTGCTTTATAAGAAAAATTATGTATAACTTTATTACCATAAACTAATTGTCGTATTGTATAACTTTTTAACATAGTTCAAAGTGCTAATTTTATTGCCATAAATTAATTTGATTCTTGAATTTTCAGATTGCAACTCATGTATTTCCAATGATATACATATAAGTGAACCTACAAAAGATATGGCACACGAAAGAGTATATTTCAAGGTTATATAGAAACAAGAAAAAAAACATTGGTGGAGTGGAGTTCACACTTTGATTGTGAGTGTTGTAATGTACATGAGAGTGTAAACTTGTGGTCTTTAGAACGTATTAGTAAAATATTTGGTTATGTATGTATTCTTATTGATATTGTTTCTGGTTCATTGATGTGCGTATTACTGTTTCTTATAATAGGGATTTAATTAAATTTAAGAATTTATTTTTTAAAATTAAAAAATATTTAGCGACCAATATATCGGTTGCTATAGGATTAAAGTCAAAGTCAAATGAACTCGACTCGGTCGCTAATCCGTCGCTAAATGAGTCCGTCGAGCAATCGGTCGTTAACAAGTCAAAGTCAACGTTGTTGACCTTTCGATAGGTAATTCGCGACCTAATGTTTCGTCGCTACAAGGGCCGCCGGTAATCGGTCGTCCATAAGTCAAAGTCAAAGTTAACATTGTTGACTGTTCGATCGGTAATTAGCGACTAAATATTTAGTTGGTGAATGGCCGTCGGGAATCGGTCGGTAACAAGTCAAAGTCAACATTTTTTACCATTCAGTCGGTAAGTCGCGACTATATGTTCAGTCGCTAGTTAGTCGTCGGCAATCTGTCGTTAACAAGTCAAAGTCAAAGTCAACATTGATGGCCATTCGGTCGATAATCCGTCGGTATATAGCAATCCATTCGTCAGTCGCTACATAATCCTTTGGTATTCAGTCGATATTCTGCTATGCGACGAAAAATATCTAACAACGTAATTCGGTCACTAATCTCATATTAGCGACGGATATGTCCGTCACTATTTGACTGATTTTCTTGTATGGAAGTGATTGATGTGTTATAAGTGTAAGCACAAAAATATTTTAAGCTCAAATGATTTTGATCAAACTTTTTTAGTACATGAAATTGTAATGAAAGAGTAATAACTGAAGTTTGGAGTGAGAGGATATTGAATGCACTTGAAGTAATGGTTTTTTTTTATGAATTACTTCAAGTAATGGTTGGTTTGCAATAAACCAGCCTTGGATATAAATGGGGATGGGGGTTCAAAATTGAGTAGCATAAAATGCACAACGGCTAGTTTCTGTAAGTCCTAAGGGCTAATGTGATCAATCTTGTTTTGATGATAACATGACATGACAAGAAAAATCTTGTTCTAATGTTTCTGTGAGCTTGTATTTCAATGATAGGATAATTCTACACTCACACATCCATTGAAATGTAGCTTCTTGTGGACAACAAATATCATTCTACAACAAGAAAAATCTACATTTTGCAATTCTCCAATGGCACAAGCTTAAAGGTCATCCACAATGCCATTGTAAGATATTGCAAAATCAAAGGAAGATTAACAATTGTTGAAGTACAAGATGCTACAACTTGATAAGACTACAAAATACTTCATCACGAGAAGAGGTTGATCAAAGGTCTCAAGTCCAAGCTTAAAGATGAACTCATCTTGAAGACTTGAAGACCAAGAAGAAGATTAGACAAGATGCTTATAGGTATATCTCTTGTGACTAATCTTATTTGATGAATGACAGTTTATAGTATGTGAAGCTCATACTATTGCATGCTTTCAAAACCATATTTCATATTTTGATTTAGTCTTTCAAATGTTTTGCAAAACATCATTTAAGTGTTGATTAATGCCTAAGATCTTTAAAAATGTTTTAAATATTTTTTCAAAAACACTTAGGCATGAGTTTGAGAACATTATAAAGTTGAACAAGTGGAAAAACCACTTATAGACTGAAGTCCAGTCGTACCAAGTCCTAGACCTCATAAAACTGGATGAAGTCCGGTCGACCGACATGTGTCGTCTGGTCGACCGGAGTATCTTTTGTACTTTGTCACTTTTGAATGTTCCAAGACTCCAACGACTATAAAATCTCGGTGGACCATATTTTAGGTCGGTTGACACGGAACTTTCTTCTTTCAACCGGACCACATATCGCGGTCGACCGAGATGAAAACAAAAGTCTTTGAACTTAACTTCGGAAGTACTTCGGATAACCTACTCTCTAGTCCGGTCGACCAAAGTTGTCTTGTCAAGGCAAAAATATAGCCGTTGTAACTCGATTTTCTTGCAATTTTTAGGCCATATATAAAGCCTTTAAGGCTAATTTTGGTTATTTGCTCAAGCCAATAGAGGGGCCTTAGGATATAAGCTTTATTCAAGCAAACCAAACACTTTCATGAGCTAAATTCTTCCAATCATTCATCAAAATATTTCTATTTGAGAAAGAGCTTCATCTACTTATTCTTTCATTCTCAAATATGAATTAGAGCTTCAATTGTAATATCCATTCCTTAGAGGAATATTTCTTTGTAATCTCATGTAAAATCTCATGTGTTGAGATTATATTTCTTTGTAATGAGTTGAGTGGCAAGGCTTGTTTGTGAGAGTGGTGGTTTTGAGTTTCCAATGTGTTGGAGTGTATCTTTCTTGGAATAGTAGGAACTAGAGTGAGTGGTGAACCTGAAATAGAAGTACGGTTGATGTGTTCGTAAAACCTCCTCACTTAGTAGACTAGGTTAGAGAAAGAGTTCTCATGAGTAGAGGGTTGCATGTGTGCATAAATGGACCATTAGTTGGTTTTTGCCTTGGAAGGTTACACGAGTGTGTAAAAGACCATTTGTTGGTTTGTCCTTCCTTGTAAGCTCTCTCAAGACAAGCTAGTGGAATTTGCCAAAATCCTTGGGTGTGTCCCAAGGTAGTGGATGTAGATCTTTGTGATCGAACCATTCTACATCCTTGTGCTTATATTCACATTAACTTGATTGTATGAGCTTAATTTGTTTATATGGAGTTAGATGAATTGTTTGCCATATCTTCCCTTGGCTTGAGCATAGGACTTGCATTTAGAAATCCTTATAACTTTATATATCTCTTGCTAAATGCTAATTCTCATTACTTGTGTGTTTGTCCTTACAAGCTTTGCATATAGCAATCTTGACCTAGACAATCTTTCTTCATATACATTGTCTTGTATTCCTATGTGTTGCATTTTACAAACATAAGTCATCTAAGTGTTAATACTTTAATTGACCTTATATGTTTAATGAACATAATTGTTGTTAAGGTGATCACTTTGGAAAAGAATTTGGTAGAAAAGTTTAAAAAGTTTGAGAACCTTATTCACCCCCTCTAAGGTTCTCCCATTCGGATATTGCAAATGCCCTTCGGGTATTTCAATTTCAACTTCCAGAATTCAACACTTCGGTCGACCGACTTGATTCCAGGTCACCCGTGATAAAAACATTATCACTACCTTGAACTCGGTCAACCTAACCACAATCTCGGTCGACCAGAGAAGGATCTCGGTCGTCTAGAGGAAAGTTGTGGTCGGCCGGATCATATAGCCCTTAGAGTACAAAACCATTTGAAAAGACCAAGTGATAAGACATACTTCGGTCGAACGGACAAGGAGGTCGGTCGACCGACATTTAACATGTCTTCCAAAGTAACACTGCGGTCCTATGTGAATGTACAAAGTGGTGAAAGATACCTTTGAGGGTGTTGAACCTAAGATGGGGTGAATTAGGTTCTTAATTTTTTTTTAAGATTTTCTAAAACTTCTTTGCCTAAGTGTTCACCTTAACAACAAGTGTGTTGTTTAAGCACATAAGGTGATTCAATTATGTTCAATGCAACTTAGATGACTAAGTGAATCAATTGTATAGAGCAAGGAAGAATGTGATAGTTTTCTATCCTAAGCAAATAGTCAAGTAAACAAGTTATAACAATTCATGAACTATAAAGTAAATGAGTAGGGATAGAGAAAACTAACACAAGGATTTATAGTGGTTCGATTCACAAAGAATCTACATTCACTACCTTAGAACAAATCCAAGGATTTCAACATCCACTAATGGATACCCTTCACAACAAATTCAAGGTGGGTTCTACCTTTTACAATTTCCCCAACAAATGAGGACCCACTACAACAAAATATGTCTTTTGCGACGTTTTTATACCAACATTTTTTTTTCAAACGTCGCTTAAAATAAAAAAGAGTAAGTTAATGCAACACTTTTTGCAAACATCGCTATATTTGGATTTTATACGACGCTTTTCATAGTGACGGTTATAGTAATTGTCATTCATACCAACATTTTGATGTTGGTTAGCTATATTTACATTAAATGTTGTTATAAATTGTTACTTTTTGTGACTCATATAGCGACATTTATATACTATGTCGTTAGATCTTGTGACTTTTTCAGAAAAAATGTCACTATATTTGAATTTTACGACGTTTTATTGCGTCGGTTATAATATTTGTTGATAAAATCAACATTTGATGTTAGTTAGCGACGTGTACATTAAATGTTGTTATAAATTTTACTTTTTGCGACTCATTAGCGACATTTATATACAACATCGTTAAATTATGTGACATTTTAAACAAACGTCGCTATGTTTGGATTTTATACGACGTTTCATAACGACGGTTATAGTAATTGTTATTTTTACCGACAATTGGATGTTAGTTAGTGACATATACATTACATGTTGTTATAAATTGTTACTTTTTTTTACCATATAGCGACATTTATATATTATGTCATTAGATCATGTGACATTTTCAAAAAAACACAAATACTGAGATTATGTTTCTAAAATATATTTTTTAAAGAAAAATTAAAGACATTAATTATTAAAATTTAATGAGAGTGTATTAATTTTAATTTGATTCATAAAAATAAATCAAAACATAACAAGAAATTAAAATAAGTAAAGGTACAATATACAAAATTCCATTATAATAAATACAATATAACGAGAAACAAATAACAAATGATCAATTAGCTGAGTGGTCGGTTGCATGACATACATGCAGGAAGTCACGGGGTTCGATTCCTATACATTTTAGTAGGGGAAAATTTTATTCTACATTATTAAGAGGTATCTAAACTCGGCGACTCGTCTTGTCTAGGCCCCGACTCCGATTATTCAAAGGTGGCTAGATTCGACGGCTCAGCTTGTCTAGACTTAGACTCATGCTCTGGGTCCGATTATTCGAGGGTGACTAGAATCGACAACTCGTCTTGTCTAGGCTTCGGATCCGGCTTCGATTATTCAAAGATGGCTAGACTCGACGACTCGGCTTGTCTTGGCTCGGATCCTACTAGGCTTTACCAGCCTAGTTTCAAAATTTACAAATGTTGGAATAGATATCTTGTTGCGACTATTTAAAAGTGCTGGGAAAAAAATCTTTTGATACACCCTAAATGACGTAACAAATGTCGGAATAACTACTTATTCACGGTATTTACAAACGTCAGAAAATATGACTTGTTGCGATTATTTAGAAATGTCAACAAAAATACCTTTTGAAACACTTTAAAATGATGCAACAAACGTCGTAATATATAGGTACCAGGCGCTTGTAACAAATGTCGTAAAAACCATAACGACACAAGCAAATGCGACGTTTAAGCGACATTTGTAATAAGTGTTGCTATAGGTCTATATCGACGTTTTTTTGCCTTATTTCGACATATGACAAACGTCGCAATATATATTTTTTTTTGTAGTGACTTGTGCTTCACTAAAAAGACTCCACTCATAAAGAGTGTTAAAGCCACATCTAATCTCACCAATGAGATGCTTGCCTCACAAAGAGGTCTTTTGCCTACACATAGGACTTACAAACACTCACAAAGAGTGAAGCTCACAAAGAGCTTTTTGCTAGTTCACAAAAAACTAGTTCTCAAGAAGTGAGAAGATTGGGTAACTAGTCTCTTTTAAATGAGACTTTACAATTTAAGCTCTCTTACGCACAAATCCCTCTTGGATTGAATATTACAAATGTAAGCTCTAATCACTCTTGAGAATAGAAAGATAGATGAAGTTTATAGTTCAACACAAATGCTTTTGAATGATGTGAAATTAAGCTCAAAAGTGTTTGCTTGTGTGTTTATCAAGTGTATATGCCTATGCTGTGACGATCCATAATTTCGGGTATCAATTTAAAAGTTAGTTTTATATTAATCTTTCACTAAATAAGGTTAAAAATGTCATTTTAATTAATTAGCAAGGGCAAAATGGTCAAAACAATAAAATAGGTAATTTTATTTAAAGACAAGGGCATAATAGTAATTGAATAATTAAGAAATAAAAGAAAATGAAGAAAGTTGATGTTTATCTTGTACTTGCGCACCAAGAAAGAAAAAAATATTAGCGTTAATAGTCCCTGACTTAATTACATAAAAAGTCCTTACAAATACAAGAAATTACAAGAAAGGTCCCTAATTACTACTATAAATAGAAGGCATTTCGGGCCTTTTCATTTGCACCTTCTAAAAAGGGAAAACTTTCCCTAAAAACTCTCTAATAAAACTCTTCCAAAATAAATCCCTATCCAAATAATAAACTTCTGGAATCTCTGGCGGTGAATTTGGCTGCGATAGACAGGTATCTTTATTTGAATATGTTGTCATAATCCTGCAATAATAAAGTTAGGTTATTCGGGCTCATGAAAGAAAGTAGATTATATTCTCTCGAGATCGCTGTGCTCGAGGATTGTGGAAACGCAATCCCGGGAGCATTCGTAACCCACCCCACTGGTGGAGACTTTTTCTAATCGGACTTTTGCCGATTAAGACGGGTGAACCAGAAGAATATAAGTCTAATTCTTGATTGATCCTAGACTAGAAAAGAGAAACATATATTTTGCATTATATTTAAAATTAAATAGACATTAAGCAAATAGAAATATCCAGTTCTAATATTGGAAAGCGAACAAGAGCATTTCAATATTAGAACTTGGAACCAATTATTATTAAAAATATTTTATATATGTTCTCTAGCTTTACTGATTCAACTTCGAGATGTTTTATATAATTTACAAGTTTTACTTTCGATTATATCCAAAGTATTAAGTCGATATTATTTTAAAACCCCCTAAACAAGTAGGATTCCACCCTCACACAAACTTGAGTTAAGAATTGAGTTTTAGAGTCTCGAAAATTGGAAGACATAAAAAGGAAAGCAAGTAGTGGTATGTATAGGAAAGTTAGAAGATACTAACACTAGAATAAGTGACTCGTGATGATATTTTTTATGAAATCACATCAAACTGGATCGGCTTATTTTGTGGTTCACTATGACCTCTTTTGGATATATATATATTATCAATATCAACATGTACTTGTACTTATTAACATCTTATGATATAGTTATGTCTTCAAAAACGTAGAAATGTCGTAGGATAAATATTTGCAATTTAGTCCCTAAACTTTAGAAATTTACACAAGAGACCCAAAAGCTTAGAAACTTAGTTTGAATATGTTTAGGCATATTAAGTCTTGCATATTATTAAGTTTTATAAGTATTTCCTAAAGAGTTGGTATTTGCAAAATAGGTTCATATCTGGAAAAAGGTACAGATAAGAGGCTAAGGTGAGTTCCCTCTCAAAACCGGAGAACTTGTTTTATAAATGTGTTTTATGGAAACTGTTTATAAAGGAAAGTTACAGTATTTCTAAAATAGAATTCTGGAAATATTTCTGAAAAGTATGTTTGGAAAATATATGAATGACAACACTGGAACGTTACTGGAATTCTGAAGAGGGCGCTTGCACTGCACAAATATGGTAGCCCCTCGTCCCGACCATTGGGGGTCTGCACTGGTACGAGGCTAGTCACCCGTACAAGGGCATCTCGCACCTTTGGTTTTGGACACTCTGGATATCGTAATGGGATCCCAAAACCTGTGTGGGAATCGTACGGACAGGGAAAGCAACGGGCTGACTGTATTCCCTACGTGCACCACATATGGTTCTTAATTCTGACTGCTGACATGTCTCCGGGGTTAGGAGGTTTAACTTTGGAGCTGTTAGTATCTTGGTTTCCAAGCTGGTGGTACCCTAGTTCTTGGTTACATCGTAAATCGTAAAACTGGGGATAAGGTTGAAAATCATGGCCATGTCTGGTGTGAGGCTGGTATTGACTAAAGAGCTATTGACTTGGCCGGTCATGCACTCTTTTTATTTCTGGATCTGATATACGGAATGGACTTCTTATTCCGGAAGGATATTTCTGAAATTGAAAAGAAAGAATATTCCAGTTAAAGCAAATGTTTTTCAAAAATTAAATAATTTCTAATTGGTTTTGGAAGAAGATAAAAAAAAATGTTTCCTGAAAGAAAATGATTTTTGGAATTATTGTGGAAAAGGAAAAGTATTTCTAAATACAGGAAGTTTCTCCGTGTCTTCAAAATAAAAATATTTGCGAAATAAAATGAGTTTCAAAAACCACTATCACTATCACACACTTCACTGGGGACTCACTGGGCTATTTATAGCTCACCCTTTCTCTGTTTTCTGTTTTAGTTCTTGCAGGATTGAGTAGATAAAATAAGAATATTCTGAGGTGTAAAGTTGAACCAAGACAAAGAATTGAGTCAACGCTAGACACATGTCCAGATTAGAAGATTTTGGTATCAGAGTGCGCAGCGAAAGCTTGGGATTAGAAATCTGTATTTTGGGATTCAGTCAAAGACCGAAGTCAACTTAGAAGCTATAGAATAGTTTCTAAAAAATTTTATCCACGTGTAATTTATAATTTAAAAGATAGAACCCAGTGCCGAGAGGCACGCGGCGTACCCGACCCGAGAGGGACGGGGCGTCACATATGCCCTCTTATGGATTAATTGGTTATGAAAATTAAGCTTTAGAAGTTCTTTATAGGGAAAAAATACACAAGCATTGTTGGTCACAACGGCTATAATTTTGGCCTTGAAATGACAGCTTCGGTCGACCGCTACTAGACAGTAGGTCGACTGGAGTGCCTTGAATCAAAGGTTAAAGGCCCTCTATCCTCATCTCGGTCGTCCGTAGAGAATATAGGCGTTGGAGCATTGAACATTCAAAGCTTGAATAAGGACAAAAACACACTGTTCGACCGACTGCTTCTGGTCTTCCGAGGCTAAGCCTAGGTCAACCGGAATGCAGTCACAAAGTGATTTTTACGCTTAGTTAAGTTTTCAATGTTCTCATGCACATGCCTAAGTGTTTTGTAAAGATATCAAACACATTTTAAAGTACTTAGACATTGACCAACACTTTTCAAAAATATTTTCAAAGAATTGAACAAAGTAAAACATGAGGTTTTGAAAACATGCATAGTTGAGCTTTAAACATCTATGTATCCTAGTATTCTCAAGGGAAAGATTAGTCACAAAGATTACCTAAAAAGCTTAGACTAATATTCCTAAGGTCTTCAAGTTGTTTATCTTCTTGGAGCTTGGACTTTGAAGTATTTGATCAACATCTTTTTTAGTGATGAAGTCCTATAACAATCTTTGAGTTGTAGTGTATTGGACTTCATACTTCTTCTTGTCATAGAGTCTACCACTTGATTGCATTCTTGTTGGACTGAGTAGATCTTGACATGTTGATATTCTTTCTTCATTGACTTTGCAAGTATTTCCATAGCATGTGGATTGACTTTATGCTTGAGCTATGGAGCCTTGCAAAGTGTAGATCCCTTGTGTGTATGATCATACATTTGATGTACACAAGGAGCTAACTTACCATTTTCATCAATGTTGGTGTGAGTTCTAAGGATCCTATCATCAAGAACATGCTCACACAAACATTAGAACTATCAATGGTTTGTTATCATCAAAACAAGATTGATCACTTTGCCCTTAGGGCTAACAAGTGGTTTTTCCACTAAGTCTCAAATCAAATATTTTCTTACTCATGCTTAAACTCTATTTGGCTTTTGCAAATCTTTTCAATTTTTTTTAACAAGATTGATCTAAGGATCAAAAACAAGTTTTGAAATCACACAACATATTAATGTGAAATCGTTTTTCATGTATGCATGGCAAGAGTGATCATTATCTTTTGAGCTTAACCTAAAGGTGATTACAAGATACAAAGATCTAATCTAACCTATCATATACCTAAGTCTTCAAGCATACTTCTTGTAGTCATCTCTTGGATCTTCAATGTGTAAGAGTGCCTTATGTCTTGTATGTGCTACTTTAGTTGACTTGATACTTTTCTTGCAATCTATCACATAAACAAATAAGCGTGAAACCTCATCAAAGGTTTGTCGTTCATCACAAAAGAGAATTTAGCCCTTAGGGCTTACAATATTCCCATTTTTTATTATGACAAACTCAAGGAAAGATGACCTTTGGATGATCAAAGATAAGTACAATGTCATCTATGAGCTTTTAAGATGTTTTCAAGATAAAACAACCTTAGGGATAAAAAGTGATTCACTTAATGAATTCTCCCCCTAAGGTTGTACCCATGTTATAAGAAAACAAAACTGAAAATATATAGAAGAAAAAGTTTATATTTTTGTTAATTTTGAGGATCCTGGTCGACCGCAATATTTTCTCATATCAATCGAGCTGCTCCGCTCGACCGAGGTAACCAGTACAGTCGACTGGATTTAAGGTAAAATTCAAGAACAACCTGCAAAATTAGTTCAAAGGCATTTCCAAATGCCACCAACACATACCAAGGCATATATCTATGCCTAACATATAAGACGATCAACCAACTAAAGCGCATACTTAACACTTGAAGATCCAAACCCTATACCCCATGCTATATGATCTAAGATAAGAACAAAGTTTAGCACATTACATATCACATTTTTTCTCCCCTATGTCGTATATCAAAAAGAGTTGGGGGAAAGGGTTAAGGATGAGCTCTCATCACGAGGATATCATCATTGAGCTCTCTAAAACATGCATATAAAATAGAACATAAAAAACATAGCATGTTATAAACCACAAATAGCAAGTTATACATAAGATATGGAATGTAAAGAACAACACTTGCTATTTTAGGGGGTACAAATGGATAAAAAAAAATATAGAAAGCCATAAAAGAGGTTAAGAATTTAGAAAATTCTCATGGATTTTTGGATGTCTTGCACTTGTTTGCATATGAGATTCTAAAAAGCTTCGTCACTTCAAGTTGCTTATCACTTGAGCCATTTCTTCCTCGGTTGAAGGCTCATGTGGGCCTCGAATAACCAAATATCACCTTGAAGTGATGGATTTGTTACAAGTGTAAAACACAATAAATTATATAGCTCAAATGATTTTGATCAAACTTGTTTAACACGTGAAATTGTTTGCAAATAGTAATAAATGAAGCCTTGAATGATATGATATTAAATGAACTTGAGGGAATGGTAATGAGATGAAATTGTTTTCAAGGTCTCCACGTTGTTCAAAAAGATAATGTATTACATATATCAATACAAAGTGGAATGTCCAGCAAGTTCAAAATCATCACTACCCGATCCTTTGTGTTTATAGTATGAATGTGGAATTCAGTTATCAATATTACCACGAATTGGCAAAGAATGATCATGCCGTGCATTTATTTGTGACTGGTACACCTGTGGTGGATATGATTGGGGTGGGTAGGCTTGTGGTTGATAATAGATCGGATAATCCCTTCTTTCATCCAAAACAAATCTGAGATTTTTTATACTGAGACGAGTTAGCTCACGTTGACTCACCAAGTCGGGCCGAGTTTGAACTGATTTGACAATTTTTTTGTGAAACTTTTGTAACGGTATCTCGTTTTTTTGTCTCGGAGGCCACTGATACGGTTATGACTCGGCCAAAAATTTGAACCATGCTTCTATGAGGCCAATATGGATATTAATCTCACAACCATAACATCTAATAATATAAAATGGAGGGAGTGATACCTCAACTTTGAAAAGGGGATTCGAAAAAAGAGCAATGGGAAGTACAAAGGACATCTTGTAAGGCCAATTCAATGCGACTTAATCTCCTCCAGTTCGGATGTTTCAGGTGGAACTCTGCTTAGTTTGGCCTCGTCATCGTCGTCCTCCGGTTATGAGAACGAAGACGAGGCTGGAATTGGATTTCGTCGTAAATATGGGTTTTGAGGGGTCATGGAGATGTGAATTGATGGGAGGATACTAAGAATGTAGCAGGAATATAAGTGTCGATTTGATCTTCATTAATGTAGCAAGAATATACTGTTGGCGGCTTTGGTGGAGATGTCGGGTAGGGGTAGGGTCTCTTGTATAACATAAAATTCCATTCAAATAAGGTTTCAAGCCACGAAAGTAGCTTACCCGGAGATTCTCGAAGGAAGTTATTCCATGATAAAAGAGGAGATAAATAGATTGATGGCCACCGATTTCATTGAAGTGACCATTCAAAGACCTCGATTTGGCTCGCCCCAAAGATGAGTATAGCATACCGATTGTGGACTTGTTAGTCGACGTGGTGACTGGTCGAGCCATCACCTCTTTTATGGATTGCAACGCCGTATACAATCAGATATATATGTCGCAATGGAGTACCGACATAAGACGGCTTTTCGATGCCTTGGAGGACCGGAAATCTTTGAATGGGAATGCATATGCGAATTATTTTGTTCTTAATTTTACCTTTTACATCTAATTTCACTTTTACTAAAATTCTACTACGTGTGAACGCACGTTCGTGATTCTAGTAGTTGGAGAACAAAATAGATGAAACGTACTAGAGAGAAGGGCTCAAGAAGACCTCAAGTCAATCATCTTCTCATAGGTCTACGCAACTATGGTGGTGACGCTTATAGTCAACTCACTTGAATTCCCCGGCCTCAATCGTTTTTCTTAATACTATACTAGCAAATAAAATACTACTATTGATGTTTAATCTAATGATAATAAATACCTGTTTTGACAACAAAAAAAAATAGCTATATATTTTCTTGGCAAACATAACTATTTTTTTTATTAAAAAATAGCTTTATTTTCATTTTAAATCTCAGCAGATTAATTGTTCAATTCAATGAATAAAAAATTATTCTCACGGTGTTGAAAAAAGCTCGCTCATAAGTAAGTTGAAAGGTTTTTGTTCTACAATTTAAGAATGGCGCGCAGTTGGCTTGCCTTCTTAAAAAATTTCCCGCCTTTCTCCTGAGAAATAATTTTCATGTATTTATCTAATCACTCTCTCATTACTCGCCCGCCGATTCAAAAAAAAGATGCCGACATGGCAAATGTTCTCCGATGGCGGCGGTAACAATTTCCGGTGGGAAATCTCCGATGATGATATGGAAGTACCAAATAATGCCCTAGCAGGAGGAGCTCAACAACACCCTAATAGTAATCGCCTTCCTTCCATGGAAGATCTCTTGCTCCAAGGTACCTCTCACACCTTTAATCACCTTGAATTTGTGCTCTGATATTAATAATAATAATGGTATTGAATAATAATGGTATTGAGTACAGGATCTTCACGATTGATGGAGGATAGTGATGAAATTTTCAATAATACTACTCCAATTTTCCGGACAGGATTGGGAAAGTCGGCGGATGTGAAGCAATCCTCCATATCCAGAGCTTTAGCAATTCTAGGCGATGACACAGGTGCTATTCCCAATTTTCATTCTTTATCCTTTTATTTTTCTTTTATGTACTATTATTATTATTATTATTATTATTATTATTATTATTATTATTATTATTATTATTAGGTATACGAAGAGACTACAAATTGGAAGCAAGGTTTTACTTTTAGGCTTTTTATTTCGATAATATCTTCATTTGGGATTTTTGCGTGCGTAGGTTAGTTGGTATTATAGAATTTGAGGTTACTTTTTTTTTCCTCGAAAAAGTCTAATTTGTTTTGAAATCACTGTCCAAGTGAAGCCTTATAGCTTTCTTCTGAATAAATTGCTGAAAAGCCATTCCTATGTAGCCAAGGAGAATGTTAAAACTTTAGGAGATTTTGAATTCTTAAACTTGCAAGTTCTGAAAGATGAAACAAATATAATGTCACTATAAACATAGGTTTCTACTATTGTTTCTGACAATGTCATGGCTTGAAGAGCAGGACACCATGGTGGAGGAGAGAATAGCTTTGGGTTTTCAGATTCCACGCCGTGGAAATCAAACTCCAGGCTCCAGGCTGGCATTAGCAGACAATCTCATACATCAACTTCCTTATTCCAGACAGGCTCTGGTAAAATGGTTGGCATATCTTCTTCTGGATTACTTAGAGCCAAAGCTTTGTTGGGAATTGAAGAAAATTCTGAACTGAAGCATCTTGAAAACTTTGATCAGGAAGAAGAGAATCCGAAGTCAGGTGCCAGTAACCTGCTGTTAAGCGTTGACAAGTCAAATTCCTTGTTCCAGACAGGTTCTGGTAAGACGGTCACAATATCTTCTGTAGGATTAGTTAGAGCCAAAACATTGTTGGGTTTAGAAGAAAATTATGATCCGAAGCATTTGGGAGGCTTTGAGATGAAAGGAGAATATCCAAAGCTAGATGAGCCATGTACCTTGCAGCATTCATCACGGAATGTGAACATGGGTGCTAACACACCATCAACTGGTGATACAACAATGCCTATATCTTCCTTAGATATTAAGTGTAATTTGTCCTCTTGTGAAGTAAACAAGGACATTCCAGATCTTGTGCAGTGTGCGTCTAAACAACCTCCAATTAGATTCCATACAGCTGGTGGAAGATCCATATCAGTTTCTAGTGATGCATTGCAACGTGCAAGGAGCCTGCTTGGAGATCATGAGGTGGGAGCAGATTTAAATGAAGAAAATGAAATTGATAATGTCTTTTCCTTCTCTGGGGACGGAGTACACAAGAGTGTTTCTTCAGAAAAAGAAAATGACTCAATTACTCCCTTTTCACATCAAAGGATAGTGAATGGCCAAAGCTTGTCAAAGAATTTCACTTCTCCGTTATGTATAGATTCATGTAAAAAACAGTACTCTTTTAGATTAGGAAATGTAGTTCCAGGAAGTAACCTGATCGAGAAGTTCAATGCAGAGGCAAATGAAAGTGGAAATAAGGCACACAACGGATATCCTCTCCATGGAAATACTTTGAACAAGAAACTACATGCAGGAAAGCCGAGTCTTCTTGAAAATTCTGTTGGTTCAAAAAATAATCTGCAAGAGAGGTCATCAAGAGGGCCACTGGTTGATATCTCAAATAATATCCATGAAAACTACACAGAAATCAAATTGAGGTCTGCTGAAAAGAGAAGGTTGGGAAGAACTGTATCTCCTTTCAAGAGGCCCCGAATTTCTAAATTTGTCACACCACTTGGGAAAAATAAATCAGCAATACTTCATGGTAAATCATCATATTTTTCTTTTGAAAGCCTTCATTTTCATTCTTCTTGAACTGTATTTTGAGTAAACCTGAGCACGAATTTTGATCTAGGACCATCACCTTTGGCAACAAAACAATCCTCTCAACAGAGAAGGTCTTTACTACAATTCCCTAGCCAAGTAGCCCGACTGTACATGAAGGACTATATTGGAGATGCCCCTTCTCGGCAAAGCAAGGTATTATGGGCAGAGCACTGTCATTTCCCCCCTCTCTATTTCTTAATTCTGTTCCTTTGAGCTGTTATAACTCAAGGTGGTAATCTATGTATTCAGTTGGAGAACTTGCCAGAAAAAATAAGGAGGATGGATCCTCATAGTGCTGAAAAGTACACATTTCATGACGGATATAGTTCAGATGGCATTGGAGCAGAAGCTTTCTACCACAAGCTGGCTGAGTCTGGAGCTTGTATGCAATATATTTCTAGAGAGTAACTTTCTGACCTAATTCTGTTCAAATGATAACCCGAATTCGTTACATTTCTTCAGTGAAATATAGACATGTAAATAATCCTTAAGGTCATTCAGCTGTGTTATATATATGTATAGAGTAACTGGGCCACGTAATGGATTTTAAATTTGCAGTTCAGAATTTTCTTTTGCTATTAATTTTGCTTCCCTAAACCATAAGCAGTTTGGAGCTACATGCACAATACTACCTCGGATCCATAATATTACAGACATTTGGGGGTTTCACAACGATTAAGGAAATGATCGGAGAGTCGTTAATATGAATAAAAAGTCTATACTAGCCTCCATTAATGAATTCGGTGTTGAAAATAGTAGTTGGTTGAACAATTGGTAAAGGGATAAGACTGGGAAAAGTACCGTAAATACTTATTGATTTCTACAATGTAGGAAATATTTTGTAACAAAGAAATTTTGAAAATATAACTATTATTATGGAGAGGAGGTAGTATAGCTCTATCTCAATATTATCTTAGTTGGTGGTTATCCTGTATTGTCTGACAATATAAATATGGTGATTGTGGGCATTATGTGTTTTGTCTCCATGCTCCATGTGTAGATTTGAGTCCCTCAGTTGTGTTCCAACAGGTGGGTTGCAAATCATTACAAGTGGATTGTTTGGAAACTTGCATCTTATGAAAGATGTTACCCTGTCAAATTTTCTGGAAAACTGTTGACTATCTCAAAAGTACTTGAAGAGTTGAAGTACAGGTATAAAAAACTTTCTTTTCAGGTTATGCGTTGACCTTCCTGGTTCATAGGATATATTAAGAATTGGTAGTACACCCTTTTGGTTCAGGTACGAGAGGGAAGTCAATCACGGTCATCGTTCTGCTATTAAGAGAATTCTCGAAGGTGATTCACCACCTTCTACTATGATGGTGCTGTGCATTTCATCTGTATGTTCAAATTGGGACTCAGAGGCCAGCCATCAACCGGTTGTGTCAAGTGGTGCTGAAAATGGAGCAGCAGCAACAATACAATTAACGGATGGATGGTAAGGAGTCTTTCAGTTCATATTAGTTTATTATCAGTTAGAAGTCCCCTTTAGCAAGAAAATTATCTGCTTGTTAGGTACTCTGTTTATGCTCTTCTGGATGTACTTTTATCCAAGATGCTGGCTTCTGGGAAATTGTTTGTTGGGCAAAAACTCAGGGTATTTTATTTTCCTTTGGTTACAGTTTCTCCTTTTCTTTTGGTATAGATTTTCAGTAATTTCCTGTTGCTTATGGTTTTTTATTTGTTTAATGTTTTTGGTCATCTGAAGATCTGGGGAGCTGGATTATGTGGGTTAGTTGGTCCTGTTTCTCCTCTTGAGGTATAAGTTGCTTAAGTTGTCAATTGATATGGATTTTTTTATCCCTCATTTCATGAGCAATGTTTCTGATATATCTTGATTTCAGGTATCAAGGTCAACTAACTTATTATTACATATAAATGGGACATATAGAGCTCACTGGGCTGATCGTTTAGGATTTTGTAAGGGTTTTCCATATCCTGATGCACTAATGTTTCTTCTAGTCTGTGTTTCCTCCCTAACCTGTACATGTGCTGTCTTTAATTCTGGATTTTTAGGCAAGGATGGTGATTTTCCACTGGCATTTAGGTCCATAAAGAGTGGCGGGGGAGTTGTTCCAAGTACAATTGTTGGAATCTTGAGAATATACCCTGTTCTATATCGGGAAAGGTAAGTTTATAGTAATATAATTGTACTTCACTCTCTTCGTATGTCTTGGTTATAGTTTCAATGGCATCTCACCAGGTTACATGATGGGGGATTCATTGTGAGATCCGAAAGGATGGAATCAAAGGCGTTGGAATTGTACAACCAAAGGTAATCCGCGCATTCCTGGCTTTTTTTCTTCTTTCTGCAGCTCTTTGATTGTCTTGATTGAGTTCACCTGACTACACCGTTATTAATTTGACTATATTGTTACCAGCTTGATTTACATTACTACTAGGTATACTTCTGTTTGAAGTTACGTACTATTTCACATTGCTGCCTGCTTGTAATAGTTGATTTGTTGGCCTTCATTACTCTTCAATTTTACTTTCAGTGTAGTCAACAGATGGAAACACTTCGTAATCTACTACTTAACCAAAATGTACTTTGACTGTTTCTGGAATCAGCTTATAAGCAAAATCATACTGAATTTTTGTTTAGGCAAGGACTTGTATGAACACTTGGGTTTATGTGTCCTTCTAGGCGCTCTGTTGTCATAGAGGGGATAATGTCTGATTTCCAAAAGGGGAACAAGGATCTCTATCCTGGAGATGACAATGACAGTGAAGAAGGGGCTAAGATCTTGAAGATACTTGAGGCAGCTGCTGAACCAGAGATGTTAATGGCTGAGATGACACCAGAACAACTAACTTCATTTAGTTCTTACCAAGCTAAGTTAGAGGTATGTTTGAATTTGGCTTTGTTTAATTCTAGAATTTGGTTGTATATAATTAATGTCCATTTTTTGGTTAGACGACGAGACAGATAACAATGCAAAAATTTCTCGAGAAAGCTTTGGAAGCCGCTGGCTTAAGTGGAAGGGAAGTCACTCTACTCAGGAGGGTTAGAGTTGTTGGGTTGACTAGTAAAACATTTCCAAAGAGTATGCCGCAGACAGGATTAATCACAATTTGGAACCCAACAGATAAGCAGGTAAATATAAGAGAACCTTCTATTCTTTAAATCAATCAAAGTTACATCCAAGAAGCAACTAAATTCTTTAAACCTAATTATTATTGACATTTACAATCTTGGTTGATTTGATTATTGGTTTCATAGCAATTAGAGCTGTCCGAGGGACAAGCTTATGTGGTTCCATGGCTTTTGCCGCTGGGCTCTGATTCAACTACCATTTACTTGCAAACAAGAGGATCAAATACAAAATGGGTTCCTTTATCTCCTCTTGCAACTGAACATTTTGAGTAAGTCCCTATTTCTTTCTTCTGTATTTTCAACATTAATATACAACTCGTGATAATCTACTGCAGGCCCTTTTTCAGTCCTCGCAAGTCAATTTTTTTGTCAAATTTAGATGAAGTTCCTCTCTCCAGGTGACCTTCGTACTCAACTTTTTGGAACTTGCTGCTTCTTTCCAAATTGCCTTCTAAGTTTCCATCTTTGGTTGAATGGATTTTGTCAGTGAATTTGATGTTGCTGCATTTGTCGTCTATGTGGGAGACGCTTATACATCAGCCCATCAAAAGAAACAGTGGGTGTTTGTGGCAGACGGATCCTCATGTCAGTCACATTCAGGGTTACCATTACTTGCAATTAGCTTCCATTCTCCAGTTACTGAAAATGATCCAATTTCCCCAGTAAATCATACTCTAGCAGGATCCATGGTGAGTGGCTGGTGGTGTAGTCCTGTAGTATACATCTTAAAGGCATGCATGCCTCTTTCTGATAGTTTCAACATGATGCCGTACAGTTGTTATATTTAGTTTATCCATTTTAAGCAAAAGGAATGACCAACTACCCGCAGACATAAAAAAGTAAAAATCATGAAACTTGAAAAGTGATCAACTGCCAAACAAGTATGATTAGTAACATTTAATTGATTTGGAATTCCTATAATTGAAAAGTTCCGTTCTAATATTTTTGGAGGCAGTGTAGAAAATAATGCTGCGTCTGCATGATTGGAATCATTAGATGGGATTTGATGAATAGCTTCCCGTAGGGCATTGTTGGCCATGGTGTTCTATTATGAAAATTTGTCATCTTTTCATATTTGATGTCACCTTGATGCTACTAAGAGTCCTAGTAACCGTCGAGAATTTGTTATCTTAGCAAGGGGATTAAACATCTATACCAGCATATAAAATGCTAGAAAACTCTACTAAGCATTTTGTGATCGTTATTAATCTATGGATGCTCAAATTCTGCTCCCTTATTCTGATTTATTGAAGTGTCCCTCATGATCATATACTTTGCAGGTCGGCTTCTATAATCTCATAAAGAGGGATAGAGATCAAGTGAACAACCTCTGGGTTGCCGAAGCAACAGAAAACTCGACGTATTCTTTGAGTTTTGATCACCTGCAGTGTTCTCATTTAAAAGATGCAGCTGATTCTGCCCAAAAGTGGGCAAACATCTCTAGCTCGGTGAGTGTATTTTCAATTTTTCATCTGCCGTACAAATTTGTGATTCTGTAGTTTAAGATTTGGATTTTTTTTTTTTTCCTGCAGACTATTGAGAACCTCAAGAGAAGAGTTATATCTATAATTAGCAACCCTCGGGCTTGAATGTCTTGAGAGTTTTTGGACCTTTTCGGCATCATTCCCTTGAGATGTATGTATCACTTGGTAACTTATACACATCTAAAATTACTCACAAGCCATGAATTCAATACCTGTGAATGGAAAATCCAACTCTGAGGAGATTAAGTAACCTGCCAAACAATGAGTTGGCATGTGTTGGAATTTTTTGACCACGTGTATTGCAGTCGTTGACATGTGCATAAGTTTTGGAATGTGTATAAAATTAACAAGTGACAATAATGAAACTACTCGTACTCGTGGGGTTTTAATTTCTTGTAAACTTGTGGAATCTAATTTAATTCCTGCTTCAGGCTGGTGGCTTAATTCTAGTTGGCCATTCATGGAGAAGCTGGCATTTCAAAGACTTTGTTTTGGTTACAGATCTTTTTTGCATGGAAAGTCCCAGTGTTTAGTGTAATTATCTCCTTTTAAGTTTAGAAATATGACTGTATTGATACAAAAAGGGCATGTATATTATTCAAGCCATGTGCATGTATATAAACTAGTGTAATTTGATTATCGAAACAGTTATTTTTTGAGAAAAATGCTTTTGCTGATTCAAAATTTTGACAAGTGAGTTCCGCAAGATTCAGGGGCGGATGAAGCTTCTTTATTTTTAGAAGTAGACATTCATTTTTATTTATTTTTTTTCGATTTTGAAGTAGAAATAAGGATGCTTAATTTTAGAAATAGATAGATTCTTTTATTTTATGAATTGGTTATTGAATTGAATATGTAATTTTCTCTTTTAGAAACCATGTTCTAATAAGTTTATACTGCTAAAAAAATGGATAGTCTTAATCACGATTTTTAGTTTGATTGCATATATTTTTAACAAACAATTTACCGTCGATACTAGCTTCATATCAAGAGCGCGAGTGGCTAGCTTCTCAAACGTCTTTGGCAGAATGTCTTTGAGGATGTATTGCAATGCTCAATGCATACCTTGGATGCATATCTCAATGGCGGATGCTTCACTTACGCGATCTCTACAATTGAGGTTTAGGTTCTCCGTCTATCACTGGTCTATCCTTCCATTGGCAAGAATTAATCAACTCCATCATGCTAACAACTTGGTGAGTGCTCTAATTAATCTCATGTGTTGATGGAATCCGGTTCAAGATCCGTGTATCATTCGAATGCATTTCCTTTAAGAGATCTCACGAGTTGTCACCAGAAGAACTCCATAACTTCCAGCATTATTACATGTTTCGACGAAGTGAGCCTTAGGGTTCCCCTTTCCCTCGAATTACTGGCATTTTGGCGGTTGGTAATCGGCAGGGTCATCTCAAATATTTTGGAGGCCCTATGCGAAATTTTAAAATAAGTATAACTTAAAAAAGAGAATTTCATCTAAAAATAGTTAAAAATATGTCCTTATACAAATGAATATATTTATAAGAAAAGAATTTGGGACCTAACCATAACGTGTGGCATGGTGGTAGCTCAACTCGTCCTTAACCACGAAGTCAAGAGTGTTCCATGCCCGGTCATTTACCTCTTCGGAGAGCTCTTGTGGCAAGGAGTATTAGTTAATGATGTAGCCATTTACCTATTTGGAGAGCTCTTGTGGTAAGGGGATTAGTCAATGACTACTGGACACACTGATCACGACTAAAAAAAAAATCGAGGACCCAAAAAACTGGAGGCCCTGTGCAGCCGCTCACTTTGGACGTGGCCTTAGCTGCCCCTGGTAATCGGCATGCATCTTCATATTATTGATTATTTGAGTGTAAGGCTTGGCATAAGTATGAGCAAATTTGCTACCTTCATCAAGCTTTTTCTTTCATGGTCCCCGATGAGATCTTTCACTTGATCAACATGGATAAAGTCATCGTCAGATACTTGAATATTTTGAGCTTTCTTTGTCAACTCAGCTTCTTGTTAGAACTCTGGTCTCTTTTAGGGAACTTGGCTCGTCTCACCGTTTTTCTCTTGATGGGTCCTTATGTGAATGATGGAGTTCTTTTTTGTCTTGAGAGCTTCTTGTAAAACCTTCAACTAATAAGCCAGGCTTTCGTCAATGTGTTAGGTCCATGGTCATCCGCACGAGTCCTTTGCCACCGGGATAGAAGATCCTATTTGGAAGAGGGGAAAAGAGAGAAGATGATCTTTCTCTAGTAGCATGTAAGAATCTTACTATGTGCAGGGCTTTGAGATTATGATCGACTGACACTTATCTGAGGCAATAACTCGACTCTAGCCATGAGTCATACCTAGTCTCTTTAAGAAGCCGGTAAAAAAATGAAGGCCACGTAATGGTGATACTCAAGGACGACCTCCACAAAGCTGGTGCAAATGGCAGACACAATGTGACACCCCAACCCTCGCGGGTTGGGTATGCCGCGTGCCTCTCGGCACTAAGTTCTATTTTTTACAATATAAATTACACGTGGATAAAATTTTTCTAAACTATTCTATGGCTTCTAAGTTGACTTCGGCAGATTTCTAATCCCAAGCTTTCGCTGCGCGCTCTGATACCAAAATCTTCTAATATGGGTTTGTATCTAGCGTTGACTCAATTCTTTGTCATGGTTCAACTCTACACCTCAGAATGTTCTTGTTCTATCCACTCAATCCTGCAAGAACTAAAACAGAAAACAAAGAACAGAGAAAGGGTGAGCTATAAATAGCTCAGTGAGTCCCTAGTGAAGTGTGTGCTAGTGATTTTGAAATTCATTTTATTTCGCAAACATTTGATTGTGTAAATAACATGTAATTCAGGGACTTTTAATGCAATTATTTTTCTTTTCTTGGTGATCTAGTATAAAGAGATAAACATCACTTTTATTTTATTTTCTTTTATTCCTTAATTTTAAAATTACTATTATACCCTTGTCTTTTGTAGATTTTACCATTTTATTGTTTCGACCATTTTACCCTTGCCAATTAATTAAAAATACAACTTTAACCCTATCAAGATAATATAATACTAACCTTTAAATTGGTACTTGAAATTACGCGTCGTCACATTCTCACCTCCTTAAAAAATTTTCTTCCTCGAAATTTACTTATTATACCAGGAGATATCCGATTCCTCTCAAAAAAAAAATTTTGCTCTTACACTTTACGCATAATGAGGAAATCTTTCATTTATTTTTCAAATATAATACATTATTTGATTCTCTACCAAACCTGTACATTATTTATTTTCAACACTCATTTCCCCAAAAGATTCCCTAATCACGGCTTACGTAAGGTGTGTGGTTCATTCATCTTAACTAACTTCCACATTTCTTTTTCCTTAGTTCCAGTTTGTCGAGACAGATCACTATCATGATTTTTTTTTTTAATTCTTGACAAAGAATATCATGTCCTTGTTGTAACTTAACGAAGTTATGCTCTAGCAGGGCATACTTTTCCTACAGTATGTTTAGTTTTATAGCCGTCGAGACACAGTACATGCATCTCGGAGGTGAAGATTGAGGTGTAGGGGTCCTATTGAGATCAATAGAATTGTTTTGTCCAATGGACGTGGTCAACCCTACATGAGATATCCTTTGAAGCGGTACTGGGGCTTGAACGTCATTGGATGGTACCAGATACGATTGGGATTCTCTGTAAACAATTTTCCATGACTAGTCTTGTGCGGGAGAAGACATCCTACAAAAGCCAACTTAGGTCAAGAAAATCTCTAGGTGATTTATTTAAGTAAAAATATTAAATTCCTTAAGGAATCCTTAATAATTTCTTAAGGGTAACTCTATATAGTCTTGGTCTCAGGTTGTCGATTAGGAAAAATCTCAAGGGATTTTCTAGGCTTTAAGGAATTTCTACAGGAACCTCAAGATAATTTCCTAAACTTAGGTTCTTTCTCATAGGAACCTTAAAGTATTGTCGAAACCTGGTGTGTTTCTTAAGGGAAACCTTAAGGTATTGTCGTAACCTAGGCCCTGACACCAATTGTGACCATAAATATATCAAAGTCGTTCATGCCAGCTTCAAGCTTAGTGGGCACACTATGACCTTAAATATATCAAAGACGTTCACGCCAGCTTCAAACTTAGTGGACACACTACCCACTCTAGAATCTTATCCTCTGATACCAACTGTGACACCCCCACCCTCTCGGGTCGGGTATGCCGCGCACCTCTCGGCACTGGGTTCTATCTTTTACAATATAAATTACATGTGGATAAAAATTTTCTAAACTATTCTATGGCTTCTAAGTTGACTTCGGTCTTTGATCGAATCCCGATGTCTGATTTCTAATCCCGAGCTTTACTGCGCACTCGATACCAAAATCTTCTAATCTGGGTTTGTATCTAGCGTTGACTCAATTCTTTGTCTTGGTTCAACTCTACACCTCAGAATGTTCCTGTTCTATCCACTCAATCCTGCAAGAACTAAAACAGAAAACAGAGAAAGGGTGAGCTATAAATAGCCCAGTGAGTCCCCAATGAAGTGTGTGCTAGTGATTTTAAAATTCAGGGACTTTTAATGCAATTATTTTTCTTTTCTTGGTGAACAAGTATAAAGAGATAAACATCACTTTTATTTTATTTTCTTTTGTTCCTTAATTTTAAAATTACTATTATACCCTTGTATTTTGTAGAATTTACCATTTTATTGTTTCCACCATTTTACCCTTGCTATTTAATTAAAAAGACAATTTTAACCCTATCAAGATAATATAATACTAACCTTTAAATTGGTACTTGAAATTACGCGTTGTCACACACAAAGATCCATAACAAAAGAAAAGCGACATGTTCATGGTCAGACACTTCCTTTTCCATATGGTCAGCCACCATGAAGGTCGGGTAAGTCGGCCAAGTACCACATAGATTAAAATTGGTTGAGCAGATGCAGGTAGGGCATGAAACTCCCGATCCCCAATAGGAATTCCGAGCATAACAGTCACATCCAAAAAGGTGAAAGATCATTTCAAAAGGGAAGATAAATCTGTTTATAGTGGGAGCCCAAAATGGGGTAACTAGTAGGAGTAAGATGAATCAAATAATAAATCCCCCAACTCTTCCAGTATTTTCCAAACTAGGAAATTAAGTTCGCGCGTTGCGTGGGTTATAATTTAGTTTGATTTGTAATAATAGTTTTTTTTTTTTTTGACAATATGTGTTTTATGGGGAAAACCATTTTATCTAAAATAATTTTCATTAGATTTAATATTTAGAAAGTGTCGTCTAGTATGTATTAAAAATTTGTTTTTTGGGCTCGTATTTTTAATCTGAAATTTAATAAAATATAAAGAATAACAATATATAATTGTATGTATAAAAGTTCAATGTAAAATTGAATAATTATCCTATCGAAGCAACAAAAAAACTAAAAAAAAATAGATTTTATACCTGGCCAAAAGAACAATTTGGAAAAGAGGACCACAACCCTACGTTCTATCTCCTGCTTCTTCTTATCTGGTTCAACCGCAGCCCCTGATGTTGCTTCTCCTTTTGTACCTTCATGTCATATTCTCCAAGTCGCACATAGGCGTCTTCCTTCTTTTTCTTCACCTACCATCTACTTCTTTTTCCTTACCGCCGTGAAGCCGCCACCAGCCATAGATTTCCCTCCCTCCAACAAAATTTCTCTCATTTTGTTTTTTTTTACTTTTTGGTTATTGGAAACCTGCGATAAACAAAATCAAATGGAATCAAAGTTTAGAAATATGAGTAAAACTCCAAATTGAAGAGAAGAAAACATAGAATCAAATTTCTTGTGTTGCACACTTTTTTAGATTTCATCACCTTTAGTGTGTTGTTCATCAGATTTTTGAGGTATGCATTATGTTTCACTACACCCCTATCCACTGTCCCCATATAGTCACTGCCTCCCCTTTTTTACTCCATTCACCAATATAGACACAAATATAAAATTAAATGGCCACAAAGATTATTCAGAGAAAAAAGATTTCAAAGAACCTTCACTTATTAGTCCCAAGAAATCAATTATCTCTCTGTTTCTGAATCTTAAATTCACGTTGAAGATCAGCATACCAACATCTGCACAAAGAGGAAACAAATCAGTAAGTATAATAACGGAAACTAAAAATTAAAACACACGAAGAGATCAAAATCTCCATAAATTGTATTCAAAATATCTCTCTATAGAGGAATATTGTGGGACTGTTTGCAAAACTAAATGGAAAGGGTTGTGGATTGATCCTTATAATGGATAGAGAGTAAATGCTATGAGATGCGAATGCCACCTCTTTCGGACTCTTCGTTGTCTAATATGTTTAAGAGGTCATAATTCACCAAATCAATATCTATCTCTTGTGCTCCTATTGAAATTCTATTGTGCTCCTCCTATATCTATCTCTTTTATCAATAATTTTTTAAATGATTGTAGATTTGGTTCATATATCATTTTAGAATTTTTTTTAACTAATGTCTATAGCTTTATATATATAACCAATTATATCAGGAGTCATTAAAATTATGAAGTTATTAGCTGTTATTAATTCTTTGATCGATACATATTCCATTTGTATCTTATCATCTTTAAGTAGTAAATTCATGTATGATGACAATTAATTAATAGACATTTTGATGGCTTTATGACTTCCATAGCTGAATTTTCTCCTTTATATTTAAGTTTCATAGCTATATTTTTTGTTGTAAGCCTTTTAAAATTCCTATATACATGTTATTTTCTTAGAATATGAAATCAAATTTATGATGGAAGACTTTTAGAATTCCTAACAATTGAAAACTATTGAACTTCTTGATTTAAAAAAACAATTAAACTTTTTTATTTAAAAAAACTCATTCAAGTTTTTCATTTAAAAAGAAACAACAACAAAATAAATATAATTACTATAATAAAAGTTACAAAGCTCTTCTACTTCATTCATTAATATAACTAATGAACTTTTTTTTTTTGCTGAATAAATTTAGTTTCCATTAATCACAAATAGCCGAAGCCATTACAATCAAAGGAAAATATGAAAATACAGAAAGTAAAAGTTATACAATGATTTAAAAAATCACGATAAAAGACAAAAGACACACCCAAAAAAACTTGGATGGTTATGAAAAACAACTAGAAAAACTAGCCAACTAAACAAATACATAATCTTCTCCTTCAAAGCATCTTCATCGCAATCCTTGATCCACAGGGATAAGAGAATATCACTTTCAACATCTTCCTTAGGGGTCGACGATTTATAGGACCATGGGCGTATCAACCGTCCTACAAATTGCCTCGGAAAGATGTAAAAAGTTGATAAAGGGCCCAGATCTAGTCCGAGTTGAACAAATCCTCCTAGAAACATAGAAAAAAAGTCTAGATCTATGAAGATCTGAGACTCATCTAACCACTGTGTCTTGAATCTTGAAGAAAAAAACTCTGAAAAAGGTTTCATATGATTCGTAGTACAAAATAGAGTAATATAAACGAAACAAAAGGACAAAGATTTGACCATTGGCCAGAGCTAATGGCCAAATCTGGCCAGCAGCAGGGGGAGAAAAAAAGCAGGAAGAGCAGGGGAAGAGAGAGAAGAGAGAGAAAAAAACTAATGAACTTTATAAATATGTAGTTATAGCCATTATAATAAAAGTTACAAAATTCTTCTACTTTATTCATTAATATAACTAATGAACTTCATAAATATGTAGTTATAGACATTAGCTACAGAAATCTTCTCAAGTTTTTCTCCATAACAACTTAAAATTAGAGTTGAAGATTATAGCTCATGGAGAAGTAATTTTAAAGAGTAAATTATTGATAAAGTTGCCACATGGAAGTTTCTAATTGGTCCACATTCCACAAAACACATGTCACATCATGAAGTTTCTACCTCAACTTTGCCTAGATTATTTAAAAAGAAACAACAACAAAATAAATATAATTATTATAATAAAAGTTATAAAACTCTTGTACTTCATTCATTAATATAACTAATGAACTTTATAAATATGTAGTTATAAACATCATAATAAAAGTTACAAAACTCTTCTACTTCCTTCATTAATATAATTAATGAACTTTATAAATATGTGGTTATAGCCATTAGCTATAGAAAGCTTATCAAGTTTTTTTTATCTCCATAACAACTTAAAATTAGAGTTGAAGATTATAGCTCATGGAGAAATAATTTTAAAGAGTAAATTAATGATAAAGTTGCCACATGAAAGTTTCTAATTGATCCACATTCCACAAAATGCCACATGTCACATCATTAGTTTCTACCTCAACTTTGCCTAGCTTTATATATTATAGATTTGTTAGACACCATACCATCTCTAGTCTAGCCAGACATCATAACTAAGGACGAAGCCAGTAATTGTCTGTTGGGGGCGAAAAACTGCAACAGTATGTCGAACTACATATAAAAACTGCAAAAAAAGGGCGAACTTGATCAAATATTTAGAACTACATATAAATTTACTATATTTAGTAGTATTTTTAAAAATCTCGGGGGCGGCTGCCACTCCCGCCCCTCTTTGAATCGTCCCTGATCATAACCCTCAAAATATCTATGCCAATACCGCAACTTGGGTGACCAACTCTCATTATCCCAAGGGGGTTGATTTATAACCAAATAAAAAGTATGAGGCTTAACTAGATCAATCAGTTCATGGACATCTCGACCTTGCAAAAACCACTGGAGTCCAAGATTATGACTTGGTAATGTTTTGGATTTGTGATGTTTTTTGGACTCATTTTAAAGATGAAAATATTGCAAGAAGAATACCATAAGGGTTTTAAAAAAAAATTGAGTTTTTATGAAGAGTCCCACTTACACAAAAAGTCATTTTCCCCAAAAGACGGGATGTTCTGATTTTTTGTTCTGATCTTCTGAACCTTCATAACCAAAAAGGGGGGCAAGAGTTGACACACGAAAAATCTAGGTTGGCCGAGACCAACATGAAGCAAACAAATCGGGGCGAGTCAGCCACGATCCAAACATGTGTCAATAGGAAGATTAGATGGTCGAACTATACAATTGTCCAGGAAGAGGAATCAGGAAACGAGGAACAGGGAAACGGGAATCGAGAACCCGTCTAGTCAAAATAATCATTAGCCGAGGTAGCCAAATAGAGGTCCTCGTATAACCGAAAATCGGTTGAGCAGTTTGTTTGACCAATCTTAGACCTCACACCCTTTTTTAATTGCCACAATTTTTGCATGTAAGGTGGGAACCGGCCAGGCAAGTTTTCAAGTCCAAGTAACAACCGAACAACCCTATAAAATGGGGGAAGACATGCAACCACCGGTTGACCATGACATAAGGAGTTAGTCCACGTTCTCCATCACGACCATGACAATAAACTTGCCCACTTTACAGGAATTATGGACGTGAGGAGCAATCTTGAGGCGAGAAAGCAAGTGGAGGCACGACTATAAATAGAAGGCAAAGAAGAAGATTATGGACAACACAATCGACTCTCAAATATCCAATTATCCTTTTTACTATCTTTTTAAGATTTCCTTATCGCTTTCCATAATTACATTCATGTAATCCTTTTTAGCCTTAGATTTTCTTGGATTACCCAAACTTTCTGCATGAGGATTCTCATCTAATAACACATACTTAGGTAGAATCCACCACACAAACTTAGCTTTTTGAGTGAGAATTCACTCTTGCCCAGCTTTCTACGTGAGATTTGTGTCCAATAATGCATACCAAACCAAGTCACCATTTTCCAAGTATAAACTATCTTGAGAGAAGAAATTCCAAGTAAGAATACAAAGACGTCCGACTATGTTGTCTAGCTCGACACCCTGCCAGAATCTTTTTTTGAAATAATTGGGTTGCATATTTTCATCTTTCAAGGTTAGAGTAACGAGGTATGAGATTGTAGAGGTGATTGTTGTTGATTTAGGTGAATTTCAAAGTATACTTGCAGGGGCGCTTGAGTATTTGAGGGCGCGTGGCCATTGTTGTTTTTGTGGTGATAAGAAATATATGAATTCCGACCTTATCAACAACGACAACAACATTGCAGAAGGATGACAACAAAAAAAGCAAAGATGAAAACGATTAATCCTTTAAAAATAAAGAGTGGCGATAATGACACTACACCTTTTGTTAACTACACTTCTCCTAAGTCATTTTTTTTGAGTTGACACTTCTGTTTATACTTTTTATAATTAATTATCTACATATTTTCTATACAAAATTTACCCCACCTCCATAAAAACCTTAATTAAATAAGATATAATAATCTAGGGTAATATGCACTTAATGACCCTTATTTATTTTCAGATGAGGCAAAACGTTTTATTTGGCGGAAAATAGCCATCAACCTATTACGGGCAGCGGAAGTGGGCCTCCGGCGAGTATTCCGGCCAAAATTCAAAAAAATCCCCGCACATTCTGTCCACGTGAAGGGCATTTTTGTCCCAAAAAAACACCATTGTCTTCTCCAATGGACCACCTCCGCCACCCTTTCTCTTTCTACACCACCATCACCACCACTCCACCCCCATTCCTCTCTCTACACCACTCCACCCATGCCATCCCATTCTCTTCATTTCATCACCAACACCACCACTTAGTAAAAACTTCAAGATAGTAAAATCCATTTCACCGCACATCAAAAGCAGCAAATACAATCAAAATTAATGTCATTTTTTCACAAAAATATCAACAACAATCACCCATTTTCATTTCCAATTAAAATTTCATGAAACCCATTTCAAATTTAATTATTTAGATAGAACCATGGCTCAAAATCTTCAAATAACTTGACAACATTTTTAATACCCAACAAAATGCATAAAAGGTCACCATCTTCATATGAACAACATCAAGAACACCAAGAACACTAAAAAATTAACCACCACTCCACCCATCCCCTCCCCACCAGCCACACCACCCCATTTCCCTTCCCTCACATACATCCCCTCCCCTTCTCTCAAGCAACCGAAATTGTGCTACCAAAATTGTGCTATCACTCTTATTTTTTTTTAGCCATCAAGGGATTCACTAGATTCCTAAAAATAAGCAAATGCCTAATGAGTCTTGGAATCCCAATCGGAACAGGAGCATTGAAATTGGCAATCTTATGGCTTGAAATTGATGAATTTTAGGGCTTGAAATGGGTGACAAATTAGAGATGGAGAAGAAGGTGTAACGGGTCGGGTCGATTTTAGTGGGTCGGGTCGGGTGGTTTAAGTTGAGTATATATTGGTATATTTACATTTTCAGGCAAACAAATAAGAAATATTGGGCATAATACTCGCCGGAGGCCCACTTCCGCTGCCCGTAATAAGTTGATGGCTATTTTCTACCAAATAAATTGTTTTGCCCATATGCTGAAATCTGAAAATAAATAAGGGTCATTTAGTGCATATTACCCAATAATCTACCATTTAATGCAAACTTCCCTTGAAACACATTGCATCCTGTCACCTTATAATACTCTAAAAGCTGAATTTTTATATTCTTTGTTTGTTTTTTCTTTGACATTCTCCATTCTAATTCAAATCAAACAAAAACTAACGTTTTCAGTTTAAGTAACAGAACACTTATCAATTTTTTCTGCCAGTTTAAATAACCAACCATCTTTAAACCATCTAAAGAAAATTTTTATAAAAATTTTCAAAATTTCAATACCATGTAAAGCACAACTATAGAGGAAAGAGTCAGAGTAGGGGACCAAAAAAATGTTATGGCACATTTATCAATTTGGACATAAATTTTGCAATTATCGAACGGAAGAATAAAATTGGCCGCTTGTAAAATAGTTGGAGACGAAAAAATTATGCAAACGGCTAACCTATTTAAATTAATTACCAAAATGGATTTATTAAACCCACCACCCTATCATCTAACAATATAAAACGGAGGGAGTGATACCTAAACTTTGAAAAGGGAATTCAAAAAAAGAGCAATGGGAAGTACAGAGGACATCTTACAGGAGCTTTTGAACGTTGAGGTTGAGTTACTAGATGTTCAAGGTATCTTTCTAATTATATTTCTTCCTGATTTTTTTCGAGTTTTCCTGCTAATTCAGTTAATTTGTTTATTAGTAATTTTATTTTTCTGGGTTTTCTTTCGTTTTTTTGAATAAATTTTAAATTTGGTTAATTACCTTATATATAGTTCTTGAATGTTGGAGATGGAATTTGATAATTGGGAATTTCAGAGATGAAATCAAATGAAAGAATCCCAGTTTTTAGCGCTGGAGGCATTTTATAGAACACAAATTATTTCCTTTTTTTGGAGTCAATTTAATGCGGGGAGAGGGGTAGGACCTTTGATTCATATCGAAGTTATGGATTTTAGAGGAAAACCTAGTTTAGGGACTAATTTAGCAAACCCTAGGTTCTTAAAAAGAACACAAAGGCATAGGCTATTTCATGTTAATGTAAAAGATATAAAACCGATTTACCAATGCTGGAATAACATAGTTATATTACTAATACTACTATCCTCAACTATTAAATTAAGATCTTGCTGCTAAAGAAAGTAGCTAATATGGAAACTAAATTATGCTAAGATTCTAAATTACAGAAACCTAATAACAAATTTGGAAAATGACCATAACCCACGAAATTTCAATTGTATTCAGCTAAAATATTTGATTAACTAAGGAAAACTTTTATTTTGATGTTTCCCTCATTGTTCTTGTCAACTTGGATTTCTTACTTTTGTCTTATGTTTACACATTCAAATACTTCAATGGCCAAGAGATTAGAAAAATAGGGGTTGAGAAGTAAATACGACTTCTTTAGAGTGGCCAAGAGAGAATTCTGTTGTATTTTTATTGCAATAGCCAAGTTAGTGGACGCGGAGTCCAATAAATGCAGAAAAAAGTATATATGTGCACTAAAGTATACCATGTTTGCGGGTTAATGACCGACACACTTTATGTATAGTTTCATACGTTGATCATTATGCACATCTACGTTTGTTAAAAGAATAAATAAAAGCAGAAGACTGTGTTTTGCGAGGGGTGAATAAAGATATAAGTTAATTCTTGGTAACTCTATCATGATATCTTGAATAGAGAAGCTAAATACTAGATGCTGGCATGCTGCAGTTGCGTCAATCTATGATATGCTATCTTATATCGCGTCTCTCCTTGTCCAGACCAAATAAAGACATTGCTAGACCAGCAGGAGAAGTTGTATGAGAAGCAGTCTCAGCTTAAAGCGTTGTTGGAAAATTGTGAATCATCAAGAAGTCCTGGTAATGACGCCCCTCCGAACTCCATAGAGAACTGGTCAGGAACATTTCAATGGGATTCTCAAGCTGACGATATTAGGCTGAATGTGTTTGGCATTTCTACATATCGTGCAAATCAACGAGAGGTTGGCGTTTTTTTTTTCTTTTCATTTTCTGTGTCATTACATCATAGTTAATTTAAAAAAAAAACATGTCACTATAAAGATTCTTCCCTGTTGGGATTGAATAAGTTTTTAATTTCATTGTAATAAAAATAAAATTATATCTCTGTTTCGTAACTCATTATCCTTGATATAGCATATCTATATTCCTTTTTAAGCTATTTGATGAAATGGAATTATACTTTTCCTTTTCGGTTGGATCCTTGTTTTCCTGAGTTAAAAAGATTAATCTGTCTTTGTACTTGACAAATCTGAAAATAGTAAAATGAAAAACATGGTAAAACTAAACCATAGGAGAACAGGAAATACCGAAGCTTTAGTTCCTGGGTATTTTGTGTATGGGAGGAATGGAGTGGAAATAAAGTACTTACTTTTCCAGGAGATCAGTTACGTATCTATTATATACGCAAAGGGACTGACATAACCTGCAGGAAAATCATAAGTAGTCACGTGTTCTATTTGTGGTTGGTAGAGTTGAGATACTAGTTCCTCCGAGTTGGATATATATTTCTGAATGGATTTGCCTCTATTTGAGGATTCCTAGTGCACTAATTCTGGGATCAGTCTCTCTTACTGATTATGCCTTTGTTGGGTTTCTTTTTTTTTTCTTCCTAGCTTATCTATTTCTAAGTTTGCATCATTAAAATAGAGCAAGCATGGGCCCCCAACATCTTGTTTGTGAAGGGACACCAAATGGTTCGATGCTAAGGAAAAGATGAGAAGTATATGACATTCTAAACCATATTCTCGGACACGACTTGTTTATAAAAAATTCTCTCTATTCTTCTCCCTGAACATTAAGGACGATAAAAAGCTGTGTTACACTTTACAAATATAGAAACTTCTATCGCGGGATATAGTTTGAGGCTGGATAGATCTATCCCTTTGGATACGTTACAGTAGCAGGGTGCTAGAAACAAGGTGCTGTACTTGTTTTTTTGGAATGTTTATTTCAGGCAGTCATCTCGTGCTATCAGCTCCCAATGTCGGAAAGCAGCTGTATCATTATCTCTCTTACGTGATTACTTCCAGTTCTTCTCTTTCTTCTCAAATTTGAAGACCTCATGACTGCCTTAAAGAAATAAAAAATGGTCCTTGGTTATCTAATTCTCAGTTTATCCAATCATCCAGCGACAAAAGACCAATTATTTTTCTGGTCGAGAGAAGTTAAAGTTTGGAGCCAAAGTAATCATACATTTGCTTTTCTCCTGGGCGCAGCTTATTTTTGTTCTGATGATTTGATCTTATTACCTGAAAATATCGGGGCTTTCAGTTTCAGAAAGCTTATTTGTTAAACTAGCCAAGTTTAGCCTTTTCTTTGGCAATATAGGACACCATTAATTTATATACTTCTTTGTCCAGAATAGAATCTTGAAATGCCGAGTTTCATTGTAAAGTATCTTTCTTCCTCATGGATACTTTTCCACTCATTCAACTGCCGACATTTCAAATTGTCTTATTGCCTTCCCCTTTTATTGAATGCCATCTGAATGAACTTGTTATTGGGGATTTGGCAATTTATTCTTGTTATGCATTCTTGCACGGGATGAATCCTTTGAAGGAAGTACGACTGTTCTGGATGTGACAATCATTTTTAGGGAGATTTATCATCAGAACTCTTACCAAGGTTATTTTGTTCTTTTATCAGCATCAACTTGTCTTCTCCAGTTAATTGAAGGAAATATAACCCAATTTACTCTCCTTCATTTAACTTTCTATTTAGTTGTCCTAAAAATTTCTCTGACTCTTTAACAAGATCAAGGTAATTAGTATTGAGCTTCTTACTGGCAGATCATAAATGCAGTCATGAGTGGAAGAGATGTCCTGGTAATTATGGCTGCTGGTGGTGGCAAGAGTCTCTGTTACCAACTTCCTGCTGTTCTAAAAAATGGAGTTACTCTTGTTGTCAGTCCTTTACTTTCTCTCATTCAAGACCAGGTTGTTACGTTACTTTTCATGAATGAATTTATTGCCATATGCCAAATCGCATAGCTTTTAGCAAATTACGTCATCCCGACTTATAGTAATCTCTGCTTCAGGTAATGGGGTTGGCTGCGTTGGGCATTCCAGCATTTAAGCTGACTTCAATGACCAGCAAGGATGATGAAAAGTTCATTTATAAGGCCCTTGAAAAGGGTGATGGGGAGCTTAAAATACTCTATGTTACCCCAGAGAAGGTTTCAAAGAGCAAACGCTTCATGTCAAAACTTGAGAAGTGTCATAATGCTGGGCGTCTCTCTCTAATTTCTATTGATGTAAGCATATGAATCATCTCTTACAATCATCTCTAATTTCTATTGATGTAAGCAATTGTCTTTCATACATTGCTTTGGCCACCTTGCACATAGACAGTTGGAACTCCTTTGTGGTGAAGATGGGAGGGTTAAGGCCTGAGTCTTTAATTTAAGCATATTGGACTCTACTCTGAGGGTCTGACTCATAATTGACTATCTAAGAGTAAACTGTAGTTCTACAAAGTTGATTGTATATTGAGCTGTACTCAGCTTTTGTTTTTCCAAAGTATTTGAATAGGTGGTTAGTTATGAAAAACAATTGCGGCACTGTTCTCTCTTATTTATCCCTTGAATGTACTGGCCATTTATGCATTGTCGTACTGCTGGTAATAAAAAGAGCAGGAGGAGATACTTTCGTGCTGTGAAACAGGAGGAAAAGGCGCCTGTAGGTATATTCATCTTACAAAGAATGTTGCCTACCTGCTCTCTGGATCTATAAAAATATTCTTAACATTAGGTAAGATTCTAATTGCATATTATCTCCTCCTTGATTTTAGTGATAATTTTGAAGTCAATTATGGGGATTGTTACACAGAATCTTTAAATGATATGAACTAGTCTTTAATACAAAGAAGGGCATGAGAGAAAGTGGCTTCTCATCCTATTCTTGTTGGGTGTTTGACTACAATATTTTGTGGTGAAAACAAGGTCTTATTCAGGAGTAATTGCAGACCTCTTGATGTATGACTTGATGAGATAAAAGTGCTTTTCCTGTAACTCGTGTAACCAGCCTTCTGCTGTGTGATCTGCCTGGAATGGAACAGAAAAATTCTTTCTTCTGGATTTTGATGAGTTTCTTATTCTCGGAACTGTGCCTTTAGCAGCTGAATTCTAGTTGTAGACTCTGATTATCAACTGAGAAAATAACTGTTAAACTCAAGAATTTTACAGTTTAGTGTTGTTTGTCTTACAGGAGGCGCATTGTTGTAGTCAATGGGGCCATGATTTTCGTCCGGACTACAAGAATCTTGGTATTCTAAAGACACAGTTTCCTGATGTTCCTGTGATTGCTTTGACTGTATGTTACATTGTGTTTCACAATGATTGCCTGCTCTTATAATTGAAAGCTTGCAGTATACTTGGAGCTATATTTGTAAATCCTCCCATTGCTTGTGTGCTTCTCAGGCAACAGCGACAAAGAAAGTGCAGGAAGACCTAGTGGAAATGCTACATATTCGGAGATGTGTCAAGTTTTCCAGCACTGTGAACAGGCCTAATCTGTTTTATATGGTATGGCTATTATTGATTTATTTAAAAATAGTAGCTTCTTCTGTATTTCTTACATGGTAAACTGTAAACTCACTTTGTAGGTAAGAGAAAAATCATCAGTTGGGAAAGTAGTTGTTGATGAAATAGCTGAATATATCGAAATGTCTTATCCAAAAAATGAATCTGGGATAGTTTATTGCTTCTCCAGAAAAGAGTGCGAACAGGTTTGTGCTGTATATTTTTATTGGCTGAGTATCATATTTCGTTGTAATTCATTTCAATCTAAGGGAACCATATGCCTTGGATGTATTAGTATTACCTGAATGCATTCAATAATTTAAAGATATACTGATGCTGCTATTTGGATTAACAACTTATAGGCACAGAATCATTTCGTTGCTGTTGAAACAAGTAGGGATTTAGAATATGTTTCCTTTCCTATGGGAAAAATATATAAGAGCCTCTGAATTTTATTTAGCTACAGGATGAGAAGTAGAAAAATGAAAAGAAAAGAAAAGAATGGATGTTTCCTCTTAGCCATTCTATGTGGGGTACTTGCTATCCTGGAACATCCAAACATTTGTGAAGCCTTATTAAATGTAAATCTTTTACTATTCCCTGAAATCATTTTTTCTTGTCCCAAATGACAAAAGCACAGGGATTAAGGAATTCCTGAATTCGGGACAAATCTAATCATAAAATACCACAATACCCTTGTATTGATTTAATAAACCAAATATTTTTAATTTCATTCTCTCTCCTACTAATATGCAGGAGTCAAAATAACATGTAGTGCAATATCCGTTAAGTAAATTTTGTTAGTTAGTTATCCATGCATTGGAATTAAAAGATTCAATTCAAAAAACTGAAGCTAATAAATATGATTTTTTAGTGGATCAATAAATAAAGATAAGGATAAGATTGAAAAATATTTGTGAAGACATTCTTGAAGTTACAAAATGACAACTAAAAATGACTAATAAAAATTCCGTTTTGGGGACAAGAAAAAATGACTAGAGGGAGTATTATTTATACACATCAAGACGGTTTAAACATGCAGTATATTAATTTGTATCTTCAAATTTAATATAAAACGCTTTGGTTTTCTACTTTCTTACCATACTATATGACATCTTCAACTTGTGCTAGTAATGATCTAAGAGTCCTAGTCTTATAGTATTCATTAGGGATTGTTACACAGAATCTTTAAATGATGTGAACTAATCTTTAATACAACGCGAGCTGATAACTCGCGCTTATTAAGAATTCCTCGTTCAAGACCAATAATTGCAATGATCTATCCCCATTATGATGAAATTTCAAAGATTATCCTGGCCTGTCGGCCAAGGCTATAGACTCGTTGAATATATCAGTGTAGTGCGCGTGCGACCCAGAACATCTAAGGGCATCACATACTTGTTATTGCCTCAAACTTCCGCGGGCTAAAAAGTCGTAGTTCCTCTAAGAAGCTAGCTGCGAAGAGATTCCTCCGCATAGCTAGTTAGCAGGTTGAGGTCTCGTTTGTTAACAGAATTAACCAGACAAATCGCTCCACCAACTAAGAAAGGCCATGCACCACCACCCATAGAATCAAGAAAGAACTCTCAGTAGTAGTGTAGTAGAGAGAGAAAGTTAGAGAGATGCTCTCAACCTAGCCTCTTCAAGCTTGGTGCTTTCTCATCTTTGCCTTGATTTTGAGAGTGTTTTTGCTTGATTGTGTGCTACCTAAGTGTTTATCTACTGATTTGGAGTGTTTTCCTTGAAAAATTTCATCAAAGAAGTGATTTTTTCGGAGGTTTTTGAAGGTTTCAAAGCAAATTCTGGGGCTGTCCCAGTTTGGCAGCTTTGCTGCCTAGCATTTCGGATCTTCTGGATGAGGTAGGCTGTTTGGGAAGCTCATCTTACACACTTTTGTTCTCCTTTCAATTCCGAAGAGACCTACCTTGGCGGAATTCAGGTTTGATCTCTCTAAGTTGGGTGATTTTTGAATTTTTTCTGGGGCTGTTCTTGCTGCGAAAACAGTGATTTTTTGCAAAGAAGTGATCTTTTTGGGGTTCTAGGTGGAATTTTAATCTCAAACTTCATAGGAGTAACAATATTGAGTATGTGAACATATATATCTACTTCGTTTGTGGGTTTAATGCTCAGATTTCTTGGGCTTTTTGGTTAGAGGTTGGTGTCTTTATTTATTGTGTTTTTGACTGATTTTATTGAAGTGTTCTTGGTGTTCTTGGTGGTGTTCTTGGTGTTCTTGGTGGTGTTCTTGGTGGTGTTCTTGGTATTGTTCTTGGTGTTGTTCTTGGTGTTCTTGGTGGTATAAGGTTTGTGAGTGGATATGGAGAAGAGTTCAGCAGACAGACGGCAAAACCCGACCAACTCGGTCGACCGACTGACAGCCTCGGTCGACCGTCAAGATACTGAGAGTTTGGGTGTGGTCTCGGTCGACCAGAATGGCGGACTTTCTCGGTCGACCGACATGGCGCTTCCGAGGCGAGCTCAACAATGCTCTACTTAGACAATTGATTGCCAATCAAGTGGTGCCCGGTCCCCTAACCTTAGCCACACCACTGCAGCTCTTTGAAATGTATCCCTAAGTATAGAGAAGACTTGCCATTGGGGGCTGCTCAACACCTAGCCTCCATGGAGAGTTCTAATTGGCCGTCGGCTCAAGGCCAGCCTTCTTCTATTGCGAGCCTGGGCCGTTTCATGGCGCTGCCTCCGCTTGTGGCTACGATGGTGCCGAGGGAGCACTTAGATGATTTCATGGGCCAAGTGGACAAGATAATGATAAGAAATGGGAATGTTTCAGCAAAGACTATTGCTTGCCTACCCGGCCCTGGCCTGACTTATGTCCAGGCTACACAGGCGATTGCCTCGGCGCCTGCACTTGCTCACGCCTCTGCCCAGGCTACACAGGTGCCTGCAACGACCTTTGTCCAGGCTACACAGATGCCTGGCCCTGCCCGTGCTCCACCGAACTTGCCTGGCGATGCCCAGGCTACAGAGGTGCCTCCTCAGACACACAGACATGATGTTGTGCCTCAGACTGCCTCTGCCCCAGGCTGTGCCACTGCTAGCTGCTGCGACTGGTAAGGAGATACCGACTGAAGATGGTCCACTGCCTGCCAAGGCTGGAGTGAAGCAACCCGGGAATGTGCAAAAAGGTACTTGGGCTAACATCCTCTTGGCTAATAGGAGTAGTAAGAATGGTTGATGCAATTTAAAGTATACCATCTCTGAGGGCCCGGTTAAAATTGAGAAACAACATGCTTGCCACATTCCTGAGAGGTTCGGATTTTGCTTGGTAGGCTATTTTGCAGGAAGGTTCCCGGGAAGGATGGCCCTAGAGAGGCTTGTGAAGACATGGAGTGTGCCTTGTCGCTCAATTAACCATGGAAGTGGATGGATTGTGTTCAAATTCAATTCGGAGAGTGATCGAGGGAAAGTGATTGATGGAGGACCGTACCTAGCCTATGGAACGCAACTGATGCTTAAGGTTATGGCCGACGACTTTGACTTCTCAAAAGGGGAATTGTCGGTGATGCCCACTTGGATTACCTTGCCAGGCTTGCCTCCCGTTTGTTGGTCGGAGGAAGCCATTGGCTTAATTGCATCCAATGTGGGAAGGCCCATTATGACCGATATGATGACTGCAACAGCTTCGGACCGCATCTTATATGCACGAGTCCTTGTGGAAGTGGACATTGCTAAGCCACTCACCAAATCCATTGATATTGAGTTATACACCGGTAAGAAGGTGAGCCAACGGGTTTGTTACGAATTTGTTCCTTTGTATTGCAATTTATGTTCAGCCATGGAGCATGAGGATGCTACTTGCCGGTACCGTGAACAAGCTCAAAAGGAAGAGGCCCCTGCAGTGGCAAAGACGGTAGCCCAGGCCTTGGACAAGTCGGGGGCCTCGGGCTCGGGACAGTCTGATGCAATGACCTCGGATGTGCAGAAGGTTTTGGCCCCAACCTTGGTCCCGGTTAATGAAGGTCTGCGACTCATCAACGAGAGGGGGCGAGCGAAACAAGCGTGGAAGATCAGGAGGTTCTAGGAGGCAGGGGCCTGTAGCGAGCTACGGACGTGTCTGGCAGCAAACTGGTACCCCTCAGCAACTTGGGACAGCCCCTGTGCAGCCGGCCACCTCTCACCCAGTAGGTACTTCTCAGCTACAACTTGGGCAACACTCATGCGAGCGGCCGGTGCTCGGCCCACGATCAACGACCAAGCAAATGCACCGGGCAGCCGCAGCAAATTAGTTTTTCTACAGAGACCAGCCTTGCTCACACAGGCAACTGCAACTCTGGGGGATGCTTTGGCACATAGTTCGGCAGTTAACCAGCCCCAGTCGGCCGCCTCGGTCGACCGAGGAGAGCTGATTCAGTCGGCCAGGCAACAGATGGAAAGTTTGGCAGCGGGCAAGTTCGGTGGAGCACGGGCGAGGCCGAGCATCATGTAGCCTGGACAAAGGTCGTCAGCGAGCACTGTGTAGCTCAGGCGAGGCGTGAGCAAGTGCGAGCGCCGAGGCAGGTGCTGGTACATGGGCCTGGGCAGGGGCATTCGCCTGTGTAGCCTGGACATAAGTCAGGCCAGGGCCGGGTAGGCAGGCAATAGTCGTTGCTGAAACATTCCTATTTCTTATCATTATCTTGTCCACTTGGCCCATGAAATCGTCTAAGTGCTCCCTCGGCACCATCGTAGCCACAAGCGGAGGCAGCGCCATGAAGCGGCCCAGGCTCGCAATAGAAAAAGGCTGGCCTTGAGCCGACGACCAAGTAGAACTCTCCATGGAGGCTAGGTGCTAAGCAGCCCCAATGACCAAGTCTTCTCTATACTTGGGATACATTTCAAAGAGCCAAGGTGGTGTGGCTAAGGTTGGGGCACTGGCAGCCACTTGATTGGCTATCAATTGTCTAAGTAGAGCATTGTTGGCTGCCTCTGGAAGGCCATGTCGGTCAACCGAGGCTGCAAGCCGTCGGTCGACCGAGTTGGTCGGGGGTTGCCGTCTGTCTGCTGAACCCTTATCCATAACCACGCACAAACCTTATAACACCAAGAACACCACCAAGAACACCAAGAACACTTCAAATAAAATCAACCAAGAACACAATAACTAAAGCACCAACATTTAACCAAAAAGCCCAAGAAATCTGAGCATTAAACCCACAAACGAAGAAGATATATATGTTCACATACTCAATATTGTTACTACTATGAAGTTTGAGCTTAATATTCCAACAATAACCCCAAAAAGATCAATTCTTTGCAAAAAATCACAGTTTTCACAGCAAGAACAGCACCAGAGAAAAACCAAAAATCACCCAACTTAGAGAGATCAAACCTGAATTCCGCCAAGATAGGTCTCTTCGGAATTGAAAGGAGAACAAACATGTGTAAGATGAGCTTCCCAATCAGCCTACATCATCCAGAAAAGCCGAAATCCCAGGCAGCAGTGGCGCAAAACTGGGACAGCCCCAGAATTTGCTTTGAAACCTTCAAAAACCTCCGAAAAAATCACTTATTTGATGAAATTTTCCAAGGAAAACACTCAAAATCAGTAGATAAACACTTAGGTAGCACCCAATCAAGCAAAAACACTCTCAAAATCAAGGCAAAGATGAGAAAGCACCAAGCTTGAGGCGGCTAGGTTGAGAGCATCTCTCTCTAACTTTACTGAGAGCTCTTTTTTGATTCTATGGGTGGTGGTGCATGGCCTTTCTTAGTCGGTGGAGCGATTTGTCTGGTTAATTCCGTTAACGAACGAGACCTCAGCCTGCTAACTAGCTATGCGGAGGAATCCCTTCGCAGCTAGCTTCTTAGAGGGACTACGGCCTTTTAGGCCGCGGAAGTTTGAGGCAATAACAGGTCTGTGATGCCCTTAGATGTTCTGGGCCGCACGCGCGCTACACTGATGTATTCAACGAGTCTATAGCCTTGGCCGACAGGCCCGGGTAATCTTTGAAATTTCATCGTGATGGGGATAGATCATTGCAATTATTGGTCTTGAACGAGGAATTCTTAATAAGCGCGAGTCATCAGCTCACGTTGTATTAAAGACTAGTTCACATCATTTAAAGATTCCGTGTAACAATCCCTAATGAATACTATAAGACTAGGACTCTTAGATCATTACTATAGATCCCATATGGCTGCCTATTGCCCAAAATGTCCAGATTCGGGTTTGGCTTTTAGAGGCATCCCTTCATTTCCTTTTATAAACCTGAATTGGTTGGGGCTATTTGTCCCTATAAGCATTCATCTTAGTACATTGTTTATAGATTTTAGATGTAAAATTGTCATATCATAACTATCCTCATACTTTATGAGTTTTCTTTTCTTTCAATAACTGTAGGTTGCAAGTGAATTGTGGGGTAGAGGGATCTCGGCTGATTATTATCATGCTGATATGGATGTAAATGCTCGAGAGAAAGTCCATTTACGGTATTCTCACTGATTTTTATTTTTTTAGTAAAAGGAAAACTGTTCTCTTGTACCTAAGCTGCACCAGAAATTCAGTACTTAAAAGTTATCTGCAAAATAGGCCATTCAGAAATAATTTTGTTGCATTTTTGCTTTGATACTTGCACATCAAAGTTATCATCTGACCGGTCCTACTCTTTTAAATGTTTTAGCTTTCAGATAAGTTAGATATGTAACTAAGTTTCAGTTTACTAAAATTAGAAAATATGACTCTGAAAAAATGAAAAATGTGTTAAACACTAAATATAAATTGGCAAAACAGATGTTTGCTTTGCAAGAAATGCAACTATTCCTGCGAAAAGATTGAGATGATTTAGTGCTAATATCTTGATGTTGCTTCATTTTCACCTTTAGTTTTTTCTCCCCAGAAACTATGTTTTGAAGAGTCAAATATCAAAATACTCCCTCCGTCCCAAATTAGAAACTACATTGCACTTTTTACGCATAGTAAGAAAACACTAAGTAAGAACAATAAGATTCCATGAAAAAGGACTAATATATCCTCATTTATTCCTCCTTGACAATTGGGATAGTGGTTTAAGGAAGGTAAGAACGGTAAAAGTTCATTGATATTTGATACTACAAATGGAGGACTTATCTTGGAAAATACAAAGTTCAAATGTTGCTACTATCTTGGGATGGAGGGAGTAATAAGCACTGTCTTATTCATCTCATTTATTATGGATATCAAAAATGAAAAAATAAAATTGGAGTTCAGTTTTGTTTGCTAGTAACTTCCTACATTGATCCCACATCCTATACTATGCATTCAAACCCAGTTCAGGCATAGTAAACTTCGGGGATGACAGGACTTACTGATGAAACAAAATTTCACATTAATAGATATTTAGAGTAGTGGGAGAAGACTATTTTTACTTAGTTTTGAATTTTCAACCCATCAACTTATGAAAGTCGATAACAAGGTGCAGTCACTTTACTTTAGTTCTGAAACACAATTATTATGCGCTGAAATGATGGTTTCCGGAAGAACATTGGCTAGCTTCTCTTACTAGGAACCTTAAGACCTTCATCATGATCCTAAAACCTGATAAAAAAAAATGCTTCTCTTAGTAAGATATTCGAACACCAAACTGTCAATATTATTAACATCATATACAAGCCGGTCTTTGTTACTTCAGCGCCGTATCCAAAATCTTAATCTGATAGAGAGATGATAATTTATATATTTAAAACTGTACCATGTCCCTCCATGTCTGGGATTTAACACTTTTCACTAACAACTTTAATACATGTACACTTGACATACTTTACTAAAGTATGGGGACATGATCTAGACACAGGAGCTCCCTCCTTGATATCATGTTAAAGTAGCATAAATCCTAAGTTTTCAGATGTTATGAGCTAAGTTATGCATTTACCCTTTGTCAAGCTTGGCAGTATCCATATGCAGCCATTTCTTATTCGTTCTTTTTTCAGCCATGTTTTCTTTGATAGTATATTGTAAACAATTTAGATTTCCACTGTATTATGTTGTTGAAGTGTTTAAAAATATAATTTAGTTCTCAGTAGTATCTTTCAGGTGATGTGGTAATTTTTCATGGTTGGAGGCTTGGAGCTGGACGTCTTTGTTCAACTCCTGTTGCCACCGTTAAATATATGTAGTTAATGTTGGACCTATAAAATATGTCTAGGTTATGTGTGGGGGGCACTTAAAATTGCTTAAATGAAAAAGGGAAACGGGAAAAAAAACTGTTCAGCAACTTAAGCCTTTAGATGAGATATTGATGTGTGGACTCCTTGAGAAGTTTATCTGCTACAATAATATGTTCATGCTTACTGATTTGATTCCCAGAAGGTCGAGCTTGGCGCGATGGTCAAGTGTTTACTTGCTATCTGCCAGGTCCCGGTTCAATCCCCTGAAACAGCCTCTTTATAAAAATTAAAGGCAAGGCTGCCTACATCGGGACCTTCCCCAGACCCTACTGATGCGGGAGCCTTGTGCACTGGGTACGACCTTACTGATTGATTCCCAGTATCAATGTTACTTGTAATTTTCGGCAAGATACAACTTGTAAGTATTTGGATATGGATGGGCCATTTGGCTGTTGAAACCAACACTGGAAAAGGAATCCTTCGCTATATGCAACTGCTGGGGTTACATCTTAGCTTTTGCTCTATGCTGCTAAATTCGGATACTAGTTGAAGCAAGCTAGAGTCACTTAGACTATGTTTCTTGTAAAACTCTGTTAGTTAGATCATCTAGTTTACATCCTTTGTGGCAAACATGTCTGCTTATAATTCTGAGGTTCTTCCAACTGATCTACTAATTCTTTAGTTCTTTTTACAAAATACATGCCAATTCTCTTTCCATATTTGATAAATAACATCCTGAAAATCTTTGGATTATTATGCTTATTTAATCATAAAACAGTAAAACATGCATGGTACTGCTATGGACACTAATACTTACTTTCGGTCTTGTAGGTGGAGCAATGGGAAACTGCAAGTTATTGTTGGAACAGTAAGTTTGGTCAACTGTCAATACCTGTTCTTAGTATATACTAAATAAATAAAGTTTATATCACTTCGAGCAAATTAGTGTCAATAACAGATCTTTACTCTTCTTACAGGTTGCATTTGGTATGGGGATTAACAAACCAGATGGTCAGTTTTTGCTGCTTAGTTGGTTATTCTGTTTCCGGTTCATACTTTCAATTTGCATAATTTGGTGTACACTGACGATTTGTCCCAGAAATAGGCGTTAAAGGGAGTAGAGTGGGCTCTCTACTGCGCTAATGCATTCCCTACGAAAACAAACTTTTAAAAGTACTAAATTTCAAATTCGTATCAATTATCTAAAACATAGAAACTAACACAGTAGAGTCAATATTTCTCATAAGCAACAATCAATTAATTAAAACCCTACAGATTATGAGGTCAAGGAAGAAAATGTGCCTCGGTCTGCTACCCAAAACCAAAAGGTATAGCGAAAAGCGAAAGGAGAGCCATGTTTCCTTGTTATCTATTGAAAGACTTGCTAAGAACTGGACTAAACTTTTGAGACGATGATAACTAGTCTCATTATTTGATGTCTGAGATGTTTCTATAGAAAGCCTTTTTATTCTGCAAAACAAAGGATTTCCATGCAGGCTTTTTGTTGTTCAAGCAGTTAATATATTTTTGTTCGGTGAATTTTCTTTCGTGATTCAATAGATGTTACTTTGTTTCGTTTATGGAAAACTTCTCTTACATTCTTTATGCTAATTATATGACATCCTCAAACCAACTTGTCTCATTTCAGCTTTTAGCTCTAGGATATTCATAATCTGATAAAATTATAGCTGTCGAAATCAGTTGGTACAACTGAGCTATAAGGTTGAGTTTTAATCATTTGAATTAATTAATTAAAAAGGGTGCCTCCAAAACTGAAGTTGACCTTTAGCACTATTACGAAGGAGAGAAATTTGGACGATCAAACTCTGACGCCATGCTTAAAAAATAAAAGACAAAGAAAGTAAAATTTTGGCTCCGATTTGGGAACAAGGTTATCCATCTAAGATGATGGGTATTACTTCATAATTGCAGGGGACTACTAATTGTATATGAGTTATTTAAGAGAGAGAGAGAGAGAGAGAGAGTACTCATTCCTTATTTACGATGGATCCCAGTAACTACGGGAGTCCCACTAATTAAGTTATAAAGAAGTCTAATCGTATCAATGATAATCAGTCAATCAATCATAGTCAACCAATTATGGGTGCTTGAAGATAATCAGATTTGGATTGCAAAAGAAATACCAATATACTCTTGAGAAAGGAAAGGGAAATTTGCTCTGTTTAGTCCCCCGGGAATTTTCGTTTAGCTCTGTAAAGTCCCCAATGTTTAATTTCAGCCTAGTTAGTCCCCCAGGGAATTTTCGTTCGGCTGTAAAGTCCCCCGGGGAATTTTAGGTCAGACTGTAAAGTCCCCGATGTTTAATTTCAGCTGTAAAGTCCCCAGGGAATTTTCGTTCGACTTATAAAGTCCCCGAGAAAATTCTGGGGAACCTCTATATGCAACACTGTAAATAGATAAGGGACTTTACAGGCTGAAATTAAATAGGTAAGGGACTTTACAGGCTGAACTAAAAATTCATGGGGGGACTTTACAGCTGAAATTAAACATTGGGGACTTTACAGCTGAACGAAAATTCCTGGGGGACTTTACATGGTGAAATTAAACATTGGGGACTTTACAGGCTAAACGAAAATTCCTGAGGGACTAAATAGGCTGATTTCCCTTAAGGAAATTATGGACAAAAAGTAAGTCTTTGAGTTCCTTGATAATAATTCATGGTGGTTGCTTGTAGTCAGGTTCGTCATTCATCACAGTTTAAGCAAATCAATGGAGACTTACTATCAGGTACTGCTCCTTCCTATGAACCTCTTTGGGATTCAAGTTCCTTTCTCTTATAAGTAATAGTTAATCCATTCTATTTTAGGAAAGTGGACGAGCTGGAAGAGATGGACTTCCCTCTGAATGCGTGCTTTACTTTAGGCCTGGTGATGTTTCTAGGCAGGTAAGAATTCATCTCTTAATCAAACGTTAATGCCTTTATACAGTTCGTAATAGATCTGCATGTCTGTTCTCTGGCAGAGCTCCATGGTCTTCTATGAGAACTCTGGATTGCAAAATCTCTATGATATTGTGCGGTATTCTCAGGTATGGTGTTTGTAATAAAGTCCTAGTTTTCCTGAGTTTGATTTCACTTGATATTCCTTGTCTTTTTATGAGTCATTAGACTGCTCTTAAAATGACACTTTTGGTTCCACCTATTCGTCTCTCTTGATCTTTTCGGTGTTTTCCGTACAATCCATACCTGAGGAGCCTCGGAAGTTTTCATGGTTCATAGTGGATTCTTCATTCTTTTTACGAGGGACATACGAGTGACTGATTTCTAGTTCCCCCCCCCCCACCCACCACCTCCACTCCTCTCCCCCTTCTCTCAAAGTTGAAATCCTGGCTCCGCCATTGCTACTAGTGGAGCCATATTTTGTATGTTTTCCTGTTTGATCAACTCTCATAACAGTAATTCCATTTCTAAAGACAAACCGATAGTCTCCATTTGACTCCTAAATATGAAAGCATTTTGATACTCTAAATGAGCCAACCATAATCTGTAGTGAGAAATGTCCTTATAAACATTTTTCTTTTAATTGCAGTCCAGAAGAGGATGCCGTCGAAGTGCTTTCTTTCGACATTTTGCTGAGCCACTAAAAGATTGCAACGGTATGAGTTTTGTTTGCAGGATCAATAGTTGACATCTCAAGATTGTTTTTCAACTTTGCCCTAGCTAAACCTTTATTTTCTTGTTCAGGGATGTGTGACAACTGTGCCTTCTCAAGTGAGGTCAAGGAATTGGACGTCTCTGGTATATATTAGTCTATAATTAAGAGAAAAATCAATTTTTAGAGTAGTAGAATTATTTAAAGAGATTTTAAGAAGTAAAGCACTTGATTGTTCAAATTTCTGCTTCTGGGCTAAATAATAACGAAGAAAGAACTCTTTGAAATTCTTTTTATTCGTTTGTCTTTTTCATGAACTTTACATTGTTTGGATTAGATACAAATAGTTCATGCACGTTATTGATATATGGATGTGCTTTGCAGGAACTGCGAAATTGATAGTATCTTTATTGCAAGAAACACAAGAGAATGATCAGAGGTTAACAATGTTGCAATTGGTGGATAAGTTGAAGGTGAAACACAAGGCAGTAGGTCTGTTCTGCCTCATGCCTCTTTTTAACTTTTAAATTTAATGTTCCAAGATAGACTCGTTCTTGTAGACATGTGATTTAGCGTTACATAGTCTTTTGGATGTTAAGCGTCATGTATCCTGAAGAAATCAGTCTAATATTTTTCTTGTTAAAAGCATTGATTACTTGAATTTTTTTTGTTCTTCCCCCCCCCCCCCCCTCCCCCCTTTATATTTTAAATTTCCTAGGAATCTTCTATAATGATAATGGTTTGAAGTGGCTATCGAGGTTTCAACCTCGTAGAAGGATAAGTTTTCTTGGTCAAAAATTTATTTCTTTGTTCTACCTTGGCTACACCTTTATATGGAAATGTTGTGTACCATGTTCTTAGATGTGGTAATTTACTGTTAATTTTATGCAGTAGCAATGGTACTTATTGCAACTATGTGGTGTTAGGTTGACATTGTAAAAACCTAATGATTTCTACCTGTGACATAGAACAAGACGAATGTCTATAAATACATTATTTACACGATCTTATTGACCACAACCACTTCAAAGGGAGTCTTATAACAATCAGCATATGAACTTGTTGAAACTATGTGATGCAGGTTTATTTAGCCTGTTTGCATCAGGAAGCTATATCAGCTGTTAGGATACAAACGGAATGTTATCTATTCTTGACACTTCAGCAATTCTCTACTCCTTGTTTCCCTGATTTTATTCGGAAAGCTATGACTTACAAATGGCAGAAAGCTTGTTATGTTTCCAACTATATGGCATGGATAAAGTTTCGTATATGCGAGCGATGCACCCAAATCTCGTTTAGCTCAATTGCTTTCTACTTAACCAATTTCTTTGTATTATAAGTTTAGCTTATTATACATCAATGCAGCACATAAAAGTGATATTTCATGGATTTCCTGTAGGTCCTGAACTAAAAAGAGATGAGTTGGAGCAACTTGTCATTAAGCTCATATTGGATGGCGTCCTGGTAAGGAGCATGACTCTCTTCTTTCAATATGCTCCTAATAAGCACCTTTCATATAGGAAATATCTGATATGAACCGGGTCCATGTGGTCCAGATTTGGCCACATCCCTGCAAAATGAGGAGAGAGAAGGAAATGCAGTGATGTGGCCAAATCTGGACCGCATGGTCCAATGGACCTGGTCCATGACAGAATAGACCATTCATATATGTTGGATTCACTTGTAAGTTGCATTTTTTTTTACGGTGGGTGGGGGGGAAGAATACGGGAATCGACCCTGGGCCGAAGCCCAGGGTCACGCCTACCTTTTCCACTGGGGCAGGTCATTCCCATGTAAGTTGCTGACATTAAAAATTTAGCATCTAGGTTAATGAATGAGAAATAGAGGATGCCATGTACACTGCTGCTTCAATGAAGCCTGCTGTTAAATTATATACTCCCTCTGTCCCAAATCGAAGTCCGCTTTCGTATTCATTCCCAAATTGAATGTCCTATTTCCTATTCAAAATTAATAGGAAGGAGGATGTTCAATTTGGGACTGAGGGAGTGTCCTTTACGACAAAAGTGAAGCTGATACCAATTCATTTCTGAGTTTGTTCTAGAGTTCCAACATGCTTATAGAGAGTTATATGCCATCAGATGCTTTTTGTTTCATCAAATGTTACCCGATACTTTGCCCCCCTTCCCCCGCGTATCGCGTACCAGTAGTTTTGTACCCAAACGTGATACGTTCTCGCACCAGTACTCTTTGAGAGGAGCGTACCGTTTCAGTTAAAAAATGAGGAAAATGGTGCATTTTTCTTAAGTTGATGCTTCTATTGGATCTTATATGCTTTGCTTATACATTTTATTTCGTGATACTAGTTGGATATACAATTAGAAATTTCTGTCAATGTGTATTCTAATTGTATATATACATTTTTCTTGCGTACCACGTCCTCGTACCCGTTCTGCGTACCCTAGTGTACTATGAACTAGTTAACATTGGTTTCATCTCTCCAAATGTCGGATTCTCCTTTCAAACAATGATGAACTTTCCAACATTAAGTATTGTTTGTGGTCTATCTCTAGAACTATTCTTTGTGATGACTGATAATTTAATACTTGATCCATCCCATTATAGAAGTCCTGTTTGCCTTTTTTAATCAAACATTTGATTTTTCATCTTAAGGTTCCGTATAGAACTTTTATCTTCTCAAGGTTAAAAAGGTTTCTGCTACGAATATTCTTCCTTTTTTATGGTTTTTTAAAATAAAATAGCTCCGAAACAAATTAATTTACATTGAAGTCTTGTTAACCAAATTTTTTTTACCCATTATTGTAATTGGAATGGAGGGAGTAGTTAATTTTTGCTTCTTGTTTTGTCACGTATATCATGCAATTTTTAGTAGATTTTAAATTCTGTTTGTCTTTATTCCCACCCAACCTCTTTTTTTCTGACTTTCTAGACTCTGTATTGTCCTCATCTCTCGTCTTGCAGAAAGAAGAATTCCAGCATACCGCTTATGCTACAAATGCGTATGTTACAGTGGGACCTCTTTCAAAGTATGTGCTACTAGGTAAGAAGCTTCTTTTTCGAAACTATCCTCAGATGGGGGCTTTCGTTCTCATGTATGTGATTGATGTTATTCCTACTATGGAAGACCTGAGGTACATTTCCGGAGGAGTACCTCAGAATATTCATGCGTTTATATGTAATTTTTCATTTCTCCAAATAATTACGTGTGATATAATTGGTTATAGAGGTTACCTGAGAATTACACGAACCAAAGAGAGTGCGGCCTCTCACTTTGTGTTTTATAATTCACTTATTCTTTTTCTTGTAATTAAAATTCAGGGAAGAAGATTATAGAGCTTGACATTTCTAGTGAACAGAAGGGTAGTTCCAGCGTTGTGAAACAATTGAAACGCAAGAAATTATGCGGTTTGGAAGTGAAGCTTGATGAGCTCCGAAAGGAACTTGCCAGCGGTGATGGAGGAATATTACCTCACTCTGTGTTATCCACTCAACAAATTGGCATGCTGAGTGCCCAGAAACCAAAATCTACCGAGGAGGTATTTTATCACACCCTGACCTCTATGTTAATGATTTAGTTCTGTGTTTTGCAATGAAAAGATGTTAGCTAGCTACTTTATTTGCTCAATATTCTGTCATTAAAACTGATTCTAACAATTTGCACATCATTCATATCGACTTGAGAATTAATTCATGTGCTTTGTTGCAGTTGGAAAAGATAATAGGAAAGCTGAAGACAGAAAAATATGGATATAAAATTGTTGAAGAAATTGAAAAGTACGAAGCAGGCGATGTTTCGGAAGAGAGTGCAAGTAGAACTCCAAAGAAATCAAAAACCAAAAAGGCTCTTGTTCTTATAGAAAGTAGTGGGGATGAGTTTTAGTTTTTTTTCTGAAACACACTTTCTTAGCTTTCTTGCAAGATAATTTTTGTTTTTATCGGTGGCTAAAATATGCAAAGCGTACCAAGATGTAAATATTTTTTAAGTTTTTAACTTCTTGAATCTATTGTTGAACTTATTCTAGATATATAAAATTCATTATGAAAACTAACTAAACTTTTATTAGCTATAGATAATTTTTTACTTTCATTACCCTTTTAATTGTAGAACATTTAATATTTAGTTTTGGATTTTAATTTTCTGACAATTTTCAATTTTTCTTCTTCTGGTTTTTATAATCAATAGAAATATGTTTATATTTAATCAACGAACATCTCACCACAAGCACTCCTCGTGCGTGGCTTTGAAAATGAAATTCTCAGAGAATCTTAGCTTTATACATATCAACTCCCATTAGGATATTTGAATTGTACTCATGTTTTAATTTTCATATGTACTCTTTTGCGTGAAAGAAGAGTCATAATAATTATATATAAATTTCGTATAATAAGTTTTAACTCGCACGATTTTAATCCAAAGTAAACTATGGGATCTTTTTTAACATTTCTGGTAAATGTTTAAGTGGCTCTTTGTGAAAGCTTTTACTTCTACTAGTCTATTGCAAATTAAAAGTGGTATACATTAAAGATTATGGTACATTGTAAAGGAGTTTAAGTATCAAGATAATTTGTGAAAAGCTTCTCACATACAATCTTGCATGGAACTAAATGTGGCGTTAGACCGGGTGGGTACTTATTTCAAAATTTGTTAACTTCTCCATTATTCCTTTTAATGAATTTCAAGAAGCTTCTGGCCGTGATGAAGTTCTCAAGGTCCTGGTACTTGTTTGAATCTCTTGTTGAACTTATTCTGGACAATGTAATTAAAATTTAATCTTTCAATACACATGATCCCATCTACAAATATTTTAATATTTAAATAATTATTTTGGTTTCCTTGGGTTGTTAAATTTATTTTCCTTTTCATAATGAATTGAATCATGCCAATATTTACTCAACAAATCCTCACCACGTGTAACCTGTGTGCATGATTTTCAAAGTAAAATGTCAAGTTTCTTAATTTTTCACACATCAACGCCTGTTAGGTTAATTGAATTGTACTCATGTTTGGAATTAGGCATGTAACCTTTTTCCTGGAATAGTCATAATAATTACTTATGTAAATTTTTTAGTAGTCCTTCAAAAAGCCTTTTACAATATATTAATGTTTCAAATTAAAAATGCTATACATTATGGATTATTCTACATAGTAAAAACTTTAAGTATCAAGATAATTTGTTAAATCAAATGGCATCACTTTATCGAGAATCAATATAGCTCGAGAATATGAGGTGATCGTAACTTTATCGAGTATTTTATAACGATAAATGGACAACAAAGAAGCCGCAGAGCTGCACAACATAAGATATTACGTCGTATCATGATAGCTCATTTACAACTCATTTACAATCTGTAAATCGGGATTCAACCTTGTATGTGCATACTCATTCAAAGCTCCTGACTACATGAAACAACACATTTTCTCATGAACTTGTTCTTCTTAGTTAGAGAAGATTATTATTCTAGTTATTCACATCCCTTCCCTATTAGTCTATTACATCCGACATTATAAAAAAAACACATCCCTTCCTGAGAATTGAATTTTGTACTATTAAGTATTTTAAGGAAATGAACGTGCATAAATTTACTAGTATTTTAAGGAAATGAAAGTATTTTAAATATGGATTAAATTAAGAGACTTTTTCTTTAGTTCTTTTTTATTAATGTAAATGTTGGAGTTGGACTTCAAAAGGCTTTTTACTATATCGTAATGTTACAAATTAAAAGTTGTAGCGTAAAGTTATATTCTAATTTCAAGTATCAAGATAATTTTTTTTATTGAAATTGCATATTTTCATGGATTCTTGAAATATGCAACTGTAGAGTTGCGATGGACCATATGAGTTATTTTAATATATTTGTTATCAATATTTTGAATTATACCCAGAAGGTTTACCGTACCCTATAATCACATATGGGTTCGCATCTCGATGATCTTCGGATTATATGGATACGTCTGCGCTTGCTCAATTTCATAACTGGATAAAATTTGCCACTGGAAAAGGGGTGATAACATTTTACTTCAAGTTTGACAATGCACGTAGAATGTCTTCCACTCAATATAGTTTGTTTCCTAGGTGTTTAAAAGATTTGTAGTTTTTTGGGTTTTCAAATTCCAATTGGTAAAAGCCTTCGGGAGTATATGACATTCTTCGTAGCAGCACTTAAGTTTGTCTTTTCACCACAAGCAGAGTTACATTCGCTTTTCTAAGCACTTGTTTAGTAAACTTTCATTGTTAGTTTTATATAGCATGCACTATCTCTTAAGAGACTCTACGAGTATAATGCTATTTAAAGCGAGTTTTAGTTTTCTCTGAAAACACTTTTTAGCTTCTTGCAAGATAATTTTTGTTTTTATCGGTGGCTAAAACATGCAAGTGTACCAAGCTGTAAATATTTTTTAAGTTTTTAAGTTCTTGAAATTGCTTGTTGAACTTACTCTAGATATATAACATTCATTTTCATTATAACTAAAATATGAAAACTAACTAACCTTTTATTAGCTAGATAATTTTTTAGTTTCATCACCCTTTTATTGTAGAACTTTTCATATTTAGTTTTGAATTTTAGTTTTCTGACATTTTTCAAATTTTTTTCCTTTTGTTTTTATAATCAATAGAAATATGTTTATATTTAATCAGCGATAATCTCTCTACAAGCACTCCTCGTGCGTGACTTTGAAAAAAAAAATCCCGAGTATCTTAACTTTCTACATATCAACTCCCATTAGGTTATTTGAATTGTACTCATGTTTTAATTTCCATATGTACTATTTTGCATGAAAGAAGAGTCATAATAATTATATATAAATCTAGTATAATAAGTTTTAATTCGCAAGATTTTTATCCAAATTAAACTATGGGATGTTTTTTTTTAACACTTCTAGTAAATGTTTAACTGGCTCCTTGGGAAAGCTTTTACCTCTACTAGACTATTGCAAATTAAAAGTGGTATACATTAAAGATTATGGTACATTGTAAAGGAGTTTAAGTATCAAGATAATTTGTGAAAAGCTTCTCACGTGCAATCTTACATGGAATCTGCTGGATGTCGAGTTCCACAGATGAATGTAGCGTTAGATCGGGTTATTATTTCAAAATATGTTAACTTCTCCATTATTCCTTTTAATGAAATCCAGGAAGCTCCTGGCCGTGTTGAAGATTTTAAGGTCCTGGTACTTGTTTGAATCTATTGTTGAACATATTCGGGAAAATGTAATTAAAATTTAATCTTTCAATACACATGATCCCATCTACACATATTTTCATATTTAGATAATTATTTTGGTTTCCTTGGGTTGTTAAATTTATTTCAAGATATGTTAACTTCTCCATTATTCCTTTTAATGAAATCCAGGAAGCTCCTGGCCGTGATGAAGATCTTAAGGTCATGGTACTTGTTTGAATCTATTGTTGAACTTATTCGGCAAAATGTAATTAAAATGTAATCTTTCAATACACATGATCCCATCTACACATATTTTCATATTTAGATAATTATTTTGGTTTGCTTGGGTTGTCATATTTATTTTACTTTTCAGAATGAATTGAATTATTTCAATATTTACTCAACAAATCCTCACCACGTGCAACCCGTGTGCATGATTTTCAAAACAAAATGTCAAGTTTCTTAATTTTTCACACATCAACGTCTTGTTAGGTTATTTGAATTGTACTCATGTTTGGATTTAGGTATGTAACATTTTTCCTGAAATATTCATAATAATTACTTATGTAAATTTTAGAGTAGTCCTTCAAAAACCCTTTTACGATAGCGTAATGTTTCAAATTAAAAATGCTATACGTTATGTATTATTCTACCTAGTAAAAAGTTTAAGCACCAAGATAATTTGTTAAATCAAATGACATCACTTTATCGAGGATCAATATAGCTTGAGAATATGAGACGATCGTAACTTTAACGAGTATTTTATAATGATAAATGGAGAACGAAGGAGCTTCCAGAGCTGCACAACATAAGATATTACGTCGTATCATGATAGCTCATTTACAGCTCATTTACATATGTAAATCGGGATTCAACCTTGTATGTGCATACTCATTTACAGCTTCTGACTGCATGAAACCACACATTTTCTCATAAACTTGTTCTACTTAGTTAGAGAAGATTATTATTCTAGTTATTCACATAACTTCGCTATTAGTCTTTTACATCCGACATTATAAAAAAACACATCCCTTCCCGAGAAATGAATTTTGTACTATTAAGTATTTTATGGAAATGAAAGTTTCTAAATTTACTAGTTCATTCGACGTGCAATTTGATTTCTATGTTCCCCATAAAAAATATGTAAAGATTTAAATACAGATTAAATTAAGAGACTTTTTCTTTCTTTCTTTTTTATTTCTGTAAAGGTTTTAGTTGGACTTCAAAAAGATTTTTACTATATCGTAATGTTACAAATTAAAAGTGGTAGAGTAAAGTTATATTCTATCTAGTAAAAATTTCAAGTATCAAGATAATTTATTATTGAAATGGCATATTTTTCATGGATTCTTGAAATAAGCAACTGTAGAGTTGCGATGGACCATAGGAATTATTTTAAGATATTTGTTAGCAATATTTTGAATTATACCCAGAATGTTTACCGTGCCCTGTAATCACATAGGGGTTCACATCTCGATGAGCTTCGGATTATATGGATACTTCTGCACTTGCTCAAGTTCATAACTGGATAAAATTTGCCATTGGAAAAGGGGTTGATAACATTTGACTTCAAGTTTGACACTGCATGTAGAATGTCTTCCACTCAATATAGTTTGTTTCCTGGGTGTTTAAAAGGTCTGTAGTTATTTGGTTTTTCAAATTCCAATTGGTAAAAGCCTTCAGGAGTATACGACATTCTTCGTAGCAGCACTTAACTTGTCTACATTCAAAATGCGACATCGCTTGAGGTGTTGCATCTATAAATCAGAGGAAGAACGCCATGAATGGGAAGATGATGGCGAAGTACAAAGTCCCTCATCAACATCCTGATGGGGTGGAGTTAATAAGCTTTCACTACAAGGAGAGTTACATTCGCTTTTCTAGCACTTTTTTTTTTTAAATGCGATATTTTATTGATTGGTCATAAGCTAAATTCCGCAGCAAGTTGGAAACCATTGATCATCGCTTTCATCTCAGCTACAATGTTCGTCAAATCATTCCCAAGAAAGCGTTGGAAGGACGCAATAAAATTACCACTCGGAAGCCTCAAAATACCACCTGCACCCGCCATACCCGGGTTTCCTTGAGAGGCTCCATCTATGTTCAAGATGATCGTACCATCCGACTCCTGCTGTGACCACCGGACCAACTGTATCGTTGCACAGACTATTTTGCCAAAGTGGGATGCAAAACATCTAGAAAATATTTATCTAGCAGGAATCTGAATTCCGAAATCTTTACCACAATTCGAAAGAGAAGGCCGTTTGGAGAGCCCGCAATGAGTACAACCGAGACCATTTTGCAATTCATCACAACATAACCGCCGCCACGACATCTAATTTCTTTTGTTACCATGTGTTGATTGTCCCCAAAGAAAATTTGATAGGATACGCTCGTTGTCCACAAGCACCCTCATTGGCGTGTTTGAGGACGCCAAGATGTAGAGTGTCATGGACAAAAGAACATGGCGCACAAGTATTAATCGTCCACCAAAACTAAGGAGCCTTTGTTGTCATCACGCAACCCTTGCAGAAATCTTGTTTACCATGGGATCGAAATATGCCACCTTAGCCCGCCCGATAAAAAGTGGACAACCAAGATATGTAAATGGAATGATTCCCTTGTAAAACCAGTAACATGCTCCACCATTTGAATGTGGCCTGCTTGTGTTCTATTTGATACATAATAAGAGCTTTTGGTCGTGCTAATTTTTTTTATCCGAAACAACTTCTAATGAAGGCCACCAAATTTTGCAAACCCCTTGCTCCCATTAGTAAAAATCACCATATCATAAGCATATGCCAAGTACGATACCACCATAGACGAACGAGGCACTACATACGGCTCAATTGCCCGTGTCCCCATAAGATGATTCAGGCCTCTTGAGAATGCCTCAGCGGCCAGGATAAACAATAATGAAGACATCGGATCTCCTTGCTTTACTCCCCTACTAGAGCGAAAATAACCAAAGGGACGTCCATTGACTAGAACAGAAAACTAGCTATGCTCAATAATGTTGCGAACCACATGAATAAAATGACCACTAAATCCAAATTTCTCCAAAACCGCAGCAAGAAAATAATGTGAGACACGATCAAACGCCTTCATCATATCTAACTTTATGATCATATTACCTCCCTGGACTTTTTTATTCAATGATTCCACCATTTCCGCGGCTAACAATATATTATCCGTGATAGCCCGGCCGCTAACAAATCCGGTTTGATTAGTACTTATTAACAAGTTGAGAAGGCCCGTAAGACGATTAGCCATAACCTTAGTAATAATTTTGCTGGTAAATGTACAAAGTGAGATTGGGGCTTTTCTAAGCACTTGATTAGTAAACTTTCGTTGTTAGTATTATATAGCATGATCTATCTCTTAAGATACTCTACGAGTAAGATGCTGTTTAAAGGGCGTTTTAGTTTTCTCTGAAAACGCTTTCTTAGCTTCTTGCAAGATAACTTTTGTTTTTATCGATGGATAAAACATGCAAGTATACCAAGCTGTAATTTTTTTTAAGTTTTTAAGTTCTTGAATCTCTTGTTGAACTTATTCTAGATATATAACTTTCATTTTCACTATAACTAAATTATGAAAACTATGTAAGCTTTTATTAGCTAGATATATATATTTTTTTATTACTTTTATTACCCTTTTGTTGTAGAACTTTTCATATTTAGTTTTGGATTTTAGTTTTCTGACATTTTTCAATTTTTTTTCTTTTTTTTTATAATCAATATAAATATGTTTATATTTAATCAACGAAAATATCACCACAAGCACTCCTCGTGCGTGACTTTGAAGAAAAAAAATCTCAGAGTATCTTATCTTTCTTCAAAGCAACTCCCATTAGGTAATTTGAATTGTACTCATGTTTTAACAATTAATAGCCAATTTGGTCATCAATATATTTGCGCTTAGCTAGTTTCATCCTTTTTAGCAAAGTTTACCTTTTTTGGTCAGCAAAGAATTTACGAGCAACCAGTTTCATCCTTTCGTCCAAAACTTTGAAAAAAAACGTCAAAGTTGACGATTTGACCAAAAGGTGACTAAATCCCTTTCAACTTCGAGGGGTATTTTTGGAATCAAAGTATTATAAGTTGGCCTCTCTCAGTCTCTAGTCACAAAGTTCAGGTCTGAGTTTATCATGGTAGCTGAAGGCGGCGTGAACAAGGCCGCCGCCACCACCACCACCAAGGGAAGAAAAAAAAGAAAGAGAGGAAGACCCCCCAAACTCAAAGCCCCAAACAATTCCCCTCCAGCTCCACCACTACTCCTTCACCGTCACAAAAATCTAACCACCCTAATCCCTCATCTAATCACCGCCACCTCAGCTTCTTACTCATTCCTTCTCAACAAAGATCTCTATCTCCTCCCTTCCCAATCCCTCTCTCTAGAATCCCTTCTCTCCTCCACTTCTTTCTCTCTCTCCAAACTACTCTCTTTCCTCTCAATTCCCCCAAATACCCTCCCTCCGCCACCACCGCCGGAGCAATTCTGGTTCCGCCGGCGATGGCAGAAGAATTCAACTTACATTTTCGGTGAAACCATTCTCGCTCAACTTGTGAAGCCATCCCCAGAAATTGCCTCTTACCACCTGAAGATTCCAGGAAACTTGAACGCAAACTGAAATATACAGAAGAATTTTTTTAAAATAAATCAGACATAAAATTTCATTTTCGTTAAAAACAATTCTACAAATCTTCAAGCTCTATATGAATACATCAAGCTCATAACCCTTCGCCGGACTTCTCCTCCCTCTGATGATTTCATCCTAAAACTGCTAAAAATATTCCGCAAAATCTTCAATGCTTTCTTTTTCAGATCATTAATTTTGTTCTTCTTTTTCGGATCTAGAGGAAGAATTGAAAAGGGTTTTCCATATTCTTTGGGTAAAGAAGAAAGTTGTTTCTTCAAACTCAATTTCTTCTTGTATTTGATCTGTCCTATACAAGAAATTGTGGGCGAAGTGGGTTCTCTGGATTCAGAAAAACTTGCTTCTTGATCATTCATGCCTCAAAAAGGCGATTCTTGAGAGGGAAAAAATAAAATAAAAGATGTTAAGAGAAGTAGAATAAAATGGGAAAATTGAGAATGAAGAAGGATGATGAAGAGTTTAATTATTAAGAAGGAAGTGATGTGATTTAAGTGGGATTTAAGAATGAAGATGGAATAGAGTAGAATATGGAAGATTGGGAATTTGATTTGATGAAAGAAGCTGATGATGAATGGCTGGGTGGGGGCGGGGTGGGGCTGGGTTTGCGTCGGGGGTGGTGTGGGATGGGGATTGTTTAACTTATTGTACCCAAAATACCCCTCTAATAATTTGAGAATTTAGTCAACTTTTGGTCAAATCGTCAACTTTGACTTTTTTTTGCAAAGTTTTGGATGAAAGGATAAAACGGGCTGCCCGTAAATTCTTTGGTGACCAAAAAAGATAAACTTTGCTAAAAATGATGAAATTGGCTAAGCGCAAATACATTGATGACCAAATTGGTTATTAATTCCATGTTTTAATTTTCATTTGTACTCTTTTGCGTGCAAAGAAGAGTCATAATAATTATATAAATCTAGTATAATAAGTTTTAACTTACACGCTTTTAATCCAAATTAAACTATTAAATCTTTTTTAGCACTTCTAGTAAATGTTTAATTGGCTCCTTGGGAAAGCTTTTACCTCTACTAGACTATTGCAAATTGAAAAGTGGTATACATTAAAGATTATGGTACATTGTAAAAGAGTTTAAGTATCAAAATAATTTGTGAAGAACTTCTCACATGCAATCTTACATGGAATCTGCTGGATGTCGAGTTCCACAACTGAATGTGGCGTTAGATCGGGTTCTTATTACTAAATCTGTTAACTTCTCCATTATTCCTTTTAATGAATTTCAGGAAGCTGCTGGCTGTGATAAAGTTCTCAAGGTCCTGGTACTTGTTTGAATCTCTTGTTGAACTTATTTTGGACAATGTAATTAAAATTTAATCTTTCAATACACATGATCCCATCTACACATATTTTAATATTTAGATAATTATTTTTGTTTCTTGGGTTGTTCAATTTATTTTACTTTTCATAATGAATTGAATTATGTCAATATTTACTCAACAAATCCTCACCGCGTGCAACCCGTGTGCATGATTTTCAAAGAAAAATGTCAAGTTTCTTAATTTTCTACACAATGTCCATTAGGTTATTTGAATTGTACTCATATTTTGATTTCGGTATGTAACATTTTCTCCGAAATAGTCACAATAATTACTTATGTAAATGTTTGAGTAGTTCTTCAAAAAGCCTTTACCTATATCATAATGTTTTAACTTAAAAATGCTATACGTTATGGATTGTTCTACCTAGTAAAAATTTAAGTATCAAGATATTTTGTTAAATCAAATGACATCACTTTATCGAGGATCGATATAGCTCGAGAATATAAGGCGATCTTAACTTTATCGAGTATTTTATAACGATAAATGGACAAAGAAGAAGTTGCAAGAGTTGCACAACATAAGATATTACGTCGTAGCATGATAGCTCATATACAACTCATTTATATCTGTATATCGGGATTCGGCCTTGTATGTGCATACTCATTTACAGCTCCTGACTGCATGAAACAACACATTTTCTCATGAACTTGTTCTTCTTAGTTAGGGAAGATTATTATTCTAGTTATTCACATCCCTTCCCTATTAGTCAATTACTTCCGGCATTATAATTAAACACATCCCTTCTGGAGAAATGATTTTTGTACTATTTAGTATTTTAAGGAAATGAAAGTTTCTAAATTTACTAGTTCATTCGATGTACAATTTGATTTCTGTGTTCACCATAAAAAATAAGTAAAGATTTAAATACAGAGATTAAATTAAGAGACTTTTTCTTTCTTTCCTTTTTATTTCTATAAATGTTTTAGTTGGACTTCAAAAATCTTTTTACTATATCGTAATGTTACAAATTAAAAGTGGTAGCGTAAAGTTATATTCTATCTAGTAAAAATTTCAAGTATCAAGATAATTTATTATTGAAATGACATATTTCATGGATTCTTGAAATAAGCAACCGTAGAGATGCGATAGACCACAGGAATTATTTTAAGATATTTGTTAGCAATATTTTGAATTATACCCAGAAGGTTTACCGTGCCCTATAATCACATAGAGGTTCACATCTCGATGAGCTTCGGATTGGTGCGTATATGGATACTTGTGCACTTGCTAAAGTTCATAACTAGATAAAATTTGCCACTAGAAAGGTGGTGATAACTAGCAATGGCAAGTGGGTTTGGCCCACCCGCGACTCGCCCCGTTTTAACTCGGCCCACTTTTGGGCCCGCCTAAACCCGTTATGACCCACGAGTTAAGTGGGTTTTACAAATGGGGCGGGGTGGGTTTACATTCAAGGAAAATCGACCCGCCCCGCCCCGCCCGCCTCGCCATAAACCCACAACCCACCCCGCCCCGTCACCCCAACCCGCCCCGTTTGGACCCGCCCAAACCCATTTAACCCACCATACCCCACTGGCCTAACCCACTTGCATTTTGTAGTTTTCAGTTTTCACCCAAGTTCCCAACGGCTATGTTGTTATTTCTTACCAGTAACGGCTATGTTGTTACCAACCAAGTAACGGCTCTTTTTTTATTTTTTTTATTTAATTTTAAATAAAACTCTATTATAATTATATCCTATAAATATCCCCTCAAACTCACACCAATCTCACTCTATTATATATTAATCTATTTTCTAAATTGATTCAAGAGACGAATTTGTGCAAGCGGTTAAAAGTCGGAGTCGGTGAAAGTGTGGAACATCTTCGAATACTCTACCAAATTTCGGCATTCTACGTTTTAGTTAGTGTATCACTCTCTAAGTATTTTAAATTGTAATGTTTATTTTATTATGCAATTTCATATTAAATTGTAATGTTTATTTTATTATGTATTTTTCATTTAAGTTTAGTACTTAGTAATATTAGATAGTTTAATGTAATTTCATGTGGGAGGTTTAGGCCACATAAGTCCCCCTCCTATGTAGCACTAATTTTGTTATTAATAAAACCGGTAGGGGTCCATGCCAAACCCCCCACCACTACAAGGTGGCTTTATCTATATGTATGTCTAACTTATACTTATTTATTATGTCCAACTTAAACTCATCAAAAATTAACCCAACCCGTTCAACCCACCCAACCCGCCAAACCCGCCAAACTCGCCAAACCCACACAACCCACACAACCCACCGGGTTAACCCGTGACTCGGCCCCCCTTTTGACGGGGGTCCAAGCGGGGTGGGTTGTTCATATTATGTTTTCGACCCAACCCGCCATGACCCATTGACTGGTCAACCCCGCCCCGCCTTGCCCCGCCACTATTCACCGACTCGCCCCGAACCCGCCGGGTTAACCCATTTGCCATTGCTAGTGATAACATTTGACTTCTAGTTTGACACTGTACGTAGAATGTCTTCTTAGCAGCACCTAACTTGTCTATATTCAAATTGCGACATCGCTTGAGGTGTTGCATCGATAAATATGAGGAAGAACAACATGAATAGGAAGATGATGGTGAAATACAGAGTCTCTCATCAACTTCTTGATTAGGTGGAGTTAATAAGTTTTCACTACAAGGCGAGTTATATTCACTTTTCTAAGCATTTGATACTCAATAATTTGCCTTCAGTTTTCCTCTTAAAAGAATAAAAGCTGAGATAATTTCCATTAAATAGACATTAAAAATATTCAAATGTGCCCGCTTCACCATAAACAAATGTGCCCTGCTTTTATGTCTGAAAAATATATAAAACCGAATGAAACCGAACCATGAACACCTCTTTGTCTTGGGATACATGAAGCTCTGGCAAATCAAATATTTTAAAGCCTTCCTAGTTGTTTGAGCAAATACAAGAACATGTTTCTGGTAATTTTTATCTGGCCATGACACTTGACATGTCAAAGGCGGAGGCAGAAGTTGTCAATTTTTACACAAAACATGTACATCTAAGATAAAACAGAGAGGTCAAATCCTGAATGTGTGGTAAGAACGTGAGAGTGAATGGATAAACCAAATGGAAACAATTCCTTGTATCTAGAGGTATTTAGATCACTCGCTGAAGTTGAATATCGATCTATAGCTATATGCCTTGTTCTATATGATTGTTTTTGTTTTAGGTCCCAGTACATTGTTAAATTTCGTTGTCTTATATCTATTATGTCTTTGATTCAATTTCTTATTTCTAATATGTATTTTAGAGATGCCTCCAAAGAAAATAGTAGGGTTCCTTTTAAGAAATAGAACTATTTTAGGTACTATAACTAATATATATATATAGTCATAGTAATAATTATACTTATTTATAAAATATCTAAATAGTGTCGAAGCAGAACAATTCAAGTAATACATTAGTGTATACATTTACGTGAATCATTAAGTAATGTTGTTAAAATTTTAATAATTGTTTATTAATAAACAAATAATTACTAGAAATATTCATATTAGTTCGTATTCGTATTGTTAACGATGTCGATTTTTAGATTTATAATTTTTTAACTGAGTCCGTTACTAAGTATCTAGCGGGCAACGGAATAGCGACTGAATCACTAAAATGACGTCGTTTTGTTAGTTTAGTGGGCGACTGATTAGCGACCGAATAGGAACTGAAACGACGTCGTTCTTCCGTTAACGACGGATTACCGACCAAAATGTCAAAACGACGTCGTTTTGCCAGTTTGTGTATCTTCATTCATTCGAAATAACACAAGTCTAAGTACTCCAAAACGATGTCATGCTTCCGTTAACAACCAAATGCCAAAACGACGTCGTTTTTTGCGCGAATTAATTCTCTCAAAATACCTAATCCCATCCGCCTCCGTTTCTCTCTTCTCCTCTCATCTCAGTCCGGCGATTCCCCCCAAAGCCACAGCCGAACAATGACTACCCTGTCGAATAATCCGGCTGGCCCGCAGCCACGCCGCCCCCACCTCCATCTCCACCTGCGAGCTCTGCCCAATCTAAACTCAAAAACCTCTACATCAAGAATTATCCCAGAAACATGACTAAAAGAAGGTATCCTTAATTCCTTCAATGAAGCCTGATCAAGTTGCCGTGATATTTTTTTCTCTAGCTCCGAACGATAAGCCGGCTCAACGCCTACCATATTAGCATTTCGGAGAAGTCTTGAGAGGAAATTACGAAAAAAAGCCCAATTTTTTTTCTTTTTAAGTAATGAAAATTTCTTTTGACTTCTTTTTCTTCTTGTGATTCAGAAAGACTGTAGGTAACTTAAGATTTCATGATTTGGTACATATGTTTGATATACTACTTGAATCGTAATTTAAAAATTTGGGAACGGTTGTAATTTGATTATAGGATTGTTGGGTTGATTTGTATATATTGCAAAACAAGAAATGATAATTGTAAATGATGCTTTTTTGGGATGAATAATAAGTTTGTATAATATAGAATTGGGCTCCATGATTTTTTTTTGTTTCTGCTACAAAATGCATTAACGAGGTGGATCGTTTGTTGCCTATTTTTCTTGAATTCTTCTTTGCTAGCATGGTTGGAGTTTCTTTGGTTTTTGACTCATCTTGGATTGTTTGTTTGCCTGCCGTTTCAATGGTGGTAGATCAATTTTTACTTCTTTGAACAGTTAACAATGAATGGACACATTATTTGATTTTGAAACTCAAAATCATTTTAGATTGAGTATTTGAATGAAAGCTGAAGTATTTAAATCACAATAATAAATTAATTTAAATTTGGGACGGCGTCTGAAATTGAATATCTATTTTAATAAAATAGATAATCCGGCTTGCTAATTAGCTAAAGAATTCCTATATATGAACCCCCAAAAAAAAAGAAAAAAGAATTCCTATATACTATTGTTGCTAATTTATAATGACGACTTATGTTATGAAAGGGAGGGAGTACTACCTTTGAAGAATCTTCTTTAATTTCGAAGAGTAGAAAGGAGAGGGAGCTATTTTGGTGCACGACTTTGTTGTTGTATCAAGAAGGTATTTTATTTTGAAGGTGTGTTTCTATTTTATTATTTTAATTAATTAATTAATTAATTTATTTAACATTTATCCTTACTAATTTTGAATTATGGTATAATTGTTGTTTGATTTATTATTTTGGATTCAAGAAATTGTAATTTCAGTTGCGTGGTATAGTTGAGACATGTCATGAAGACCCATGGAACTATTTTCTTGAAATGTTTTACATTTTTTCCTTTTTTGTTTTCTCCCCGGTTTTTGCATCTTAGAATTATCTCCCGGTTTTTACATCTTTGTATTAGATGAAAATATTTTGATAGTTGTCGTTTATCTCTAAAAAAGTTGGTTGTGAATGTGACATTACTTTAGTGAGATGAAATTTTACATTTTTAATGTTTAATTTGTATGCTAATTATATCATTTTAGTCTCCAATCAGTAAACAATTCATAATCGAACATAACAAGAATATAAATACTTCGTTCTATTACACACACAAAAATCAGAACAAATAGTTTTAGATAAGATGTCATTAATAACATAGTACATAAAATAATTATCGTGTTATTACACCGAACAATAGTATTTACCACACGTTAATTATTTGAAAAATAATGTTCAAAGTTATTATGCATTTACTTATTAAGACTTGATATATGCAGATATTGTGTTTATAATGGAGGACCGTAGTTGGATGTATATGGATTCGACATCAAATGGTGGATCACGTCATAGTCCAGAATTTATAGCGGGAATGAAACAATTTATGAATTTCGTTGTTCGTATGTCTGCTAATTTACAAATTGATGGGATTAGGTGTCCTTGTGGGGTTTGTAAGAATAAGGATTTTCATATGCCTCATATTGTCAAGTATAATTTTGTTATGAACGGATTTGTGTCTAACTATTTTAATTGGACATGGCATGGTGAGGCATTCATTCCAATGCCTCAAATTTCCGTTTGTTCCTGAAACCTCTCATGATATGAAAAATTCTAGAAGACATATGCCACAGAACAATTATCGAGAGATGGTTCTTGATGCTGCCGGACCAAGTTTTAATGAGCCGGATAATAGGGATGTGGAAGGAACTCCCTAATCCAGAGGCACAAATGTTCTATGACATGTTGAAGGCTGTTGATATCCCACTGTGGAACGGTTGTACAAACCATTCACATCTATCAATGACTGCTAGAATGTTGAGTATTAAGTCCGGAGACAACTTATCTGAAACTACTATAGATAAATTTGCGCAGTTGATTAAAGAGGCGCTTCCTCCAAAACATAATGATTTAGACGGCTTTCACCAAATGAAGAAATTGGTTAAAGGCCTTGGATTATAAGTGCAAAAGCTTGATGTTTGTTTTAACGGTTGTATTTTGTACTGGAAAGATGATGTTGAGAGTAGAGAATGCAAGTTCTGTGGCCATGCTAGGTACATTAAGAAAAAGAAATCTAAAAATAAACGGCATAAAAAAATTGCTTACAAAAAGGATGTATTATTTTCCAATTACTCTGAAATTACAAATATTGTATACATCTGAGAAACCGCAAGACACATGACATGACACTCAGACAGTGAGAGGGAAGAGGGAATAATGAATCACCCGCGGGACGGGGAAGCTTGGCATCATTTTGATAGAACATACACCGATTTTGTAGTGGAACCACGGAATGCAAGGCTTGGGTTATGTACGGATGGTTTTGCACCTTTCGACATGTCAGGGAAGCAATATTCTTCTTGGCCAGTTCTTCTAACACCTTATAATCTCCCCCATTGGATGTGTATGAATAACAATGTAATGTTCTTAACTATCATTATACCTGGACTTATGACATCTCCAAAAAGTAAAACTTTAAACTGAGGGCTTCCTTACTTTGGACAATTAGCGATTTCTCAATATATGGAATGTTGAGTGGATGGAGTATAGCTGGCATTCACGTTTGTCCATATTGTATGGAGGAAACACAAGCGTTCCATTTGCAGGCTGGCGGAAAACAATCATGGTTCGATTGCCACATATGCTTCTTGTCACCTAATCATCCATTTAGAATAGATGCAAAGGGATTCCGAAATGACCGGCGATATGAGAGAGAAGAGCCGCCCTCTCGCCTGACTGGTGATGAAATGTATTTTAGAGTTAGAGATTATAAGAAAATTACCGATACATCTGAAGAGATTGGTAAAGAGCACGGCAGGGGTCGGGATACAGTTGGGCCAAACGTAGTATATTTTGGGACTTACCTTATTGGCGGACACTTCTGATAAGACACAACATTGATGTCATGCATAATGAAAAAAAATGTCTTTGATAACGTCTTTAACACCGTGTTGGACGTGAAGGGTAAAACTAAGGACAATGTTAAGGCTAGAGTGGATGTTGAAAGGTATTGTAGTTGACCGGAGTTGAGTATTAAACATGATGGCCGAGGTAAAGAAACGAAACCAAATACATGTTTCACCCATACCAAGGCACGAAAAGAGATGGTTTTGCTGTGGGTGAAAGAATTAAGGTTCCCAGATGGCTATGCATCGAATTTGGTGCGATGCGTTGATATGAAAGAGTTGAAAATGTCAGGAATGAAGAGTCATGATTGTCATGTATTCATGGAAAGACTTATCCATATAGCTCTCAGAGAAGTACTACCGGCAAATGTGTGGGGACCCTTGGCTGAACTTAGTATGTTCTACAAAGATTTGTGTTCCCAAAGTTGACTGTGGCGCATATGTAAGAATTGGAGGACAATATCACTATATTATTATGCAAGTTAGAGAGAATATTTCCCCCGGGATTTTTTGATGTCATGGAACACTTGCCGATTCACCTTCCGTACGAAGCCAATGTTGGTGGTCCGGTACAGTTTAGCTGGATGTACCCGTTCGAGAGGTAACAACTCATGTATTTATGATCTCAACTTCATTTTTGTTTTCCTTGTATTTACAATGTGATTAACTATTTATGCTTTAATTATATACTTGCACAATCTAAAAAAGAAGATAAAAAACAAGGCTAAAGTTAAGGGGTCAATTTGCAATGCATACTTGGTGGAATAAGCTGCTACATTCTTTAGCTATTATTTCGAACCCCATGTGAAAATGAAAGTTACAACCATTGGGCGAAATGATGGTGAAGACGAGACTACAAGAGGACCAGATGTATTATCGATTTGCAACTTACCTGGAAGATCATTTGGAAAAAAAGAAAAGATTTCATTATCTGATCAAGATTATAAAACAGCCATGAATTATTTCCTTATGAATTGTGAAGATGTTGAATCATACCTTCAGTAAGTAAAGACATTTATTACTTTAGCTTTTGATATATAATTACAGTAGCCAAGTAATAATATTGTCATTTGATTTGTAACTCAGGAAATTTGTTCGTGAAGTAAATGACCAAACTCCTCAGATAACGGGGAATGAACTGCAAAGCCGAGTTTATAGTGATTTTTCCAAATGGTTTGGAACTCATGTAAGCTGGTATTATGTAGAAATGTATTTGTTTTAAGAATGCCTAAACTAATTTAACGTTTGATGTTCTCAACAGATACATAACCTTCCAGAACATTCCGAAAGGTTGATGATTTTTTTTAATGGGGCCCGACAAGGAGAGTGATGTCATATTCCGGTTACTTTGTTAATGGTTATAGATTTCACACAAAGCCCACAGTGATTGAAAAGGAACCACAAACAGTGGGGTATGGGTTAAAGGCGATTACTACGGTGAGTTGAAGCAAGACATTGAGGTTGAACTTGCTGGAGTACATGTCCAAAAACTAATTCTTTTCAAATGTGACTGGTTTGATTCAACCACAAATAGAGGTTTGAGGGTGCATCCTCAATATAAGCTTGTACATATCAATAGAAAAAGAACGTACAAGGTTACGATCCATTTGTATTTGCTTCCAAAGCTCAACAAGTCTACTACACACCTTATCCAGGTAGTAAGACTACATCTAGGGCTGATTGGTGGGCTGTTTGTCGTTCCAATTTTATTTGTTGTTGTGTTTTAATTCTTAACTTTCCTTTATTAATCTTTTTTTAATGCATGATATATTTTGCTTTTTTGTTTTTTTTTTTTAATTTACCCAATTTTATGTCTCTTTCTCGCTTCACACTAAGAAGCCACTTGAACGATACAAATTGAAGTTGAACAACTACCTTCTTGGAATTCCACATATTGAAGGTGAGTAATATTTGTAGGTTTATTTTTAGTACTTTATAATAAAAATTATGTATAACTTCATTACCATAAATTAATTTTCGTATTGTATAATTTTTTAACATAGTTCAAAGTGGTAAGTTTATTGCCATAAATTAATTTGATTCTTGAATTTTCATATTGCAACTCATGAAGTTCCAAGGATATACATATAAGCGAACCTACAAAAGATATGGGGCACCAATGAGTATATTTCTAGGTTATATAGAAGCAAGAAAAAAGGCATTGGTGGGGTTGAGTTCACACTTTGATTGTGAGTGTTTTAATGTAAATGAGAGTGTAAGTAAACTTGTGTTTTTTAGAATGTATTAGTAAAATAATTGGTTATGTGATGTTATTTTTGGGTTTAGTGATTATGTTTACGATCTTATTGATATTGTTTCTGGTTCATTGATGTGCGTATTGCAGTTTCTCATAACAGGGATTTAATTAATTTTAAGAATTAATTTTTTTAAATTAAAAAACATTTAGCGACCGTTATATCGGTTGCTACATGTTTAAAGTCAAAGTCAAATTATTCGAATCGGTCGCTACTCCGTCGGTAGTTACCGACGGACGAATCCGTCGCTACAAGAGCCGTCGGCAATCGGTCGTTAACAAGTCAAAGTCAAAGTCAATATTGTTGACCGTTTGGTCGGTAATTCGCGACAAAATATTCATTCGATAAATGGATCGTCGAAATCGATCGTTTCGTAAGTCAAAGTCAAAGCTAACATTGTTGACCAATTGGTCGGTGACCAGTCGTGAATTAGCGACTAAATATTCCTTCGGTGAAATGACCGTCGGCAATCGGTCGTTCACAGGTCAAAGTCGAAGTCGAAGTCAACATTGATGACCGTTCGGTCGCTAATCCGTCAGTATGTAGCGACCAATGAGTCGGTCGCTATTCAGTTCAGTGACAAAAAATATCTGACCACGTGGTTCGATCGTTATTCGGTCGCTAATCTCATATTAGCGACGGATATGTGTGTCCCTATTTAACTGTTTTTTGTAGTGGTTAGTATTATATAGCATGCTCTATCTCTTAAGAGACCCTACGAGTATAATGTAGTTTAAAGCGAGTTTAGTTTTCACTGAAAACACATTCTTAGCTTCTTGAAAGATAAGTTTGGATTTTATCGGTGGCTAAAACATGCAAGTGCACCGAGCTGTAAATATCTTTTAAGTTTTTAAGTTCTTGAATCTCTTGTTGAACTTATTCTAGATATATAACATTCATTTTCACTGTAAATAAAATATGAAAACTAAGCAAGCTTTTAATAGCTAGATAATTTTTTACTTTCATTACCCTTTTATTGTAGAACTTTTTCATTTTAGTTTTCTGACATTTTGCAATTTTTTTTTTTTTTATTTTTATAATCAATAGAAATATGTTTATATTTAATCAACGAAAATCTTACCACAAGCACTCCTCGTGCGTGACTTTGGAAAAAAAATCTCAGAGTATCTTAGCTTTTTCTACATATCAACTCTCATTAGGTTATTTGAATTGTGCTCATGTTTTAATTTTCATATGTACTCTTTTGGGTTAAAGAAGAGTCATAATAATTATATATAAATCTAGTATAATAAGTTTTAACTCGCACGATTTTAATCCAAATTAAACTATGGGATCTTTTTTAACACTTCTAGTAAATTGTTAAGCTGGCTCCTTGGGGAAAGCTTTTACCTCTACTAGACTATTGCAAATTAAGAGTGGTATACATTAAAGATTATGGTACATTGTAAAGGAGTTTAAGTATCAAGATAATTTGTGAAAAGCTTCTCATGCGCAATCTTACATGGAATCTGCTGGATGTCGAGTTCCACAGCTGAATGTGGCATTAGATCTGGTTCTTATTTCTAAATCTATTAACTACTCCATTATTCATTTTAATCAATTTCAGGAAGTTGCTGGCTTTGATGAAGTTCGCAAGGTCTTGGTACTTGTTTGAATCTATTGTTGAACTTATTCTAGACAATGTAATTAAAATTTAATCTTTCAATACACATGATCCCATCTACACATATTTTCATATTTAGATAATTATTTTGGTTTCCTTGGGTTGTTCAATTTATTTTACTTTTCATAATGAATTGAATTATGTCAATATTTACTTAACAAATCCTCACCACGTGCAACCCGTGTGCATGATTTCAAAGCAAAATGTCAAGTTTCTTAATTTTTCACACAACAACGCCCGTTAGGTTATTTGAATGGTACTCATGTTTTGATTTCAGTGCCATTCTTGTTAACCCTAAGGAATATATCGTGCCATTCTTGTCCCCAACAATTTACGGGGTGCCATTTATGCCCAAGAGTGGTGGCTTCCGGCGAAAAGAGGCGGTGTTGCACATGTGCGAACCGCACAAGCATATTTTCAGGGGTAATTTTGTCCATTCATATTTTCAATTAAAAACAAAAAGAAACCCTCCCCCATTCCTCCCCACCCCTCTCCCACCACTACCAATTTCAAGAACAACCACCTATCCCCACCACCACCAAAGCCGCCGCCGCCGCCTCCTCCTCCTCTATCAATTTCTTCACTTAAACTCCATTTCACAGAAGCATCTAAACATCACAAAGAACAAACCCTCCCCTCATTCCTCCCCACCCCTCTCCCACACTACCAATTTCAAGAACAACCACCTATCCCCACTACCACCAAAGCCGCCGCTGCCACCTCCTTCTCCTCTACCAATTTCTTCACTTAAACTCCATTTCACAAAAGCATCTAAACATCACAAAGAACAACAAAGAAAATGATCTAAGAACATGAAGAGAAAAAAAAACCCCAAAGCAGGTGGTGAGTGGCGGAGGGAGGGAGGAGGTGAGCGGGGGAGGGAAGGAGGATTCCGCCATTTTTGGGCATAAATGGCACCCCGTAAATTATTGGGGACATAAATGACACGATATATAATCCTGAGGTATAACAGTTACTTTTGAAAGTAAACTCAGGGGCATAAATAGTGATTATCTCAAAAGAAACGAATTGGTTTTCTTTTTTCAGTTTTTCTTTTTTTCTTTTTTGGAGAAGAATGATGAGAAGAAGAATGAGGGGTGAGTGGTGGAGGAGATGGCGGATGGGAGGGAAGGGGTGAGTGGTTGGGGGAGGGAGGGAGTGGTGAGTGGCGGGGGAGGGAGGGAGAGAGAGAGAGAGAGGGAGGGGTGAGTGGTGGAGGAGAGAGAGGAGAGGGAGGAATGGGGAAGGGTTTGTTGGTGGTGGGGATAGGTGGTTGTTCTTGAAATTGGTAGTGGTGGGAGAGGGGTGGGGAGGAATGGGGGAGGGTTTGTTTTTGTTTTTAATTAAAAATATGAATGGACGAAATTGCCCCTGAAAATATGCTTGTGCGGTTCGCACATGTGCAACACCGCCTCTTTTCGCCAGACGCCGCCACTTTTGGGCATAAATGGTACCCCGTAAATTGTTGGGGACAAGAATGGCACGATATATTCCTTAGGGTTAACAGTTGCTTTTGAAAGATACCTCAGGTGCATAAATAGTGCTTTTCTCTTTCAGGAAGTTGCTGGCTTTGATGAAGTTCGCAAGGTCTTGGTACTTGTTTGAATCTATTGTTGAACTTATTCTAGACAATGTAATTAAAATTTAATCTTTCAATACACATGATCCCATCTACACATATTTTCATATTTAGATAATTATTTTGGTTTCCTTGGGTTGTTCAATTTATTTTACTTTTCATAATGAATTGAATTATGTCAATATTTACTTAACAAATCCTCACCACGTGCAACCCGTGTGCATGATTTTCAAAGCAAAATGTCAAGTTTCTTAATTTTTCACACAACAACGCCCGTTAGGTTATTTGAATGGTACTCATGTTTTGATTTCAGTATGTAACATTTTTCCCGAAATAGTCACAATAATTACTTATGTAAATGTTGGAGTAGTACTTCAAAAAGCCTTTTACTATATCATAATGTTTCAACTTAAAAATGCTATATGTTATGGATTATTCTACCTAGTTAAAAATTTAAGTATCAAGATAATTTGTTAAATCAAATGGCATCACTTTATCGAGGATCGATATAGCTCTAGAATATGAGGCGATCGTACCTTTATCGGGTATTTTATAACGATAAATGGTCTGAGAAGAAGCTGCATGAGTTGCGCAACATAAGATATTTCGTGGCATGATTGTTCATATACAGCTCATTTACATATGTATATCGGGATTCGACATTGTATGTTTATACTGATTTACAGCTCCTGACTACATGAAACAACACATTTTCTCATGAACGTGTTCTTCTTAGTTAGAGAAGATTATTATTCTCACATCCCTTCCCTATTAGTCTATTACATCCGGCATTATAAAAAAAAATACACCCCTTACCGAGAAATGAATTGTGTACTATTAAGCATTTTAAGGAAATGAAAGTGTATAAATTTACTAGTACATTCGATGTGCAATTTGATTTGTATGTACCCCATAAAAAAATATGTAAATATTTAAATACGGATTAAATTAAGAGACCTTTTCTTTATTTCTGTAAATGTTTGAGTTGGACTTCAAAAAGCTTTTTACTATATCGTAATGTTACAAATTAAAAGTTGTAGCGTAAAGTTATATTCTATCTAGTAAAAATTTCAAGTATCAAGATAATTTATTTATTGAAATGGAATATTTTCATGGATTCTTGAAATAAGCAAACTCGTAGAGTTGCGATGAACCATAGGAATTATTTTAAGATATTTGTTAGCAATATTTTGAATTATACCCATAAGGTTTACCATGCCTATTATCACATAGAGGTTCACATCTCAATGAGCTTCGGATTGGTGCATATATGGATACTTGTGCAGTTGCTAAAGTTCATAACTAAAATATGAAAACTATGTAAGCTTTTATTAGCTAGATAATTTTTTAGTTTAAATAACCTTTTTATTGTAGAACTTTTCATATTTAGTTTTTTGACATTTTTCAAATTTTTTTCTTTTTGTTTTTATAATGAATTGAAATATGTTTATATTTATTCAGCGAAAATCTCACCACAAGTACTTCTCGTGCGTGACTTTGAAAAAAAAAAATCTCAGAGTATCATAGCTTTCTACATATCAACTCCCATTAGGTTATTTGAATTGTACTCATCTTTTAATTTTCATATGTACTCTTTTGCGAGAAAGAAGAGTCATAATAATTATATATAAATCTAGTATAATAAGTTTTAACTCGCACGATTTTAATCCAAATTAAACTATTAAATCTTTTTTAGCACTTCTAGTAAATGTTTAATTGGCTCCTTGGGAAAGCTTTTACCTCTACTAGACTATTGCAAATTGAAAGTGGTATACATTAAAGATTGTGGTACATTGTATAGGAGTGTAAGTATCAAGGTAATTTGTGAAAACCTTCTCACGCGCAATCTTACATGGAATCCGTTGGATGTCGAGTTCCACAGCTGAAATGTGGCGATAGATCAGGTTCTTATTTCTAAATCTGTTAACTTCTCCATTATTCATTTTAATGAATTTCAGGAAGCTGTTGGCCGTGATGAAGTTCGTAAGGTACTGGTACTTGTTTGAATCTCTTGTTGAACATATCATGGACAATGTAATTTAAATTTAATCTTTCAATATACATGATCCCATCTACACACATTTTCATATTTAGATAATTATTATTTTTTCCTTGGGTTGTTCAATTTATTTTACTTTTCATAATGAATTGAATTATGTCAATATTTACTCAACAAATCCTCACCACGTGCAACCCGTTCGTGTGCATGATTTTTAAAGCAAAATGTCAAATTTCTTAATTGTCTACACATCAACACCCGTTAGGTTATTTGAATTGTACTGATGTTTTGATTTCGGTATGTAACCTTTTTCTCGAAATAGTCATAATAATTACTTATGTAAATGTTTGATTAGTCCTTCAAAAAGCCTTTTACTCTATCGTAATGTTTCAAACTAAAAATGCTATACGTTATGGATTATTCTATCTAGTAAAAATAATAAGTATCAAGATAATTTGTAAAATCAAATGGCATCACTTTATCGAGGATCGATATAGCTCGAGAATATGAGGCGATCGTAACTTTAAGGAGTATTTTTTAACGATAAATGGACAACGAAGAAGCTTCCTGCGCAACATAAGATATTACGTCGTATCATGATTGCTCATTTACATCTGTAAATCGAGATTCGACCTTGTGTGTGCATACTGATTTACATCTCCTGACTGCATGAAACATCACATTTTCTCATGAACTGGTTCATCTTTGTTAGAGAAGATTATTATTCTAGTTAATCACATCCCTTCCCTATTAGTCTATTACATCCGGCATTATAAAAAAACACATCACATACCGAGAAATGAATTGTGTACTATTAAGTATTTTAAGGAAATGAAAGTGTCTAAATTTACTAGTTCATTTGATGTGCAATTTGATTTCTATGTTCCCCATAAAAAAAATGTAAATATTTAATTACGGATTAAATTAAGAGACTTTTTCTTTCTTTCTTTTTTATTTTTGTAAATGTTTGAGTTGGACTTCAAAAAGCTTTTTACTATATCATAATGTTACTAGTTAAAAGTAGTAGCGTAAAGTTTTTTTTTCCCATAACTATGTTACTTTATTGGAAATAATGGGACAAAGAGGGGAAGCCCCCTATAGAAGGTGGAAACAAATCCACTACTACATCGGACGTTTCCTTGAAGTCAATTTAAAAATCCTAAAGGGGAATTAAAGAAAAAAAATTAACGTCTCTTAAACGGCTTGTATCCAGTCTCGATATAGTGTTCAGGAGGAGTCTTTTTTACTTTCCTTTTACTCTTACGTGAATGGACAGGAGTAAAATCTTCGAAATCATATTTTCGTTGAGAATCGTCAGCTTCAATGGACCCCGTGTCCAGAGCCTCAACATTTGCTGGTTCAATACCATTGTCGTGTGCAATTGGCTTACTAGATGCGATTTTGAGGGGAAAGACACCATCTTTCCGGATTTTAGAATCCTATCTTAAGGCGGCTACTCCACTTGTTTCCGTTTGGTCTCCAAAATAGCCGAAGCATCAATATTTGAGGATTGTTTTCCTAATAATAGGGCAAATTCTCATATTCGATATTCTGCCAATATCCCTTACCCGATCGTGCATGAGATATCCAGACCCGATTTGTTAAATCCTTCAACAGATTAATCTACACACAAATTCTCGGCACAGTTGGCCTTGAAACACTCGCGGTAGGCTCCTCTAGGACTAGGGGTGTCCCCGCCGCCCTTGCCAAAGAGAATAAGATAGACTTATTAAAAAGATGAATGGGGAGACCTTCGAAACGAATCCACAACGGGACAATCGAGGGCTCCATCTGTTGGAATCATATTGCCACTTGAAAACTCTCATCCGAGAGCCTCCAAAATTCCATACGACGGGCCTCCAAAAGCGGCAGTAGTCTTCCTCCTGTTTAAATCAGTTAAATATGTGTTTCGAATCGAGCAATCCGATCCAAAATCCGCCCTTAAACAGCAGCTTATTGAGATCCTTGCGGTGTGCGCCGGGAAAACTTACCAACAAGAGCAAGCTTCCATGGAGCCTCCAATGCCGCAAGTTCTTCGTCGTCAATGGTGATTGCGGGTTCCTCCTTAAAAGAGCCAGCAGTTTGATTGGAATTGATGATGTACAGAGAGGCGGCGCCTGGTTGGCCGTCATGGATCAGTAAAGAGTTTGCATAGGAGTCTAGTGTTGAGAGAGAAAAGCTTAATAAAATGCAAATTTCAATTGTAACTTATGGGTTAGATATTGTTGTAGCGTAAAGTTATTTTCTATCAAGTAAAAATTTCCAGTATCAAGATAATTTATTAATGAAATGGCATATTTTCGTGGATTCTTGAAATACGCAACCATAGAGTTGCGATCGAACAAAAGATTTATTTTTAAGATATTTGTTAGCAATATTTTGAATTATACCCAGAAGGTTTACCATGCCCTATAATCACATAGGGGTTCACATCTCGATGAACTTCGGATTGGTGCATATATGGATACTTGTGCACTTGCAAAAGTTCATAACTTGATCAAATTTGCCACTGGAAAATGGGTGATAACATCTGACTTCAAGTTTGACACTGCACGTAGAATGTGTTCCACTCAATATAGTTTGTTTCTGAGTGTTTAAGAGGTCTGTAGTTTTTTGGTTTTCAAATTCCAATTGGTAAAAGCCTTCGAGAGTGTACGACATTCCTCATAGCAGCACCTGGCTTGTTTACATTCAAAATGCGACATCGCTTGAGGTGTTGCATCGATATATCAGAGGAAGAACGTCATGAATGGGAAGATGATGGTGAAGTACATGGTCCCATATCAACATCTTGATGAGGTGGAGTTAGTAAGTTTTCACTACAAGACGAGTTACATCTGCTATTCTAAGCACTTGATTAGTAAGTTGTTAGTATTATATAGCATGCTCTATCTCTTAAGAGACTCTACAAGTATAATGTTGTTTAAAGCAAGTTTTAGTTTTCAATGAAAACACTTTCTTAGCTTCTTGAAGTTTGGTTTTTGTTGGTGGCTAAAACATGCAAGTGTACCAAGCTGTAAATATTTTTTAAGTTTTTAAGTTCTTGAATCTCTTGTTAAACTTATTCTAGATATATAACATTCATTTTCATTGTAAATAAAATAGGAAAACTAAGTAAGCTTTTATTAGCTAGATAATTTTTTACTTTCATTGCCCTTTTATTGTAGAACTTCTCATTTTAGTTTTGGATTTAAGTTTTTCTGACATTTTGCAAAAAAAAATCTTTTTGTTTTTATAATGAATATAAATATGTTTATATTTAATCAACGAAAATCTCACCACAAGCACTCCTCGTGTGTGACATTGAAAAAAAATATCAGGGTATCTTAACTTTCTACATAGCTACTCTCATTAGGTTATTTGAATTGTACTCATGTTTTAATTTTAATATGTACTCTTTTGCGTGAAAGAAGTGTCATAATAATTATATAAATCTAGTATAATAAGATTTAACTCGCACGATTTTAATCCAAATTAAACTATGGGATCTTTTTTAACACTTCTAATAAATGTTTAAGTGGCTCCTTGGAATATTGCATCCAGCTTCCAACGATTAATAAGGTTAATCGATGCCTCAGTTAGAACACAGTACTACACATATACAGAGAAGCCAATAAGGTTGCAGATTGTCTGGAAAATGAGGCTTGTAACTCAAGATCTGCTTGTGAACATCTAGACTTTACAAGGCGGCCACTTAAGATACGAGGACTATGCTATTTGGACAAAGCTGGGTTTCCAAGCATTCGGTTTCGAAGCAAGAATTAGTATAGTTTTGGAGCTCTTTCTTTTTGTATCCCATCGCCACGGTTGATGAGGACTGATAATTTGTAATCTTTGGCCTCAGCCTATGTCAATAAAAATTCGCAATTTCTTAAACAAAAAAAAAAAAAAACAAGTGGCTCCTTGGGAAAGCTTTTATCTCTACTAGACAATTGCAAATTAAAAGTGGTATACATTAAAGATTATGGTGCATTGTAAAGGAGTTTAAGTATCAAGATAATTTGTGAAAAGCTTCTCACGTGCAATCTTACATGGAATCTCCTGGATGTCGAGTTCCACAGCTGAATGTGGCATTAGAACGGGTTCTTATTTCTAAATCTGTTAACTTTTCCATTATTCCTTTTAATGAATTCCCGGAAGCTGCTGGTCGTGATGAAGTTCGCAAGGTCCTGGTACTTGTTTGAATCTCTTGTTGAACTTATTTTGGACAATGTAATTAAAATTTAATCTTTCAATACACATGATCCCATCTACACACATTTTCATATTTAGATAATTATTTTTGTTTCCTTGGGTTGTTCAATTTATTTTACTTTTCATAATGAATTGAATTATGTCAATATTTACTCAACAAATCCTCTACACGTGCAATCCGTGTGCATGATTTTCAAAGCAAAATGCCAACTTTCTTAATTTTCCACACAACAACGCCCGTTAGGTTATTTGAATTGTACTCATGTTTTGATTTCTGTATGTAACATTTTTCCCGAAATAGTCACAGTAATTACTTATGTAAATGTTTGAGTAGTACTTCATGCTTTGTGTAAAAATAAAAGGCGACAAATGCATATCTCCAAAATTCAAACTGATAACGAAGTTTGGTTAACTGAGGATAAAGATATTGGGGCGGAGGCTGAGCGATTTTTCTCTACTCTCTATTCGGCCGAGGCTACTACAACTCCTCTTGATGAATTTTTAAATCATGTTCCATGTTTGATTGATGCTGAATCAAATATTTGTTTATCCATTCTTCCCACTTTGTTTGAGGTACGGGACACGGTTTTTTCACTTGATCGTAATAGTGATGCGGGTCCTGATGGGTATTTAGGGTATTTTTTTCAAGGCTGTTGGGAAATAGTGAAGCAAGATGTTCTGCTCTCGGTCCGTGACTTCTGGTCGGGTCTCCCTATGCCTAAGTCTGTGGCCAGTACTACAGTGGTACTTCTTCCTAAGACTCAGAGTCCGTCACATCTCAGCGAGTTTCGTCCTATCTCGCTTTGCAACTTTGCGAATAAGGTGATTACTAAGGTAATGACTTCTAGGCTTTGTTTACTTTTACCGAGGATCATCTGTTCCAATCAAACCGATTTTATCAAGGGAACATCTATTTCGAATAATGTATTATTAGCTATGGAAATGGTGCACTCCATTAATCAAACAGTCAGAGGAGGTAATCTTATTCTTAAGCTTGACATGATGAAGGCATTTGATCGGGTCTCCCATTCGTTTCTTATTTACGTTCTACTCCGGTTTGGTTATGGTAATCATTCTGTGCATCGAGTGACCAATGTGTTAAAGTCCAATTGGTTTTCAGTTATGATTAATTGCACCTCATATGGTTATTGCAATGCTCAGAGAGGGGTTAAGCAAAGGGATCCATTATCTCCTCTTATATTTATTCTGGTGGCTGAAGCTTTTTCTAGAGGTCTTAACAACTTATCTTCTTCGGGTATGTTACAGCCATATCATATTCCGAGGCATTCGATCATTATCTCTCACCTAGTTTTTGCGGATGATATTATAATTTTTACCATTGGCCAAAAGAAAAATATTGTTACCCTTATGGACTTTTTGCGGCAATATGAGGATCATTCCGGGCAGCGAGTCAACGTTGGTAAATGTTCTTTTTATGCTTCTACAAAAATTAGTAATTCTACTAAGACTATGGTCCAAACAGTTACTGGCTTTGTTGAAGGGGATTTTCCAATGAAGTATCTTGGTTGTCCAATCTTCCCGAGGCAGTGTAAGGTTCTGTATTTTCGATCAATGGTGGATACAATTGGCGCTAGAATTGAAGGGTGGCAATGCAAATTGCTAAGTTTGGCAGGACGCCTTGTCTTGGTTCGCTCTGTCCTTAACTCTATGCATTTGCACATTTTATGTGTCTGTAATGTTCCTCACCTTGTTTTGTCTACTTTGGAACGGATGTTCACTAGATTTGTATGGGGCCACACTAATGAGGTGGAGAAGAGGCACTAGATGTCGTGGAAAATGATGTCTCGGGCAGTGGAGTGTAATGGTGTGGGAGTTATATCTTTAACGACATATTATGAGGCTTTTTCGTGGAAATTGTGGTGGCAATTTCGAACTGGCTGTTTGTTGTGGTTTGATTTTTTACGCGCTAAGTATTGTGGTGGTACTATTCATGAAAAAATTTGTACGGCCATACAAGGATGCTCACCAGTTTGGCGACGAATGATGTTGGTTAAAGATGAGGATGAGTTACGCATTGCCTTTTTGCTATGTAGCAGTGATAGTAGTTTCTTGCATGATAATTTCACATTGGCGGGGACATTGGATACATGGATTCTGCAACTGGTTGATTTGGCTAGTAGAGCAAAAGTACAGGATATGTGTTCGGCGACGGTATGGGATCGGGAAAAGCTACGCAGCCATGTCCCGCTTTCTGTTTTGATGCGGCTTCCAAAAGTCCGTTTAAGGGCTAACGTCGAGAAAGATAAAATTGTTTGGGTTGAGGATCCCAATGGTAAATTCACTTTGGCATCGGCAATGACATGTTTGAGAAGTTCGGGGGTGGCTCAATTCTCACGAAAGTGCATTTGGAACAAGGTACTACCTTTATCTTTGTCTTTGTTTATGTGGAAATTGCTTAACAGGTTCTTAGCACTTGATGAGGATCGTATGCGTTTTGTGGTACCATTGGCTTCCCGTTGTGTTTGTCTGGGAGCGACGGAGACATATGACCACGTGTTTGTGTAATGTCCATTAGCAAAATTAGTTTGGAATGAGGCAGCAGTTCGAGTGGGATTGGTGTTCGATACGGGAAGAATCACCACTTTGCGAGAGTTGCTTTCGTTCTGGTGGTTTGCTGGGCTTTCATGTAACTCTCAACTGATTATTCTTCCGGGCTTGTTCTGCTTGTTGGATATTATACAAAGCGAGATGCCGGTTTGTTTTTTAGGCACAAGTTACCTCTCTATCTAGTATACTAGCTCAGTTCAGGGATTATAGTAGCATTATAATGAAGGCGAAAAAGATATTTCCAGCACATAGGCTTTTTCGACCGCGGAAAACTATGATGTTGAAATGGGGGTCGGAGAATGCACCGGGTGATTTCATATTGAATATTGATGGTGCTTCTAAGGGGAATCCAGGGATTTCTGGTATAGGCGGTATTCTACGACATCCAAATGGTGATTTTATTGGAGCCTTCTCTCGGTACATTGGGGATGATCGCACAAGTGTTAAGGTGGAACTGGAGGCTCCTATTGAGGGGTTGCATATGGCGGACAGATATAGTGTTTCTCGCATTCTGATTCAGACAGACTCATCTGTTCTGGTCACGGCAGTTACTAGAGGTATACTTTCCTCTTGGAAACTTGATTATTCTTTTAAAAAAATATTGTTTCTTCTTGACAGTCGCAGGATCACTCATGTGTATCGCGAGGTCAACTCTGTTGCGGATGCTCTCGCCAATTTGGCATGCACCAGCCGTAAGTCTATTACATTTGCTTCTGTTAACCTTCTGCCGTGGGAGGTGCAAAGTTTAATTCGTCTGGACAAAGACGAAACTCCTTACTTGCGTGTATTTTGATTTTTATTTATGTATCTTGGTTGACCATTGTTTTAGTCGGCTTGTTATTGTTTTGCATTTTAGCATACTCTTAATTGTATCACCCATGAACATAACATAAATGTTCAAGGTTGTATTTCATCATTGCTATCTTCTATGTATGGAGTGGATCTGTGTCCACATATTTGGAGGTTTTTGGTTTATGTCCCCCACCCTGTATTTTTTCCGATTATGGCTTATTTAATAAATAGGGGTCCGCCCCACCACGCTGATGGCTTTGCTAAAAAAAAACTATGGGATCTTTTTTAACACTTCTAGTAAATGTTTAAGTGGCACATTGGGAAAGCGTTTACCTATACTAGACTATTGCAAATTAAAAGTGGTATACATTAAATATTATGGTACATTGTAAAGGAGTTTAAGTATCAAGATAATTTGTGAAAAGCTTATCACGTGCAATCTTACATGGAATCTGTTGGTTGTTGAGTTCCACAACTGAATATGGCGTTAGATCGCGTTCTTATTTCTAAATCTGTTAACTTCTCCATTTATTCCTTTTAATTAATTTCAGGAAACTATTGGCCGTGATGAAGTTCTCAAGGTCCTGGTACTTGTTTGAATCTCTTGTTGAACTTATTCTGGACAATGTAATTAAAATTTAATCTTTCAATACACATGATCCCTTCTACACATATTTTAATATTTAGATAATTATTTTTGTTTCCTTGAGTTGTTCAATTTATTTTACTTTTCATAATGAATTGAATTATGTCAATATTTACTCAACAAATCCTCACCACATGCAACCCGTGTGCATGATTTTCAAAGCAATATGTCAAGTTTAATCATTTTCCACACATCAACGCCCGTTAGGTTATTTGAATTGTACTCATTATTTTTTTTTATTTTGGTGTGTAACCTTTTTCCCCAAAATAGTCATAATAATTACTTATGTAAATGTTTGAGTAGTCTTTCAAAAAGCCTTTTACTATATCGTAAAGTTTCAAATTAAAAAATGCTATACGTTATGGATTATTCTACTTAGTAAAAACTTGAAGTATTAAGATAATTTGTTAAATCAAATGGCATCACTTTATCGAGGATCAATACAGCTCGAGAATATAAGGCGATCGTAACTTTATCGAGTATTTTATAACAATAAATGGTCAAAGAAGAAGCTGCAAGAGCTGCGCAACATAAGATATTACGTCGTAGCTTGATAGCTCATATACAACTCATTTACATATGTATATCGGGATTCGACTTGTATGTGCATACTGATTTACAGCTCCTGACTGCATGAAACAACACATTTTCTCATGAACATGTTCTTCGTAGTTAGACAAGATTATTATTCTAGTTATTCACATCCCTTTCCAATTAGTCTATTACATCCGGTATTATAAAAAAAAAACACCCCTAACCGAGAAATGAATTGTGTACTATTAAGTATTTTAAGGGAATGAAAGTGTATAAATTTACTAGCTCATTCGTTGTGCAATTTGATTTTTATGTACCCCATAAAAAAATATGTAAATATTTAAATACAGATTAAATTAAGAGACTTTTTCTTTATTTCTGTATATGTTTTAGTTGGACTTCAAAAACTTTTTACTATACCATAATGTTACAAATTAAAAGTGGTAGCGTAAAGTTATATTCTATCTAGTAAAAATTTCAAGTATCAAGATAATTTATTATTGAAATGGCATAATTTCGTGAATTCTTGAAATAAGCAGCCGTAGAGTTGCGATGGACCATAAGAATTATTTTAAGATATTTGTTAGCAATATTTTGAATTATACCCAGAAGGTTTACCGTGCCTATAATCACATAGAGGTTCACATCTCGATGAGTTTCATATTGGTGCATATATGGATACTTGTGCACTTGCTAAAGTTCATAACTGGATAAAATTTGCCACTTGAAAGAGGGTGATAACTTTTGACATCAAGTTTGACACTACACGTAGAATGTCTTCCACTCAATATAGTTTTTTTCCTGAGTGTTTAAGAGATCGGTAGTTTTTTGGTTTTTCAAATTCCAATTGGTAAAAGCCTTCGGGAGTGTACGACATTCTTCATAGCAACACCTAACTTGTCTCCATTCAAATTGCGACATCGCTTGAGGTGTTGCATCTATAAATCAGAGGAAGAACGTCATGAATAGGAATATGATGGTAAAGTACAGAGTCCCTCATCAACATCCTGGTTGATGAGGGTGGAGTTAATAAGTTTTCACTACAAGCAGAGTTACATTCGCTTTTCTAAGCACTTGATAAGTAAACTTTTGGTGTTAGTATTATATAGCATGATCTATCTCTTAGGAGACTCTACAAGTATAATGCTGTTTAAAGTGAGTTTTAGTTTTCTCTGAAAACACTTTCTTAGCTTCTTGCAAGATAATTTTTGTTTTTATCGGTGGCTAAAACATGCAAGTGTACCAAGTTGTATATATTTTTTCTATTTTAAAGTTCTTGAATCTCTTGTTGAACTTATTCTGGATATATAACATTCATTTTCACTATAAATAAAATATGAAAACAAAGTAAGCATTTAATAGCTAGATAATTTTTTAGTTTCATAACCCTTTTATTGTAGAAATTTTCATATTTGGTTTTGGATTTTAGTTTTCAGACATTTTGCAAATATTTTTAGTTTTTGTTTTTATAATCAATAGAAATATGTTTATATTTAATCAGCGAAAATCTCACCACCATCAATCCTCGTTCATGACATTGAAAAAAAAATATCTCTGAGTATCTTAGCTTTCTACATAGCAACTCCATTAGGTTATTTGAATTGTACTCATGTTTTAATTTTCATATGTACTCTTTTGCATGAAAGAAGAGTCATGATAATTATATATAAATCTTGTATAATAAGTTTTAACTCACACGATTTTAATCCAAATTAAACTATGGGATGTTTTTTAACACTTGTAGTAAATGTTTAAGTGGCTCATTGGGAAAGCTTTTACTCAACAAATCCTCACCACACTTGTAGTAAATGTTTAAGTGGCTCCTTGGGAAAGCTTTTACTCAACAAATCCTCACCACGTGCAACCCGTGTGCATGATTTTCAAAGCAAAAATTTCAAGTTTCTTCATTTTCCACACATCAACGCCCGTTAAATTATTTGAATTGTACTCGTGTTTTGATTTCGGTATGTAACATTTTAACCGAAATAGTCATAATAATTACCTATGTAAATGTTTGAGTAGTCCTTCAAAAATCCTTTTACTATATCGTAATGTTTCAAATTAAAAATGATATAAGTTACGGATTATTATACCTAGTAAAAACTTTCAGTGGTAAATGTTTGAGTTGGACTTCGAAAAGCTTTTTACTATATCGTAATGTTACAAATTAAAAGTTGTAGCGTAAAGTTATATTCTATCAAGTAAAAAATTTCAAGTATCAAGATAATTTATATATGCAATGGCATATTCTCATGGATTCTTGAAATATGCAACCGTAGAGTTGCGAACATAGGAATTATTTTAAGATATTTGTTAGAAATATTTTGAATTATACCCAAAAGGTTTACTCGTGCCCTGTAATCACATAGGGGTTCACATCTCGATGAGCTTCAGATTGGTGCATTTATGGATACTTGTGCACTTTCTAAAGTACATAACTGGATAAAATTTGCCACTGGAAAAGGGGTGATAACATTTGAATCCAAGTTTGACACTGCACATAGAATGTCTTCCGCTCAATATAGTTTGTTTCTGAGTGTTTAAGAGGTCTATAGTTTTTTGGTTTTTCAAATTCAAATTGGTAAAAGCCTACGGGAGTATTCGACATTCTTCATAGCAGAACCTAACTTGTCTACACTCAAAAGGCGACTTTGCTTGAGGTGTTGAGTCGATAAATCACGGGAAGAACGTCATGAATGGGAAGATGATGGTGAAGTACAGAGTCCCTCATCAACATCCTGATGAGGTGGAGTTAATAAGTTTTCACTACAAACCGAGTTACATTCGCTTTTTAAGCACTAGATTAGTAAACTTTCGGTGTTAAAATTATATAGCATGCTCTATCTCTTAAGTGATTCTACAAGTATAATGCTGTTTAAAACGAGTTCTTAGCTTACTGCAAGATAAGTTTGGTTTTTATCATGGCTAAAACATGCAAGTGTACCAAGCTGTAAATATTTTTTAAGTTTTTACTTGAATCTCTTGTTGAACTTATTCTAGATATATAACATTCATTTTCACTATAAATAAAATATGAAAAACTAAGTAAGCTTTTATTAGCTAGATAATTTTTTACTTTCATTACCCTTTTATTCTAGAACTTTTCATTTTAGTTTTGGGATTTTAGTTTTCTGACATTTTGCAAAAAATATTTCTTTTTTGCTTTTATAATCAATAGAAATATGTTTATATTTAATCAACGAAAATCTCACCACCAGCAATCCTCGTTCGTGACATTGAAAAAAAAATCTCTGAGTATCTTAGCTTTCTACATAGCAACTCCCCATTAGGTTATTTGAATTGTACTCATGTTTTAATTTTCATATGTACTCTTTTGCGTGAAAGAAGAGCCATAATAATTATATAAATCTAGTATAATATGTTTTAATTCGCACGATTTTAATCCAAATTAAACCATGGGATCTTTTTTAACACTTCTAGTAAATGTTTAAGTGGATTCTTGGGAAAGCTTTTACCTCCACTAGACAATTGCAAATTAAAAGTGGTATATATTAAAGATTATTGTACATCGTAAAGGTGTTTAAGTATCAAGATAATGCTTCTCACGTGCAATCTTACATGAAATCTACTGGATGTCGAGTTCCACATCTGAATGTGGCGTTAGATCGGGTTTTTTTCTTTCTAAATCTGTTAACTTCTCCATTATTCCTTTTAATGAATTTTAGGAAGCTGTTGGTCGTGATGAAGTTCTCAAGGTCCTAGTACTTGTTGAACTTATTCTGGACAATGTAATTGAAATTTAATCTTTCAATACACATGATCCCATCTACACATATTTTCATATTTAGATAATTATTTTTATTTCCTTGGGTTGTTCAATTTATTTTACTTTTCATAATGAATTGAATTATGTCAATATTTACTCAACAAATCCTCACCACGTGCAACCCGTGTGCATGATTTTCAAAGCGAAATGACAAGTTTCTTATTTTTCCACACATCAACAGCCGTTAAGTTATTTGAATTGTACTCATGTTTTGATTTTGGTATGTAACCTTTTTCCCGAAATAGTCATAATAATTACTTATATAAATATTTGAGTAGTCCTTCAAAAAGCCTTTGACTATATCGTAATGTTTCAAATTAAAAATGCTATACGTTATGGACTATTTTACCTAGTTAAAACTTTAATTATCAAAATTGAAAAGCTTTTTGCCAATTTCTTGTGGGGTTCTTCGTAGGGTAAAGGCAGAATGCATTGGATGTCTTGGGCTTGATTTCCATGTCTCAATGCTCTCAAGTTTTTGCTATGAAAATATAGTGGAGGTACCGCCAGGGAAGATCACTTTGGGCGCAATTTATGGAGGACTGATACTCTTAAGGATATTTATGATTCACTGGCGGAAGCACGTAATGGAAGCTCGGTGGTTTGGAGGAGGATGATTAGTTCTAAGGGGATAGTGGAGATGAACATGGGTTTGCTGATTCCTGATGGACACTCATCTTTATGCTATGAAAATATTACTTTGTTTGGGAAGCATGCATAATTTGTTGCCAACAGTTCCACATTCTCTTCATGGGGCTGAGATACGGGACTACTTGGATCTGACAGGATGGAGACGAGCTGATTTGAATACTCACCTTCCGGGACATATCTTAGAAGCCTTGCCGGATACGGTGCTTAAAATGGGAGGTATAAATTGGTGTGGCTATTACTAATTTTACTATGAAATCAGTGATTTCTTGGCTGCGGAGGGATTCAATTGGAGCTTTAACTAGGAAGTTGATTTGGTCCAAGTGTTTGCCTCATACTCTATCGATATTTTTGTGGAGATTTCTTAACAAGTTCTTAGCATTAGACGAAGCAATGTGGAAACGAGATATCGCTACAGTTTCACGATGTTCATGTAAACAAGGTTCCGATTCGTACCAACATATTTTTTTCCCAATGTCGCTTGGCGAGAAATCTTTGGAATAGGTTGCTTCCATGATTGGTGTCCGATTGAATCTGGACTCCAACGCCTCGGCTACTAGCTTATTAAAATGCTTCTGGTTGATGGCTCCGGAAGGAAACAATGAGATGATTGTTTTAATCCGAAGTGCGATCCTATGGGTATTATGGAGAGCTCGCTATCGTTTCTTCTTTGAAGGAAGAGTTACGATGGAGAGGCTTGTGCAGCAAGAATTTGATACTTACTTGGTGGAATTGTAAGGCTAAGCAGGCCCATGGTTATTTACTGGTTGTCTCCTATTCGAAGCACGGCAGCAATTCTCAATGTTGATGGGGCAGCTCGAGGCAATCCGGGGATTTCTGGGAATGGATGTATAATCAGAAGCAGACATGGTCAGTTTATTGGTGCTTTAGCCTCTTTTCTTGGAGACCGAACTAATTCTCAAGCGGAAATAGAGGCTTTGATAAAAGGCTTGCAGCTAGCTCACTCCTTAGGTGTCCGGGATTTGGTCATCAAATCCGACTCGCAATTTGTGGTAAATTCTATAAAATCTCGGAATATCAATTCATGGTCTTTGGACTCTACTTTTCATTCGGCATTATTGCTTATGAACGGTTTCACCATTGAGCACATCTATCACGAAATGAATAAAGTGGCAGATTGTCTTGTCAACATTGCTTGTGATACTAAGGCGCATATTGTTTACAACAGGTTTGAAGATCTACCTACTTAAGCCAGAGGATTATGCAATCTCGATCTCCAAGGTATGCCTCACATTCGGCTTACCACAAAATAGTCCTTTGGGTTTTTTAGTTTTTTTTATTTTTCTGCATTTATGTATTTGCATCTCTCATATAAAATAGGTCCACTATTTGGGGTGAAAATCTGCTCAGTCTCATCAGATGTATCTCACAGTGTCCCTAGTCAATCGAAATTTACTATATAAATATTTGTTTCAATTATATATACACATGGTGAATCGTGATTGGTTGTGACACTTATGACATACACTGATGTGACGAGAGATTATTTGCCCACTATTTGTACAACATGAGCCATACTTATAAATGGACAAGTTTCTTTTGCAAATAGCATAGATTTTTTTCTGTATCACCTAATCCTTACTTAAAAATGGATTAGTGTTTGGTATAGATTTTCAGTAATTTCCTGTTGTTTATGGTTTTTTTATTTGTTTAATGTTTTTGGCCATCTGAAGATCTGGGGAGCTGGATTATGTGGGGTGGGTTGGTCCTGTTTCTTCTCTTGAGGTATAAGTTGCCTAAGTTGTTATTTGATATTGATTTTTTGAACCCTCATTTCATGAGCAATTTCTCTGATATATCTTGTGTTCAGGTGTCAAGGTCAACTAACTTATTACTCTCCCCATTCCCATTTAATTGTTGTTTAGGAGATCTATAGTTATCCAAATTAATTGTCGTCTAAGGCTCTTTTATTAGTTGTTAATAATTTATTCCAATTATACCCTCAACGTTTCTTTTATCTGCGGCCTCTGCCATCTCTATTTTTTCCTTTCTTTTCCTATGCTATAGAAGTGAGAGAAGGGTAATATTGGAATTTTCTTTGAAAATGACAAGTTCCTTAATTTTCTAAAGTTGTATAAAAAGTCTTATATTTAGGAATGGTGGGAGTATTACATATAAATGGGACATATAGAGTTCACTGTGCTGATCATTTATGATTTTGTAAGGGTTTTCAATATCCTGATGCACTAATGTTTCTTCTAGTACTCCTTGCTTGTTGCTTCTAGTTTGTCCCTCTATCCTGTACATGTGCTGTCTTTAACCCTGGATTTTTAGGCAAGGATGGTGATTTTCCACTGGCATTTAGGTCCATAAAGAGTGGCGGAGGAGTTGTTCCAAGTACAATTGTTGGAATCTTGAAAATATACCCTGTTCTGTATTGGGAAAGGTACGTTTATAGTAATATAATTGTACTTCACTCTTTTCCCGTGTCTTGGTTATAGTTTCAATGGCATTTCACCAGGTTACGTGCGGGGGATTCATTGTGAGATCCGAAAGGATGGAATCAAAGTATTGAATTTAGAGAAGATCAAAACTGAAAGAGAAATGAAGAGAAGAGAGGAAAATATATGAAGTAATTTTATTTAAAATGAACTTGATGCTGAATATAATGTAATAGGGGTATTTATAGTTGTGTTTAACTAATTTACCAACTAATTGCTGATTTGGAAAAACACTAGACTAACCATCAGCATTACTCAGCATTTCTCGTGGGCCTATCTACGAGATGTACAAGTGATGGGCTTTATTATAAACGTCTATACACTAGCCCAACAGAAAACTAATTAATCTAGCCCAAGCTAATATAATTTTCTGCATATGTAGTCCTTCTTCTTCTATTTGGCCATGACTGGAGTTGATTTACTTGCTGATTATCATCACCATTTGCAGCTTGATCAACAAGCTTCTGCTTCTCCTTCAATAATCCCCCGCAAGCTGGACCCTGGTAGATGTTAGCTAAATCAATGTGTTGGACTAAAAACTGAAATCTAGTTGTTGGCAATGTCTTAGTAAAGAGGTCAGCCAATTGCTTAACAGGAGTAATGGGAAGTGGTTTAAGAACTCCATCAAGCAGCTTCTCCCTCACTACATGTCAGTCTATTTCAATGGGTTTAATGCGTTCATGGAACACAAGATTATGAGCAATATGAAGAGCACTTTGGTTATCACAAAACAAGGAGACAGCTTGAACTCGTTGAACACCAAAGTCTGGCAAAAAGTTAATTAACCACTGAATTTCACAGGCTGTCATGGACATAGCCCTGTATTCAGCCTCAAATTTGCTTTTAGATACCGTGTGCTACTTCTTAGACCTCCAAGAAATCAAAGCATCACCCAAAAACAAACAAAAAGCCAATGACTGATCTCCTAGTTTCAGCACAACCAGCCCAGTCACTGTCTATGCACCCTTTAAGTTGAAGAGAAGACTTTGTTGGAAAGAAAAGCCCTTGTCCAGGAGTAGACTTGATGTATCTCAAGATTCTGTGTGTAGCCTTATGATGCATGATTGTAGGAGAATCAAGAAACTGACTCAGTTGTTGAACTGAATATGATAAGTCTGGCCTAGTCACTGTGATGTATAACAATTTCCCAATGATCCTTCTGAATGCTGTAACATCATGAAAGGACTCTGAATCCTGATGAGTAAATTTGGCAACAGGATCCATATGACTAGATATAGGCTTGCAGTCAATCATACCCTCATCAAACAATAATTCAAGAGCATACTTTCTCTGTGAAAGATAAATTCCAACATTGTTTTTTATCACCTCCAAACCAAGAAAGAAATGCAATTCACCTAGATCCTTAATTTTGAATTGTTAATGAAGCAATGCCTTACTATCATCTATAGCAGTCATGTAATCACTAGCAAAAATAATATCATCCACATACACCAATAAAACCAGAAAATGCCCATCAGTTTGTTTAATAAACAAACTATAGTCATGCCATGACTGGACAAACCCCAAAGACAAAAGAGTTTGAGTTAACTTCAGGTTCGATTCTCTACTTGATTGCTTAAGACCATATAAAGACTTGATCAACTTGCATACTTGGTTATGACCCACAGAATAACCAACAGGAGGAGTCATATATATCTCTTCATGTAATTCACCATATAAAAAAGAATTATTAACATCTAACTGGTGAATAAACCAACCTCTAGCATCAGCTATAGCAAGCAAAGTCCTGACAGTTGTCATCTTTGCAACTGGAGAAAAAGTGTCTAAGTAGTCAACTCCAGGTTGTTGTGTATAACCCTTTGCAACCAGCCTTGCCTTGTACCTCTCTATGGTACCATCTGCATTAAGTTTGATCTTGTACACCCATTTACATCCTATAGGAATTTTGCCTGCATGTAAGAATGTTAAAGTCCAAGTATTGTTAGCTGCTAAGGCTGCCAATTCAGCATCCATTGTTTCTCTCTATTTCTCATTTTTGACAGCATCTTTATAAGTAGTAGGCTCCTGCATGACATCAATAACAGATAGAAGAAAATTTTGATTCTGGTGCAAATAGTCATATGAAACCTGATTAAGAGAATGAAGTGAGTTATGAAAATGACTGTTGATAGATGTATGACACTCATAATCTTGCAAATAGCTTGGAGGATGCCTTAACTTGGAGGATTGGATGCAGGTAATGAAGGAGTAAGAACAGAAGACTCATGAAGGAAAGAAGTAGAATGAGTATCAGAAGATAAAGTATCTGAATGAGTTTGAACAGAAGGAAAAGAAGTACTATGAGTGGTATTGCCTGCATTTAGAAATAGATCATCAAAAGACATATATTCAGGAACATTGACATGAGAACTATCATAATTAGAAATAGAATAGGGGAAAATGTGTTACTGAAAAATAACATGTCTTGACACAAAGACTTGCTCAATATCACAGTCAAGTAAGATGAAGCCTTTTGAATTGGATGATTGTCCAAGGTAAACACACATTTTTCCTCTTGGATCTAATTTCCAACTGCCATGCTCTAAGGTGTATGCGTAACTCAAACATCCAAAGACTTTTAATTGTTCATAGTTTGGGGAACAAGAGTATAACTGCTCCTAAGGGGTAAGGTTTTGAATGATAGGAGATGGAGTGAGATTGATCAAGTAAGCAAAATATCTAATGAGAAATCCCCAAAATTTCAAAGGCACAATGGATTGAAATCTAAGAGATCTAGCAATGTTCAACAAGTGTTGATGCTTTCTCTCAACTAATCCATTTTGCTCTGGAGTATATGGACAAGTTGTTTGATGTATTATGCCTTTATTAGCATAAAATTTTGACATAAAAAAATCAGTCCCATTATCTGTTCTGATCACTTTGATCTTGGTTGAAAATTAAGTGAGAATGAATTCATAGAAAGACTGAATTGATTTGGAACATCAGATTTAGATTTCAAGAGAAATATCTAAACAAACCTAGTGTAATCATCAACTATGGTCAGAAAATATCTTTGATCATAGATTGTAGCTTCTTTATATGGTCCCCATACATCCATATAAAGCAAATCAAAAGCTTTTTTTACACTAGAAGTACTAAGCTTAAAAGGAAGCCTATGCTGTTTGGCAATAGGACAAACACTGCACTCTTTAGAATTCTTACAAGAAGAAATATCAGATACATTTTTTTATGAGTTTTAACCTAGGAAATGATAAGTGTCCTAATCTATAATGCCAAAGAAAATCTTTACTTCAGCATCAATTGGAGAAGCAAGATTGTTGATATGAACAGGTTACTTGGCCACAGAAGAAACAACTTTATTATCATCATTATGAGAGACAGGTTGAGGAAGGAAATATAAGCCTTACCATCATTTAGCTGTCAAAATCCTCTGAGAGGTTGACCGGTCCTGGATAATGCAAGAGTCATGGAAGAATAAAAAAAACAGAATTATGTAGAGTAAGTTTGGACACATATACAACATTCAGATTGAAAATAGGTACATACAGCACATGCTTAAGAATGAGACAGTGTGCAAGTTGTATAGTACCTTTCATAAGAACAGGTATAGAAGTTTTCTTTGGCAGTTTAATGTGAAGATTGGAAACATGAGTAGACTCAACAAAAAAACTTATCAGTACAAACCACATGATCAGTGGAACCAAAATCAAGAATCCAAGTATACGTTTGTGAGTCATAAGGAGTACCTGATTGTTCATTGAATCCTCCATAATCATCCTTCATAAGAGTGGCATGGTGTATCATAGGATTAATATCTATTCCAGTACTTTGTCCATTTGAAGACTTAGAAGATGATGAATGCATATTCTTGAACAATGTGACAAGCTGCTGCTGCTGTTCTGTATTAAAACCAGTTAACTGGCTATGAAAACCTATATTTCCTTTATTCTGGTCATTTGTGTTGACTGAACCTGTGTCATGATAGCCACTCATATGATTCATTGGTTTAGCAACATTGGAATTACTTCCTCCATTATAATCTCCATTTCTGTAACTTTGTTTATATCCAGAACAAACATTCCATTCTCCAATCCTACCTCTTCCTCTATTTCTAGTAAAAACAGGTGGATAACCAATTTTTTTATAACATCTGTCAACAGAATGTCCTGATCCTCCACAGTGAGTACAAGTTAATGGTCTCATTCCAGCAAATCTACCTCCTCCTCTGCTATAAGTGCTATTCATATCACTCACAATTATAGCATAAACATCTTGCTTTGCAGGTACATGATTAGAACTTGTAGTAACTACATCACCCTTAGAACTTTGTGTATTCATGACTTGCATAGGTGTCTTTGTGTGTTTGTAGTTAATATGATCTTCATGCTACTTAGCTAGGCCAAAAGCTTCCTCTATGCAAGGCAAATGTTTAGTTATAAGAATATGTGACTTTACTTCATCAAAGTTCTCATTCAATACTTTCAAAAACCCAATCACATAATCAGAATCAAAATACTTTTGGACATTACCTAATCCACCACATGTGCAATTAGGTAAAGGCCTCAAGGCTAGCAGTTCATCCCATAAATACTTTAGCTGTGTGTAGTACTCATCAACATATATGTTTCTTTGTTTTAATGCATATGTTTCTTCTAGTAAATCTATCAATCTAAATGCATTACAATTTGTGTACCTCCTTTCCAGATTTCTCCATACTTCTATAGCTGTATTGAAAAACTCAACACTCTGTGCAATTATAGATGTCATAGTGTTTGTCATCCATGTCATAACTGTTTGATCAGCTCTCTCCCAAGCTGTGTATGTTCTGCTTCCTTTCCTAGGTTGACTGAAACCTACTACTTCCTCTATGAAACACACTTTATCCTTAATAACTAGGGCTCCTCTCATAGCTCTTCTCCATGAATGATTGTTTGTTCCTGTCAGTGTTTTCTGATTTAGAATCAATGAGGAATTGTCCGTGTGATACAAATAAAATGGATGTCCAGCCAAAATATCTGTAGTATTTGCATTTGCCATTACTAGAAAGAAGAAACTAGCTCAAAAACACAATTGAAATAAAAATCAAAATCAGAAAACCTAAGGATTAGGTTTTTCAGAAACAGTTACTGATTAGAAAACTCGATCAATTTTTTTGACCAAATGAACTGATCAGTTCATACAAAAGTTCAAAACGAAGAACAAGGATAATATGATTTGATCCTTCCATTCTCTAAAAACAAACAATCCGCAGCAAAATCTGCTCTGATACTATATTAAATTTAGAGAAGATCAAAACTGAAAGAGAATTGCAGAGAAGAGAGGAAATTTTTTTATTTAAAATGAACTTGATGCTGAATATAATGTAAAAGGGGTATTTATAGATTTTTGGAAAAGCCACTGTTATGGTGGGGGTTTGGCATGGACCCCTACCCGTTTATTAATAACGCCCTGAATAGGCGGATAAAAGTACATAGATGGGGACTATAGACAAAACCTCTAAGTAGGTGGAAACAAATCCACTTCATACAAACAACACAATGCTTTGGTAACTAATTCATTTATCATATGATTCGGGTGGTACAACACTTTGTCTAAATGAAGTAGTATGCAAAGCGATTATATCCATGAATATTTGGGGACGTCCCCGATCCAATAGATATAAGAAGATACAATGTCAACAAAAGGAAAAACAGGAACAAAAAAAAAACTAAAAGAGACTACCTATGTTGTGCGCCTCAAATAATGTGTACCACAATGGTCAAGATGAGACAGACCACGAACTGAGGGCGGTAGCACTTGGAAAGTCGCATAAGTTGAAGATCGTTGCTCGTCACAAGCAATATTATCCAAGCTATCTGCCACTTTGATAGCTTCTCGATAAATATGATGAACCGTATTTGAACCAATAAGCTTCAAAAGTTGTTGAAAAAGTCCATCCAATCGCCAAGCATTGATTCTCCGAACTTTGATAGATTCACTCAAAAATTTAGAATCCGTCTGAATTAAAAAAATGTGAATACCCCTAATCAATAACATAACGGATCCCAAAAATCATTGCTTCTATTTCGGCTGTGGAATTGGTAAGACATTGTCCCAGAAAAATCGCATGGGCCCCAATAAACTCGCCACTAGACCGCCTTAAAACACCACCTGCTCCTGCAACGCCGGGATTACCACGAGATGCCCCATCTATATTCAAAATAAAAGTATCTCCACTACTAATCCACTTGACTGCCATGAAACTACCTCGGGCAGAAAAATTTGCTGCGAATGTCATGTGGAAAAAATTCAAAAGTCCCGCATTTTTTAAGATGGGTATAATAAAATATTCCAACTCTTTAAACAAACTACGACCATTAGAATGTGCCCCATCAAACACAAAACGACATCTACTACGCCATAAAAGCCAACAAACACTAGCTAGAACAATAGTATGAATATCATGCCGCTTCCCTTTCCCCTTCCACCAAACAAATTTAATCAATTCCAGAAAAGAATCATACCTTATGTGATCAAGACATATGCCGATCGATGCCAGTGCTCGCCTCCATAATACTTGGGCCAAAGTACATTCTAAAAAGATGTGGTCAAAAGCCTCCTCCCCCCGTCCACATTGGCATTGTGAAACTAGAGAAATTCCCCATTTCCTTCGAACCTCATCTAAGGCTAAATATCTGTTGAGAAGACGCCACATAAATAAACGCAAGAAGAGAGGAAAGGGGGTATTTATAGTTGTGAACAGTAAGGGGTATTTATAGTTGTGTTTAACTAACTAACCAACTAATTGCTGATATGGAAAAACACTAAACTAACCATCAGCATTACTCAGCATTTCTCGTGGGCCTATCTACGAGATGTACAAGTGATGGGCTTTATTATAACAGTCTATGCACTAGCCCAACAGAAAACTAATTAATCCATCCCAAGCTAAAATAATCTTCTGCATATGTAGTCCTTCTTCTATTTGACAATGTCTGGAGTTGATTTACTTGCTGATTATCATCACCATTTGCAGCTTGATCAACAAGCTGCTTCTTCTCCTTCAATACAAAGGCGTTAAATTGTACAACCAAAGGTAATCCGCGCATTCCTGGCTTCTTTCTTCTTTCTGTAGCTCTTTGATTGTTTTGATTGAGTTCACATGACTACACTGTTATTAATTTGACTATATTGTTACATCCATGTGCATGTATATAAACTAGTGTAACTGATTATTGAAACAGTTATTTTTTTAGAAATTCTTTTGCTGATTCAAAGATTTGATAATTGAGTTCCACACGATTCAGGGGTGGATGGATGAAGCTTCTTTATTTTTAGAAGTAAACATTCATTTTTTAACACTTCGAATTAAAAATAAGGATGCTTAATTTTAGATATAGAAAGATTCTTTTATTTTATAAATTGGTGATCGAATATGTAATATGTTATTTCATGATCATAGTCATAACTATGTTCTAATAAGTTTATACTGCTAAAAAACTGATGGTCTTAATCACTATTTTTTAGTTTGATTCCATATATTTTTAACAAACAATTTACTTTCCAGGAGTAACTTGCATTTTAGGCTCGTGCATAGAGGATCATTGACTTATTGAGCTTACTATGTAGTTTAGCTTGTGCAGCAAGGAGTATCTTGGTGGCTTCATTCCAAGCTATATAGTTTAAACTCTTATCAATGAGCGACTTGCAATTTAGGCTCCCAAGGCAAGGAGCGTATATTTGTCGATTTATTTAAGGGATGCAAAGTTTGAAGTCGTCATTGACTATGCCGCCTCGCTTTTTCTTTCATAAACCTTTTTTTTTTATTATTTATATAAACAAAATTGGGTACAAGATGGCCAAAAAGACTTTAGACATAACTTGCCAAACGGATTTTAAGAAAATACTAATGCCTTTTAAAAGGCTTATATCTAGTCGTCATGTGATGCTTCATATGCGTCTTTTTAGCATTTTTCTTACCTTTTCGCGAGCGAACAGAAATAAAATCATCTTCTACGGCTAGACCTTCAGGATATTCAGACTTCGGGAATATCGTCGCTCAAAGTTTTCGAAACAAGCTTATTGGTAGTGGTATCTTTAGAGTATTAATAAAATCGTGAAAACTGGCATTTAAATGCATTATATTTTCAAAACATGGGGCCTTAGGATTTTTAGGGTTACTAGAAGAAAATTGTAAGCACTGATCATCTTTAGGTTTAATTGGAACTGGACCGGAAGAGCGTAGAAGAAATTCAAACCGAGATGGACCTTTGGACTTGAGAGAAATTGGTACAGTTGTTTGTAGACTAAGATAAATTGGCCTAGTTGATTTAAGAGAACTAATAGAAGTGATGTCTACATGAGCATTTAACGGCCCATAAGAAGCACACAAGTCATCCGTAGAGGATTTCTCCTTCGAGATAACAACGCTTGGAGGCATTTTGAAAATCCTTGTGTAACACCCTGAAAACCATGGATGATGACATGGCAGTGTCGCATTGGTAAATGAGACACCAAAGCCGCATAACAGTGTTGTTATCAAAAGGAAATTCTGTGAAACCCAGACCTTTTCTAGAGACAGTATTGATTAAGTCTCATAACTTTTGGAACTAGAGTTATTAAATCTTTTAACATCTAGACTTAGGGTTGATATTATTTGTTAGTTGAGGACTGATCTTGCAATTCCAGTTACTATATAATAACTCTTAGGGTTTTGATTAGATTATTCTATTTTTTTTCCTGAGCAAACTCCGGAGTCAGACACTCATATCGAAGGTAATATTAGTCTGGAATTCGTCGTTTGATGCTTAGTTTAGGATCACAATGATTGATAGAATTTTATTTGTTTTGTTAAGATTTGTGGTAGAGAATTTGGTGATTCCAAACGTTTAAGAATCTATCGATTTGAGTTAATTTCTGAAAATATATCTACTGTAGTTAGCTAATTTATCTTCATTTACGGGTTGTTGATATACTATTTGGGTAAATCATTATGAATTTCTCAGCCGAACTTTGTTAATCACACAATCTCGAATTGGTATTGAAAGTTCAATTTCGACAAAGTCACTTTTGACTTTATACTGTACGAAAATTTTGTTAATTGGCCTATGCTATTGTCCATCTTGGAATTAGAATCACCAGGTACATTTGTTTGTCTTTCTTCCTATAATTGTCCCTGTACCAGTCGTGCTCTTGGTGAAAGAAATTTTTTGACCTTGCTCATATCCCTATTTCTTCTTCTAGTACCTATTGTCTATTGGACTTGTGAAAATAAAAACTTGTTCGGTTGAACCTCTTCTATATTTCAGTACCAGCAGAATTCTTGAAACCACAACTAATATTTCATATGCTCTAATTTAGTTTATGTAGATGTCTTTCTGCCATCCTTTGGTCCTCACCAATTCTTACTTCCTCTTGGAACCTACTGTCTAAACAATTCTTGGGAAAACTAATGAAACATTTGCTGACACTACGACACTGCTCTTAAAGGTTTTGATCAATCGTTACTCTCTGTTCAAATTCTATTCTTTATTCCGTATATAAAAAAAAGAAATGTTTGCTTTAAGCGATAAATATTAAAAGATGAAGTATGTTGTTTTGTTAAAGATGAAGTATGTTGTTTTGTTAAAGATATATTTTTTCTTGTTTACTAAATGATACTATTTTATACTTATATTGTTATAAAATTTTGAATGATCTGTCATTGTTTGATACTTTGCGGGTCTGGCGGGGTAATACCTGGGGCTCTGTTCTGACCCATCTAGGGGGAAAGGTTAGGACTTTGTTCTGACCCATTCCTAGAGGGTATAAGTCTAGGACTGATATATCAGGATATGTTCTATTTCTGATTCAGTATACCTATGATCCCCGGTCAAAGTATCACTCTATAAGTTCTGTTTTGTAATTGTGATATTTGAGAAAGCTGTCTAGATTTCTGAAAGTTCTGAAAATACTTGTTATGTCAAAAAGAATTTCGTTTAATATATACCTATGTAAAATTCTGCTTGTTTTATGAAAACTATATATATGTAACCGGATTTTTCTGGGAGGTGTTTCTACACTTATTGAGTTGTAGCTCATTCCTTGCGTGTTGTTTTTTTTTCCAGAGGATCATTATGGGATTTCGTTAACCTTACGAGGAGGACTGAGAATATAAGTGCTTTTAAAGTTAGAAATTCTCATGTATTTTAATTTCGGAATAAAAGTTTAGACTTTGCACATTTTTAGAATTAACTTCTGATTCTTTTTGTAATACATCTTTTTGAGGAATATTAACATTTTTAGTTTTGGAGAAATATTTATATTTTGGAATAGATTTTTTGAATGTAAGGACCTTGTAGTCTCAGAGTTTACTTTGGGAGTAGGGTCATGTCAGGTTTCCGGATACGGCTTATAGACACGGGTCCGGGGCGTGACAAATTCATTTATGAAACCGAATTTATCAATGTGTGCTAGCGGAATACAATACTGAAGGAAATTACTAAGTGATTAAATAACCAAAGTATGTTTATAATCCAAAAGGAAATACAGTACGAAATAAATTGTTCAAGCTACATTCATTATCTTCACTCGTCATTGGGCCCCCTCCCAAGCATCATCACCATAGTAGTGCTCATGATCAACAACACCTGCACAGTAAAGAAGATGGACTGAGCTCCGGTGCTCAGTATGATCTACATAATCACTATACAAAATAACAGGTAATATAACAAGACACAAATTAAGTTTCCCGTTTCCCAAAACAAGTGAAATCTTTGCATACTTTACTTGACAAAACTTAACTTGAAATACACTTCAAAACTCTTGAAAAACACTTAAAAGAACTTATAAAAGACCTGGTTTGAAATGGAATAGAACAGAAAATTTGGCCGAAACAAGACCCTATGACGAATATTCATCCGCGGCCTAGGACGAATGGTTCGTCAACAAGAAGACAGTAGCTACTTCCTTACTGCGGACGAACCATTCGTCCTAGGCCGCGGATGAATATTTGTCATAGGGTCTTGTTTCAGCCAAATTTTCTAAGCACATACACAAACTAATGTACGACAAGCACCATGCTCTAGCCATACGGTACACACGATCACACACATAATTAGACAATATGAAGATAGGTATTTCTATGACACAACTTCCCACACTTCCAGCTCAGGTATCAATTCACGAATATACGACAATAACTGTAACGGACCTAGGTGTATTCCAAACTAGGACATCTCAAATAGTTGAACAAACGGGTTCAGTTTCATCCCCTGAACGAACGGGTTCACGCTTTAAGGACTCATCCTACATCGTATCATCATCCAACACTTTGGACTCCACAAAACCGTTACAGTCCCAATGATTTTCCCTCATCAGGTGAAGGTCCATGAAGTGCCACATATATCACGAAATCCTTCGGAATTGAAACCACGCACTTCATATAACTCTCGTTTATATCCTTCGAACGAGTCCTGTCATTTAGTTATTCTAGACAAAAGCTCAAAACGGGGCGACGACTCGGTCGACCAAAACAAATTAAGACGACCCGACTCCACCAAATAGTGACGACTCAAAAGACTTGATATGTAAAGCAACCAACAATTAAGCAAGTAGGCAATTAGGTGGCACTTATCATATTCAAATAGGGCAGCAAGTAATCAAATACAAGTCCCCAATTCACATCTACGAACACATAACACAAATTCCATACTTTCTCAAAACCCAAGTTCCAATTACTGTTCCAATTGATAAGATTACAAGTAGTAAATCAATTCATGCTTCAATAATACATAATAAGCGCAGTAAATTAAAGTTCTAACATCCAAGACAACAAAGGGAAGGATCCATACCTTCAAACAAGAAATTTAGGCAAAAATACCAGATCAAGGTAGTGCAGAAAATTCTCAGGACAACCCCTATTCTCGGTGCGATATCTCTCTACTCCAAAATCCAAATGGAAATTTTCTTTCACTACTGAGTAAGTCTTTCCGAGGTGATCAAATTTCGTGTGTGGTGCGTCGAAATCCGACGAGCATTACCTGCTCAAATGTTCCCTCGAAATCTCAGATTTTTCCTCTCTTTATTTCTCTTCTTCTTCTCTTTTCCTTCTTTTCAGTTTTGGTAACTTCCAAAATGGCTGGAGAAAACCAGCCATAACTCCCTCACCATTCAATTATAATTGCTCTTTAGGTCCCTCACAACTCACACAAAATGCACTCATGCCCTCACAGAACCCCAAACATCAATTCGGTACATGTAACACACAAACATGTTAAGTGACAAATAACAATTAAACAATTAATTCATGCCAACATTTTATAAAGCATTAAAAATATTTGATGACGTGATCAAAACACATAATCACGTAGGCAAAAAGTTCTGGGTATTATATCCTTCCCCCTTACAAAAGTTTCATCCTCAAAACTTGCACTTCCCACCAAACAAAGATATTAACACTCTCCCACTAGAAGCAAAGGATCCTATTGGTATACACATAACAATTATGGCTTTAGAAGCAAATCCTACTAATTACAAAAAGAAATAAATTCACATATCACACAATGTACATGGGGCAATTTCGCGAAGACTCTGGAGTTTGTTTAGGCTCTGTAGTCGGAGGTGACCAGTTCCTGAAGTCTGGATCGTGACTTGGAGTGGAGCTGTACACTTCCTAACCTGATGACCCATCTTCCCACATCCGAAACATGCCCCAGATGTCCAGCTGCAATCTTTGGTATGCCTCATTACACACTTATAACATTCCTTGCATGTCTAAGAGGTTGGTAGTGCCCCTGCGGGTCCCGTCACTCTCGCTAAACTAGATTATGTCCCTACTTCCGGCCTAAATGTGATGGTTTGTCCCGGGGTGGAAGCAAACCTCTTATGAGCCGAATGGTTGACTGAGTTAAGAGGGTAAACTTGACTCTATGTCATGGCTGCATAAGACCTCTTCTTATCCACCTCGCTACTCTTATATTCTTCCTCCACATCCAAACTTCTTTGATACATGCTCATGAAAGTAGTAGGACGGTATCCAGATAATCTTCCTCTAATGCTCGGCAATAGACACCACACGAACCTCTAAGTGCGTGTCTCATCATCTTGGATTGACGCAGTGGCATACTTACCCAATCTGTTGAACTTGTTGGCATAATCAGTCACCGACATATCCTCAGTTTGCCTTAAATCGAAGAACTCATTCTAGCGCTATCTTGAAGGTTTTAGGGAAGTATTGGTCTAAAAATTCCTTCCTAAACCTTCTCTATGCAATAGGCCCCGCTTGAACATACAAGGGTTCTACACCTTTCCACCACTCTGAAGTCCCAGCTACTAGAAAAGGCCCTAGGACCATTAGCATATGTTGTACGTTTTATACCTTTTTGAGCATGTAATTGAATAGTTAATTTTGCTTATGAACATCAAATGCGTGATTTGATAGTAAAACTCATTAGCTTATGTAATTACTATTCTAGTTGTCCCTAGTTTTATGTAATGTTCTTTACAATGAAATAAAACTAGTATGATATATGATTGATGATTATATTTTACTAATCATGTGTAATGGATACAAATCATATCATAGATGCAATATATTGAGATACATTGTATCGGACGTGATCCGCTAGAGAAGTAATACTTCATGGTCCTTAGTCATAAGTATTACTTCCTCAATACTATTTTAGAATCCTTAGACCTTATGTCTCCATTGATTCTAGCATGAATGGAACCACGTTTTGACTTAGTCGTACGTTGCTTTTAATCGAGTAATCAATACGACTGATGATCGGATGTAGTGTCCTATCATGGCTTGAATGTGAGAGGCATTGTAAGGAATTTGTCCCTCTCTATTATTAGAGAGAGATATCCATGGGCCCCTTGATAGGGAAGACTGTCTAAATGCATGGCTGTGCTTAAATGTATTTGATAAAGTGGTTATTAAATATTATTTGTTGGAACAGTCTACCTGGAGATCGAGCATAAATACAATTAAGCTTAATAAAGGTGACGACTACCATGCCTTATGCTTAATTAGGATATCGCGAGACAAATGGATTAAATAGTGGATTGATATTAGGTTCCGTTGTAAATTCATTCACTTTGGGTAGTCACAATGTCCTGCTAAGGACCGCTTGTGATTTATGAACTCACACTACTACTAAGTGTGTTTTCATTGCCATTGTGATATGAACCTACAGGGTCACACACATAGACGAGCTAACGAGCTTCATGTCCAGATTCAATGAATCTAGAATGTGTCTAGGTTCATTGTATTTGACATTTATTTTTCTGAGAATAATAAAAACCTTATTATTCGAATTAGAGATAAATGAGGGGCATTTTCGGTATTTAATTATAGCTAGGATTAAGTGGGAGTTATTATCCGATAAAGACTCCCACTACCAGCAGAAGTCTAGAGGACGTGGGAGTTGAAGACTCCCACTGCCGGGAGAGGTTGAGGACGTGAGAGTTGGTTCAGGGAACAAACTCTCACACCCTATATAATCATCTCTTGGCCGAAACCCTAGGGGTTAATGCTTTCAGCCGAAATACCAAAAAGACCTAGAAAATCAAATTTTCTATTCTGCCTCTCCCTTTTCTCTCTAATCCCCGAAACTCAGAAAAATGAAGAGCTAGCAATCACTGTTCGTTTCGTCGCGTGGATACCGGTAGAGTGACATTTCGCAAAGGGAAATCCATTGGTGGCAGCAACGCATCCAAGAAACAGCATCTTCCATTCAAGAATCAGATTCTTGAACCTGAAAAGTAAGTTTCTGTCTAGAATTTTTCGATTCGTTTTGTATGAGCGGATCCTTCAGGGGAAGACTTATGGGTGTTTAGAATGAGTTTCTGCCCATGAATCCCTTCAGTGTTATGGTGGTTGAGAGTATATTGAGGTGGCTGATTGTATTGTTGTGGTTGATAGTATTGGGGTGGTGGTACATTTTGTTGTGGTGGATGTGGTTCGTTATGTGGTGGTTGTGGTGGGTTGCTCGATGGTGGTTGTAGATCATATTCAGTCCCATATCTCATTTCATTTCCCCTAACTGGTCCTCTTGGAGGAATTGGATCCCGTCTTGGTTGTTGACTAGAAGACCCCACAAAATTTCTACGTGCTCCCCTCGGACCCCGACGTATCAATGTTACCAGCGGTGTTCTTGAATCGCTGCTCTCACTGTTGGATCCTTCTTGACGGTCCATCTTACCCAAAACAGTTTATATATGAAGAAGTAGGTAAACAACTAGTTCACATAGCCATTTAATGTACATGTTATAGCATGAAGCAATTATGGAATAACATAGCATATATGTATGTAACATATAAGAATACATGGTATACATATAACTGATAAAACAATTACTCAGGTTATTCATGTGAAACAAAGACAAGTATGACATGGTATGATATAACACACAAGAAGAACACATATAACATGTAACGATAGCATATAAAGAGAGAAATAAACAAGTACATCCTAGTCCATGGTCTCTACCCATCACACACCTCACATTAACTGTTCTTTGTTATCCTAAGTTCATTCCATATTTTAACACTAAGGTTCGACCTGCTCTGATACCACTTATCTCACACCCCGAAACCAGGGATGATGATATGGTAGTGTCTCATTGGTAAATGAGACACCAAAGCCGCTGAACAATGTTGTTATCAAAAGGAAATTCATTTATGAAACCGAATTTATCAAAGTATGCTAGCGGAATACAATACTGAAGGAAATTACTAAGGGATTATATAACCAAAGTATTTTATAATCCAAAAGGAAATACAGTACGAAATATATTGTCCAAGCTACATTCGTTATCTTCACTCGTCATGGGCCCCTCCCAAGCATCATCACCGTAGTTGAGCTCATGATCAGCAACACCTGCACAGTAAAGCGGATGGAATGAGCTCCGGTATTCAGTATGATCCACATAATACCTTTACAAAATAACAGGTAATACAACAAGACACGAAATAGGTTTCCCGTTTCCCAAAACATGTGAAATCTTTGCATACTTTACATGGAAAAACCTAACTTGAAATACACTTTAAAACTCTTGAAAAACACTTAAAAGAACTTATAAAAGACTTGGCTTGAAACATATCAGAATTTTTGTTTGGCTGAAATAGGACCCTAGGACGAAACCTGATACGGTACCTGCCATGAAGCTTAGAGAGGTCATTTGGATAAATGACCTCATCCTTAACTCATACATCCCAAATACGAGCTTCAAAGTCAAGCCTTTGTTCCAAGCGTTTAAAGTCTCTAATCTAAAGGTTCAAGAGGTAAAGAAATCTTCAAAGAAAGCTAGACACAAGGATCAAAGCCATCGAATATCATTTGAAGGAAAGATACATAATTGGAAGGAAAACGGTTGAAGGGGTATTTTAGGAAACTTGTAAATTAAAGTCTATTAAAGACTTTAATTATATTTTCAGATTTATTATTTATTTTAATTAGCCATGTTGGCCAAAATAAGCTAGCTGAATAATAGGACATGTTGTCCTTGATGTTAGGTAGTGTTTTGTTTTAGGTAGTTAACTTAATTTAGGATTCAAGAGTCTTACCTAAAGTGGGACTCTTCATATTACGAAATTCCACTCTATTTAAGAGGGATTTCAGCCATGTTATTGTTAGACTTGATTTATGATATGTTAAGGTTATTCCTTAGTTCCTTTGTTTGATTCTCTACGTAGAGTTCATTCATCTTTGAGTTACCGTATCAATAAGTTTGGTTTATACTTATTGTGGTGTTTCAGCCCCCATTGATAATCAACCTTACGGGAGGATTGCTGATTATATTTCCCCATAAACTGTTCGAGATATAGAAAGATCGGACCTTTAGCCGAACCTTGGTATTCTGTACTTCGATTTTGCATCAGGTGGTATCAGAACAAAAGGTTGATCTCTATCTTGGTGTTTCTTTATTGTTTTCTTTAAATTTTTTGGGCAGAAAATTACAACAAAAAAAAGAAATGCATTCACGGATTCATCATTAACGTCATTTGTTCATCAGATCTCATTCACGACCCTTTGTTCATCCGAGAGTCAAATCAGATTTTTCGGTTACTGTTCACGCTACTATTCATCCGGAAAAAAATAATCAAGAATCAAGAAAATCAAGATCAACTTTCAAGATAATCAAGAAGCTTAAAGGCTCTCTATCTTTTTAAAGATTTCAACAAATTCATGCAAAGATGTAGCAACAATTTGATCAAGAAGATTACAACTTTGATTATGATGATAAAAGGTATGGCTTCCAACATACAACAAATTCAAGATATAATGATTCCTATTTGTTTTCTTGTGAGTCGCAATGGGATTACAAAAATCAGCAAGTTGACAACTCTGTTGGTGCAGTCAAGCTCCCATCTTTTGAAGGTACAAATAGGTCTGACTTATTATTTGAATGGATACATGAATTTCATAATATTTTTGCTATTCATAATTATTCGGAGGGCAAAAAGGTAAAGATGGCAGTCAAGGGATTTTATAGTAAGGCATCAATGTGGTGGAAAGAGGAAACTATAATTAGGCAAAGAGCGGGTCAACGACCTATTGAAACTTGGAATGATTTGAAAGCTGAGATGAAACGAAGGTTTGTTTCCTTGCATTACTTTACAGAGCAAGCTAAACATTTGCAAATGCTTATACAAGGTTCGAAATCGGTAGATGAATATTATGAAGCGATGCGATTAGCCATGATTCGGCTTGATAGACAAGAATATGAAGAAGTTACATTAAATCGATTTTTGGCCGGTTTGAATGATGATATTAGGCAAGAGGTCGAATGCATTTATCATGTTGATATTATGGAGATGGTAGATCATGCAGAGCAAATTGAGAGGCGAATCAAAGAGCAGAAGAAAGGGACTAATTCGGCTAAATTTTCACATTGGAAACAGCCAAATCAGCCACCTTCAAATTCTTGTGTTGGGCAGCGGCAAAGTGAAGATAATAGCTATTTTGGGGCTGCCAAAACAGCCACAATTCAAGAAAAAGATAGCCAATTAGCCACCATTAAATCTTCAACTTGGAACATATATATGGATGAACTACGGGAATTGATCTACAATTTGTGCCCAAAGAATGATATAATACAAGATGATACAAATTTGGAAAGTCAAGAAGACAATGATGAAGCCGAGCCAAAATTTGAAAGTTTTCCAAATGAGGAGTTGAAAGAAAAGAGTGAAGATTTAGAAGAAAAGATTGATCTTGTAATTGCATCCCACGATTTAGAAGATTCGAGGACGAATCCTATAATAGGGGGAGGGGGTATGAAAGTTTTTCAAGAAGGAGAGGATGATACGGTACCTGCCATGAAACTTAGAGAGGTCATTTGGATAAATGACCTCATCCTTAACTCATACATCCCAAATACGAGCTTCAAAGTCAAGCCTTTGTTCCAAGTGTTTAAAGTCTCTAATCTAAAGGTTCAAGAGGTAAAGAAACCTTCAAAGAAAGCTAGACACAAGGATCAAAGCCATCGAATATCATTTGAAGGAAAGATACATAATTGGAAGGAAAACGGTTGAAGGGGTATTTTAGGAAACTTGTAAATTAAAGTCTATTAAAGACTTTAATTATATTTTCAGATTTATTATTTATTTTAATTAGCCATGTTGGCCAAAATAAGCTAGCTGAATAATAGGATATGTTGTCCTTGATGTTAGGTAGTGTTTTGTTTTAGGTAGTTAACTTAATTTAGGATTCAAGAGTCTTACCTAAAGTGGGACTCTTCATATTACGAAATTCCACTCTATTTAAGAGGGATTTCAGCCATGTTATTGTTAGACTTGATTTATGATATGTTAAGGTTATTCCTTAGTTCCTTTGTTTGATTCTCTACGTAGAGTTCATTCATCTTTGAGTTACTGTATCAATAAGTTTGGTTTATACTTATTGTGGTGTTTCAGCCCCCATTGATAATCAACCTTACGGGAGGATTGTTGATTATATTTCCCCATAAACTGTTCGAGATATAGAAAGATCGGACCTTTAGCCGAACCTTGGTATTCTGTACTTCGGTTTTGCATCAAAACCTATGATGAATATTCATCTGCGGCCTAGGACGAATGGTTCGTCCGCGGTAAGGCAGTAGCTATTGTCTTACTGCAGGTGAACCATAGGACAAATGGTAGGACGAATAGATAGTCCGCGACCTACAAAAAAGTAATTTTTGGGTATAAAAACACATGTGAAAGCCATATAAGCGCAACAAAACTTTCCCAATCCAAAATGCATGTTTTAAGACTCAAATATATCAAATAAGACACAAAAATACAAGCAAGTAAGAAACAACAATTAAGAGAATAACTACATTCTTCACATCTAAGCACATACACAACTGAATGTACAACAAGCACCATACTCTGCCCATACGGTACGCACGATCACACACATGTTTAGACACTACGAACATAGGTATTGTTATGACACAACTTCCACACTTCGAGCTCAGGTATCAATTCACGACTATACGACAATAACTGTAACGACCCTAGTTATAGTCCAAACTAGGAAAGCTCAAATAGTTCAACACACGAGTTCAGTTTTGTTAGTAGTGCACTAGGACCATTAAATACTGTTTATTGGAACAGTCTACCTAGAGATCGAGCATACATAAAATTAAGCTTTATACCGGTAGAGAGTAATTCCGCAAAAGAGGACTTTGGTGGTAGCAGCACACAATCTGAGACGCAAAACCTTTACCGAAAGGTGTAAGTTTTCGTTTTAATTTTTCTATTCCCATGGTATGAGCGGATCTTTCGGGGGAGGACTCATGGGTGTTTAGAACGAGTTTCTGCCCATGAATCCCTTCAAGTTTCACTCCCCTGAACGAACGGGTTACCGCTTTAAGGACTCTTCCTACATTGTATCATCATCCAACACCTAGCACTCCACAAAACCATTACAGTCCCAATGATTTTCCGATTAACTACTACATAAAATGTTTATGTTATCGTATAAACCTGTTTATCCGATTATGTATGTTAGGCCGTTGAGGGTTAAATCGGGGCAGAAAAACTCATTCGATGAGCAGAGGAAGAATCATGTTTTTCTTCCAGGTTGCTGCCCCCTTGACCCTATGCCCGCTAACCAGCTAGCGGGACCGCCGACTACTCTGCGTAGTGGCAACGCCTAAGACTTTGTATCTATATTCGTTACTTAATTTCATTATGCTTTATGTGAGTTATAGCAAGGTGAATAGCATGGCCTACTATACCCCCTCTTGCTTTACATTTATTGGGGTGTAATTTTATAATACAACATGCGAGTCATTTTTCAATGTTGTAAAATTGTAATTGCTTTCTTAGATTAGTTTTATTGCTTTACACTGAAGGCTGGGTATGCCCATGCATTTATGTAACAAGACTGGAGGACGATGGATTGAAGACACTATCCATGAGATGGGTATTGACTTAGATTAACTCCCACAAGGCTCGTGGGAGCCATCATAGGATTAGGCCATGCTATCTCACATTTACTTTTATGTTTTATATATTGCATGAGATGCTTATATTCTTGTCTTATGGGGTTTAACAACTTATTCAAACTAAATGGTTTTAATTAAGCCTTAAAAATGCCTACCATATCCTAAGCACTTCTGGAGCTAGGATCATCATTTTGTCTACTTGCCAAAGCAACAGATAAGTGGTTATTTAAGCAAAAGGAGATGGGAAAATAGTGATTTCCATAAGCTTAGACATGGTTCGACTTAACTAGGCTATCAAAATAGTTTTGAGCATAGGGCATAATATGGGAGTAATAGCGGAACATATAGATGTCATTCCCATGAGTTGATTTTACTTTAATTATGGGTGATAAACCAAAGCTTACTTATAACTATCGTAAAATGGTTTTCTCCACTATTTATCAAGGGTTGAAATTGTGGGAAGTTTTTTATCAAAAACTATTTAATGACTTTGCAAAAAATTTTAATGTAGATAATGGCAACCAATACTTCACACAATTCATTGCAATCCATTCTTGAAAAAGAAAAACTGAGTGGGTTCAATTTCCTTGATTGGGCCTGCAACTTAAAGCTATACGTTCTTGATGCGAATATTCCTGAACAACCTGCAAACAACGCCCCTAGAGCTGAGAAAGATGCTTGGAAGAAGCATTGTGATGATTCTAACGATGTGACTTGTCTCATGTTAGTCACAATGAACATTGACCTTCAAAAACAGTTTGAAGGGGTTGAGGCTTTCCAGATGATGGGCCAGCTCAAGGAAATGTTTCAAGAGCAAGTTCGTCAAGAGAGATTCCTCACCACTAAGGCGTTGAATAGTTGCAAGATGGCCCCTGGCACCTCTGTAAGTGCACATGTTCTTAAGATGAAGGGCTATCTTGACCAACTTGAGAAACTTGGGGCTCCCATAGGTCATGACCAATTTGTGATGAACTTCAACATGCATGCCATGGAGAAGTCCATACATGAGATACACGGGATGCTCAAGCAGGCTGAACTGAACATTAAGAAGACCCCTGAAGTCTTAATGGTTCAAAAAGAGAATTTAAGAACAAAAGAAAGGGAAAGCCCATGGCCAAGAAGGGCAAAGGCAATAACAAGCCCAAACCCAAAGCCAAGGCACCAAAGGAAGGAGTTTTCTTCCATTCAATGAACCAGGTCATTGGAAACGGAACTGCAAGCCCTACTTGGAAGAGAAGAAAAAGGGGAAAGCCAGTTTGACTTGAAGGGATTCATAGGGCGGAAACTCGTTCCAAACACCCATGGATCCTCCCTCGAAGGATCCGCTCATATGAAACGAATCGAAAATAGCGGTAAAAACTTACATTTTACGGATTCAAGAAGTCGCTTCTTGAATGGAAGATGGCGTTTCTTGGATGCTAATCCGCCACCAATTGATCTCCCTCATGCGGAAAGTCCCTCTACCCAGGTATCCACGCTGACTAAACGGGCAACGATTGCTAGCTCTTCGTCTTTTTCTGCATTTTTCGAGAATTAGAGAGAAAAGGGAGAGGCTGAAACCGAAATCTATTTCGGGTTTCTTGGTTAATTTCGGCTAAAAGAATTGAGGTCTAGGGTTTCGGCCAAGAGTTTATTATATAGGGTGTGAGAGTTTGTTCCCAGAACTAACTCTCACGTCCTCAACTCCTCTCGGCAATGGGAGTCCTCAACTCCCACGTCCCTTAGACTTACTGGTAGTGGGAGTCCTTATCGGATAATAACTCCCACGTAATCCCAGCTATAGGTAAAATACCGAAATTGCCCCTATCTCTAATTCGAATAATAAACACTTTATTATTTCCAGAAAGACAAATGTCAGATACAATGAACCTAGACACATTCTAGATTCATTGAATGCGGACATAAAGCTCGATTAGCTCGTCTATGCGTGTGACCACTGTAGGTTCATCTCACAATGGCAATGAAAACACACTTAGTAGTAGTGTGAGTCCATAAATCACAAGCGGTCCCCTAGCAGGGACATTGTGACTACCCAAAGTGAATGAATATACAACGGAACCTAATATCAATCCACTATTTAATCCCTTTGTCTCGCAATATCCTAATTAAGCATAAGGCATGGTGGTCGTCACCCTTATTAAGCTTAATTATATTTATGCTCGATCTCCGGGTAGATCTGTTTTGACAAATAGCATTTGATAACCACTTTATCAAACACATTTGAGCACGGCCATGCATTTAAACAGTCTTTCCCCTGTCGAGAGGCCCATGGATATCTCTCTCAATAATAGAGAGGGACAAATTCCTTACAATGTCTCTCACATTCAAGCTATGATAGGACACTACATCCGATCATCGGTCGTATTGATTACTCGTTACAAGTAACGTCCGAGTCGAGTCAAAACGTGGCTCCATTCATACTAGAATCAATGAAGACATAAGGTTTAAGGATTCTAAAATAGTATTGAGGAAGTAATACTTATGACTTAAGACCATGAAGTATTACTTCTCGACTGGATCACGTCCCAATACAATGTATCCCTATATATTGCATCCGTGATGTGATTTGTATCCATTACACATGATCGAGTAAAACAAGATCATCAATCAACAATCATACTAGTTTTATTTCATAGTAATTAAGCATTACATAAAACTAGGGACTTCTAGAATAGTAATTACATAAGCTAATGAGTTTTACTATCAAATCACACATTTGATAATCAAAAGCAAAATTAACTATTCAATTACTTGCTCAAAAAGATAACAAAACGCACAACATGTGCTAATGGTCCTAGGGCACTACTAACAATCTCCCACTTGCCCTAGTTCCAATCATACATGATCCTCAATCCCATTGACCTAGTATGACTCTCATGTTTGAGGGTCGTGGGAGTGGCTTGGTCAATGGATCCCGCAATGTTGTCGCCTCGTATGAACTTTGCAAATACTAACGTCTCTCTATCGATGATCTCTCCGATCGGATGGAAAGCGCTCGAGAATGTGTTTGGATCGTTGGTGAGATCTAGGTTCCTTAGCTTGTGAAATGGCGCCGATACTATCACAATAGAGGTCCACTCGGGTTCACAATGCTAGGGGACGACACCTAGTTCATCAACAAACTTCCCCGATCCAAACAGACTTCTTTAGCTGCTTCAGAGGCGACTAGATACTCGACTCACATTGTAGAGTCGGCCACGGTTTCTTGCTTTGAGCTCTTCCAGCTCACAGACCTCCATTCAAACAAAACACAAAACCAGATCGCGATCTAAAATCATCTACGTCGGTCTGGAAGCTTGCGTCTGTGTAACCATTTACTACCGGACTTCCTTCCCGACCTCAGTAAACTAAGAACATATCTTTAGTCCTTCTCAAGTACTTAAGAATGCTCTTGATTGCAGATCCAATGTGACTCACCGGGGGTCGATTGATATCTGCTAGTCATACTTAAAGCAAATGAGACATCCAGGGCGAGTGCATATCATGGCGTACATAATAGACCCAATGGCCGAAGCATATGGGATCTTACTCATGCGCTCTTGGTCCTCCCTCGTGGAAGGTCCTTGAGTTCTCGCTGAGTTTAACGCCATGTGACATGGGCAATAATCCCTTTTTTGGAGTCTTGCAACCGAACCGTTTCGAGTACCTTGTCAATGTATCCACTGCGGCTCAGGGCCAATCATTTTGTTAGATCTATCTCTGTAGATTCTAATACCCAAAATGTATGTAGCCTCGCTCTAAGTCTTTCATGGAAAAGCACTTCCCCAACCAAGCTTTTTACGCTTTGTAATGTGGGGATGTCATTTCCAATCGATAAGATGTCGTCCACATAAAGCACAAGGAACACTACTTGCATTATTAGTTACTTTCTTATAAACACAAGGCTCGTCTTCGTTTTTGATGAAACCGAATTCTTTAATACGTTCATCAAAGCGACGATTCCAGCTTTCGAGATGCTTGCTTCAATCCATAAATGGACCTTTGAAGCTTACACACTTTGCTAGGATTTGTTGGATCAACAAACCCCTCGAGGTTGTGTCATATACACATCCTCGAGAAGGTTTCCATTAAGAAACGCAGTCTTAACATCCATTTGCCATATCTCATAGTCATAATATGCGGCTATGGCAAGTAAAATCCCTAATTGACTTTATCATCACGATGAGGGAAAAGGTTTCGTCATAGTCAATACCATGAACTTGTCTATAACCTTTAACTACTAGTCGCGATTTAAAAAGTGTGTACATTACCATCCATGTCGGTCTTCTTTTTATAACACCATTTGTTATCAATGACCTTGCACCCTTCGGGTGGGTCAACCAAAGTCCATACTTGGTTGTCGTACATGGATTGCATCTCGGACTTCATAGCTTCTAGCCACTTATCGACTCGGAACTACGAATTGCCTCTTTGTAGGTAGAGGGTTCATCTTGATCAATCAGTTCAACTTTGATGATCATCGATCACGAGAAATCCATATCTCTCGAGTCGTTGATGTGCCCAGACTCGACCTTCTTGGGCCTTGTGTCAAAGATTGAAGCTCGAGTATCGGCACGTGAGCTTGCTTGAACTTCTAAAGTTGGTTCGGATGTTGTTTGGGGATTTTGAATTTCCTCAAGATGGATCTTACTCCCACTATCCTCTTTGGAAATAAATTCCCTTTCAAGGAATACACCATTACGAGCAACAAACACTTTGTTCTCGATGGAAGATAGAAGTAATATCCTTTAGTTTCTTTAGGATATCCCACAAACAAACATTTGTCGGTTAGGGGGCGAGTTTATCGGATAACAAGCGTTTTACATACGCCTCGCATCCCCCAAATTTTGAGAAATGACAAACTAGGTCGTTTCCCGAGTCCATATCTCATATGGAGTTTTTCGAACCGCTTTAGAAGGAACTCTATTTAATATAAATGCAGCGAGTTTCAAGGGCGTAGCCCCCAAAAGGAAATTGGAAGACTTGTTTGACTCATCATAGATCGAACCATATCTAATAAGGTGCGATTCCTCCGTTCGACACGCCATTCCATTGTGGTGTGCCGAGGGAGGAGTTAATTGTGAAACAATTCCACAACCCTGATAAGATGTTCGTCAAACTCTTGGTTAAGGTATTCGCCACCTCGATCCGATCGAAGTATCTTTATACTTTTACCAAGTTGATTACATACTTCATTTTGAAATTCTTTGAATCTTCCAAAAGATTCGATTTATGTTTCATTAGATAGACGTAGCCATATCTCTCGAAATCATCCGTGAATGTGATGAAATCTCGAAAACCCTCCTCTAGCACTAGTGTTTATTGGTCCACAAACATGCGTATGTATGAGGCCCAACAAATCGGAAGCTCTCTCACTTTGTCCGAGTAAAGGGAGCTTTAGTCATTTTGCCCGACAAGCAAGATTCACACGTTTCATAAGACTCTAAGTCAAATGATGTTAAAATTCCATCCGTATGGAGCTTTGATATGCGTTTCTCGTTGATGTGGCCCAAAGCGAGCGAGTGCCAAAAGTAGGTCCGGTTTAAGTCATTTGATTTAAACCTTTTAGTATTAATGTTATAGATGGGCCTTTGAATTGAATCATCGAGGTTAAGAATATAAAGCCCATTCATCAAAGAGGCATCTCTATAAAAGATACGATCTTTGTGAATGGTGCAAATTTTATTCATAATATTAAATTCAAAACCTTCAATATCCAAACCAGAAACTGAAATAATATTCCTACTCAAAGTTGGAACATACAAACAATTATCTAGTTCTATGATAAGGCCACTTGGCAAAACTAAATTAAATGTCCCAAGTAGCTACAAAGCAACAACTCTTGCTCCGTTGGCTACTCCGAGGTCCACTTCTCCTTTTGCCGGTGATCTACTCCCTTTTGAACCCCCTGCACATTTGCACAAATGTGAGATCCACAACCGGTATCTAATACCCATGAAGTAGGAGCAGACATGTTAATTTCTATAACATAAATACCTGGAGAGACAGTCAAACTGGCCTTTCCCTTTTTCTTCTCTTCCAAATAGAGTTTGCAATTCCGTTTCCAATGGCCTGGTTCGCCACAATGGAAGCAAACTCCCTCCTTTGGTGCCTTGGCTTTGGGCTGGGGCTTGGGCTTGTCATATATTCTTAACCTCGATGAATCCATTAAAAGGCCCATCTATAACATTAATACAAAGAAGTTTAAATCAAATGACTTAAACCAAACCTACTTTTGGCATTGTCGTTTGGGCAACATCAACGAGAAACGCATATCAAAACTCCATCAAGATGGAATTTTGACATCATTTGACTTAGAGTCTTATGAGACATGTGAGTCTTGCTTGTTAAGCAAAATGACTAAAACTCATTTTACTGGACAAAGTAAGAGAACTTCTGATTTGTTGGGCCTCATACATACAGATGTATGTGGACCAATAAACACAAGTACTAAAGGAGGTTTTCAGTACTTCATCACATTTACATATGATTTTAGTAGATATGGCTACGTCTATCTAATGAAACATAAATCAGAATCTTTTGGAAGATTCAAAGAATTTCAAAATGAAGTACAAAATCAACTTGGTAAAAGTATTAAGATACTTCGATCAGATCGAGGTGGCGAATACCTTAACCAAGAGTTTGACGAACATCTTAGGGGTTGTGGAATTGTTTCACAATTAATTCCTCCTGGCACACCACAATGGACTGGTATATCAGAACGAAGGAATCGCACCTTACTAGATATGGTTCGATCTATGATGAGTCAAACCAGTCTTCCAATTTTCTTTTGGGGCTACACCCTAGAAACTGCTGCATTAATATTGAATAGAGTTCCTTCTAAAGCGGTTCAGAAAACTCCATATGAGATATGGACATGGAAACGACCTAGTTTGTCATTTCTCAAAATTTGGTGCTGCGGGGCGTATGTAAAGCGCTTATTATTTGATAAACTCGCCCCTAAATCTGACAAGTGTTTGTTTGTGGGATATCCTAAAGAAACTAAATGATATTACTTCTATCTTCCATCAGAGAACAAAGTGTTTGTTGTTCGAAATGGTTTATTCCTTGAAAGGGAATTTATTTCCAAAAAGGATAGTGGGAGTAAGATCCATCTTGAGGAAATTCAAGATCCCCAAACAACATCTGAACCAACTTTTGAACTTCAAACAAGCTCACGTGCTGATACTGAGCCTAAATCTTTGACACAAGGCCCAAAGAGGTCAAGTCGGGTACATCAACAGCTTGAGAGATATGGATTTCTCGTGACTGATGATCATCACATTGAACTGATTGATCAAGATGAACTCACTACCTACAAAGAGAAAATTCATAATTCTGAGTCAAATAAGTGGCTAAAAGCTATGAAGTCTGAGAAGCAATGCATGTGCGATAACCAAGTGTGGACTTTGGTTGACCCACCCGAAGGGTGTAAGGTCATTGATAACAAATGGTGTTTCAAAAAGAAAACCGACATGGATGGTAATGTACACACTTTTAAATCTCGACTAGTAGCTAAAGGTTATAGACAAATTCATGGTATTGACTATGATGAAACCTTTTCTCCTGTCATTATTATAAAGTCTATTAGGATTTTACTTTCCTTGGCCGTATATTATGACTATGAAATATGGAAAATGGACATTAAGACAGCGTTTCTTAATGGAAACCTTCTCGAGGATGTGTATATGACACAACCCGAGGGATTTGTTGATCCATCAAATCCTAGCAAAGTGTGTAAACTTCAAAGGTCCATTTATGGATTGAAGCAAGCATCTCGAAGCTGGAATCGTCGCTTTGATGAAGCAATTAAAGAATTTGGTTTCATCAAAAACGAAAATGAGCCTTGTGTTTATAAGAAAGTAACTAATAATCTAGTAGTGTTCCTTGTGCTTTATGTGGATGACATCTTACTGATTGGAAATGATATCCCCACATTACAAAGCATAAAAGCTTGGTTGGGGAAGTGCTTTTCCATGAAAGACTTAGGTGAGGCTGTATACATTTTGGGTATAAGAATCTATAGAGATTGACCTAACAAATTGATTGGCCTAAGTCAGAGTGGATACATTGACAAGGTACTGAAGCGGTTTAGTCTGCAAGATTCCAAAAAAGGATTCTTGCCCATGTAACATGGTATTAAACTCAGCAGAACTCAAGGACCTTCCACAAAGGAAGACCAAGAGCGCATGAGTAAGATCCTATATGCTTCAGGCATTGGGTCTATTATGTATGCCATTATATGCACTCGCCCGGATGTCTCATTCGCATTAAGTATGACTAGAAGATATCAATCTGACCCTAGAAAGTCACATTGGACTACAGTCAAGAGCATTCTTAAGTACTTGAGAATGACTAATGATATGTTCTTGGTTTACGGAGGTCAGGAAGGAAGTCTGGTTGTAAATGGTTACACATACGCAATCTTCCAGACCGTCGTAGATGACTTTAAATCGTAATCTGGTTTTGTGTTTTGTTTGAATAGAGGAGCTGTGAGCTGGAAGAGCTCAACGCAAAAAACCGTGGCCGACTCTACAACAGAAGGTGAGTATCTGGCTGCCTCTGAAACAGCTAAAGAAGTTATTTGGATCAGGAAATTTGTTGATGGATTAGGTGTCATCCCTAGCATTGTGAACCTATTGGACCTTTATTGTGATTGTACTGGTGCCATCTCACAAGCTAAGGAAACTAGATCTCACCAATGATCCAAACACATTCTCAAACGTTTCCATCTGATTAGAGAGATCATTGATAGAGGAGACGTTAGAATTTGCAAAGTTCATACAAACGACAACATTGCAGATCCATTGACCAAGCCACTCCCGCAACCTAAACATGAGAGTCATGCTAGGTCAATGGGATTGAGGATCATGTATGATTGGACCTAGGGCAAGTGGGAGATTGTTAGTAGTGCCCTAGGACCATTAGCATATGTTGTACATTTTATATCTTTTTGAGCATGTCTTTGAATAGGTAATTTTGCTTTTGAACATCAAATGCTTGATTTGATAGTAAAACTCATTAGCTTATGCAATAACTATTCTAATTGTCCCTAGTTTTATGTAATGTTCTTTACAATGAAATAAAACTAGTATGATGGTTGATTGATGATTATGTTTTACTGATCACGTGTAATGGATACAAATCATATCATAGATACAATATATTGGGATATATTGTATCGGACGTGATCCGTTAGAGAAGTAATACTTCATGGTTCTTTAGTCATAAGTATTACTTCCTCAATACTATTTAGAATCCTTAGACCTTATGTCTCCATAGCTTCCAACATGAATGGAACTACGTTTTAACTCATTCAGACATTACTTTTAATCGAGTAATAAATACAAATTGATGATCGGATGTTGTATTCTATCATGACTTGAACGTGAGAGTCATTTTAAGGGATTTGTCACTCTCTTATTAGAGAGAGATATGCATTGGCCCCTCGATAGGGAAGACTGTTTAAATGCATGGTCGTGCTCAAATGTATTTAATAAAGTGGTTATTAAATACTGTTTGTTGGAACAGTCTACCTGGAGATCGAGCATATATACAATTAAGATTTATACCACCATGCCTTATGCTTAATTTGGATATCTCGAGACAAAGGGATTAAATAGTGGATTGATATTAGGTTCCACACATTCATTCACTCTGGGTAGTCACAATGTCCTGCTAGGGACCGCTTGTAATTTATGAACACATACTACTACTAAGTGTGTTTTCATTACCATTGTGATATGAACCTACAGGGTCACACGCATAGACGAGTTAACGAGCTTCATGTCCAAATTAAATGATATTAGATTGTGTCTAGGTTTATTTTATCTTACATTTATGTTTATGGGAATAATAAAACGTTATTATTCGAATTAGAGATTAAGGGGGGGGCATTTTCGGTATTTGGTTATAGCTGGGATTACGTGGGAGTTATTATGCGATAAAGACTCCCACTACTAGCAGAGGTTTATGGGACGTGGGAGTTAAAGACTCCCACTGCTGGAAGAGGTTGAGGACGTGGGAGTTGGTTCTGGGAACAAACTCTCACACCCTATATAAACCCCTTTTGGGCGAAACCATAGGAGAGACTAAATTGAGCCGCAAAACCCAAAAATCCTAGAAATCAGATTTCTGCCTCCTTTTCTCTGTAGATTCATGAAACTCAGAAAACGAAGAGCTAGGACTCGTTGCTCTTTTCGTCGCGTGGATACCGGTAGGGAGTAATTCCGCAAGGGAGGACTTTGGTCGCAGCAGCACACAATCTGAGACGCAAAACCTTTACCGAAAGATGTAAGTTTTCATCTTAATTTTTCGATTCCCATGGTATGAGCAGATCCTTCGGGGGAGGACTCATGAGTATTTAGAACGCGTTTCTGCCCATGAATCCCTTCAATTTTCACCCCCGAACGAATGGATTACCGCTTTAAGGACTCATCGTACACTGTATCATCATCCAACACCTTGCACTCCACAAAACCGTTATAGTCCCAATGATTTTCCCTCATCAGGTGAAGGTATCCCTCGGGATTGAAACCACACGCTTCATAGAAGTCACGTTTATATCCTTCGAACGAGTCTTGTCATTTAATTATTCTAGACACAAGCTCAAAACGGGGCGACGACTCGGTCGACCAAAACCAATTAAGATGACCCGACTCCACCAAATAATGACGACTAAAAAAGACTTGATATGTAAAGCTACCAACAATTAAGAAAGTAGGCAATTAGGTGGAAATTATCATATTCAAATAGGGCAGCAAGTAATCAAATACAAGTCCCCAATTCATATCTACGAACATATAACACAAATTCCATACTTTCTTAAAACCAAGTTGAAATTATTGTCCTAATTGATAAGATTACAATTAGTAAATCAATTCATGCTTCAATAATACACAATCAATGCAGTAAATTAAAGTTCTAATATCTAAAACAACAAAGGGCAGAATCCATACCTTCAAACAAGCAATATTGGCAAAAATACCAAATCAAGGTAGTGCAGAAAATTCCCAAGACAGCCCCCTCTTTCCGGTGTGATATCTCTCTACTCCAAACTCCAAATGGAAATTCTGTTTGAGTACTGCGTAGGTCTTTCCGAGGTAATCAACTTTCGTATGTGGTGCGTCGAAATCCGACGAGATTTACCCATTCCAATGCTCCCTCAAAATCTCAGATATTTCTTCTCTTTCTTTCTCTTGCTCTTATCTTTTCCTTCTTTTCGGTTTTGGTAACTTCCAAAATGGCTGAGAAAACCAGCCATAAATCCCTGTCCATTCAATTCTAATGGCTCTTTAGGTCCCTCACAACTCACACAAAGTGCACTCATTCCCTCACACAACCCCAAACATCAATTCGGTACATATAACACATAAACATGTTAAGTGACACATAACAATTAAACAATTAATTCATGACAACATTTTATAAAGCATTAAAAACATGTGATGACGTGATCAAAACACATAATCACGTAGGAAAAAAGTTTCGGGTATTACACCTTCAACCTATCCTTTGAAGATTCTCAATCTCCGCCCAATCCAGAGGAGATGTGATTCAATTCGTTAGCTCTGGAACTGATTGCACACAATCTTCACCCCCACATGCGAAAACCACCATCTTCACTACCGGAGTTGTCAATCGGTTTGTCTCCGTATGTGATTTAGTTGATGAGTCTGTCATGTTCTCCTATGCCAAATTATCATCAAAATCTATAATCGCATCATCTCAAACCACATAATCTGATTTGGATCACATCACTTCCGCTGGTACTGCATGGAAAATTTTAAACACCGATTCTTCTCGACCATCATTCTTGCTCAATTTGGATTTAACAACCCATTGTCCAGAAGACAAATTTGAGAGAATAGATCCCTTCTACATGACACCAATTGGATTTTCTATTCCTTTACCCTTTGTTGTAACAACATTATTTGTTTTTGAGTTCATGTTAGGAACAGAGTTCTTACTTGTTTCAGCCTTAAAAATCACTCCATGCCTACATTCCTCATTGTTGTGACCAATCTTCCAACACTTTGTACAATAGCTTGGAACATTTACATACAGAATATACTGAAAATAGAATGTGTCCTCTTGACCAATAGAAAACATTTCAGGTAAAGGTTTTATCAGATCTATCTCGTCACATATACGTGCCACCCTTGTATCTGTTCCTTTAGTTGTTGGAGCAACCAAAGTAAGAGGTCTTCCCATAATTGAGGTCATGGAAAATAAATCCGCCTTTTTGAAAAATTGTCAAGGTAAAATATCCAAAGAAATACATATTGGAGCAATAGAAGGCTGAATATTGAGTCTGTAATGCGGCGTCCATTTGAGAACTCTCATAAGAGCACCGTCGAGTCGCCATAATTCTCTGGTCCACAATCGAAGGTAATCCTCCTCTAAGATTGGCTTAATTAGGATATGTCTGGAATCCAACCACCCTAGAGAGACCTCGCCCTTTAAATCCATGGTTTGAAAAGATTTTCATAGATCCACCATTAGATAATTTTCCAACTAAAGCATGTAGATATGGCACAAATCGCTTTGCAATCTCATCTTTGGTGTAGGACAAGGCTGGAAAACCCTTATAATTGCTGATGTTTTATTTCAATCGGTGGGGGTTGAGTTGGTTGTGGTTGGTGGAGAAGAGAAGAAAATGATTTATCCTAGATTTTTCCCCGGCAGCTGCAATCATCGACGAATCGCCGTTCACCATTTTATTTAGGATGTATTTACATCTCAGATCAATGGTAGATTAGAATAATTAAATATTGGTGCACTTGCTCGGCGGCGTTGGTTTTATTATAAAAGAGAAGAGCGAAGCAGAGGAGAGGATTTTTGAGTCATTTGTTCTATGTCGCCTCGCTTCTTGAAGAAGATTTTGATCCTTTTTTTTACCTCCATTTTTTTGCTTGAACTTGACCCTTGAATAAGAGCTTCTCCCCTATTCGCACCGATACTAGCTCCATATCATGAGCGCGAGTGGCTAGCTTCTCAAACATCTTTGGCAGAATGTCTTTGATGATGTATTCCAATCCTCAATGCATGCCTTGGATGCATATCTCTATGGTGGATGCTTCACTTAAGTTATCTCTATCATTGAGGTTTAGGTTTCTCCATCTATTTATGTAGTATATCACCGGTTTGTCCTTCCATTTGCAAGAATTAATCAACTCCATCATGCTAACAACCTGTCGAGTGCTATAGAAGCGGTTAAGGAATTCTTGCTCTAAATGATCTCATGTGTTGATGAAATCCGGTTCAAGATCCGCGTATCATTCGAATGTATTTTCATTAAGATATCTCATGAGTTGATTCAATAGAAGAACTCCATAACTTCTAACATTATTACATGTTTAGACGAAGTGAGCCACATGTTGCTTAGGATTCCCATTTCCGTTGAATTGTTGACATTTTGGCGGTTGGTAACCGGAAGGCATCCTCACATCGTTGATTCTTTGAGTGTAAGGCTTGGCATAAGTATGAGCAAATTTTGTATCTTCATCAAGCTTTTTCTTTCATGGTCCCCACGATGAGATCTTTCAATTGATCAATATAGATAAAGCCATCGCCAGACAACAGAATACTTTGAGATTTCTTTGTCGACTCCGCTTCTTGTTGGAACTCTGGTCTCTTTTAGGGAGCTTGGCCCGTCTCACATTTTTCTCTAGATAGCTGCTTATGTGGACGATGGAGTTTCTTGGCCTTAAGAGCATCTTGTAAGACCTTCAACTAACTTTGTGGAATTTGCGATTTGCTCATGTAAGCTCGTCGTCTTACAAGAGCGAATGAGGAAGTTTTTGAGTTCTCAAAAAGAATAGGCTTCCCATTTCGCATTGGGTTTCTTGCGGGAGCAAGTTGACACTTGCAATTTATCACCTATCTCGAACTTGGAGCTTCTATCTATGAAAGATGATATCTTTGAAGTCGTCGGTGCAACACATTGCTTCGGTTTTTTTTTTTTACCAAAGGTAAATGTATATATATGATCAAAAGGGGAAGACCATTTTAAAAAATGATTTCCCATGTGTTATAGTAGCATGAAATTGAAAAGCCAGCCTAGTCCACTAAGCCAACGTAGCCTGCCAAATCTGGTGAAAAGCAACCCTGATCATGTGCCTCAACAGGATCCTCTGATCTGGTCGCCTGCACCCAATGTGTACACCCAAAAACTATATATAAATGTCGCTTCTATGTACAAGGATAAACCATGGTCTCGACAGGAGCACCTACTACAACCAAAAGAACTACAAAATCAAAACATAAGGATACAAAGAGTGACCTACCATGTATACATGTGTGTTAATCCTATTAACTAGTTGTTCCAGTTGAAGCTTTTCTTGTTAAAAAATTCCTCTGTTTGGCTCGCTCCCTAAATGATGAACCATAACTGCCAGTTTCTTTTATTTGTTAACCCAACAAGTCCCCCGTGCCTCAATCTTCAACCATTTGAGTGTGCATCTCAAGGTTTTTGTTTGTCTTCAAAACCCCACCAAACTCTTGATCTCGGTCCATACTTTGTTCGAAAATACACAACCAAAGAATAAAAAATTTCAAAAAAAACATTTTCAAAGATTTAATCAATATAAAACATGAGGTTTAGAAAAAAGGCTAGAGTGAGCATTAAACATACTAAATATTCTAGTATTCTCAAAGGTAAGATTAGTCAAAAGAATGTACCAATAAGCATAAGACTAATCTTTCTAGGTCTTCAAGTCTTCAAGTTGATTTCTTCATGGAGCTTGGACTTGACATTTTTTAAACATCTTCTTTGAGTGGTGAAGTCCTATAGCAATCTTGATGTTGTAGTGTATTGGACTTCATCACTTCTTGGGTTAAGAGTCTACTTGTTGGTTTAGTACATTTGAGATTGAGTAACTCTTAAAAAGATCTTCCTTCTTGACTTTGCAAATACTTCCAAGGTTTTGTGGATGAACTTCAAGCTTGTGCCATGGAGTCTTGCAAAGTGTAGCTTCTTCTTGTGTGTAGGATGGTGCCTTTGGTGTACACAAATAGCTAACCTACCATTTTCATCAATGTAGGTGTGAGTTTTAGGATCCTATCAATAAACAAGTGCTCACACAAACATTAGAATTATCAATGATTTGTTATCATCAAAACTAGATTGATCATATTAGCCCTTGGGGCTTACAATATCCCCTTTTTGATGATGACAAAACATTGATGCAAACGGGAATATAAAATCAAAAGGATAAAGAAATTAAGCAGAAAAAATCCATGCATGAGATAAGGATGCAAAAGATCAAGGCAAGTAGATGTTTTGAAAAAAAAATCTACTCCCTCTATTTTAAAGAATTTCTTATCTGTCCCATTTTGCAAGTTCTTTAGCTTCCTCCTTTTATTAAAATTACTTTTCATGGCACATTTGCAATGCTAATTTTCTCCCCCTTTTTGTCATAATCAAAAGGTTCATCAAAACGCCAATATGAAAAGCATTCTCCTCATTTTTGTTGAAAATAACGATCCAAAGGATCACAAAATGAAAATCATTTAGGAGGGATCAAGTTTAAATTATGGAGAAGGTTTGTTAGTCAATGAATTTAGTAAAATTGGAAATCAAGGAAGCCATATCCAAAGACCAAATAAATCAAAGAAGGAAGTCTTTGAAGCTTAAGTAAGCACATCATTTGTAAAAGGCCATTTAAAATGAAATGTGATTGGCCAAGAGATGATGTTTAACTTGAAAGAATGTAAGCTTTTAAAGAAAATATTTTGAAGTGGTTTTGAAGCTTGGTCGATTTCAAAATAAAGAGACCACATAATGACACATGAAATCAAAGATGGTGATATGTCTAAAAAATGAATTAACACCCCAAGCTAAAGTCTGAAGAGATATATGAATATAATCTTTAAAACACAATCTCCCTGTTTACCAAAAACAATGTTACTTCAAAATGAAATCAAGTTTAACACTATAGATAACAAATAGAAATGGATGTGATACCATGAAGAAATTAATATGATGAGCACATGTAGCACAAACCAAAAACCGAGAGGAAGTGTAATGTTAATACCAACTCTTAAGCATAGGCTAACCAGAAACTAAGAGAGATCAAAGGATATGAACCTATAGTACATGATCTCAAAGTTATAAGGGAGGGTAGATGCGAAAGATTCACTTATGAAGATCATACAACTTCCATGTAACTTACACAAGTCGGCTAAAGGAAGTGAAAACATGAAAATAAAGCCAACTTGAGATGTGATGAGGTATAAGATAATTTAAAGGTAAGCATACATCACATAGGGGGGGGGGGGGGTATATGATAGAAAACATAAACATGCTCCCCATAAGGTTGTGCCCATATATAAATAAATTAAAACTTACCGGAATTGGAAGCTAATGTTCAAAATTTGCTGAAATTTGACTGCTCCAATCAACCGCGTGGTAGCCTCTAGTCGATCGAGGTACCAAATCCGCTCGACCAAGACTGCAAAATGCAGTTTAAAATAAGTCCAACAGCCATAGACACATACCAACGACATATTATGAAATACCCGAAAGGCATGTGCAATAACTGAAGGGAAGAGCCTTAGAGGGGGTGAATAAGGTTCTCAAATAATTTAAACTTTTCTACCACAATCTTTTCCTAAGTGATCACCTTAACAACAATTATGTTCATTAAGAATATAAGGTGAATTAAAGGAATATCACTTAGATGACTTATGTGCGTAAATGTAACACATAGGAATACAAGACAATGAATATGATCAAGGATTGTCTAGGTCAAGTTTTCTATATGCAAAACTTGTATTAGCAAACACATAAGTCATGGGGAATAGCATTTAGCAAGAGATATATAAAGCTATAAAGATCTCTAAATGAAATCCCTATTGCTCAAGCTAATATTAGAGATAACAAGAAAATTGACTAACTTTATATACACAATTTATGGTATATGCAAACAAGTTCATTAACATATAAGCACAAGTATAATGAAGAACTTGAATGTAAAGAGATAAGAGTTAGAAGATCAAACACAAGTATGTAGAGTGGTTCGATCACAACGATCTACATCCACTAACTTGGGACACACCCAAGGATTTTAGCAACTTTCCACTAGCTTGTCTTGAGGGGTTACAAGGAAGGACAAACCAACTAATGGTCTTTTACACACTCATGTAACCTTCCACCTTTGGGAACTCTTTCTCTGACCTAGTCTACTAAGTGAGGAGATTTTACGAACACATGAACCCTACTTCTATTTTGAGTTCACCATTCACTCTAGTTCCTATGATTACAAGAAAGATCCTACCCCAACTTATTGGAGGCCCAAAACCACCACTCTCACAAACAAGCCTTACCACTCAACCCTTTACAAATAAAGATAATCTCAAAACATAAGATTTTACATTTAAGCTCAAGAAAAAGAAATCCCTCTAAGGATTGGTAATAGAATGTAAGCTCTAATTCATATTTGAGAATGAAAGAATATGTAGATGAAGCTCTTTCTAAAAAAGAACTATTTTGACGAATGTTTGGAAGAATTTAGCTTGGGAAAGTTTTTGATTTGCTTATCTAAAACTTATATCCTAAGGCCCCACTATTGGCTTGAGCAAAAAACAAATTTCAGCCTTAATGGCTTTATATAGGGTCCAAAAATTGCAAGCAAATAGAGTTACAACAGCTATATTTTTGCCTTGACAAGACAACTTCGGTCGATCGGACTAAGCAGTTGGTCGCCCGAAGTAGTCTTAAAGTTAAGTTCAAAGGCTTCTGTCTTCATCTCGGTCGACCATGATAAGTGGTCCGATCGAACTAGGCACATGTCAATCGACCAACCTGAATTAGTTCTTTTCGAGATATTTATAGTTGTTGGAGTCTTGGAACATTCAAAAGTGACAAAGTACAAACGACACTCTGGTCGACCAAACAACACATGTCGGTTGATCAGACTTCATCAAGTCGCCCGAGGTCTAAGACCCGGTCGACCGGACTTCTGTCCATAAGTTCACTACAAGAAAACTGTATAACAGGGACGGCCATTTCCGATCGTAAATCGGTTTAGCGACCGATTTACGATCGAAAGACATGGTCGTGTATTTTTCGTCGCTAAGAAATATACTCGACAGACTACCGACGACATATTTAGCAACCGAATATGCGGTCTCTCTTCACCGACTGAATACCGACCGAATGGTCAACATTATTGACTTTTGACTTTGACTATTTAACGACCGAATACCGACAACATATTTAGCGACCGAATATTCGGTAGCTATTCACCGACTGCATGGTCAACATTGTTGACGTTTTGACTTTGACTCCTTAACGACTGAATACCGACCTCATGGTCAACATTGTTGACGTTTGACTTTGACTCGTGAACGACCGAATACCGACGGCATATTTATTCGGTCGCTATTCACCAACCGAATACCGACCGCATGGTTAACATTGTTGACGTTTGATTTTGACTCGTTAACGACCGAATACCGATGGTACATATAGCACCCGATATTTCGGTCACTAAATTGTTTTTTTTTTATAAAAATAAATCTGAAATTTAATTAAATCCCTATTATAAAAAACAGTAATATGCACAGAAATACAAACCAGAAACAGTATTAATAAAATTCCAAATAGCAAAAATATTCAATAAACCCAAAAATAACATTACATAATCAATTATCTTACTAAAAAAACACAAGTTTACATTTACATTACAACACTCACAATCGATCAAAGTGCGCACTTCTCATTACATTACAACACTCACAATAGATCAAAGTGCACACTTTGATTTATCAAAACTCACAATCAAAGTGTGCACTACTTACTATATTACACCATTCACAATCAAAGTTTGCACTTCTCATAAATTCCTTGATATCATTTATATGTATATCCTTGGAAATGCATGAGTTGCAATCTGAAAGTTCAAGAATCAAATTATCTTATGGCAATAAAAATTACCACTTTGAATTATGTTAAAAAGTTATACAATACGACAATTAATTTATGGTAATAAAGTACTAAAAAATAAACCAACAAATATTACTCACCTTTAATATGTGGAATTTCAAGAAGCGAGAAAGAGATTAATCATTCTAAATCATCCTCCGACATAAGTTCATCTTCTTCTTCAGAATTGTCATCACCCGACATAATTTCATCATTATCTTCATCAACACGGCTCGTATCGGCCACAAGTACAACTTCAATTTCCCCTGAACGGTGTGCAAGTTGACCAACTTCAGTAATAGTTGGATCAATGTGACTGGTCTCCTCCTCACGTACTTCCTCCTGATACGGTACCGAAACACCAGGAACGTCAAATAGACGTGGTTTGGAACGACAAACAGCCAACCAATCAGCCCTAGATGTTGTTTTACTACCCGGATAAGGTGTGTAGTAGACTTGTCGACATTGGGAAGAAAATACAAATGGATCGTAACCCTGGTACGTTCTTTTCCTATAGATTTATACAAGTTTATATTGAGGATGCACCCTCAAACCTTGATTTGGAGTAGAATCAAACCAGTCACATTTGAAAAGAATTATTTTTTGGTGAGGTACGCCAGCAAGTTCAACCTCAATGACTTGCTTTAACTCTCCGTAATAATCTCCTTTAACCCATACCCCGCTGTTTGTCGTACCTTTTCCATCGCCGTGGGCTTTTGTGTGAAATCTATAACCCTTAGCAAAGTAACCGGTGTATGACATCACTCTCCTTGACGGGCCCCATGACAGATTTTTCAACAACCTTTCGGAATGTTCCGGAAGGCTATGTATCTGTTGAGAACAACAAAATTTAAATTAGTTTAGCTTAGGCATTCTTAAGACAAGTATATTTCTACACAATACCAAGTTACATGAGTTCCAAACCATTTGGAAAAATCATTAAAAACCCGGCTTTGAAGTTCTTCCTTCGTTATCTGCGGAGTTTGGTCATGTACTTCACTGACAAATTTATTGAGTTACAAATTAAACGACAATATTATTATTTGTCTACTTTTAATTCTATAACAAAAATGAAGCAATATATGGGTTTACTACTGAAGATATGGTTCGACCTCTTCACAATTCATCAGTATATAATTCATAGCTATTTTATAATCTTTATCAGATAATAAAATATTTTCTTTTTTTCCAAATGATCTTCCCGGTAAGTTGCAAATTGATAATACAACTAGTCCACTTGTCTCATCTTCACCATCATTTCGCCCAATGGTTGTAACTTTCGTTTTCATGTGGGGTTCGAAATAATAGCTAAAGAATGTAGCAGCTTCTTCGACCAAGTATGCATTGCAAATTGACCCCTCAACTCTGGCCTTGTTTTTATCTTTTTTTTTAGATGGTGCAGGTATCTAATTAAAGCATAAGTAGTTAATCACATTGTAAATACGTACATGAAAAAAAAATGAAGTTGAGATCATAAAGACATTGGTTGTTACCTCTTGAACGGGTACATCCACCTAAACTGTTCCGGGCCACCAACCTTGGCTTCGTACGGAAGGTGAACCGGCAAGTGTTCCATCACATCAAAAAATCGCAGAGGAAATATTCTCTCTAACTTGCACAATAAAATAGCAATAGTGTCCTCCAATTCTTGCATATGCGCCACACTCAACTTTGGGGAACACAAATCTCTGTAGAACAGACTAAGTTCGGCCAAAGGCCCCCAAACACTTGCCAGTAGTACTTCTCTAAGTGCTATAGAGATAAGTCTCTCCATGAATACATGAGAATCATGACTCTTCATTCTAGACATTTTCAACTCTTTCATATCAACGCATCGCGCCAAATTCGATGCATATCCATCTGGGAGCCCTAATTCTTTAACCCACTTCAAAACCATCTCTTTTTGTGTCTTGGTAAGAGTGGAAACATGCCTTCGGTTTCGTTGCTTTACCTCGGCCATCGTGTTTAATATTCAATTTTGGCCGACTACAATACCTTTCAACATCCGCTCTAGCCTTAACATTGTCCTTAGTTTTACCCTTCACGTCCAACAGGGTGTTAAAGACGTTATCAAAACACATTTTTTTCATTATGCATGACATCAATGTTGTGTCTTATCAGAAGTGTCCGCCAATAAGGTAAGTCCCAAAATATGCTACGTTTAGCCCAACTGTGATCCCGACCCCTACCTTGCTCTTTACCAATCTCTTCAGCTGTATCGGTAATTTTTGGATAATCTCTAACTCTAAACCACATTTCATGACCAGTCAGGCGAGACGGCGGGTCTGCTCTCTCCTGTCGCCGGTCCCTTCGGAATCCCTTTGCATCTCTTCTAAAAGGATGATTAGGTGACAAGAAGCATCTATGGTAATCGAACCACGATTGTTTCCCGCTAGTATGCAAATGGAACGCTTGTGTTTCCTCCATACAATATGGACAAGCGTGAATTCCAGCTGTACTCCATCCACTCAACATTCCATATGTTGGGAAATCACTAATTGTCCAAAGTAATGAAGCCCTTAGTTTAAAATTTTACTTTTTGGAGATGTCGTAAGTTTAGGGTTGGCTTAGGAAGCGCCTCTTAAGTAATGAGCCGGATTATTTTGTGGAGGAAGCGCCTCTTTCATCAACTGCGCAAATTTATCTATAGTAGTTTCAGATAAGTTGGCTTAGGACTTAATACTCAACATTCTAGCAGTCATTGATAGCTGTGAATGGTTTGTACAACCATTGTACAGTGGGCTATCAGCAGCCTTCAACATGTCATAGAACATTTGTGACTCTGGATTGGGAGGTTCTTCCACATCCCTATTATCCGGCTCATTAAAACTTGGTCCTGCAGCATCAAGAACCATCTCTCGATAATTGTTCTGTGTCGTATGTCTTCTAGAATTATCCATATCATGAACAAACGAGATTTGAGGCATTTGAATGAATGCCTCACCATGACATGTCCAATTAAAATAGTTAGACACAAATCCGTTCATAACAAGATGATGCTTCACAGTATCAGGCATATGAAAAAACTTATTCTTACAAACCCCCACAAGGACACCTAATCCCATTAATTTGTACATTAACAGACATACTAACAGTGAAATCCACAAATCGTTTCAACCCCGCTATAAATTATGGACTATGACGAGGTCCACAATTTGTTGTCAAATCCATATACATCCAACTACGATCCTCCATTATAAACACAATGTCTGCATATATCAAGTTTTAATAAGTAAATGAATATTATCTTTGAACCTTATGCTTGATGATTTTCAACCTTATTTTTCAAGCAATTGGTATGTTCAATTATCAATTATTTTATTATTGGAACTAAAATGATATAATTTAGCATACATTCTAATAATTAAAAAAGAAAATCCCATAACCTTAAAAAAAACCGGGGAGATAATATAGAAAAATCATTATAAAGTCATGATTGTGTGCATGAACAAAAAGTCCCTTAGTATGATAAATTTTCAATCCAATTTAATGTTTCATTGTATATTAAAAATTACTTGAAATCTAAAGACCAAAGGTCAATAGAAAAAAAAAATGTTTTGAGTTTGGTGCAAAGCACAATTTACATGAAGCTATGCTTATTTTTTTGACACATTTTCCCTCTTTTAAGTTATCTTTGAATTTTAAACTTCTTTTAAGCATATCATCAAACACCTTAACTCCAACCCAAATAATAAAATGTAAAATGCCCTAAAGAAACTAAGATTTCACTAAATGCCCACATGGAACCCTAAAGGTTTCATTCTTACTCCTAGGGGTATTATAATTTTTGGAAAAAAAATTGAATTGTGACCAATTTTGTCAAACTCTCTCAAAATTTCCAACTTTTGCACTCATTATTTGATCCCTTGTACCACATGAGATTAAGTTAATTAGAGAAGAAATGGTATAAGAGCATTAATTTAGACATTAATAACACTATAATAAATAGAAAAGGCAAGATTCTCACCTAAACCCTAAAAACCCCAACTGAAAACGGAGATGGTGGCGACGTCTTGGAGGTGCCGGAGGTGGTGACGTCGTTTTGGAGGCGCCGAAGGTGGTGGGGATGGGAGGAGAGGGGTTCACGATGGATTTGGGGGGAAATCACCAAGAGGTGAAAGTAGATGTGGAAGTCACGGTTGGCAGAATGAAGAAGAGGAAGAGACTTCTTGCCTTAGTGCGCAGTTTAGTCCTTTCTTGGTAGCGACCGAATAACGACCGTACTGTACCTTTCGGTCGGTAATCGGTCGCGAGTTTTAAATACAAAACTTTGAATTAATACACAAACTGACAAACGACGACGTCGTTTAACCATTTACTAGGACCGACCGACATGCACACTTCGGTTGCTATTCCGTCGCCCCGTTATGCACAGCGACCGAATAGCCACGAGACCAGTTGGAAAATTAAAAAATCGAAAACCGACATCGTTCAGAATGCGAGTACGAACTAATATGAATATTTTAGTAATTATTATTTATTAATAATCAATTATTAAAATTGTAATTACATTACTCAACGATTCACGTAAATGTAAACACAAAGTTTTACTTAAATTGTTCGGCTTCGAATCTATTTAGGTTTTTCGTGAATAACTATACGTTTTACTTGTTTGACTATTAAACTAATGTATACATACATATATATTAGTGATATATACCTAAAATAGGCAAAATATTTCTATATATACCTAAAAACCCCGCTATTTTATAAAAAATGAAAATCGGGAAAAACACCGACCGAATAGCGACTGACATGCATACTTCGGTCGCCCCATGTATGCCTAACGACCGAATAGAGGCGGTACCAGTTGGAAACGGTCGCTATTCGGTCGCCCGATTAATAAACTGCAGCGGATAGTTTAAAACTACGTCGTTATGCTTAGTCCGTCGCAAATCGGTCGCCCAGACCTAACCCTAAACCTTTATACGGTCGCTATTCCGTCGGTAGACAGTCGGAACAAATCCTGTTTTCCATACTCATGTTGCTGAAAACAAAGAACACTCCCTACCACAATTCAGTATATCCATAATTCAACAAAAAACAGACCCAAATAATCAGAAAACATAAAGCATAAAATAGTTAAATAATCAGTTATAAATTGATACCAAATAAACTAAATAATCTATTGACTGAGCGAAACCGCCCGTGTGTTTCATCGGGCCTTTGCCACCTCTACCTTCTTTCCCATTTTTTGAGGCCTGTAAAGACTTGGCTATAAATTTCGAAGTCTGCCAGTACTCTCGAAGTCGCGCCCAATCGGTCTCACAAACCCATGTGGGCCTCTTATCTTTTTTTCGTGCGTCGCTCATAGTGTCACTGAGTCTCCTCGTAAGCAAAACACGCCAACTAGTCTTGACGCCCGCCTCATGCTCAGGAGCCCAGCGATACCTTTTCTGTATTTTGAAACAATGTTAGATAATTAAATTTGAAGACTTGTAAATTCAAACTTATTTTCTAATTTACTTACAGTGAACTCTTCCCACCACAATTTTTCTTCTTCCTGGGGAACATCCTTTATGGTGTTGTATGCCCCCTTGAAACGATCTTGAAGTAATGACGGCGGTACAGCTGGATGCCAATCTAAATCTATAATAGACAAGAAATTTTTTAATTAGTTACTTACGTGCCAAGGGTAGGTTGCAGGAGTGTACGAGTATCTAGTGTAGGTGCAACTCAACCAGTACTGGTGTCAGTCGCCATCTGTGGGACAGTAGACTAGTGAGTCACAGATCCTGCTACCGGCGTAGACTCCGTCACCAGTACAGACGCAGACGCATCCCGATATGCATGTGCATCACAGAACTGTGGATGAGGTGTCATACCCCGCTCGGAGGCAGATGGTGGAGTAGAAAACGAGTCCCCTGATGGACCTGGATGGGAGGTAGGGGCGTAGAAGACGCTGGTGACTGACTAAATGGTAATCGAACAGCTTTCTTTGGAGGCATCTCTGAAATACAGATTCAGCGAAAAGTTCAAAGCAATATTTCGACAAAATTAAAATTCAGAGACAAGTAAAAGTTTCAAGACAAGGGTTAACATGACTTATTGTATAGAGTCATTCAGCTAAAAATATCAATGGAGAAGTTCCAATATTAACTATAGAGATTTCGACACCGATAATCAATTTCAGACCATAAAGTCTCAGTCCAATTCTCCTCTAGAAGAAATAAAATAAAACTGCTGGAAATAAAACCAGAGGACAAGGAAAACAGAAACTTTAGCTAACATGCTGAAATTCATATGCTTTAACAACTGAAATTCTTATGCCTTTTTATAGCTGCCGGTAGTTCCTGAAAGTTCCGCTTTTGTGAAGAACGCTAATGCGGCTTCCAAATAAACACCAAGGCATCATAACACATTCAAACATCAATGCTACATGCACATATTAAAACCAGCCACTTAAACTTGTTTTTGTGCAAAGCCAGTAATTGAAAAACTCTCAATTTCACATCCACTTACACTTGTGTTAAATCAGTGCTATTTGTTTAGCTTGATTTAGGGAAATATTTTAGTATCATATTTTACCCAAAAAGAAAAAAAAATTATTTCATTGCACTCATACTAACAAATAACAATTGCAGATTCAAATAAAAAATAACAAATAACCATAAGCATGGATTCTTTTAACATTAACACATCATTTTCTTTTCATTTGAAGAATAATGTGGTGGAATCCTTATTGCTACTGCTAGCTTGCTCAAAACATTTCAGAAGTCGAGTATTTAACTCATAATTTGAAGAAAAAAAAACTATTTTGATATTGATATTATGTCCCAATTAATTTCCTTTGTCTCCAACTCCATATACAGCCAAGCCAAGTAAAAACAACCCACACAAAGGAAACAAATTCTATTAAATGAAGAAAAATATTGAAAGTGGTTTCTTTTCTTCCACACAATTCTCATCACCAATACATAATAATAATGCAAAAGATTCACCCCACCAGAAACTTCCACAATCAAAAGAAAAAGAAAAAGAAAATTACTCAAAAAACAAATCTTACACGAACTAAAATTTTCATTTATTTAAAACTAGAAACAAAATTAAACGAAAATATCAGATTTTTTTAACACTGATTGCAAACTCAAAAGCTGCTCCTTTGCTCTAAGCATAAATTATGCAAGAAAAGAGAACTAAAAATTAGATAAAATCACACAAATGTAATACTTACAGGTTAATGGTCTGATTCAAAATTAGTTACGGGAAATGATCGGCAAACACCTAGAAAAAATTGGATTCAAGAAGATAATAGCTATAGTAATGGTGTGTGAGTTCAATCCTTAGTTGTTAATACTAAATCCAAAGAATAAGAAAAATTGGATAATAAAACCATGAAAAAAACGAACCTTTAATGGAGGTGGAGGAATGGCGGGATGGTGGCGGCGTCTTCCTAAGATGGAGGTGGCGGAATGGTTGAAGAGAGTTTTTGAGAAGAGAATTTTGAAGAAGATAAGAAGATTTAGGGATTTCTGGAAGGAAGAATTGATTTTATATTTTTTTTTGACAAATCAAGCTATAAAACGACGTCGTTTTGGTACGACCTTACGTCTTCCGTCACATAGTCGATCGGTATTTGGTCGTTATTATGTCCGTCGATAAACGGTCGTTAACTTCGGTCGGTATTCGATCTTTACAGGACACAAACCGACGTCGTTTTGTGTCCTTCGTTTATTACTATATAAATATATACCGTTATGTTTTCTGTCGGTAAATGGTCGTTAAATTCGGTCGTTATAAAGTCCGTCTGTAAACGGTCGTTACATTCGTTCGGTATTCGGTCTTTACAAGACACAAAACGACGTCATTTTTTGTCCTTCGTTTATTACTATATAAATATACACCGTTATGTTTTCTGTCGGTAAACAGTCGTTAAATTCGGTCGGTGTTCGGTCGTTAAATTACACAAAACGACGTTATCATCAAAACAAGATTGATCACATTAACCCTTCAGTCTTACAATTTCCCCCATTTTGATGATGACAAAACATTAATGCAAATGGGAATAAATTATCAAAAGGATAAAGCAATTAAGCACAAAATATCAAAGTATGAGATAAGGATGCTTATGATCAAGGCAAGTAGATGTTTTGAAAAAATCATTCTACTCCCCTTATTTTAAAGAATTCATTATCTCTCCAAATTTGCAAAGTTCTTAGCTTTCTCCTTTTGTAAAATTACTTTTCTTGGCACAATTGCAAAGATATATTTTCTTCCCCTTTTTGTCAAAATAAAAAAGGTTCATCAGAGCGCCAATAAGAAAAGCATTTTCAACTCCTTTTTGTTTAAAAATAGAGATCCAAAGGATCAAAACATGAAAATATTTAGGGGGGGATCAAGGTTTAAAACATGGAGAAGCTTGTTGGTCAATAGTAAAGAGTTAAGCAAAAGAAAGAAAAACTAAAGACCAAAAAGGAAGAAAACTTTAAACCTATGTAAGCACATCATTTGTAAAAGGCCATTTAAATGAAAATATGAGTGGCCAAAAGACGATGCTTATCTAAAGATGAATGAAAGCTTTAAAAGAATCTTTTGAAGAGGTTTTAAGCTTGGTTGATTTCAAGATAAGGAGAGCACATAATCTAAAAAGGTCATATGGCTAAAAAAATGAATATACAACTCAAGCAAAAATATGAGGAGATGAAGGAATTGTAAAACACAAGAGGGGGGGTGAATTGGGTTTTAACTAAACTTGCTAACTTTTTCGATTCTTTGCAATGCTAATATAAAGTTTAAGCAAGAAGAACAAAAGCTAAAGCAAAACCCAATCAACAAGACAAAGGATTTATAGTGGTCCGATTCACTTAGAATCTACATCCACTACCTTGAGCCGCACCCAAGGATTTGCAACAACTTCACTAAGAAGATTTTACACTTGTGGCTAACTCACTAAGAGTTTTACAAACACAACCACAATACAAAGAAACTCACTAAGAGCTAGCCCACACAAAGTAGGACTTTACAAATTGCCCACACAAAGTAGGACTTTTACAAGAATTACCCAATCACTTAGAAAGGGAATTGAATGTTAAAAGAACAAAGATTGATCACTCTTATAAGTGAGAATGTATACCTTTGAAGTACAAGAATGTTTAAGCTCTTTTGAACATATGAATTCCACTCTTTGTCTTGCTTTTGAAATATTGCTCTTGAATGATTTAGATCATAGAAATGAAGAGCATTTACTTTGAAAGTATTTTGGCTTGATGAGAAATCAATGAATATTTGATATGCAAGCCTTTTAAATGATTCTCTAGCTTTGGAGTATTTATACATTTCAAATTTGGCTGAAAATCGAGTTTCCAACGGTCAAATAACGGCTAGTAAAAAGCAGTAGTTCGGTTGGATCACTGAGCAACTTCGGTTGAGCCGAAGCCCACCTCGGTCGACCGACCTACCCCTCGGTTGACCGACCCAAGCCACTTCGGTCGACCGACCTTGCCCTAGGTCGACCGAACCTCCAAAAGCCAACTCTCAGTATCTCTTCGGTTGATCCGAGCTTGAGCTCGGTTGACCGAACTTTCCGAGCATATTTTTTCACACGCTTTTGAAATCTTTTGATGTCTTTTGAAGTCTAAAAGGTTTTCCTAAAAGGTAACAAGTAAGAATACTTGGAAAACCATTTTAAAGGACTTAGACTTAGAAAACAAAGGCTTTTGAAATACGAACACTTGTAAGGATCATTTTGAAACTAAGCCTTTTGAAAACGTGTTTGTGTGCATGCAAGACTAGAGTGTTGAGCTTATGTTCATAAGAGCTTTGGTTAGAGCTTTCTAAGATAACGACTAATGACACCAAAGCTAAACTAACCAAAACTAAGTCTTCAATCTTCAATCTTGATAGATGAGCCTTGAATGATATGACTTTGAATCTTGATCATGGCTTGATTGAAGTACTTAGAGCTTCCAATATATGTTCCGATATTCTATCACAAAGATATAAACATTAGACACAACATCAAGTGTTTGTCCATTATCAAAAACCGAGTTTGATCGCCCTTAGGGCTAACAATCTCCCCTTTTTTTATTATGACAAACTTTGATGTAATTAGATAGGATATGGACAAATTTAAGTACAAGGAAGCATGACAAAAGGATATAAGAACAATTAAGTGTTAAGCTAAGTGCTTATAAGATAAACCAAGATAGAACGAGAAACATAAGCACTAGCATGTTAAGTTCTTATGCCATATACATTAGGGACTCTTTGAAGAGCCCTATTTTCCAACCAACCTCCTTGCCTCCTTCCTTCCATAATATAGCATTCTTGTGTGTAATATACATACCTTAGTTTACACAAGAAGCTAACTTACCATTTTCATCAATGTCGATGTGAGTGCTAAGGATCCTATTACAAAGTACATGCTCACACAAACATTAGAACTATCAATGGTTTGTTATCATCAAAACAACATAGGATATTTTGCCCTTCGGGCCAACAATCTCCCCCTTTTTGATGATGACAAAACATTGATGCAAATGGGAATAATATGCAAAATAAAGACACCAAATGTATGCATGAGATAAGTGAAGGGATTCATGGGCCGAAACTCGTTCCAAACACCCATGGATCCTCCCCTGAAGGATCCGCGCATATGAAACAATTCGGAAAAACAGTAAGAACTTACGTTTCTTGGATTCAAGAAGCTGCTTCTTGAATGGAGGATGACGTTTCTTGGATTCAATCTGCCACCAATTGATCTCCCTTGCGGAAAGTCCCTCTACCGGTATCCACGCGACGAAACGGGCAGCGATTGCTAGCTCTTCGTCTTTTCTGATTTTCGGGAATTAGAGAGAAAAGGGAGAGGCTTAAACTGAAATCTAATTTCAGAGACTTGGTAATATTTCGGCTGAAAAACATAATCTAGGGTTTCGGCCAAGAGATCATTATATAGGGTGTGAGAGTTTGTTCCCATAACCAACTCTCACATCCCCAACTCCTCTCGGCAGTGGGAGTCTTTGACTCCCACGTCCCCTAGACTTCTGCTGGTAGTGGGAGTCCTTATCGGATAATAACTCCCACGTAATCCCAGCTATAGGTAAAATACCGAAATTGCCCCTATCTCTAATTCGAATAATAAACACTTTATTATTTTCAGAAAGACAAATGTCAGATACAATGAACCTAGACACATTCTAGATTCATTGAATCTGGACATAAAGCTCGTTAGCTCGTCTATGCGTGTGACCCTGTAGGTTCATCTCACAATGGCAATGAAAACACACTTAGTAGTAGTGTGAGTCCATAAATCACAAGCGGTCCCTAGCGGGGACATTGTGACTACCCAAAGTGAATGAATATACAACGGAACCTAATATCAATCCACTATTTAATCCCTTTGTCTCGCGATATCCTAATTAAGCATAAGGCATGGTGGTCGTCACCCTTATTAACCTTAATTATATTTATGCTCGATCTCCGGGTAGATTGTTTCGACAAATAGCATTTGATAACCACTTTATCAAACACATTTGAGCACGGCCATGCATTTAAACGAGTCTTTTCCCTATCGAGGGGCCCATGGATATCTCTCTCTAATAATAGAGAGGGACAAATTCCTTACAATGTCTCTCACATTCAAGCTATGATAGGACACTACATCCGATCATCAGTCGTATTGATTACTCTGTTACAAGTAACGTCCGACTGAGTCAAAACGTGGCTCCATTCATACTAGAATCAATGAAGACATAAGGTCTAAGGATTCTAAAATAGTATTGAGGAAGTAATACTTATGACTTAAGACCATGAAGTATTACTTCTCGCGACGGATCACGTCCAATATAATGTATCCCCTATATATTGCATCTATGATGTGATTTGTATCCATTACACATGATCGAGTAAAACAAGATCATCAATCAACAATCATACTAGTTTTATTTCATAGTAATTAAGCATTACATAAAACTAGGGACTTCTAGAATAGTAATTACATAAGCTAATGAGTTTTACTATCAAATCACACATTTGATAATCAAAAGCAAAATTAACTATTCAATTACTTGCTCAAAAAGATAACAAAACGCACAACATGTGCTAATGGTCCTAGGGCACTACTAACAATCTCCCACTTGCCCTAGTTCCAATCGTACATGTTCCTCAATCCCATTGACCTAGTATGACTCTCATGTTTAAGCTGTGGGAGTGGCTTGGTCAATGGATCTGCAATCGTCTGTATAACTTTGCAAATACTAACGTCTCTCTGTCGATGATGTCTCCGATCGGATGGAAACGCTTTGAGAATGTGTTTGGATCGTCGGTGAGATCTAGGTTCCTTAGCTTGTGAAATGGCACCGATACTATCACAATAGAGGTCCACTGGGTTCACAATGCTAGGGGACGACACCTAGTTTATCAACAAACTTCCCGATCCAAACAGCCTTCTTTAGTCTGCCTCTAGATACTCAAACACATTGTAGAGTCGGCCACGGTTTCTTGCTTTGAGCTCTTCCGACTCACGGGACCTCCATTCAAACAAAACACAAAACCAGATTGCGATCTATAATCATCTACGTCGGTTTGGAAGCTTGCGTCTGTGTAACCCGTTTACAACTGGACTTCCTTCCCGACCTCCGTAAACTAAGAACATATCTTTAGTCCTTCTCAAGTACTTAAGAATGCTCTTGATCTGCGAGTTCAATGTGACTCACTGAGGGTCGATTGATATCCGCTAGTCATACTTAAAGCAAATGAGACATCCCAGGGCGAGTGCATATCATGGCGTACATTATGGACCCAATGGCCGAAGCATATGAGATCTTACTCATGCGCTCTTGGTCCTCCCTTGTGGAAGGTCCTTGAGTTCTGCTTGAGTTTAACGCCATGTGACATGGGCAAGAATCCCTTTTTGGAGTCTTGCAAAGTCGAACCGTTTAGATGCCTTGTCAATGTATCCACTACAGCTCAGGGCCCGATCATTTTGTTAGATCTATCTCTATAGATTCTAATACCCCAAAAATGTATGTAGCCTCGCCTAAGTCTTTCATGGAAAAGCACTTCCCTCAACCAAGCTTTTTATGCTTTGTAATGTGGGGATGTCATTTCCAATCGGTAAGATGTCGTCCACATAAAGCACAAGGAACACTCCCGCATTATTAGTTACTTTCTTATAAACACAAGGCTCGTCTTCGTTTTTTATGAAACCGAATTCTTTAATACGTTCATCAAAGCGGCGATTCCAGCTTTCGAGATGCTTGCTTCAATCCATAAATGGACTTTTGAAGCTTACACACTTTGCTAGGATTTGTTGGATCAACAACCCCTCGAGGTTGTGTCATATACACATCCTCGAGAAGGTTTCCATTAAGAAACGCAGTCTTAACATCCATTTGCCATATCTCATAGTCATAATATGCGGCTATGGCAAGTAAAATCCTAATTGACTTTATCATCACGACGGGGGAAAAGGTTTCGTCATAGTCAATACCATGAACTTGTCTATAACCTTTAACTACTAGTCGCGATTTAAAAGTGTGTACATTACCATCCATGTCGGTCTTCTTTTTTATAACACCATTTGTTATCAATGACCTTGCACCCTTCGGGTGGGTCAACCAAAGTCCATACTTGGTTGTCGTACATGGATTGCATCTTGGACTTCATAGCTTCTAGTCACTTATCCCGACTCGGAACTACGAATTGCCTCTTTGTAGGTAGTGGGTTCATCTTGATCAATCGGTTCAACACGATGATCATCGATCCACGAAATCCATATCTCTCGAGTCGTTGATGTACCCGACTCGACCTCCTTGGGCCTTGTGTCAAAGATTGAAGCTCGGTGATCGGCACGTGAGCTTGCTTGAACTTCTAAAGTTGGTTCGGATGTTGTTTGGGGATCTTGAATTTCCTCAAGATGGATCTTACTCCCACTATCCTCTTTGGAAATAAATTCCCTTTCAAGGAATGAACCATTACGAGCAACAAACACTTTGTTCTCGATGGAAGATAGAAGTAATATCCTTTAGTCTCTTTAGGATATCCCACAAACAAACACTTGTCGAGTTGAGGGGCGAGTTTATCGGATAACAAGCGTTTACGTACGCCGCGCATCTCCAAATTTTGAGAAATGACAAACTAGGTCGTTTTCCAGTCCATATCTCATATGGAGTTTTACGAACCGCTTTAGAAGGAACTCTATTTAATATAAATGCAGCGAGTTTCTAGGGCGTAGCCCCAAAAGAAGTGGAAGACTTGTTTGACTCATCATAGATCGAACCATATCTAATAAGGTGCGATTCCTCCGTTTCGACACGCCATTCCATTGTGGTGTGCGGGGAGGAGTTAATTGTGAAACAATTCCACAACCACTAAGATGTTACGTCAAACTCTTGGTTAAGGTATTCTCCACCTCGATCGATCGAAGTATCTTAATACTTTTACCAAGTTGATTTTGTACTTCATTTTGAAATTCTTTGAATCTTCCAAAGATTCGATTTATGTTTCATTAGATAGGCGTAGCCATATCTCTGAAATCATACGTGAATGTGATGAAATCTCGAAACCCTCCTCTAGCACTAGTGTTTGTTGGTCCACAAACATACGTATGTATGAGGCCCGATAAATCGGAAGCTCTCTCACTTTGTCCGAGTAAAGGGAGCTTTAGTCATTTTGCCCAACAAGCAAGATTCACACGTCTCATAAGACTCTAAGTCAAATGATGTTAAAATTCCATACGTATGGAGCTTTGATATGCGTTTCTCGTTGATGTGGCCCAAGCAGCGAGTGCCAAAAGTAGGTCTGGTTTAAGTCATTTGATTTAAACCTTTTAGTATTAATGTTATAGATGGGCCTTTGAATTGAATCATCGAGGTTAAGAATATAAAGCCCATTCATCAAAGAGGCATCTCCATAAAAGATATGATCTTTATGAATGGTGCAAATTTTATTCATAATACTTAATTCAAAACCTTCAATATCCAAACAAGAAAGCTGAAATAATATTCCTACTCAAAGTTGGAACATACAAACAATTATCTAGTTCTATGATAAGGCCACTTGGCAAAACTAAATTTAAATGTCCCCAGTAGCTACGGTAACAACTCTTGCTCCGTTGGCTACTACGAGGTCCACTTCTCCTTTTGCCGGTGATCTACTCCTTTTGAACCCCCTGCACATTTGCACAAATGTGAGATCCATAACAGTATCTAATACCCATGAAGTAGGAGCGAGACATGTTAATTTCTATAACATAAATACACGGAGAGACAGTCAAGCTGGCCTTTCCCTTTTTCTTCTCTTCCAAATAGAGTTTACGATTCCGTTTCCAATGGCACGGTTACGCCACAATGGAAGCAAACTCCCTCGCTTTGGTGCCTTGGCTTTGGGGCTGGGGCTTGGGCTTGTCATTGCCTTTGCCTTTGCCTCTCTTAGCCATGGGCTTTCCCTTGCCTTTCTTCTTGAAATTCCCTTTTTGAACCATTAAGACTTAGGGGACTTCTTAATGTTCGAGTTCGACCTGCTTGAGCATCCCAGTGTATTTCATGTATGGTCTTCTCCATGGCATGCATGTTGAAGTTCATAATGAATTGGTCATGCTCCGGTGGGAGTGAGCCCAAGATCATATACGTGGCCATGTCATGACTTACGGGAGCTCCAAGCTTGTCAAGTTGGTCAAAATAGCCTTTCATCTTAAGAACATGTGCGCTTACGAGAGGTTCCGGGGGCCATTTTGCAACTATTTACGCCTTAGTTGTTAGTTGTGAGGAATCTTTCATGGCGAGCTTGCTCTTGGAACATTTCCTTGGTGGCCCATCATCTGGAAAGCCTCAACTCCTTCAAACTTGTTTTTGAAGGTCGAGTGCTCATCGTGACTAACATGAGACAAGTCACATCGTTAGAGTCATCGAAATGCTTCTTCCAAGCATCTCTTTCAGCTCTAGGGGCGTTGTTTGCGAGGGCTGTTCGAGAATGTCCGTTTCAGAACGTACTGACTTTTTTTCTTGCTTAAGGACAATCCTTAAGTTGCGGGCCCAATCAAGGAAATTGGTCCCGCTCGGTTTTCTCTTCTCAGGGGGACGGATCGCGAGAGAATTGTGTGATGAATTGGTTGCCATTTATCTACATTAAGTTAATTGCAAAGTTATCAGTTTTTAGCAAAAACATTTTCCAAAATTTCAACACTTGATAATAGTGGGGAAAAACATTTTACAATAGTTATAGGAAAGCTTTGGCTTAACACCCACAATTAAAGTAAAATCATCTAATGGAAATGACATCTATATGTCCCGGCTATTTCCCATTTTATGCCCTAGGCCCAAAACTATTTTGATAGCCTAGTTAAGTCGGACCATGTCTAAGCATACGGAAATCACTATTTTCCCATCTCCTCTCGCCTAGATAACCACTTATACATTTGCTTTGGCAAGCGAGACATAATGATGATCCAAGCTCATGGAGTGCTTAGGATATGGTAGGCACTTTGAGACTTAATTAAAACCATTTAATGTGACGTTCAAAATTAAATCCATCCAGACATAAAATAAACATCACACGCAGGTTATGAAGCGAAAAAGTAAATGTGATATAGCATGGCCTATTCCTATAATGACTCCCACGAGCCTTGTGGGAGTCAAGGGTCAATCTAGGTCAAAATCCATCTCATGGATAATGTCTTCGATCTTGTACCTCCAGCCTTGTTACATATTTGCATGGGCATACCCAGCCTTCATTGTAAAGCGATAAAGCTAATCTAATAAAGTGATTACAATTTTACAACATTGAAAAAGCGACTCGTGAGGTTGTATTATAAAATTACAACCAAAAATATGTAAAACAGGGGGTATAGTAGGCCATGCTATTCACCATGCTAATATCACATAAAGCATAATGAAATCATACACAAAGTCTTAGTTCGGGGGAGCGACGAATCGGGCGCGTGAGACGACTGTCCCGCTAGCCTGGGTTAGCGGGCGGGGGGTCAAGGGCAGCGGCCCCACTGCGAGGGTTTTCCGGGGCGAAAATCGATTCTACATCAGCTCATCGAATGAGTTTTTCCTCCCAGATTTACCCTACAATTGCCTTACTTACATAATCAGATTATGTAAAGGTTAATCGGATTAACGAAACTGATTTATGCTCAATGACGAATTTAATCAAATTAATTTCATATTCCACGAAACGGTTTATGCGAGAATCAATATTAACGAAAAGCTGTTTATGCTAGAATCAACATTCACGTAAGCGGTTTATGCCTAATCATGAAACCGAAAACAGTTTATACAACAGCAGTTCATAAAACCGAATAAACATGATAAACCGAGAGCAATTTATGCATATATCACATATACTCATCAAAAGATACATTCTTTAAACGCATTTAACAGTTTATGCAACTTTCATGATCAAAGAAACGATTTTTCTGTTTTTCAAACATACACATATCAAATCGGAATTGACAGTGTTATTGTTTGATGAACAATATCGAAATCGAGTCGTATGAGCAAGGCTCTGATACCACTGAAGGGATTCATGGGCTGAAACTCGTTCCAAACACCCATGGATCCTCCCACGAGGATCCGCGCATATGAAACAATTGGAAAAAGCATGTAAGAACTTACGTTTCTTGGATTCAAGAAGCTGCTTCTTGAATGGAGGATGACGTTTCTTGGATTCAATCGCCACCAATTGATCTCCCTTGCGGAAAGTCCCTCTACCGGTATCCACGCGACGCAAGCGGGCAGCGATTGCTAGCTCTTCGTCTTTTTCCGATTTTCGGGAATTAGAGAAAAGGGAGAGGCTTAAAGCTGAAATCTAATTTCAGAGACTTGGTAATATTTCGGTGAAAAACATAATCTAGGGTTTCGGCCAAGAGATCATTATATAGGGTGTGAGAGTTTGTTCCCATAACCAACTCTCACATCCCCAACTCCTCTGGCGGTGGGAGTCTTTGACTCCCACGTCCCTAGACTCTGCTTTGGTAGTGGGAGTCCTTATCGGATAATAACTCCCACGTAATCCCGGCTATAGGTAAAATACCGAAATTGCCCCTATCTCTAATTCGAATAATAAACACTTTATTATTTTCGAGAAAGACAAATGTCGGGATACAATGAACCTAGACACATTCTAGATTCATTGAATGCGGGACATAAAGCTCGATTAGCTCGTCTATGCGTGTGACCTGTAGGGTTCATCTCACAATGGCAATGAAAACACACTTAGTAGTAGTGTGAGTCCATAAATCACAAGCGGTCCCCTAGCGAGGACATTGTGACTACCTAAAGTGAATGAATATACAACGGAATCTAATATCAATCCACTATTTAATCCCTTTGTCTCGCGATATCCTAATTAAGCATAAGGCATGGTGGTCGTCACCCTTATTAACCTTAATTATATTTATGCTCGATCTCCGGGTAGATTGTTTCGACAAATAGCATTTGATAACCACTTTATCAAACACATTTAAGCACGGCCATGCATTTAAAGCAGTCTTTCCCTATCGAGGGGCCCATGGATATCTCTCTCTAATAATATAGAGGGACAAATTCCTTACAATGTCTCTCACATTCAAGCTATGATAGGACACTACATCCGATCATCGGTCATATTGATTACTCTGTTACAAGTAACGTCCAGGGCTGAGTCAAAACGTGGCTCCATTCATACTAGAATCAATGAAGACATAAGGTCTAAGGATTCTAAAATAGTATTGAGGAAGTAATACTTATGACTTAAGACCATGAAGTATTACTTCTCGGACGGATCACGTCGATACAATGTATCCCTATATATTGCATCTATGATGTGATTTGTATCCATTACACATGATCGGTAAAACAAGATCATCAATCAACAATCATACTAGTTTTATTTCATAGTAATTAAGCATTACATAAAACTAGGGACTTCTAGAATAGTAATTACATAAGCTAATGAGTTTTACTATCAAATCACACATTTGATAATCAAAAGCAAAATTAACTATTCAATTACTTGCTCAAAAAGATAACAAAACGCACAACATGTGCTAATGGTCCTAGGGCACTACTAACAATAAGGATATTAAGGATCCAGACAAGTAGAAGTTTTCTCAAAAAAAATTCTACTCCCCCTATATTAAAGAATCCCTTATCTCTCCCATTTTGCAAGTTCTAAGCTTTCTCCTTTTGTAAATTACTTCTCTTGGCACATTTGCAACACTAAAAATTCTCCCTCTTTTTGTCAAAATCAAAAAGGGATATCAGAGCGCCAATAAGAAAAGCATTTTAACGAAAAGTAAAGATTAATTTTGGAGAAGCTTGATGAAATTTAATAATCCTCCCCTTATAAAGACAAACTTAAAAACCATGGAAACAACTTGATGGTCTTGTAGATTGATAAAATAAAAACCCAAAAGATCAATCCTAAAGACCAAAAATAATTATGAAGAAGGATTACTTATGAATAAGCTTGGTTGATTTCTAAAAAACAAGGAGTCCATAATAACACATAAATCCAAAAGATGGTCATGTATGGCTCAAAAAGAATATCAACCTAAGCTAAAAACAAAGGAGATAAGGAATATAACCTTATGCACAATCTCCCCGTTTATCAAACATAGGATGTTAGCTATTTGATATAAAACCAAGTATGATACAATTTGACCAATTGTAAAACATGATACCAATTGTAAATATAGCCAATTGTAAAACACGTTTGAAAATATAGCTAACAAAGTACAAGTGGAAGTGATACCATGAATACATAAGATAAGCACATGTATCACAACCAAAAGAAGTAGAGGAAGTGTAAGAAAACACTTTGAGTACTTTCCTCTAACAAGTTAATGGTTAGCTAAATGAGTGTAGCAACTCTTAAAGTGATACTAACCAAAAAACTATAATGAGATCACAATGGATAAGAAAATGAAGAATATGATCTCAAAGTTATTAAGGGAGAGTATATGTGATACCAATTGAAGACATAAACATTTAAAACACATATATCTTCCAAAATAACTTACACAAGTTGGCTAAGAGATAAAAGATGAAAGGCAAGCCAACAAGTGATGTGATGATGTAAAATATGAACAATTTGGCATACATCACAATTAGAGTTTACATCCTAAGTCAAGCATCTAGACGATCAACCACATAAGATTAATATTATAGACTCGAATATAAACACACCCCTATATGCAATGAAGATCAAGTAAAAACAGAGCATAGCATATAACAAACTCCCCCAAAGCATGAACATTAAATAATAGAGGGGAGGGGGTTGTTAAACGGAGATTTCATCACAAAGATCAACTCATTAAGCACACTAAAAACATGCTCAAAAGAATCAAAAACATATGAAAAGCAAGCATGTTATAAAATCTCCAAGAAGCCCATTTCAAGAACAATTGAACATTATATGGAAAGTAAGATCAATAATTGTTCAAGGAAATGAGAAAGATTGAGTTTAGTAATATCTCATTGAATTTGATGAATGCTTTTGCACTTTGAGTTCCTTCAATGAGTTCCTTGAGCTTCTCAATCTTCTTTGCATGACAAGTGTAGAGTCATCAATGATGGGTGACTTTTCTTTTCTTGATGAACCCTCTACAATCTTGTAATCCTTAGCATTTGACTCTTTTCTTGGAGTCTTAGCTCATTTGTGCCATTCCTTGTAGTTCATATCTTCTACTTGAAGTTTAGAACTCTTTGTTACCTACAAGGAATTCTTGAGAGCAAATATGGTACCTTTTTAAAGGTCCTTCATGATTAGCTCAAAATCTCAAGTAACACAAATATGCATAAGGATCATGCAAATCAAAAACCAAAACAACTAGATGGATTCTTAAATGAATATGACATGATAAAACAAGAATCAAACAAGTTGCATATGCTACATCTCATAGACACCTTAGCTAAAATAGACATGGACAATAAAGAACATGCTAAAGGTTATCTATATAAAATAAAATTCAAGAATGTGAGATGCAACATGTACAAGAGCAAGCATATAAAGATATATATACCAACAACACTTAAACACAATAAAGTGTTAAGAGAAAGTGATTTGATACCTTTGCTTTCTTACCAAGTGATGAAGACATTGTATTGACACTTTGGCTCTTGTCATCACTTGATGCTTTGCTCTTTGCATTCAAGCAACTTGGTTCTCCAATTGATTAACATTTGAACTTTGAGAAACCAAGAGTTAAAGGAGTGCCCTTTTTTTTTTTAATTTCTTCCTTTGGCACATCTCCTTTAACTTCTCCCCAATGCCACTTCTCTTTGAATCAAGTCCATTGAAGCTTTGTGGCATGTATCTAACTTATAAGAACCTATAAGATCAAGGGAAGAGTAGCTTTTAGTACCCACTTTTGTTTGGGTCCTTGGGGGTTAGTTGAAATGAGCTTAACTCTCCAAATAGTTTTTACCCCTTTTTCAATCTTCTTCTTAACATGGCATCTAGCATTAGTATGACCATGTTTTCCACAATATGTGCAACAAATGTGTGGCTTAGAAGAATTGTGAACATGCTCATGATATCTAATTTGCCTATGTGAGGTACTAGCATGCACAAAGTGATTCTTAGGCAACTTAGAAGAGCTAACATGATCAATGTGATTAGCATTATAACCAAGACCATGTTTAACATTTGAAGCACGTTGCACACAAAGAATTTGATCAAGATTATTCTTACCCTTAGTAAAGTTTTCAACAAGAAGGGTAAGATCTTTAACTTTGTTCTCCAAAAGATCAAATTCAACAAGTTTGAGTTCAAGAGATGTCAATTGATCATATGCTTCTAGATACTTTAATGAAGAAGAGTTGCATGTAGCAATAAGTTTTTCATTTTCAATTTTCATGTAATCAACCTCATCACTAAGCTTTTTGTTATCAACAAGCAAAGATTCAATTTTAAGCTTCATAGCTTTGTTTTGCTTTGCACAATTTTTCAATTGATCATACATATCAATTAAAAGCTCATTAGGATCATCCTCCTCATTATCATCATCATCATCATAAGAATTTGAAATAGAGGGAGAAGGATGTACCTCATTACCAAAAGTCATAAGACACGTGTGATCATTTTCTTCTTGATCATCATCACTTTCTTCTTCATCCCAATGGCTTAACAAGCACTTTGCATTTTTGAGATTGAAGAACAATGTCTCTCCTTCTTCATTATTGATGATGGACTTAAGATCACTACCCTTTGTAGAACAATTTTTCTTTATCTTCATTTCAAAGGCGAGTAGTGAGCCAAGAAGTTCCTCCGTTGAATAGGTCTTTAAATTCTTGGACTCTTCAATGGCAAGGGCTTTATTTTCCCAACTTTTAGGAAGAGAATTGAGAATCTTCCTATTCATTTCTCCCATGGTGTACTCTTGGCCATAAGACTTCAAGCCATTTATCACATTTGTGAATCTAGTGCTCATCTCATTTATTGACTCATTTGGCTTCATGGAGTAGAGCTCATATTCTCTAACAAGCAAATTTAACCTTGACTCCTTGATTTGATTTGTGCCTTCATGAGTAACCTCAAGCATTTTCCACATGGAGTGTGCGGATTTTCTTCCAAGCACACGGTTGTACTCATCCGGATTCAAGGCACAACTAAGAATGTTCATTGCCTTGTAATTTTGAGTCATCTTCTTGGACTCAAACTCATTTAACTCTTTGTCCGGTTTAGGCACTTGAACACCATCCACCATCTTAATAGGCACATATGGACCATCTTCAAATATATGCCATAAAGAATAATCTATTGAGCACACATATATCTTGAAATGTTCTTTCCAAGCCACATAATTATTTCCATCAAAAAGTGGTGGCCTATTGGTGGAAGACCCCTCTAGATACGCCAATGCGTAATTACCGGCCATAATCTTTACTTCAAGCGGTTAAGCTAAAAAAATGAAGACGAGGCTCTGATACCAATTGTAAAACACAAGAGAGGGGGGGGGGGAATTGGGTTTTAACTAAACTTGCTAACTTTTTCGATTCTTTGCAATGCTAATATAAAGTTTAAGAAAGAAGAACAAAAGCTAAAGCAAAACCCAATCAACAAGACAAAGGATTTATAGTGGTTCGATTCACTTAGAATCTACATCCACTACCTTGAGCCGCACCCAAGGATTTGCAACAACTTCACTAAGACGATTTTACACTTGTGGCTAACTCACTAAGAGTTTTACAAACACAACCACAATACAAAGAAACTCACTAAGAGCTTGCCCACACAAAGTAGGACTTTACAAATTGCCCACACAAAGTAGGACTTTTACAAGAATTACCCAATCACTTAGAAAGGGAATTGAATGTTTAAAGAACAAAGATTGATCACAATAAAAAAGTGAGAATGTATACCTTTGAAGTACAAGAATGTTTAAGCTCTTTTGAACATATGAATTCCACTCTTTGTCTTGCTTTTGAAATATTGCTCTTGAATGATTTAGATCATAGAAATGAAGAGCATTTACTTTGAAAGTATTTTGGCTTGATGAGAAATCAATGAATATTTGATATGCAAGCCTTTTAAATGATTCTCTAGCTTTGGAGTATTTATACATTTCAAATTTGGCTGAAAATCGAGTTTCCAACGGTCAAATAACGGCTAGTAAAAAGCAGAGTTCGGTTGACCGCTGAGCAACTTCGGTTGAGCCGAAGCCCACCTCGGTCGACCGACCTACCCCTCGGTTGACCGACCCAAGACACTTCGGTCGACCGACCTTGCCCTAGGTCGACCGAACCTCCAAAAGCCAACTCTCAGTATCTCTTCGGTTGATCCGAGCTTGAGCTCGGTTGACCGAACTTCTGAGTATATTTTTCACACGTTTTGAAATCTTTTGATGTCTTTTGAAGTCTAAAAGGTAACAAGTAAGAATACTTGGAAAACCATTTTAAAGGACTTAGACTTAGAAAACAAAGGCTTTTGAAATACGAACACTTGTAAGGATCATTTTGAAACTAAGCCTTTTGAAAACGTGTTTGTGTGCATGCAAGACTAGAGTGTTGAGCTTATGTTCATAAGAGCTTTGGTTAGAGCTTTCTAAGATAACGACTAATGACACCAAAGCTAAACTAACCAAAACTAAGTCTTCAATCTTCAATCTTGATAGATGAGCCTTGAATGATATGACTTTGAATCTTGATCATGGCTTGATTGAAGTACTTAGAGCTTCCAATATATGTTCCGATATTCTATCACAAAGATATAAACATTAGACACAACATCAAGTGTTTGTCCATTATCAAAATACCGAGTTTGATCGCCCTTAGGGCTAACAGGAATAAAACTTGAAAGCACAATCTCCCCTTTTATCAAAATCAATGTTAGAGATACAAGATGAAAGCAAGTTATACAGCTTAGCTAATAAAGATAAGATGGATGTGATACTATGAAAATATAAGCTAATGAAAGGCATATGTAGCACAATTAATCCAAAAACAAAACCCAAAAGAGAAAGTGTAAAGTTAACACTTTGGAGAACATTCCTGTTTGTGACAAGGGATAGACAAAGAAGTATAAGAACTAGGGCAATGAGCTAACCCAAGTAATTGAAATAAAAAAGATATAAGAAAAAAAAAACACATGAACTCAAATGATAGGGAATGTAGTACATGAGATAAGCAAGAAAAGGACATACTAACTTATGGTGTGATGATGTAAATGAAATGACAACTATAGGCAAACATCACATATTTAGGGGGGGGGGGGGGGTTGTAAGAAATACACCAAATAAGAACTCCCCCTAAGACACTGCCCAGATATGTAAATGCAAAAACTGAAAATATATAAGGTATAGAGTGTACAATTTTGCAGAAATAGGGCAGGTTCGGTCGACAGTCGACCACAGCCTTTTATCCGGTCGGCCAGATTCCTGGTAGAGAGCAATAGAGAGATTTCCATCTTCATTCTTCACCTTTGGATGCCTTCCAAGGTTGTTGGTGAAGTGAGATTTCCCGTTTTGTCCGTGTTTGGCTAATGCATTGGCTCTGCTTCCAACATTGTTGTTGCCTATTGAATTAGCTCTACTTCCAACATTGAGTCCTAATAGGACATCATTTAAAGAGCTTATGCAAGCAACAACAAGAACTTATGTGATACCTAGAGGGAGACCAAGAGACTTTGAAATAAATAAAATGAGTCTCTTCCTTAACTAGTTGGTTAAGAATATAGTTCAAGAAAGAATTCAAACCAAACTACAAAGGTGATGTTTGAAACGAAAGATAAAGCAAGGTAAGCACATAAACACATAAGTTTTGAAAGGGAAGTTCTTAATCAATCAAGGTGAGCACAAACTTCCCAAATATGGATAACAAAAAGAGATGAAGGTTTTGGAAATATTAACAAGAAGCCATCAAAAGTTGTGATATTTAAAATAAATATTAAAAATCTATCACTAGATAAGGAGGATAAGTAAAATTGCATTTAAAAAATACATCCTTCCTTCAAAGCATGACAGAATGTGCATGAATTCTACATGTTATTCAAGAAATTCCAAGGAGACAAGTCAACCAAGATTTTAATAAGCATATGTGACACGGGGTACTTCTCCTATGAAATTACTCACCACGCACAAACTATCAACAAACTAATCAAATGCTAAGAGTTATAATATCAAAGAAGTTTTAAGGAAACGTGACAACCAAGAGAATACGAGGCATATTTGTCATGTATTACATCCAAGGAAACATACTTATCAAATTATACTCTATCAAAACAAGGCTTAACGAGCATATAGCTCAAAATATACTCCATCATCTTTAAGTATCCACATAAAAGGCACATATAAAGATAAGTCTTATAAAAGAGCATAAAAGGGGTTTAAGAATAAAAAATAAGAAAGCTCCTTACGATGTGCCGATTTTGTTTAAGATGTTTTGAAAGATCTTGGAAGGTTTTAATATGTAGAAACAGTGGTTCCAACTTCCAATAGATTTGAAAATAAAGGCATAAAAGGGAAAAGCTTAGAAAAATACCATTTATAGCTGAAGCAAAGCACTTCGGTCGACCTGATGTGAATCTCGGTAGACCGGTGTCCTTGCCCTTCGGTCAACCGATATCATCGGTAGTCGACTAGGGTTATGGATGACAAGTATTTTCTGGTTTTTGAAATTTAATCAAAAAGCCTTTAAACAATTTTAAATTACTTCTAAAACATCATGAGAACCTTTGAATGGATAAATCAAGTTAGAACAATGGTTAAACCTCATAAAACATCAAAGTGCTTAAAATCTTTAAGGAAAAAGCCATTGAAAAACAACTAAGGTGCTCATATTTTTTAGGCCCTTTTGAAGTTCGCCAGAGTGTTTTAAATCAATGTAAAGCATGTGAAAACAAAGTTGTTGGCTCATATCATTGCCCAAAAACAACTTCAACTAGAGAGTATGGCAGTCCTCAAGATTATGCCATAGAAGGCTAAAATCAGGTCATACTTCTCACAATAGGTGTCTCAAAGAGGCACATCATACTTAGAATAAGCAAATCAACCACAAGACATAAGGTATAATCCAAAGCAAGGTTGTTTGTATTCATAAGTATTAAAATTAAAACCATAGGACATAGGCATCTAGTTAAGATAACTCTTGGAAATCACAAGATTACCATATATCCATAAAAGTAAGGTTTTCCAAAACACTAAGCAACTATAAAAGAGGATACAAATTTTTAAGAACAAGTTGATATAAAGAGGGATAAACCTTGTAAAGTAAGACACACCTTAGGATCTTTGAAAGAAAAAAAATCTAAATCTTTTTAAACATAACTAAGGTGGTCGTTTTGAAAATGTCTTTCTAGAAATAAAGAATAGAAACACATAGGCACATCAAAACAAGTTAAAGCCAAAACTCATAAGATAAGACAGAAAAGCGCATGAGAAAAGGCAATAACAAGAACAAAGTATGAGCAAGCATATATAATCATCAAGAAAAATAAGCTAAAACCAAGAGAGACAGAGTGTTATAGCTACAAATTTTCACATTTGATGATTCTCTAGCTTTTGACTTCTTTTGCTCATACTTGACTTTCCTCATTGAGTTGTCATCTTTGAAGCACTTGAGGAAGTCTTGAGGATGACTCCAATCTTATTCTCTCACTCTTCTGTGAGGTGCATCTAGTATTTTGGAGTGCTTTGTATGGAATTCATTCCATTTTCCATCTTAGCTCTTCTTCCTCATTTATCTTCTTGCACAATATCTAGCCACTTCTAATCTCTTCTTTGCACTTTTTTTTCGATGGTGTGTCTAGTCTCCAAATTTTCTCCTTGAAGGTGAGCTCTTCTTTGAAATTGCGTCTCTTTTGTCTCATCTTCTTCAAGGAGGAAGCATCTTCTTCATACATGTAGAGAAGATGAATGATCTTTTCAACAAGATTTAATTCCTCTTCTCTCATCTATGTTTCCTGCATACGAAGACACTTTTGATACCCATTTTGTTTGGGGTTCTAGAGGGTTAATGATGGGGCTATTTACAACCAACTTAGTTAGTAAACCCCAATTAATAATATCTCTATATGTTGCAATCAATTGAACATGATGATCGACATGATACAATATAAGCATATCATGTTAATCATATTGCAACGAATATTAAAGATCATAGAGATAAGATATGTGCATTCTTGCGCTTGTGTTTGTACTCTTAAGAACATGATATACAAGTTGAGCACACAACATATTATCAATAAATAAGAGAATAAAGCACAAATAAAATAAATTTTACATAAACAAGTTTATGTTTTTAAATCATCACGCTGGACAAGTTTGGATAAACAAAAAGCACATTTTCAAGCAAAACATGAGATACATAAAAGCATTAACAAATAAGCACATACTCTCTTTTCCTGTTTTTCTTATGACCATCCGGTCGACCGGTGGGAGTGTCCAGGTCGATTGGAGTGGAAGAGTTTGGCTTTTATGTTTTCTGGCTATCCTAGTTCCGTTTAGTGTTTTCTAAAGGTTGTCCAGTGAGGTTGCGTGTGTAAAATATGTCGAGTGAAGGGACCTAAACTTGCATTTTTTCACACTTGATTTGGGAATTGGGGAAAAAGTGTTTGAGTCTCATTTAATGTTTCATCCCAAGTGTGTTGATGCTTACTGGGCTTTTAGCTCATGTCTTTATTTTCTTTTATTTGCAGATGATAAGTTACCTAATGAAGGTGATTTTTTGGAGCAGTGGGATGTGGGCGATCTTGAGTGACTTAAAATCTATCATGTAATAGATTAACTTCCTTTTTAGCACTTGAACTTGGTATGTAATAAATAATAGTTAACTCAATTTACTTTATGTTAGCTTATGTATAACTCTGATAATTAACGTAAAGCATTTATGTTTCCTTTACTAATAGTATAACGGACTTTACTATTCTTCTTTGGTTCTGTGCCTCATTGGCATATAGGGGTACTGCCAGGTAATCACCCAGTTATCGGGGTGTGACATAAGTGGTATCAGAGCAGGTCGAACCTTAGGGTTAAAACCGGAAATGAATATAGGAGGAACTTGGTAGATAACATGCGAGATGTGTGATGGATAGAGACTCTGGAATAGGGCTTACTTGTTTACTTACAATTTTATACCTTGTACTGATTGTTATATGATTGTTGGTTGTTATGTATGTTATTTTTTTGTATATGCTATACCATGTTATGTTTTCAACTTCTTGAGCATACTATGTGAATTTATTTCTTACCATATACTGTGTGTATTCTATGGGGAATGATGGACCGAAACCAAGCCAAAAACAAAAATGATGATGACATGAACATCCTGATAGCTGCGTTGGGCCGTTAGGGTTCACGGAGTACATGACGTCAGTTTGTGGGTTAGTCAAATCAAACAACCGGTTATAGGTAATCAGGCTGGAATAGAGTTTGTGCCGCCACCAGCATCGGTCAACCCAACCATACCAACCGATTTTGGGGCAACTTTCAATCTGATGACTCAACTGATACAGAACCAGCACAACTTGACTGAGGTTCTACAAAACCAAATTAATCAGAGTCTAGGTCAAGTCAGGGCACCAAGGGAGAAAGCATACCTAGGAAGTTATTATGAGAGGTTGAAGAAGATGTCGATGGTATCATTTGATAGTACCATGACCCCAGACCAGGCTGATGAATGGCTAGAGAAGATAGAGCAGAACTTGAGAATAATGAGGGTACCCGAGGGTGCCAAGGAAGATGTGGTAGTAGCATTCCTCACTGGCAGGGCAGCAAAGTGGTGGAGGGTTATTTCCCCTATATATCAACAGGGGGGACAAGCCATCACCTGGGTGCATTTTCTAGATCAATACTTTCCTCACACCTTCTAAATGGAAATACAAAATCAGTTCGTTGAGTTGAAGCAGGGGGGAATATATCAGTATCAGAATACACGGGACAATTTAATGCCTTGGGGAAGTACGCTGCAACAATAATTCAAGACCCGATGATGAGAACTCAGTGGTGTATGATGGGGTTGTTGTCCAAGTTAGAGGAAGGCTTTTTGGTAACCCTCCTACCACCTTAGAGAGGCTTATCAGAGAAGTTTTAGCATTGGGGAAGAATTCAAGTGGTTGGATTTGGAGAGAACATGAAAGATGAACTTTGCTACTATGTCGCATGGTCAATGCTGACGTCCTAACATAAATTCACCTTTGTCTCGAAAGAGGTTTGCTCCCACATCAGGACCTACCAATACTTTTAGGCCATGGGTAAGGACTAGAGCTAATATGGTTAGCTAATATGTAACAAGTGTGGTAGAAGAAATTTGAGGGAATTTCATTGGGGACAGAATAACTTGTTTCAGATGTGGGAAGCCATGACATTTAGTTAATCAGTGCACCATACATATTCAAACTACTCAGCAGACTTTCAGCAGCAACACCAAGGATTGGTGATACAAGACATAAGCCTAATGCGCGGATTTTTGCTTTAACTCGGCAAGAGGCAGTGGATGCTTCTAATGTGGTCACACACTTTTAATCAACTCGGTACTTGCATTTGTACTCTTTGATTGTGGAGCTACCCATTCGTTTGTGTCACATAGATTTGGTAAAGTACTTAAGACCTCCCCTACTTGTTGTTTGGACACCTATAGAGTAATAGTACCTAATGGAAAAATTTTATAGTCTAATTTGATGGATAAGGGGTGCCGGGTAGAAATAGACTCTAAGGTACTAGAAGCTGACCTTATACAGTTATCGATGGCAGACTTTGACGTAATTCTAAGTATGGACTAGTTGTACGTGAAGGGCTTCATGGGCAGAAACTCATTCTAAACACCCATGAGTCCTCCCCAGAAGGATCCACTCATACCATGGGAATCGAAAAATTAAGACAAAAACTTACATCTTTCGGGTAAAGATTTTGCACTACCGGTAACCACGCGACGAAACGAGCAGTGAGTGCTAGCTATTCGGTTCGAATCATCCAGAGAGAAGGGAAGGGCAGAAAACAAGAAATCTGATTTCGAGGTATTTTGTGTATTGCGGCTCAAGAAAGTCTAACCTAGGGTTTCGGCCAAAAGAGGTTTATATAGGGTGTGAGAGCTTGTTCCCAGAACCAACTCCCACGTCCTCAACCTCTTTCGGAAGTGGGTAGTCTTTAACTCCCATGTACCATAAACCTCTGCTGGTAGTGGAAGTCTTTATCGCATAATAACTCCCACGTAATCCCAGCTCTAACCAAATACCGAAAATGCCCCTTCATAATCTCTAATTCGAATAATAACGTTTTCTTATTCTCAAAAAATAAATGTCAGATACAATGAACCTAGACACATTCTAGATTCATTGAATCTGGGCATGAAGCTCGTTAACTCGTATATGCGTGTGACCCTGCAGGTTCATATCACAATGGCAATGAAAACACACTTAGTAGTAGTATGAGTTCATAAATCACATGAGGTCCCTAGCAGGACATTGTGACTATCCAGAGTGAATGAATGTACTTGGAACCTAATATCAATCCACTATTTAATCCCTTTGTCTTGCGATATCCAAATTAAGCATAAGACATGGTAATTGTCACCCTTATAAAGCTTAATTGTATTTATGCACGATCTCCAGGTAGACTGTTCCAACAAACAGTATTTAATTACCATTTTATTAAATACATTTGAGCACGACCATTCATTTAAACAGTCTTCCCTATCTCTCTCTAATTAGAGGGGGACATATCCCTTACAATGCCTCTCACATTCAAGCCATGATATGATACTACATCCGATCATCAGTCATTTTGATTACTCGATTAAAAGTAACGTCCGACTAAGTCAAAACGTAGCTCCATTCATGCTGAAAACCATGGAGACATAAGGTGTAAGGATTCCAAATAGTATTGAGGAAGTAATACTTATGACTAAAGAACCATGAAGTATTACTTCCTAACGGATCACGTCCGATACTATATATCCCGATATATTGTATCTATGATATGATTTGTATTCATTACATATGATCAGTATAACATAATCATCAATCAAACATCATACTAGTTTTATTTCATTGTAAAGAACATTACATAAAACTAGGGACAATTAGAATAGTATTTGCATAAGCTAATGAGTTTTACTATCAAATCATGCATTTGATGTTCAAAAGCAAAATTATCTATTCAAATGACATGCTCAAATAGATATAAAACGTACAATATATGCTAATGGTCCTAGGGCACTACAAACAATCTTGGTCAATGGATCTGTAATGTTGTCTGTATGAACTTTGCAAATTCTAACTTCTCCTCTGTCAATGATCTCTCTAATTAGATGGAAACGCCTGAGAATGTGATTGGATCGTTGGTGAGATGTAGGTTCCTTAGCTTGTGAGATGGAACCAGTACTATCCACTGAGTTCACAATGTTAGGGATGACACCTAATCCATCAACAAATTTCCTAATCTAAACAGCTTCTTTAGCTGCTTTAGAGGCAGTCAGGTACTCAGCTTCTGTTGTTATGCCCTAGGCTCAAAACTATTTTGATAGCCTAGTTAAGTCGAAACATGTCTAAGCTTATTGAAATCACTATTTTCCCATCTCCTTTTGCTTAGATAACCACTTATCTGTTGCTCAAGCTTAAGAAGTGCTTAGGATATGGTAGGCATTTTTAAGACTTAATTAAAACCATTTAGTTTGAATAAGTTGTTAAACCCCATAAGACAAGAATATAAGCATCTCATGCAATATATAAAACATAAAAGTAAACGTGAGATAACATGGCCTAATCCTATGATGACTCCCACGAGCCTTGTGGGAGTCAAGGGTCAATCTAAGTCAATACCCATCTCATGGATAGTGTCTTCAATCCATCGGTCTCTAGTCTTGTTACATAAATGCATGGGAATACACAGCCTACAATGTAAAGCAATAAAACTAATCTAAGAAAGCAATTACAATTTTACAACATTGAAAAATGACTCACATGTCATATTATAAAATTACAACTCAATAAATGTAAAGCAATAAGGGGTATAGTAGGTCATGCTATTCACCATGATAAAACTCACATAAAGCATAATGAAATTAAGTAACGAGTACAAATACAAAGTCTTAGGCATTTCCACTATGCAGAACAGTCAGCGGTCCCGCTAACCGGTTAGCGGGGGGGGGTCAAGGGGGCAGCACCCCTAGAAGAAAATTCTGATTCTTCTTCTATTCACCGAATGAGTTTTCTGCCCCGATTTTAACCCTCAATCGCATAACAGGTTTATACAATAACATAAAAGGTTTATGCAGTATAATCGAATTAACAACAGATTAACATAAACAGTTTATGTAGTATAATCGAATTAATAACAGATTAACATAAACAGTTTATGCAGTATAATCGAATTAATAACATACGACATCATCTTATGCATATCAGAATCACAGAAACATTTTTCTGTTTCACACATACGCATACCAAATTGAAATTGATAAGTGTTGTGTTGTGATGTGATTAACAATATCGAATTTGAATAGCATGAGCAAGGTTCTGATACCACTGAAGGGATTCATGGACATAAACTCGTTCTAAACACCATGAGTCCTCCCCCAAAGAATCCGCTAATACCATAGGAATCGAAAAAACAAAACGAAAACTTACATCTTTTGGTAAAGGTTTTGCATCTTAGATTGTGTGTTGCTTCCACCAATAGCATTCCATTTGCGGAATTGCTCTACCGGTATCCACGCGATGAAACTAGTAGTGACTGCTAACTCTTCATTTATGAGTTTCGAAAATCCAGAGACAAGGAAAGGTCAGAAAACAAGAAATCTGATTTCGGGGTATTTTTTTTTAAAGCTCAAGAAAGTCCAACCTAGGGTTTCGGCCAAAAAAGGTTTATATAGGGTGTGAGAGTTTGTTCCCAGAACCAACTCCCACGTCCTCAATCTCTTTCGGAAGTGGGTGTCTTTAACTCCTACGTCCCATAAACCTCTGCTGGTAGTGGGAGTCTTTATCACATAATAACTCCCCACGTAATCCCAGATATAACCAAATACCGAAAATGCCCCTCCTTAATCTTTAATTTGAATAATAACGTTTTATTATTCTCAGAAAAATAAATGTCAGATACAATGAACCTAGACACATTCTAGATTCATTGAATCTGGACATGAAGCTCGTTAACTCGTCTATGCGTGTGACCCTGTATGTTCATATCACAATGTCAATGAAAACACACTTAGTAGTAGTATGAGTTCATAAATCACAAGCGGTCCCTAGCAGGACATTGTGACTACCCAAAGTGAATGAATTTACGATGGAACCTATTATCAATTCACTATTTAATCCTTTTGTCTCGGATATCCAAAATTAAGCATAAAGCATGGTAGTTGTCACCCTTATAAAGCTTAATTCTATTTTTAAAGCTTAATTCTATCTCCAGGTAGACTGTTCCAACTAAAAGTATTTAATAACCATTTTATTAAATACATTTGAGCACGGCCATGCATTTAACAGTCTTCCTTATCGAAGGGCCCATGGATATCTCTCTATAATAAGAGAGGGACAAATCCCTTACAATGCCTCTCACATTCAAGCCATGATATATAGGACACTACATCCGATCATCAGTCGTATTGATCACTCGATTAAAAGCAACGTACGACTAAGTCAAAACGTTGTTCCATTCATGCTAGAATCAATGGAGACATAAGGCCTAAGGATTCTAAAATAGTATTGAGGAAGTAATACTTATGACTAAGGACCATAAAGTATTACTTCTCTAACGGATCACGTCCGATACAATGTATCTCAATATATTGCATCTATGATATGATTTGTATCTATTACACATGATTAGTAAAACATAATCATCAATCATCAATCATACTTCATACTAGTTTTATTTCATTGTAAAGAACATTATATAAAACTAGGGACAACTAGAATAGTAATTACATAAGCTAATGAGTTTTACTATCAAATCACGTATTTGATGTTCATAAGCAAAAATTAACTATTCATATGTAATGCTCAAAAGATATCAAACGTACAACATACGATAATGGTCCTAGGGCACTACTAACAAAAATGAGAAGCTAAATCCAAGATATGTTGGACCATATGAGATATTGGAAAAGGTAGAGGATCTTACCTACCATTCTGCATTACCGCCAATGCTGTCACGAATACCCAATGTTTTCTATGTGTCGCAGCTAAGACATTATGTGCCAGATCCTAGTCAGATATTAGAAGTGGAACCTTTGGAGTTTCGGGAAGATTTGTCATATCAAGAAGTACCAATACGTATAGTCGACCGTAAGGATCAGATTTTGAGGCGACGCACCATCCCTTACATTAAGATACAATGTTCGAGTCATTGTGAAAGAGAAATCATTTGGGAACTTGAGGACGAAGCTCGTCGGAAGTACCCACAACTGTTTGAATCCCGAGGTAAGCAAGTTTCAAGGACTAAACTTCAGTAAGAGAGGAAGGATGTGATAACCTGAACTTTTTGGCATTTAATAATAAGCTGCATACATGAATGTATGTTCTAAGTGTTTATTATGTGTTAATTTTATGTAACGGGATGGTACTTACTTTCATACAAGTGCTGGATGGCTGTCGTCAGCTCGTGTCATGAGATGTTTGGTCAAGTCCTATAACGAGAGAAACCCTCGTTTTGTGTTGCTGAGACATACGCTTAAGGCAGCCAAGGGCAACCGAAGTGAGCCGAGGAGTCGAGTGACGTGTCAACGCTACTAGTTGAGTGCCAGCACCTAGCTGTGCTGTCAGTAAGAAGGTAGCCAGCGCCTTTTGAAGCTTAGCGCTTTAGTTTGATTGGAGCTAGCGCGCTTGTTTAATGTGGCTTATTAAATGAACATAACTTAGAGGACTTAAGTGTAGATTTGAGAGAACTTGTGTGGTGGTTTGACACCTTTTGAAAATGTGTGTCTCTTGGGGTGGTTAGTGCATAAATTTTTTGGAGTTAGAAAGGATGAGAGGTTAGAGAAAGGAAAGGGAAGAAAAAGAGATAAAAAGAAAGGAAAGGAAAATCTGAAAAAAGAGGGCTTTGAGAGAAAATCATAATTGAAGTAGTAATCGGACTTCAAATTTAGTAATTCTTGTTGCTAATCGAAGATAACTGATAAGGCTACGCGTGAGAAGAAATAGTGGTAGATTTAGATTTCCCAGCTAACGGATTTTGTCTTGAATTTGCTGCGTTTTTTCTGATTTTTGGTATTTGAATTGCTTGCTTTGATTTCAAGTAAGACTCATCCCAAAGTCCAGTTGACCAGTACCACACATCGGTCGAATGACTTTACATTCGAGGAGAGGTTCACTAACCCGGTCGACCTACTCAAACACTTCCCTCGTTTGTTTGCTCTCAACACTTTGAGTCAGACGACGGATAGGAGCTCGGTCGACCGATATCCAGTCAGTCACTTTTTTCAGTGCAATTTTGTGAAGGAAAAGTGTATTTATGCACAATCCGAATCCCAACCCCAAAATACCCATTTTTTATGCATATGAATGACAAATACAAACACATAAACAAATAAGACATGAGCCGTACTCGTTAAATCCAACATACGGACATACACAACATTATATCATTCAAATACGACTCATTCTATGACACAACATTCACAAGGTATAGCTCAATTGTCTAATCACAACTCTAAAGAAATTACTACAACGACCCCTAACTTTTAAGCCTAGAAGGGGAAGCTTTAAATTCAATACACGGGTTCAGTTTCTCCCCGAACGAATGGCTCACAATTTAAGGATTCCTTCATATTGTATCATTGCCCACCACAGTGGACTCCACAATGACTGTTTGTAGTCCTTACCATTTATCCCAGGTAAGAACGGGCCCTCACCATCAACTCGATTCACTCCTGACGTGAACTCACATGTTCAATGGCAATTACTCAATATGCACATTCAAAAGAATCCTGCATTGAAGTCGATCCTAAACAAGAGCTCAACCAGTGATGAATCTATTGAACACATAACATCTAAGACTCCAAAATAAGAAACAAGTAGACTGAAATGATCATGAATAAATGTGATAATTAACACGACAATCAAGTTCAATAATCAACATACAAATATGTCAATTCAACGCTTCATCCTATGCAGGAAATAATGACATTAAAATACTTCCAATACAAAGTTCCATAAGTATAAAGTATACGTTTCATGAATTTTAGGACGAAAAATACAAGGGTGAAGAGTCTTACATGAAATCAAAACAAGCAATTCAAATACCAAAAATCAGAAAAACCGCAACAACTTTAATTGACAAAATCCATTCGATGGGAACTTGAAATCTACCCCCCATTTCTTTTCCCACATAGCCTTATCAGTTATCTTCGATTAGCAACAAGAATTACTCAATTCAGAGTCCTATTACTACTTCAATTATGAATTTCCCTCAAAAGCCTCCATTTTTCCAGATTTTCATTTCCTTTATTTTTCTCTCTTTTTCTTCCCTTTCCTTTCTCTAACCTCTAATCTCTTCTGACTCCCAAAAATTCTTGCACTAACCAGTAACTACCCCAAGAGACACACCTTTTCAAAAGGTGTCAAACCACCCCAGAAGTTCTCCCAAGTCTACACTTAAGTCCTTTAAGTTATGTTCATTTAATAAGCCACCCTAAACAATTATACATCAAATTAACACATACTAAACACTTAGCACATACATTCATTTATGCATGTTATTTTTAAATGCCAAAATACCAGGTTATCACAAGTCTCTTCTAGGCAACTTAGATGACTAAGTGAAGCAATGTATAAAGTTAGGAAGCATGTGTAATATCCCTAACCATAGTCAAATAGTTCATGTAGGCAATTAAGCAAGTTATAGCAATTCATTAACTATAAAGTAAAGGAGTAGGGATAGAGAAAACTAACACAAGGATTATAGTGGTTCGATTCACAAAGAATTTAAATCCACTCCCTTGGGACAAACCCAATGATTTCAACATCCACTAATGGATACCCTTCACAACAAATGCAAGGTGGGTTCTACCTTTTACAATTGCCCCAACAAATGAGGACTTGTGCTTGACAAAGAAGACTCTACTCACAAAGAGTGTGAAGCTCACAAAGAGCCAATCTCACCAATGAGATTTTTGCCTCACAAAGAGGACTTTTGCTTCACTGAGGAGGCTCACTAAGAGTGTTTTTCTAGTTCTCAGAAGAACTAAACTCACAAAGTGTTAATCTCTCCAAAGAGATACATCTCACAAGAGGATTTTTGTGAGGAATTAGAAACACTTGCGGAGAGTGAAGCTCACTAAGAGTTTTTTGCTAGCTAAAAAAGAACTAGTTCTCACAAAGAGAAGGGTAACTAGTCTCTTTCAAATGAGACTCAGCAATTTAAGCTCACTTACAATAATCCATAAAATGGATTGGATATACAAATGAAATCTCTAATCACTCTTGAGAACAGAAAGATAGATGAAGTTTAAGCTCAACTCAAATATGCTTTTGAATGATATGGAAAATTAAGCTCAAAAGTGTTTGCTTGTGTGTTTATGAAGTCTATAGCCTATGCCTTCTTATGGCTTGATTAAAAAATGAAAATTAAGGTTTAGAAGCTTTATATATGGAAAAAATACACAAGCAAAGTTGGTCACAACGGCTATAATTTTGTCCTGGATTTGACAATTTCGTTCAACCGGACTAGACAGTAGGTTGACCAAGCTGCCTCCGAAGTAAAGATTAAAGGCCCTATGTTTTCATCTCGGTTGACCGCAATACCTATAGAAAGGTCATCCGAGAGAATATAGCCGTTGGAGTTTTGGAACAATCAAAATCTGGCTAAGGACAAAAATAGCCACGGTCGACCGGACTACACCTTGTCTTCCGAGGCTGGGCATAGGTCGACCAGAATGAAGTCCTAAAGTAGTTTTTCCACTTAGTCAAATTCTCAATGTTCACAAACTCATGCCTAAGTGTTTTGTAAAGAAATAAAAACACATTTTAAAGAACTTAGGCATTGACCAACACTTATCTTAGTTTTCAAAAAACCTTTTCAAAGAATTGAACAATGTAAAACATGAGGCTTTGACAACATGCATGGCTGAGTTTTAATCATTCTATATCCTAGTATGAACAAGCAAAGATCACAAGAATATATCTATTAAGCATAAACTAATCTTTCTAAGGTCTTCAAGTCTTCAAGCTGTATTCTTCTTGGAGCTTTGACTTTGAAGACTTTGATCAACATCTTCTTGTGTGATGAAGTCCTATAACAATCTTGGAGTTGTATATTATTGGACTTCACACTTTTTCATGTCAAGGAGTCTACCACTTGATTTTACTCTTGTTGGATTGAGTAGCTCTGAACATGTTGATCTTCCTTCTTCTTGACTTTGCAAGTACTTCCATAGCATGTGGATTGACTTCAAATTTGTGTTATGGAGTCTTGCAAAGTGTAGTTTCCTCATGTGTAGGATGATGACTTTGATGTATACAAGGATCTATCTTATCATTTTCATCAATGTTTGTGTGAGTGCTAAAGATTCTATCATTAAGAACATTCTCACACAAAAATTAGAATTATCAATGGTTTGTTATTATCAAACCAACATTGATCGTGTTATCGCTTAGGGCTTACAAAGAACAACACTGATATTAAGTTATGTAATTTTTTTAATAGTAATGATGAAATAATACAGTTTAAGTTATTTTTTCATGGTTATGGTTTGGGAGATTACATTGTATCAAGGGTTCAGTATTGAATTGGTAGATTGAATGATGTCTGGTCATCACCCGAACATGAAGTGTGATATTAAATAATTTGGATTGCGAGTTTTTTATTTCACCGAAGAAGAGGTGAAAATGATGCATTTTGGTTTCATAAAGGAAACAAGAAATTTTATTTAATGTAGAGTAAGTTTATCGGGCTCGCTATCCGAAAAGGGGACAAGAATGAGGACCGTGAGGGGGTTGTTCAATACTATGTTTATGGAGGATCGAGCATTAACGATGATTTTGAACATGGGCATTCTACTTGGTACTGATATTAAGTATATGTACTATATTATTCTTTTAAATTATATTATGTTATATACGTTGAAAATTTAATAACTTTATTTTATTTTTTTTCGATAATTACAGTGTTTTATTCGGTTAAATAGGTAATTATTACGTTGAATATGACTGTTTACCTTCATAAATGATACCATAATATTGTTTATATATTTTTTTTTATTTTTACAATTGTTTCCTAATTTTTCAAATACTCTATACCTAAAAAATAGCATATCGCCCGATACATAACTGGAACGTGAGTCATATCTGAAAAGGTGGCCTCCGAATCGACCATCAACACTGCGACATTGAACCATGTATGTGAGAGGGGTAGATCGGAGTTAAACCATTAGTACCAATAAACCTCCAAATTATCTCTCCAATAATTCTCAGTTCACGAACGTACAAGTAAGATTAACTAAAAATCTTGAATAATTATGAGAAGATTTTTTCCTGATATGATATGATAATGGTTCAATGGATTATGTGATCCAAAATTATCTACATTACGTGAAATGTATATGAGCAACCAGGTAACTCTTCCAAATATTATATTGGCATTTGGTATGAGAAAATCAGTGAGCAAACTGTTGTTTAGGTTGCAAAAAGAATTAATCATGTTTCTAATAAATACTCATCAAATCTCACCATTCAAGATGGGAATTTGGTTCTTTTGAAAGAGTCTCAAAATCCCATTTGGTCCACTAATATAAGTTCCACAAATCTTGTTTCAGATGTTACCTACTGCAAGTGTAAGCAAGATCTACAATCTAAGAGATCTTCAATTTTATACAAGAAAAAATGGTAGATGGATTAAATTTAGAGTGAATAGCCCTTTATAGACCTTAACTATTTTTTGCTTTTCTCTTTATAGACATAAACAATTTTTTTGTACATTTATAGACACAAACAATTTACGAGGCTGCCTTTATAGATTTTTTTTGACATTTTCGGCCAAAAATCCACCTGTGAGCAAAACGAAACAGTTTTGACTAGGGGTGTTTAGTATGTTTTAATATGTTAATTGACATTTTTACCCCTGTAAAGACCGACACTTGTTGGTCACGTGCATGCTTTTGGCAGGAACTGTCAAAAAATCTATAACGGCATCTCGTAAATTGTTTGTGTCTATAAATGTACAAAAAAAATTGTTTATGTCTAAAAAGAGAAAAGCAAAAAAAGTTAAGGTCTATGTTTGGCCATTCACTCTTAAATTTATCCATTTTGAAAGTCAAAGTGAGCAGGTGAGCTGCAAACTTCATTATTCAACATGTTTTACCAAAGACTGTTTTCTCTTTTACACTTTTTTAATGCTCAAGATGCATTGAATTTTCTGAAGAGGGGCAAAGACTTCAAAAGTGCTTTATAAAATAAAGAGTGAATAGCCCTTTTATAGACCTCAACTATTTTTGTTTTTCTCTTTATAGAAATAAACAATTTTTTTTTGTACATTTATAGACACAAACAATTTACAAGACTGTCTTTATAGATTTTTTTGACATTTTCGGCCAAAAGCTCACCTGTGAGCAAAACGAAACAGTTTTGACTAGGGGTGTTTAGTATGTTTTAATATGTTAATTGACATTTTTACCCCTGTAAAGTCCGACACTTGTTGGTCACGTGCATGCTTTTGGCAGGAACTGTCAAAAAATCTATAACGAAAAGTCTCAGTAAATTGTTTGTGTCTATAAATGTACAAAAAAATTATTTATGTCTAAAAAGAGAAAAGTAAAAATAGTTAAGTTCTATGTTTGGCCATTCGCTCTAAAATAAATCTATTCTTCATATTCTTTTCTTTGTAAGCTCAGAAACTGAGCATTCAACAAAATGAGAAGCAGCTTCCACCTGATGAAACATTCTTTCTTTCAATTATGTACAATTCTTATGATGGTCCATTTTTCCTTTGCAGCTGACACCATTTATGCAAATAAATCTCTTTCTGGTGATCAAACCATTGTCTCTAGAGGTGGGAACTTTGAGCTTGGTTTCTTCAATCCAGGTAATTCTTCCAATTATTATATTGGCATATGGTACAAGAAATTTATTGAAAAAACTGTTGTTTGGGTTGCAAATAGAGTTAATCCTGTTTCTGATAAATATTCGTCACGTCTCACTATTCAAGATGGAAATTTGGTTCTTTTGAATGAATCTCAAGTTCCCATTTGGTCAACTGATATAAGTTCTACAAACTCAAGTTCTTTGATTGCTGTTCTTCTTGATGATGGGAATTTCAAGTTAATTGACGGGTTAGATAATATTAATTCAAGAACCCCAATTTGGCAAAGTTTTGATAACCCAACTGATACATGGTTACCTGGTGCAAAACTTTCATATAACAAAATTACGAAGAAAAAGCAGCTGCTTATTTCTTGGAAGAACTCTGAAGTTCCTGCTCCAGGTCTTTTCTCTCTCGGGTCGTTACTCCCAAATGAAAAACAAGCTATTATAAAGTGGAATAAGACTAAACAATATTGGAGTAGTGGAGAATGGAATGGACGTTTTTTCAATTCAATGCCTGAGATGAGTCGCAGCACGATATATAATTTTAGCTTTGTTGACAATGAAAATGAGAGTTATTTTACTTATAGTTTGTACAACGCGACTGTCATAACTAGATTCCTGATGGATTTCACCGGCCAAGTTATAACCCGGACGTGGTTGAATAGTACCACACCATTGAATATGTTTTGGGCACGACCTAGAAAACACTGTGAAGTTTATGCTTATTGTGGTGCATTTGGGATCTGCAAGGAGAATTCATTGCCTTTCTGTGATTGTTTGCCTGGTTTTAAGCATAAATCAGATGAGGATTGGAATAGGAACGATTTTTCTGGTGGCTGTGCGAGGGAGACAAAGCTGCAATGTGAAAACAATAATAGTATTACAGGGCAGAGAGACAAGTTCCGGGTACTAGATCAGTTGAGATTACCTGAGGATTCTCAGGCAATGGTCGTTGGAAGTGCTGCAGAATGTGAATCTGTATGTCTGAGAAATTGCTCTTGCAACGCGTATTCTTATGAAAATGATGGATGTTTTATTTGGAACAGGGATGTCTTCAATCTGCAGCAACTTTCCGCGGATGATGGTAATGGAAGGACATTTTATCTCAGACTTGCTGCCTCTGAGTTTTTAACTGCAAAAGATAATAAAGTGACTGTGATAGGTGTTGTTTTGGGTGCTATTGCCGTTACTGTGGTCCTCATGGGTCTCATTTGGCTTCTAATCTGGAGGCGCCAAAGAAGATTTGTTGGAACCGGAAAAGGTTCAGGTAGTTCACTGGTGGCATTTACATACAAAGATATGCAAAATGAGACCAAGAATTTTTCAATGAAATTGGGAGGTGGAGGTTTTGGTGCCGTGTTCAAAGGTACATTACCTGATTCAAGTGTCATAGCTGTGAAGAAGCTGGAGAGCATCAGCCAGGGGGAGAAGCAATTCCGAGCAGAAGTCAGCACAATTGGGAAAATTCAACATGTTAATCTTGTTAGGCTTCGCGGATTTTGCTCGGAAGGTAATAAGAAATTGTTGGTCTATGATTACATGCCAAATGGCTCATTGGATGCTCATCTTTTCCATGAGAAATATTCCCAGGTATTGGACTGGAGAACAAGGTATCAAATTGCTCTTGGAACCGCGAGAGGTTTAGCTTATCTCCACGAGAAATGTAGGGACTGCATTATTCATTGTGATATAAAGCCAGAAAATATTCTTCTGGATTCGGAATTCAGTCCCAAAGTGGCAGATTTTGGTCTGGCAAAGCTCATGGGACGTGATTTTAGTCGAGTCCTAACAACAATGAGGGGAACAATAGGTTATCTTGCCCCAGAATGGATATCCGGAGTAGCCATAACTGCAAAAGCTGATGTTTACAGCTACGGAAAAATGCTTTTTGAATTCATTTCTGGGATGAGAAACTCAGCGTATTCTCCAGCGCATTCTCTTGATGGAGTACCAAAATTCTTCCCTTCTTGGGCTGCGAAAGTGGTCATCGATGGAGGCGATATCCTCAGCATATTAGACCCTAGATTAGAGGGGATAGCAGATCAAGAAGAGGTTTCAAGATTGTGCAAAATAGCTTGTTGGTGTGTCCAATATGACGAAAACAACAGGCCATCAATGGGTCAGATTGTTCAGATCCTTGAGGGTGTCTTGGATGTGAATTTGCCTCCGTTTCCACAATCTCTCCAAGGGTTTGTGGACAACCAAGAATACATTTTTTTTCTCCGGTGAATCATCACCATCATCCAACAAGACTTCACCAACCCAAAGCATGAGTTCAACTTCCTCAAAGACCACGAGTACCCCATAAATCATAAGGTTTGGATACCTAAAGGACAAATGATATTATGTGAATGAAATTCTGCTTTGCAGTTTATTACTATAGTCCCCAGTTTCAATGTCACTCTTTTCACACCCTACTTTATTTCGAAAACTCGGAACCTTTTGAGAATTTTATGAACTCGATTTGGGATTACATACCCCTCATCAAAAACACCACTTCCATGTTTAATGTATTGACATTTTGTTTAATATTCCTTCGGTTTCATAGTATAAGACTATCAAGCCTTACACATCGTTTAATTGACTGTAAAAGTTAAATAATATTAAGAAATCTTAATCTTAAAAATATGTATTCAGGTAATATAATTTGGGACTAGATTCATTCCTAAGTTTGTTTATTGTGCTTTTCACATGTAAAATAAATACATTAAATATATTTGAAAGCTTTATGTTTATTATTAAATATCTCATATATTTGTACAATTTAATTACATTATTCCAAGGGTTCATTGCACTTTACTATCATTAAGTTAGAAGGGAGTAGCAATTTGCCCATCACTACAAGAAAACAGTTAAATAGCGACTGACCTTCGCGACTGAATTTTAAGGTCCCAAATTTACCGACGGAATAACGACCGAATGGAAACCGAAAAATGAACGGTCGTTATTCCGTCGGCCATATCGGTCCGTTGACTAAATTGAAACGACGTCGTTTTGTTCGCCGGTAACGACCGACTGCCGAAGGAAATTACCGACTGAATACCAACGGAATATATCACGATCGAATACCGACGGAATAGAACGGCCGAATACCGACGGAAAACATAACGGTGCATATTAATTTAGTAATAAATGAAGGAAATAAAACGACCTCGTTTTGCTCACAAGTAACGACCAACCACCGAGGGAAGTTACCGACGGAATATATCACGACCGAATACCGACGGAAAACATAATTGTGTATATTTATTTAGTAATAAATGAAGGAAATAAAACGACGATGTTTTGTTCACCCTTAACCACCAAATACCGACGGAATATAACGACCGAACACCGACATAAAACATAACGGTGTATATTTATTTAGTAATAAATGAAGGAAATAAAACGACGTCGTTTTGTTCACCTATTACGACCGAATAATGACGGATAATACCGACCGAATACCGACTAATTAACGACCGAATGTATGACGGAAGCCCTAAAACGATGTCGTGTTAATGTGTGATTTCTCAAAAAAAAATAGAAAATGAAGCTGTCTTCTTCCTTCTTAATCCACTTCTCCCGATTTCCCCCCAAACCCTCTCTCTCTCCGATAATCGTCTTCTCCGCTGCCTCATCGCCATCTCCGCCGTCTCACCATATTCTTCCCCCAGAGTAAGTCCTTTCCTTCCTTTTCATTTTTTTTCTGAAATTAATAATTTTTTTTCTTATTCACATTGTCAACCACATCGAAATCTCCTCGTTTTCTTCTCTTTTCCTCAGAAATTTATTCATCCAAATGTACTCTTTTATTTTTTCAGTTTTAATTTTTTTAATTTTTTTTTTTGGGATTTTGTTTGTGTTTTTTGGTATATTATTAGGACTAGAAATTAGAATTGGTGATATGTATGAAATAGCTATTATACTACTTCTTCAGGTTAAATGCTTTTCCAGTTTTTAATTTTTTTTGGGGTTTTGTTTTTATTAGAATTGGTACATTATTAGGACTAGAAATTAGAATTGGTGATATGTATGGAATAGCTGTTATACTACTACTTCTTCAGGTTAAATGCTTTTCAAATGCTTTTCCAGATTTTGTATGGAATATGTCCCTCCCACCACTACCTAAACTAGTACTTCAGGTTACCATTTCATAGCCAAATTCCCCCTCTAATCCCTATTTCTATATAGAGAATTAGGGTCTTTTATTGTTTTTATTATCTTGCTGTTATTGGAATTCTTGTAAGGCCAAAAAGATTTAATCTTTTCTTGAAATGCTTGGTTATTCCAATGATGATAAAATGGAGATTGAACTTTCTTCACTTTGAAGATAATGGGTATCCATCAATCATCTATCTGGAGATATATACATTAAACAAATGATTGAGAAAAGATATTTTCCTTTTTACCAAATTGTGTTTTATTCTTTCTAGTTTTCAGCAATATTCTTGAAAGGGTTTTTAGTTGTTTACTTTATTTATATGGCGCCACTGCCCATAGAGCATAGATTCTCTTTCTATGCTGTGTAGTAAATCTAGAGCCCTCCTTTTCCATTTTCCAACCTGGGTTGTGTTTTTCATGGAATGAATTTGCCTTTTTTTCTTCTTTGATTCTTTCACATGAAAAGATTTACTGCCTTTTGTCCTTTTCATGGATTCTCTTTCTTTATTTTTGAATTTCTAGCAATGTTTTGAAACCCAGACCGGATATTTATTTGTGGTCGGTGATGGCGCTCAAGAGCAAGAGGAAGGAGGTGAATTTTTGGATTTTTTTTATAAAGATTTTGATATAAATTTTCCAAACTATCCATATTATTTGGCATTTCGTTATGATTTAACAGTAAAAATGAACGGAAAGGTGACGTTTTTGAACAGTTCTGGGGCAAAATTCGAAATATTTTGTGCGAGAGCCAAAAATAAAAAAATCGAATAGTTTAAAGGGTGTGAGGTTGAATACTTCATTGTAGTTGTAAGAGTTTCATTTTCAAGTTTACTACTTTCCAAAGACTCAAGAAGTCTTTAGTTTTCCAAATTCAAAGTAGGGTTTTCACTAGTTAAGGTGTCAAGTTTGAGTTTCATCTCTTTGTTTTGTTTAGAAAAACTTTTTAATTCAACATACATATTACGAAATAAATCATGAGGATCTTTCTCCTCGCATACATCATTACAACTATAAAGAGAAGAAGAAGAATTAGATTGTACCTCATCCTCCATTGCCATGAAGCAAATGTTTTCATTTTGATTGTTTGGATGATCCTTTTGTTATGCACTATCTTCTTTATCCCATGTGCCAATCGTGCCTTTAGCATTTTTGGCATTGAAGAATCTTTTCTTTTTGTCACTTTCTTTTTAGTATGCACATAGTTTAAGCTTGTCATTGAACTACAGCGTATTCATGATCTTTCCTTGTTTTTAACTTTTGGACAATCTCCTATGAAGTGCTCTTTTCTTCCACTTTCAAAGCATTTCATTCCATTCGGGGTTTGAGATGACTGTCCTCTTCTAGCTTGAAAGGGCTTCTTACCCTTTCCACCATAAAACACCTTCTTCATCCGCCTTACCATCATGGCCATGGCCTCATCATCTGTGTCATCCTCATCACTTTCCTTTGTATCATGAGATACCTTGTGATCTTTTGCTTTTAAAGCAACAATTTTTGGAGCTTTTTCTTGATCAATATTGGTTTGTATTTTGAGCTTCATCACATGAGTAAGGAGTGACCCAATGAGTTCTTCAGAGGGGTAAGCTTTCAAATCCTTAGCTTCTTCAATGGTCAAGGTTTTAGCTTCCCATGTTTTGGGGAGAGCATTAAGGATTTTCAAGTTAATCTTCCCGCAAGAGTACCTCTTGCCATAGGCTTTTAACTTATTGATGATATTTGTGATACGAGTGTTCATATCACATATATTCTCATTGGATTTCATATCAAACAACTCATAGTCTCGGACAAGCATGTTTAATTTCAATTTCTTCACTTGATTAGTACCCTCTATTAGTAGTGCCCTAGGACCATTAGCATATGTTGTACGTTTTATACCTTTTTTGAGCATGTAATTAAATAGTTAATTTTGCTTATGAACATCAAATGCGTGATTTGATAGTAAAACTCATTAACTTATGTAATTACTATTCTAGTTGTCCCTAGTTTTATGTAATGTTCTTTACAATGAAATAAAACTAGTATGATATATGATTGATGATTATGTTTTACTAATCATGTGTAATGGATACAAATCATATCATATATGCAATATATTGAGATACATTGTATCGGACGTGATCTACTAGAGAAGTAATACTTCATGGTCCTTAGTCATAAGTATTACTTTCTCAATACTATTTTAAAATACTTAGACCTTATGTCTCCATTGATTCTAGCATGAATGGAACCACGTTTTGACTTAGTCGTACGTTGCTTTTAATCAAGTAATCAATACGACTGATGATCAGATGTAGTGTCCTATCATGGCTTGAATGTGAGAGGCATTGTAAGGAATTTGTCCCTCTCTATTATTAGAAAGAGATATCCATGGGACCCTCGATAGGGAAGACTGTCTAAATGCATGGCCGTGCTAAAATGTATTTGATAAAGTGGTTATGAAATACTATTTGTTGGAACAGTCTACCTGGAGATTGAGCATAAATACAATTAAGCTTAATAAGGGTGACGACTACCATGCCTTATGCTTAATTAGGATATCGCGAGACAAAGGGATTAAATAGTGGATTGATATTAGGTTTCCGTTGTAAATTCATTCACTTTGGGTAGTCACAATGTCCTGCTAGGGACCGCTTGTGATTTATGAACTCTCACTACTACTAAGTGTGTTTTCATTGCCATTGTGATATGAACCTACTCTTAGTAGTGCCCTAGGACCATTAGCATATGTTGTACGTTTGATATCTTTTGAGCATTACATCTAAATAGTTAATTTTGCTTATGAACATCAAATGTGTGATTTGATTGTAAAACTCATTAGCTTATGTAATTACTATTCTAGATGTCCCTAGTTTCATGTAATGTTCTTTACAATGAAATAAAACTAGTATGAAGTATGATTGATGATTATGTTTTACTAATCATGTGTAATAGATACAAATCATATCATGGATGCAATATATTGAGATACATTGTATCGGACGTGATCCGTTAGAGAAGTAATACTTCATGGTCCTTAGTCATAAGTATTACTTCCTCAATACTATTCTAGAATCCTTAGACCTTATGTCTCCATTGATTCTAGCATGAATGGAACCACGTTTTGACTTAGTCATATGTTGCTTTTAATCGAGTGATCAATACGACTGATGATCGGATGTAGTGTTCTATCATGGCTTGAATGTGAGAGGCATTGTAAGGAATTTGTCCCTCTCTATTATTAGAGAGAGATATCCATGGGACCCTCGATAGGGAAGACTGTCTAAATTCATGGCCGTGCTCAAATGTATTTGATAAAGTGGTTATTAAATACTATTTGTTTGGAACAGTCTACCTGGAGATCGAGCATAAATACAATTAAGCTTAATAAGGGTGACGACTACCATACCTTATGCTTAATTAGGATATCGCGAGACAAAGGGATTAAATAGTGGATTGATATTAGGTTCCACTGTAAATTCATTCACTTTGGGTAGTCACAATGTCCTGCTAGGGACCGCTTGTGATTTATGAACACACACTACTACTAAGTGTGTTTTCATTGCCATTGTGATATGAAGTTACAGGGTCACACGCATAGACGAGCTAACGAGCTTCATGTCCAGATTTAATGAATCTATAATGTGTCTAGGTTAATTGTATCTGACATATATTTTCTGAGGATAATAAAGCGTTATTATTCGAATTAGAGATAAGGAGCATTTTCGGTATAGCTGGAATTATGTGGGAGTTATTATCCGATAAAGACTCCCACTACCAGCAGAAGTCTAGGGAACGTGGGAGTTAAAGACTCCCACTGCCAAAAGAGTTGGATAGGACGTGGGAGTTGTTCTTTAAATAAACTCTCACAACCTATATAAACCTATCTTGGCCGAAACCCTAGGTGTTGATTTTTTAGCCGAAATAATCCATAAGAATCCCGAAATCAGATTTCTGAATTCTGCCTCTCCCTTTCTCTCTATATTCCCGAGACTCGAAAAATCAGAAGAGCTAGCACTCGCTGCCCGTTTTGTCGTGTGGATACCGGTAGGGAGTAATTCCGCAAGGGAGTACTCAAGGTGGTTGCAGCCGAGAGCCAAAGACAGAATCTTTAATTCAAGAAACAGTTTCTTGAGCCGTTAAAACGTAAGTCCTTTTCTTTGAATTTTTCGATTCGTTTTGTATGAGCGGATCCTTCAGGGGAGGACTCATGGGTGTTTAGAACGAGTTTCTGCCCATGAATCCCTTCACCTACAGGGTTACACGCATAGACGAGCTAACGAGCTTCATGTCCAGATTCAATGAATCTAGAATGTGTCTAGGTTCATTGTATCTGATATTTATTTTTCTGAGAATAATAAAAACATTATTATTCGAATTAGATATAAATGAGGGGCATTTTCGGTATTTAATTATAGTTGGGATTACGTGGGAGTTATTATCCGATAAAGACTCCCACTACCAGCAGAAGTATAGAGGACGTGGGAGTTGAAGACTCCCACTGCCGGGAGAGGTTGAGGACGTGAGAGTTGGTTCTGGGAACAAACTCTCACACCCCATATAATCATCTCTTGGCCGAAACCCTAGGAAAAAATGCTTTCGGCCGAAATACCAAAAGGACCTAGAAAATCAGATTTTCTATTCTACCTCTCCCTTTTCCCTCTAATCCCCGAAACTCAGAAAAACGAAGAGCTAGCAATCACTGTTCGTTTCGTCGCGTGGATACCAGTAGAGGGACCTTCCGCAAAGGGAAATCCATTGGTGGCAGCAACGCATCCAAGAAACAGCATCTTCTATTCAAGAATCAGATTCTTGAACCTGAAAAGTAAGTTTCTGTCTAGAATTTTTCGATTCGTTTTGTATGTGCGGATCCTTCAGGGGAGGACTCATGGGTTTTTAGAACGAGTTTATGCCCATGAATCCCTACACCCTCATGGGTGACTTCAACTATTTTCCACATGTCATGAGTGGTATCACTACCACTCACTCGGTTGTACTCATTTTGATGAAAATCTCAACTCAAAAAGTTTATTGCTTGGAAGTTCATGGTCATTTTCTTCGCCTCAAAATCGTTGAATTCATGCCTTTCTTTTTCAACCATTTTCTTCCTCAAAATCATTGAATTCATGCCTTTATTTTTTAACCATTTTCTTCCTTCATATGAATATATGGTCTATCTTCAATTACCCGTAAATGACAACCCTGACTCCTCGGTCAAATCAATAGATTGAGTGCATTTGAGGTTATTAAATGACGGCATTCCAAACAGAAAATAAAAATGGTAATTACTGGTGGAAGGCTAGAATTGAACTCGTAATCAAATACAAGGATTCAATAATCTATACCAAACCAAGTAACCATTTATGCCATACACATTACGTTGTCTTGAACGGTCTATTCAATTTATTTATCACTCTACCAAAATATGTATGTGCATTTGTGTGTTCATTTAATGTCCTTCGTTTATTGTCCAACTAAATGTCATCGAAACATGCACTAAAACCCCTTATGTGCTTTTTTCATTCTTTTTGTTGGATGAATAACACAAGTAATGATGTTGCATCTCTAGTAGGGGGAAAAACTGTGCATGGAAAAAAAAAGTAGCTGAGAACAATAATTCATTAAAATAAAAAAGGTAGCCGAGAATTAAATTACTTGTTAATAGAAATATTACATAAGGATTACATTGTAAGGCAATCATAAATACACATAACTTCTTCATCACAAGAACAAGCTTCACAAACAGTATCATCATCATCACTTTCAGAATCACACCAACCTAGCCTCATATTTGGGTGACCTATTGTGCAACAAGTCGGATCCCCGTACACATATCCTTTACTTGCCCATATCCTTCTAATTACACTGTGCAATTTTATACGCCATTCTTTTACACTTTTCCGTATAAGTTTTGATTTTTTTCATCTAGCCCAATATACGTATCCTTTCTTGTTTGAAATGCCACCCTTAAAAATAAATATAATTGCTTTTGCATAAGGAGCTCCTAAACATCCCCCTTTTTCCGCTTCATTAAGGCAAATAATTGCCTCATCAAATCCAAAACCAAAATACATTGTCTATCATGCAATTCGAATGAAATTTTATCAACATAATTCGAGCGTAACAATATTAAAAATGTGGCAGAAAATATTATCAACATCAGTACTTCGATAACATAATTGTGCATGAAAAATTAAAAACAAACAGACAGAAAGTAATTTTACGTGCCTATCATGCAATCCAAATGAATTTTATCAACATCATAACTGTCAAAATATAATTGACGCACAAAAAAAACAGAGATTTTGGCATAAATATTATCAACATCAGTAATTCGATAATATAAATGTGCATGAAACAAAAAAAAAAAACAGAAACTAATTTTACGTGCCTATCATGCAATCCAAATGAATTTTATCAAGATCATCAGTATCAAAATATAATTGGCACAAAAAAAAGTCGAACTTGTCAATATATTATTAAGTGCTTTGGCATTTATATATATATTTTTTAAGAAAACACAAAAACGTACCACTCCTTTCTTGTAAAGTGCTTTAGGATTTTTTATTTTCAACACACTTCCTAAAGAAGTGTTCATTTTCGTCCTTTTATTTCCAAAAACTCTTCGAAAATGTTTCCAAAGACACTTGTTGAAGTATGACTCCATCTTCCACGGGTATATTGTTAAGCTTCTTACAACTACAAGCAATGAACATCAAAGGAATCAAATAAATAGAATATTGCAAATAAATACAAAAATAAAAAATAAAAATCTTAAGTTACAAAAAAAGACTTACACATATTTTGTGTTGAACAGTTCCTAATGTGATGAGGCAGCAACAAGTATTTTTGTAAAGATTTATTTTGAAAGACTTAGTAGGGAAACCATTTTGATTAAACCGAGATGAAAGGTTAAAGAAGAAGAGTTCTTAGAAGAGGTTTTTTCAACCAAGATTAAAGAAGATCAATTTTTTTTTTAGAAGTAAGAAAGGAGATGAAAGGTGATGAAGTTGGAAATTGAGGATAATGATGATCAGCTACAGTAATGAATGAAGGTGGAAGATCTCGTTGATTAATTTTGGCTACTGTTAGTAACAATTTTTTTGAAGCAAATTGCAAAACAATTTGGGGTCGTTGGATATGAATTTTGACAGTTTAGTTCGCATATTAACCTGTCAAATAATCTAAAGTGTTAAATATTTGACCTAAAGGCTCATATTGGTTCCGCACACTACTGCGAAATTGATATTATGAACTAATGACCTTGATGATGACAAATCTGACTTCTCGGTCAAATCAATACATTGAGTCCATTTAGGGTTTAGTTAATGACTTCATTCCAGAAAGAGAAATAAAAATTGTGTGGGGAGAGAATCAAACTCTTGAGCTTCCAATACATGTATAAAAATCCTATACCAAACCAAGAAACCATTCATCTTAGATTTCTACGTTGTCTGTGTTTGTCCTTAATATTCATTATGTCGATGTTTATTTACTGTATATCGTCTTCTCCAATTAACCAAGACGAATGTTTCAGGTTTGATTACTGTTCATTGTCTTCTAGAGCCATCAGTATTGTTCATTGAGTTCTGCCGGCGGTTAACCGGAATTCTGTCGGCAGTTAATGTTCATCTTCTTCTTCAAGACAATAACTGGAAAACTCTTGAGCTTCTTTATGAGAATGAAAAATGAAGAAGGAGAGAGATGATATAGTAGAATAGGTTGGTAGAGTAGAGCATTTAAAAATAAAGGGAAAATAAATATAATCTTACAAATCACTGAAAGGGTAATTAAGATAGTCATTTGACATGCTCAATTTGGGGATTTAGGGTCTCTACCCGTCATTTTTGGGGATTTATGCTCATTTTTTCCAAAATGTTTTCCCTTCCACATGTATCTCAAGTTGGTGCTTGATTTTGGTATCAATGTTCGCATCGGAAGCATGAGATAATAATTTATATGTATATGGATTCTAGTCTTTTATTGTATTGGTTTTAATTGTAATAACATTTTGGATATTATACTGTAATATTTTGGATTAATAGAATGGTTGTCTAGTGCCTTGCTCTACCGAGAGGTAGAGCGGCAGGTGATTTGGCTCGTCCCCGTCTAGGGTAGGGGACGGATCGGGGTGTCACACTTATGCTGTGAAATATTGAATTCACTAGCAGTGGGATTTTGAGCATTTAGTTTAGGTGCTCTAACTGGATTTGGTCATTATTTGAATTGGGCCACTTTGTTATTTGACTAATTAATTAATGGGTTCGGTTTATGAACTAATTTAAGAAAACTTAAGAGAGACGTTTTAATCGGATTAGAAATCTTATGATGCTATATAAAGACTACCTAGTAGAATTTGAAGTCTGACTTCGACCTCTATTACAGATCTTCTATACAGAACTGTATGTCTTTGGTAGAATTTCCATATCGCTTGTAGAATCCAAAATGCTAATCTCATAGATACTTTATAGCTCGTCTCTCCGACTAGCATCAAAGACACAAACTCCAATCCCATCTAATTCGAGTTGATACCGTAAAAGCCGAGTTCGATGAGATTCTGCTAGTGACTTCCGCTTAGGATATTCTAAGAAGCAAGCAAGTTTTGACACAAAAGATATCATTTTTAACTAACCGCTCTAACTTGTAAGGATCTTTGGTAAAAGCATACATATTTTTATTTCGTTGTTATTATCTGTGTTTCGAATTTGATTTCTTCAAACTCTAGTTAGTATTATTAGAGATTAGATGTTGAAATAAAAACCCATTTCTAGCTAAAAGATTTCACCAACCATGCAACTTGTCTATCCACTCAACATGAACAAGCGGGGTTTGTTAGTTGTAGACTCTTGGCCGACAATGTGTTCCTAGCCCAAGAACCACTACAAAAAAAGACCTTTAGTAACGAAAATTTTCGTTAGGAAAGGTCAAGAAATTCGTCACGAAAGATCTTTCGTGACGAAAATCCTTCGTCACCAAGTTCGTCCTGAGAGCCCTGTCGCTAAAAGTTTTTCCTAACGAATTTCCAATTTCGTTACTAAAGGTATTAGTGACGAAGTCGTTTCGTTAGGAAAGGTAAAAATTCGTGACAAAATGTTCGTTACTAAAAGTATCAAAGTTCGTTACTAAAAGTTTTACAAAAAATAAAAAATTAAAGCCATGGAGCCGAGCCGAGGCTATTCCGAGCCGAGCCGGAGCCAAGCCAAGCCCCCCCTACAATAATGTTGAATAAAGTCTCTACATTTTCATAGAAGTGGGAATTGAACTCGAGACCTCCAACTTGTAAGTCATGAACTAGCCCACTGAGCTACGTTGGTCATCTGTTTCTTATTGTTCCTATTATATTTATTATAATGAAGTTTTGTATTTTGATCCTTTAGTTATTTTAATTTTTCTTTGTGTTGTGATTTTTTTTATGAATTAAATTAAAATTAATACATTTTCGTCAATGTATTTGTGTATTAAATTGTTATAAAAAAATAAGAATAAAATTATTCTAGTTGCATTCTATTTTTTAGTAATACTTTTAATATAAAGACTAAACAAATATAAAAATTAAAATTATATTCTAAATTATAGCATACTTATATATGTATATTCTTAAAAAAATAAATTATTTTAAGACGAAACTTTTCGTGACAAATATTATTTCGTTGCGAAAGGTTGAACTTTCGTAACGAATCAACCTTTCGTAACGAAAATATATTTGTCACGAAAAGTTATACCTATCGTGACGAAAAAGTTGTTTATGAAACAACTACTTTTAGTAACGAATATTTTTTTCAAAACGAAAGGTCTACTTTTCGTAACGATTCAGAATTTCGTTACGAAAAGTAAACCTTTCGTAACGAAAAATGACTTCGATCACGAAAAGTTCGTCCTAACAGGCATTTTTTTTTTTTTTTGTAGTGAACTACTTAAATCCTTTAAAAGGAAGAGGATCTCTCCTAGATGCCTCATACAAGTGGACCTCCGCAAGGCTTATGATTGTGTAGAATGGGAGTTCCTTTTGGAAGTCTTGGAGGGGCTCAATTTTCCCTCGGTATTTATTGCTTGGATTAAAGAATGTGTCACCACGACCTCCTACTCTATATCTCTCAATGGCTCTCTACATGGTTTTTTTTAAAAGGAAAAAGAGGATTGAGACAAGGGGATCCCCTTTCACCCCTTCTATTTGTGCTTTGCTTGGAGTACCTTTTCTAGAAAACTCATGAAGGAAACTATTGCAACAGAGTTCAACTTTCATCCTAGATGTCAACCGCACTAGACTTGTTCCCCGCGGATAAAGAAGAAAACCCACCCTGAATCTGGTGGCGTTTAGCTACAAGAGTTTCGGGATCAAAGCCATCTTAAACTAAAGCAACTTCGATATCTTCCTCGATAACCGCATGTGCTGCGACTATGCTCCCCCATTCCTTGTGAGTCAAAATTTTTTCCAATTGAATTGATAGTGAGGCGATGCCGCTTAATCTCTCACATCTTGCGTGTGCCGATGATCTAATCCTATTTGCCAGGGGAGACATACCTTCGGTAGATATTCTTATGAAATGCTTGGAGCACTTTGCAGGGTCTTACGTTAAATAGGTTGAAATCTCAAGTGTTTACCGCCGGCATTGGTGAAGAGCACCTTGAAGATATCCTCGCTATAACAAATTTTGTACTTGGTAGCTTTCCGTTTTGGTACCTTGGTGTTCCACTTACCACCGGTAGGCTTAAGTTGCTTTATATGAGCCCCTTATCTCTAAAGTTAAGGAATATATTGGTAAATGGTCGGCCTCGACCTTCTCATTTGTGGGACGATTGGAGCTTATTAGAGCGGTTCTTCAAGGAGTGGAGTGTTTTTTGCTCTCTATCTTCCCCATACCGGCAATCATCATTGATCAACTTAATAGAATTGCAAGAGAATTCTTATGGGACTTCAAAACTAACAAAGTTGCATGGGTAGATGTATGCAAGCCAAAGGAGGAAGGTGGTCTCGGTCTTAGAAACTTGAATAAATGGAGTTTGGCGTTGCTATCAAAAGGTTATTTAGGATATTCACTCGTGTAAAGCCTCCATATGGATTAAATGGGTACATCATTATTACCTTCGTGGCACTACTATTTGGGAGAGTGTGAGGAGTAAGGAGGATTCGGCTTTGTTTAAAAGACTTCTACAAATCCGGGACATTTTGAGAGAGCAATTTACCGCGGAGGCTATTCGTGGCAGCGCTGCCAGTAACTTTGCTGGAGTACCTTCAGCAAGGCTCGACACAACTACAGAATAGTATTCTGGCCACCAGCAGCTCCCAGTTTCGGCACTGTCTTCCCAACAACAATGTTGTCCCAACAGCATTGCAGTCACATCTTCTGTACAACATGCAGCAGCGGGCGCGAGTTCGGGCGATGCTCGCATTAGTCGTAGCACGCCAAGCGATAGCGTCATCCCCAAAGCAGACGACATGCAGGGTAGCGTTGCGGCAGTTTCAGACACGGCAATCCGGCCACCAAGCGAGCAACTGGGTTTAAAGCACAAACATCCTCTTGAAATGACTGGACAGCAACCAGAAATGACATTGGGGGAAAATTCAGTTAGGTCAGATTTTTATGGAGGTGAAGATGCAGCAAACAGTGACATAGTGGCAGCAAGCACTCAAAGCAAGACTACAGCATTGCGGCGAGCGGACACAGTTGAGCCTTGCTCAATTTTGATGCAACGGTGGGCAGCGGGGGGGCTTCAACACTTCAGTGGCTTATGATTTTTTTGGGCAACCCGGTGAGCATGTTATTTGGAACAAGACGGTATGGAATCCAATCACTTTGCCTAAGCATTCTTTCATTTCTTGGTTGTCTATACGGGGACGATTGACAACAAAGGATCGACTACACTTCTTGGAGACGGACTTGAAGTGCTCTTGGTGTGGAAGTGAAGATGAAACTCATGATCACTTATTTTTCAAATGCTCCTTTAGCAAGGCTATTTGGGATGATATTACACAATGGCTGGGAATTCGAAGACAAATGTCTACTTTGCTTAGCTCTATTAAACGGCTCAAGAAAGAAGCCCGTGGAACTTCTTGGTTCAACAAAGCAAAGAAGGCGGCTTTTAATGCAACTATGTACCAAATTTGGAAAGAGATGAACAAAAGATGTTTTTATGGCACCAAGGTAACGAGGGAGCAACTAGTTGCTAGGATTAAAACGCTTTTATACATGATAATTTATGCTTTGTATCCTTTTGTTTTGAACCTCTTGAATGTATGAATCATGGAAAATTGATTGAGCCATTAAATTAGCATCTTGATAATGGCCAATTCACCCTTTGTAAAAAGTCTTTGATCTTTTTATATATTTACATTTTAGATCAAAAAAAGAAATAAATGGACAACAAGACAACTCTACGCCAAAAAGGGCAGGGGGACAGTATAAAACTTTTTTCCAATATTCAACCGAATTCTGACAAGTGAGTACCAAAACTACTTCATGTATTTTTGAATAAAAACTACTTCATGTACTTGTTTCCATTGATTAGTCTCCTCTTATAAATGCATTATCATCTTTATTCACATTATGACTCCTATGCTGAATAAAAATTGTTCAATATATGCGGGGCAAGCTATCAGCTATTAAATTTTGTACTTTTGATCCAATAGCTGTATCAAAGCAGGAGTATTTAGGAATAAATTTTGAGCTCTTTTTTTTGCGGGAAAATGAAATTTAAAATTTCCCTTTTTCTCTTTCTTACTTTTAATGGGAAGAAGATAAATGAGGATCCCTAAAATATCTCCCATTTCAAATTGAAGTGTTCAGAATAACAGAACATGTGTTCACTAATCAAGAACATATGTTCACAGAACAAAAACACGTGTTCAACAATCGAGAACATGTGTTCACTGCACAAAAACACAAGTTTTTTAATCACAAATATACAAGAACATGTGTTCACTGCACAAAAATACATGTTCATTAATCACAAATATATAAGAACATGTATTTACTGCATAAAAACATGTGTTCACAATATACAAAAACATGTGTTTATTGCACAAAAATATGTGTTCTTGTAGAAATGTGCCTTTTTGCCTTTTCTGCCGTTTTCTCTCACCTCGGTAACCCAACCGATGTGACGGTTGCGTGTTCCCCTTTTCTTTTCTTTTGTTTATTTGTGAAATTACATATGTACCCTACCCTTTTAACTCTCTTTTAAATCGCAGCCGTCGATCCATCTGAAAAATTAAATCAACGGCCCTCGGCATGTTCCGCACGTGACTGCTTTATTCATGTGTTGGATCATTCAAACTTTTTTGCCACTTTATACTTTTTTTATTATATGAATAATACTTTTGCCACTTTATACATGCAAATGCATTAAAGATCCAAAAATTCATCTCATGAATTTCACATGTTGAATGTGTAATAAATTCAAGATTTGTAAACTTACCTCAATCATAGAGTAGCAAAATTGTCACCAAAATAATTGTGGTGTAATAAATTAATGGTGGGAAAAAGTCATGAAAATTAACTCTATTTGATTTCTAGCGTCTTTGTACTATTTTCTTCTCGTGTTTAACATTTTATAGTCCATAAACCACAATTGAAGATAATACTGTTTTAGTCTGTTTTAATTAAGCATATTTTTAGCTATAGGACTTTAATTAAATATTTTTATCTTTTTGTTTATAGTCAACCCTTTCGCAAGTTAGGCCTGGAAGTATTTGTATGTTGGACAGGTTTTTCTGCTTGATTTTTTGTTTTGAGAATAAAAAAACAAATAAAATAATTAAATGAATTATTTGAGAAACAAGGACTATGAAATAAGAATAGTAGATTCAAAATCAAAGGAGAGGGGTTGGGGATGGGGCGACGGCACATTTTTTTCTGTAACGTTTTATTTGGTCTTTGATTATTATTATTTTTTTTTCAACTTTAGTCACTGTATTTTGAATTTGTCCCATTAAAGTTTTTTCTCCCAAAACCCCTATGGATTTTTTCATCTTCTAAAGACAAAGTTCTAATAGCATGTTTGATACGCTGAAATGAAAAAGAATCGAATGACTTTTCTAATTTTTCTTTCCATTTCAGCGTTTGGTTGACCAATTTAAATAGGGAATGACTTTTCCACGGAATGCTCATTTCAGGAAAAAGTGTGAATGATCATTCCACTCCAAAACATATGAAATGGCATATCCAGGAGAAGTTGGAATCACCAATTAATGGAAAATAACTGTATACCCTTTATTTAATTATTATAGTATTCAAATTAAACAACTTCTTTATTTTCTCTAGCAATATTTTATTCTTTTCATAAAACTTTATATACAATAACTACATAAATATTTTTTTATTTATTTTATTAATTTTTTATTTAAATTAACATAAATTTTAGTTATTTTATATTATAATCAACTTTATATTATAATTATATTTTAATATTAAAATTTATGTTTGATACGCTTCAGTGTACACACAAGAGTGGAGCCAAAAAAATCTTTACAGGAGCAAAATTTTATTATTTTTTTATACAATATTTACAACAAAATATTACAAAAAGTAAAAATTTCTTATAAAACAATCGTCATTTTTGAAAATGTTGGGAATGGTCATGCCTCTCCCTTATGTCCGCCATTGTGTACAAATATTATATTTCACAAGTGAAAATTTATACATTGTGCAATTAATTAGTTTTCTTGTAAACATATATTAAAGGGAATTTAACTCATATTATATTGAATCACATTCCATTCCAATAATAAATAATGTTTTTTCCCAAATACATTCTATTCTGACTATGTCTTCCAATTAATGAATTGAAAGAGATTTCCAAAACTATTGTGGGTGAAAAGTCATTTTTAAGTAAAAAGAGATTTCATTCCATACCCTTTTAGCGTACTAAACGGGATGTAATTTCCTTTACGGTCATCTCACTTAAAAGCTACTAATTCAATAAGAACAAGTTTAGCATTGGAATTTCTATCTTTACTCCGTCAGTCTCACTCCTTAACAGGGGCAGATCCAGGATTGAAATTTAGGGTGGTCCCTCAACAATTTAAAATATAGAAGAAAACGATTGTCGGCAAAAGTGATAAAAGCGGCCAAAAAAAAATTCTTGGGGGGCAATAAAAACGGCAAAAAAAATTCTTGGGGGCAAAACTGATAAAATTTTCCAAAATGCACATAAAATTTCGATAAATAGTAGTATTTTTAAAAATATTGGGTGGTCCTGGGCATACTTTGACCACCCCTTGGCTCCGCCTCTGCTCCTTAAGCTCATGATTTTTTTCCAATGATTGGATTGAGTCACAGTTTGAGATTTCAGATCTGAGATCTCAGTTTCGAACCAGTCTCAAACTCAAATTAAATTTTTCATTAATTAGTGAATGAGGTTTTGTTTCCAAATTCAGTCCAAAGAGAATTTTGGTTTCAGTTTGAATCTCAAACCCAAAACAGACTCAATTCAAATATACTCAATACCTCAATTATAAAAAAAAATAAAAAAATGTACCACACTAGGTTAACTCTATTCTAAAGGACATGAATATTTAGTTGTACTTGTACCTTGCTTTTGCTTGATACGATAGCATCGGAACAGAGTTTCATTATTGAAAATCCACATTTTCTCTTGTAGAACTACATATTCTTTAACAAGCACAATTAATATTAACCAAAACATTATAAAACTCCACCACTAGGTTCCTAAGCCTTGCTGAATTATATTTGTTTTCTAATATGTATATTCTCGTAATGGGTTGAGCGAAAATAATAACTTAAAACTTGTTGGACACATTACTAATCTCTTCTCTCAACAAGTTATATTAAAAACTTTTTTTTTTCAACTAAGGTAAAGTTCTTTTCTAATAACAAGACGTTGTGTCACACCCCGTAACCGGAATGATAACATGACAAATTTTCATTAACTAAAGAAACACCAAAACCCACAACAGAGTTACTGAAATACAAATGAATTCCATACTTAAAAGGGAAACTTAAAGGTTTTACATAAATAAAATACTCCAAGTACAAAGTTGTTCTTACAAATGACAACATAAAGGTTCAACATGGAGAAACTAAGGTATACTATGACATAATTCAATAATCTTCGTCAAACCATTCCTCCACGCCTTCGTCCGCGGTTGGGCAGTATCTCTCAGAAGTTGTGCGGATGAAACTGAGGACGAATGTCAAAATGATCCATTCGTCAGCAACATCCAAAAAAGTGATTTTTCAGTACCAAACACATGTAAAAATTACATTTATGAAATCAAACATCCCCTAATTCAAAGTGACACATTTTGACACTTACACATATCAAATAAGAGCAAAACAAGACAACAAATGCAATGAACCATACTCTTCATATCTTAACACCTATACATCGGAAATGTGCTACAAGCACCACGGTATACTCATAACTGAACAGACGGACATACAGAGCATCAGATACTATGAATATGGTTCATGCAAGACACATGCAATTCCACACAACCGAGCTTAATTAACCAATCCCGACTCTAAAACAAACTACAAACAACACTACAATATTAACATGTTAAGGAAGGCCAGCAAAATCATGGGTCCAGTTATATAACTCCGGAACAACTGGGCCAGTGATTTTAAGTTTATACCCCATTTTAGATTGTTAGTAGCTCTAACTTTTAACCCAGTTAGAGATGGGCCAAGTGTATAGTACATATCAAAATACAATACAAGACATGACAGAGATCAAAAATCAGACTTTCGGGATATATCGTGCTATAGATTTGTTCCTAAACAAGAGCTCTAGATTGGGGAGACTCTCAAATAAAGTGTATATCAATTAAGACAAAGCAACAACAAATATATACATATATATATATATATATATATATATATATATATATATATATATATATATATATATATATCACATGCAATTAGACTCGATGATCAACCACACAAATGCAATCACAATTTGACGTTTCATCCATTTTCAATGCAATAAAACATGTCTAAATCATTTCATCTTATCTCCAAAATAGTAAAACAGCATTTCATGCATTTTAGGACAGAAAAACAAAAGTGAAGATCATTACTTCAAAAGCTTAAACAAGAATTCTACGAAGAACACGAATTCCTGAAATCCCAAAAAATCTGACTATTACACAACACTATAACTTTCCGCACAGACCTCGAAATCTCAATCCCGTCAGCGCTTTCACGTAGCTCTTTCAGTTATCTTTGAAACGAACTAAAGAACTCTGAAATTCGACATTGGTTACTAAATGTGCAATCTCACACACTAACACAAATCTGTCGACTTTTTTCCTCTCTTCTTCTTTTCCTTTCTTTTTCTTTAATTTTTCTTTTCTTGAAACTCCACTCTAAATCCTGCACGAACTCCCCCATTAACTCCCATAATATCCTTAACAAAACACCCCTTAATGTTTCTAACTCTCTACTTTTAGGTCCCTCAACTAACCACTCTAACCATACACCCCTCAAACTATAGAATACTAACAATTAATACATAAAACATGTTATAACAATTAAATCGTACAAAACTAAATACAAGCACGTAATTCACATAGTTCAAAAATTTCTGGGTATAACATCATTCCTCCCTCACCGAAGTTTCGTCCTCGAAACTTGGACTCCCTATATGACATAGATACTAGCACTCTATATGGTTATTCACAAAGTAATTCTGCTACTATATCAAAATCTACTAAGTGAACAGAAAACATCACAACAAATAACACACAATGTACCTGTCAGCCGTATCTGTGGCATTTCCCGCTCCTTATTGTGTAAGGGCGAAGACTCTAACATTTCCCGCTGAAGTAGCCAGCGGTACTATACTCTGATCCGGTACTGTACACTGATTAAACTGATGATTTGTTCCCCCGCACCTAAAGAAAACTTCGGTCTTCCATCGACACCTTCTCGAGTGTCTTTTTCCACATGTACCACACACCACAAAGGTTGGAGAAGTTCCTGGTATCCCGGTGGGTCCATTAATATTAAGTAAATTTTTCCCTGTTCCTATTCCCGGTCTGGAAGATCCTGAAATAGGAATAACACTTCTTCTTGCAGCCATAAGTGTTGCCACTTTGACCGGTTGTGAGTTCTGGCCTTGAACCATAGTAGAAAATGTCCTTTTATCCGCATTATCCCTGTCAATCCTAAAAAATTCAGCCTCGATGTCAAGTCTCCTCTGATAGGCATCCATATAAGTAGTAGGGCGGAATCCTAAAAGTCTACCTCGAATCCTACTCAATAATCCCCTCACAAACCTCTAGGTCCTCATACCTAGATCATGGATGATAGGAGTAGCATACTTACCAAGGGCATTGAACTTTCTTGCACATTTCGACACCGACATCCCTTCACTTTGTGTGAGTTCGAAAGATTGATTTTGTCGTTCCATTTTTAATGTTTCTAGGAAGTACCGATCTAGGAAAGCCCTTTTGAATCCATCCCAAGTGATAGGATGTCCTCCCTGCTCATAAATTGGGCATTCTTCCACCACTTTGATGCCTTATCCGTCAAGAACCCTATGACCACACCGGTCTTAACATTCTTCAGTACCCTTAAAACCTAAAGTCTTGATCTATTCCCTCTAACCATATCTCAGCTTCATCTGGCCCCATATTTCCATCAAACGAGGCTACCCATATTTTCCATCAAACGAGGCTACCCATATTTTCTTCATCATTTCAAAGTAAACCCTCGGGTCTACTTCAACTCCCGCTGCCCTCGTACCCCCACACTCTGATTCTGGTTTTGTTGTTGTGCCTGAAGGACTTGAGCCAACATAGTCAAAGTTGTTGCTGTCTCAGTAGATGCCCCAACATTACCTAGTGGTGGAGGTACATTAACAGGTGGTGGTGGTACTTCAAACTCTATCTAATACCATGTTTCATCCCCATCGTTAGGTACATGTCGAGGAGGGAATTATGTTTGCTATTGACTAGAAGACCCAACATACTTTTGACGAGCTCCCCTTGAACCTCAGCGTGCAAGTGCGGCAATTGCCATGTCAGATTCGCTGATGTTGTCTTGGTTGCGGTCCATCTTACTCAAGTAATGGTCAAAGTACAATTAAGCACATATTCACATAACAACTTGTTACAACATGGCATATCACATAAATGACATGACATAATACATGAGACAAATATGGCACAACATATCATATACAATAACATAACATATCATATGAAACAAACGTAGCACAACATATTAATCAACAATGACGTACGAAACGGTAAATACACATATATGTCTTATTCCAGTGTCTCTACCCGAAGATTCACATCTTAGGTTCTCTGCCAAATCCTTCATATGTTCATTCAATACTTAACTTCTAACCACATGTTTTAAGTCTAAGGTTCGACATGCTCTTATATCACTTATGACACACCTCGTAACCAGATTGATGACATGATAGTGTCTCCTTGACTAATGAGACACCAAATCCCACAACATAGTTACTTAAAAGGGAAATTTAAAGGTTTTACATAAATGAAATACTTCAAGTACAAAGTTGTTCTTACAAATGACAACATAAATGTTCAACATCAAGGAAGTAAGGTATACTATTACATAAATTCAATAATCTTCCTCAATCCATTCCTCGCCATAGCTACCATCATTGTCACACCCCGTAACCCGGGTGATGACATGGAAGTGTCTCATTGGTCGATGAGACACTATGAACACTCTGAAAATACATTGCACAAGTCTCACAAGACATTGTACACGGACACGGATAGAACATAGCTGAAGAACACAGCCTTCATCAGCAGAAAACAACACCAAACCTCGAACGATGGTATCAGATACTACGAATATGGTTCATGCAAGAAGCATCCAATTCCACACAATCGATCTGAATTATCTAATCACGACTCTAAAGCATACTACTAACAATCCCCAACTATAAACTTGTTAGGCAAGAGCAGAAAAATCATGGGTCCAATTATATAACCCCCAAAACAGCAGGGCCAATGATTTTAAAGATACACCCCATTTTAGATTGTTAGTAGCCCTAAATTTTAACCCAGTTAGAGACGGGTCATGTGTACAATACAAATCAAAATACAGTACAGGACATGACAGAGATTAGATATCAGATTTTCGGTATATATCTTGCTATAGAGTTGTTCATAAACAAGAACTCTAGATTGGGGAGACTCTCAAATAAAAAATATATCAATTAAAGACGCATCTCAATAAAAGTTGTAGAAATAAATTGCAAGTAATTAAAAGAAACAAATATAGTTTAAAATTTTAAATTTCTGAACATTAAAATAAAGTTTATACGATTACAATGATAGAAGAATAACTCTTACCAAGACAGATCAGCAGAAAGTTTCTTCAAAGAAATAGAGTGGGGATACCAGTGTGTTTTTTGGGGAGAGAAAAATGATGTATTTATAGGCGAAGCCGAAGGTCTTCAAATGATATCTTCAAATGGCAATTGATGGCCATTTTGATTATCCTACAATTATTTTCAAATAGCATTTGATGACCATCTTGACTAGCCTACAATTATTCTTGACAATTTTCCACATTAGTCATTTCAATTTGTTTTTAAACAATAGAGTAATAATGCATGTGCTCCACTTTGATTTTTTATAATATAATAATATCATAGTAGAATATTATACTATCTTTGGTCAATTTGATGAATGTTTCTCTGTGGTTTCATTTCATGTTTTTCATGCATTTTTTTTAATCATTTTCGTTTTTAATTTTTAATTTTTTTTTGCATACTTATTTTATTGGTGAAAATATTCTATAACAGTCATCTTCATTTTCTTGACCAAGGTTGAATAATTCATCTTCATCTGCTTTTGTGTCAGATTCCTGATTTGGAGATTTTTCTTTTTTTTTATTGATGTTGTTGCTGATTCTTGAGAGGCTATCTGTTTGAGCTGGCTTAAAATATTTTTCAGCTGCTTAACATAGTCTTCCTTGTTTGAAATTTATGCAAGTTTGGCATCAGAGAATTTTTTGGCTTGGGCCATGATATTCCCACCAAGTATGGAACCATATCGGAAAATTATATTTGTTAGCCCTTTTGAAGTAGAACATCCATGTGTGCCTGTTGTGACGATTTTGCAAGGTGAAAGCATGATACCATGCGTTTTGTTGTCCCAATAGTTGTAACCTACAAGGTCAAATGGATGCGAAAAGTTTTTTGGTTTGCTTAGGTTGGTGCCCCAATCTAATGGTTTGATTTTGGCTGAATCAGAGTCTACAAGAATGAACTTATAGAATCTCTGGGTTTTGTTTGTTGCTAGCTGTAAAAAGTTTGAACCAAGTTGAAGGGCATTTTTTTCATCCACAAGAGGGTCGGGATTATACATCTCGGGTTCGATTTGTAATATTGTTTTAGGAAGAGAAGTTTTGCTATATGTTTCAGTAAAGTTTTGTTTCTTTGGAAAAAAAAATGGTTGTATGGTTTGAGGATTGGTTGAGGTAGAAGCCACTATTCAAGGTTTAAAAGGAAGAGTATTTACCTGCATCGCCATTTTTTCCACTGTAATGTCATAGGCTTCTACCAGTTGCTGGATTGTTTTGAGTTGTTAAGAGGCCATTAAGGCTTGATGTTTTTCCAGGACAGCTCGCTCTTCATCGTCTACAGTGTCTTCTCAAGTTTTTGGTTTAGCTATGGCTAAAGGTTTGGAGCAAAAAATTGCTTGCAATTGGTTTTGAGGCATAGCATATGATGCTTTTGACTCGGCAGTTTCTTTTGTTTTTTTTCTAGTTTTGGAGAAGATGTTTGTGGGGTGTCATCGTTTTTGGGGCTTTCTTCCCTCTTCTTTTTTCGAGGCATACTATCGTCCCTATAGAAACTCCCTAGTGAGATAGCCTGAGAATGAATTTGTTTCTCCTTTGATGTATTCAATATCAAAGTCAAAAACAGATAAAATAGCTTGCCATCTTGCAAATATTTGTTTAGAAGCAAGGCTTTTTTTACATCTTTTTGTAAAACATCTTTTGCAGATTTGCAATCAACTCTGAGCAAAAAAAAAAATTGATTTAATAAATCAGCTTGAAATTTTGAAATGCATAAAACAATGGCTAAGTTTCCTTTTTTTATGGTGGAATAGTTTTGTTGCAAATGCAATAATATGCTCTTTACCATTAATATTTTGTTTCAAAATGCCTTCGTAACTAATATCAGAAGCATATGTTTCAACAACTTTTGGGACAGAGGGGTCAGGAAGAGCTAAGCAAGGGAGTGCTTTTATTTGAGATTTAATTTTTCTTACCACATTTGTATGCTAAGCAAGGGAGTGATTTTATTCGAGATTTAATTTTTCTTACCACGTTTGTATGCGCATCAGTCCAAGGGACTAGTGATGTTCTCAATCTGTCATGTAACGGTTTAATGATATTACTGAGATTTGGGATAAAATCTGATACATAATTAAGACATCCTAAACACCTTTGTAATTGTTATTTGCCTATGATTTGATCTGGGAATTTATCACCAAATAGGATGGATCTATCTATAGGGATAATCGTACATTGCTGAATGTTGTGTCTAAGAAATCAAACCTTAGTTTGGAACACACTAACTTTTTTTTATGGGAAATGACTAGTCCATTTTGTTTAACAACATGAAAAAACGTATTGAGGTGTTTGAAATGTTAGTCAATATTGTTTGAAAAGACGAGTACATCATCAATGTAAACGATAATGAATTGTGAGCAAAGATTGAAAATATCATTCATTATCCTTTGAAATTTAGAGGGAGCATTTTTTAGTCCAAAGGGCATAACGTTCCATTCGTAGTGCCCAAAAGGAATAGTAAAAGCAGTTTTATATCAATCTGATGGATTAATCTGTATCTGCCAAAATCCAGAATTTATATCAAATTTTGAAAATAATTTTTAGGAAAAAGGTCTTTGCAGGAGGTCTTTCTTGTTAGGGATGGGTATCTAATCCATTGTAAAAAATCATATAGAGGTTTGTAATTGATGACTAAACGTGGAACCCCTCTTTCAATTTCTGAATTCTTTTTGACATAAACAGAGCAGCTCCATAGGGATTGACTTGGTTGAATTATTTTCTTGGAAAGTAAATCTCGGATTTCATTTTTACAATGTTCAAGAAGTTCATTGTTCATTTGAATTGGTCTGGCTTTGGTAGGGATATATCTTTCATCGAAGCTTTTTCATAAGGATGGTAGACAGTATGTTGTTTCCTGCTCCAGAATGCAGTAGGGACTTCAGCACATATTTGTGATTGAATTTTGGCTTTGAAAGTTTTTATTTGACCTTGTGTAGAAGGATCTTAGAGTTGTTTTCTAACCTTTGTTGATCGACTTCTTCTTTCAAAAAGTTAATTTGGTTTTGTTTACATTTAAGAAGATTTAGATTCTTTTGGACAGGGGTTTTGAGAAAATGGATCAAGACCGTGTGTCTAAATTGTGTAGTGTGAATTCCTTCATGGGAAAAAGAGAAGGGCATGGTTTGTTGGATGAATGGGGTTCCTAAGATGACATAATTGGTTAAGATTTTGGCAAGGAGGAATGAGGTATTTATGGAAAGTGAAGAGCATTTTACCTCGACATCAGTAAGTTTAAAGTTTATAGATAGTTTGGAATCGCTGGCTGACCTTAGCCCCTTTCTTGTTTTTTCGAAGAATTTAGTTGGGATGAGTCCTTCTTGGATGCAATTGAGATCTGCTCCAGTATCAAAGAGTGTTGGGACTTCTACAGCAAAGCTGTTGTTTACAACAATTTTAAATGAAATGTGCCATTTTTAGACGGTTACTTTGGAAAGGATTTTAAGAAATCCTTGTGAAATTTCGTTTTTGAGGTTCTGGTTCTGTTATAGCTTTGGAAATGTTTTGGTCTATATTTGTATTCATTTCAGAAATTATGTTTCGGAGAACAATATGTTCTAGTTCTTGTTTGGATTTAATGTCTCGAATTTCCTACTTTAATTGCGAGATCTCTGTTTGAAGGCCTTGTGTAGTAACAACTTTATTTGGTTGTAAAGGAAATTTATTTAAAATGTCTGTGAGATTATAGGTGTTGAGGATTTTTGGATGGTGGGAAAAAGGATTTGATTTTTTTGGGGTGAGAAATTGTTTCTTTGAACTAGGCTAGGTATTTTTTGTTTTGTTCGAGGTCTGGAAGGTTTCTAATTATGTCTAGGAGAAGATCATGTTCCTTAGTAAGAACATTTATCTCAGGTTGGTCGGAGTCAAAGGAAGAGGATGATGTTTCAAGGTCATCATCTTGGAGAGGATTTGCTTGATCATCGCTAATATAGACAGATTCTTCGTAGCTAGAATCGAAAAAAGGTTTTCTAGTTGGCTTAGAATATTTTCTTCCAAGTCAAGTTCTTGTACCTTGCCGTGAAGTTTACAAAATCGGGCAATATGACTAGTTTTTTGCATTTGTGGCAAATGATGTTTGGGTTTGGTGTCGAGAGAGCAGGGCAATTTTGTTTTGGAGCTTTTTTGGCTCAGGAAGATATTTCCTGGGTTTGTAACTTGTTTCTCTGTGGTGAAAATAATTAGGTTTTCGGTTTGAGCTAAGTCTTTTTCTTGGCTTGCTTTCAATGTCATGTAGCCCCATTTGTTCCCAAAAAGAGCCTAAGTCTTTACTCATTTGAGCTTTGTATTTTGTTATTTGGGTCATCATTCGATCTTGTCTGTAGATCTTTAGAGCTACTTGTTCGGCATGGCTTGTTAGTTATCCATATGTTATTTTTTAAGGAATGACACCACTATGTTGAGTTCGTAATTCCTCTCTAACCATGTCTCTTAGTGTTTTGGAAGTCTATCAAGGAATTGTTCTTTCCAGTAAGTTTGGTTTCCATCAGGTAGGGCATAGATTCTAGTGAAGAAAGTGTCTTTATACCATCGAAAGTCTGATAAAGTTCTGCATTTGAGATTGTTAAGCAACTCTGAAGATTTATCTTTGAAAAGTCCTGGGTCACCAATAAATGTTTTCGCAACGGTAAATATAACAGTTGCTACAGCATCTGGGATTGCGTGGCCTTGTTGTTCCACGATTGGTTCGCCATTCGGATAAAGTTTAATTGCATTGAAAATGTTTTCTTTGTCAATTTCGGTTAGGTGTTCATCCCACCAGCCTTTTAGTTGTCATGTGAAACCATATGCTGGAATATGTGCTGCCAGTTTGTCTGTACAACTATGAGTGGTTCGGTAAGCCGTTGCCACCATTGTCATTTGTCGAAGCTTCATCATTATGTTATATTCAGATTCTCCATCAACATTCCATTCGTAGATATTGTTAGCGTTATAATGGTTTTGGGTCGTTGTCATTTTTTCTTCCAAAATGACGTCCAGCGGTGTGATTCTCGAGTAGTATGGTTTTAAAGAATGCTTTCAATTTGATGGACCTGGTTGTCTATGTTTAGAAATTTCGTAGTTAGTTTGAGAACATGATTGTTGGAGACATCATCATCTTTTTCTAGATTGGATATATATGCTTTTGGTTTCTCTTGGGGTGATTCGGGTACAAATTGAGCTTCAATGTTGGCAATTCACTTCTGAAGTTCAGTCATTGGAGGTAACGTGGAGGGAATTTCTTTTCGGAGTTTGGCCGAGATTTCATGCGGTTTAAAAATTGGTTTGTTTTGGAATGTAGGAAGATTTGAGAACGAAGTGGTAGGAGTATTGGCAAGAAGATGTTCGCCGATAGGTATTTGTTTGTGTAGTTGTTTCGTTCAAGAATATTTTGGATATCTCTGGGTTGGATATTTTCTCCTTCTTTTGCTTCTTTATATTTGAAAGGCACTGCAGCTAGTTGAATGGTTTAAATAAGAGATTTTAAGTGGTTTGGCCGGAGGGAATTCTTCCTGAATTTGGATACCTTTTGATGTTTGCCATGATTTTGTGACTCATACTGATTTTGAATATGGGTAATCAACACTTTCTTCTTCAGCATATGCCTCAAACCAGTCGAAGAATGGAATATATATTTCGAATTCGGAGAGGAATGCATAGAATTCTTCCTATATGAATTTCCTTAAAGTTGCATCGCATGTCTCCAAAACCATTCTCTGCGGTTGTTGTTATATTGAGCACAAAAATCTTGTCTAATATTTTGTCTATCAATCTCATACTATTTTGTAAAGTGCAGAGTTCGGGATGTTCATTTGGAAGATTTGTATTTGTCATAGATAACCATGTTGGTGATAATGTTTCAGAGTCTTCGGTTTCTTCCTTTTGAATAGTATATCTTGCTCTTGGAATTATAGGAAGGTGGTCAAGGTTATGCATTTGTGTTGTAGGGATTGAAGAGATGGAGTGTCTATATGGAAATATTTAAGAACCATAGGGGGGTGGGTTGATCTTTAGTTTGGGATAGAAGAAACATAACGTCTAGGTGCATGTGTCTCAAAAGGATAAGGGGTCGTGTTTCGGATTCGTTGGCTGTGTGATCTATCAAATGTGATTGCAACTTCTCCATTTGTAGTTTGCGGGATGTGTGATACAGATGAATTGTGCATGGGTTGGAGAAGCATCAGGTATTTTCCAATTTAAAGGTAAAGTAATTAGATTACAAGATATAGATCTAGAAATAGTCATAACAAATCTAGTAAGATATATTTGGAAAAGAATCATTTGTCCTTTTTTCGTGGTTCTAAGAGCCCTTGATGCTAAGGCTGAGACCATTGCTTTGTATTTGATACGGTACATGATTGTAACAGGAAAGGAATTTCCTTTGAGTTTGTAGTTGGAAGCTTTGACATTTAAGGTTAGGACATCACTGACGTTTTCCATCATGAAGTGAAATCGGAAAATTTGGAAAGCAGTCAAAATAGACTGATCCTTCACAAAGGCTTGTTTATACCATTCCTATTAGAGAATCGCCGAATTATGTCCATCGACAATCTCTAAGAGCTAGCAAAAGGGATGTACCTAATCCTTCCTTTGAGAGTGGTTTGACAGCTATTTGGACAAGTCCAAGATGTATGTAGTTGTATTTTTCTCTATGCTTTTGCATAGATTTTTTAGACAAAAGTTTGATTTCTTCGTAATCAGAGTTTAAGGAAAGTTGCTGTTCTATAGTTTTGATTGTGTAGTCTGAAGTGAACATCCATTTTTCATATTGATAAATATGTTTAGTATGATGTTTTGTAATTTTCCAGTTGTCAATGTTTTGGGTTATATCTTCGAATTTTACTTCATCGTTAAGAGGAAGTGTTCTAGAAGAGGAAAATGAGGCAAATGCGTCAGATTTGCAGGAGAAATATTTTAAAAAGTTGGTCATAAATGAAAATGAATGCGGTAAATATGAGAATATGCAGTTGAGAAATGTGCAGCAAATTTCAATATGTTGTAAATACCCTAGACCTTTTGGCACAGAAACCTTTGAGTTCTATGGAATAATATTTAATAATTCCAATAGATTATAATAAAGATAACATAGATCAAACAATTTTATACTTGCTTTCTATTGCTCAGTTTTCTTCTGGACCAGGAATGTACCCAATCTCCCCTACAATACTATCGGGATTTAAGGAGTAAATACTACCCCAGTAAAGTACTGCAGGCACTAACAGGTTTCCAACTGAACAGTGTACCCAAGTATAAACTTGCCAGATTTATATAAAAAAAAATGTTAAAATAAATTAAAATTCATAACTATCACCCTACTTCCCTCTCTGACTAAAGGTTTGGAGCAGGAAATGGCTCTGATACCAGATGGGAAAGGGGACTGGGGGAAAAGAAATTAAAAGGGAAAGGGAAGAGGGTCGCAGACTGACTGCCTTTAGGGAATGGGGAAGCCGATTTAACCTAGCATGAACAGTAAATAAATAAAGTAAGTAAATAAGCTTAAGAAATAAAGTAAATGAAAGCAATTAAAACATAGGTGGCTCAGCCAACCATCTCAATAAAAGTTGTAGAAATAAATTGCAAGTAATTAAAAGAAACAGGGTTAAATGCACTAAATGTACTATCGCTATTTCATTTATTATTTGAGTTAGAGTCTCAAACAATTATTCCCGCTACATTTGGCCATAAAAAACTTACGGGCTGCATGATTTAAACTCAGGACCAAAATTCTGGCCATTTTTTCTTAATTTTTGCCGGGAAATTTAAAAAGACAAGTTTACCCCCACCAGCCCAACCCGAACCCTCTTCACCCGACCCGTTAACATCATCTTCTTCTTCACTAACACAATCTTCTTCTTCATTTTATTTTTTATTTTTTTTATAACATTAAAAGAGTGGTAGTAAAATTAAACACTAGAACAGAGATCCAATACCTCTCATCAGTAATAAAAACCTAAACTATTTAAAATTCAAAAGACAAGAACACTGGTAATTCAACGCACAATTAAAAAAAAAGGTACTCGCAATCAAAACAAATTAAAATCTGAGACAATGAATTATCAATAACTATAGAAGTAATAACGGTGGCGGGACGAATACGACAGCGTAGGAGGTACTAGGTAGGGCTAGGTGCCGGAGCATCAACGGCGACGACACCTTTCATGGTGGAGACGACCAAAATTATCATAATCACAGAAATTACAAACATCTTCATCTTCATTGCCTAAATTTTTTCTCTTCTGAAACGGAATTAATAGCCGGAGATGGGATTTGGGGATTAGAGGCAGCGGAGATGGGATTTGGTGATTTGTGGTGATTTTTATGGTGATTTTATAGTGATTTGGAAGAAGAAGAATCCCATTTTGACTGCTTCCTCCATCACCAATTCCTTGTATCCTTGTTGTGGAACGGTGGTCGGAGATGGAAGAGCTTGGCTGGGAGGAAAGAAAAAAGGAAAAATGACGAAAATGCCCCTCACGTGGGGGAATTTTTTAAAATTTTGGTCTAAGTTTAAATCATGCTGTCCGTAAGTTTTTGATGGCCAAAATGTAGCGGAAATAATTGTTTGGGCCCTAATCCGAAATAGTGAAATAGCAGGTGGCCATTTAGTAAATTTAACCCAAGAAACAAATATAGTTTAAAAGTTTAAGTTTCTGAACATTAAAATAAAGTTTATAAGATTATAATGACAGAAGAATAACTCTTACCAAGACAGATCAGCAGAGAGTTTCTTCAAAGAAATAGAGTGGGGATACAAGAGATTTTTTTTTTTTTTTTGGAGGGGAAAATGCTGTATTTATAGGCGAAGTCGAAGGTCTTCAGATGATATCTTCAAATGGCAATTGATGGCCATTTTGACTAGACTACAATTATTCTTGACAATTTTCCACTTTACCGTCTGGTCAAGTGAAAAAGTGGATATATATATATATATATATATACACGCAATTAGACTTGATGATCAACCACACAAATGCAATTACAATTCCACACTTCATTCATTTTAAATGCAATAAAACTTGTCTAAATCATTTCATCATAAATCCAAAACAGTAAAACTTCATTTTATGTGTTTTATAACAGAAAAACAAAGGTGAAGATCCTTAGCTGAAAAGCTTAAATAAGAATTCTAAGAAAAACATTAATTCCTGAAATCCCAACCGCACAGACCTCGGAATCTTAATCCGTCAGCACTCAATCGTAGCTCTTTCCGTTATCTTCGAAACAAACTAAAGAACTCTGAAATCCGACACCGTTTACCCTCCAAAGGTGCAATCTCCCACATCCTCACAAATCTGCCAACTTTCTTTCCTCTCTTCTTCTTTGCGTTTATTTTTCTTTCCTTTTTATTTTCTTGTAACTCCCCTCTAAATCCTGCACTAACTCCCCCATTAACGCCCATAACTTCCTTAACAAAACACCCCTTAAAATTTCTAACTCTCCACACTTAATCGTAGCTCTTTCCGTTATCTTCGAAACAAACTAAAGAACTCTGAAATCCGACACCGTTTACCCTCTAAATCCTGCACTAACTCCCCCATTAACGCCCATAACTTCCTTAACAAAACACCCCTTAAAATTTCTAACTCTCCACACTTAGGTCCCTCAACTAACCACTCTCACCATACACCCCTCAAACTCTAAAATACTAACAATTAATACATAAAACATGTTATAACAATTAAATCGTACAAAATTAAATACAAGTACGTAATTCGAATAAATAGCCATTTTGGTCACCAAGGTATTTTCGTCCTGCCACTTTGGTCAAAAATGAGTTTTTTTAACTTTTTTCATCACTAAAGTTTTTTAGGTCTTCCATTTTGGTCACTACAATTTTTTCATTATGCCATTTAGGTAACTTAAAGTTAGTGACCAAAGTGATGAAAAAAACTAGTGACAAAATGGAAGACTAAAACTTATTTGATGAAAATGCAAAAAAACTTATTTTGACTAAATCGAATGAAAAAAACTTTAGTGATGAAAAAAGTTAAAAAAACTCATTTTTGACAAAAGTGGCAAGACGAAAATACCTTAATGACCAAAATGGCTATTTATTCACGTAATTTCACATAGTTCACAATGTTTCAGATATCACACGTTGCTTCATGTCGTTGTATAAGATTTTACTTCAAAATCGGACGAAATTTTCTCATTATTTAGACACTATTTTATTATTATTATTATTATAAATAGTAAAAACATAAGAAACAAAGAATAAAAAAAAATTATACAGTAAATAAATGTCTCAACAGCAATCTTAAGTCACCTTCACTTTAATGAATTGATTTTTTAGAACATAAAACAAAACAAAAACAAAAAATCAAATAAATGTTTGTATGCAATGTGAACACTACTCAAAGTACCTTGCAATATTATGTGTAAAACTTCATTTAACTTTCTCCCTCTCTCAAAAGTCATGAAGACAAAATTAACAGTCAACATGAAGGGGAAAAAAAGAGAGAGGTCAGAGATCTATCTATCTACAAACCTTAAACTGGTTAATACTCCTTCGATTACAGTGCATATAACGTAAGTAAAACAAATAGTACGCTGTATACATTGCCCAAACACAATTCTCTGTTGCTGATTTCAGAATTGTTGGCGTTTCAGCTTGATTTCTGTGTTTACATTAAATAATCTGTTGCCTCGAACCGGGGCTCAAGTACATTTGGATTGATTTTTGAATTAAAATTTATATTTCGGAAATAAAAATGAATTATTTGTTCAAATAAACTTATGACTCAAAGTAAGAATTTGTGTTAGCAAAATGCACAAAACATTTGGATTACAATTTCAGTTGAGCTTTAGTTAAAACCTTTTTAGAGTTTAGTTTTACTGAAGTTTACAATTCATTAATGTGAGAGAAACAATGGGTTCACTGCAAGAAAGAGTAAAGAAAAGTAAAGTTATGTTAAAACGGAAGTTGATACAAAAAATTAAACTTTTAAATTAGGGAAGCGATAATTGCACTCTACTTTTTATTAATAAAAAATCGTTATTTGTAGCACATACAATTATTCGTTTTTTGATTTTTAATAAAAACAATTTATTAAGATTATTTTTAGCATTAACTATTTACAAGAAACTAAAATTGTCCAATTAATGATTCATGCAACAAATCAGGCAAAAAATATCACGTGTGGATCACGTGGTGTTGACATTGTGGGAAAAATTGTCCTATTTTGTCATTCTCTCTTACCGATATAAGCTACCCACCATACCCATATGACCTGTATCCAATTATGAATCATTAATTGCAGTGGAAGCTAGACTATTCAATTAGGCTTTTAAAAGATTATTTATGAATAAATAAGTCTAGTGGATTTTAAAAGACTATTTAAGAATGTAATGACTTATATAAGTCCAATTAAGCATTTAACCAACACAACTATTTAAGAATGTAATGACTTATAAGTCCAATTAAGCATTTAACCAACACAATAAAAAAGCTTAATTTGACAACTAGCGACCGAGCGAAGGTATGTTTGCTTAATATGTTAGGGACGACCCCACCCTTTTGTAGATCGTTCTTAAGATAAAGTGAACTTCAAGATTTGGGGAGCCTTGATGAATATTAATAATGTAGATAAGTATTCTTGTGGTAGTGCGGTATTGGCATCTCTGTATCGACAGTTGGGGCAAACATCTAGGGCTAGCTGCAAATCAATCGGTGGATACCTTACATTATTAGAGGCACTTATTCATTTTTAAATTTTGTTAACTATATTCATTTTCAATTGGTCACTGATTTATTTAACTTTTTGTCTTTAATAATTTTGCAGGCATAGATCTATTCATATTTCCCTACTTCATGAGTCGGGATAGGTTAAAACCTCATTGGAATGTTGGGCAACTATTTGTCTCGAGATATAGGGTTGAGAAAAGTTTATTTGAAACAAATGAACAGACTCAGACGTTACCTGATGACCTTGGATGACATAGGTGTCGAAGAGGCATTAATTATTTATTTAAACTTTAATCTACAATTAAAATAATTTACTCGTTTTAAGATAACTGACATATATGAAATTTGTAGGTTAATTTCAGCTTGTTTATGGGACTCCTATTGGAAGATCCCAATTGGTGAGTTTCTACATTTCATGGCACCATTCGGTTTGCCCATATTGTCGAACCATACATGCCAAAGCCTTGTTTAAGACATTTTGGGTATGTTCAAAAGCAACCTATGGTGCGAATTTTTGCCATTGGAGCATTATCGTCCCAGGGAGACTACAAAGTATAAGGCCGTGTATAGTTTTGTCGACGCATTATGGGCACAGACCGAAGTATATTGCTATTCCCAAGCATTCTTGGGACATGCATCTAACCCTCTTTCATCAATGGCTTCTGGTTATCTTGAATAGTACCGCCCACGTACTCATCTCCGAATTCAGTCGATGTTGGTTGGGGTTCCTAAGAGAGTAAGACACCTACATGTATTCAATTTAAAATTTATTATTTTTCTAACAATATAGTGTATACTTCATTTTTTTGAAAACTAACATTTTATTTGTTTGTTTAACAGTTTGTCGATGTCATGAATGCACTATCTATATCTTCACCGGATCCCCCAAATGCGATATACCCTACAAATTATGAGCATATGTGGGCAGAATTGAAACCAAATGTTCGTCGGGTGAACCAGTCAGGTCAATCGTCGCATGTTGAAGGCTTGTAATTTTGTTAGAGTTGTATTTTATTAAGACTTTAAATTTTTTATGATTTGTATTTTATTGTTGCCTTTAAATTTTTTTATGACTTTAAGATTTTTATTTTATTAAAGTCAAATTTGTTTTGACATGTGATGACGTGTACACGGTGACGTGGCAATTTGTTTTTTTATTTTCGCATTATGACATCAGCACATGGTCAATGCTGACGTGTACGCATCCAAATTTCGATTTTATTTTATTTTTGCAGAAAATCTTAAACAATTTTTTAGGGGTATTGCAACAAAAATTAAGTGCAATAAAATTGCCAAGTATTTTCTTTGTATTTAGATTTTAACACTTAGGGTATGTTATTTACCCATCAAAATTTAAAAACAAATACAAGTCTAAAAAATTTACAATTTTTAAAAAAAATAAGAGCTTTAGTACAAAGTGTCATATAAACTATTACAAAATAAATGTTACTAAAAACAACAATCAACGTCCATATACTTGGTCTAATTGTTACCACTTGACCAATCTGACTTTCAATGCATCATATTAACTTTTTGTCATTGTACTTGCATAATGTATCCAAGATGGATGCAATAGGGGCAATGGACAATTACGTTCCATTTGAACATGTTATGTATAAAACGTTGGATTAGTCATTGACAAATAAACACAAATATTTAGTAAATCAAGTGATGAAAGTTAAAACAAAGTGGGATGGTAATTTCCCGAGCTGGTGATGGCAAGTTAGTTTTGAGTGGCAATAATGTGTGTGAAGTTCCCCCGGTAAAAGCATACAAATATAGCCTAAAAAACAGTAGCAATAATGAAACCCATGTCTGGAATGTCCATCCAGTAATTTGGTGTGCAGAGGGATAGAATCCACCATGACAGTTTTCCATGAATTTGAGCTAAATTAATTTCCCCACCGATGGCAAGCTGATATCAATGAATCATGACAGCAATGTGTATGACTATTATACATTAACAATCTGACAGATATGAATTGATCTTGATCATTCGACACTTGATTAGCTACAGACCGATAACCACCATGATCGTCATCTTTCACGTTCAAACATCCAGTCATAAATGGCAGGGCTATTGGGGGAAACTCTGTTGGCCAAAGGAAGATAAAATCAAATCTACTATCATCGGTTACATTACCAGGTCCCGATGAGCTATTAGGAGTCCTCTACCTGACCCCCGTCCTTGGGAGCCACTGGAAGATCTTCCTCCCTGAGCCGGAGAGGTTTTCTTAAAAATATTTCCCTGTTTTTGTTCTATACTCCCATCAAGATGGGTCCCGCCTTGTAGAGGATCCTTTCGTGCCTACCTTTGGTAACCACGACCGGTGACTCTGCTGAAAGTGTCTCGTGAGGGTAAATTATTTCGGCAAACTTAGCTTTGTATTGTCTCATTTATTCATGATCTCTGGTAGAAATTTCATTATACATGTCCGTAAGCCCCTTTAAATGATCATCGGGAGGCGGTAAATCACCAAACATATGATGTTTATGAGGAGTATCAACTGAGAGAGTACTCCAAAAATGGTGAAGATCCTTAACTCATACTTTACCCCGTCTTCCCTAATATGGCTTATAGTTCACATGCACATGGAATTCCATAAATTGATCTACCAGTGCAATCACATTTATCCTCTATCTTTTTATACTCTTTCATCTTAAGGTCTATTCCCCAAGAACTAATTATACCTTGCAACCTCCTCATAAAGATGTTGTCAGTTAAAGTTTTGTCCCAAATACAAGAAGATTCCATTTCCGCCTTAATTTGATCAATTTGATTTACAATTATTGTGTGGATCCTCTCCCAACCATATACAAAACTCCCAACAGAGGTTCCCAAATACCTCTTAAAAGTAGAGTGTGAACTCTCAACTCGGTTTGTGGTATTTGTATATAAGTGGAGATACTTGTTCGTCCACGCCGAAACTAACATTTCCTTGTAGCTATCAATCCAAGTCTTTCGAAGATATCTTATCAAATAGTTTCCTTTTTGTGATTTATAAGAGCTTAAAATAACTCACCACTTCTTATAATACTTATCTTTTGTTTCTGCATCAGCCAGTAACCCCCAAGTGGTTTGAGAGAATTGTGTACCATCTTCTATTCCAATAATTGAACAAGCATTTTTGTTGACACACTACCCAATTTGTCTCCTACACAACATGTGTTTGGCTTCATGAAATACCTCATGACTTGCATTAACAACTTGTATCCCATGTTTTTTCTCCCAATCCACTAAAGTTTCCTTGGATTCAAAATCATAATCACCATAGGGACTAAATAATTCCCCCGTATCAGGCCAATCTTCCTCATTATCGGGAAATTCTTGAAGATCACTATCGGGTCCGTCTGAACTTTGAACCTAAAATAAATACAAAACAAAAAATCATAAAAATAAATTAAAACAGTACACATTAATCATTTTTAGCCACTAGAAAAAAAAATTGAAAAAAAAATGTTTTTCACCGCGTGCAAATGGAATTGCGGCTGACGCAGGGCACTGCGTGCTGATGTGTACACGGACATGTCTTTATCCGCGTGTCCATTTGCACGCGGCTTATTTTTGTCAAAAAAAATATGAAAAATCCGTGTGTTGACGTCACCACGTGTGTGCTGACGCCAGCGCATACACGTCACCACGCGGTTAACCAAGTCAGCACACACACGTGGTGACGTCAGCACGCGGATTTTTCCTAAGTTTTTCAGTTTAAACATGTTTTTTTACCAGAAATATGTAAATATTATTAAAACAATGCGAAATGTATAAATAAGTATTTACCTCAAAATCAATGTCTTCCAAATAATCATTATTGTCGGAGTCCATTTAGCCGGAATGTGGTCGAATTTGTTTTGACTCCAAATTTGTTTAAATTGATATTTTGCGGTAAATCTAAACCGGTTATCTCAAAAACCACAAAACAAAAATTGGCAAAAATTCAGTGAATGGCATCTCTGGCGGCGGCTCCGGCAAAAGGGGATGGGAAACAAATTTTGTTGGGAGAGAAATATTGGGGAGAGAGAATAAAATTATGAGTTATGGGGTAGGGGTGTGAACATTTATAAATAAGGGTGTGAAGATTCTTTGACCCTATTTTTTTCCTTTAGGTTAACACTCTACCCCCCCCCCACACACACACACACACACAAGTCTCTTTCATCCATCATGATCTAGAGCTTTTATCTTTACCATAATTTTGCATTAAAAAAGAGCAAATAACTATTTCTACCACAAAAGTAATTTTGTGTGATATTTCAGGAACAAATAATTTTTCGATGTCTTTTCTGCAACAAAAGTAGTTTTGTGTGGTATTTCTGTCACAAATAGTTTTTTGGCATCTTTTCTTCCACAAAACATTTCGCGCGCTATAAGTACCACAATGCGAGCTATCTAATTCAGACTCGACCCGATTCGACCAATAACTTGACAATCTCTTTTTGTGGGAAGTATGTTTTGGCATGAACGTATTTCAAGAATCCGTCTTAGGCTGATGTGAACAACAATAAAAAATCATTAAATAAATCACAGTTGTAAACGCGAGTTGTCTAACGCAAAAATCCAAAAACATCCAGTTTCATCCTATAATTAAGGATATGGTAAGGTGTTGAATGGAAGTCTACATAGTCAACTGGCCATCCTATTGCCTTGGTAAAATCGAACCACCCCTCAAAATAGTAATCATTTTTTCCTTTACCACGTGAAGTGACGTTATGTTCCCTAGTAAATCTCAAAAGTGTAATACCTCGAGTATACTGAGCTTTTGTTCAACACGCCAGTTGATGTAGTGACCACAAAGAACTGTAGACATGATAAGTATTTAAAATCCAAAAAATTTATTAAGTGTTATACAAAACTATATTTGTAGAATACTAGCATACCGTTTGACTATTGGGGTCTCTCTCGACAACTAGAATCCCAAAACCTTGGCGATAACATGCCACAACAGTGGCGTAAGATATATCGCCCTTCAAATAACTGATCCCAGTCCTACTGATGAACAAACCTTTAAAATAAATATCTAGAAGGTTGTCGGCGAAGGCAAAAAATGCATCGTATCACCAAATTGAACATTATTTTTAGCCAAACATTGTACTAAACCGCAGTCGAAATAGTACTGACCCTGTTCTTGGGTAAGATAAACACACCATTGATTCCCAATGATATCCTCCAAATAGAAACTATATGGTACCCCGAGGTCGGTTTCCTCTCGCCAACTTATGAATGTTGATGGTATACGTGCTAAAATAAAATTTCTATAAGAGAAGTGATAACATATAACAAAGAAAAATAAACCTTTAAACAAAATATATTGCCATTCTTCCAGATGTTTGAGAGTTGACAATAATTTTAAAAATTGTATCTAAAATACTCTTCAAGTGTTGGTACCATGTTGCTGTTCATTGTATATTTTTTGTTTTGAGAGTAATGTTTAAGGTTAGAGATGTAGTTGTAGTAGAGGAAATTTGTGAGGAGATTGGTATAAAGATTTCTTTTTGTTTATATAAGGGGTCTGAAAATTTGATATGATTGGAATTAATAGCTACTTCAGTCATCAAAGTATTTGCGCTTAGCCACTCTCATCACTTTTAGAAAAGATTATCTATTTTAATCATCAATGTTTTTATGGGCAGCCATTTTGGTCATTCCATCCAAAACTATGGAAAAAACGTCAAGTTTGACGACTTGACTAAAAGTTGACTTAATCCCCTCTATCTTCGAGGGGTATTTTGAGAATTCACAATATCTCAACCCCATAAACAACTCATATCTCCGCCAACCCACCACTCCTATCTCCGTCATCCTCCGACTCAGATTTCGATTCCTCTTCTTCTTACCCCGCCACCACCATCACCACAATGACCTCTCCTCCACTATATTCAAATTCTACCTACAACACACAACCAGAAACCACCATTCCTCTTCATCGCCTAAAAAACAAGATATTTTAAAGATCCAATCTTTTCTCACTTCCTCTCACTTCGACGCTCTCTTTGGTTTAATCTGCCTCGAATGCATCAAACCCATTGAACCCACTTGGTCCTGCTCCTCCCGCTGCTTCGTCGTCTTCCACCTCCCATGTATTCAGTTTTGGACCCACCAATCCTCCAATCTCAATTGTACAGCGCGCTACCTTGATCAAGGATGATTATCTTCTTTGGCATTGCCCGAAATGCCGAATTGAATACCTTAAATCCAAAACCCCTAAATATTACAATTGCTTCTGTGGGAAACTCGAAAACCCCATCTCAGAAATGCCCCCAAATTCTCAAACCCATCTTAAAAAAAAATGAAACATTTGAAATCCAAGATAAATAATTATTAGAATGTGAAGAACTATTATCAAATTCAGAAGAATGATTTTCACTTCCAGTCTCAACTTTCACACTTTTCCAACCGAACAAGCCATAAGAAACAACAATTCCAATGAACAAATTATGAAGAAGTTCCAACAACTTGGTGAATATGGTTCTTTGTTTGATTAAATCTAGAGCTTGTGGTTGGAATAGTGGAATAACAAAAAGAACAAGAAGAATAACCAGAGATTTTAAAATCCAACTTGAGGCTTCTACCATTGTTAAGGAAATGGAGAAGAAGAGAAAATATTTTTTATTTCCAAAATTACCCCTCGAAGATAGAGGGGATTAAGTAAACTTTTGGTCAAGTAGTCAAACTTGACGTGTATTTTTAAAGTTTTGGACGGAATTACCAAAATGGCTGCCCGTAAAAACATTGATGATTAAAGAAGATAAACTTTTCTAAAAGTGGTGAAAGTGGCTAAGCGCAAATATTTTGATGACTAAAGTTGCTATTAATTTGATATGATTGAGATAAGAAGGATTTGTAGAATATGTCATATCCTAACGAAATCTGAAATATCACTTGTATGATTAGGGTCAGAAAATCTTATCCGAATATTAGAAGACGGATTCTAGTAATCCTTCTTATCCCAACAAAATCAGAAAAATCTTATCAAATGTATGATTAGGATAATAAAATCTTATCTGAAATCTTAGAAGACGGGACGAATTCTAGTAATCCATCTTATCCCAACAAAATCTGAAGAGTCAATTATAAGATCAGAAGATCTTATCTGGAATCTTAGAAGGCGGATTCTTGTAAATTGTCTTATCCCAATGAAATCCGAAAAACTTATCAACTATCTGATTAGGATCAGATAATCTGATCTGAAATTCGAGAAGACGGATTCTAGAAATTTGTCTTGTCGTAAGGAAATCTAAAAATCTGATCCAAAATCTTAAAAACGGATTAATAGAATGTGTCTTATCTTTATCCTCCGCCTGCTATTTATAGAACCCATTGTCCAAATTTGAAGGATAGATGCATGAGGTTGTAAGAGGTAGGGGAGGCCGAAGAAGGTTTGGACCCAAGTCATCAAGAAGGATATGAATTTCTTAGACTTCGATGAGGATAGGGTGTTTGATAGAAGGAAATTAATAGAGGGAATATTTTCATGTGAATGACCATACCGAAATTTTATATTGATTCATGTAGCCGACCCCAATTATTTGGGATTAAGATTATGTTGTTGTTGTTGTATTAGCCATACAACTCCCTCACAAATCGTCTCAAAACTTTCTTACATCCCCTGCTCTAAATTCCATAATCCTCTCATTTGCATCATTTTAAGTCTTAGTGAAGATATGTCAGAATCTTGCATCAATATTTTATAAAATTTTGATCAAGAAATGGTATTGACGAAACTCTTTTCTTTTCCGGTGTTAGTCAAAGACATTTTGTTCTAGATAAATGAATATTTTATAATACATAATATATGAAATTTCGTGCAATGCGGTTGGTTTTTGCATTTCATCTAAAAGATTTTGTTTAATAATTTTAAAATGAAAAAATTAATTACTTTCATAGTCAATTAATTATAATTATTTATTATCATTAATAAACATATATCTTATTAACTTTTGAAATTGAAACACTCAAATATTAATATCAATGTTTTTTCCTTAAATTACTTTCAATATAAATTTCATTTATAATGTTTCATTTACATTTATGAAATTAACTGATTCATTATCTAATGGAATATTATGTGGCACTATTACTGTAAATGCCACAAATTTTAAGGTACTATTTTTAAAATGCCACTAAAATATGACATTTTGATATATTGTCATAAATTTTGTGGCACTTTATGTGGAAATTGAACAAATGCCACAATGATAACAAGTGACACGAAAATGTGACATTTTTTTTCAAAATTTCCATAATTTTGTGGCACTTCATGAGGCAATTGAAAAAATGTCATAAATTTTGTGGCATTTCTTATAAAGTGCCACAAAAATATGGCATATTCACATAAATGCCGTAAATAAATGACATATATGATAAGTGCCATAAACTAAATGCCACCAAAGCCCAAATTTGTCATAGTGATGCATAACTCATAGTGTTTCTACCATAGACGACCAATCCCTTCTAGACCACCTCTATTTGATGACTCCAACTTTGATAGTTGGCAATGTGCTTTTAATTGTTTTATATTCTAATGACATTTCCTTGTTGAGCATTATAGAAGAAGCTCCTTTTATTTCTTCAATCTACACACAAGGTGACATGGTGCCAAAGTCCAGGAAAGACTACAATGAAGAAGACTGCAAGAGGATGACACCCAACTTCAAAGCCTTAAATCTGTTTGTTGTGCATTAAATGAAGAAAATCTCAACAATGTGCATGAATGTGAAGATGCTTATTCAATGATGAATATGCTTGAAGCATCATACAAAGGAGAAGTTGAAGTGCAAGAGCCAAAGGTGGCAAATCTAGGATTGGGGACTCAATCTTGTGAAGGTATGGAGGACATCTCAATCACACTTCAAGGAAATATCGATACAATCAAGAAGTGTGATATAGGAGAAAAAAATGATCAATCCTCAATGAGCTCAAAAGAAATACAAATTGAGCCTTCACAAGATGAGATAGAAGAAGAGAAGATGGAAGCACAAGATGATGATCTTCATAATAAACTTAATTATGATGGAGACAATGAAGATCAAACATCTTGCAAAAGGAAGAGAAAAACTGTGCCACTAAGCTTTAAAGATAGGCATCCTACAAGAAGTGGATTTGGACTCAATCATTCCAAGGAGAATGATGAAGACTTTAAATGGAGATGTTCAAAGAGAAAGAAATCACAAACACTCCATAGCATTTGGTTTCCTCAAAGCTTCACGGCAAACATACTCAAGGAACCAAGATGCTGAACCACAAATGATGATCAAGACTTCAAAGACAATCTACAATCATCATCACTTGGTAAGAAAGCAAAGGTATTAAATTCACCTTCTCTCTACTCTTTAATTGATGCTATCAATAAATTCAGAAGTGACATTGCATCCCTTCCTTTAAATGGTCATATCCATATAGATAACTTGAATCATGAACTTGATTTGCTTTATACATCTATTGCTAAGTTATCTAGTAGATGCAATGTCAAACACTTGAATGATTCTTGTTCCTATTTGCACAATATATCTAGGAATCATTCTTGTTGCTCAAATATTGAAACTGTTGATCTAAATACACATATTTTCCACTTGAGAAATGAAACTAACCTTCAAGGACCTTCACAAGAGGTACCTATATATTCTCAAGCTTCACTTGTAGGTTCCCAGAGATCTAACTATCACAATGAAGAAGAGAATCTCAAGAAATGGAAAAGCAAAGTCAAGATTAAAAGAAAAGAGTCATGTGCAAATGACAACATGGGTGTGAAGAGTTCATCAAAGAATAACAAGGAAAACATCAATGATGACTTCACAAACCACAAGGAGATTGCTTCTAGTGCAACCAATGCAATAATCAAAAGAAGAAGCAATCAAAGGATAAGCTCCTCCCAAGTAACAAAGGGTCAAGATCAAGGTAAAATGCTATGCCTTGTTGGTCTCATTGATGAAGATCAAAATGAAATTCAAAGTCTTAAATATAGGCAATGAAGTACAATGCTCAAATCCTTCCCTTGATCTTGACTATGATAATGAGGAGGATCCTTATGTGTTCTTAAATGATTTATATGATGAAATAAAAAGACTGTCTAAGAAGAACAAGATCACTTGTAATGAACTTGCTTTCTCACTAAATGAAAGATCTAAAATGCAAGTAGATTATGATAGTCTTCTTACGTCTTTTCACATCATACAAAATGAAAAAGAGAATGTGCTTTTAACTCTAAATGCTATATCTCTTGAGAACCAAGAAATTTCTTGACAAGGTGCATATTGTAGAATCTAAACTTATTGAGCATGATATCTTAAGGCACAAATTTGAAATCTTAAATGCTATTGTTGATAAGTGTACATGTGCTAGAGATATCCTTGGTAATGTGTTTGTTGCTGCATATGCTCATCTTGACTTTAATTGCCAAGCGCACAAGCAAACACAAAAGCTTGCACACTCTACTTCTTTTAGTGCTAGAACATCAAATACCACTTTGCTAAATATTAATTTCTCTTATTGTGGTAAATGTGGTCATCATGCTACTCGTTGCATTAACGAAAAGAAAATAGAAAGAGGTGCAAAGTCTATTTAGGTTGAAAAGAACCCCAAAGCTAACCTCAAGGACCCATAAGAAAATGAGTACAAAAAATTCATTCTATTGCAGGACACAGGGGACACTCGATCGACTGGACAAGGCACTGGTCGACCGCATATATTGTCAAAATTCCTTAGTCAAAGACATGATATCTCGGTCGACCTCAATTGACTCCCAATCGACCGCGGCTAAAGGCTTATCAGTAAAGGGTATCCCGGTCGACCGATTTCCCTCCCCAATCGTCAAATATCAAGACAGAAAAAAATTCAACTTTTAATTGGATGAGGGCTACCGATCGTCACGGACATCCGGTCGACTGAACAATCGCAATTCAGCAGAAATTAAAGGGTTTTAGTCAAAACTTTTCATATTTCATATTTCCCTCTCCAAATACTCTCAAGCCCTTTAACCAAATCCTCTCAAATTCGAAACCCACACTATTCCAAACATCAATTCCTACAATAATGGACCAAAATCAAAAACTCAATCCTTCCAAAGGAAAATCCAAAGATAATTCTTCAAAGAAGAAACCTCCCACCAAAAGACAACTTGAAAAGTCTATAACAATTAGAGAATAGGTTGAACCTTCTCTGAAGAGAGCAAACATAAATATAATGGTTGATCGGAGCAAAGGAAAGGGAAAAAGGACAAGCTACTCCGACGAAGACACGGAGTCCGATGATGATTTCCCTATTCCACCTCCTCCTTCTTAATTTCAAGGTGAATCTTCCTCATATACTACTAAGAAAGTTAATCCAAGATTCTATAAAGATGAAGTTAGACTGATTTATGAGAATTTAGTTAATAATAAGAGAGGTATAATTCGTGGATACACTATGGATAGTGATATGTACCATGGGCCTCTAGAAAGAAGTAGTGGAATACTTCATAGATATGGGATGGGTGTCGTTATTCTCTCATAAATGTGAAATCTATCCATTGATCATTTATGAATTTGGAGCAAATTTAAAAAAAGATGAGTTAAAGGATGATGGGATGTATTGGTGGACTTTAAGGGCATGAAATTTGGAGTTTAGTTTCTCAGAGGCGATGTTTGGTGAAATACTTGGGATTAGATTTGAATTTGATTGAATTAGGTATTTCAATAATTCCGGGAATGTGCGAAGTGATGAAGAGCTAGACAATGAAAGATTCAAACTCTATTTCAATATCGAAGGACATTTCAATAAGTCTAAGGAAAGAGAGATAAACAAATTGGACGGTATGGACGCATACTACATCACATGGTCTCCAATGTTATTGTCCCCATCTCCGGCCAGAAGAATTTAATCACCTATCTCTTAATGACCATTATGCAATGGTTGGTGGAAAGAAAGAAGGCAAGCCTTGCATTTTTGGCTATGAATAACTTCATCAATAACATGAATCAAGCCACCAAGTTCTTACCTTATGGGAGTTTGTGGACCTTACTGTTCAAGAGATTCAAACTCAAGCTCAAAACTGCCACTCCAAGAAGTGACAAGAACAATATGTACAATGAAGGCATTTTCTGACGAGGGACCATACAAGGGGCTGCCCTACTCAAAGGATCTTTTATCAAAGGTTCAAGGACCAATGACAAGACAAAGAGCAAGGAAAGTGGCTCAAGCTATCTCTATATTGATCCGGGAGTGGAAGACTAAAGAGGAAGCTAAACTTCAACTAGAAGATGATACTCAAGTCAACCTCTTCGGTTTACAAAGTATTCAATTCGGCCCTATCAAGCAAAGTCGCTAAGAAGGTCATTTTAGTCTTTTGTAGTCTATTCTAGACTTTAATTATATTTTCAACATTCTATTTACTATTTTTAGCCATGTTGACCACATGTTCTTAGTGATTGCTAGGTAATAGGACACATTGTCCATTATCTTAGATAGTGTTTTACTAGATAGCAAGTTTGTTATTGAAGAGTCCTAATTCTTCAAGGACTCTTCATTTTAGTTCAATTGAGCCGAAATCTAACTCTATTTAAGAGGCATTTCGGCCACCATTGTAGGATACGTTAGATATATGTTGTTTTGGTAAGGTTATTCCTTAGCTACTTGTGAATTGAACTTCTTTATAGAATTCATTCATCTTTGAGTTACTATATCAACAAGTTAGTTTCACTTGTTGTGGTGTTTCAGCCTCCATCGATACTTAGCCTTCTTTAGAGTTGCGTTGAGTATATTCCCTTTGAAACTAGTTCAAGTTAGAGAAAGATCCGTTTTAAACCTTTTAGTGTCGAATCTTGATATTTGTTAACTCGGTTCTTCATCAAGTGGTATCAGAGCAAAAAGTTTATCTCTCTATTGGTGTATCTTTATCGCTTTCTTTAAATTTTTCTTGTTTGCTTGAATTGACACAAAAAAAAAAAAAAAAAAGCATACGTCTTTGTAAAGAAAAAGCCGCTGAGATTATTTATTAGCCCCAAGTGAACAATCCAAAAGAAAACTTCTTGATTCCTAGTGCTTCGAGCCTTGTTTCAATAATTGGTTTTTGTTCACCCCTTGTTCTTGTCATTGCTGTGCACATAACCTTACATCAAGAATTGTAGCGTCTTCAAACCTGAGTTCTTGATAACGTACGGCCAAGAAAATGGTAAGTCTAAAGTAAAAGAAAGAAAAAAGAAGTCAAGAAACGAGTTTCAAGAAAATCAAGAAGCGTAAAGATTGAGTTAGGATTTAAAGATTACTCTTTTATTCTTTCTTTACCTTTTCGTGTAGGTCAAGATAGGTATTCTTTCCATTATTTTCAGCTTTGTATCAATGCAACAAGTTAGGAACCTTTTAATTCATCTAGAGTTTGAAGTTCTTTTACGAGTAGTTTTGGAATAAAAAGAGAATTTTTCTTTGCTATCTAACAGTTTGTGTGTTTCTTGAAAGTATAATATGTCTCATCAGGCAAGTCCATCCAAATCCGTGGTAGTTGAAGGAGATCATCTTTTTAAAGAGGCGATGCAAAAGATGATGACCCGAATGCAACAAAGAATGGATGAGATGGCGAAAGAGATGAAACTTCTTAGAGTTTCTAAATCAGCAAAGTAATGAGGGAGATGATGTCGAGAGTGATGAACAATCAATTGATGCAATTGAGCTGCCAAGAAACAATCCAATTCTGAGAGCAAATCCATAAAATTGGGTAATCAACAATCATATTTTTGAGCCGAGAAGAGGGGACCAAATTCAAAGGAATGACAACAATCTTGGTGCAATCAAGACCAAGATTCCCTCTTTCGAAGGTACAAACAATCCTGAATTATTTTTAGATTGGATTCATAAAGTTAACCATGTTTTTTCCGTGCACAATTATTCCGAGGAAAAGAAAGTAAAATTGGCAGCCATGGAGTTTTTCGGTTATGCATCCATTTGGTGGGACAAAGAAGCCGAAACAAGGGTCAAAGAGAAGTTGATACATGGGATGAGATGAAAGCGGTGATGAAGCGTCATTTTGTTCCCCAAAATTACATAAGGGAACTTTACAACCGCTTACAAAAATTGAAGCAAGGAGAATGTTAGGTTGATGAATATTACAAGGCGATGGAAATTGCAATGATTAGAGCCGACATTCCAGAGGGTGATGAGGAAACAATGGCGCGGTACTTGGCTGGCCTAAATGATAAAATTCGGTCAAATGTATAACGTGCTAACCTTGATAATATTACATCTATGTTGTACTATGCAGAACAAATTGAAAGGCAGCAAAAGGAAAAGAGTTCAAGTACTAAATCGACAAATTTTGAAGATTTGAAAAAGCTGAATCAGCTCAAGAATTTTGCTACTGTTTTGCCGAGCCTAAATAAGGGGAAAAGAGGTACAAAGTGGTACAAAATCAGCCACGGGTTCATTCGGGGCGGCCAAGTCAACAATCACAACTGATTCATCAAATCCGAGGGTAAATTCTACTCCAAATCTTGTTCGGGAATGTTTTAAATGTAGGGGCAAAGGACACTTTGAGGGACTGCCCTACCAAGAGTACTATGATCATGTTGGATGATGGAACGTGGGTTAGTGATGACGGAGCCGAAGAAGATGATTTTGAGGAAAAAACTGAGAAGTTAGAAGAACTTCCGGAAGATGGGAATCAACTTTTGGTTACGATGAAGCTACTTCATTCAAAACCTTTAGATGATGTTCATAAAAAAGGAAGCAAGCTATTCCAAACTAAGTGCAACGTTAAAGGCAAGCTTTGTTTATTAATTATTGATAATGGAAGTTGTACTAATGTTTGCTCTTATGATATGGTTTACACGCTTGATTTACCGTGTAAGGCACATCCTATGACTTATAAGCTGTCTTGGTTAAATAATAATGGTGAAATTAAGGTGGATAAACAAGTGGAGATTGAGTTTGGAATTGGAAGATTCAAGGATAAGGTTTTATGTTATGTGGTGCCCATGACCGCAAGTCACATCATTTTGGGAAGGTCATGGCAATATGATAGATGTACGGATCATATTGGGAGAAAGAATGTGTACCAAGTTACTATGGATAATACCCGATTCACTTTACATCCTTTAACACCTAGTCAAGCTTGTGAGGTACAGAAACACATGGCCGAGAATAGAGAAAAAAGAGAAAAGAGAAAAAAAAAGAGCGAGTTGAAAAAGAAGAGTGATCCTACCCATGAGGTAAAATCCGAGGGAAAAAAGGACCCAAAAGCCGTGAGCTTAGTGAGAAAAAATGAAAGCTCATAAAAAGAGAGAAAAGAGTGTTTATTTATCAACCCGGGAAAGGTAGATAGGGCAATTCGAGCATAAACAACTTGTTGTTTTGTTAGTTTTTAAAGAAACCGAAAGGTCTCTTGTCACTAACACTTTTTATTTTGATCTAACTTCTTCTTCTCTACCTAGTCTTGCTATTGATCTTTTGCAGGAATTCAAGGATGTATTTCCCAAAGAATTACCGAAGGGGCTACCTCCAGTTCGGGGAATTGAGCATCAAATCGACTTCATTCCGGGAGCAAGCCTTCCAAACCGCGCGGCCTATAGAGAAAATCCAGATGAAACTCGAGAAATTCAAAGGCAAGTTGATCTACTTTTGGAGAAGGAGCAGGTAAGGGAATCTTTAAGTACTTGTGCTAGTCCGGTTATTTTGGTACCTAAGAAAGAAGGGAGTTTTAGATTATGTACGGATTGTCGCGATATTAATAAAATATCTATTAAATATAGACGTCTGATACCTCTCTTAGATGATATGCTAGATGAGTTAAGTGGCGCTCTAATCTTTTCTAATATCGATTTAACTCAAGGCTATCACAAAATAAGAATGAAAGAAGGTGATGAATGGAAAACCGCTTTTAAGACTAAATATGGATTAAATGAATGGATTGTTATGTCTTACTAATGTACCTAGTACTTTCATGAGATTAATGAACTACATATTTCGGCATTGTTTTGGAAAATTTGTTGATGATATACTTGTTTATAGTAAAACTTAGAAGATCATATTGAACATCTTAGGGCTGTTTTTATTATATAAAAAGAGCAAACCTTGTATGCCAAACTTGAAAAGTGTGTTTTTTGCACTAATTCTATTAGCTTTCTTGGATACATTGTTAGTTCTCAAGGTATAAGTGTTGATCCGGCAAAAATTCAAGCAATTGTAGATAGGCCGTGAGCAACAAGTGCTACTCAAGTTCGTTCATTCTATGGGTTGACAAGCTTTTATAGGCATTTTATTCGTGATTTTAGCACAATTGCTGCCCCATTAAATGAAGTAGTGAAGAAAGATGTCCCATTCTTTTTGGGATAAGACGCAAGAAAAATGCTTCGAGAAGCTAAAGAAATTACTTATTTCTTCCCCTGTTTTATCTTTACCTAACTTTAATTTAACGTTTGAAGTTGACTGTGATGCTTTAGGGATAGGTATTGGAGCGATTTTACAACAAGAAGACAAACCTTTAGCATATTTTAGTGAGAAATTAAGTGGTGCTTTACTTAATTATCCTACATATGATAAAGAGTTATACGCCATTGTTAGAGCTTTGGAAACATGACAGCACTACTTGATCGCAAGGGAATTTGTGATACATACCGACCATGAATCCATCAAGTATCTAAATGGGCAAAGTAAGTTGAACAAGAGACATGCTAGGTGGGTTTCCTTCATTGATTCCTTTCCATACATCATCAAATATAAGAAAGGTAAGGAAAACATTGTAGCCGATGCTCTCTCTCAAAGGTATACTTTACTTTCTGTTATGCATGCTAAATTACTTAGATTTGAACATCTTAAAGCATTGTATAAGGAAGATAATAATTTTTCAAATTTATACAACTCTTGGGAGCTCTCGGATCAAAAAGAATTTTATAGATTTGAAGATTTCTTGTTTAAAGGAAATAGATTGTGCATTCCATCTTGTTCTATTCGAGATTTAATTATTAGGGAAGCACATTGTGGCGGATTAATGTGCTATTAAAACTTTAGATATTTTACAAGAACACTTTTATTGTCCTAAGATGAAAAGAGATGTTAGAAAGATATGTGAACTTTGTTTCAAGTGTAAATAGTCTAAAAGTACAAGCAAAGCTCACGGATTATACATGCCTTTACCTAATTCATCTTCACCTTGAATTGACATATCCATAGACTTTATTCTTGGATTGTCCAGATCTCAACAAGGTATGGATAGTATAATGGTTATTTTAGATCGTTTTTCTAAAATGGCTCACTTTATTCCTTGCAAGAAAACAAATGATGCAAGTCATGTTGCGGATTTGTTTTTCAAAGAAGTGGTTTGGCTACATGGTATTCCGAAAATCATTGTGAGTGATAGGGATGTAAAGTTCCTAAGTTACTTTTGGAAGACCTTATAGAACAAGTTGGGACTAAATTGTTGTTTTCTACATCAAGTCACCCACAAACGGATGGCCAAACAGAGGTAACAAATAGGACTTTGGGGGTATTACTTAGAGCTTTAATTCAAAAGAACTTAAAAAGGTGGGAAGATTGTTTACCTATTGCTAAATTTGCTTACAATAGGACTTTGCATTCTACTACAAATAACTCTCCTTTTGAAGTTGTTTATGGTTTTAACCCCCTTAACATTACAAAACGGAATGAGCAATTTGCAAAATATTCCAATAAAGGCCGCAAGAGAATATCCTTTGAAGTTGGTGATTGGGTTTAGTTACACCTTAGGAAAGACATATTTCCTAATGAGAGCAAGAGTAAATTACACCCAAAGGGGAGATGGTCATTTTCAAGTTGTTGCAAAGATCAATGATAATGCATACAAGATAGACTTGAAAGGTCAGTTTGGTGTACATTCTACGTTTAATGTTTCTGACTTGTCCCCTTTTGATTTGGATACAGATTATGCTGATGATGATGATTCGAGGACAAATTATGCTTTTTAAAGGGGAGGGGATGATGAGGGACCATCCAAGGAGTTGCCCTACTCAAAGGATCCTTTATCAAAGGTTCAAGGACCAATGACAAGACAAAGAGCAAGGAAAGTGGCTCAAGCTATCTCTACATTGATCCGAGAATGGAAGAGTAAAGAGGAAGCTAAACTTCAACTAGAATATGATATTCAAGTCAACCTCTTAAGTTTACAAAGTATTCAATTCGTCCCTATCAAGCAAAGTTGCTAAGAAGGTCATTTTAGTATTTTGTACATTAAAGTCTATTCTAGACTTTAATTATATTTTCAGCATTCTATTTACTATTTTTAGCCATGTTGGCCGCATGTTCTTAGTGATTGCTAGATAATAGGACATGTTATCCATTATCTTAGATAGTATTTTACTTGATAGCAAGTTTGTTATTGAAGAGTCCTAATTCTTCAAGGACTCTTCCTTTTGGTTCAATTGAGCTGAAATCCAACTCTATTTAAGAGGGATTTCGGCCACCGTTGTAGGATACATTAGATATATGCTATTTTGGTAAAGTTATTCCTTAGATACTTGTGAATTGAACTTATTTATTGAATTCATTCATCTTTGAGTTACTGTATCAACAAGTTAGTTTCAATTGTTTTGGTGTTTCAGCCTCTATCGATACTTAGCCTTCTTTAGAGTTGCGTTGAGTATATTCCCTTTGAAACTAGTTCAAGTTAGAGAAAGACCTGTTTTAAACCTTCTATTGTCGAATGTTGATACTTGTTATCTCGGTTCTTCGTCATTTTCCATCAAATGCACATGATTTTGATAAACAAGAAGTGGAAGTTCCATTCTAAATGCACAAGTGAGGAGTTATTGGCCACAATGATAGCACACAACAAATCTCCAAAAGTGTGTGAAACATTGAAGAAAGAAATGGAGAAAATAGGAGTCCAAAGGCCAAATGTGCCGCAAATGAAAATGTGCCATGACAAGAAGGTCAATGAGGTGAATTTGATGATAATCACTTTTAAGTGAATGAAAAAGGGAATGTCCAAGCAAATGTTGGATCCCAAGAGGACATTCCAAGAGAAACGTTGATAGAAGACCTCCCCCTCCAAGAAATGAAGCTAGTAATGACATAGTCAATCAAATATTGTCAAGTTTGCAAGGATTCTAAGACAACATCAATATTGGAAATATTAAGAAGATATTTGAGAAGTTGTCAAGCTTGGAAGTTGATGTTAAGGACTTGAAAGAACAAGGTGGGGAGTTAAAGACAAGATTTGATGAGATGGACTACAAAGTTGATGACATAACTAGAAATACAAAGTCAAAGACATCAAATTTTGTAGAAAATGTGGAGGAAGAGAGTGAAGAGGAGAAAGAAGAAGAAGAGGATGTAAATGATGAAGATTCCATCAATGGTGATGGAAATGAAGAAGAAGAGGAGAAAACGATGAAGAGCCCAAAGAAGTGGCTGATATTGAAGATGATGTAGAGTAATTGGGTGAGAAAAGAGTTGAAGACTTGGGATTAGATTTGGGGAATGATGAAGAAAAAGAAAAATGGGAAGAAGGCAACAAGGAAATTGATCAAGAAGATGACATGAATTTGGATCAAGACATTGAGGAAGCTTCAACCAAGAAAGATGATGAAGCACCACAAATTGATGCAGATCCTCAAGATGATCAAAATGATTGAAGCAAAATCAAGGAAATCTCATTGTGGATCTCAAGTACAAGAAGCATTCTTTCAAATCAATGAGAATTTCTAAACTCAATCTCTTTTAAATTTCATTGTATTTTGTTTCTATGTATTTCCCCCTTTGTTATCCCTTGTGTACCCTTAGAATAGCAATTGTTGAACTTTGTCATTCAAATTCCTTGTATGATTTGCTTGTTTTAAAGGGATGTCTTAATGTTATAACATGTTTCTCTTTATTTGTTTTGATTCTATGAGCATGTTATATTAGAGAGCTTATTGATTTGATTCTTGTGATGAAAGCTTATTTTTAAAAAAACACTCCCCTCTATTCACAATGTAGTATGCTTTGAGGGAGTTCTTAAATGCTATGTTTTGATTTAACTTGATCTGTATAACATTTGGGATTGTTTTGTTGCTTATATTCATGTCATGATCATGTATATTTTGTGGTTAATCGTATAGATGCTTGACTTATGATATAAACTGTGTGTAGCATTGAATATGTTTTAAGCGTGCTTATTTGGGTGTTTGGTAGTGGCTAGAATTGTTGTTGCGGGTTTTCCTGTTTTCTGCTAAAAGTCCGGTCGACCAGAACTATGGGCCTCAGGTCGACCAGAGGCACCTTATGCGGTGGACCGGGACAACCAAAACTCAGCAAACTTTGAACTTCAACTTCAGTAATATGTAAGTTTTGCTATTTTATTCATATAGGCACAACCCTAGGGGGAGCTTTGAAATGTTTTTCATCTTATACCCCCTCAAAATATGTGATGTATGCCTAAGTTATCTTATTTTACATCATCACATCACTTGTTGGCTTGTTTTCTTAATTTTATCTCTTTTAGCCAACTTGTGTAAGTTAGTTTGAGAGTTACATGTGTTATACATGTTTATTTCTTACATATACTCTCCCTTATAACTTGTGAGATCATATTCCTCAATTTCCTTATTCTTTTGATCTCAATTATAGTTTTTGGTTAGTTTGGCTTTAAGAGTTGTAACACTCATTCTTAGTTAACCATTAACTTGTTATGGGAATGTTTTTAAAGTGTTATCTTACACTTCCTCTAGTTTCTTTGGTTTTTTATACATGTACTTAACTTATACTCTCTTGGTATCACTTACATTAGTACTTTGTTAGCTATCTTTTTAAACTTGTTTTCATCTTAAATAGCTAACATTGTATGTTTGATAAACGGGGAGATTGTGCTTAAATGTTTCATTCCTTATCTCCTTTGACTCTACCTTAGGTTGATTCATTGTTTAGCCATATATGACCGTTTTTAGATTTATGTGTCATTATGGACTCTTGGTACTTTTAAATCAACAAAGCTTTTCCAAAATTACTCCTTCTTCAAATATTTTTTGTCTTTAGATATAATCATTTGGTTTCAATCTTACTAATCTATTAGGCCATCAAGCTTCTTCGCAATTTAAACAAAATCCCTCCTTAAAATGTTTTCACTTTTGATCCTTTGGACAATTGTATGTCAGTTGGATCTTTTTTCAATAAAAATGAGGAGAAAATGCTTTTCATATTGGCGCTCTGATTGCCCTTTTGATTTTGACAAAAGAGGGATAAATCTTAACTTTGCAAATGTGCCTAGAAAAGTAAATTTACAAAAGGAGAAAGCTTAAGAACATTGCAAAAGGTGAGTGATAAGAGATTCTTTCAAATATGGGGAGTAGAATATTTTTTCAAAACATCTACTTGACTATATCATTAATACCCTTATCTCATGCATACATTTTTATATGTTTTAATACTTTATCTATTGTATATTATTCCCATTTGCATCAATGTTTTGTCATCATAAAAAAAAAGGAGATTGTTAGCCCTAAGGGCAAAGTGATCAATCTTGTTTTGATGATAACAAACCATTGATAGTTCTAATGTTTCTGTGAGCATGTTCTTAATGATAGGATCCTTAGCACAGAAGGGATTCATGGGCAGAAACTCGTTCTAAACACCCATGAGTCCTCCCCTGAAGGATCCGCTCATACAAAACGAATCGAAAAACTTGGGTAAAATACTTACATTTTACGGCTCAAGAATCTGTTTCTTGAATGAAAGATCCTAACTTTGGCTCTCGGCAGCAATCACCTTGAGTCCTCTCTTGCGGAATTACTCCCTACCGGTATCCACGCGACGAAACGGGCAGCGAGGTCTAGCTCTTCTGATTTTTCGAGTTTCGGGAATATAGAGAGAAAGGGAGAGGCAGAATTCAGAAATCTGATTTAGGGATTCTTAGGTTTATTGCGGCTTGAAGATTAGTCATTAAGGGTTTCAGCCAAGAGAGTTTATATAGGAAATGGGAGTTTGTTTCAAGAACAACTCCCACGTCCTATCCACCTCTTTTGGCAGTGGGAGTCTATAACTCCCACGTCCTCTAGACTTCTGCTGGTAGTGGGAGTCTTTATCGGATAATAACTCCCACGTAATCCCAGCTATACCGAAAATGCCCTTTATCTCTAATTCGAATAATAACATCTTATTATCCTCAGAAAAACAAATGTCAGATACAATGAACCTAGACATATTCTAGATTCATTGAATCTGGACATGAAACTCGTTAGCTCGTCTATGCGTGTGACCCTGTAGGTTTATATCACAATGGCAATGAAAACATACTTAGTAGTAGTATATGTTCATAAATCACAAGTGGTCCCTAGCAGGACATTGTGACTACCCAAAGTGAATGAATTTACGGTGGAACCTAATATCAATCCACTATTTAATCCCTTTGTCTCGCGATATCCTAATTAAGCATAAGGCATGGTAGTCGTCACCCTTATTAAGCTTAATTGTATTTATGCTCGATCTCCAGGTAGACTTGTTCCAACAAACAGTATTTAATAACCACCTTATTAAATACGTTTGAGCACGACCATGCATTTAAACAGTGTTTCCCTATCGAGGGGCCCATGGATATCTCTCTATAATAATAGAGAGGGACAAATTCCTTACAATGCCTCTCACATTCAAGCCATGATAGGACACTACATCCGATCATCAGTCGTATTGATTACTCGATTAAAAGCAACGTACGACTAAGTCAAAACGTGGTTCCATTCATGCTAGAATCAATGGAGACATAAGGTCTAAGGATTCTAAAATAGTATTGAGGAAGTAATGCTTATGACTAAGGACCATGAAGTATTACTTCTCTAACGGATCACGTCCGATACAATAAATCTCAATATATTGCATCTATGATATGATTTGTATTCATTACACATGATTAGTAAAACATAATCATCAAGCAAACATCATACTAGTTTTATTTCATTGTAAAGAAGATTACATAAAACTAGGGACAACTAGAATAGTAATTACATAATCTAATGAGTTTTACTATCAAATCACGCATTTGATGTTCATAAGTAAAATTAACTATTCAAATGAAGTGCTCAAAAGATATCAAACGTACAACATATGCTAATGGTCCTAGGGCACTACTAACAAGTACTCACACCAACATTGATGAAAATGGTAAGTTAGCTCGTTGTGTATATCAAAGGTAACATTATACACACAATGAAGCTACACTTTGCAAGACTCCATAGCACAAGCATGAAGTCAATCCACATGCTATGAAAGTACTTGCAAAGTCATGAAGAAGGAAGATCAACATGTCAAGAGTTACTCAATCCAACAAAGAGTAGAATCAAGTGGTACACTCTATGACAAGAAGAAGTATGAAGTCAAATACACTACAACTCAAGATTGCTAGAGGACTTCATCACTCAAGAAGATGTTGATCAAAGGCTTCAAAGTCCAAGCTCCAAGAAGAATCAACTTAAAGACCTTAGGAAGATTAGTCTATGCTTTATATGTAATCCTTTGTGACTAATCTTTCCTTTGAGAATACTAGAATAGAATGTTTAAAGCTCAACTATGCATGTTTTCAAAACCTCATGTTTTACGTTGTTCAGTTCTTTGAAAAGGTTTTTGAAACCTAGTTTAAGTGTTGGTCAATGCCTAAGTACTTTAAAATGTGTTTTATATCTTTACAAAACACTTAGGCATGTGCGTGAGAACATTGGAAACTTGACTAAGTGGAAAACCCACTTTTGGGACTGCATTCCGGTCGACCGACATTTGTTGTTAGGTCGACCGTGGATGTTTTTTCCCTTAGTTAGATTTTGAATGTCCCAATGCTCCAACAGCTATGTTAGCTCGGACGACCTTGAAATATGTAGGTCGACTGACATTGCTTCGGTAGACCTAACCCCATGAATGCGGTTGGCCGAGATAAAGACAGAGGGCCTTTTACTCTTTACTTTAAGGCACCTCGGTCGACCTACTGTCGAGTAACGGTCGACTGGAGCTATATAATCATGGCCAACATTATTTTGTGACCAAATTTGCTTGTGTATTCTTGTCCTATATAAAGCTTCTAAAGCTGAATTTTCATAACCAATCAAGCCATAAGAGGGCATAGTCATATACACTTCATAAACACACAAACAAACACTTTTGAGCTTATTTCCAAATCATTCAAAAGCATTTTAGTTGAGTTATAAATTCATCTATCTTTCTACTCTCAAGAGTGATTAGAGATTACATTTGTAATATTCAATCCAAGAGGGATTTGTGTGTAAGAAATCTTAAATTGTAAAGTCTCCATTGAAAAAGACTAGTTACCATTTCTCATTTGTTGAGAACTAGTTCATTGTGAACTAGCAAAAAGCTCTTTGTGAGTTTCACTTTTGGTGAGTGTTTGCAAGTTCTATTTGTTAGGGGGAAATCCTCTTTGTGAGGCAAGTAATATCATTGGTGAGATTGGCTCATAGTGAGCTTAACACTCTTTGTGAGTGGAGTCTTCTTAGTGAAACATAAGTCCTGATTTGTTGGGGCAATTGTAAAAGGTAGAACCCACCTTACATTTGTTGTAAAGGGTATCCATTAGTGGATGTTGAAATCCTTAGGTTTGTCCTAAGGTAGTGGATGTAAATTCTTTGTGAATCAAACCACTATAAATCCTTGTGTTAGTTTTCTCTATTCCTTACCTCTTTACTTCATTGTTCATATACATGATATATCTTGTCGACCTGACTATATGAACATGTGTACTTAGGATAGAAAACTACACATGCTTCCTTGCTTTATACAATTGTTTCACTTAGTCATCTAAGTTTCCTTTGTTGGAGTTTACATTTGATATAGGTGCTCAATTAGATTGAGCAGATTCAATTGGATTGGGCAAAACTGGATTCGATCGATCGAGAACTGTCTCGGGTCGACCAAATCGTTTTGTCACTCCGGTCGACCGAACCAGTTGGACCAAGTATAAACTGACACGTCTTGTGTGAGAAAGTGTATGTGTGTGAAGGGGATAGTAGGGGGAGAGAAAAGGGTGAGTGTGGAGTTAGTGGGTGGTTCCACTAACACCACATGATGAAATGTTCATCACTCAAACAATTCACTCTCATTCCATTTTACACTACTCTAGCCGAAACCAAGAGAAGAAAAATCCTCTGTTTTTTGTCTCTCTAGAACACACTCTCAAGAACACAAAAGAGAAAAGAAAATTCGTTTTTCTTATCTCTAATTTGCGGTTTTGTTTTTCCCACATATCTATATCTACGAAGCTCCCGAAGATCGTCATCAACGTTCGTAGCACTCGTAACTAGCATTAGAGACTCAACGAACAAGCTCTGGGTTGATTGTGTAGATACCGGTAGAGACGGGATTCCGAAGGTTGTCGTTGGTGATTCAAAGTAGCTGAATCTGGGTTGTTCAATTAGATCAAAAAAGGTATAATTCCTAACACAAGGTACTGATTCTTTTTTGTGAAAATATCATGTAAAGGAACGGAATTCCATTTTTCTTTCCGCTGCTTTTATGTGGGGATTCCGGATTTCTTCCTTTTAGCCTTAATCATAATTGAATCACCTTATGTGCTTAAACAACATACTTGTTGTTAAGGTGAACACTTAGGCAAAGAATTTTTAGAAAAGCTAAGAAGTTTTTAAGAAGATAATTCACTCCCCCCCCCATTTTTTTAGGTTCAATACCCTCAAAGGGGTCTTTCAACCATCTCTCTCTATGAATTTTTTACCTCAAGATTGGTTTTGTCTATGCCGTAGTAATCGCCATTTTTGTCCCCAATTTATTTACGCTTTGCCAATTTTGTCCTTTGTTTTTATTTTAATTTTTTGTCCCCAAAAAATCCTTCCGTCTAATAAAGCGTATTTTTGGAAAATCATGTGGCTGGCATGTGCATTTTGTAACAGGGATAAAATGAACAATTACCTATGTTTCTTTTCACTATCCGTCACATCTTTTTTGGGTTTCCTTTTCATCATCTTCTTCTTATTCTTCTTCTTCTTCTTCGTAACTTAGAGGTGACCTGATAGTGACTGATCTACCAATGAGACACCGAACCTAAATAATAAATACTAAAATTCGAACAAACTTCATATTTAAAATGGAAACTTGGTGTTTATATCATAAATAAAGGAACTTCAAAAGTAGGTAAAATGTTCTTAAATAATGAAAGATAAACGTTCAACAAAAAGAAAAACAAGTCTAACTATTACATAAGCTCACAACTCATTTCCTCACCATAGCTACCATCGGCATGATCATCTGCAGAAAGAGATAAGGGGTGAGCTACTACACTAGCACAGTAAAGATAAACAACATTTGACAGGAAGTATCAAATAAGAATCCAAAACATTCCCGACTTTCCCAAAATAATTTGTAACTGAACTTAATTTTAAAAAACTTATAAACACTCTAAAACATCAAGTAATAACTAAAAAAAGACAGAGTATTGAAATTAGAGCAAAAGATTTCAAAACAAGTTTGGACGATCAGACAGAAGGTTCCGGTCGACCAAGGTCGTCTGACTTTGAGGCAATAGTCGTGTCAAACAGTTGGGGACGATGTAAATGTGTGCTCGGTCGACCAGAGGTCGTCTAGACCAGCCCGGACAATCTGAAAACCACCCCGGTCCGGGAAAGAGGCAATAACCCAGTTGTTTGCTTCGAACAGAGTGAGAGCCTTGCAGTCGACTGGATAGGTCATTCGCGATTCTGATCAGGCCATTTGAAATTTAGTTTTGTGAAGGAAAATACCATTTTTGAAAATCCGTTTTTAACAACCCCAAAATGACACATTTTGACACACTTTCACATACCAAACATGACCAAAACAAGAACCACAAATGCTATAAACCATACTCTTATTATCTTAAAATTATAGATCCTAATTGTGCTACGAGCACCATTATTTACTCATACGGACTAGACGAATATACAGATTATTAGACACTACAAGTATGGTTCAAGCTATGACACAAAAAACCCCCCACAAAACCGAGCTCACTGTCTAAATCCAACTCTACAACAAACTACTAACGATCCCCAACTTATCGTTCAAGCCAAGAAAGGCCCAAACTAATATGACACATAGGTTCAGATAACCTCTGAACAACGGGGCTAGCCTGATATGTGTTTAAGGAATCATTCAATTATGTCATCGCCCACCATAGTGAACTCTACAATGATGTTTAGCAGCCCTTAATTATTGCCCAACTAGAGATGGCCTAGACTGATAAAATCCTAACATTGAGAACTCCTGGGTTCAACGAACATACAAACTAAAATAATTGAATGACTCCTACTAAGAGCCGTATCTAGACAAGAACTCAAGATTGGGGCGACACGATCAACATATAGAAATTACGACATCATCATCAACAACAACAAAACAACATTAATGGAACATAGCGTGAATGACAAGAACAAGTACACATATATCATACACAATTAGACTCGACGAGAAAACCACACATGAATGCAAATACAATTCAATACTTCGTCCATTTTCAAATGCATTAAATCACGTGTAAAACTTATTATCATAAACCTATAACATTAAAGTACTCAAAACATGCGTTTTAGGATAGAAAAACAAGAGTGAAGATCCTTACCTTATAAGCTTAAACAAAACTTCCAAAGAATCAAAGTTCCCAAAATACCATAAATTCCAGACTACTTTCGAAGTCGATTACTCTCACCTGAACCGTTCAAATTTAATCCCACCGTCCAGATCGTAGCCCTTTCAGTCTTCTTTATAATGCAACTAAAATCACTCCAATCCGACTCCGTTTACTATCTCATTATGAACAAAACCTCACAGCACTCTGTTTTCCCCAGCCTCTCTCTCTCTCCATACCGTTTTTCTTTTCCCTTCTCTAAATGACCTCTCCTTAACTCTTCCAGCCATAATCCCCACTAACCTTCTTAAATTCCTTACACCCAAGTCTTACAACTTCTCAACTTCTATTCTTAAGTCCATCAACTTTCCAACGCATCAAATACGCCCTTAACATAAATAAACCTAACATATAACACATAAAACATTTTGTAACACATAACATCATGCATTAACAATTAATATACACATACACATAGAATCAAATACTAGTCATGCTAAACACATAAGCAAAAGTCTCGGGTATCGCGTACTTCCCTCCTTACATAAGTTTCGTTCTCAAAACTTGCACTCCCCACAAAACATAGATATAATAACTTTCCCGCTAGATACAAAGGCTATATATGCATCCAAAAAATAAGTATTGTGTTATATGACATCTATTAAGCATTAAAAGAAAGCATTAAGTCCACATAACACATAAATGTATTTGCGGCATATCCCGCCCATTGCTGTGTAAGGGCGAAAACATTGGAGTTAGGCTTCGGTCTTGCATATCCAACCCCCAGTGCTGAAGTTGAAGACTGCATCGTACCCTGAACCGATATTGTACGCTGACTAATCGGTGTCCCGTCTTCCAACATCTAAAACAGGCCTTAGTAACCCATCGTCACACTTTTGGGTGCCTTCTTCCACATCTAATACATGACTCAGAAGTCTGAACTGTACTTGGGGCTCCTGTGGGTTTCCCAATCCTGACTAAGGTTGTCCTCCTTCCTACTCCAGGCCTAGAAGTGTCGATTGGTCCCGAAGTAGGAACAAACCTCTTCCTTGCAGTCATAAGTGATGTCACATGAACTCATTCCTGGACTATAGTAGAAAATGATAGTTTCCTCGCATTCTCTCTATACCGAATCTACTTTGGCCGAAAAGCCACCTGGTACAAGCATCGACATCTTAGATCACAGAGTCGGGGAATTAAACCTTAACTCTTCTTTGATGCATGTGAACTACTCATGGTATCCACAATTGAACATGTAATTAGGGACCAAAATTAAGTTGATTTTTGAAATAAATTCATGATTCTCTCTCTCTCTCTCTCTCTCTCTCTATATATATATATATATATATATATATAAGAGTATATTTAATTTGGAATTATTAGAATTAGGGGTTGTGAATTCATTGGATATTTCATCTCTAATTGGAATGTTTAGAGCTTTGCACTGTTTATGTAGATAAAAATTTGTTGGTGGTTGTGGTTTGGATTTGGCGGTGGTGATAAAGAGAATGTAAGAAGAGAATATCAAAGGTTGCGGTGTGGTGGAGGAAGGATGGTGGTGGGGAGAAAGATGCAACACATGTGGTGTTTTGGTGGGTTGTGGAGGTGGTGCGAGAGGGTTTGTGGGAACTGAAATGGGGTAAGGAATTTTTAGTGGGTTTCACAATGGGTTGGGAGTGGTGGGGCGGTGGACTGGGGGTTTGTGATGAAATGGGAGAGGGAAAAGGAAGTTACAACAGGGCGTGGTAGCGAATGGTGATTGGAGAAGAAGAAGAAAAGAGGGAAAATATGTGCAATGTTTCTTGACAATTTTACCCCTTATCAGTGCTGGCATTAAGTTTTTTGGATGTTATTATATATACACGATATAATTTTAGAGATGCTGACTCTAGTGTAGAATGAGATTAATTCTGCATGTGCAAAACTTCTCTCGTTCGTTGGATTAAAATTTTAACGGTTAATATTAATTTAAAACTAACCCCTATTCTGAGTCTTAGAATATCTATTCTGAGGCATTTCGTATGTAGTGTAATAAAAACTATTCTGCATTTAATCCAACCTGAATTTTAGATGGGTGATTAGCTTAATTCTCAAAATTATAAGCGATGCAAGTCGAGAATTCTAAACATCTTGAAAGTGATTAATTTTGTAGAATTGCACAATTTATTGTCAGCAAGGTACAATGACTCTTTCTTGCCAAAATTTTCGTCCGATAAGCAACTAATGTAACAAAATTATAGAATTTCTTTAATAAACCACAATGTTTATTTGATCTCAATCAAACAATATTGCAGAAATACAATTTTTTCTGCCAAAAAATCACAATGACTTTTATTGACCGAAGTATTCAAGTCAAATACCAAAATATCAAATACCAAAAATATCTTTTTTTTTGGTCTCTTTTTCCTCTTTCATTCTCTCATGACTAGATCCGACCAAAAACTCCGGCCTCCAGTCGGATCTAGCCATTCTCCACCCTTTTTTGGTGTCCTCACCCCTCCTTTGGGCCAGAAACATCGATGGTCATTCTCTAATGCGTTGTTCATCCAGATTCAAGCCTTTGGGGCGAGATCTTTTGTCAATCTTCTTAGATCAACTAGTTGGTGATAAGATATTGATACCCATGGTTGATCTGGGCCCTTTCTTGAGTTTTTTTTTTTTTTTTGTTTTTTGTCTAAATAAATTGTTCCCTTTCTTGAGTTTCCACCTCTTTTCTAGGTGATTCTTTAGATCGTTGATACGCGCATGTTCTTCTGAATCGCTGTCTAAGAAAGAGGTTGAAATCAAGTGCTTGCCTCTGTGTTCAAAAATGGCGATGGAGATGTTGCAGAGAAGACTATCTTTTGTTTGTTTGTTAAATTATTATTATTAGTTTTTGTTGCTTCCCACCTAGGTTATTTATGGTGTGGGTTATTATCTATTACCTTGTGTAACTTTTATTTTCTTTCTTGTTTGTTTTTTTTCCTTCCTCAATTGCTCTCTTTTGTTGTATTAGAGAAAGAGTTTGGAAACTTTTCAGAATGTAATAGCCCCGACCATTTTATTATTAATAGATAATTCTTTATTCATAAAAAATAAAAATTAAACTCAATCGTATCACTATGGATTTCAATTTTGTATATGACCAATGTACTAGTTTTACTTGTTTAGCTTGTTACCAAATTTACATTGATAGGCTTGGACAATTTTCAAACTCTTGAAGTACTTGAGAGTTGAAGTTAAACTTATGTATTTTTTTTTTTTAAAAATGATGTAATTTAACGAATTGCAAATGGAAAATGCTTTTTGATTAAATTAATTGACTAAAATTGTCAACAAATTCAAATCCTTCCTAAATTTCTAAAATATTCAATGAATTAATTACAATAATACCATTAATTATTTATAATTTATTACAATTTATCCAATTAATTTTAACACATAACATTTTACATTGCAAATAATATAACATTTTTTTTATATGTCTGAGATAGATAGAAGGGAATAATATTGAGCAGTAAATCAAATACTACAAAAGAAAACTGTTACAAAGGCACATATTTTCTTGTGATGCGGGTCTAAGAAAACACACAAGAAAACATGACAAACCCTTCGTTGGCCATTAATGTGAGCTGGAACCTATATTTCACACTAGCCAAACCATGTACACCACGGATCCACTGTGCAGTCCAGATATATGCGAAACTATTTGTTTTCAATACATTCGGAATGTTTTAGAAAAAATATTTGAGATTCAATATATGTGTTTTGAGGTTATAACAGATGTTTTAAGACTCAGAACAAATGTTATGAGCTCAAGATAAATATTTATTTTAAATTATTATTAACTGTTAATATTTTAATTTAACGTACAAGAAAATTGTTTTGTACGTGCAAAATTATTCAATTTTATACTGAAATCAACGTCTCCACTGCAATACATACTTTATTTTGCATCGCGTAAAATATTTATCAATCATCAAATTAAAATTTTCTACAACTGATGTCAATTGTCCCCAATACGTTTTACAAAAACTTTACCCAAGTGATGTAGACAAATAAATTTAGCGTTCGGGCCATAAAGAACTTTTTGTAATCCTCATTTGAGCCGGACAAAACAATATAATAAGATGACATAACACTTTTTTTTTTTGTTGCTAAGTATAAGATGACATAACACTACTTTTCTTATCCTTCTTTCTTTCTTACCTTTCAATCCTTTCATATTCTTCTTTTTCACCAACATAAGTTGATTCATTTAGTAAGAATTTAAAACGTCCTTACAAATATCAAGTATTCAATTCCTGTTGCAGATGTAAGAACTGTGTTGGTGGGTGATCTGTGAATACCATTTTAAACGACCTAAGGTTTCTAGAGCTTGTCCTGACCCGTAGTGGTGATCGAAGCCGAACCCATCATAACTTTTTTTAACCAACAAAAAAAAATATTCTTCTTTTTCTTTATCATTTGACAAAGTGAATAAACAAAAAAAAAAAAGAACTTTTTTTTTCATTTTGTCACCCTTTTTCTTTTTCTTTTTTGGTAAAAAAAGTTTAGATGTATTTGACTCCGGTCATTACAAAGGGTTAGAACAGATTCTAAGAACTATAAATTGCTTACAAGATTAGTTATAAATCACCTACCAATACAATTTTCACGCCGGCAATATTAATTAAACACTTGACCTTTACAAGGACATCACATTTTTTCTTCTCCTCATTCCACAGACTCTACCATCCCCTTTTGACCTTTTCAGAAAGCTTTCCAAAGCTTTTCAACTTTCTACTTCTAATTTCTTTAACATTTGCTTCCTCTTCTCTCCCTCTCTTCTCCTTCCCCACCCAAACATTCAATATTTGTCCATGTTTTCTGCTCTTCTGCTGACTTAAACAAAACAATTATATTACTTGCAACAAATTTCTCCTACCACCACCAACATTCTCCAATAGCTCAATATTAAAAAATTAAAAAAAATGAGCCACTTCCTTAGAAGAACTTTAATATTTCTTCTTTTGTTCTTGTCGATTTTAGTTTTTGTTATCGGTCGCATTAATGGCACAAGAACATCTCATCAAGTCTTCAAATATAATCAAAATTCAGGCCACTTCTTCAACTTCATGCCCAAAAGGTTCCCTATTCCGACCTCCGGTCCGTCGCGAAAACATAATGAGATTGGGCTACAAAGTTGGAGACTACCTTGAAGATAGGAAGATCAATAATTTTAATTAAAAAAAAAAAACTTACTATAATTAGTAATGTTTTTTTGGGGTGACAATTAAGGAAGGGAAAAAAATGATATGATGATTTATTTTGATCACTTCTTCTTGAAGAGTTGGTGGTGGAAGATGAGGCTGATATTCTTTTGCTTTGATAACAAGGTTTGTGTTAGGCTTAGTCTCCCATGGGATCAATTAACTTTTGCAAAAAAGTATCAAGAGATAATTTTGCTTTTCTTTATGATTTTTTTGTGAAGATTTATGTAAATATACATACATTTCCAAATAGAAAAAAATATTGATATATTCTAATAAACTTATATTTTCCTTAGTAATTTCATCTCTTCTTGATATCCCCTGTTTTTTCATGAACAATTTTTTTCTTAATTTATTTTGATTCTTATTCAGACACAGTGGCAGATCAAGAATTTGAGAAAAACGAGCTCCCTCACCAATTCAACTTATTTGTGTAGATTGTAGGGTCACTAAAATATTATCTAAATGATATACATCATATTTAGTAAAAAATTATTTTTTTGCGGGGTACATGAATCAATTCTGCTACCTTTCATGACTAGCATGAACAACTTAGAATATTATGATTCAGCAAAAAAAACTTAGAATATTATGCAGAATGTGAATCATTGTTTTTTCCTTTTTTTTAGTTTTTGGTTTCTGCTTTGAGTTGGAATTAATGATGAAAATATACTTATGATTTCTTGTGGATATTGTCACATAATTTTATGGCAGGAGTAAAAATTTCCATCAATGGCCTGTACATTGTTTACATTTATTGCAGGGGAATGAATATCGTATATAATTTGATGCAGTTGTGCACGTAATGTTTTTAATTTCGTACTCATTTAAAAAAGTAAAAATGTATCCGTAGGCATGGGAAAATTGTACGTTTTAGAACAGTCCTATGATTTGATATTTTTCTCCATTTTTTGTCTTCTTTTTTACTTGTCAAGAAATTGATCATCATAAGAACTAAAAAAATTAATAATAAATAAATTTCCAATTAGCTTATTTTTGTCAAATTTTATATTAATATTAACGTCAAATGGTTCACTTTGTTCGGTTTACCATCTGTAGTGATATGGTACATTTATTTAGCAAAAAGAAAAGTGATATGGTACATTTATAAGAAGTAGATGTTTAATTTCGACAAACACTAATAGTTATTTAGAATCTGTGAATTACTGTTTAAAAGGCAGATGGCAATTATAATTTACTTTTTTTTTTTTTTTCATTTATAGATTTTCTTGGGGATGGAAGGGTAGGGGTTGTAATTATTCTTTTGTTCTACCCGTGCCGGCATAATTGAGGGAATTAAAGTTCTTTATTATATGCAAGAAAAAATAGAAAGGCATGGAATTTGCATGAGTACGTTTCTTTGTGTATAATGATTTAAAAGAAATTGGGTATCCTAATTATACCTAATGATTTTCTCCTAAATTCAGAATATCACCATGCTGTAAAAACTGCAATGCAGTAATTGTTCCGTTTATATTACTCTATTTTGTACTACGAATCATATGAAACCTTTTTCGGAGTTTTTTTCTTCAAGATTCAAGACACAGCGGTTAGATGAGTCTCAGATCTTCACAGATCTAGACTTTTTTTCTATTTTTCTAGGAGGATTTGTTCAACCCGGACTAGATCTGGGCCCTTTATCAACTTTTTACATCTTCCCGAGGCAATTTGTAGGACGGTTGATACGCCCATGGTCCTATAAATTGTCGACCCCTAAGGAAGATGTGGAAAGTGATATTCTCCTGTCCCTGTGGATCAAGGATTGCGATGAAAATGTTTTGAAGGAGAAGATTATGTATTTGTTTAGTTGGCTAGTTTTTTTTAGTTGTTTTCCTAACCATCCAAGTTTTCTTGGGTGTGTCTTTTGTCTGTTATCGTGATTTTTAAATCATTGTATAACTTTTACTTTCTGTATTTTCAGATTTTCCTTTGATTGTAATGGCTTCGGCTATTTGTGATTAATGGAAACAAAATTTATTCAGCAAAAAAAAAAGTAATAATTATACATTCCATCTGCAACCTCTTGTGAGCATCGTGAAGAAAAAATCACTTATTTGGTCCTTTATGTTTTTTGAGTTTGAGATTAGAGTCCTTTTCGGATTTGTTTTTTGGTTTTTAAGGTTTTGTATGTAGTAATGAAGATGGAGGGGTAGAAGATGAGATTTGTTGGTTAGTTTAATTGGGTATTCATAGTTATTTTGATTAATAATTGAATACCCAAGTTTTCTAATAGGAAATAGGTTGAAATGTCTGAAATACCTTTAACAAGTAACTCATGTGTGAAGAACATTACTAGTTTGACAGAAAACTGGATGAAAATCCTTTAATGGCTGGTAAAAAAATACATAAAAGATCTAAAAAGTTAAAAAAATTCGAACATGACTCTAATCTCAAACTCAAAAAAACATAAACGACTAAATAGGCGAATTTGCCTAATTTTGAGTGCTTTCATTGGGGTATCCAAAGCTTAGCACTACAAGAAAATTGTGTAACAGGGACGGACATTTCCGTCGCTAACTCAGTTTAGAACCGATTAACGACGGAATTACGTGGTCGTGTATTTTTCGTCGCTAAGCAAATTACCGACCGAATATTTAGCGACCGAGTATTCGGTCGCCATATATTGACGGAATACCGACTGAACATTCAACATTGTTGACTTTTGACTTTGACTAGTTAACGACCGAATACCCCTGGAAATTCTAGCGACTGAAAATAGAGTCTCCATATACCGACCGAATACCGATTGGTTGGTCAATATTGTTGACTTTGACTGGTTAACGACCGAATACCGACGGCTTATTTAGCTACTGAATCATGGGTCGCCATATAGCGACGAAATACCGACCGCATGTCAACAATGTTGACTTTGACTTTGACTTGATACTTTAGCTACCGAATATTCGGTCGCCATATACCGACCGAATGTTCAACATTGTTGACGTTTGACTTGGATTTTTTAGCGACGGAAACTATAGAACCCAATATTTCGGTCGTTATTTCGTCGCTAATATATTTTTTATTTAAAAAAATAAATCTGAAATTTAATTAAATCCCAATTATAAAAAACAGCAATACCCATAGAAATACAAACCAGAAACAGTATTAATAAGATCCCAAATAGCAAAAATAATCAATAAACCCAAAAATAACATTACATAACCAATTATCTTACTAAAAAACAGAAGTCTACACTTCTCATTTACATTACAACACTCACAATCAAAGTGCGCACTTCTCATTACATTACAACACTCACAATCAAAGTGCACACTTTGAATAATCAAAACTCACAATCAAAGTGTGCACTTCTTATTATATTACAACACTCACAATCAAAGTTTACACTTCTCATAAACTCCTTGATGTCATTTATATGTATATCCTTGGAAATGCATGAGTTGCAATCTGAAAATTCAAGAATCAAATTATTTTATGGAAATAAAATTACCACTTTAAATTATGTTAAAAAGTTATACAATACGACAATTAATTTATGGTGATAAAGTACTAAAAAATAAACCAACAAATATTACTCGCCTTCAATATGTGGAATTCCAAGAAGCGAGAAAGAGATTAATCATTCTAAATCATCCTCCGAAATAAATTCATCCTCTTCTTCAGAATTGTCATCACCCGACATAATTTCATCATCATCATCTTCATCAACACGGCTCGTACCGGCCACAAGCACAACTTCAATTTCCCCTGACCAGTGTGTAAGTTGACCAACTTCAGTAACAGTTTCATCAATGTGACTGGTCTCCTCCTCGCGTACTTCCTCCTGATACAGTACCGGAACACCAGGAACGTCAAATAGACGTGGTTTGGAACGAAACAGTCAACCAATCAGCCCTAGATGTTGTCTTACTACCCGGATAAGGTGTGTAGTAGACTTGTTGACATTGGGAAGCAAATACAAATGGATCGTAACCCTGATACGTTCTTTTCCTATGGATTTCTACAAGTTTATATTGAGGATGCACCCTCAAACCTCGATTTGGAGTAGAATAAAACCAGTCGCATTTGAAAAGAATTATTTTTTGGTGAGGTACTCCAGCAAGTTCAACCTCAATGACTTGCTTTAACTCTCCGTAATATTCACCTTTAACCCATACCCCGCTGTTTGTCATTCCTTTTCCATCACTATGGGCTTTTGTGTGAAATCTATAACCGTTAACAAAGTAACCGGTGTATGACATCACTCTCCTTGACGGGCCTCATGATAGATTTTCAACAACTTTTCGGAATGTTCTGGAAGGCTAATCTGTTGAGAACAACAAAAGTTAAATTAGTTTAGTTTAGGTATTCTTAAGACAAGTACATTTCTACACAATACCAACTTACATGGGTTCCAAACCATTTGGAAAAATCATTATAAACCCGGCTTTGAAGTTCTTCCTCCGTTATCTGCGGAGTTTGGTCATGTACTTCACTGAAAAATTTCCTGAGTTACAAATTAAATGATAATATTATTATTTGGCTACTTTTAATTATATAACAAATATGAAGCAATAGATGGGTTTATTTACTGAATATATGGTTCGAGCTCTTCACAATTCATCAGGATATAATTCATGGTTGTTTTATAATCTTTATCAGATAATAAAATATTTTCTTTTTTTCCAAATGATCTTCCCGGTAAGATGCAAATTGATAATACATCTAGTCCACTTGTCTCGTCTTCACCATCATTTCACCCAATGGTTGTAACTTTCATTTTCACGTGGGGTTCGAAATAATAGCTAAAGAATGTAGCAGCTTCTTCGACCAAGTATGCATTGCAAATTGACCCCTCAACTCTGGCCTTGATTTTTTATCTTCTTTTTTAGATGTTGCTGGTATCTAATTAAATCATAAGTAGTTAATCACATTGTAAATACGTACATGAAAAATAAAAATGAAGTTGAGATCATAAAGACTTTGGTTGTTACCTCTCAAACGGGTACATCCACCTAAGCTGTACCGGGCCACCAACCTTAGCTTCGTACGGAAGGTGAACTGGCAAGTGTTCCATCACATAAAAAATTCCCGGAGGAAATATTCTCTCTAACTTGCACAATAAAATAGCAATAGTGTCCTCCAATTCTTATGTGCCACACTCAACTTTGGGGAACACAAATCTCTATAGAACAGACTAAGTTCAGCCAAAGGTCCCCAAACACTTGCCGGCAGTATTGTCTAAGTTCTATAGGGATAAGTCTCTCCATGAATACATGAGAATCGTGACTCTTTATTCCAAACATTTTCAACTCTTTCATATCAACGCATCGCGCCAAATTCGATGCATATTCATCTGTGAGCCTTAATTCCTTAACCCACTGCAAAACCATCTCTTTTTGTGCCTTGGTATGAGTGAAACATGCCTTCGGTTTCGTTGCTTTACCTCGGCCATCGTGTTTAATATTCAATTCTGGCCGACTACAATACTTTTCAGCATCCGCTCTAGACTTAACATTGTCCTTTGTTTTACCCTTCACGTCCAACACGGTGTTAAAGACGTTATCAAACACATTTTTTTCATTATGCATGACATCAATGTTGTGTCTTATCAGAAGTGTCCTCTAATAAGGTAAGTCCCAAAATATGCTACGTTTGGCCCAACTGTGATCCCTACCCCTTCCTTGCTCTTTACCAATCTCTTAAGATGTATTGGTAATTTTTTTATAATCTCTAACTCTAAACCACATTTCATCACCAGTCAGGCGAGATGGAGGGTCTCCTCTCTCTTGTCGCTGGTCTTTTCGGAATCCCTTTGCATCTCTTCTAAAATGATGATTAGGGGACAAGAAGCATCTGTGGAAATTGAACCACAATTGTTTCCCACCAGCATGCAAATAGAACGCTTGTGTTTCCTCCATACAATATTGACAAGCGTGAATGCCAGCTGTACTCCATCCACTCAACATTCCATATGCTGGGAAATCGCTAATTGTCCAAAGTAATGAAGCCCTCAGTTTAAATTTTATCTTTTTGGAGATGTCATAAGTTTCCGCACCTTTACCCCACAACTGATTCAATTCACCGATGAGAGGCTGCACCTACACATCAATCTTGTGTTTTGGATTTTGGGGTCCAGGTACAATGATAGTTAAGAAGTTTACATTGTTCTTCATACACATCCAAGGGGGGAGATTATAAGGTGTTAGAAGAACTGGCCAAGAAGAAAATTGCTTCCCTGACATGTCGAAAGGTGCAAAACCATTTGTACATAACCCAAGCCTTACATTCCGAGGTTCCGCTGCAAAATCGGTGTGTGTTCTATCACAATGTTGCCAAGCTTCTCCATCCCGTAGGTGATTCATTATTCCCTCTTCCCTCTCACTGTTTGAGTTCCTTGTCATATGTCTTGCGGTTTTCTCAGATGCATACAATCTTTTTAATCTCGGAGTAATTGGAAAATAATGCATCTTTTTGCAAGCAATCTCTTTCTGTCGTGTATTTTTTGATTTCTTTTTCTTAATGTACCTAGCATGGCCACAAAACTTGCATTCTCTACTCTCAACATCATCTTTCCAGTACAACATACAACCGTTAAAACAAACATCAATCTTTTGCACCGGTAATCCAAGGCCTTTAACCAATTTCTTCATTTGGTAAAAGTAGTCTAAAGCATTATTTTGTGGAGGAAGCGCTTCTTTCATCAATTGCGCAAATTTATCTATAGTAGTTTCAGATAAGTTATCTTCTGACTTAATAATCAATATTCTAGCAGTCATTGATAGTTGTGAATGGTTTGTACAACCATTGTACAGTGGGCTATCAACAGCCTTCAACCTGTCATAGAACATTTGTGCCTCCGGATTAGGAGGTTCTTCTGGATCCCTATTATCCGGCTCATTAAAACTTGGTCCTGCAGCATCAAGAACCATCTCTCGATAATTGTTCTGTGTCGTATGTCTTCTAGAATTATCCATATCATGAACAAACGGGATTTGAGGCATTGGAATGAATGTCTCACCATGACATGTCCAATTAAAATAGTTAGACACAAATCCGTTCATAACAACATGATACTTCACAATATCAGGTATATGAAAATACTTATTCTTACAAACCCCACTAGGACACCTAATCCCATTAATTTGTACATTAGCAGACATACTAACAGCGAAATCCACAAATCGTTTCAATCCCGCTATAAATTCTGGACTATGACGAGGTCCACCATTTGTTGTCGAATCCATATACATCCAACTACGTTCCTCCATTATAAACACAATATTTGCATATATCAAGTTTTAATAAGTAAATGAATATTAGCATTGAACCTTATGTTTGATGATTTTCAACCTTATTTTTGGAGCAATTGTTATGTTCGATTATCAATTATTTACTTATTGGAACTAAAATAATATAATTAGCATACATTCCAATAATTAAAAATGGATATCCCTAAACCTTACAAATAAACGGGGAGATAATACAAAGATATAAAAATCAGGGAAGATAATACAAAGGTAGAAAAACAGGGAAGATAATACAAAGATAGAAAAACAGCGGAGATAATACAAAGATAGGAAAACAGCGGAGATAATACAAAGATAGAAAAACAGGGGAGAAAATACAAAGATGCATAAACCGGGGAGATAATACCATGACGGGTCTTTAAAAGGGAAAAATGTAAAAAAATTCAAGAAAAATGTAAAACATTTCCATAGGCCTTCATGACAGGTCTCATCTATACAACGCTGCTGAAACACACATTTCACATGCAAATTGGTAATTGAGTGATCAAAATCTACAAAAAAATATAAATATTGGTCAAATCTCACAATTTTCTTGCAACAAATTCATTATAAAGTCATGATTGTGTGCATGAACAAAATTTAAATGTGAGAAAAAGCTGAAATTTTACACACTAAACTAAAGGTAAAAAGCTAGTAAACTTAGACAGTCCCTTAATATGGTAATTTTTCAATCCAATTAATGTTTCATTGTATATTAAAAATGACTTGAAATCTAAAGTTCAAAGGTCAATAGAAAAACAAGTGTTTTGAGTTTGGTGCAAAGCACAATTTACATGAAGCCATGCTTATTTTGGACATTCCTACTTATGCTTACAAACTAAAGAAGACAACTTCTTGCTATCCTTTCTTTTGTGTTTTTTTTTTGGGACACATTTTCCTTCTTTTAAGCTATCTTTGAATTTTAAGCTTCTTTTAAGCATATCATCAAACACCTTACCTTCAACCCAAAAAATAAAAGGTAAAATGCCCTAAACCTACTACAATTTTACTAAATGCCCACGTGGAACCGAATCTTTGTATCCTTTCACCCAAAGGTTTCATTATTACTCCTAGGGGTATTAAAATTTTCGTCAAAAAACATGAATTGTGACCAATTTTGTCAAATTCTCTAAAAGTTTCCAACTTTTGCTCTCATTCTTTTATTGTGATCCCTTGTAACACATGAGATCAAGTTAGAGAAGAAATGTTATAAGAGCATAAATTTAGACATTAATAACACTATAATAAATAAAAAAGGCAAGATTCTCACCTAAACCCTAAAAAAACCAAACTGAATTGGAGGTGGTGGCGACGTCTTGGAGGTGCCGGAGGTGCTGGGGATGGGAGGAGGGAGGGGTTTCACGGTGGATTTGGGGGGAAATCGCCAAGAGGTGAAGGTGGAGGTGGAGGTTGCGGCTGGACAGAATGAAGAAAGAGGGAGAGGCTTCATTCCATAGATATTTTTAAAGAAATAAAAAGAAAAACACGACGTCGTTTAGCCCTTTATTATTAGCGACCGAATACCGACTGCCTGGTGAAATTTGATTGGTATTCAATCGCTATTCCGTCTCCCCGTAGCTGGCTAGCGACCGAATAGCGACGGACCTTGTTAAAAAAATTATAAATCCGAAAATCGACATCGTTCAGAATGCGAGTACGAACTAATATGAATATTTTAGTAATTATTTTTTTATTAATAATCAATTATTATAAATTTAATTACATTACACAATGATTCACGTAAATGTAAACACAATGTTTTACTTGAATTGTTCTGCTTCGAGTCTATTTAGGTATTTTGTGAATAAGTATAAGTTTTACTTGTTTGACTATTCAAGTTAATGTGTGTGTACACACACACACACACACACATATATATATATATATATATATATATATATATATATATATATATTAGTAATAGTAAGTAAAATAGGCAAAATGTTTCTATATATCCTTAAAAACCCCGCTATTTTATAAAAAATGAAATCCGAGAAAATGTGCTGACCTACTGGCGACCGCCCCCACCGAATTCGGTTGCCATTCCATCGCTCCGTGGCTGCAAGCTAGCGACGGACCGTGTTAAAAAATTATAAATCTGAAAACCGACATCGTTCAGAATGCGAGTATGAACTAATATGAATATTTTAGTAATTATTTGTTTATTAATAATCAATTATTAAAAATTTAATTACATTACACAATGATTCACGTAAATGTAAACACAAAGTATTACTTGAATTGGTTTTGACCTTCTGAGCCAAAGAATTGTGATGAGAAATCTCGTAGAAATTAGAGGATACGGGTCGTCTGGAACAAGAGATAAAGGATCCGACATTACGAAGAAAGGATCAGAATCCTCAGTATCAGAATCTCCATCAGATTGGCTAGTATCATCATCTGTGTAGGAAATTGCCATTAAAAAACCTGGGGATGGATCATTAGTAAGCTCAAACAGGGATTCAACGTCTGAATAGTCTTCTCCTTCCAGATAAGGAGCGATTTGGGCCATGAACTGTTTTTTCTTTGAGCTTTTCGGGCAATTCCTGGCAAAGTGGCCTTTTTGTTTACACAGAAAACACTTGGCAGATTTTCCTTTTTCCTTTGTTGGATTTCTTTCTAAGGAACTTCAATTTTTTCTGGAATCCTTTATACTTACTGTGTCTTTTGTCTGCTGCCTGATGCCTGCTTGTATTTCTTTGATTTTGCTGTGTTGGAACATGAGCAGGTTTTTTGATCCTTGCACTTGATGTACAGGTGTTTGTCAAAACAGACCGGACCAAGAGCTTTGGCATGAGACTGATATTTTTGCCAGAATCTAGTCTGAACGCACAGTTTTTCGAGTGCCTGTTGCATCATTTGCCATATCTGACCGAAAGTAATGGATTGCCAGTCAATGCCTTTGGTGCAAATCTGTCTCATCATTTCGTCTGCCAGTTCTTCGGGAACGGAGTTGACAAAGGCTTGTTTTAGGCTTATATCATCGATTTGGTTAATGATAAAAACCTTTTGCACATTCGGTCGAAGTGTTTTTCTAGATCTCTCAGTTTGATTGAGCAACACTTCATCTTGAGGAATTCGGTTCTGGCAATGGTGATGTCGTGTCCTGCTTCTCCCAGAAAATGTCCTCTGAGGACAGCGATTACTTCTTCAGGAGACTTGAGTTGAAGAAACTGAAGCTGTCTGTATTCTCCCAAAGAGTTCTAGAAATCTCTGAGGCTTCCCTCAAGCCTAGCAACAAATCTTTTGAGGACCTCTGGAAGGGGGTATTGCTGCATATCGGTGGTTAACCACGCATATAGAGACTGGAATCGTTCACGCCATTGAGATGGAGGGATGTCGTTAATGGTGAACTTGTAGCAGTAATCATTTCTGACAAAGGGATTTAAGAACTGTGGATCAGGGTTATCATCTTCCATAGGAGTATCCATGGGTTCAACAACTGGGTCTGATCCCATCATGAAGAGATTGTCAAAACCGTCAAAGTATTCAAGGTCAGATGAAATGATCGGTATCGGTTTGGGTGGGATCTGGATCTGGGCTGTGTCACTTTGAGTGAGTTGCTGTTTCAGAAACGAATAGATCGGGTTTGGCTCATCAAATGATAGCATTTCTGCTATGGAAGTGGTGGAAGAGTTGGTAAGATCTATTGTAAAACACAAGAGGGGGGGGGGGTGAATTGGGTTTTAACTAATCTTGTAAACTTTTTCTAAGCTTTGCAATGCAAGTGTAAGTTTGAGCAAAATGATTAAAAGCAAAGCAAAACCCAATAACAAGACAAAGGATTTAGAGTGGTTCGATTCACTTAGAATCTACATCCACTACCTTGAGCCGCACCCAAGGATTTCAACAACTTCACTAAGAAGACTTTTTACACTTGTGGCTAACTCACTAAGAGTTTTACAAACACAACCACAATACAAAAATTCACTAAGAGCTTGCCCACACTAAGTAGGACTTTTACAACAATTACCCAATCACTAAGAAAGGGAAATAAGAATGTTTAATACAAAGAATATTCACTCTTCTAAGTGAAAGATATTACCTTTGAAGTACAACAATGATAAGCTCTTTGAACTTAAGTAGCACACACTTTGTCTTGCTTTTAAAAGAACACTCTTCAATGATTTAGATCATAAGGATGAAGTGTATTTGCTTTGTGAGTGTTTAGACTTGATAAGAAATTAATGTAAATGTTATGTGCAAGTCTTGGAGCCATTATCTAGCTTTAGAGTATTTATACATTTCAAAATATGCCAAAAAAACGACTCTTTAACGGTCAAATAACGGCTAGTTCCCGCAGACCGAACTCTGAAGCTCAGATGACCAACACTAGGTTCGGTCGACCGACCTCTTCCTTAGGTCGACCGAAGCTCCAAATCCAATCTCTCTGTCTTGGTTCGGTTGATCCGAGGCAAGCTCGGATGATCCGACCTCCTGAGCATTGAGAGATGTTATTTTGACCCTTGTATTGAAATCTAATGAAGTCTAAAAGGTTTTCACAATAAGTAACAAGTAAGAGCATTTATAAAACCATTTTAAAGGACTTATACTTTGAAAACAAAGGCTTTTGAGATATGAACACATATGAGAATCATTTTGAAACTTTGCCTTTCGAAAACGTGTTTGTGTGCATGCAAGACTAGAGTGTAGAGCTTATGTTCATGAGAGCTTTGGTTAGAGCTTTATAAGATAACGACTAATGACGACAAAGCTAAACTAACCAAACCTAAGTCTTCAATCTTCAATCTTGATAGATGAGCCTTGAATAACTTTGAATCTTGATACCAATGGCTTGATTGAAGTACTTAGAGCTTCCATAATGAGTTTCGATATTCTATCACAAAGATTAAGATCATTAGACACAACATCAAAAGTTTGTCCAATATCAAAAACTGAGTTTGTTCGCCCTTAGGGCTTACAATCTTCGGTTGAGGCTGATGGTAGATCGGTTATCAAAGGGGTTGAGGTATCCTGGTATAGGGTTCAGAGGTGTTACTGGAAGTGGGTTCATGGGGGTTACCGGCACGGGAGGAGAAGCTGGGTTGGAAGATGAGGCTGGTCTCTTTTTGTGGTTAGGTAAGTCTTTCCATAGGGCTAGAGCTGGTGAGTAGGTTGTTACCGAGGGTGGGATCAAAGGATTGAGCTGTTTCGCCTGAACAGAGGATGTTGGGAAGTAGGCTGGGATGGGGAAAAGAGGCTCGGTTGGGACTGATCTAGCTGGGATTCAAGAGATTTTAACTGGTGTTGGAAAAACTCTTTTTCGGACAACAACTTTGACATCTGGGAGACCACTCAGTAGTGTACTGAATCAAGCAAGACAACTGGTGATGTATGGTTTTGACTTTGCTGCAGACATTCGAAATGTTTTGAACCAAGAATGAAATATCAGAACTTTGTTTGGTCATCTGAGAGGTAAGAGACTCCTGGTTACAAATGATTCTTTGAAGAGCTTGATTTTGTGCCACGACATTTTCTGCCTGCCAGTTGAGGGCTGCTTCTGCAACAGAGATTGTCTTTTGTTGTCCTTTCTCATCAACAGCAGTGGGATTAGGAATCTTCCAGACATGTTTAATTCTTTCCTTATCGAAAGTGGTTGAAGGAGAAAACAGACCGGAAGAATGCATCATACTGACAAAGGGATTTAAGAACTTGTAGTAGTAAACATAGAGACTACTACTACTACTACTACTTTATGTTTATTGGTATCAGAGCAATGTCCGGCTAAATTTCCGGTGACTGAATCCAGGGAGCGGGGGAGATTATGACACGACCAATCACGGTTTTCAAATGATTTTTTACAAAATATCAGTTTATGATTTAGATGATTAGTAACACTTCTCTTGATCTTAGATTAGTATGGTCTGAAGATGCCGCTAGTTCTTTAATTCCTCATGTTCTTTGTTCAGTATGGTCTGATGATGCCGCTAGTTCTTTAATTCTTCTTTTCCTCTGGCCACTATGCTCTGAATTATGCCGCAGTTGCCTTAATTAGGATCTTCTGCGGGCACTTTCATCAGAAAACTGAGGTCTCGAAGAATTAAGGGATTTTGCGGGTACCTCCACCGGAACACTAAGGTCTATGGGAAATTAAGGGATTTTGCGGGTACTTCCATCAGAAAACTTAGAATTTAATAGAGTAACTGAACACTTCTAGAGAGTCTACTGATGTGGATCCCTGCTTAGAGAAGTCATAGGTATGCTAGCCTGACGAGGAAAGCCTTGAAAACCGATGAGTGAAATTCCAGTGTGGGTTGTGCGTCAGATGCGTAAAGATGATTTTTTAAAAACAGTAAGCTGTAGATTTCGAAAAACACATTAAATCTGAAAAATTTGGTTCTATTGAGTCATAAGATCCCCTCACCCTCCCTCGGATTCGGTCCCCTCCCTCTTGTTTATCTTAATCATGTCTTCATCTTCTAGTTCATCCCTATAGTGTAGTAACTCTTCCAGATTCACCTAGTACTAGTTTTTTTTTCCTTCTATATCCCATCTTCCTTGTATCTACGAATTAGATTACGTTTCTGAAAATTGTAAAATTCCTTTGTCTTCTTATCCCATAGATAATCCTTACAGTTTTTATCAAAAAGACGAAAAACCCAAAAATATTGTAGGAGTAAGTATTAATCAAGTCCTAGGTAACATGTCTATCAGAGAATACTGTCAAGCATCCCACTTTGCCACCCACGAACGTCCCTCCACCAAAGAAAAACAGTACGTAACCTTTCAATTTCCAAAACACTTTCCAAAAGCCTGTTTGGATCAAGGATACACTCATGTACACTTTGGTGCCATTCGTTTGGCAGTCACCCTTCATGCTAAAAAAAGGTCTCCCAATGGTCTCCCGTATTGCACTTCTTGACACAAGGTTCCAAGGATACGCACACTCGGTTATCGGAACAGTGCAGACGACCCTAAGTTCAGGGACAACCTTTGTGACTTTCTTCCCAAACTTTACCATTCCCCTAAACGATCCATCTCTGTTCACTGTGCTTCGGGTTCAGGTCCAGATCACTAGCCCAGAAACGGAAGAAATGTGTATGGCGACACTTCACCACCAGATGGCATATAGAGTCCAAAACCATGCCTACAAGCCTCCACCTTCCCCCATAATTACAATACGGTGAATCCATACTTCTTCCAATTGACTCACCCCAAAACTCTCAGTATACTTTTGTGCCCAGATACAGAGAGGCATTCCAATCCCTTATACCATATTCTTGGATTACCAGTTACAAAAACCACAGAAATGCAATTTCTCCTGTTCTGCCCACTAAATTCTCTTTGAGAGACGGTGACGCCTGGTCATCTCTCAGATCTCCGGTGATAATGTTTGCTTCTGATGGCAAACCAATATATCTGGGAAAGGACGAGAAAGGACACATTTGGTATGATATCTGTTGGTGCAAAGACTGTGTTGATCATTGGTCAGATGACGAGGATGATTTCCCAACAAAGAAACCAGAAAGATCTAAAAAGCACCTAGCAAAGGTTTCGGGAAATATACGAAGCAAGTGACACCTCTGTTGACCTGCTAGGAGAACCCAGTGGCAAGAACTTCGACTTCTATGTTCAGTATGGACCTCTGTCCCAGTGCAACCCCAACCCACCTCCTACTTCCTCTGATAATCCACCATACAAAACTCATCCTCTCGACAACCCATCTCCACTCCCTTTGTATATGATGGCCCCATCTCCTCCTCCTCTTTCAGACCGTTCCCCTTTGGAACAAAACATCTTTAACCTTAACACCAAAATTGGAGACTTGCATAACCAACTCTCTTACCTGGTCCAGTACACCACCAAATGGTCTCCTCAGATGTCCAAAATGTTGTCTGAAAAAGAATTCCTACAACACCAACTCAAATCCCTTGAGTCTCAGCTAAATCTTCCCTCTTGTTTATCCAGGCCTTCTCTCATGCCAACCCCAACCCTACCTCAGCCTCCAAACCCGTTCTCAACTTCTCAACAATCAACCTACTATCCAGGCCTAGCTTTATGGCAACACTTACCTCACCACCAAAAGGTTACGGCTCAGCCACAACCAAAACCCCCCCTTTTACAACTATTCCAAACCCGACCCCGCTAAAACCCATGGCAGATACTTTTGACCTTACAGTTGGAGCCTCAACCATTGCTGAAGTTCTCAACTTTGAGGAGCCAAACCCTACCCTTTCTTTGCTAAAGAATATCTGTCTGCCAACCCCTCCTCCGAACCCGTTCTCATTGGAGTTAGATACCTCAGACTTTGATTACTTTGAGGCGTTTGACAATCTCTTCATGATGGACACAGAACCAGCCTCCAATACAAGCCCAATAGATTCAGACCCAGACCCAGACCCACCTCCTTGGTCTACCATTGATGATGTACCGACATCCAAATGGGGTGACAGATTCCAAGATATATCTGCTTGGCTTCACAGGAACGGACAACATCACCCGCTTCGTGATGTGCTCCTCAGATTTGTTGCGAAATTGGAAGGAAGCCTCAGAGAATTTTGGGACGCTTTAGGAGAAGAGAAACAGCTGCAGTTTCTTCAACTCAGTTCTCTAGATGATGTTATCACAGTACTCAAAGAACATTTTTTGGGAAAAGAAAATGTTGACATTAATATTGTTCGAGTAGATCCACCCATTGTCCCAAGTGATAACTCTCCTCCTGACCCTCATCCAGCATCTCCTAATGATCTCTGTGCAATTTCAGAATGCAATCCAGTAAGCAATTCCATCATGTCCTTCGCAGATCCATATCCTCTGGTTTGCATACAGATCATTACCCACAAGTCTTTGGCTACTCCCGTGATAGCTTTGTTGGACACCGGCGCCGCCGCCACCATCATGAATCCCGATATCCTCCCAGCAGATTCATGGACTCCCATACTCTAAGATATTTACAGTGGCTAATGGCAACCACTTCGTCATAGATAAGATCAGCAAACCTATAAAAATCCGACTCTTCCCCAACCTTACCATCACCCACCAGGTCTTAGGATCGAAACTCCCACAGAAAGATCTTGTCATAGGCTTCGACCTCTTGAGTCAAATCCAGAATCTCTCTTTCTCTAGGAAAGGCCTCGTTTACAAAGGACAGACTCTTCCTTGGGCTAAGTATTCTAACTTGTTCTAATTCCCCGAGTCGTGTCAGTCCAGTCTCCTAAAGTCAGTCCAAACTGATTTAATCAGCCAGTCTTGTGCTCAGTCTCATTCAGAATTCTTAACAAAATGCCCAAATCCATTGTGGAAAAATTCTGAGTTTTACTTAACACTTCCTTTCGATACTTCTGTGCAGGTTACACCCCAGAAAGCAAGTCATAGCGGAATGTCTCCAGAACACTATGAACTAGCTACGGCTGAATTGCAGCAGCTCCTGGATGAAAAGCTTATTGAGCCCACTTCTTCATCATGGGCTTCAGAAAGCTTTTTATGTTAACAAAAGATCAGAACAAGTGCCCGGAAAATTGAGACTAGTCATCAATTACCAATCTCTTAACAAATATTTAAAGGATGACAGGTTTCCACTCCCGCGGAAAAATTCACTTTTTCAGTATCTATCTGAGGCCAAAATATTTTCTAAATTTGATCTTAAAGAAGGATTTTGGCAACTTGGTATTTCTCCCGAAGATAGATACAAAACAGCTTTTTGCATCCCAAATCACCATTACCAATGGACAGTTATGCCTTTCGGACTAAAAGTTGCCCCCTCTTATTTTCAAAAGGCTATGACAAAGATTTTCCAACCCCTGATTCCAACCGCTCTTATTTACATTGATGATATTCTTTTGTTTTCAAAATATTTTGAATCGCATCTTATTTTACTGAATCAGTTTCATAAGTTGGCAAAAGATTTTGGCATAATGCTTTCGGAAAAGAAAATGGTTTTGGGAACATCTGACATTGATTTCTTGGGCATGAAACTTCACAATGGCAGTTACATTCCACAGCCACATGTTGCTGAAAAATTGCAGGAATTCCCTGATGAAATACTTTCAACGCAGCAGTTGCAGCAGTTCCTTGGAGTCGTAAATTATATCAGCATTTTCATTCACCAGATTGCCAGATTCAGATCAGTTCTCACTCCCAGACTAAAAAAGAATCCTCCTCCCTGGACAACCAAACACACCGAGGCAGTCAGAAAACTCAAGGAGTTAGCACCTAAAGTTCCACCGTTACAAATTCCCTCCTCAGGAATCAGAATACTTCAGACGGATGCTTCTGATGAATTTTGGGGAGCAATTTTGTTAGAAGAAATAAATGGTAAAAGGAGAGTGTGTGCTTACCAAAGTGGCCAGTTCAAGGAATCAGAAAGCCATTATCATTCCACGTTCAAAGAAATTTTGGCCGTGAAACGAGGTATTGAAAAGTTTGAATTCTTTTTGGTCAGTCACAAGTTTGTCGTTGAAATGGATATGTCTTCTTTCCCGAGAATGTTGCACTTCAAACAAAAGACAATTTCGGATGCACAGTTGCTACGATGGCAACAATGGTTTTCTCAGTATACTTTTGAAGTTCGACATATTTCTGGCAAATCCAATGTTCTTGCAGATTTTCTCAGTAGACCCCCAAAGGCAAAACCTCCGGATACGGTGTCTACAATAATTCCCTGTATTGCCACACTTGAGGAGTCTCGTTCTCGAAGGTATTCCTACGCCAAACCACAAGTGTTAGTCCATTCTTCAGTTTCGGCACAAATTTCCACCTCCGGTTATGATTTTGTCTTAGAAGATCGTGGAAGCCCTTAAATTATATTTCATCATGTAAATATTTATTTTATGTTTTTAAATTTCGTTGTGTGAGATTATTTTTCATTAAAAAAAAAAATTCAAAAAAACCCGAAAAAGCAAAAAACGTGGGACAAGCTCAAATTCAGCATTTTCTCTTACCTAACCTATCTAGTTTAGTAGTGGATATAGCTTATTTAGGTATACTATTAGTGAAAGTGAGATTTAGATGTTAAAAGGTAAAAAATGTCGCTTTCTTTACATAGTTTTGCTAGTTTTTGAGTCCGGATTTCACGTCCGCAAACGTGTCTTTCCTGTACATTATATTACTTTAGAGTCCGGATTTCAAGTCCGGATACGTGTCATGTACTGTTCATATATTTTGTTTTAAGTCCGGATTTCAAGTCCGGTAATGTGTCTTGTACTATTCATATTTTTAGTTTCGAGTCCGGATTTCAAATCCGATACGTGTCATGTAATTATTAGTTGCACTGTACATTAGTTTGTATTTCGAGTCCGGATTTCAAATCCGCTTTTGTAATATTTCGCCTATAAAAAGGCATGTAACCACTACTAAATCCTAAGAAGTTGATGAGAGGAAAAACTTGGAAATAAAGAGTATGTTCCACAATTCTCTCTTGTTCTCTTCCTTTGCTTTCCAAATGATCTTCAAAGTTTCTTCTTAGTTTCCCGTAGGAATTTTCAAGCTTTCTTCTTAGTCTTCATCTTGGTCTTAGGTTGCTTTCAAAGTAGTTTAATGGTTTAAAGCTTTTATCAAAGTAGTAGTAGTAGTTTTCTAAAGTTGTAGTAGTAATCATTTCTGACAAAGGGATTTAAGAACTGTGGAGCAGGGTTATCATCTTCCATAGGAGTATCCATGGGTTCAACAACTGGGTCTGATCCCATCATGAAGAGATTGTCAAAACCGTCAAAGTATTCAAGGTCAGATGAAATGATCGGTATCGGTTCTGCTTCGAGTCTATTTGTGTATTTTGTGAATAAGTATAAGTTTTATTTGTTTGACTATTCAAGTTAATGTGTGTGTGTGTATATATATTAGTAATAGTAACTAAAATAGGCAAAATGTTCTATATATCCTTAAAAACCCCGCTATTTTATAAAAACGGAATCCGGGAAAATGTACCGACCGACTGGCGAATGCCCCGCCAAATTCGGTCGCCCCTATAGCTGGCTAGCAACAGATATCTACAACACGGTCTCTATTCAGTCGCCCAGATGATAAATTGCAACAGATATTTTAAAACGACGTCGTTGTACTGGTTCCGTCACAAATCGGTCGCCCAACCCTATCCCTGAACCCTAAAACAGTCGCTATTCCGTCGTAAGAAAGTTTTCCAGAAACATTTATCTGAAAACATAGAACAGACCCCCTGCCACAATTCAGTATATCCACAATTCAACAGAAAAAAGACCCGAATAAATTCCAAAATAATCAGAAAACATAACTAAAAAAAGGCATGAAAAGATAACAATAGTTACAAATTGATACAAAATTAACTAAATAATCTATTGACTCCCCAAAACTTCATCGACAGTTAAGGGGTCATCGTCATAGTCTGATTCTAACTCATCATTTAAGATACTACTCAATTTGGCCTCTATCTCAGAGGCACTTAATACAATGTGGTCTCTATTTGTTAAAATGCCAGCTAACATACTAGCTAAACCCTTGTCTCTCTTTTTTTCCTCCTATGGAATTCTCTTCTTTGCTCGGCCATATCTTTCTTAAACTTTGCTTCCATTTCGTTCCGCATTTGTTCCATAGATGGAAGCGAGACTGTCTGACTGCCTCGCTTCATTGTCTTTACCACATCGCTGAACGAATCGAGTCCTTGAACACGTCCCTTTCTTAGCCCACCCATAGTCTCAGCAGAAAGCTTAATCTTAGTTGGCAATTCCGGAGGAGGCTGGCCGGCTTAAGTTGCTTGGTCTGCGGAAGCGGCATAAACCTTATGGAACACCCCTGTCAAATAAAATGTCAGGTTATCACAGTAAAGAACTAATATCAAAAAATGGAAAAAAGTAATGAAATACTTACAGACAACTCTCTAGAATCTGCATCAACCCATTCGCCTTTCTTTGGGCCGATATGGTATTGATGAAGACGATCGTAACTGGTCGGGAATGGGACTGCATGTCTGGCCTCCTTTTCCTGTTAACAAAGAACATTAAAACATTTAAATATGCACATAAAACACATAACATATATGAATGTGTAAAATAATATAATTAAGTACTAGTCTCATGTGGTGCTCAATGTGGCTGAGCGAACCGCCCGTGTGCTTCATCGGGCCTTTGCCACCCCTCCAATCTTTCCGATTTTTTGAGGCCTGTAAAGACTTGGCTTTAAATTCCGGAGTCTTCCAGTACTCTCGAAGTCGCGCCCAATCGGTCTCACAAACCCATGAGGGCCTCTTATCATTTTTTCGTGCGTCCCTCATAATGCCGTTGAGTCTCCTCGTAAGCAAGATACGCCAACTTGACTTGACGCCCGCCTCATGCTCAGGAGCCCAGCGATACTTTTTTTGTATTTTGAAATAATGTTTGATACTTAAATTCGAAGACTTCTAAATTAAAACTTATTTGCTAATTTACTTACCGTGAACTCTTCCCACCACACTTTTTCTTCTTCCTGGGGAACATCCTTTATGGTGTTGTATGCCCCCTTGAAACGATCTTGAAATACTGAAGTGATGGCGGCGGAACAGCTGGATGCCAATCTAAATCTATAATAGCCAAGATTTTTTTTTAATTAGTTACTATAATGATTACAAGAAGTATAATTAACTTAAAGGAAATAATTAATAAATTTACTTACGTGCCAAGGGTAGGTTGTTGGAGAGTACGAGTATCTAGTGTAGCCACAACTCTACCAGTACTGGTATCAGTCGCCGTCTGTGGGACAGTAGTCTAGCGAGCTGTTGATCCTGCTACCAGCGTAAACTTAGTCGCCGGTACTGACGCAGACGCATCCCGAGATGCATGTGCATCAGCGGACTGTGACGGAGGTGTCGTAACAGGCACGGGGCAGATAGCGGAGTAGAATGCAAGTCCGATGATGAACCTGGTTGGGAGGTAGGGGACGCATCAGACACTGGTGCCTGACTAAATGGTAACCAAATACCTTTCTTTGGAGGCATCTTTGAAATACATATTAAGCGGATTAAGAAGTAGCAATAAAGGACAATTGAGTTTAAATGATTCTTATTTCAACGAAACACCGTTATACTCGATGATATTAAATATGATGAGACAAAAGAATCGTGATTGAAGACATACTTAAAGTGTGATCATTTAAGCATAATTTAACTTAAGTATAGTTATCATTAAGAAAACAAATATTGCAATCAAGTTATATTCTCTAGGCCACTTTGATCTATCCATACATATTTAGAATGAATGTAACAATGTCTGAGACTCTGATTGTATAATTGTTGGGGCTTTAGGATGAAGGAAAGTTCAAGAACCAAATAGTCATCGGATCAAGAACCAAATGTAGCAGAAGGATTCCTTTTGTTGCACATAGAAGCATGTGTTTTCCAACCTTTACTAAGACATAATATGTGGAAATCAAGAAATGCAGGGAATACATAGACCAGAAATGGGGTCTTGACAAGCAAGAAATAGTTGAATCATTTTTTCTTTTGAAATTTTTTATTATCAGGGAAGGAAACAAAATTTTGAATCTAAAACTTATAATTTCGAGTAGAAATTGTACACCAATTGCTTCAATCCCAAATTAAAAACCAGACCACCAAAATGTGATATTTTTTTTTACATTCTTGATGTGAAATATTATTAAGTGAAGTAATATATACTACATAAGTGATCATTTGGACAAGAGGACATGGACATACTTATTTGGAGCTTGTTGTGCAACCACTGTTTTCATAACTATCGGATTTGGTCTTTTCTTGGCCTCGGGATGACTACTTATACGGCTTGGTACTTAACCATTACTTCCCTTGTTCACGGCCAGGTTGGTACCACCCATATTTATTCGGGATTTTAATTTTTCACTTTTTGATTTTTGTATCTTTATTACAAGTAATTCAAGAGGGAATTAGTCATAAAACAACGTATCAAAGTGCAAACACAACAAGAAACAACCTAATATATTAACATAATGATCTTTACATTTCTTTGTCAAATTATTGATTTGTTTTTGTGCCGAAAAACGAGTCTATGTAGCTTTTAGTGTGAACTTTCATGCACGACTTGTAAACTTGTTAGGATGATTTAGAAATTGTTTGCATCACTGTATCAAGATGGCATTCAGCAACAAACATCAAAGAAAAAAGTATAGTATAAAGAAATAAGCAACACCATCAAACATCTGCCTATCCATTTAAGTGCAAAGCCACAGGAACATAAAGACTTCTTTGCGTACTCCTTTGAATACAATAAAATCTCAGGGAAAAAAAAATTAAAACTGAAAAAGAAGAGAATTACCTTTTGATGAAGAACTCTATGAGGAAGAAGCAACAAAGCCGCTCCAATTGGGTCTCTGAAGGACAGCAAAAAATCAAGCAAGAAAATCAATAAATACTTCTAAAATTTGATAAATAATTTAGAAATGAAAGTAGTACTTCTATCCAAAATTTGACAAAGGAATTACAACAACGGGGAAAGAGAATGTTCATACCTAAAATAACCTTTAAACCAGTGACGGAGCCTTTATTGAGCCGCTCCAATTGGGTCTTTGTTGTCTCAGAGCGGCTTCGGAAATGGTGGTTCGTCGGAAAGGGGTTTGTGGAGGGGGAAGGAAGGAGATGGTGGGTTTGGGTTTGTAAGGAAGGAGATGGGAGAAGGAATTTCGAAGAAGTGGCGGTGGCGGTGGCTGAAGAGGATTGTCGAAGAAGTGTGTTGAATAAGACTTAGGGATTTCTGGAATTTCGTCTTCATTTTATATTTCTTTTTTGACAAATCAAGAAATAAAATGACGTCGTTTTGGTACCTTTACGTCTTTTGTCACGAATTCGGTCGTTAATCTGTCGTTATATTTTCCTTCGGTAAACGGTCGTTATATTTTCCGTCGGTCAACTGTCGTTAACGTTCGTCAGTATTCGGTCGTTAGTGTACACAAAACTACGGCCGATTTGTGTCCTTCAGTTATTACTTTATAAATATACACCGTTATATTTTCGTCAGTAAACGGTCGTTAAAGTCAGTCGATATTCGGTCGTTATATTTTCCGTCGGTAAACGGTTGTTAACTCCCGTCGGTATTCGGTCGTTACGGGTGAAGAAAACGGCGTCGTTTGAATTTAGTCAACAGGACCAAAGTTGCCGACGGAATTACGACCGTGATGTCTTCGGTTTCTATTCAGTCGTTATTATTGTGACCTAATATTTCGGTCGCTAATTTTGGTTGCTATTTAACTGTTTTCTTGTAGTGTAGGTTTCTACTCAAATTATCATTTCCCTTTCTTTTAGGGGAAAATGATAATAGATTGTGTGGCGATCTCTTCAAGGTGCAGGGTATTTTTTCGAAATTAAATAATAAATCTCAATTGTTGATTTTGATCTCCAACGATTAAGAGATACTTTTCTTTTTGCATGAAATGTGTATTTTTTTCCTTAAAAATGACCATTCCTTCTTTAAATTTTGTTGTGATAACCTGAATTTTTTGCAATTAAATGAAAGCATGCTAATTGAGTTTTATGTGCTACGTGTTTATTAAATGTTAATTGTTGTGTACGTTTACTTATGGGTGTCATTTATATTATATGCAACGTGGGGGTTTTAAGTGTTTGAGTTAGAAAACTTGTGGGAGTGGTTTTGGCATCATCTGAATAGTTGTATCTCTAGGGTGGTTAGTGCAGTATTTTGGGAGTTGAGAAAAAAAGAAGTTAAAGAAAAAGATAGAGAATGAGAGGAGAAGAAAACATGAGAGTTGTGAGTAAAATTCATAATTGAAGTAGTAAACGGACTCCGTTTGGGGTGTTCTTTATTGTGTTCCGAAGCTTATTGAAAGGGTTATGCATGAGAAGTGAAGGGGGTGAATTTTTAGTTTCTAGAGGACGAGAATTAGTGTTTCAAGTTGCTGCGTTTTTCTGGAATTTCTATGATTTGTATTGCCTATTGTATTTCCAAGTAATGATCTTCACCCTTGTCTTTCCATAACTAAAATCCATGAAATGTATTGTTTAAAGTTTTGGAAATCTATTTTGAAAGGATTTTATAGCACGTTTTTTTAATGCATTGGATGAAATGTTGAATTGTCCATTCGTGTATGTCGATATCATTGAATCTAATTGCATATGTTAATTGCATTCTCCTTGTTGATGTTGTTGTTGTCGAGTATTACTGCATTTGGAAGTAATATATTCTATGTGTTAATTGGAGTCGTCACTGGTTTTGAACTCTTGTCTAGAATCGATTCCATTGTAATTATTCATTCTTTTGCATTGTGTACGTTGTGTTGAACCCGGGAGTTCCCAATATGTATCATTGTCACTAAGCCCTCTCCTAATTGGGATACAAATTATGGACCACGAATGCTCATTGTGGAGACCACAGTGGTGGGCAATGACACAATACGAATGGATCCTTAAACATTTGGCTCTTCGTTCAGGAGATATATTGTATCCATGTATTGCATACTGATGCCTTTTCCATCTTGGCTAAAGTTTGGGGACCATTGTAGTAATTGCTTTAGAGTTGTGAATAGACGATTGAGCTCGGTCTTGTGATTTTTTCAGTCATAGCATGTGTCGTATTTGAAGAGTCCAACGTTGTGTATGTCCGTTTGTTGGTATGAACAACACATGGAGACACATATATCGCATTCCGATGTGTAGATGTTGGTTTTCAATGAGTATGATTCATAGCTGTAAGCCCTAAGGGCGAACAAACTCTGTTTTTGATAATGGTCAAACATTTGATGTTGTGACTAATGTCTTATATCTTTGTGATAGAATATCGAAACTCGTTGTGGAAGTTCTAAGTTCTTCAATCAAGCTATAAACAAGATCTTCAAGGCACATATCATCAAGATTGAAGATTGAAGACTTTGGTTTGGTTAGGATAGCTTTATATTTATTAGTCGTTATCTTATAAGCTCTCTAACCAATGCTCTAAATGAACTTAAGCATACAACACTATAGTCTTGCATACATATTAAACACGTTTTCATAAGGCTAAGTTTCAAAATAAGCTTTACATGTGTTCGTATTTCAAAAGCCTTTCATTTCTAAGTTTAAGTCTTTTAAAAGCGGTTTTCAAAATGCTCTTACTTGTTACATTTTGAGAAAAGCGTTTTAGACTTCAAAAGATATCAATACAAGGGTCAAAACAACATCTTTCAAAGCTCGGGAAGGTCGGATCATCCGAGCTTGCCTCGGATCAACCGAAGCTAGACAGAGAGTTGAGCCCAAAAGCAGTCGGTCGACCTATGGCCAACTTCGGTCGACCGAAGTGCCTTCTCGGTCAACCGAGGTCCTTGTTAGGTCAACCGAACTACGAAATAAACTAGCCGTTATCCGACCGTTTTAAAGTCATTTTTTTGGACTTTTTGAAAAGTATAAAAGCCACTAAAGTCTGTATATTCACTACACAACAACCACAACCGATCTACATTGAATATACAAAAGCTCTAGCTCTTCAAAAGCATATCCATCTCTTTTTTATGTGTTAAAAAGTTCATATCCATCTCATATATGCAAGATACGAAAGTGTTGAATTCAAAAGTTCAAAAGAGCATTAAAGTGTGATCTTAAAAGGTATCCATACTCCACTTCTTGAGTGTGAAAATTGTATCTTTATATCTTCATCTTTCCCCTTTCTAAGTGATAGGGTATTAGTTGTGTTTAGTCCTACTTAGTGTTGGGCTTTGTACTCTTAGTGAGTGTTGATTGTAATTGTGGTTATTTGAGTAAAACTCTTTGTGAGTTAGCCACAAGTGTAAAAAGATCTTCTTAGTGAAGTTGTTGAAAATCCTTGGGAGAAACTCAAGGTAGTGGACGTAGATTCTTTGTGAATCGAACCACTCTAAATCCGGTGTCTTGCTCTTCTTGTTTTCATATTTGCTCTACAAATCTCCAAGCTTCATATACAAGTTCTACACTTCTATATCTCAAAGAAAAAGAAGCCATATTTTTATAAAATCCCAATTCACCCCCCTCTTGTGTTTTTCAATAGCTTACTTGTTATTGTTGTTATATATGCATATGAGTCCAAATTGAGTATTTAGGACTGAGATTCGAAAAGTGCAGTCTTCTCAAATTTACACTGAAAATTAGCCTGAATGCATCTCGGACGATTTGCTTGGTCGACTGGAGCATTTGACCATTGTCCGGACCAAACTACTGGGACAAATTGCAGATGACTGATAGTGGATTTCGGTAGACCGGATTGGAAACTCCTTCGTCCGGAGCTATTGCGGTCGATCAAACTTTTGTACAATGTTTTGGTCCTGATCTCGGTTGCCATTCGTTCGACCGGACCTCTTGTTTAGGTCGACTCGAATGGTCTTTTGGACATTTTGAATTTTGTTCTGTCTTGGTTCCTTCAGGTGTTTTCTAAAGGTTATCTTGTGATGTTTTAATGTGTTTATTGTGGAGTATAAAGGAACCTAGACTTGCATGTTTTCTCACTCACTTTTGGGAAGTCGGGAAAAAGGATTTGTGTCTTATTTGAAGTTTCATCCCAAGGGTGTTGATGCTTATTAAGCTACATAGCTCACGTTATTTCTTTGAACTTGTAGTATGTAATAACAGTTAGAATAACTCACACTTTACTGTTTTGCATGATTTACAATTACTCTGATAACATGTAAGACTGATAGTCTCATTTTTAGTAATGGTTTAACGAACTTAATCATTTCTGCTTTGGGTTCTGTGCCTCTATGGAATATGAGGCACTGCCAGGTCATTACCCGGGCACGGGGTGTGACATGAGTGGTATCTGAGCCAGTCTAACTTTAGGGCTAAAACCTTGAAAAAACATATCATTAACTTGGTAGATAACATATGAGATGCGTGATGGGTAGAGACTCTAGTATAGTTTGTACTTGTTTACTGACTGCTTTATATTCTTTTATTAAATATTATGTGATGTTATTGCTGATATGTTATGTTTATCATTATATATATGTTATTTAACTTGTTAAGCATATTATGTGAGGTATTTATTTTTACCATATACTATTGGGTATTCTCTGGGTAAGGATGGATCGAAACCAAGAAAACATTGACGATTTGAACATACCGATCGCTGCTTTGGGCCGCCAGGGTCCTCGGGGTAACAATCGTCAGTATGTGTGGTCATCAAGCTAGTAACAGGTTGGGGTAATGAAATCGGGGCAGAGTTTGTACCACCACCACCACCACCAATTAATCCTACGATACCAACAGATTTCAGGGTTGCATTCAACATTCTAACACAGGTAGTGCAGACTCAACAAAATTTGATTAATGTATTACAAAACGAACATAACCAGATTAACAAAAATATTGAACAAGCAAGGGTACCGAGGGTTGAAGTATATCCGTGGACCTACGATGAAAGACTGAACAAGATGAGGATTGTGATACCCAGGATCTTTCGATAGCATGTTTTATGTGCTTACGTATTTTATGTGTTTATATGCTACTTTAATTGTGATTATTTCTTAGGGTCTCAGTATAATGATCATGAAGTTAGAGGACCTAAGTGTATAATATAAACTTTTTAATTAGTAGTTGGTTATGTTAGGAGGGAAATTAGTGTATGAAGGGGTGCCATTTAAGATAAGATCAAAGGGAGATTCACCTTATGATTGGTTGCTTACTTTGAAGTTATAACCTTCCAAAAATATGGAGTTTTGGTAACCTATAAATAGAGGACATAGGATTGAGAAGAAAGGGGGAGAATAAGAAAGAAAATAGAGAAAACAAGAATGCTGGAAAACCTGGACAGCAAGTAAGAATACTTTGGCAGACATAGTAAAAGACCTCGGATTATCCTCATATTTTAACCATAGATACTAGACTCCCTAAACTAAATTCCGACCGAAGAAATTATCATTCTAAGTTCTGTATTAAGTGATATCATCATCGGAGAAGATGGTTGTGGCAGTTCGAGTAAAACAGAAGTGTTGAGAATAGATCATCAAGTTGAAGTAGTAACGAAGCCTGATCGACCCCATTTTTCCCCCTAAAGTTATAAGACATATAAAAGTACATTTTGAACGGAGGAGATTAAGTTTCAAAGATTCCATTAAGAGTTATTGCTTTCGGAAAGTTGCCTATACCAACAAGAGAATTCCGCTTAATCTCCCTTTTGATTTTTCGATTAAGTGTTCAAGGTAAGAACCCTTCGTCCTTGTTTTTCAGTGCTAAAATGCATGGAGTATTCTTTTATTAAACTATGAAATGTATGAAATTTTCCCATGTTTTATTGCATAAAAATCTGGATGAAGAACCGAGTTATGTTTGCATCATTGAATGCTTATACTTGTTGATTCTTGCGTATGTCGTTGATGAATTGCTGGATGCATTACTTGAGAGTCAATATGTACATATTTTCAATCTAGAGTCCTTGTCTAATGATGGCCCTAGACCATGATATATTCTGAATTTATGATATAAGTGTCCGGGAGAGCTTCTTATCCTTTCATGATACCTTGTCCCTTGCAAGTTCAAAAGTTAGGGTTGTTAACAATGTCATTCAGTCCATGAGGATGGATAATGACAGGAATATATCCTTAAATAGAAATTATGAGCCTTACCAGTTACGTTATGATATGATACAATACAAGTTACAAGTTTAAGGGCCTTTCTAAACGGTATTAAAGTTTGGGGATGTTAACAGTTGGATAGTGTTTTTGTTTGTTAATGAAGCTCGGTTGTAGAATTACTTGTTGCATGTCATTATGGTACTAATCATGTCAAGTTTATATGTATTGAAAGGCTACGAGTACGTCAAGTCATGTCAAGTTATGTTAAGTATTCAGAGTACGATTTCTGATATTATGTGATCGATTTGTTTAAGTATTGTTATGACATGTTATGTGTATAATTTGGTATTGTTTCTAGGTGTTATAAGATATCTAAAAACAGTATTTTGGGTTGGTATTTCAGAATGTGCATAAAATGACTTTTCCTTCACAAATCTTGCCTTAAAAATGTCCTCATTGGATCTCAGACGATCGGATCACATGTCCCTCATCCGACCAAACTATAGAGACTATTTCGGATGAGGGAAAAAAGGAAAGGGGTCGACCGTGCCTTATATCCCCTCGACCGGACTCAAGAGGTCGACTGGCTCTGTCAAGTAGGTCCGCCGAAATTTTTGTAAATGTTTCTGTCTTGATTTTGGACGACCCTATCGGTTAACCGACACATGTGTCTATCGTCCAAAGTCCTTTTACTTTGTTTATACTCTTTTTAAGTTATGTCATGTACAAGTTATGGAAGCTCTGAAGTTTCATGATTATTTTTCATGTAATTTACGAAGGTTTTCAAGACGTTTCAGGTTAAGACAAGTCAAGATGCATTTTCAAATATTTTGGGAAACAAGAAATGTGTTGAAGTCTCTTTGGTCCTTCATCCCTAGGTCGATTGGTTCTTTCTAAGCTAGTGTGACTTACCCTATTATCTTTTCATGTTTTGCATATGAGTATGATGTGGGTGCTGATGATGAAGCATGAGATGGGGTGCAAGACGAGTAGTTGATAAATGGAAGTCATGTAATAAGTATTGAATCTCTTTTAAGTTAAAGAACAATTAGTACAATATATTAAGGTGTAATTCCTTGAAGTATTGATGGATTTATAATAAAGTTAAGTTTATTCTATTACGTTATGGCTTGGAAGATATTATATTGTTAAGGGTTCTTTGTCTCATTGGTAGATGAGCCATTGCCAGGTCACTTTCGGGTTACGGGGTGTGACATAAGTGGTATCAGAGCAGGTTGAACCTTAGGTTTAAATTCCTTAGATAACTTAATATGCGTTTTTGGGTAGTGATTCTGGAATAGGACATATGTGTTTATTTACTGCTTTATATATTATTATTTGATATGATATTCCATGTCTACCTCATATGTTTTATTGTTTGAACTTGTTATATATAGCATGAACTGTGTTAACATGTTAACTTAGTTTATTTGTTTTAATTGTGTCATCATGTTAATCTGGTGCATTGTTTTAATTTATGTTAGTTGATGATATATTATCTTAGCTTGATATATGAACTTGTTAAGTGAATTATGTGTTTTAAGTATTTGTTTATTATGTTGAACTCTGTTAATATTCTAGCCATATTTCATTTACTTAACTATTTCAGCAAACTTATTTGACTTCATTTACTTCAACTTAGATGCCATGTTAGTCTAGCATTTGTAGTGTTAATTATATAAGTTGATGACATATCTTGTATGAACTCTATTAACATGTTAGCCACAATTAATTTGCTTTAAATGCATCACCATGACAATGTGACTTGCTGTTTTACTTAAGTTAGTTGGTAGTATGTTATGTTAAGTTGAGATATGCACTTATTATGTGAATTATATGTTTACGTAGTTGTTTATCATGTTTACTTGAAAACGATATATCAGGTAGAAATTGTATTAACATGCTAGTCATGTTTTAATTGTTATGTATACTTGACTTTATTTACGACAACTAAGGTACCATGTTAATTTAGCTTTGTAGTTACTTATATAAAGTTGATAGCATAACTTGTACAGCTTTAAGTAACCATTTATCTACCATCTAAGCTACTTGTTTAACTAAGATATGATGCCATGCTTATGTGTTATATGCTTGATGAGTTAAAGTGTATATAAGAATGAAGACGAATATTAGTTTACTTGTTGTTACTTTATGTGAATTATCTACTTATCTGTAAGTTATCTACATAAGACGGGTCGACAAAGCAACAAACTACGATGACTTCAACATACCAAATGCAAGATTGGGCCGCAGAGACAGTAGGGGTAGTCTTAGACAAGAAGACATGCCCGAATCCTCAAACCGCCAACAAGCACCTAATGTGGAAATAGTCGTCGTGGTTGAGAAAGTTGTATCTTCATCACCATCACTGATGAACACGAGAATTCTGGTTGAACTGACAACAACACTAGGCATGATGACACAGTTACTTCATAATCTAGCACAAGGAAATCAGAACGCTGGAATGGCTAGGGGCCAAGGAACGATGCAAACCCGGGAATCTAATATGAGAATGTTAGAAAGAGAAGTTATTCAAACATGGAACATGGACGGAGTTTAAATGCTACAAACCTTACATCACTAGCAGCTAAGAAGAGGTTCACACCTATGATAGATTCATCTACTTTGAGAGTGAAAAGTGGAGCGAATTTGGTAAGTGTTGGGAAACCGGATTTGACACCAGCTTCTAATGCAACCATTCCACCATGCCCTAAATGCATGAAGTAACATTCAGGAGTGTGTAGAAAAGGTATAAGGGCTTGTTTCAGGTGTGGCAAGATAGGACACTTAATCAGTCAATGTTCGGAAAAGTCTTTGGGTATTGTTCGGAATTTTTCAACACCAACTTTTATTCCAACTACTCCTTTATGTGTTACATGTGGAAGAAAGCATAATGGAGTGTGTTGATGGAGGACTGGGAGATGCTTCAGGTGTGGGAAATTTGATCACTATGTCAGTCAGTGTCCAGAGTCGGCTCCGGGAAAAGCACATGAATAATCTACACCTAAGGTTGGGAATTCGAGGCCAAGTTCAAATGCAAGAGTTTTTGCACCCACTCAATCAAAGTGAAGAAATGCCCCGAATACGGTGACAAGTACACTTGTGGCATGTGATTATCTGTCTATGTATTGTATATTGTGCTACTTGTTAAATTGTGTTAGTACCATTTATAACATAAACATTTGGGAAATTGTGCATAGTAATTGTTGATTAACTAAGTTATGTGTAACAATATGATGTATGAAATGTGCTAGCAGTTTATAAACTATAATTTTATATTCCTTTTTGTTGATTAACTTAATAACGGGTAATGTATTTATGATGGTATTATGTTACTAAGATTGTTTTGTTTATTGATTATTAACTGATCTTATATGATATAATTAATGCATTGTTTGTGGTATACATATGATATATACTAATGTATACATATGTCCTTATGTTATATATATGGTTGTTTAGTATCAATTATAAATTCTTAATAAGTGCATCTCGTAGTACTATATTATACAGTAATGACCTTATGGTTATATTACATTTTATTTGTTAGTACATGTTATTAATTGGTTATATTAAATTCTTGTTCTTGTTAGTATGCTGTATGTTGATTCATACATAATGATATTTGCTTGAATCTTTCACATCTTGTTGCACATTATTGTTAGCAAGTATTAATAAATGTAAGACACATAAGTCAGCATCTAATACACTAAGTAAGTTAAACATGTAGTATGGATTATATCGAGCATATAAGTACATGACATCCTTACTCATTGTGTTCGCATACATGTTATGAAATGTTTGTGTATATGATTAAAATATAATGTATTGTTTTATTTCACCGTAGTACTACATTACGATTATCACCTAATATATTACTTCATTGTAACATGTTATTTTGTTATATTTAAAAAATGACATTTAGTGTATAAATCATACAACAACATGCATTATGCTTATCCATTATAACATTGTTTATTAAGTGAAGTGCTATGTATTTATTCTCATTTGTTACAACAGTACATTATAACGATGCCACCATAACTTAATTTTTCAAAACATAATTAAGCTATATGTGAAACATATTTACACATGCATATAGTGTATTGCAACATCACATATATCGTATTATTTGGTTATATCAACATGCTTACATTAAGTCCATACTATTTTATAATGTGCATACTACAATCATAATAAATTCCCACAATTATATGCACATGTAAGATTACAATAAAAATCACAATGTTTACTAGACATAGTCATTCATTCATGATATGCTTTTTGGCTACACAACATGTTAATTACACTAGCCATTAATATTGCTACCAACCACAAGATTTACACTTGTTATGTTATTTTGAATCACAACACATTCGTCATATGATCTATGTACTATGCACATTTTGAGTTGAAACACTTGTAACCTACACACATAATTATATGGTTTCATCAGAGTGGCGCAACGGTAGCGTAGTGATAGCATGTACATTTTATGTCTATATGTATATTCTTTACATGTTATTTAGATGTTGTGTTATTTGTTCCTTTGTACCTTCTATGTCGCCTAAGTACCATACTTGTTTTGTATAACCCCATAGAGTCGTTGCATTTAGAGGGATGGTTCTAGATTCTTATTCTGTAGAGGGTGCAAGTTTCATGGACTGAACTTTTGTAAGGAGGGGAGAATGTGATACCCTAGGACCTTTCTATATCATGTTTTATATGCTTACGTATTTTATGTGTTATATGTTACCTTTGTTGTGATTATTTCTTAGGGCGCAGTATAATGATCATGAAGTTAAAGGACCTAAGTGTATAAGATGAAATTTTTGATTATGTTAGGAGGGAAGTTAGTGTAAGAAGGGGTGCCATTTAAGATAATATCAAAGGGAGATTCACCTTATGATTGGTTGTCTACTTTGGAGTTATAACCTTCCATAAATCTGGAGTTTTGGTAGCCTATAAATAGAGGACATAGGAAGGAGAAGAAAGAGGGAGAATAAGAAAGAAAAGAGAGAAAACAAGAATGCTGGAAAATCTAGACAGCAAGTAAGAATACTTTGGCAGACATAGTAAAATACCTCAGATTATTCCCATATTTTAACCATAGATACTAGACTCCCTAAACTAAATTCCGACCGAAGAAATTATCATTCTAAATTCTGTATTAAGTGATATCATCATCGGAGAAGACAGTTGTGGCAGTTCGAGTAAAACATAAGTACTGAGAATACATCATCAAGTTGAAGTAGTAATCGAAGCTCGATCGCCCCATTCTTTTTCCTAAAGTTATAAGACATATATAAGTACATTATGAACGGTGGAGATTAAGTTTCAACGGTTCCATTAAGAGTTATTGCTTCTGGAAGTTGCCTATACGAACCATATAATTCTTCTTAATCTCCCTTTGATTTTCCGATTAAGTGTTCAAGGTAAGAACCCTTCGTCATTGTTTTTCAGTCATAAAATGCATGAAGTATTCTTTTATTAAACTATGAAATGTATGAAGTTTTTCCATGTTTTATTGCATAAAAATATGGATGAAGAACCGAGTTATGTTTGCATCGTTGCATGCTTATACTTGTTGATTCTTGCATATGTTGAATTACTGGATACATTACATGAGAGTCAGAATGTGCATATTTTCAATCTAGAGCTCTTACCTAATGATGGCCCAAGACCAAGAAATATTCCGAATTTATGATATAAGTGCCCGGGAGCACTTCTTGTCCTTTCATGATACCTGGTCCTTTGCAAGTTTATAAGTTTGGGTTGTTAACAGTGTCATTCAGTCCACGAGGATGGATAATGACATGAATATAACCTTAAATAGCAGTTACGTGCCTTACCAGTTGCGTTATGATATGATACAAGTTACAAGTTTAAGGTTCCTTAACGACATTAAAGTTTGGGGTTGTTAACAGTTGGATAATGTTATTGTTTGATAATTGAGCTCGACTGTAGATTTACTTGTTGCATATCATTGTGGTACTAATAATGTCGAGTTTATATTTATTGGAAGGCTACGAGTATGTCAAGTCATGTTAAGTACTCGGAGTACGATTTCTGATATGTATGTGATCGATTTGGTATTTTCTTCTAAGTGTTATAAGAAGTCTAAAAATAGTGTTTGGGTTGGGATTTCAGAATGTGCAGAAAATGACTTTTCCTTCATAAATTTTGCCTTGAAAATGTCCTCACTGGATCTCGGACGACCAGTTCGGTTGACCGGATCACAAGTCCCTTGTCCGACGAACCTACTGTGACTATTTGTTAGTAGGGCCCTAGGACCATTAGCATATGTTGTAAGTTTTATATATTTTTTGAGCATGTCATTTGAATAGTTAATTTTGCTTTTGAACATCAAATATGTGATTTGATAGTAAAACTCATTAGCTTGTGAAATTACTATTCTGATTGTCCCTAGTTTTATATAATGTTCTATACAACGAAACTAGTATGATGTTTGATTGATGATTATGTTTTACTGATCATGTGTAATGGATACAAATTGTATCATAGATACAATATATTGGGATATATTGTATCGGACGTGATCCGAAAGAGAAGTAATACTTCATGGTGCTTTAGTCATAAGTATTACTTCCTCAATAATATTTGGGATCCTTAGACCTTATGTCTCCATCGTTTCCAGCATGAATGGAGCTACATTTTGACTCAGTCGGACTTTTTTTAATCGAGTAATTAATATGACTGATGATAGGATATAGTATCCTATCATGTCTTGAATGTGAGAGGCATTATAAGAGATTTGTCCATCTCTTATTAGAGAGAGATATCCATGGGCCCCTCGATAGGGAAGATTGTTTAAATGCATGGCCGAACTCAAATGTATTTAATAAAGTTGTTATTAAATGTTATTTGTTGGAACAATCTACCTGGAGATCGAGCATAAATACAATTAAGCTTTATAAGGGTGACAACTACCATGCCTTATGCTTAATTTGGATATCGCGAGACAAAGGGATTAAATAGTGGATTGATATTAGGTTCCACCATACATTCATTCACTCTGGGTAGGCACAATGCCATGTTAGGGACCGCTTGTGATTTATGAACACATACTACTACTAACTGTGTTTTCATGGCCATTGTTATATGAACCTACATGGTCACACGCATAGACGAGTTAACAATCTTCATGTCCAGATTCAATGAATCTAGAATGTATCTAGGTTCATTGTATCTGACATTTATTTTTCTGAGAATAATAAAATGTTATTATTCGAGTTAGAGATTAAGGAGGGGCATTTTCGGTATTTTGTGTTTGCTAGGATTACATGGGAGTTATTATGCGATAAACACTCTCACTACCAGAAGAGGTTGGGATTACGTGGGAGTTGGTTTTCGGAACAAACTCTCACGCCTATACAACCTCTTTTGGTCGAAACCCTAGGCACTCATTATCATAGCCGCAAAACCTATTACCCGAAATAAGATTTCTGCCCTTCTCTTCTCGTTTCGTCGCGTGAATACCAGTAGAGAGAAATTACGCAAGGGAAGGCTTCTGGTGGTCGCAGCACAACATCTGTCTTCAGAAACCATTAACCGAAAATAGTAAGTATTTTCGTTTGTTTTTCGATGCCTATGGATTCAAGCGGTAGACCGTGCCTGATATCCCCTCGACCGGACTCAAGTGGTAGACCGACTCTGTTAAGTAGGTCCGCCAGACTTTTTGTAAATGTTTCTGTCCTGATTTCAAACAGCCCACTATCAGTCGATCGACTTATGTTTCTATCGTCCGAAGTCCTTTTACTTTGTTTATACTCTTTTTAAGTTATGTCATGTACAAGTTATGGAAGCTCTGAAGTTTCATGATTATTTTTCAAGTAATTTACAAAGGTTTTCAAGACGTTTCAGGTTAAGACAAGTCAAGATGTATTTTCAAATATTTTGGGAAACATGAAATGTGTTGAAGTCTCTTTGGTCCTTCATCCCAAGGCCGATCGGTTCTTACTAAGTTAGTGTGACTTACCATATTATCTTTTCATGTTTTGTAGATGAGTATGATGAGGGTGCTGATGATGAGGCATGAGATGGGGTGTAAGATGAGTAGTTGATAAATGGAAGTCATGTAATAAGTATTGATTGTTTTTTATGTTAAAGAACAATTAGTACAATATATTAAGTTGAATTCCTTGAAGTATTGATGGATTTATAATAAAGTTAAGTTTATTCTGCTATGTTATGGCTTAAAAGATATTATATTGTTAAGGGTTCTTTGTCTCATTGGTAGATGAGGCATTGCCAGGTCACCTTCTGGTTACGGGGTGTGACATTAATGGTATCATTTGATGGTACCATGACTGCTGATAATACTGAAGAATGGTTGAAATAAATTGAGCAGAATTTGAGAATAATGGGGGTATCTGAGAGTGCAAAGACTGATGTTGTGATTGCATCTCTTACATGGTGAGCATCAGAATGGTGGATGGGAATTGCCCCTATCTATCAACATGGGGGACAACCCATAACTTATGCACATTTTAGGAGTGCATTTCTAGACTGATATTTTCTTCAAACCTTCAAGATTGAGAGACAAAATCAGTTATTTGAGATGAAACAAACTGAGGGGATGATAATGTCAGAGTATGCTCGGCAGTTTAATGCATTGGGAAAGTATGTTACCACAATCATTGAAGACCTTGATATGAGGAATCAGAGGTTTGTTATGGGACTGTTATCCAAGATCAGAGGATTGCTTTTAGGCCATTGATAAACTCATATTTTCTATATAAAATATACTACTTTTCACTTCGTTTTTAATCTAAAGAATATTATATTTCCATATTTTAGATTCGATTTGATATTAAATTCGTAATATATTTATTTTGATTTGATATATATATTATAGGTATTTTTATATGCTAAATAGAAACATATTATTAAGAATCTTTATTTTAGGATTATATTATATTTTCTTAGATTTGTTTTTGTAGGAAAGTCTATTAATTGGAAACAAAGACTATTGGCCTTGGGCCACAAGAACAAGAAAGTGTTAACATCTCATCACATCTCTCTAAAAAGAGGGCATCAAGCCCTAAGAGAGGAGACCCCAATCAGCCCTAAAAGCCACCCCAATCAGCAGTGGTATTTTCACCACAAAAAGCAACACCAAAGGAGCCGCAAAAGAAATACCACCAAAAGATCGCCACTGTTAGCCCCAATCATCATCATCATCACGTCACCAATCACCAATCACCATTGAGCAATCATCACCTCATCACTTTTTCATATAATTTCGACATCAAGTTGTAATCTAAAACTTATCTCTTCTTATTATTTTCTTGATTCGTAATTTTCTCATATTTAAATTAATTGCTATGGTTGGTTGCTACAAGATGATTGGCTAAATTTTCTAGTTGATTAGGCTTGTGAAAACTTTGTTGGAACAGTGATTTAGTTTATTATTTTTCCCTTTAATATTGTGTTCAATATTCCCTTAATCCCTATTTTATTAATTATTTTTATGGTGTGTTTAATGCTTGTATGGATTTGATCACTCTATACATGATCTCATAATTTAATTGCGAAGGACCGGGAGGTGAAGTAATTAATTAGGAACTAAGTAATAATAACTCGTAGTAAAACTGACTAGGAATAGATTCGGTTTCTATTGAGCGGTTTCCAAAAGTAGATAACTACGGGGATTGAAATTGGGGAATTCCATAAATTGTTAATGCTGTCTCATTAATCAATTTCACATAGAAATATGGTTTTTGTTAATTGAGATTAGGGGGGTTATGGCAAGGAATTGAATAAAACCTAGATTAGGAAATTTTACCGTTAATGAATTAGGATAAATTTAAGGGAATTTGACACATTAAAAAGGGAATCTTTTAAACTAATCATTGGGAAAACAAGTTGGATCAATGTCCTAATCAACCTTTCTCTCATTATTTGATATCTTCTTTCTTATTTGTTTCATTTAGTTGTTATTTAATTTTATGCATTAGTTAGTAAACTCTAAAAAATATTTGTAGGTCTAAATTAGAATAATACACAATTTTGATACTTAATTATAATCTCTGTGGGAACGACACTTGTCTTACTTATATACTCAACTGGACACTAGTTCACTTGCTAGGATTTTGTGCATCAGTCATCCTCCCACCACCTTCAGAGAGGCTCACCAAAGGAGTGTCAATATTGAAGCAGAATTCAAGAGGTTAGATTTGGAAAGGTCGGGTAAGAGAAGTTTTGCTACTATGACTCAAGGTCATAGTTCTCGTCCTAACATAAATGCTCCCTTGGCTCGATAGAGGTTTGCTCCCACACCGAGACCTACCAATACTTTTAGGCCAGGAGTAAGGACAATGGCCAATTTGGTTAGACTTGGGGGACCCGCAGGGGTACCTAGTGGTTATTTATCTACCATGGAGTATAGAAAGTGTGGAAGCAGGAATTCAGGATAGTGTCATTGGATTCATGGGGCTTGCTTCAGATGCATGAAAGTTGGTCATCGAGTCCGTTAGTGTCATATGTCGATTCTGAATACGGGGCAAATTCTAGCAACAACACAAAAGGTAGGTGATAAAAGGTAGAAGCCTAATGCTCAGGTTTTTTCCTTAACACAACAGGAGGTGAGGGATTCTTCTGACGTGGTCACATGTACGCTTATAATCAACTCGGTATCTACATTTGTACTCTTTGATTGTGGAGTTACCCATTCATTTGTGTCCCGTTGATTTGCTAAAGTATTTAAGACCTCCACTACATGTTTGGAAATTTATAAAGTAATGGTACGTAATGGAAAAAGATTAGAGTCTATCTTGATACTTAAGGGGTGTCTGGTAGAAATAGACTCTAAGGTACTAGAAACTGACCTTATACAGTTACATATGGTAGACTTCGATGTGATATTTGGTATGGACTGGTTGTATGCTCATCAGGCCTTAGTGAATTGTCGGGAAAAGAAGATACATTTTACAATTGGGGATCAGGAAGTTGTTGAATTTCTGGGTTCAAATAAGAAGAAGAGTGGTCGTGGTATGCTTGTAATCTCAGCAATGAAGGCAAGGAAGTGTATCAAAAAGGCTGTGAAGCTTTTCTGGATTACGCAGTGCTGAAGGATGATAAGAAGGAAGTCTGCCTTGAGGACGTTTCAATTGTCAGATAGTTCGAGGATGTCTTTCCCGATGATTTGCCAGGTGTTCCACTTGCTCGAGAAATTTATTTTTAAATTCTATTACAACTTGGTGTGGAGCCTATCTCTAAGGCCACGTATATTATGACGACTTCAGAGTTGAGGGAATTGAAGGATCAGCTCCAAGAACTTCTTGACAAGAAGTTCATAAGACCGAGTGTCTCACCTTGGGGCGCTCCAATTTTGTTTGTGAAGAAGAAGGATGGTAGTTTGCGGATGTTCATTGATTATCGTGAACTAAATAAGATAACCATTAAGAACCGATGTCTCCTCTCTAGCATCGACGACTTGTTTGATCAGTGGAAAGGTGATAAGGTCTTTTCCAAGATTGACTTAAGATCGGGTTACCACCAGCTTAAAATCAAACCTGAAGACATTCCTAAAAATGCCTTTCGAACCCGGTATGGGCACTATGAGTTCCTTGTTATGTCGTTTGGTATGACTAATGCACTGACGACTTTCATGGACATGATAAATCGAGTATTTAAGGATTTTCTAGATAAGTTCGTGGTTGTCTTCATTAACAACATTCTGATTTATTCACTGTCGGATAAAGCTCATGAAGAGCATCTTAAAGTGTCGTTGGAAATTTTGAGGAAGGAAAAGTTATACGCCAAGTTTAGCAAGTGTGAGCCTTTGCTGAGGAGTGTGACATTTCTGGGGCATGTTGTATCAGCTGAGAGGGTGTCGGTTGATTCGAGTAAGATCGAGGTAGAGATTGTTGATTGTCCTTGACCCAAGACAGTGGCAAAAATTCGTAACTTTCTGGGGTTAGTCGGGTATTACATAAATTTTGTTGAGGACTTCTCAAGAATAGATGCACCGTTGACCAAGTTGACACATAAACGGGTGAAGTTCGAATGTGGGTCAGATTGTGAGGAAAGGTTTCAGAAGCTGAAGAAACGTTTAACTACTACACCGATTTTGGCACTACCTGAAGAGTCTGGGGGTTTTACAATCTATAGTGATGCATCTGTTGAGTTAGGATGTGTTTTGATGCAGAATGGTAAGGTGATAGCATATGCTTCGAGGAAGTTGAATCCTTATGAGAAAAACTACCCTACACACTCTTAGTAGTGCCCTAGGACCATTAGCATATGTTGTACGTTTTATATCTTTTTGAGCATTTCATCTGAATAGTTAATTTTGCTTATGATTATCAAATGCGTGATTTGATAGTAAAAATCATTTGCTTATGTAATTACTATTCTAGTTTTCCCTAGTTTTATGTAATCTACTTTACAATGAAATAAAACTAGTATGATGTTTGATTGATGATTATGTTTTACTAATCATGTGTAATGAGTACAAATCATATCATAGATGCAATATATTGAGATATATCGTATCGGACGTGATCCGTTAGAGAAGTAATACTTCATGGTCCTTAGTCATAAGTATTACTTCCTCAATACTATTTTAGAATCCTTAGACCTTATGTCTCCATTGATTCTAGCATGAATGGAGCCACGTTTTCACTACAAGAAAACAGTTAAATAGCGACCGAAAATTTTGGTCACAAATTTAACGACTGAATACCGACCGAATAGAAACTGAAAACATATCGGTCGTTATTCCGTCGCCCCTCCGTAGGTCCAATCAGTCCCGTTGACTAAATTGAAACGCCGTCGTTTTGTTAACCATTAACGACCGAATACAGACGAATATTAACGACCGTTTACCGACGGAATATATAACGACCGAATATCGACGGCATTTAACGACCGAATACCGTCGGAAAACATAACGGTGTTTATTTTTATAGTAATAAATGAATGAAATAAAATGACGTCGTTTTATGTCTGTTAACGACCGCCTACCGACGGAATAACTAACGACCTATTACCGACGGAATACTTAACGACCGACTACCGACGGAAATTACCGACCGAATACCGACGGAAAGTATAACTGTTATATTTTTAAAGTAATAAATGAAGAAAACAAAACGACATCGTTTTGTGTGTTGTAGCGACCAAATACAGACGGAAGTTAACGACCAAATACCGACGGAAGTTATAACAGTGTTAAAACGACGTCGTTTTGTAGACTGGTTTCTCAAAAAAAACAAAAGGGAAGGCAGAAGCTTCTTCTTAAAAGAAATCCCTAAATCCCTACGACGGAATTCTTCTCCCACTTCCGTCCCTCCATCATTCCACTTCGCGACTGCCATCCCTCCATTTCGCCACCGCCTAGCATCTCCGAAGCCACCATCTCCGACGCCACCCCACAGTAAGTCATTCCACCTCGCCACCTCAAACCTAATTTTGATCTCCCCCAAAGCCTTTGATAACCTTAAACCTCTGTGAACCAAATCCCGATGCCATCTCCACACCACCGGAAAAGCTCATACAAAGAAAAAGTTAAAGGCAACAGTGGAAGGGAAGACAAACCCAGTAGTAAAGTATGAATCTTTCTCTTTCTTTTGCTTGGTTTTGGTTTCACGTGTTAGCTAGTTTACACTGAGTTGCTGTTATGTTCTTGCACCCAAAAAAAAATTAATTTAATTTAATCTTTCTCTTTATTTTGCTTGGTTTTGGTTTCACTTGATGAGAGAATGGACATTTTCTGCAGGGGAACCTTTTGGAAATGTGAATAAGAAAATAAATTGAAGAAGAATTGGGAACTTAAATTTAAAAAAAAATGCGAGATTGTTATTAGTTTGAGAGTAGAATATAATTAGTGATTGAATGCCTCATGCCTAGCACTACAGAGATATTTGTTAAGAAAGGGCAAGATATGCATTTGCAGTAAGAGTGTATATTTGTCTTCGGGTAAGTGCTACTGGCATTGGGAATTGATCTGTGTGCATATAATCTCTATCAGAGGTAGAGAGCTTTTCAGCTGGCATTTTAGCTTTAAGCATAGTGTCGCTACAAGAATGTCAGTGGATTAAGATTGTAGATTTTTTTATAATCTGTTTCCTGGATATTACATTTTTTTCACAGTGGATTAAGATTGTAGATTTTTTTTGCCAAAGAATGAAACTTTCTTAACCTCTTAACAAACTTAAGTATTGTAAAGTTATATTATAATTAAGGGGTTTACTTGATATCTTCTGATGTTCAATTAGCTGTTGCATCATTTTCTTCAATTTTTACTGAAAGATATATTATATACTAGACAGGATTCAAATTCATGATAGTCTTATTCGAAAATAAAAAATATATTTGCTTTTTGATATGGATAACAACGTGGAATTTCTTCATCTGGCCTAGCTTCAAGCTGCCGCCTATTTAGAAACTTCCCAAGTTTGATACTCTTATTTATCCTTTTTCCTTTTCTTTTTGATGAATAATTAAGTTTGTTCCTCTAATCTGATCACGTTTATTGCTATTCCAGGAAAGAAAACCTAAACCAAGACCATGCTTCCAAGCCTAATTTAGCAGCCCATCTATCTATGTATACGATCTTTAGGAATTTGATCATCTCCAATATATATTTTGGGAGGGAAATCAAGAATATATATAATTTCTCATTGCTTTTGTATCGCCTTGATTAGGACGTTTGCCAGTTTCGATGAAGTAATAAACCTCAATCTTGGATCTAAACTTCACATTTGATTGCAAATGATTGTAAAACTGCAATAAAACAGTAGCATTTCTTGCTAGATACTTTTATATATTACCCGAATCATAGAATTTCTTGGACTTCTTAGGATAGCTTCATTGTTTTATCTACTTATGAAATGAATAGTAGAAACTGCTGCTTAGACCTTCAATGTTCAAATTATGGTTGGAAGGGTGAAAACGCCATTCTTATATGTTCTTATATTATGAAATTGAGGGAGTACATTATATTATTGCATATATTATTCAATGTAGATTGGCAGAATTTGGTTGTGTTTATCATTTGAAAATTAATGCATAATATTGTATAATATGTATTAATATTAATATTGTAACACATAAGTTTTTATTCTTTCCGTGTATTTCAGAGATGCCGCCAAGGAAAGGTATACGAGTAGCCTTACCATTTGGTTCGCCAGCCACGTCTGCTCCGGCCTCCACTTCCCAGCCTGGTTCATCACCAGATTTGGTGGAGACACCGCGATCTGCTCCCGTGCCCGTTACGACACCTCCATCACAGGCTGATGATGCACAGACATCTCGGGATGCGTTTGCGGCAGTACACGCGACTGAGTCTACGCCGGTAGCAGGATCGGCGACTCACCAGTCGACTGTCCCACATGCAGCATCTGATTCTGGCGGAGTTGCGTCCACAGTAGATACACGTATTCTCCTGCAGCCTACCCTTGACACGTAAGTAACTAATTTATTTCCTTTAAGCTAATTATACTACTTGTCGTCATTATAGTAACTAATCAAATTTTTTGTTTGCTATTATAGTTTCAGGTTGGCATCCAGCTGTTCCGCCGCAATTACTTCAATTTTTCAAGATCGTTTCAAGGGGGCATATAGCACCATCAAGGATGTTCCCCAAGAAGAAGAAAATTTGTGGTGGGACGAGTTCAAGGTAAGTAAATTAGAAAATAAGTTTGAATTTAGAAGTCTTTTGATTTAGAAGTCTTTAAATTTAGAAGTATTCGAATTTAGTTATCTAACATTATTTCAAATTGCAGAAAAAGTATCGCTGGGCTCCTGAGCATGAGGATGGCGTCAAGACAGGTTGGCGTACCATACTGACGAGGAGACTAAGCGGCCTTATGAGTGACGCTCGGAAAAAAAATAAGAAACCGAAATGGGTTTCTGAGACGGATTGGGCGCGACTTGAAGAGTACTGGAAGACTCCGGAATTTAAAGCCAAGTCGGCACAAGCAGCAAAAAAACGGAAAGAAGGGAGGGGTGGAAAAGGCCCGATGAAGCACACGGGAGGTTCGCTCAGCCACATTGAGCACCACATGAGACTGGTACGAGATCTTTATTAATTTACGTATTCTTATATTGTATGTGTTTTTTGTTCGTATTTAATGAATTTGTTTAACAGGAAAAGGAGGCCGGACATTCAGTCCCATTCTCGGCCAATTACGATCATGTTCATCAACACCATGTCGGGCCAAAGAAAGGCGAATGGGTTGATGTAGATTCTAGAGAGTTGTCTGTAAGTATTTAATTACCGTTTTTCCTTTTTTGATATTAGTTATTTAATGTAATATCCTAATGACAATTTTTTTGACAGCGGGTGTTCCACGAGATTTGTGACGACGCCGCCAACAAAGCAACTCAAGCCGGACTGCCTCCTCCGGATTTGCCGACGCAGATTGAGTTGTCTGCTGAGGCTGCGGGTGGGCTAAGAAAGGGCCTGTCCAAGGACTTGGTTCCTTTAGTGATGTGGTAAAGACAATGAAGCGAGGCAGTCAGGCGGTGTCGCAGTCAGACATGGTCCAAATGCGGAGCGAAATGGAAGAAGATTTTAAGAAAAAACTAGCCGAGCAAAAAAGAGAATTCAAGATGAGGGAAAAGAAGAGAAACAAGGGTCTAGCTAGTATGTTAGCTAAAATTTTAACAAATAGGGACCAGGTTGTATTAAGTGCCTCAGAGATAGAGAGCAAATTGAGTAGCATCTTAGACGATGAGTTAGAATCAGACTATGACGACGACCCTTTAATTGTCGATGATGTTTTGGGGAGTCAATAGACTATTTAGTTAATTTTGTATCAATTTGTAACTATTGTTAGCTTTTAATGCTTTTTTTTTAAGTTAAGTTTTGTGATTATTTTGGAATTTGCAATTTTGCTTATGTTTTCTGTTGAAATGGAAGAGAGCTGATTGATTTATGTTTTGTTTTGAATGGAAGATAGCTGATTGTTTTCTGTGCAGGGGGTCTGTTATATAGTGACCCTGTTCTGTTACTGGAAAATTGGCTTCATACCGACCGACGGGCGACCAAATAGCGACCATCTTAGGGTTTAGGGTTAGGGTTTAGCGACGTAGTAGCGACGGATTTAGATCGAGGCTTAGTGAAACAAGTAAACTTATACCTTTTGACAAAATACCTGTTTAGACCTGAAGCAGAACAATTCAAGTAAAATATTTGTGTTGACATTTATGTGAATTATTAAGTAGTGTAACTAAAATTTTAATAAATGCTCATTAATGATGAAATAAAATAGGCAAAAGGTTACTATATATCTTTAAAAACCTCGCTATATTATAAAAAACGGAATCCGGGAAAATAATAGCGACCTAATAGCGACCGAATATGCCGAAAGGGTCGCTATTCGGTCGCTAATGTTACATGCCGAAACGACGTCGTCTTGTCCAGTGCGTTGGATCTTTATTTTCAAAAATTTATAAGTGTTCAGATTTTCTTCTGAGCGGCCGAATAGCGACCGAATATGCTTAGGTCGACCGAACTAGGACCTCGGCTGATCCGACCAAAAGCTTCAACTATCTGTTTCGGTTCGGTCGATCCGAGGAAAACTCGGATGATCCGAACAGGGCGGTCGCTATTCGGTCGCTAACTTTAAATGCCGAAATGGCGTCGTCTGTCCAGTACGTGGGATATTTATTTTGAAAAATTTACAAGTGTTCAAACTCTCTTTTGGGCGACCGAATAGCGACCGTACTGGCATGTGCGGTCGCTACCTTTAAATGCCGAAACGGCGTCGTCTGTCCAGTGCGTGGGATCTTTATTTTCAAAAATTTACAAGTGTTCAAACTCTCTTTTGGGCGACCGAATAGCGACCGTAATGGCATGTGCGGTCGCTATTCGGTCGCTACCTTTAAATGCCGAAACGGCGTCGTCTATCCAGTGCGTGGGATCTTTATTTTCAAAAATTTACAAGTGTTCAAACTCTCTTTTGGGCGACCGAATAGCGACCGTACTGGCATGTGCGGTCGCTATTCGGTCGCTACCTTTACATGCCGAAACGTCTTCTGTCCAGTGCGTGGGATCTTTATTTTAAAAAATTTACAAGTGTTCAAACTCTCTTTTGGGCGACCGTACTGGCATGTGCGGTCTCTATTCGGTCGCTACCTTTAAATGCCAAAGCAGCGTCGATGCATCCCAGAGTGCTTGGGATCTTTATTTCAACCCTCCCCTTTACATATTCTGCAGCCGCGATTTCTAACTCTACCACCATCTCCTCTAGTGATTTATTCCAAAATCTACCTTGAAACTCCACCCTCCTCCCATCACCACCACCTCCGGCAACTCCAAGACGACGCCACCACCTCCGACATCCGCAAGACTTCCCCAACACCTCCAATTTCAGTTGGGTGTTTGGTGAGAATCTCTTCATCTCTATTTATTATAATGTTATTAATGTCAATATTTATGCTCTCTTATATATCATTTATTCTTTAGCTTAATCATAATGTGGTATAAGGGAGCAAAAAAAAATCATGAGAGCACAAATTGTTCACAAAGAATCAAATTTTAGGGCAATTTACCTTTTATTAGCTTTACAACATACCATTTAATTTTTTGTATTATCTCCCATGATTTTATTTCTTTGTATTATCTCCCATCATTTTTTTCTTTGTATTATCTCCCATGATTTTATGTCTTTGTATTATCTCTCATTATTTTATATCTTTGTATTATATTGCAACAAACAAACAACCTAATGTTGAAAATAATCGAAATAGTTGACAAAATTTCATTTAAAATAGTAGACAAGATGCCATTATCACACGTTAATAATTACTTTGAAATAAGGGTGACAAATCATCAAAATAACATTCAAAGTTAATATGCATTTAATTATTAAGTCTTTGTATACTGCGAGATATTGTGTTTGCAATGGAAGACCGTAGTTGGATGTATATGGATTCGAATAGTGGGCCTAGTCATAGTCAAGAGTTTATAAGCGGGATTGAAAGCGATTTGTGGCTTTTCGTAGATAAGTTAGATCCCGCTATTGTACAAATAGATGGGATTAGGTGTCCTTGTGGGGGTTTGTAGGAATATGTATTTTCATATGCACGATACTTTGTGAAGTATCACCTTGTTATGAAACGGATTCGTGTCTAACTATTATAATTGGACATGTCATGGTGAGACATTCATTCCCATGCCTCAAATCCCGTTTGTTCATGAAATGGTTAATTATAAAGACACACGATACCGAACAATTATCGAGATATGATTATTGATGCTCTGCGGGACCAAGTTTTAATGAGCGAGCAAAATAGGGGACGTGGAAGAACCTCCCAATCCAGAGGCACAAAAATTCTATGACATGTTGAAAGTCGTTGATAGCCCAGCTGTACAATGGTTGTACAAACCATTCACAGACTTTCAATGACTGCCGGGGATGTTGAGCATTAAGTCCGAAGACAACTTATCCGAAACTACAATAGATAAATTTACGCGAGTTGATGAAAGAGGCACTTCATCCAAATAATAATGCTTTAGACGACTTTTACAAAATGAAGAAATTGGTAGGCCTTGGATTACCGGTGCAAAAGATTGATGTTTGTGTTAACGGTTGTATGTTGTATTGGAAAGATGATGTTGAGAGTAGAGAATGCAAGTTTTGTGGCCATGCTAGATACATTAAGAAAAAAGAAATCAAAAAATACACGATTAAAAGAGATTCCTTGCAAAAAATATGTATTATTTTCCGATTACTCCAAGATTACAAAGATTGTATGCATCCGAGAAAATTGCAAGGCACATGACATGGCACTCGAGACAGTGAGAGGGAAGAGGGAATAATGAATCACCCACGGGATGGAGAAGCTTGGCAACATTTTGATGAGAACACACACCGATTTTGCAGCGGAACCTCGGAATGTAAGGCTTAGGGTTATGCACGGATGGTTTTGCACCTTTCGTCATGTCGGGGAAGAACTATTCTTCTTGGCCAATTCTTCTAACACCTTATAATCTCCCCCCTTAGATGTGTATGAAGAACAATGTAATCTTCTTAACTATCATTGTACTGGACCCCAAAATCCAAAGCACAAGATCGATGTGTACTTGCGACCTTTAATCGATGAATTGAATCAAGCTGTAGGGCTGAAGGAGCGGAAACTTATGATATCTCAAAAAAAACAAAATTTTAAATTGAGGGCTTCATTACTTTGGACAATTAGTGATTTCCCCAGCATATGGAATGTTGAGTGGATGGAGTACAGCTGGCATTCACGCTTGTCCATATTGTATGGAGGAAACACAAGCGTTCCATTTGCGATGCGGAGGGAAACAATCGTGGTTCGATTGCCACGAGATGCTTCTTGTCACTTGATCATCCTTTTAGAAGAGATGCAAAGGGATTCGAAAGGACCGGTGACAAGAGAGAGCGGACCCGCCGACTCGCCTTAGTGGTCATGAAATGTTCCTTAGAGTTAGAGATTATCAAAAAAATTACCGATACGATTTGAAGAGATCGGTAAACAAGCAAAGGCGAGGGGACGGGATCATAGTTGGGCTAAACGTAGTATATTTTGGGACTTACCTTATTGGCGGACACTTTTGATAAGACACAACATTGATGTCATGCATAATGAAAAAAACGTGTTTGCTAATGTCTTTAACACCGTGATGGGACGTGAAAGGTAAAACTAAAGACAATGTTAAAGCTAGAGCGGATGTTGAAAGGTATTGCAATCGTCCGAAATTGAATATTAAACACGATGGCCAAGGTAAAGCAACAAAACCGAAGGCATGTTTCACTCTTACCAAGCCTCAAAAAGAAATGGTTTTTGCAGTGGGTTAAAGAATTAAGGCTCTCGGATGGATATGCATCGAATTTGGCGCGATGCGTTGATATGAAAAGAGTTGAAAATGTCCGGAATGAAGAGTCACGATTCTCATGTATTCATGGAGAGACTTATCCCTATAGCACTTAGAAGTACTACCGGCAAATGTTTGGGGACCCTTGGCTGAACTTAGTCTGTTCTATAGAGATTTGTGTTCCCCAAAGTTGAGTGTGGCGCATATGCAAGAATTGGAGGACACTATCGCTATTTTATTATGCAAGTTAGAGAGAAAAATCCTTTTCTTTCTATTCTTACAGGCAAATAATCATGTATCCAATTTATTCCTAGGATTATATCTTTTCCTTCTAACTCAAAAGCATATATTTCTTTTATCTTAAGTATTCCCCCCCCATAATTGCATATCTATATTTTTAGCTTTATATTGTATTTCATTCCCTTCTCATGTCAGGCATCTCATTGTCTTGTCCCCCGCAGTGGTGACAATTATGTTCTGGTACATTGTTGAAATTCCTGCATAGCTGTCGTTTAGCTTCTTCTGTTAACCATTCCTTTTTCATAGCTCTAGTCTTTGGTACTTCGTCTAGTAATACTATAGTTTCTAACCATCTTCTTACCTCTTCTTCTGTATCTGGTTTAGTTATCTTACTCATAGAGTAAATCAACTTATGGTCTCTACTATAATACACTAGATTCATAAGTATTCCTTAGCTCTTGAAAAATTACCTTCAAATTTACTATTCTTTTTTGTCGTAATATTTTCGCAATATCTTGTGCTTCAATGATATCTTGTTTAGTTGGTATCTCCTCTGGTATAACCATATCTCTTGTAATTCTCAACTTGATTACATGAATTGGGGGTTTTATATGATCATAATATATCTCTGCTGTTGCTAAATAAAATCTAACATAAATCATATCAGCCTTTGTAATTCCCAGATAGGTCTTGGCTGCTATTTTAACTTCTGGAATTCCTTCTAACTCTTGGCCATTGATTGTATATACAACATTTAATAAGCCATAGGCATATGCTGAGGCTATTAAATTCGAATTTGTTCCAGGCATAGCTATTAATTTATTTAGTCCTACTAATTTTTGGGTAGTATATCCTAAACCTTTAGAATAGTATTGTTCTATAGGTAACTGGGTTGGTTTTGTGTTTAAAAAATCAATAACTGTTTTGGCATTTTGAATATATCTCAGGGCTATATGGTTAAAATTTTGTTTTTCAACTAATAAACTCTGAGAATAAGTATTTACTTAGGGTGGTGTGAACAGGGTTTATTTTCAGGATATATATTATTTATATTATATGCTTTGCTCCTGCTTGTACCTGCAATTCTTTTGCTAATACCTGTAACATTAAAAAATTTGTTAGCTATCCCACTCTTCTGAGAATAAATTTTTTCTTTTATCTCAGGATCATTATGGGTTAACTCTGGATTTGCATCCCTGCTTAGATCTGGATTAACATCCCTGCTTATCTTTGGATCAACATCCCTGCTTATCTTTGGATCAACATCCATGTTTAGCTCTGCCACTGACTCTTTCTTTTCCGCCATTTGCTCAGATATCTTTTGTTCTTGTATAGAGATTTGTATCTCCATTTTTTTCTAGTTTTTGTAATATTTTTCCCAATATCTCTGGAATATCTGTATCTTCTTTTTTAGGGATTTCTAGAGAGATAGTCTGCAAAGACATTCTTGTTAGTTCTAATTACTTCACAATCACAATCAAATTCATTTATTGTTATAACCAATCTACGTATTTCTTTTTGTGTTATAGAATCATTTAATTTACTTTGTAACCAATATTTTACATGTACATTGTCAGTTCTTAATATAAATCTAGTATGAATAACATATATCTCAAAATGTAAAATTGCTTTTAATACAGCTAATAATTCTTTCCTATTAATTTCCCATTTTTGTTCATTATCTTTAAATGTTCCAGAATAATATCTACAAATATGCTCAGATTTTTCTCCTTCATATTTATATTTTAATATGACTCCATAGCTCTTTTCACTAGCATCAGATTCTATTATATATCAAAATATTTTATTTTCATCTGGAAATTCTAACTTTGGTAAGTTTTTACATAACTCTTTTATTTTGTTAAGTTTTTCCTTATCTAAAGTTGTCCATGTAAATTCTACATCTTTTTTCAATTTCTTTTGAAATGATACTAAATATGTAGATAAATGTGGAATGTATTCCCTAACTTGATTAATAAGTCCTAAAAATGATTGTAATTTTTTCTTAGTATCTATTTCTTCTGTTAAATCTAATATCTTACTAACTATATGGTTTTGCATTTTAATTCCACTTTTGTCTATTTCTATTCCTAAAAATTCTATTTGAGTTTTCATGATTTCTGCTTTCTTTTTACTTAGGCTTATTCCTGCTTTTTCTACACATATTGTAAATCTTTCTAATAACGAAATATGTTCATTATAAGTATGAGAATATAATAAAATGTCATCAATATTTATCACACAATTATCTAAATCTTTAAATATTTTATCCATAAATGCTTGAAATCTTCCTGGAGCATTTTTTATATCCAAAAGGTAAAACATTCCATTCATAAAATCCATTAGGTATGGTAAATGCAGTCAAAGGTTTAGATTCTTCTGTTAATTTTAAATGGTAAAATCCTGATTTACAATCAAATTTACTAAACCAATTGTATCCAGATATTTGTTTTAATTTTACATTGTTAAAATGTTTTTGAAAAGGTATTTCAAATGTTTGCATAAGCCAAAATGAATTTTGCATAATAGATAGTATTTGATTTTAGACCTAGTGCAAAAATCACTTTGAACATTCATCTAGGTCGACCGAAGTGGAATCTCAGACAATATGTTGAATGTCTGTCGATTGACCTCATTGGTAAGGTCGAGCGAAGTGTGTCACTTCACTTGGTCTTTTTAAATACTTTTGAACTCCAATGGCTAGTTCATCCGATCGACCTTAGCCCTACTCTGGACGACCGAGATCTCTATCAAGTCGACTGATATATTTGTTAGGTCGACCGAAGGTAATCTAGTGAACCACCCTGTTTAGTTCGGACGCACTCCAGACAACCTGAACTTATTGTGGCGAGTATGGTCACAAGGTGTTATGTGAAACATATGATGAGCATGGTGCAAAACCTATATGGCATATTAAATATGTTAAAACTAACCCTAGGTACCAAAAGTCACTATTTTATCTTCTTTATAGGTGCAACAAGGAAATAAGGCAATCTCCGCCAAGTGGTTCCTTGATAGTGGATGCTCAAGATATATGACTGGAGATGACACACTCATTAGAGAGATGAAGCCTATCAAGGATAGATTCATCACATTTGGTGACAAGAAAAAATGAAAATCATTGGCATTGGCAATGTTGGTAAAGGTTCCTCAACTATTAATAGAAAAGTTCTTCTTATTGAACTCTAAAAATATAACTTCCTTAGCATTAGTCAATCATGTGATAATGGCTTTTTTGTTTCATTTAAGAAAGACGTTTGCTCTATTATTGATGCTACTTCTAATGAGGTCATATTTGTTGCTAATCGTGTGGGTAACGTTTATGTCTTATCTCTTGATGATTTGCTTGCTTATGATATACAATGCTTGAATGTGCATGAGGATGATGATTTTCTTTGGCACCGTAGACTTGGTCATGTGAGCATGGATTTACCTAATAGATTATCAAGCCAAGAACTTGTGTGTGGTTTGCCAAAAGTAAAGTTTGATAAAAAAAAAAAAACATTTATGTAATTCATGCCAATTTGGAAAAGAAACCAAAAATTCTTTTAAACCCGAGAAAATGGTATCTTCTTCAAAACCTCTTGAACTTTTTCATTTAAGCCTTTTTATAAGCTTTAAGCCGTTAACACCGCTTGCTAAATCATGAACCGAGTTCTTTTGAGACAATTTCTAAGAAAAACTCCTATTGAACTTATGTTTACAAAAACTCCTTCTATCTCATACTTTAAAGTTTTTGGTTGCAAGTGTTTTATGCAAAACATTAAAGATATCCTTGGAAAGTTTGATAAGAAATTGGATGAAGGCATATTCCTTGCTATTCATTCAACACAAAGGCTTACAGAATTTGCAACAGACGTACTCTTTGTATTGATGAATCGGTGCATGTGTCTTTTGATGAAACTAACATAATATTGCTAGAAAAGTTGATGATCATGTAGGTACTCAAATTGAGAATGATTTTGAACTCCATCAAGCACCAATGATGGATGATCATGCAATAGAGGAAGAAATTGAGGCTCATAAAAAACAAGCTCAAGAAATACAAAATCATGATCCATCCACGAATGAGCTACCAAGAGAATGGAAGCATACTCATGGACATTCCTAAGAGAACAACATAGGTGACCTTTCCGAAAGAGTTAGAAAAAGATGGCATTTTAGGGATACCTTTGCTTTATTATCTCAAATCGAACCTACTTGTCTTAGTGATGCTTTAGAAGATTATTTTTGGATTGTTCCCATGCAAGAAAAGTTGAAACAATTTGAAAGAAATCAAGTGTGGTCTTTAGTTCCAAGACCTTTAAACAAATTTATTATTGGAACAAAATAGATTTTTAGAAACAAGCTAGATGAACTTGGTGAGATCATGAGAAACAAAGCTAGACTTGTTGCCCAAGGATTCAATCAAGAAGAGCACAATGATTTTTGAAAAATATTTTGCACCGGTTGCTAGACTTGAACCCATTAGGATGCTCTTGGCTTTTGATTGCTTTAAAGGTTTTAAATTATTTCAAACGGATATTAAAAATGCCTTTCTAAATGGTTACATTGAAGAGGAAGTTTATGTTGAACATCCTCCCGGTTTTATTCATGAAAAGTTTCCAAACCATGTTTATAAACTTTCAAATAGCCTATGTGCGCGTTTTCAATCTTGTCCTAAGGAATCACATCTAGTAGTAGTTAAATGCATTCTTAGATATATTATAGGCTCTTTTGATTATAGTCTTTGAAATCCTAGAATCGAGTCTTGTGACCTTATTGGATATATTGATGCCGACTATGCCGAATATAGACTCGAGCGTAAAAGTACTTGTGGTCATTGCCAATTCCTTGGGCACGCTCTTGTATCTCGGCATATCAAGAAACAATCATGTGTATCTCTTTCTACCGACGAGCTCGAATATATCGCCACGGGTATTTGTTGTGCTCAAGTGCTTTGTATGAAGCATACCCTACTTGATTTTGGTCTTGTTTTTAACAATGTGCCTACTTTGTGTGATAAGAGTAGTGCCATTAACTTGACTAAGAATCATAACCAACACTCTCGGAAAAAAGCACATAGAAATGAAGCACCACTTCATAAGAGATCATATTGCTAAAGGAGATGTTTGCATTGATTTTGTGAGTACGGATGACCAACTTGTTGATATTTTCATAAAACCTCCGTGTTCTAAAAGATTTGATTACCTCAGGAGCTAGTTAGGAATCAAAAGGTTGCAAATTTGATGTGTTTGTTGAGAATGTTCAGAAAACATGGTAATCCCGGTCGACTGCACAAAGGCTTCGGTCGACTGGAGAAATGGTAAATTTTATAAGGCTAAAATGAAGGCAGTTCGGTCAACCGCAATCCAACTTTGGTCGACCACACGGTAAACATAAAAAAATTCAATATATCTCGGACCAAGTCCAGACGACGTCGAGAGAGCCATCACGAAAATGGCCATTTATAGGGTTTTCGCAGTTCAAAATTTCAAAATCTTTCCTATACTCTCTCTTAAACACTCAAACTCTCTCAAACTAAAAATCAAACCCTTACCAAACTTCAATTCCTACCGCAAATCATCCATATTCAACATTATGAAGACAAATCAACCTCCATCAAAGCCTCAAAAAGCTCTCAACCAAAGAAAAATCCGCCAAGAAAACCACCCAACAAAAGACCCTTAGAGAAAAGGGATTTCTTTTCAAGAAGAATCCAGTCCTTCTCCCAAAAGGTTAAAATGAATTATTCAAAAGAGGAGGAAAGGGAAGAAGCAAGTAAAACATAGAGCGCCGAATTTGAGACGGAGTCCAATTATAAGATACCTCCCTCATCGCCACTTCAAAGGGCTTCAAATCTTCAAGGAGAGTCACCCAAAATTCACGACTACAATGATATCTTCACAGTTCAATCTATTAAGGCTAAGATATTATTTGATTCCCTAGTAAAAAGAAAAAGAGGGATATTGATCGGGTATGTTAGGGATATGCTGAGACGTTTGAGAAGGGGGCTTGACTCGATTATAGAATTGTTTAGTTATATGAGGTGCTTTAACCTTTTTATTCATGATTGGGATCTTTACCCCCATATGATATATGAGTTTGGAGCAAACTTGAAGAAGATAGTAGACAAGAACATGAGGATTTTTGGTAGACCTCAAGTGTATATGGGTTCCAGTTTAGCTTCTCATAAGCTATGTTTTGTGAAGTTCTTGGGGTAGAGCTTTATAGGAGTGCAATTAGGCACATTGACAACTCCGGGAGTGTGCCCGATGAAGAGATTATTGATTTGAAAAGCTTCAAAGCCAACTTTAAGATTGAGGAAGCTTTTAGTAGGTCTACGGAGAGGGAGACCAATAAGCTTACTGAGTATGGTAGAATCCTTCATCACATGGTTTTCAATGTGGTCCTCCCTATCAAAGGCCACAAAAGTTCTATTAGCTAATTCCAAATGACTATAATGGAATGGCTAGTTGAGAGAAGACTGATGAACTTTGGGTATCTAACCTTAAGGCATTTTAGTGAGTGTGTGAAGAGTGCAAGAAATTTCCTACCTTATGGAAGCATGCTCACTAGACTATTTAGAAAGTTCAACCTTAAGCTTGATAATCTGGTGCAAAGAGATACAAAGTACAACATTTACAATGAAGGGCACTTCCACCGGATGCATATGGTCGTTGTTAGTGGCCATTGGAAAATTCAAAGGAAATGCACCAATGATGAATTGTTGGCGGCCTCCATTGTCAAAGGGGCTAGCCAAAAGGTCATTGACACTATCAAGAAGACTATAGATTCAAGAAATGTTCAAAAGCCTAATGATACTCTAGCAAGGAAAAGAAGAAGAAGACCAAAAAAAATGAGAATGTTCAAGTTGATAATGAAGAGGTACATATGGAAGAAGGTTATGGATTTGATTTTGGGGGAAATGACAAGGGTCAAGAAGAGGAAATTGAAAAGGAAGCTCCACCACCAAAGAAGAAAAGGGTTGTTTATATGAATCCAGAATCTATACCGGTTTCACAATGTGAGGCTATCTTCACTAGAACATACTATGAGTTATTCATTCAAGTTATCAATCAAGTGGAGCCAATGTACAAAAGTCTAGAAACCTTCAAAAATGACTTCAACTCAAGGATGGATAACTTAGAAAGTAGGCTGGTCTCCATGGAATCAAGGATGGAAGAGAAATTGGAGGATATCATTACAAACACCAAGAAAAGAAATCAAGTCTTGTAGAGGGAGACAACGAGGAGGAAGATGATAAGATTGTTAGTGAAAATGCAAGTAAAGATGGGAGTGATGATAGTAATGGAGATGATCTAAAAAAAGAGGAAGACAATAAAGAAGAAAAAGGGGAAGAAGAGCAATGTATTCATGAATCTTCAAACGATGAAGAAATTGACAAAGTAATTAGTGATTTGAAGTGAAAAGCTTTCCGGGAACCTTATGGTGTGATCAAGTGCAAGGCTTCTACAAAATCCATGGGAATTTTCTTAAAATCTTATCTCTTGGCTTTCCCTAACTTGTTATCCCTTTTTTATTCCTAGAATAGCATATGTTGTTCTTTATATTTCATATCCTTTGTATAACTTGCTATTTGAAGGTTTATAGCATACTATGCTTTGAGTATTTTTTGTATTATATGCATGTTTAATGAGCTTAATGATGATATCCTTGTGATGAGAGCTTATCATTACCCGTCCCCCCACCCCCCAAACTCCTTTTTGATTGATGACAAATAGGGATACAAATGTGGTATGTAATGTCCATAACTTGATATATATGCTTAGATTTTGTATCATGGGTTTATATTGTTGAATCTTCAAATGTTAATCATATGCTCTAGTTGTTCGTCTATCTTTCAGTTTTGTTTCCTGAAAACATGACCATAACCTCAGGGGGGAGAATTCATTAAGTGAATCTCTATTTTTCCCGAAGGTTGATTATCTTGTAAGAACTTAAAAGCCCATAGATGACCTTGTATTTATCTTTGATCATTCAAAGGTCATATTTCCATGTGTTTCATTTTTATTACCTATTACATTACATCAAAGTTTGTCATAATAAAAAAGGGGGAGATTGTAAGCCCTAAGGGCTAAATTTTCTATTTTGATGAACGAAAAACCATTGATGAGGTTTAATGTTCATAGAAAGTACCAGGTCATTCAAGATGTATAAAAAAGACATGTCATCATTATACATATGTTTAGTTCGGACGCACTCCGGACGACCTAGACTACACTCTGGATGACCTGGACTATACACCGCTCGACCGGAGGGTCCTATCAGGTGGTAGATACTAGCCATTATTACATTAAATGCAACTCAATATTGAACCCTATATATATATATATATACCTAAAAGCTTATTTATTGCAAACCAACAAACCTATTTAGTGCATTCAATATCCTCTCTTTCAAAGAAAAATTTATTACTCATTGATTACACTTTGATGTGCTAAACAAGAGTGATCAAAATCATTTGAGCTTGGAAAGTTTTGTTCTTACACTTATAACAAATCCATCACACTAAGGTGATATATATCTTGGTTATATTATTCCCCTTTCTTTGTTAGATTAGCTCTTTGTGAGTTTGTTCTCTTTGCCAGACTTGTAATATCTCTTTGTAGGCGTGTGAAGTGATTGTGAGTAAAAATATTTGTGAGTTGTCCACTTGTGTAATATATGTTTGATCTCACCTTCGTTAAGTGTAGTTAGTGTGTTGTTGAAATCCTTGAGTTAGTTTTAACGTAGTGGACGTAGATTCTTTGGGAGTGAAACCACTATAATTCCTTTGTCTTCGATCTTCTCTTTACGAAATTTTCATATTTATTTTTTGTTTACATCTTTTCTCTTCACTTGGAAGAAAGTTAAAAAGTTTACAAAAACTCAATTCACCTCCTCTTAGTTTTTTCAGAAACAAAACGCGCTATCACCTACAACCTTTTTTATTTTTACTCTGGCTTTTCATGTCCGCGATAAAGTAGAGCAGGTATAGAGTTCCCTTCTCCATACGTTCTGGGAGGGTCGAATAGCGGAGTGAAGTTTGAATGAAACTTGATTTCCTCGCCTCGTCAGTTCTTTCTTCTTGTTTTCATTTCCTTTAGTTTTTTAAAATGCTAATGATTAATTTTTATCTTTCCATCTCCCTAAAACTTTCGAAATGAATCCCACTATAAGACAATTTTTTTTTATCATATATAGTAGGCTATTAAGTTTATAAATTACATCCAAACCAATGAGTGCAGTACACTTAGGAAAAAGAATTGATGTAAGTTCAATTTTTTCTTTTCTATGTGTACTGTATTGATTGGCTTGAATGTAAGTTTTAAATTTAATAGCTCACCAAGATAAAACTACTCCTATAAGACGTAATCTTGTGTTGATTTACCGACAAGGTGTTGGGTTCGATTTTCAGGGATTTGAATCTATATACTCCCTCCGTCCCAAATTATCTGTCCACTTTGTATTTTGCACGGAGATTAATGTTTAATCAAATTTTATAGTGGAATATGGTAAAATGTCAAACATAACCCTATTTAATGTTAGTCATAATTTAATTATACCTTCTCTTCTATTTATATTCTTCTCTCTCCAACATTTAATGTAAGGGGTAGTATTGGAAAAATCACCATTAATGAACCCTTTATTTAGAAAGTGAACAAATAATTTGGAACAGATTAAAAAGGAAATGTGGACACATAATTTGGGACGGAGGGAGTATACTCTAACAAATCATTCGTTTTTCAATCTTCGAGACATAAATTTTCAAAATCCTAATCTACACTACATTTGCATAGTATGATTTTCTCCTCATTTTTATCATGTTAGAATTTAATGAGTTTCCCCTGTTTTTCCAACAAAAAGGAAAAAAAAAGAGAGATTTTTTTCCAAATTGAATTAGTTTTTTTTCAAAATTTAGTTTAAAAAATATATATTTATGGAAATATCAGTTTTATCCTTTAACAATTTAATTAAGATTTTTTTTATTGTTTTTAGCTAATCCATATCTGATTCCGTCAAAATTAACAATTACATTTTTTTCTTTTTGGATAAGAATTCATAAGTAGTTTCATCTCTTTTCACATTATAATTACAAAAATAAAAAATAAAAAAAATTGCACATAATATCATTGAAGAAACAAATTTTTTTATACTAATTCATATAGTTTTTGCACTGAATCTGAAAAAGTAAATTAAAATTTCTAAGCTTCTACAAGAACATATAACATGCATAAATAGTTTACGTTTTTTGTAACAAAAAAAAAGTTTACGTTTTTCTTTTTTGCCAAAAATCTTATTTAAATTTCTACTGTGAATAAATCATTTTGATATGCTCTTTTTGTGATATTAGTGATTATGTATGATTTCTGATAAGATTTGATTAAGCACCTTTGCACATGTATCCAGTGGCGGAGCTTACAAGGGGCAAGGGGGCCCTGCCCCCCAAGAATTTTCAATTTTTTTATATACTAGGTATATATATTTAACGATTTAGAATAATAGAGCTATTTTTTTTAAATGGGCCTCCCAAGAATTTTTTAATTTATATATATATATATATATATATATATATATATATATATATATATATCCAACGATTCGTAATAAGATAGATTTTTTTTAAAAAAAAGATCGGACATTTTATTACCCAAACAATTATATACGTGACCTTTTTCTCTCTCAGACCTTTTTCACTGATCAGTAGAGTGAAAATGGTGAACAAAATCTGTATAACTCTAGTCTATAAGATTTATCAAAAAAAAAGTTTTGGCTCCGCCAATGTTTATATGCTTTTATGAATTTATTTTGTCAATATTAATTGTGCCCCCAGTAGAGTGAAAAGGGTGAACAAAATGCGTATAACTCTAATCTATAAGATTTCGTCAAAATTTTTTTTTTGACTCCGTCAATATTTATATGCTTTTATGAATTTATTTTTGGCCCCCCAAAGAATAATTTTTGGCTCCGCCACTGCATATATCTCGAAACTACCAACTTTAGTAGGTTAATTTACTCTTAAAACTGTCCATATACAAAAAGTACGTAACAAAGTCTTGCGATAAACTACCCATAATCAATAATTTGATAAATAATTGTTTATATACAAGAGATACTAGAATGACGTAGAGATTATGAGTTTGAATTCTCTCATCGCTTTTTGAATTTACTATTTCTTATGATAGATAAGTCACATTTCCCAATAAATAAAAAAAAAGAGACTAAAATAAAAATGTATAGCCATAAAAAGAAGGAACATTCTGATATGAACCAGAGTTAAGGGTAGGGCTCAGGTCCACTTGGCTGAAAATGAGTCACGTCACCCCTTCTCCTTTTTTAAAAAAAAATTCAAATCTTATCTCTCAGTCACAGTTAAAATACAAAAAATATAACTCTGATATGGACACAGTTAAAATAAAAAAATGTCTCTCTCCTCATTCTGTAGTGATATGCACATTTTTCTACTTTTAAATGTGTTCATATGAGAGTTATATTTTTTTTTTTGAAACTGTGAATGAGGGATGAGATTTAATTTTTTTTTAAAAAAAAAAAATAGTAGTGACGTGGCCTATTTCTAGCCAAGTGAAGCTGGCACTGGTCCATATAAAAAATTTCCTAAAAAGAAACAAAAATTACTAAGAATATCAATGGTCTATTCTGTCATGGACCAAGTTCACTGGACCATGCGGTACAGATTTGGCCACATCACTACATTTCCTTCTCTTTCCTCATTCTGTAGGGATGTAGCCAAATTTGGACCACATAGTCCACATGGACCCGGTCCATATCAGATATTTCCAATATCAATAGTCATTTTCTGTAAACTTTTTATCTGTTACATTGGACTTTACACGAGACGTCGTGGCTCCAGTGCGGACCCTCAAAATTCCGTACGGTGCGGGCCACGATCTCAGTTGTTGAATTTTATACTTTTTGATCCAACGACTGTATCAAAATAGGGGTATTTTAGGGATAAACTTTGCGTGTTACTTTTTGTTCCCGAGGAGAGAGAAAAGTTGCGGCTGAACAAAAACACATATTCTTCTTTATAGAACACATGTTTTTGGTTAGATCTCTAACAAAAAACATGTGTTCTCTAAAGAAGAACATGTGTTTTTGTTCAGCCGCAACTTTTCTCTCTCCTCCTCGGTAACCCAATTGATGTGACGGTTGCGTGTTACTTTTTGTTCCCGAGGAGGAGAGAGAAAAGTTGCGGGCTGAACAAAAACACATATTCTTATTTAGAGAACACATGTTTTTGGTTAGATCTAAGTTATGGTTGAACAAAACACATGTTCTTATTTAGAGAACACATGTTTTTGGTTAGATCTCTAACCAAAAACATGTGTTCTCTAAAGAAGAATATGTGTTTTTGTTCAGCCGCAACTTTTCTCTCTCCTCCTCGGTAACCCAATCATTTATTTGTAAAATTACATATGTACCCTTTTATTATATAATTTTTTTTATTTATTATTTTTTATTGTCAGCCGCAACTTTTCTCTCTCCAGATTTGGACCGTTCAAAATTGCATCCGACGGCTAGGATGGTTCCGCAGGTGCGGAACTTTGGGGGTTCCGTGACTGGAGCCGATCGGGCATACGAGAGCCTCCGTAGGCCATTTCTTAGACTTCGAGCCCTACGTAACGCAGTCCGGTTCCTATGCGTAATGCCTTTTTTTTCGCATGTACGGAACAATCTCAGCTAGTCGGATGAGATTTTGAACGGTCCAGATCCGGAGAGAGAAAAGTTGCGCTGACTTAAAAAATAAAAAATAAAAACTTTTATCTCTCCAGATCTGAGCCGTTAAAAAATCTCATCCGACGGTTAGTATGGTGTCCCGCACATTCCGCACCAAAGCTGTTCCGCATAGGAGCCGGGATGCACAGAACGCTTAAGTCAGACCACGCGTGATGATTATGTTTCTTCTCTGTTTAATACTAGTACTTTCGTAGAAATATTTATTTGGAAAGATCATTTCATCCGTTTGGTATTGCCGGAACAAAAGATTGTATAGTGATGACATGTTATTCTTTTTATCTGTAACAGTTTATACACGTAATTTGGATTAGGAGTCTGGAGTGGATGAAGTCATGGAGAGATATAAAGCTTACGATCCAAAATATATGTACATATAATAATGAAATTGACTAATGTATGAACTTGTTTGTCTATTACTTTCTAGTGCAATTATTGTTTGTTCTGATGATACAAAATGAACAGTACGTATACTTCGGACATTTTGCATTTGAATCATGAACGGCTATTCCAATCATGAAAGGATTTAATATTGGAACTGACGGTGCAAGTTTTACTACTATAGAATTTGTAAAGAATAAAGAATTTTCTCTGCATGGGTTTTGTGCTAGAAAATGTGGGGTGGCGGGGCAAGCATCAGATTGGCAGTCAAAATGAATAAAAGACAAAACATGACACTGAAAAGAGGTGAGACAACATTTCTGGTGAGGACGAAAGTGGGAGGTCAAGACGGAAACGGAAGTCATTCCGTCTTGGCCTCCCACTTCGTCCCCGACCGTAAATGTTGTCTCACCTCTTTTCAGTGCCATATTTTGTCCTTTATGTATTTTGACTGCCAGTTTGATATTTGACACATAAAATGTTTTCACATGCCCTTTTTTTCAAGATATATAAACGAAATTAAATCGAAATTGTAAAGTTAGATTTCTGTAATTACAACAAGCAAGGTTGTTCTTGGTTGGAATGTGATCAGAGAAACTAATAAAGTAAAACAAAAAAAAATGGTGTATTACCACCCATAGCCTCCCGCCCCTAGTATCGTCCTTGCTTAGAGGTGTAGTCAGCTATACATTTCAACGGACTACTCAATCTTAGGACCGTTTTTTGTGGGACTGACCAAACGTTCTTCTCACATTAATTGAGTAGAGCCGACATCTGCAGGTAGGTCCTACTCAATTTATGTGAAAGGGATGTGGGGAAAGACCAGTAATGACGGTCTTAGAATTGAATTTTACCACTTCAACCTACCAAAACTGTGAACAAAAAAGTGATTTTAAGGTGACTCTATACTATGTCTATGCTATGTACATGACTCCTCTCCAATAGATTATGCAAATCTCAATCTTTGTGTATAATTAACTTGATTATATGAGAGGAGTCAACAAAATATAGCTTTTCTCAAACAATCTTAAATTATGCTACCACCAGAGGCAGTTAACAACTTCCTTAAAGATATATCTTCACTGGTCTTGGCAATGTCGCGTCATGCTCCTCCAGGTGCAGGTTATGTAAACTGGCCAGAATGCTTTCTGTTAAAAGCTCATTTAAGCATAATTCCAGCCTTGTCCCTATATCCAATAGTCCCTGATGTAGGAGAATTGAATGTAAATTTAAAATTGTATTGTAATTAAAGTGTTGTCAAGGCATTTTTTTTAGCCAATTTTATTATATGTTACACTATTCGATTTTGAATGTTGTTGAGATTATCACGAAGTGGGTTGCACAAACTTCACGATAATATATAATATATAAGAAAACCAATTCTTGTGTGAATGATAAATTGATATAAAAAGATGTGGTTGAAATGTGGAAAGTTAAATATTAAACACACATGCGAATGAATTGGGAGGAAATATTTAATGCTATATATAAGTGATAGTGGTTTAAGAAGGCTAAATAAAGTGGGGACGCATTGTTCGTCCGTCCTCGCCGCGCCACAATGTACCCGGGTAGGCTGTAACAAATTTTCTTTGGGCAAGAATTTTTTGGAAAAGAAAAACAATTGCTGGGGACACAATTCAAATCACGCTTATTGATGGACGGTTACATTGCTGAAAATCATCCTTCTGCTACAGACATTGGGTCTGATTCCGAAAATGTTCCGGTTGACATATTTTCAACTACTATGGTTCCCCTTTCAGGAATCAGATAGGCGGTATTGAGATTGTCTTCCCACATTTTTTTTACCACTATGCCAAACTGACCAATTTAGTTGGGTCAAATTAACAAACTCGAGAAATTTAAGGGTTGGCAACAATTTTAAGTTGTGGTGTTTTTCCTTACCACTCAACACTCCTGTTTATAACTAAGGGTAAACCTGAAGATGACATTTCTGATCCTTAATCTGAAGTCACGGTACGAACATGACTAAGTGCGGTCTATATATGTCGTCAAAGTATATTGATGAATTTAGAAGATTCTCTTGATCAGCTGTATTATGAACTATTAGAAAATTTTCCTAGTTTACTTAAAATTGTATTCATCATCTTTTTAAGTGTTCTATTTTTGCGCTCTATTATTTTATTTCGGGGTAGAGAATATGAATCTCAATTCACATAGTTGTGTAATGAAAATGACGTCATTTATCAAACAACTGCGCCTTATGCTACAAAACAAAATGAAATTACAGAGTGTAGAAACAAAACACTTAAATAGATAATGAATGCAATGCTAATATGTAGAGGAGTCAAGAAAATATAGTTTTTCTCAAACAATCTTAAGTTATGCTACCACTAGAGGCAGTTAACAACTTCCTTAAAGATACATCTTCACTGGTCTTGGCAATATGCCTTCATGTCCCGTCATGCTCCTCCAGGTGCATGTTTTATAAACTGACCAGAAAGCTCTCTGTTAAAACTTCATTTAAGCATAATTCCAGCCTTGTCCCTATATCCAATAGTCCCTGATTTAGGAGAATTGAATGTAAATTTAAAATTGTATTGTAATTAAAGTGTCGTTAGGGCAATTTTACCCAATACTATTATATGTTACACTACTCGATTTTGAATGTTGTTGAGATTATCACGAAGTGGGTTGAGCAAGCTTCACGATGATATATAACATTTAGTAAAACTCATTCTCGGTGTGAATGATAAATTGGTATAAAGTGGTGTGGTTAAAATGTGGGAAGTTAAATAATAAACACACATCCGACATAGATTGGGAGGAAATATTTAATGCTATATATATAAGTGATAGTGGTTTAAGAAGGCTACATTAAGCGGAGAAAAAGAGGGTACTGTCACGAGTCGCACGAATATAACATCTCTCAGCGACCGTGACGATGCTCGGCGCACTAAGTCGTCGCACGAAGATAGCATATGGTGCACGACGACGGCTAACCTCGGTGCAGCGTGCACTGTAGCTGCGCCCAACCGTGTGTTGCGAGCATTGTAGCTGCTCCCCAACTTGGCAGCGAAAGACACGTTGCTCCGCAATTTTGCGTGTCATCCGGCTCCAAAACTTCTATAACTCGGCGTATGTCCTAGAGACATCCTAGAGGACCGGATGACACAGTTAGTTTATGTACATAGCATGCATATTGTTGTAAACGAGTTTTCCCACCTCCTCGAAAATGTGGTGTCTACTCCTGCCACTAGGGCAAATGCTTTTAAACACCTATAGGGGGGAATAAAAATTAACACACAAGCAAGCAAGCAAGCAAGCAAACAAGCAATTGTCACCACGTTCAAACGACTACTCCTCCTCCTCGTCTTAGATGTTTAAACTACTACTTTTGTAATCATGCATTCAAATCAATGAAGTGATTTTCGTGCAATTTGTCCCGTGCCATTTATTTTGCGTTTATTTACGATTTTGCCATTGAAGTGCGTTTGTCCCATTTTCGATTATTCAAGAAGCCGGGAGTGACTAGGGCAAGGGCCATGGTCACTCGGCATCACGGTGCGTCTAAGACCCTCGAGAGACAACCCGTGACACTTGGTATCAGAGCAAGGTTGCTAGAAATCAGGACTAAGAAAAAGAAATGGCTAGTAAAACGAGAAGCGTGTTGGCTACGGATGATGCTACCAAGGCCCAACTAGATGCTCTAGAGGCCATGGTAGCCAAAGTGCATACCTTCTGCTATGGTAAAAGCGATGAGGATGCCAAATCCATGAAGAGGAAAGCGACTCTTATGGAAAACGATATCTACGTGCAAAGTGAGGAACTAGAGGAAATAGGTAACGCTACAAGAGAGTTATTTCATGCTACCCAAGCACACGATGCTAAGTTGGTAAGCAACTAGGTAGCGACCGAGAAGATGCGCTCATCGTTGACCAACAACACCAAAGTAGTGACTGATCTGCAGGCTTCTTTGGAGGAGGTGAAGGCAGAGCTAAGGACGCTTTCCTTAGCCATTGGCCGAGCCGCTAGAGAACGGAATGGCCCACAAACTGCCCATAATCAGGCTCCGAAGCTAAAGGCAAGGGAACCTAAAGCCTACAAAGGAGAAAGGGATGCTCAAGAAGTAGATAATTTCTTCTTTGACACCACACAATACTTCAAGACGGTTGGTATCACCGAGGAGAACATAAAGGTGGATACGGCCGCTACGTACTTGGAGGACGATGAAAAATTATGGTGGAGAGTCCAATCAGCTGAGATGGAAGACGAGCGGGTAACCATAAACACTTGGGGAACTAATGAAATAAGCTCTTAAGAAGCAGTTTTTTCCCCAGAACGTGGTCTATGAAGCTAGACGAAAGCTTAGAGAACTTAAGCAGGGCGGGACTATTCGAGAGTACGTCAAGAGCTTCTCGGCATGCTTACTCCAGATTACTGACATGTCCGAGTCGGACAAGCTCTTTGTCTTCATGGAAGGTCTTAAACCGTGGGCTAAGAATGAGCTCACTCGCCAGAGTGTGCAGAACCTGGCCGATGCTATAACTATTGGTGAGGGTCTAGTAGACTTTCAACAAGATGTGAGGAAGGACAAGGAGAAGGTGACTCCCTTCCAGGCTAAGACGGGGAACTACAAGCCTTTCGGGCAGAACTTCACAAGAGGTGGAGGAGATAGGCCCTTCCACTCTTTCGTGGGACAAAATTGAGGTGAAGCCCCGCAGAGGAATTACACCCCGAGACCATTTGTTGGGTCATGCTACAACTGTTCGGGGCCTCACCCATTGAGAAGCTGCCCAACCTACAAGGTTGGACCTCTGGCGGCGAATGGCATTCAGCGGGGACCAGATACGCCCCAGATGCAACGTCAGGAGGCATATTACGAAAAAGGAGGTGTTGCTGGAGCACTATCCTACATGAGAACGACCCAAGGCGGTCATGAAGCTTTAGGCACTCGATCTAGTAGGGATGAAGGACTGATGTACGTCGATGTGCATATCAACGGGATGCCTATTCGAGCCATGATGGATTATGTTGCTACTCACAACTATATAGACGTCTCGGAAGTGGAAAGATTGGGTCTATCTTTAGAAAAAAGTAACCGGACGGTGAAGGCCATAAATTCACCGCCACAAACGGTTACTGGAGTTCCGAAGGCAGTTAAGATAAGTGTGGGTTCTTTTGAGGGGAGTACGAACCTCACTGCGCCTCGGATGGATGACTTCAAACTCATATTGGGTCTCCAATTTATGAGGGATTCTAAGACGCAAGTGCTCCCCTATGCTGATTATATTATTGTCGACGGGAATGTTGTGCCCGTTATTGTTCGGAAATCGGCCTACCCCAAGCTGTCTGCGTTCTAACTGGGGAATGGCCTTAAAAATGGAGAGCCAACATTCCTTGCCCACCTGAACTGGGAAGTGGTGGAGGAGAAATTAGGATCTATACCACCGGTGGTGAAGCGGTTGTTACACAAGTACGAAGATGTCATGCCGGAAGAACTCGCTCGAAAACTTCCGCCAAAGAGAGACATTGATCATGAAATTGAGCTGCTCCCAGGCACGAAGCCTCCGGCTCGAGCCCCTTATCGTATGTCTCAACCCGAACTTGCGGAGCTTCGAAAACAACTAATCATCCAAAAGAAATGCTGGAGGCCGGTACAATCGTTCCTGCAAGGTCCCCTTTTAGTGCCCCAGTAATCATCCAAAAGAAGCCTGATGGTTCTCTTCACATGTGCGTGGACTATCGAGCACTCAACAAGCTCACGATAAAAAACAAGTATCCTATACCGCTGCCGACCAATTGCTTTGATCAACTGAGTGGAACGAAGTATTAGTCGAAGATTGATCTTCGCTCGGGCTACTGGCAAGTACGGTGAAGGAGGGAGATGAGATGAAGACTACTTGTGTGACGAGATATGGTCCATTCGAATTTCTAGTAATGCCCTTTGGGCTGACCAATGCTCCCGCAACCTTCTGCACATTGATGAATCAAGTTTTGAGGGACTTTTGGGACCGATTTGTGGTCGTATACTTGGGCGATATTGTGATCTATAGCAACAGCTTGGAGGAGCACGTAGCACACCTGGAGATGGTGCTCGCTCGCCTTAGAGAAAACAAGTTGTATGCTAAGCTGTCCAAGTGCGCTTTTGCCCAATAGAGAATTGCATTCCTTGGTCACATTATTGAACCAGGATGCATTCGTATGGATGCAAAGAAGATACAGACTATTGAGGAGTGGCAACCTCCAAAGAATGTGCACGAGTTGAGATCATTCCTTGGGCTGGCCAACTACTATCGGCGATTTGTGAAGGACTATTCCAAGATAGCCTTACACTTGACCGAGCTCCTTAAGAAGAAGACGGTGTGGAATTGGGACTCGAAATGTCATTTGGCCTTTGAGAGCCTGAAGAGACAAATGTCCACTGACCCGGTGCTAGGCCTACCAGAAATGACTAAGCCATTTGAGGTGCATACTGATGCTTTAGATTTTTCCCTCGGATGGGTGCTTATACAAGAAGGCCACCCGTTAGCTTTTGAGAGTAGGAAGTTCAGCGAGGCAGAGAGAAGGTACAATGCCCAAGAGAAAGAGCTCCTTGCAGTAGTCCATTGCTTGAGGGTGTGGAGACATTACCTATTGGGAGCTGCTTTCATTGGGAAGACGGACAACACAACTGTGAGCCACTTCATGACTCAGCCGAGATTAACGGGACGACAAGCCCGTTGGCAAGAACTGAAGGGATTCATGGGCGGAAACTCGTTCCAAACACCCATGGATCCTCCCCTAAAGGATCCGCTCATATGAAACAATTCGAAAAACAGCAAGAAACAGCAAGAAAAACTTACGCTTTTGGATTCAAGAAGCTACTTCTTGAATGGAGGATGACGTTTCTTGGATCGGATGCTGCTACCGATTGATCTCCCTTTGCGGAAAGTCCCTCTACCGGTATCCACGCGACGATACGGGCAGCGATTGCTAGCTCTTCGTCTTTTCTGATTTTCGGGAATTAGAGAGGAAAGGGAGAGGCTGAGAATATCGAAATCTGATTTCGGATTTCTTGTTTAATTGCGGCTGAAGCATTAACCTACTAGGTTTCGGCTAAGAGATGTTATATAGAGTGTGAGAGTTTGTTACTAGAACAACTCCCACCTCTACTCAACTTCTCTCGGCAGCTGGGAGTCTCGTAATCCCACGTTCCTGAGACTTTACTGGTAGTGGGAGTCCTTATCGGATAATAACTCCCACGTAATCCCGACTATAGGTAAAATACCGAAATTGCCCCTATCTCTAATTCGAATAATAAACACTTTATTATTTTCGTGAAAAGTGAATGTCGATGCAATGAACCTAGACACATTCTAGATTCATTGAATCTGGACATGAAGCCCGTTAGCTCTGTCTATGCGTGTGACCACTGTAGGTTCATATCACAATGGCAATGAAAACACACTTAGTAGTAGTGTGAGTTCATAAATCACAAGCGGTCCCTAGCAGGACATTGTGACTACCCAAAGTGAATGAATATACAACGGAACCTAATATCAATCTACTATTTAATCCCTTTGTCTCAGCGATATCCTAATTAAGCATAAGACATGGTGGTCGTCACCCTTATTAAGCTTAATTGTATTTATGCTCGATCTCCGGGTAGATCTGTTTCGACAAATAGCATTTGATAACCACTTTATCAAATACATTTGAGCACGACCATGCATTTAAACAGTCTTTCCCCTATCGAGGGGCCCATGGATATCTCTCTAATAATAGAGAGGGACAAATTCCTTACAATGTCTCTCACATTCAAGCTATGATAGGACACTACATCCGATCATCGATCGTATTGATTACTCGTTACAAGTAACGTCCGATCGATTCAAAACGTGGCTCCATTCATACTAGAATCGATGAAGACATAAGGTCTAAGGATTCTAAAATAGTATTGAGGAAGTAATACTTATGACTTAAGACCATGAAGTATTACTTCTCTGACGGATCACGTCCCAATACAATGTATCCCTATATATTGCATCTATGATGTGATTTGTATCCATTACACATGATCAAGTAAAAACAAGATTATCAATCAACAATCATACTAGTTTTATTTCATAGTAATTAAGCATTACATAAAACTAGGGACTTCTAGAATAGTAATTACATAAGCTAATGAGTTTTACTATCAAATCACACATTTGATAATCAAAAGCAAAATTAACTATTCAATTACATGCTCAAAAGATAACAAAAACGCACAACATGTGCTAATGGTCCTAGTGGCACTACTAACAATCTCCCACTTGCCCTAGTTGCAATCATACATGATCCTCAATCCCATTGACCTAGTATGACTCTCATGTTTAGGGTCGTGGGAGTGGCTTGAGTCAATGGATCTGCAATGTTGTCGCTTTGTATGAACTTTGCAAATACTAACGTCTCCTCCGTCGATGATCTCTCCGATCGGGATGGAAACGCTCTGAGAATGTGTTTGGATCGCTGGTGAGATCTAGGTTCCTTAGCTTGTGAAATGGCACCGAGTACTATCACAATAGAGGTCCACTGGGTTCACAATGCTAGGGGACGACACCTAGCTCATCAACAAACTTCTTGATCCAAACAGCCTTCTTTTCAGTCGCTTGCAGAGGCGCTAGATACTCGACTTCCATTGTAGAGTCGGCCACGATTTCTTGCTTTGAGCTCTTCCACCTCACAGCACCTCCATTCAAACAAAACACAAAACCAGATTACGATCTATAATCATCTACGTCGGTTCGAAGCTTGCGTCACGTGTAACCATTTACAACTGGACTTCCTTCCCGACCTCCGTAAACTAAAAACATATCTTTAGTCCTTCTCAAATACTTAAGAATGCTCTTGATCTGCAGTCCAATGTGACTCACTGTGGTCGATTGATATCTCGCTAGTCATACTTAAAGCAAATGAGACATCCGAGCGAGTACATAATAGACCCCAATGGCCGAAGCATATGGGATCTTACTCATGCGCTCTTGGTCCTCCCTTGTGGAAGGTCCTTGAGTTCTACTCGAGTTTAATGCCATGTGACATGGGCAAGAATCCCTTTTGGAGTCTTGTAAACCGAATCTGCTTTCAAATGCACTTGTCAATGTATCCACTCGGGCTCAGAGCCAATCATTTTGTTAGATCTATCTCTATAGATTCTAATACCCAAAATGTATGTAGCCTCGCCTAAGTCTTTCATGGAAAAGCACTTCCCCAACCAAGCTTTTATGCTTTGTAATGTGGGGATGTCATTTCCAATCAGTAAGATGTCGTCCCACATAAAGCACAAGGAACACTACTCGCATTATTAGTTACTTTCTTATAAACACAAGGCTCGTCTTCGCTTTTTGATGAAACCGAATTCTTTAATACGCTCATCAAAGTGACGATTCCAACTTCGAGATGCTTGCTTCAATCCATAAATGGACCTTTGAAGCTTACACACTTTGCTAGGATTTGTTGGATCAACAAACCCCTCAGGTTGTGTCATATACACATTCTCGAGAAGGTTTCCGTTAAGAAACGCAGTCTTAACATCCATTTGCCATATCTCATAGTCATAATATGCGGCTATGGCAAGTAAAATCCTAATTGACTTTATCATCACGACAAGGGGAAAAGGTTTCGTCATAGTCAATACCATGAACTTGTCTATAACCTTTAACTACTAGTCGCGATTTAAAAGTGTGTACATTACCATCCATGTCGGTCTTCTTTTTTATAACACCATTTGTTATCAATGACCTTTGCACCCTTCGGGTGGGTCAACCAAAGTCCATACTTGGTTGTCGTACATGGATTGCATCTCGACTTCATAGCTTCTAGTCACTTATCCGACTCGAACTACGAATTGCCTCTTTGTAGGTAGTGGGTTCATCTTGATCAATCAGTTCAACCTCGATGATCATCGACCACGAAATCCATATCTCTCGTGTCGTTGATGTACCCGACTCGACCTCCTCGGGCCTTGTGTCAAAGATTGAAGCTCGATGATCAGCACGTGAGCTTGCTTGAACTTCTAAAGTTGGTTCGGATGTTGTTTGGGGATCTTGAATTTCCTCAAGATGGATTTTACTCCCACTATCCTCTTTGGAAATAAATTCCCTTTCAAGGAATGAACCATTACGAGCAACAAACACTTTGTTCTCTCGATGGAAGATAGAAGTAATATCCTTTAGTTTCTTTAGGATACCCCACAAACAAACACTTGTCGATTTAGGGGCAAGTTTATCGATAACAAGCGTTTTACATACGCCTCGCATCCCCAAATTTTGAGAAATGACAGACTAGGTCGTTTCCCGATCCCATATCTCATATGGAGTTTTCCCGAACCGCTTTAGAAGGAACTCTATTTAATATAAATGCAGCAGCTTTCTAGGGCGTAGCCCCAAAAGGAAATTGGAAGACTTGTTTGACTCATCATAGATCGAACCATATCTAATAAGGTGCGATTCCTCCGTTTCGACACGCCATTCCATTGTAGTGTGCTGTGAGGAGTTAATTGTGAAACAATTCCACAACCACTAAGATGTTCGTCAAACTCTTGGTTAAGGTATTCGCCACCTCGATCCGATCAAGTATCTTAATACTTTTGCCAAGTCGATTCTGTACTTCATTTTGAAATTCTTTGAATCTTCCAAAAGATTCAGATTTATGTTTCATTAGATAGACGTAGCCATATCTACTCGAAATCATCTCGTGAATGTGATGAAAGTATCGAAACCCTCCTCTAGCACTAGTGTTTATCGTCCACAAACATCCCGTATGTATGAGGCCCAATAAATCGGAAGCTCTCTCACTTTGTCCAAGAAAGGGAGCTTTAGTCATTTTGCCCAACAAGCAAGATTCACACGTCTCATAAGACTCTAAGTCAAATGATGTTAAAATTCCATCCGTATGGAGCTTTGATATGCGTTTCTTGTTGATGTGGCCCAAACGACAAGTGCTAAAAGTAGGTCCGGTTTAAGTCATTTGATTTAAACCTTTTAGTATTAATGTTATAGATGGGCCTTTGAATTGAATCATCGAGGTTAAGAATATAAAGCCCATTCATCAAAGAGGCATCTCCATAAAAGATACGATCTTTATGAATGGTGCAAATTTTATTCATAATACTTAATTCAAAACCTTCAATATCCAAACAAGAAGTCGAAATAATATTCCTACTCAAAGTTGGAACATACAAACAATTATCCAGCTTCTATAATAAGGCCACTTGGCAAAACTAAATTAAATGTCCCCAAAGAGCTACAAAGCAACAACTCTTGCTCCGTTGGCTACTCCGAGGTCCACTTCTCCTTTTGCCGCTGATCTACTCCCTTTTGAACCCCTCGCACATTTGCACAAATGTGAGATCCACAACCCTGTATCTAATACCCATGAAGTAGAGCAGACATGTTAATTTCTATAACATAAATACCTGGGAGAGACACCAAACCGGCCTTTCCCTTTTTTCTTCTCTTTCCAAATAGAGCTTGCAGCCTCGCTTTCCAATGACTCGGTTCATTGCAATGGAAGCAAACTCCTCCTTTGGTGCCTTGGCTTTGGGTCGGGCTTGGGCTTGTCATTGCCTTTGCCTTTGCCTCTCTTGGCCATGGGCTTTCCCTTGCCTTTCTTCTTGAAATTCCCTTTTTGAACCATTAAGACTTCGGGGTCTTCTTAATGTTCAATTCACCGCTTGAGCATTCCGTGTATTTCATGTATGGTCTTCTCCATGGAATGCATGTTGAAGTTCATAACGAATTGGTCATACTCCAGTGGGAGTGAGCCCAAGATCATATCTCGTGGCTATGTCATGACCTACGGTAGCTCCAAGCTTCTCAAGTTGGTCAAAATAGCCCTTCATCTTAAGAACATGTGCACCGGCTGCAGGTTCCTGGGGCCATTTTTTCAACTATTTAACGCCTTAGTTGTGATGAATCTTTCATGACGAGCTTGCTCTTGGAACATTTCTTTGAGCTGGCCCATCATCCGGAAAGCCTCAACTCCTTCAAACTCGCTTTTTGAAGGTCGTGGCTCATTGTGACTAACATGAGACAAGTCACATCGTTAGAGTCATCGAAATGCTTCTTCCAAGTATCTCTTTGAGCTCTAGGGGCGTTATTTTCGAGTTGTTCAGAATGTCCGCTTTCAAGAACGTATAGCTTTTCTTTTCCCGCTTAAGGACAATCTTAAGTTGCGGGCCCAATCAAGGAAATTGGTCCCGCTTAGTTTTTCCTTCTCAGGGACGGATCGCAATGAATTGTGTGATGAATTGGTTGCCATTATCTACATTAAGTTAATTGCAAAGTTATTAGTTTTTGAGCAAAAACATTCTCCACAATTTCAACACTTGATAATGGTGGGGAAATTTTTTTTACAATAGTTATAGGAAAGCTTTGGCTTAACACCCACAATTAAAGTAAAATCATCTAATGGGAATGACATCTATATGTCCCGGCTATTTCCCATTTTATGCCCTAGGCCCAAAACTATTTTGTTGGCCTAGCCAAGTTGAACCATGTCTAAGCTTATGGAAATCACTATTTTCCCATATCCTTTTGCTTAGATAACCACTTGTCTGTTGCTTTGGCAAGCAGACAATATGATGATCCAAGCTCTTGGAGTGCTTAGAATATGGTAGGCATTTTAAGACTTAGTTAAAACATTAAGTTTTGAATAGTCTGTTAAACCCCATAAGACAATAATATCATACAAGCATCTCACGCAATATATAAAGCATAAAGTAAATGTGATATAGCATAGCCTAATCCTATGATGACTCCCACAAGCCTTGTGGGAGCCAAGGGTCAATCTAAGTCTGTATTCATCTCATGAATATAGTCTTCGATCCAGGGTCCTCCGGTCTTGTTACATAATTGCATGGGCATACCCAGTGTGACGCCCCGTCCCTCTCGGGTCGGGTACGCCGCGTGCCTCTCGGCACTGGGTTCTATCTTTTACAATATAAATTACACGTGGATAAAATTTTTCTAAACTATTCTATGACTTCTAAGTTGACTTCGGTCTTTGACTGAATCACAATGTACAGATTTCTAATCCCAAGCTTTCCCTGCGCACTCTGATACCAAAATCTTCTAATCTGGGTCTCTATCTAGCGTTGACTCAATTCTTCGTCTTGGTTTAATTCTACACTTCAGAATGTTCTTGTTCTATCTGCTCAATCCTGCAAGAACTAAAACAGAAAATAGAGAAAGGGTGAGCTATAAATAGCCCAGTGAGTCCCCATTGAAGTGTGTGATAGTGATTTTGAAACTCATTTTATTTTGCAAACATTTTTATTTTGAAGACACGGAGAAACTTCCTTTATTTAGAAACACTTTTACTTTTCCAAAATCATTTTCTTTATCTTTTTCAAAAACATTTGAGAAAAAAACTATTTTATTTTAGAAAATAGCCGCTTTATCTGGAATATTCTTTCTTTTCAATTTCAGAAATATCGTAACTTTTCATTTATAAACAATTTTCATAAAACACATTTATAAAACAAGTTCTCCGGTTTTGCGAGGGAACTCACCTTAGCCTCGTTGTCCGTACCCTCTTCAAGATATGTACCTATTTTGCAAATACCAAATCTTTAGAAAATAATTATGAAACTAAAGACATGCAAGCCTTAATATGCCTAGACTAAGTTTCTAGGCTTTTGGGGTCTTTTGTGTAAATTCCTAAAGTTCAGGGACTAAACTGTAAATATTCATCCTTTGATATTTCTACTCTTTCGAAGACATAAATATGTCATATAAATTATTATTAGTCTTATAAATTCTCCGGAAGTAGTTTATAGGCTTTAACGAGCCTTGAAAACGAATTATAAAACTATAGGGACTAAAATGTAATTTATAAAAGTTATTCCGAACTTCGAATATAAGTTATTTCAGATATATTTTATTTTAATTATTCTCTTAAGTATTTTCTCTAGTTATATAGTCCAATTAACTATAAAGTAGTTCATTCGGGACTTATTTGTAATTTAAGAATTTTATAGGACTTTATGTGCTAATACTTTAATTACACGTTTGGTCCTGGTATATAAAGTCTCTTAAGAGACAACCCCTAGCCCTAATTCACATTTCTTCTTCTTCTCTATGGGGGAGAGGCCGCCGCCTCCCCCTTTTCTCCCTCTTCTTCCGCGGCTCTTCCCCACCGCCGCCGCTCTCTTCCCTCTTCCTCCTTCTCCGGCGACTGCACCCCTCCCTCTTCCTCTATTTTCTTCTCTCCTCTTTTCCTCTCCTTTCATCTTCTCCTCTCGGTCTCTCTTCTCTTCTTCTCTCTTCCTTCCGCCGCGGCTCCTCCCCATCTCCGTCGCCCTCCTTTTTCTTTCTTTCTGTTTCTTCTCCTCCTTTCTCTCTTTCTTCGCGCTCAACTTCCCTTCTCGGAGAAGCCGCCGTTCCTTCATATTCTCCGGCAGCGGCTTCCACCTCCGGCGATGGTAAGTCTCTCTCTCTTTCTCTCTCATTTTTTTTTCTCCTTATTTTCCATTTCTGGTATTATTATTCTTATTATCTTTTCTTTTTCTTTTTCCTCTCAGATCTGCCTTGTTGCCATCGCTGCCGTCGTTCCGCCGTCGGCACCGCCCCGCTCATCTCTCCGGCCGGCCTCGTCTTTCTCCCGCGAGCAGATGAGCCTTTTTTCTTTCTTTTTTTATTTTCTGTTTTCGTACTACTTTATTAATTATTATACTTCTATATTTTTCTTCTTCTTAATTACTTGTTTGTTATTATTTCTATTTCTATTATTATTATTATTATTATTCTTATTTTGTTTTGTTTTCTTCTCGCTTTTATCTCCGCCTGCCGCCACCACTCCGCCGACTCTCCAACCGTGCTCCCAGCAAAGGTAATTTTTTTCTCATTTTTTATTTACCTGTATAATAGCTATTATTGCTATTATAATTATTATTGCTATTATGATTATTATACTTTTCTGTTTCCTTAATTATTATTATTATTATTACTGTTCATTGCTATTACTACAACTACTGTGATCTTTGATCTAATTTTATTGAAAGAAATAATAAAATTCTTTTATTTCTTTCTAGTTTCGGATTGTCAATAAAATAGAAACTATGAAAATACTATTTCAATAACAGGTTAAAATATTCTTAGAACAAAATAATATTTTCAAGGTTAAGGATGATAAGTGATTCTAAGTTCTAATATTGAAATGCTCTTGTTCGCTTTCCAATATTATAACTCGGATATTTCTATTTGCTTAATGTCTATTTAATTTTAAATATAATGCAAAATATATGTTACTCTTTTTCTAGTCTAGGATCAATTAAGAATGTAGACTTATATTCATCTCGGTTCATTCGTCTTAACCTGACAAAAATCCAATTAGTAAAGTCTCCACCAGCTAGGGGTGGGTCACGTAATGCTCCCGGGATTGCGTTTCCACAATCCTCGGGCACAACGATCTCGAGAATATAATCTACTTTCTTTCATGAGCCCGAATAACCTAACTTTATTATCAGCAGGGATTATGACAACATATTCAAATAAAGATACTCGTCTATCGCGACCAAATTCACCGCCGTAGATTCCGTAGTTTATTATTTGGACCGGACTTTATTTTTGGAAGAGTTTTATTAGTTCCTTTGCTTAGAGAGAGAAGAGTTTTAAGGGAAAGTTTTTCCCTTTTTAGAAGGTGCAAACGAAAAGGCCTGAAATGCCTTCTATTTATAGTAGTAATTATGGACCTTAGTAGCAATTTCTTGAACTTACAAGGACTTTTTGTGTAAATATTATTTTGTGTAAATAACATGTAACTCAGGGACTTGTAATGTGAATATTTTGTGTTTTCTTGGTGCGCAAGAATAGGATAAACATCAACTTTCTTCATTTTCTTTTATTTCTTAATTATCGAATTACTATTATGCCCTTGTCTTTACAATAAATTACTAATTAATTTAAATGACACTTTTAACCTTGAAAAATAATAAAATGGTAACCTTCAAATTGATATCCGAAATTACGAGTCGTTACACCCAGCCTTCAATGTAGAGTAGTAAGACTAATCTAGGGAAGCTATTACAATTTTACATCATAAAGAAAAAAGCGACTCGCGAGTCGTATTATAAAATTACAACCCAAGTATGTAAAACAAGATGTATAGTAGGCCATGCTATTCACCATGCTAATATCACATAAAACATGACTTAAATAACAAATGAGTATATATACAAAGTCTTAGGTCTGCAGTAATCGACCATTCCGCGCTACGCATACTGGCGGTCCCGCTAACCGGTTAGCGGGCGGGGGTCAAGGGCGGCGGCTCCCCTCATGGGTTTTCCGAGGGCGCGCCCGAAGGAAAATCTGATTCTACATCAGCTCATCGAATGAGTTTTTCCTCCCAGATTTACCCCTCAATCGCCTAACTTAGATAATCGGATTATTCATCGGTTAATCGAATTAACCGAATTGATAACCGATTCATAAACAGTTTATGCATATAATCAGATTCATAAACAGATTCATAATCATAAACAGTTTATGCATATAACCGAATTAATCTAATTAATCACAGATTCATAGTTTATGCAAATAAATCGAATTTAATTTCAAACCGAATCATGCTTAGGCAGTTGATGCAAAATCATGAAGCCGAAAACAGTTTATACAATAGCAGTTCATAAACCCTATTGGGAGCTTCTTTCATTGGGAAGACGGACAACACAACTGTGAGCCACTTCATGACTCAGCCGAGATTAACGGGATGACAAGCCCGTTGGCAAGAACCGAAGGGATTCATGGGCGGAAACTCGCTCCAAACACCCACGGATCCTCCCTCGAAGGATCCGCTCATATGAAACAATTCAAAAAACAAAGAAGAAACAGCAAGAAAAACTTACGCTTTTGGATTCAAGAAGCTACTTCTTGAATGGAGGATGACGCTTTCTTGGATCGGATGTCGCTACCGATTGATCTCCCTTTGCGGGAAAGTCCCTCTACCGGTATCCACGCGACGATACGGGCAGCGATTGCTAGCTCTTCGTCTTTTTCGATTTTCGGGAATTAGAGAGGAAAAGGGGAGAGAGGTCGAGAATATCGAAATCGATTTGGATTTCTTGTTTAATTGCAGTCGAAGCATTAACCTACTAGGTTTCGGCTAAGAGATGTTATATAGAGTGTGAGAGTTTGTTACTAGAACAACTCCCACCTCTACTCAACTTCTCTCGGCAGTGGGAGTCTCGTAATCCCACGTTCCCTAGACTTTCATCTGGGTAGTAGGAGTCCTTATCTGATAATAACTCCCACGTAATCCCAGCTATAGGTAAAATACCGAAATTGCCCCTATCTCTAATTCGAATAATAAACACTTTATTATTTTCGAAAAGTGAATGTCGATGCAATGAACCTAGACACATTCTAGATTCATTGAATCTGGACATGAAGCCCGTTAGCTCGTCTATGCGTGTGACCCTGTAGGTTCATATCACAATGGCAATGAAAACACACTTAGTAGTAGTGTGAGTTCATAAATCACAAGCGGTCCCTAGCAGGACATTGTGACTACCCAAAGTGAATGAATATACAACGGAACCTAATATCAATCTACTATTTAATCCCTTTGTCTCGCGATATCCTAATTAAGCATAAGACATGGTGGTCGTCACCCTTATTAAGCTTAATTGTATTTATGCTCGATCTCCCGGGTAGATCTGTTTTCGACAAATAGCATTTGATAACCACTTTATCAAATACATTTGAGCACGGCCATGCATTTAAACAGATCTTTTCCCTATCGAGGGGCCCATGGATATCTCTCTCTAATAATAGAGAGGGACAAATTCCTTACAATGTCTCTCACATTCAAGCTATGATAGGACACTACATCCGATCATCGATCAGTATTGATTACTCTGTTACAAGTAACGTCCGACCGATTCAAAACGTGGCTCCATTCATACTAGAATCGATGAAGACATAAGGTCTAAGGATTTTAAAATAGTATTGAGGAAGTAATACTTATGACTTAAGACCATGAAGTATTACTTCTCTGACGGATCACGTCCCAATACAATGTATCCCTATATATTGCATCTATGATGTGATTTGTATCCATTACACATGATCGATAGAAAACAAGATTATCAATCAACAATCATACTAGTTTTATTTCATAGTAATTAAGCATTACATAAAACTAGGGACTTCTAGAATAGTAATTACATAAGCTAATGAGTTTTACTATCAAATCACACATTTGATAATCAAAAGCAAAATTAACTATTCAATTACATGCTCAAAAGATAACAAAACGCACAACATGTGCTAATGGTCCTAGGGCACTACTAACAAGAACTTCTATCGAAATTCGACTTTACGCTAGAATACAGAACTGGTGCAACAAATGTAGTCGCTGATGCTCTAAGTCGAAGGGGTGAACTAGCTCCATCTAGCCAACTCTCGACTTTGGCTAGTAGCGAGTTCACCATGGGCATAAAGGAGGCAATACGTGGGTTTTTGCCAGATGATCCCACTGGACAACAGCTGATGTCGATGGTAAAAGAAGGAAAGACTCGACGATTTTGGGTGGACGATGGACTCTTGATGACACGGGGTCATCGTCTATACGTTCCAAAAGGTGGACACTTGAGAAGGAGAATTATTGAGGAATGCCACAACATATTGTGGGCTGGGCACCAAGGAGAAGACCGCACGATGGCCTTGGTGGAAAGGGCATACTATTGGCCTCAGATGCGGGATGAGATTTCAGATTTTGTGAAGACTTGCTATACTTGTCAGAAGGACAATGTCGATAGACAAAAGAAAGGAGGACTGCTTGAACCTCTGTCCGTGCCGAAAAACCTTGGGAAAGTGTATCTCTAGACTTCATCACTGGGTTGCCGAAGATAGGAGACAATGCTACCATTCTGGTGGTGATTGAACGTTTCTCTAAGTATGCCACATTCATTCCTTCACCTAAATATGTGACGGCCGAAGAGACAACTAATTTGTTCTTCCAAAACGTGGTGAAGTTTTGGGGAGTGCCCCGGGAGATCATTAGTGATCGGGATGGGAGATTCACTGGGAAATTTTGGACCGAACTCTTTCGGCAGCTTGGCACTAAATTGTGCATGAGTTCTGCATTCCATCCCGAGTCAGATGGGCAAACAGAAAGATATAACGGAATGCTAGAAGAATACTTGCGGCACTTCATGTGGGTAAATCAAAGGAATTGGGTGGAACTTTTGGATGTGGCGCAACTTTGCTTCAATTCGCAGAAGAGTTCTACTACTAGCAAAAGTACTTTTGAGATGGTAAATGGCCAACAACCTCTGCTACCTCATACTACAGACACGCCAGTCGGAGCCAAGTCCTCGCGGGCGCAGGACTTCTCCAGGGAATGGAAAAAGAATGTGGAACTTATGAAGATGTGCCTTGAAAAGACGGCGAAGCGGATGAAAAAATATGCCGATCAAAACCGGCGATTTGTGGAGTTCCAAGTCGGGGATCAAGTGATGGTAAAAAGGCATCTTAAAAGAGAGCCCCAGAGAAATAAAGGGTTAGACACGAGACTGATGCCCAAATACATTGGACCCGTATCTATATTGAAGAGAATCGGGGGAGTTGCTTACAAAGTGGAACTTCCGCCAGACATGAAGATCCACCTAGTCTTCCATGTAAGCCTTTTGAAACCTTATCACGAGAATCTGCAAGAGAATGAAGACATGACCCTACGACATCCGCCCTCTTCAACAACATTGGGCAAGAAAGTGGCCGAGGCAATCCTTGATGCTCGGACCACTAGGAGGGGTAAGAGGAACTGTATGGAATTCTTGGTACGTTGGCAAGGTTGTAGCACCGAAGAAGACACTTGGGAAAGAGAATCGGATATTAGAGCCTTCAGACCGCTGATAGAGGACTACAAGGCAGTTACGACGACGAGGGCGTCGCCAAATCAGGTGGAGGAGGATGTCACGGGTCGCACGAATATAGCATCTCTCAGCGACCGCGATGATGCTCGGCGCACTAAGTCGTCGCACGAAGATAGCATGTGGTGCACGACGACGGCTAACCTCGGTGCAGCGTGCAATCGTAGCCGTGCCCCCAACCGTGTCGTCGCGAGCACTCGTAAAGCTGCGCTTCAATCGCGTGCACTCGTAGTTGCTCCCCAATCGCGCAGACCGTAGCTGCTCCCCAACTGGGCAGCGGAAGACACGTTGCTCCGCAATTTTGCGTGCCATATGACTACAAAACTTTTATAACTCGACGTATGTTCTAGAGACATCCTAGAGGACCGGATGGCACGGTTAGTTTATGTACATAGCATGTATATTGTTGTAAATGAGGTTTCCCACCTCCTTGAAAATGTGGTGTCTACTCCTGCCACTAGCGCAAATGCTTTTAAGCACCTATAGGGGGAATAAAAATTAGCACACAAGCAAGCAAGCAAATAAGTAATTGTCACCACGTTCAAACGACTCCTCCCCCTCGTCGTCTTGGACGTTTAAACTACTACTCGTGTAATCATGCATTCAAATCAATGAAGTGATTTTCGTGCAATTTGTCACGTGCCATTTATTTTGCGTTTATTTACGATTTTGCCATTGAAGTGCGTTTGTCCCATATTATTCAAGAAGCCGGGAGTGACTAGGGCCAAGGTCACTCGGCATTACGGTGCTTCTAAGACCCTCGAGAGACGACCCGTGACAGTACCCTTGCACATTGCCCATTCGTCCTCGCCGCGATGTACCTGGAAAGGTTGTAACAAATTTTCTTTTGGCAAGAATTTTTTGGAAGGGAAAAACAATTGCTTGGGACACAATTTTAACCAGGCTTATTGTTGGACTGTTACATTGCTGAAAATCAACCTTCTGCTACAGACATGGGGTCTGATACCGAAAATGTTTCGGTTGACACATTTCAACTACTGTGGTTCCCCTTTCGAGAATTAGACAGGTGGTACTGAGACCGTCTTCCCACAAATTGTTGCTGCTATGCTAAATTGACTAATTTAGTTGGGTCAGTTTGACAAACCCGAGAAATTCAAGGGCGGCAGCAAATTTAAGTTGTGGTATTTTTTCCTTACCACTCCACACTTGATACAGTTTATCATTGAGGATAAACCTGAAGAGAACATTTCTAATCCTCAATCTGAAGCCACGGTACGAGCATGACTAAGTGTGGTCTATCTATGTCGTCACAGTATATTAATGAATTTACACAGTTCTCTTGATCAGCTGTATTACGAATTGCTAGAAAATTTTCTTGGTTTATTGAAAATTGCATTCATCATCTCTTTAAGTGCTTTGTATTTATGCTCACCTATTCCATTTACGGGTAGAGAATATGAATATAAATTCGCACAGTTGTGTGAAGAAAATGACATCATTCATCAAACGACTGCACCTTATGCTATAAAACAAAATGGAATTACAGAGCGTAGAAACAAAACACTTAAAAGATGATGAATGCAATGCTAATATGTAGAGGAGTCAAGAAAATACAGCTTTTCTCAAACAATCTTAAGTTATGCTACCACCATAGGCAGTTAAAAACTTCCTTAAAGATATATGTTCACTGGTCTTGGCAATGTGCCTTCATGTCCCGTCATGCTCCTCCAGGTGCAGGTTATGTAAACTGGACAAAATGCTTTTTGTTAAAAGCTCATTTAAGCATAATTCCTTTATTGTCCATATATCCGATAGTCCTTGATGTAGGAGAATTGAATGTAAATTTAAAATTGTATTTAATTAAAGTGTCGTCAGGGCATTTTTTAGCCAATATTATTATATGATACACTGCTCGGTTTTGAATTTTTTTTGAGATTATCACGAATTAGGCTGCGCAAGCTTCACGATGATATATAACATGTAAGAAAATCAATTTTCAGTGTGAATGATAAATTGATATAAAGTGGTGTGGTTGAAATGCGAGAAAGTAAATATTAAACACACATCCCACATGAATTGGGAGGAAATATTTAATGTTATATATAAGTGATAGTGGCTTAAGATGGCTAAATGAAGTGGGGAAAGAGTGTACCCTTGCACATTGTTTGTCCTTCCTCGCCGCGCCGCGCCGCGATTTACCCGGTAAGGCTGTAACAATTTTTCTTTGGGCAAGAATTTTTCGAAAGGGAAAAACAATTACTGGGGACACAATTTAAAACAGGCTTGTTGTTGGACTGTTACATTGCTAAAAATCAACCTTCTACTACAAACATTGGGTCTTATTCTGAAAATGTTCCGATTGACACATTTCCAACTATTATGGTTCCCCTGCTGGGAACCAGACAGGCGGTACTGAGACATTCTTTCCACATTTTGTGGCTGCTATGCCAAACTGACCCATTTAGTTGGGTCCGTTTTACAAATCCGAGAAATTAAAGGGTGACAATAATTTTAAGTTGTGGTGTTTTTCCTTACCACTCAACACTTGATACGGTTTATCATTGAGGATAAACCTGAAGAGGACATTTCCGATCCTCAATCTGAAGCCACTATACGAGTATGGTCTATCTGTGTCGTCACAGTATATTAATGAATTTAGACAATTCCCTTGATCAACTGTATTATGAACCGTTAGAAAATTTTCCTGATTTACTGAAAGTTGCATTCATCATCTCTTTAAGTATTCTATTTTTGCGCTCTGCTATTCCATTTAGGGGTAGAGAATATGAATCTCAATTTGCACAATTGTGTGCTAAAAATGACATTATCATCAAACAACTACGCCTTACACTACAAAAAAATAGAATAACTGAGCGCAAAAATAGAACATTTTGAGAGATGATGAATACAATGCTAATATGTAGAGGAGTCAACAAAATGTAGATTTTCTCAAACAATCTTAAGTCATGCTACCACTAGAGGCAGTTAACAACTTCCTTAAAGATATATCTTCACTGGTCATGGCAATGTGCCTTCGTGTCCCGTCATGCTCCTCCAGGTGCAGGTTATGTAAACTTACCATAATGCTTTATGTTAAAAGCTCATTTAAGCACAATTTCAGCGTTGTCCATATATCAAATAGTCCCGGATGTAGGAGAATTAGATTTAATTTTAAAATTGCATTGTAATTAATGTGCCGTGAGGACATTTTTGGGCCAATGTTATTATGTGTGACACTTCTCGATTTAGAATGTTATTGAGATTATCATGAAGTGGGTTGCGCAAGCTTTCCGATGATATATAACATGTAAGAAACCAATTCTCGGTGTGAATGATAAATTGGTATAAAGTGGTGTGGTTGAAATGCGAGAAGTTAAATATTAAACACACATCCCACATGGATTGGGAGGAAATATTTAATAGTATATATAAGTGATAGTTGTTTAAGAAGGCTTATTGAAGTGGAAAAAAAGAGGGTACTTTTGCACATTGTCCGTCCGTCCTTGTCGCGCCGCGTTGCACTCTGGAATGCTGTAACAATTTATATTTCAGAAGGGGAAAAAATTAATGGGGAGACAATTCAAACAAGATTTATTTATGGACCGTTACATTGCTGAATAGCAACATTTTGCTACAGACATTGGGTCTGATACCGAAAATGTTCTGGTTGACACTGTTCCAATTATTGTGGTTTCCCTTTTGAGAATCAAGATAGGCGGTACTAAGACCGTCTTCCCACATTTTGTGACTGCTATGTCAAATTGACCAATTTAGTTGGGTGAGTTTGACAAACCCGAGAAATTCATGGGTGACGACAATTTTAAGTTGTGAAAGGCGGTACGAGCATGGCTATGTGTGGATTTTCTGTGTTGTGATACCCAAGACCTTTTGACCTTATAAATTGCATGATATTAATTTATTCATATGTGCTTAATTATTTTATATGTTTTGTATGCCATGTACATGTTTGTTGAGGAGTGCTTTATTGTGTTTGGGACGTTTGGGGAAGTGTAGTATAAGGAAATTATGGGCATATGTGTTTCTAGGGAAAGGTTGTTAGTTGGGGTAGTTAGTGCATGGAAACTATAAGATGAGGCGAGATGAGAGAAGAGCAAGAAAAAAAAAAGAACTTAAACAAAATTTCTGAATTCTGAAGAAATTGAGTGTTCCTAAGAAAATAGCCATTTGATATAGCAAATAAAGCATGATCGACTCCATTCTTATTTATAAAGTATAAGGACATCAAGAAATATATTTTGAAAGGTGGATATATATTAGATTCTAACGGTTCAATTAAGAGTAATTTCTTTCGGAAGTCGCCTATGCAAACTAGAATTTATGCTTTTCGTTCTTCCTTTGATTATACGTTTAAGTATTTAAGGTAAGGATCATTTTTTCTTTTTTTTTTTCAGTCCTAAGACACATGAATTGGTCATTTACTAAGTTATGAACTATATGAAAGATTTTCCATGTTTTAATGCATCAAAACTTGATGGATAACCGAAGTATGTTGCATCGTATGCTTGACTATACTTGATCCTACGTGTGTATGTTGTTGTATAATTGTTGGATGCATTGTCATAGAGTCAACATATGCATATTCTCATTCTAGATTTCTTGTCTGTTGATGGCCCTATTCCAGGATATATCTCGAAATATTAAAAGTTATAGTGCTCGGGAGCGCTTCTTATCCCCAAAGTGACTCGGTTCCTAACGAGGATAAATAGTGGGGTTGTCAACAGTGTGTTGTTGAGTTCACAGAGGGTGAAGGGTGACATAACAAGGGGTATATCCTCATTGTGCCTTGCTAGTGCTATGAAATGAAAATATATGATATGTGGCCTTTCCGATACGGGTAATAGAAGTTCGGGCTCTTAACAGTTGGTTAGTCTTATTGCCAGATGATTGAGCTAGGATGTAGAGTTACTTGTTGCATGTCATAATACTGCTAATCATGTCGGGATAATATATGTTGGAAATCTACGAGTTATGATTGTTAGAGGAATAACCGGGTCGAATCACATTGTGCAGCGGAAATAAAGTGACCCGCCTCTACCAGGATCTATCACGAGTAAGAACCTAAGGCTACGAGATAGTTTTATACCTTTATCGGTGCTAGGATAGCTGAAACGGTTTCAGCGGTATGTTGTCACGAACGGAACGCCACCAACGCAGGCTCCGTCTCTCCCAGTATCTACTCGATCTTCCGGGGATGGTCTTCTACTGCTTGGTGCTAGCCAACGCCTTGTAGAAGCCTTGAAGACAATCTTCAAGATGGAGTATGCATGTATGACCTTTTAGAAGAATCAGATACAGTTTTTCTTACTTCTTTTCTATTAGCCAAAGCTAGAAAACAAGTCTAGAAAAAGCTGTCTATTCTTTTCTCTCTAATGTTCTCTCTTTTCTCTCTTCTCTAAGCTTCAAAAGCTGGAGAAAAATATGACTTAGAATGATTAGGAAAATCAGTATTTTCCCTTAGTCTATCAAGAGAGAGTGGGGAGAGATAAAGGGGAAAGTGGGAGATCATGGAGAAAATCACTCCTCCACTTTCTCCACCACTTCAACCTCTAGATAAGAGATATGAGCTGAAAATATGTGTCCAATTTTCCAGCCATAAGGTCAGTCCAAATGGGTTGGTCGGCCCAATCATATTGGTCGGCCCAACCCGATTAAGGGCCCAATCCAATCTCGGCCCGGCCCGGCCCAATCGCATTGGCGTACCTTAGATTAAATGTACTCCAACAAGCCCAATCCAGTTGATCTATGAGTGCGACCCAAGAGGTATCTATGATGTTGGTCGTGACATCATATATCACAGGTAATGAGAGGTATCTAGCAACGCATCATTACCCCCAATTCATAAATATCTGGTGATTTATCATAATCACAACATTTGACATTTGTAGTTAAATCATTTTGTCCTTGATATCTAGATTGAACACAAGTCATGGAAAAGTCACACTTGTATTGTCCAATCTTTTAGTTTCTTGATTCACGAGTAGACTAATCAAATGACAACAATATCTTATATTGATTCATTTGTTCATGGCCATAAATTAGTTAGACTCCATCAAGGGGCCCAAGATATCGCTCCTGCTATATAGGAAGGACAAATCCTTTTTGCATCTCATTCATCCTGAACAAGATTCGTGATATACCCAATAAATGCCTTTATTGCTCACCCTGTTACGGATAGCGTTTAACATTATCAAAGCATAACACTAGCCATGCAAGAACTCTTGTGAGACCTCAAGTCAAAGGATCTTTTATACAACCCTAGCCAAAAATTGAGAAACACCGTTGACTATTATATAACAACCCATGGTGTGTTTCTCATGTCTGGGTCCCTGTCCCAAGATAATGATTCTCTAATCATATATACCCATGTGACGATCCGATATCTTATATCAATCACTCGCACATACTAGTATTACGCATTATTATTGTCCTCGAAGATTCCATAATAATGTTCGACTAGGGACGTTTCAAAGTATTCATAACATTTATGAATACCAAGGACATATTATTTATTTATGTTGTTAAGAACGCGTAAACATAATGAAATAATACTCGAATTTATGCCTTTTATTCATCAAAATGAAAAATTACATATACGATACAATAATCTCCCACTTGCACAAAAAGACCCAAAATCATCTACCGATTGGTCTTTAAGGGCATACTAATGACTTTCTCTAAAGATCAGCCCTCCGTGATATCGGATACCCATGGAACTAGTGTGACGATCATGCCGCTGCCGCGACAGCTGGCTTCGCGCTGGATCGGCAACATTATCTCGCCGAATCTACTCTACATATATGCACATCACCTCTCTCTATAATCTCGCGGATTAGGTGAAAACGTCGTAGTACATGTTTGGACCTCTCGGTGAGATCTAGGTTCCCTAGATTGTGAAATAGCCCCATTGTTGTCATAATAGAGGTCTATCGGGTTCACAATACTAGGAACCACATCGAGGTCGGAAATAAATTTCCCGATCCAAATCGCTCCTTAGCCGCTTCACAAGCCGCTATGTACTCGACCTCGTCGTAGAATCTCGCGATGGTTGATTGCTTTGAATCGCGCTACCACAAAGACTCTCCATTCAAGTTAAACACATATCCCGATTGCGATCGGATATCATCTCTGCTCGGTTTGGAAACTAGCATCGGTGTAACCACTTACAACGAGCTCATCCGCTCTCCATAAATCAAGAATGTATCCTTAGTCCTTCGTAAGTACTTGAGGATATTCTTGACCGAGATCCAGTGACGTTCACCGTAATTAGACCGGTATCTCGCTCGTAAGGCTTAAGGCATACGAGACATCTCGGGGCGAGTACATACCATGGCATACATGATGGATCCTATGGCGTAAGCATAAGGGATCTCTTTCATGCGTTCTAATTCGGCGAGCGCTTTTAGAACACCGTTTGTTCGACTGACAAGCATTTCATGTGCCATAGGACAAAGTCCCTTCTTAGACTCTTGCATGCTAAACCGCTTTAGCACCTTGTCTAAATATGTACTCGACTTAAGCCAATGAGTCTCTTGGATCTATCTCTATAGATCTTGACTCCCTGTAATATAGCCGGCATCGCCTAAGTCTTTCATAGAGAAACACGTACTCAACCAAGCCTTGACAGACTTTTAAGGTTGGTATGTCGCTTTCCAATGAGTAGTATGTCATCTACATACAAAACCAGGAATACGATTGAGCTCCCACTAACCTTCTTGTAAACACAAGGCTCATCCTCATTTCTAATGAAGCCAAACTCACTGGACGACATCATTAAAACGGATGTTCCAACTTTCGAGAAGCTTTCGCTTGAGTCCATAAATGGATCTCTCAAGCTTACATACTTTTTCCAAAGATTCTCTGGAGTGACAAAACCTTCAGCCGTGTCATATACACATCCTCTTCAAGTTTTCCATTAAGGAAAGCGGTTTTGACATCCATTTGCCGATTTCATAGTCATAGTAAGTCGCAATAGCAAGCAAAATCCGAATGGACTTGAACATAACTACGGGGGAAAAGGTCTCGTCATAGTCAATACCATGAACTTGTTTGAAACCTTTCGCGACTGATCGCCTCATGACGCTTTGTACATTCCCTTCCATGTCGGTTTTAATCTTAAAAACCCATTTGCACCCTATGAGAGTTACCCCTTCAGTGGATCAACCAAGATCCGTGACTTGGTTTGTGTACATGGAGTCCATTTCAGATCTCATGGCCTCAAGCCATTTCTCGAATCCAGGGCTATTAATTGCTCGCTTTGTAGGTTGAAGGTTCATCGTGATCCACAAACATAACATCACCATGTTCCCGTTATGAAAAATCCAAATTTTTCCTGGGAGGTGGACGACTGAACTCTACTGCACCTACGCAATTCTTGTGTTTCTTGAATCTAGTGCTGGTTGCACAACTGCTTTGTGGCACCCGCCGCACAACAACTTGTGGAGTCTGCTCAATTTCCATCTCATCATTAGTGCTAGTTTGAGAGTCCGGAACTTCAAGTAAGTTCTACGCTACTCCCACTCGTGTTTCTAGAAACAAATTCTTTTTCTAGAAAGACTCCCGTGCGAGCAACAAACACTTTGTTCTCGTTAGGGATATAAAAAGTAGTATCCTTTAGTTTCCTTAGATAACCTACAAATATGCACTTTTCAGATTTTGGAGCCAAACTTATCGAAGCTCAGCGCTTTTACAAAAGCTTTACAACCCCAAATCTTGAGGAAAGACAAACCCGGACGCTTCCCTACCCATAACTCGTATGGCGTCTTTGCAATCGATTTAGATGGAACGCGGTTAAGTGTTAAAGCTCGCTGTCTCTAGTGCGTGTCCCCAAAAGGAATCGGGCGAGCTCGTGTGACTCATCATAGAACGAACCATATCTAATAAGGTTCTGTTCATCCTTTCGAATACACCATTCCATTGTGGAGTAGTCGGGAGGAGAAAGTTGTGAAACGATTCCACAATCCTTAAGATAGTCACTGAATTCTTGACTCAAGTACTCTCCTCCCCGATCGATCGAAGAGCCTTAATACTCTTGCCAAGTTGGTTTTCTACTTCTAGTTTAAACTCTTTAAACTTAGCAAATGCTTCGGATTTGTGTTTCATCAAGAACACATATCCATACCTCACCGAAGTCATCAAGTAAAGGTAATGAAGTAGAGGTAACCACCCCTCGCATGTATATTAAAAGGGCCACATACATCACTATGTATTAGTCCTAATAAAGCATCGGCTCTCTCACCTAGCTTAGTGAAAGGTGATGCTGTCATCTTACCCAACAAACAAGATTCGCATCGATCATAAGACTCGAAGTCAAATGATTCCAATAGCCCATCTTTATGGAGTTTGGATATGCGGTCTTCGTTTATGTGGCCTAAACGACAATGCCAAAGGTATGTCGGATTAGAATCATTAGTCTTAATCCTTTTGGTATTTATATTTAAAATTGGCATATCAAGGTCTAAAACATATAGACCATTAATCAAAGAGGCGCTTGCATAAAACATATTATCCAGAAATAACGACAATCGTTGGTTTTTGATCGAAATCTCAAAACCTTTCTTGTCCAAACAAGAAACGGAAATAATATTCTTAATTAAACTAGGTACATAGAAACAGTTTTCTAAACCCAAAACAAGCCCCTCGAACGCAAAGTAAAAGTACAAGTCCCCTACAGCTAGTGGTCGCAACACGTGCTCTGCTGCCAACTCGTAGTTCCACTTCGCCCTTTGCCAACTGTCTACTCCTTTGAAGTCCCCCGCACATTAGTACAAATGTGAGAACCACATCCCAGTATCAAATACCTAAGAAGTAGTTGTATTAAAATTGATATCAATCATATTAATATCTACAACATAAATACCTGAGCCCGAAACAACATTTGCTTTCTCCTTTTCCAGTCTTTTCCCTGCAAGATAGCTTTTGCAGTTCCTTTTCCAGTGACCCTTCTCACCACAATGATGACAGATAGAGTCCTTGGCTACTCCACCCTTAGGTTTCAGTGCATTGTTGAAAGTGGTTTGCTTGCCCTTGGGCTTACCTTTTGGTTTGCCTTTGGATTTCACAAAACCTTTGCTTTTGCCCTTTTGCACCATCAGTATGGTGTTGGCCTTGGATTTGCCTATTTCCTTCTCGGCAGTCCTCGGCATGTTCAACAACTCGAGCAATGGCTTGTCAATTTCATTCATGTGATAATTCGTAATGAACCGATCTGTATGATTCGAGCAACGATTGCAAGATCAAATCGATCGACGACTCTTGTCCCTAAAGGAAATCCCGAGCTTTTCAAGGTTCGAACATAACCTATCATCTTAAGAACGTGAGTTCCCTACCGGCATTCCTTCGGACATTTTTAGACCGAAAGAGAGATTTCGATACATCGAATCTCTCTTGGCGTGCTTGCCCTCGATATAGTTGCTTCGGTGAGCCAAGATCTCATAAGCCCCCATGTCCTCATGTCGCTTCCAAGCTCGAGTTCATGGTGACGAGCATGAGGCTAGACACATCTAAAGCATCACTAACATGCTTCGATAAGCATTTCTTTAAGCGGTTGATGCGCGAGCCTCCGTGTAGCAGGGAATAGGTCGTTCTAGAACATACAGACTTTCTTTCATGCTTGAGAACGATTCTCAAGTTCCTAAACCAATGAGGAAGTTAACTCCCTCTAATTTTTCCTTCTCAAGCGACGTAACACGATGATAGTGTTTGGTTTGAATTTGCCATTTTTTCTACAACAAAATACATATGCAAAGTAAGTATCGATAAAAAATCATTATTAGGTCTTTATCTTTTTTAATGATTTCTCCCACTATTTTCTTCGAGTGAATAACCCTCATTATCAACTCGGAAAGTTCGTTAACTTTCTAGCGGGCCAAGATCCATATTTCACCTCGTTTCGAGTCGACTTTGGGTCGATAGCCCAAAACTTAGTTATTTAGGTAGGCAACGCTTTGCCAATTACATCAAATTATGTAATTCTTGGTTAGTTGAGTGAATAACATTTATTCAAGCGTATCATTATACACTTTTCTAAACTCTTTTGCCTCTAGATCCTCAATCCATTTATTGAGATAATCCAGATTAACTAGGACCCTAAGTTTTAGCCGGCGGATATCACAATTATCCTTCGCGCCTCACCCTGGATAGACACGTATGTACAGCCTTTGGCATGTCCCATACTAATGTCGATCTAGGCCTTGACGAGGGCCAAACTTAGGAAGGCACTAATTAATATTTAATTGAGGGTTCTTGTTTTTAACAATCTCACCGTGAAAAGCATAAATAAAACAGCTTTATGCTTATATACATATGCATCCAATACATAAAAGTAAAATGCAATAGTAATCGCCATATCCTATTCTGCTTTTTCCAAGCCAATGGAAAAACCGTAAAGTCGACCTAAGGGTGTGAAAAGAAAATACTCTATTCTACACCTGCCTTGACCTTCGTGTGATTGCCTTTCAAATCTTCATCACAGCTTGTACCTTCTCTTAATCTAGAATATTACATGATTCTAAGGAAACCTCGAGTTACATTCGAGGGGATTTAATGAGAAGAAAATTACAACTTTTGATAGAAAAATAGGCACGATACGCAGATCGTATTATAAAATAAACCAACAGGGTAAAGGCGACTACTATGCATCATGCTCAATTAACATAACACTTTATGGAAAAACGAGCAAACAGTAAAATGAACATTTCAAATTCTGCCTCGGGTTCGGTGGACCGGTCGGTTGACCAAACAGGAACTTCGGTCGACCGAAGACCAACTCGGATCGACCGAAGATCAACTCGGTGGATCCGAACCCAAATTATTTAGCTAGTGACTTACCTCGGTTGACCGGAGATGAGTCTCGGTCGACCGAAATGCCAGAAAATGAGATTTTGTTTTTCAACTTTTGAAATGACTTCAAAACTGGAAAATCTCAATTCTCATACATTCAAAATAATGAAAAATATGTCATACATAATATACAACATTTCTAGCAATCCTAAGGCATGCAAAACATAGATTCAAAATCTATATGCAAACGCTATAACACAATAAGTCTATAGGGTACTCGTGAGTGGCTCTGATACCACTGTTAGAGGAATAACCGGGTCGAATCACATTGTGCAGCGGAAATAAAGTGACCCGCCTCTACCAGGATCTATCACGAGTAAGAACCTAAGACTACGAGATAGTGTTATACCTTTATCGGTGCTAGGATAGCTTAAACGGTTTCAGCGGTATGTTGTCACGAACGGAACGCCACCAACGCAGGCTCCGTCTCTCCCAGTATCCACTCGATCTTCCGGGGATGGTCTTCTACTGCTTGGTGCTAGCCAACGCCTTGTAGAAGCCTTGAAGACAATCTTCAAGATGGAGTATGTATGTATGACCTTTTAGAAGAATCAGGTACAGTTTTTCTTACTTCTTTTCTATTAGCCAAAGCTAAAAAACAAGTCTAGAAAAAGCTGTATATTCTTTTCTCTCCAATGTTCTCTCTTTTCTCTCTTCTCTAAGCTTCAAAAGTTGGAGAAAAATCTGACTTAGAATGATTAGGAAAATCAGTATTTTCCCTTAGTCTATCAAGAGAGAGTGGGGAGAGATAAATGGGAAAGTGGGAGATCATGGAGAAAACCACTCCTCCACTTTCTCCACCACTTCAACCTCTAGATAAGAGATATGAGCTGAAAATATGTGTCCAATTTTCCAGCCATAAGGTCGGTCCAAATGGGTTGGTCGGCCCAACCCGATTAAGGGCCCAATCCAATCCCGGCCCGAAGCCCAGCCCGGGCCGGCCCAATCGAATTGGCGCACCTTAGATTAAATGTACTCCAACAATGATGTGATAAATTAATGTGCTCAGAGCACGATTTATGATGTGTTTGTGATCGATTTGATAAGTTATTGTTATGGCATGCTTTGATTATGTTTTGATTAAGTTTCTATATGTTAAAGTTAGTCAAATTTCAGTGTTTTGGGTTGAAAATTTCGAAAATGCAGAACATGGATTTTTCTTCACAAATTAAGCCTAAAAATGTCTTGACTGAATCACGGTCGACCGAATGAGTTTTCATTGTCCGGACCAAACTACTGGAGTTGATTGCGGAAGACCAGTGATGGATTGCGGTCAATCGGGCCTAAAACCCTATCGACCCGAGCTATTGCGGTCAACTGGCATGTCTTGTCGGTCAATCAGTCTTTTTGTCAAAAGTTTTTTGTCTTGATATCGGACGACCCTTCGGTCGACCGGGGTACTTTTGCTATTATTCGAGATTTTCTAGGTTATACTTATTCTTTTATGATTTACGTTATGTTTAAGTTATGTTAGTTCTGAACACTTAAGTTATGTTTTCAAGTACTTTACAAGTTTTTAAGATGTTTACATGTTATGTCAACTCAAGCTTCGTATTTCATGAGTTTTAGGAAAACAAGAAACGTTTTTGTGTCTCTTTGATTCTTCATCCCAAGGACGATCGATCCTTGCTGGGCTAGTGTGGCTCATCTTTTGTTTCTTCTATGTTTTGCAGATGAGGATGTAGATGTTGATAGTGAGCAGGCATATGATGGGTATTACGATGAGTAGTTCTTAAATGAATGAAATGTCTCTTATGTAATAGTTTCCAACGTATGTAGTAAGAACAATGTTATGATTATTTAGATTTAACTTCTGACAAGTATTGATGTTATAATAAAGTTAGGTTATTACGTTATTTTTATGGTTTGGAAGTTCATTTATGGTAAGGGTTCTTTGTCTCATTGGTAGATGAGACATTGACAGGTCACCCTCTGGTTATAAGGTGTTATAAGTGGTATCAGAGCAGGTTAAACCTTAGGTTTGAATTCTTAAGTTAGATGTTAACTATGGAATGAACATATGATGTATGCCTTAGATAACTTAAGATGCGTTCTTGGGTACAAATTTTGGAGTACGAAGTATGTGTTTATTTATTGGCTTCGTATGCTCACGTATTATGTGCTAACAGGTTATGTGAATTACACGCTTATCTGCTAAGTTGTTATTCTAAAAGATGGATCGACAAAATGACAACAACGATGATCTCAACATACCCATTGCAAGTTTGGGTCGATAAGGCAACATAAGTGGTCGTCGACGTGAAGATGTGCCTGAATCCTCCACTTAACAGCAAGTACCAAATGTGGGAACAACCACTGAGGTTGAAAAAGTTGTACCTCCACCTCCACTACCAATGAACACAGGAATACCGGCGAAATTGGCAACAACCTCGACTATGATGGCACAGTTACTAAAAAAATCAAGTGCAAGGGAATCAACATACTGTGGTGGCTAAGGGGGCCAAGGAATGATGCAGATCCGGGGACATAGTGTGAGAGGATGAAGAAAATGAGAATGGTCTCATTTGATGGAAAGGTTGGACCGGATGAGGCTAAAATCTGGTTAGATAATATGGAACAGAACTTCGAGATAATGCGGGTACCAGAGGATGCTAAATCAATAGTGGGTATTGAATCTTTGACGTGTAATGCAGATGAATGGTGGAAGGGCGTTGCCCCAATTTATCGTCAATGGGGACGACCTGCTACTTGGACGAAATTTAGGGGAGCTTTCCTTGATACTTATCGAATGGAGAAGCAGAATCAATTCTTTGAACTCAAGGAAACCGAAGGAATGTAAGTGGCAGAGTATGCCAGGAAATTTAATGCTTTGTGGAAATATGCCACCAACATCATTTAAAATCCAACAATAAGAACACAAAGGTTCGTTAGGGGACTTCTAACAAGAATATGGGGGAGATTATCGAGTGTAAGTCCCACCACTTACCGAGAGGACTACCAAAGAAGTTTGGACATAGAAATGGAATTCAACAGGGCTGATACAGAGAGGGTTGGAAAGAGAGGTTACTCAACCATGGAAAAGGGTCAAAATTCAAAGGCTACAAATCTTTCATCACCAGCATTCAAGAAAATATTCTCACTTGTGGTTGGCACTACTTTTAGGAGTGGGATGAGAACTAGGGCCAATGAAGTTAGAATTGGGGGATCAACCACAACACCAACTTATTTTGCAGCTACAACTCCATGTTCTACATGTGGAAGATTGCACACGGGTGTATGTCGATGGGGCAGCGGGGCATGCTTCAAGTGTGGGAAGATGGGTCATCGAATCAGTCAATGTCCAGTACCAGTTTCAGGGAATGTTCAGAACTCTTCAGCACCAAGAAGTGGGGATTCAAGGCCAAGGGAGAATGCAAGGGTATTCGCTCTCACTCAGCAAGAGGCGGGAAATGCCTTCGACGAGGTAACATGTACGCTTTTGTTTGTTTGATTGTGGTGCTACACATTCGTTTGTTTCACGTTGTTTCACTAAGACTCTTAGGACTACCCCAACTTGTCCTTTGTATGCATATAGAGTTTGTATACCCTAACGAGAAAGTATTGGAATCGAACTTGATATATAAAAGGGTGTCGGGTAGAGATAGATTCGAAGGTTTTGGAAGAAGATTTGATCCAACTGAACATGGTAGACTTTGATATTATTTTGGGTATGGATTGGTTGTCAAGACATCATGCCTTAGTTGATAGTAAAGAAAGAAAAACTCAGTTTGCGGTAGGGGACAAAGAAGTTATTGATTTTCAATAGTCGAAAAGGAAGAAAGAGAGGAAGATATCAAGGCACAAAAATGTTTGAAGAAGGGTGGGTTGTGAAGCATTCTTAGTCTATGCAATGACACATGAATATAAAAAGAATCAGATTTTGAATAAGGGATTTCCAAGATGTATTTCTGGAAGATTTACCGAGCGTATCACGTACCCGGGAGATCGATTTTGAAATACTCTTACAACTAGGTGCAGAGTCTATCTATAAGTCACCCTATCGAATGGCACCTGCAGAACTTAAGAAGTTGAATACACAGTTACAAGAGTTGTTAGACAAGAAGTTTATCCGGCCTAGTGTGTCACCATGAGGAGCACCAGTATTATTTGTGAAGAAGAAATATGGAAGCATGAAGATGTGTATCAAGACATGTATCATTTGCCTCCTATAGATGATCTGTTAGATCTACTTAAAGGTGCCAAGGTATTCTCCAAAATAGATTTAAGATCCGGGTATCATCAATTGAGAATCAAGCCAGAAGATATACCAAAGAGTTCCTTCATAACCAGATATGGACACTACGAATTCCTTGTGATGCCGTTTGGTATGACCAATGCACCGGGTTTTAAGAGATTGTTTGGGCAAGTTTGTGGTGTTGTTTATTGAAGACATTCTAATATACTCACCATCTGAAGAAGTTCATGAAGAACACTTGAAAACAGCTTTGGGAATTCTAAGAAAAGAAAAGCTTTATGTAAAATTTAGCAAGTGTGAATTCTGGTTGAAGAGTGTATCCTTTTTGGGTCATTGTGGTGTCAATTGAAGGGGTGTCAGTTGATCTAGCTAAACTAGAAGCTATAGTAGATTGGCATTGACAAACAACAGTGGTTGAGATACAAAGCTTCTTGGGTTTAGCAAGATACTATCGGAAGTTCGTTGAAGATTTCTCTAGAGTTGCAACACCTTTGACATGGTTAACACATAAGCAAGTAAACCTTGTTTGGAGTTCAGAATGTGAAGAGAGTTCTATGAAGTTTAAAGAAAAGTTTACTGCACCTATTTTGGCACTGCCAGAAGAAATGGGGGCTTCACCATCTATAATGATGCCTCAGGTGTGGGTTTGGGATGTGTACTTATGTAAAAAGGGAAGGTAATTGTATATGCTTCAAGACAGCTAAAGACGTACGAGAAGAATTATCCTACACGTGATCTTGAGTTGGAAACAGTGGTCTTTGACTTGAAGATTTGGATGCACTGTTTTATGGCGAGCCATGCGAGGTATTAACTAACCATCAAAGTCTTAAATACTTGTTCACACAGAAAGAACTCAACATGAGGCAACGAAGATGGCTGAAATTACTAAAGGACTATGACTTGACGATTAGCTACCACCCGGGGTAAGGCTAATCGGGCAGCATATGCTTTGAGTAAGAAGACTTCGGGTAAGATGGCAACCATGATCACCAAACAACATGAACTTATCTCAGAATTTGAAAAACTGGATATTGAGGTTGTTAAGGATACCAACAATATCCTAGCAACCTTAGTAGCTTAGCCAACGTTACTTGTTCGTATTAAGGATGCTCAAACATCTGACTTATAATTGGAAAAGGAACGGTCATTTGTAGAATTAGGTGAACGAACGGATTTTCAGATACATGAAGATGGAAGCTTATTGTTTTGGGGATGATTATGTGTACCAGAATATATGGGGACTGAAAATGGAAATTTCACAAGAGGCACACAACTCAAGATTATCAGTACACCCATTGGTTTTGAAGATGACATAAATTTGAAAGGTAATTTACGCTAAAATGGTATTAAGAGGGAAATTACAAAATTTGTGGCCAAATGTTTGGTATGTCAACAAGTCAAGGCAGAACATCAAAGACCTGCTGGATTGTTGAAACCTTTGGAAATACCGATGTGAAAATAGGAGTATATCACAATGGACTTCGTGGTTGGGTTACCAAAGGACAAGCTGGGAAAGATACAATCAGGGTTATAGTTGGCATATTAACCAAGTCAACACATTTTCTACCTATGAAGATTACGGTTCTGTTATACATGAACGAGATTGTTAGGCTTCATGGTGTACCGGTAAGCATATTTTCAGATAGAGATCCAAGATTTGTGTCTCACTTTTGGAAGAGTTTCAATTAGGCAATGGGAACCAAGTTGTCCCTTAACACCGCTTATCACCTCCAAACAGATGGACAATCAGAAAGGACTATCTAGACACTAGAAGATATGTTAAGAGCTTGTGTATTGGACTTCAAAGGCAGTTGGTAGATCATTTGACATTGGTAGAGTTTTCATACAACAACATCACCAAACAAGTATCAGTACGTCACCTTATGAAGCACTTTATTACAGATGATGCAGATCACCGGTATGCTGAGACGGTATTGGTGAAAAGACAGTAACATGGCCAAAACTTGTGCAAGTAACAATGTAAAAGGTACATTTCATCCGAGAAAGAATAAGGGTTGCACAAGACCGTTAGAAACTTTAGGAAGCTAGTAAAAGAAGACCTTTGGAGCTTCAAGTCGGGGATAAGGTATACTTAAGAGTCTCGCCAACTAAGGGTGTAATCAGTTTTGGTAAAAGTGGCTAGGTAAGTCCAAGGTATGTTGGGTCGTATGAAATTCTGGAAAGAGTTGATGAATTAGCTTACCGGCTAGCATTACCGCTAACTTTGTCAAGACTTCACAATGTCTTCCATGCATCACAACTAAGGAAGTACGTTCACGATCGAAGCCATATTCTAGAAGCAGAACCTTTGGAACTTCAAGAAGATTTATCGTACCAGGAGGCACCTGTTCGTATTGTAGACCGTAAAGAACAAGTGTTGAGAAGAAGGAAAAACCATATGTGAAATTACATTGGTTACATCACACTGAAAGGGAAGCAATATGGAGGCTGGAAGAAGACACAAGACATAAATACCCTCACCTATTCCAAGAACAAAGTAAGTAAGTTTCGGGACGAAACTTTCATAAGGGGGCGGATGTGATACCCATGACCTTTTGACTCTAGAAATTCCATGATATTCATTTAGTCATATGTGCTTAATTGTTTTATATGCTTTGTATGCCAGGTACATGTTTGTTGAGGGGTGTTTTGTTGTGTTTGGGAACCTTGGGGCCTAAGTGTAGTATAAGGAAGTTATAGGAAGATGTGTTTCTTGGGAAAGGTTGTTAGTTGGGGTAGTTAGTGAAGGAAAACTATAAGATGGGGTGAGATGAGAGAAGAGGAAGAGGAAGAAAAAAAAGGAAGTTAAAGAAATTTCTGAAATCTGAAGAAATTGAGTGTTCCTAAGAAAATTGCCATTTGACATAGCAATCGGAGCCTGATCGACTCCATTCTTGTTTCTAAAGTTTAAGGATTTCAAGAACTATATTCGAAACAGTGGAGATTAGATTCTAACGGTTCAATTAGGAGTAATGGCTTTCGGAAGTCGCCTATGCACACCATAATTTTTTCTTTTCGTTGTTCCTTTGATTATACGTTTAAGTATTTAAGGTAAGGAACCTTCACTCTTGTTTTTCAGTCCTAAAACACATGAATTGATCTTTTACTAGGTTATAAAATGTATGCAAGATATTCCATGTTTTAATGCATCAAAACTGGATGGAGAACCAAAGTATGTTGCATCGTAAGCTTGATTATACTTGATCATTCTTGTGTATGTTGTTGTATAATTGTTGGATGCATTGTCCTGAGAGTCAGCATATGCATATTCTCAATCTAGAGATCTTGTTTGTGGATGGCACTATTCCAGGATATATCTCAAAATATTCAAAGTTATAAGTGTCCAGAGCGCTTCTTGTCCCCAAAGTGACTCGGTTCCTAACGAGGATAAAAAGTGGGGATGTTAACAGTATGTTGTGGAGGTCACAAAGGGTGATCGATGACATAACAATGGGTATATCCTTAAATATCCTCATTGTGACTTACCAGAGTTATGAAATGAAAAGATATGATATGTGGACTTTCCGATATGGGTAATAGAAACAGTTGGTTAGTGTTATTGCTAGATGATTGAGCTCGGTCGGAATAATATATGTTGGAAAGATACGAGTTATAATGTGGCAAGTTAAGGTGCTCAGAGCACGATTTCTGATGTGTATGTGATCGATTTTATAAGTTATTGTTATGACATGCTTTTGATTATGTTTTGATTAAGTATCTATATGTTAAAGTTAGTCAAATTTCAGTGTTTTGGGTTGGAAATTTCAAAAGTGCATAAAATGGATTTTCCTTCACAAATTAAGCCTAAAAATGTCTTGACAAAATCTCGGTCGATTGGTTCGGTCGACCGGATGAGTTTCCTATCGTCCAGACCAAACAACTAGGCTGATTGCGGAAGACTAGTGACTGTGGTCAACCGGACCTAAAACCCTATCGACCAGATTTATTGCGGTCCACCGACATGTCCTGTCAGTTAACTAGACATTTTGTCAAAGTTTCTGTCTTGATCTCGGACAAACATTCAGTCGACCAGGATACTTTTGCTATCATCCGATAATTTCTATGTTATAGTTATTCTTTTTTTTATTTACGTTATGTTCAAGTTATGTTAGTTATGAACTCTTAAATTATGTTTTCAAGTACTTTACAAGTGTTTTAAGATGTTTACAGGTTATGTCAAGTCAAGCTTCGTATTTCATGAGTTTTGGGAAAATAGAGAATGATTTTTGTGTTTCATTGATTCCTCATCCCAAGGACGATCGATCCTTACTGGGATAGCGTGGCTCATCTTTTGTTTCTTCTAATTTAGATATATATTTTGGTTTTATTCATTGTTCAAAATAATTTTGTATTTGATAATCAATAAAAATATCAAAATATTTACTTAATTACAAACTAACCACGTGTATCCCTCGTGCGTGATTTTGAAAAACAAAAAAGTATTTACTCGTCTTTAGATTGTTTGGATTGTCTCCTTTTATGTTATATTTATTGTACTCGTCTTTTAATACTAATGCCATTATCATTTTTATTTTGTTCTACGAAAGATGAGACATAATAAATTTACTAAAACGGTATATCATGCTTTAACTGGCAACATTTATTACACAAATTAAACTAATGTTTATAAAAAGAAAAAGGATTTAAATATTCTAAACCAATGGTAAAATATGGAATGCAATGTCACCATGATGCTCAAAACAACTTTATTTTTCTTTGCCAACTTTTGTTCTTTTCAGAGGATAAGGTTCTATCGTCAATTGTAAGTGAATTGAGTTTGGAGATAGAAGCAGTGTCATTACCATGACAAGACTTGTCGTCTTCATCTAGAAAGGTAAGGACTCTTGAGGAGTATGTGTCAAATTGTTTCCTTGTCTATAGATTTTCAGCGGTCATTTAGTTTTCATATCTATTTAAGTCCATTTACATTGGTTTATTTTGTAGGGACATTTAAGTATGTTGTCCTAAACACATTATTGGACTCCAATGTATGTTTATCTTAAGGTTCTAAGCTTGCATCCAAATATTTGAGATAATTATGTTGCCTTGTTACAATAATGATGGTTCAATTGCATTATATTCTCTTAAAAAAGACAGAATCATTGTTAAAAAAAAACTATTATAATCTGAACGAATGTTTACTTTGATTGACCTTATATCGACAAACATTCATATTTAAAATAAAATTTTGGAAAAAAAATATAGAAATTTTGGATTTCTTCGTAGTTCAAAATATTTTGTATTTGATATTCAATAAAAAAAAATATCACTATATTTAATTATTTAGGACCTAAAATGCGTGATTTAGAAAAACAAAAGTATTTACTTGTCCTTGGGTTTTTTGGACTGTCTCCTTTTATGTTATTTTGATTGTACTCGCCCTTTAAATTTAACAAGTCTTTAAACATTACATCGTGATGTAACTGGCAAGATTTATAAAATAAATTAAACTAAGGGTTTATAAAAAGGAAAAACAATTAAATATTCTAAAGCAATAATAAATCTAAAATGTAATGTCACCATAATGCTCACAACAACTTCATATCTCTATGTCATCTTTTGATTCAATCTAGAGCATAACCATTACTAGCGTTAAGCTTGTCCATGAGGATAACCATTACATTCTGATAACTAGCGTTCCCCCAACAAGAAGCCACTATTTGCAAAAAATCTTTATGATGAGTCCACATTACATGGAACCGGAAGGCTGAGGAAACTCCACCGCGCACAATCCCTCGGAGAGGACAGTGGTCTGAAAGAGTTACTTTGCAAGTGTTCAATTCGTGACTCATGAAACAGGTTGCTCGATGCGGAGTTCACCAAGACCCGGTCTAGTCGGCGTAACAATGGCGGTTGCGAGCTAAGTTTTTGATTCTGCATGAACTACTTGTTCTGTATCTCCAACAACAGTCAAGTCAATAGTGCCAATCCAGAAAACCCAAATCTTACTATTTACATTCCCATAACCGTAATCAAAACCCAATTTAACCGTGTATAAAGCCATTTCAGAAAGCTGCAACATTGGCTCCAACAAAACAATTAAAGATAGATTATGAGTTCGCCGTAACTGTTTTACACGAGCAACTAATTCGTCATTCGCAATACCCCTGAAATTCCATATAATAAAATCCATAAGGAAACAATAAGTGAAGAATTTAAAGAGAGAGTACCGAATACTCATCAGATGGGATGTGCCCTTTTTTCGGACTTCTCCAAAATATACTGCCTTCCTGCGTTGTTTGTCTTTGGTTGGGACTTCGGAATAATGGGAAACTTCGTTAAGTCCACCACAAGATTGTGCAAGCCTTCGACTTCCTGATCAACCTAGGCTGCTTCCAAAGCCACCAAACTCTTTGAAATTTCGACAAAACCCGACCATCCCTCATTCATATCGATCTTCGAAATCTGCCATCCCAAGGGAGTGGCCGAACAAACATGGCGCTCTACATCGATCGGAGTTATTATTGTCAAGTTTAAATCAAAGGCATCCTTCCCATACTTGGCCGTATTATTGGGGGCGATTACAATGAGCTTGTCCTGACTCTAATATCATCCTGCACCCGTGAGGCATCCCCTGTTCCTGGAGGGTTTGGTTCTGCCCAGTTTGACCCGATTTCACATGACTCGGGGACAGTGGATCCTCAATTTAGCCCAATGGTGGATCATCAACCCGACCCGACAAAGGTTATTGGTGACCCTGTAATACAGGTTCCTTCTCCGGCACGTAACTTACCGTCCCAACATGCAGCGCCGCTCCAGCCAATTCCGGCTGGGTGACAATCGCAACTTGATCGGCCACCAACGTCACCGCTACCGCGACCACCGACCAAATTCTCTTATGTAGCCAATTCCTTTGTCTTTGATGATTCCCCAATCTCCAAAACCCTTTGAGCCAATCTGGTTGCTTGATTCGAAAAAAACACCGTCAATCTCGATTTTAGTATTCTTGTTACCAGCGTCGCCTTCTTATTGGCCTCCCCAGTAGGCTTCTTTTTTTTGCCGCCAATGACGATGCGGGAAGGACCCTAGTAGGAGAACCATCCTCGCCGCAGTGGCTAATATTCTAGCACTTTGTGCAATATGCCGACAAATCCTCATAAACAATACTCTACCAAAACCCCTTGTCTGATATGGTATGCGAAATTCGTACCCGATGTTGGATATTCTTCAACAAGTCTACTTCCACACAAACCCTAGCCACGCTAGGTCGCGAGGCTTGGGCCGTTTGTGATTTCAATACTAGCGGCGTTCCGGCCGCTGATGCCAATGAGAAAAGTATCGACTTGTTATAGAGGTAGATGGGTAGCCACTTAAATCTTATCCAAACCTGCACTATCGATGGCTCTACCTAAGTATCAAAGTCATATTGCCATTTAAAAACCCTCATACGTGATTCTCCAAAAGTCCAAACTCCCCGCCGCCATAGGCAGCAATAGTCCTACTCATGATCGAAACGTATAAGAACGTGTCGATGATCCAACCATCCTATCCAGTAGGGTCCCGTGGGCTGAAGCTTAGCAAAATCCTTCCTGAGATTCTCGATGAGAGGCTTTCGACGGGAAAATTTGCCGACTAGTGCCAGTTTCCATGGCGCCTCAAGAATCGATAGTTCCTCATCTTCAATGGTAAGGGAAGGTTCACCCTTGAAAGTTCCTAATGATTTTGTGGGTACCGCCGTTCATGTTGATGTTGGTTTCACTAGATCTGAAAAAGATTTTTTTGGCCACTTCTCCCTGCTAGGGGCCGCCGCCGCCATTGAAGATCAACAGTGGCCGAGAGACATATTTCTCCTAGGACTTCTAGAGAGTTTTTTATTTTTCTATTTTTTAGGTGGTCTTTCATTCGGCCACTTAATTGTGTGCTCCCAAACACATTATAGGACATTATCCATAATTATCTAAAGGTTCTCAAGTGGCATCGAAATGTTCGAGGTATGTATGTTGCCTTGTTAAAATAATAATGGTTCAATCGCACTATATTCCCTTAAATCGGACAAAATCACGGTTAAATGTTTTTATTATAATCTGAACAAATTTTTACACTGATTGATCTCGTATCGACAAATGTTTCTTATTTAGATATATATTTTGGTCTTATTCATTGTTCAAAATATTTTTATATTTGATAATCAATAAAAATATCACAATATTTACTTAATTAGAACCTAACCACGTGCATCCCTCGTACGGGATTTTGAAAAACAAAAAAGTATTTACTTATCTTTAGATTGTTTGGATTGTCTCCTTTTATGTTATATTTATTGTACTCGTCTTTTAATATTAATTTCATTATCATTTTTATTTTGTTATACGAAAGATGAGTCATAATAAATTTGCTAAAACAGTATATCATGCTTTAACTAGCAACATTTATAAAACAAACTAATAACTAATGGTTTATAAAAAAGAAAAAGAATTAAATATTCTAAACCAATAAAAAAATATAAAATGCAATGTCACCATGATGCTTAAAACAACTTTTTTTTTCTTTGCCAACTTTTGTTCTTTTCAAAGCATAAGGTTCTATCGTCAATGGTAAGTGAATTGAGTTTGGAGATGGAAGCAGCGTCATTTCCATTACAAGAGTTGTCATCTTCATCAAGAAATGTAAAGACTCTTGAGGAGTAGGTTTCAAAATGTTTCCTTGTCTATAGATTTTCAGCGGTCATTTAGTATTCATATTTATGTAAGCCTATTTACATTGGATTTATTTCGTTGGGCCCTTTAAGTAAGTTGTCCTAAACACATTATTGGACTCCATCTATATTTATCTTAAGGTTCTAAGCTTGCATCAAAATGTTTGAGATAATTATGTTTCCTTGTTACAATAATGATGGTTCAATCGCATTATATTCCCTTAAAAAAAGACAAAATCCCTTTTAAAAAAAAACTATTATAATCTGAACAAATGTTTACTTTGATTGACCTTATATCGACAAACATTACTATTTAAATTAAAATTTTGGAAAAATATATAGAATTTTTTATTTCTTTGTTGTTCAAAATATTTTGTATTTGATAATACAAAAACAATATCACTATATTGACTTATTTAGAACCTAACTACGTGCATCCCTCGTGGTTGATTTTGAAAACCAAAAGTATTTACTTATCTTTGGATAGTTTGGATTGTCTCCTTTAATGTTATTTTGATTGTACTCGCCCTTTAAATTTAACAAGTCTTTATCAAAAAAAAATTTCCACGTAAGATGAGACATAATAAGTATATTAAAATATTATATCATGATGTAACTGGCAATATTTATAAAATAAATTAAACTAAGAGTTTATAAAAGGAAAAACAATTATATATTCTAAACCAATAATAAATCTAAAATGTAATGTGACCATGATGCTCACAAAAACTTCATTGCTCTATGTCATATTTTGATTCAATCCAGAGCATAGGGTTCTGTTGTTAGTTGTAAGTGAAGTGAGTTTGGAGATGGAAGAGCCATCATTTCCATGACAAGAGTTGTCACCTACATCTGAACTGTAAGGACTCTTGAAGAGTATTGCCAACACTTTTATCAGTGTGTAGCGTTTTGCGGTTATTTAGTATTCATATCTATTTAAGTCCATTTACATTGGGTTATGAGCTTGCATCAAAATGTCTGAGGTATGTATGTTGCCTTGTTAAAATAATAATGGTTCAATCGCATTATATTCCCTTACAAAAGACAAAATCCCTATTAATTTTTTTTATATTATATTCTGAACAAATTTTTACATTCATTGATTTTATAATGACAAACGTTTCATATTTAAATATATAGTTTTTGTTTTATTCATTGTTAAAAATATTTTTGTATTTCATAATCAATAAAAATATCACAATATTTATTTAATTAGAACCTAACCACGTGCATCCCTTGTACGTGATTTTGGAAAACAAACAAAAAAGTATTTACTCGTCTTTATATTGTTTGGATTGTCCCCTTTTATGTTATATTTTTTGTACTCGTCTTTTAATATTAATGTCTTTATCATATTTATTTTCTTCTACGAAAGATGAGACATAATAAATTTACTAAAAAGGTATATCATGCATTAACTGTCAGCATTTATAATACAAATTAAACTAATGGTTATAAAAAAAAAAAAATTAAATATTCTAAAACAATAATTAAATATAAAATGCAATGTCACCATGATGCTCACAACAACTTCATTTTCTCTGCTAATTTTTTTCTTTCCATCTGTTTTCATGACAAGAGATGCCACATACATTTGAACTCTAAGGACTCTTGAAGAGTATTGCCAAAACTTGTATCAGTGTATAGTGTTTTGTTGTTATTTAGTATTCAGATCTATTTAAGTCCATTTATATTGGGTTATTGCATTCGGCCACTTAATTGTGTTTTCTCAAACACATTATTGGACTCCATCCACGTTTATCTGAAGGTTCTGAACTTGCATCGAAATGTTTGAGGTATGTATATTGCCTTGTTAAAATAATAATTGTTCAATCGCACCATATTCCCATAAAAGACAAAATCCCTGTTAATTTTTTTTTATTATAATCTAAACAAATATTTACATTGATTGATTTCTTATCGACAAACGTTTCATGCAAGCACTTCAATAGTATAGGTTCTGTATTACAGGTGAATCCTACTCCACAATCCAAGACACTATCATTCATCCCTAAGTAGAGAGATTTTCGAAGTACACATAATGCGACTAAAAATCTCTCTACAACATTCCTTATTTGATCTAATGATCAATGAACAAAACATTAGTGACATCCCACATCTGTATCGACTGAATCACTCTAAGGGTGACGTCGGTGGAACCGGTGAACCAATGCGTGGAAGGAATGTTAAGAATAATAATCTCACTGGAGGAGTGAAAGCCACTCGACTGTAAAGAGAGGAGCGAAAAGGCAGGATGGCTTCCATAATCCCTTCCCGAACCAAACATGAATCTTTCGACTCATTTGGCTCTCCTACTCAATTACTTAGGAAAAATTCTCAACTATATATTTTGGTTTTATTCATTATTCAAAATATTCTGTATTTTGATAATCAATAATCAATAATACAAATCACAATATTTACTTAATTAGAACCTAACCACGTGCATCCCTCGCGCGTGATTTTTGAAAAAAAAAGTATTTACTTGTCTTTAGATTGTTTGGATTGTCTCATTTTATGTTATATTTATTGTTCTCGTCTTTTATTATTAATGTGTCTTTATTATTTATATTTTGTTTTACGAAAGATGAGATATAATAAATTTACTAGAACGGAATATCATGCTTTAACTGGCAACATTTATAATACAAAATAAACTAATGTTTTATAAACAGAAAAAATATTAAATATTCTAAACCAATAATAAAATAAAAAATTCAATGTCAACATGATTCTCACAACAAATTTATTTTTCTCTGCCAACTTTTGCTCTTTTCGGAGCATAAGGTTTTATCGTCAATTGTAAGTGTATTGAGTTTGGATATGGAAGCAGCGTCATTTCCATGACAAGAGTTGTCATCTTCATCTATAATTGTAAGGACTCTTGAGGAGTATGTGTTAAAATGTTTCCTTGTCTATAGATTTTTTGCTGTCATTTAGTATTCAGATCGTTTTTAAGTCCATTTACATTGGTTTATTTCGTTGAGCCATTTAATTATGTTGTCACAAACATATTATTGGACTCCATCTATGTTTATCTTAAGGTTCTAAGGTTGCCTCAAAATGTTTGAGATAATTATGTTTCATTGTTAAAATAATGATGGTTCATTCGCATTATATTCCCTAAAAATAAGACAAAATACGTGTTAAAAAAACTATTACAATCTGAACGAATGTGTCCTAAAATCCTTATGGGCGAGTTTTTTATCTAACAAATACTGTTCCATAGTCGCTCACGTCAAATTGAGTAGCGAAGTGGCTGGTTGATCTCCGATTTGGCGAACAACGATTCCGATAAAAGATCAAGCCAAGGCAATGATGCGTCTTTAATTAGGTAGTTTGATAAGTATATTTTGCCACCAGCTGTGGATATTAGAGAGGCCTTGATCAAAGAATTTTGTGGCTCTGAAGGTTTGGATAGATCCTGACTCCTTCAATTCCCCCTTCCAAATTGTGTTGAGATGCTACCCGATGTATCTGTGAACTCTAGTAAGAAGTCGGACTCTTTTACGCTATCTTCGGTTATTCAAAATCCACAAGGAGGACATGTGAATCAACACTAGCACAAATGTATCTGGGCGAAGGTACTCCTCCCCTTCCGGTCTCTATATTTATATGGAAATTATTGAATTTCTTCTTGGCATTGGATGAGGATAGGATGAGGTGGGGAATACCTTTTGTATCAAGATGTGGGTGTTTACGTGGACAAGAAAATTATGAGCATCTCTTTCTTACATGCTTGAAGGCAAATGCACTATGGACTTTATCGGCTTCTCGGGTAGGTTTGACAATTGATATCCGAAGATATAGGACTGTTGGGGGCTGCTCATGGCCTGGTGGACTGCATGGAATGCTAATGAACACATGGTTCGGATACTCATATCATGTTACGTTTGTTGGGAGCTATGGAAGGTAAGATGTATCTTTGTGTTTGAGGGGAAGACAACATCAGACCAATCTCTTTTGATACAATCCCGTGGATATTTGGATGTCATTCTTGCAGCAAAAGGCTTGAACCTAAGGGGGGGAAAGGCAGGCTGATCCTGGAGTCATAAGGGTATTGAAATGGAAGGGCTCAAATGGTCATAATTAACATTGAAGGAGCTACAAAAGGTAATCCAGAGATTGTGGGCATAGGGGACATTTTACGCTTTTGAGATGGTGGTTTTATATTGGCTTTTAGTGCGTACTTGGGCAATAATGCTAACAATAACAAGGCTGAATTGAAAGCTTTACTCAGAGGACTACTTTTGGCTTCGACGTTGGGGATAACTAGATTTCATGTGCAGACGGATTCGGAAATCATCGCAAATGCTGTGGCAAAGCGGCCTATTACCACTTGGGAGTTGGATAGTTTGTTTTGCAATCTCTGGATTGCCTTTTGTAGCTCCTTCAATGTTAATTATGAGGATAGGATCGTTCACTAGAGAGGCACCATATATCTAGATAGCAAATGGGCAACATTGTTGCCGTCACGATGAACATGTTGAATGTTAAAAGACTGGAAACCTAAAAGCTCATGCTTAGCTTGACTTACAATGTGACCAACAACAGAGAAATCCTCATCCTCCCTCTGTAATCTGGTAACCAGCTCCAATGAGTCTATTTCCACTAGCAACCTAGTGTTAAGAAACCCCCGAGCAAAGCGGATACCTTCCAAGATAGCCATGATCTCCGCATGAAAGGGTGAAGTCGAGCTTCGCATAGGTTTTGCCAAACTGCCCAGTACCTCACCCCGGTAATTCGAATAACCACTCCAATGCCAGCTACCAAAGGTATCCACGAAGCATCACAGTTCACTTTATATTCCTCCTCCCTTGGCGGAACCCATCTCCGATCCCCAACTGGAATGGCCGGGAACTGATGCGCAGAGATTGGCTGTTGCACTAAGGTCCAAAATTCCTCCATTGATGAGTAAACTTGGCGTAGCCAGAGAAACCAGAAAAAATAGACCAAGATACTGCAGGTACGTTCATCCTCCTGTTGGAAGAAGGCATCAAAAAAATCCATCATACTCGACGTATCAAACCGCTTCCATCTCTCAAAACCGCCCATACAATCCCACACCGAGGAGGAGAAGATACAGTCAACGAACAAATGGCGATCCGTTTCTGGAGCAACATTGCAGCGAGTACAAATAGGACTTTTACTAGGAATATGCCGCGAGATTTTTCATTAGTTTGCAAGATGCCGTTGCAGCATCTCCACACAAAAATCCTCAACTTCGGCGGCACTTGCAAGGTCCAGACCGTATTCCAAAAATTCATAATCCCATAATCTAAAGGGGCCCTCTACCCCGACCTCTGTACGGTGCAAATATCCCATGAGAGCGTTATATCCAGACTTCACCGTGTAACGTCCCGGATGATGGAACGCCCACACCAGTTTATCAGCCAGTTGTGGAGTGCACAAAGGTATTGAGTTAATATTTCCCACATCGACAACGTTGAACATGGAACATATGACCTCTTCCTTCCAGCTTCTATGTTCCACAGCAATCAGCTCGGACACCGTCATGTTCACTAGGTGAGGGGGAGGAGGGGGGGACAAGGGGTGGTAATCCGAAAAGTGTTCGGGGTCATTAACCATCTATCCCCCCATACACGAATTGTACTCCCGCCCCCTACTCACCATCTCAGCCCAAGGTGAAGCAAATATTGGTCGTCCATGATACTTCTCCATACGTATGAAGCTTGTGCACCGACCGTTGCATTAAGGAAATGTGAGCTCGGGTGGTATTTTTCCTTAAGCACACGACTAACCAAACTGTTCGGGCTTTGAATTATCCTCCAGGACTGCTTTGCTAACAATGCAAGGTTGAAGCCTTCCAAGTCCTTCAATCCCAGGCCACCCATTGCTTTCGGCATACAAATTGTTTTCCAAGATTTCCAACAAATTTTTCGCGCCCCATCACTATCTCCCCACCAAAAAGATCTCATCATAGATATAATCGCATTCCTAATTTCCTTCGGTAAAAAGAAACAAGACATTATGTAAGTCGGTTTCGCTTGCACTACGGATTTAAGCAACACTTCCTTCCCTGCTTGCGATAGGAACCGTTCCTTCCACCCATTAAGCTTCTTCCACACCATATCTTTCACAAAGGAAAAAGCTTTAGTCTTCGAACTCCCTATTATATACGGCATACCAAGATACTTCCCGTTACCATCATCCTCCACAACCCCAAGTTGATGCAAAATAGTTCCTTTTAAAGATAAATCAGTTCCTTTTCCAAAATAAATAGGGGACTTGTGTCTATTAATGAATTGGCCCGATTGGTACTCATACTCCGCTAGTATATTCTGAATGGAGTCAATATTCTGACTATTTTCTTGTAAGTTAATCATGCTATCATCCGCGAATAGCAAATGAGACACCTCCGGTCCTGCTCTCCCTAACCGCACCCCTTTAAGCGAACCAATTTCTTGAGCCCGCCTAATTAATGCCAAAAACCCCTCTGAGCATAATATAAATAGATACGGGAAAAGAGGGTCACCTTGTCTAATCCCACGACTCGGGCGAAACACTGCTGATGGTTGACCATTTATAAGAAAAGAGAAGCGAACAGTTCGGATGCACGACATGATGGTGCACACGGGGCTCCTCGGGAAACATAAGATATGCATAACAGCTTCAAGATAATCCCACTCCACCCGGTCAAACGCCTTACCCATGTCTAGTTTAAGTGCAAGATCCGTATCTTTCTTGACTTTAACTTGCAAATCATGAAAGACCTCAAATGCTACAATAGCGTTGTCAGTTATCAATCTCCCCGCTAAATATGCACTTTGAGCCTCATCAATTATTTTCCCCATAACCCTCTTCAATCTATTCACCACAGTTTTAGAAACTAGCTTATACAACACATTACATAAGCTTATGGGCCGATATTCCGACATTCGAGAGGGGGATTTGATCTTTGGAATTAAAACAATATAATTGTAGTTTAGAGGTTCCACATCCTCCCCATTATTAAGAATGCCGAGTACCATGTTAGTAATACTCGTTCCACATAAATGCCACATTTTATGAAGGAAACAAGCATGCATACCAGCCGGACCGGGAGATTTCATACCTGGCATGGCTTTCAACGCCCGAAAGACCTCCGTCGCATTAAACGCCTGCTCCAACGACGTCACTGCTCCATTATCCAATGATCGCGGAAATAAAGAGGGATCTAGAGCCTGGTGTCCAGGCTTGCGGCTGGTGGAAAAAAGCTGAAGAAAGTACTCCACGGCTGCCTGCATGATGTCCGTTTCATTTTCCACTACTCGGTCATCCTCCAATTGCAACCTTTGAATTGTATTTCGCGCATTACGACTACTCGCCTTATGGGGAAAAAATTTAGTATTTCGGTCCCCTTCCATGAGCCAATCAGCACGGGACCGTGACTTCCAATATAATTCCTGATCTTCAAGTAGATTTTCGAGTTGGGACATAAGACGTTTCTCCTCCGAAAAAACCAACGGACCATGAGTTCTCATCATAAGCAGACGTCCCTCAATTTCAGATATCTTATCTGGTAAAGCTTTTAATTTTTCGGCACCCCACTTTTGCATATCCTCTCGCGTGGACTGAACTCGTTGAATGATACAGTCCGGTTTTGCCGAAAAAACGTGTGACCAGTTAATCTCCCAAATGTCCGTTCACTCCCCATGATGAAGCCATAGAGGTCCAAACCTCCTCAATCTCCTGCCTCGGTATAGCCTCCCATTGACCATACCTTGCGACGTTACGAGAATGGGTAAGTGATCTGGTCATTTATGGGAAAGTACATATAACTGAGAAGTTGGGAATTTAATCTTCCATGAATCATTTACAAATGCCCGATCCAATCTTTCATACACTATATGAGGCTCGTCCCTACCATTGTTCCAAGTGAATTTCGGTCCCGAATAAACAAGATCATGCAATTCAGCGATGGAGATGACATCACGAAAACGATCAATTTGCCCCTGTGGGCGCTGTAACTGCCTGATTTGTTCATGTGGATATAAGATTTCATTGAAATCTCCCAAAACTAACCATGGAAAATGTTGCATTTGAGAGAGTCGCGTGAGCAAAGTCCATGATTCATGCCTAAGTTCGTGTTTGGGATTGCCATAGAAACCAGTTATGCGCCAGATAAAACCATCATCTTTCGTAATAATACTATCAATGTGACCAAGAGAATAACTAAGAATTGTAAGATTAATATGCGAATGCCAAAGCCAAGCTAGACCGCCACTGCGGTTTACACGATCAACAAAAAAACCATTACGAAAACCTAATCTAGTACGAATATAACTCATATCAGAGCTAAAAAGCAAAGTTTCAGAAAGAAAAAGTACATTGGGGTTAACAGCCCGAACCAGACTGCTCAGATCACGAACTGCACAAGCATTCCCCAAACCTCTACAGTTCCAAGCTAAAGTATTCATTGATGTCGGCGGGGATGCTGAGCATTCCCTACGGCTGGTTCCTTCATAGTAGCATGATCCTCGGTAACTCCCAAATCTCCATTCCTTGCTCGCTTAAAACCCCCATGTCCATTGCCCTGATTATCCTTCTCCAAAGGACGTTTTGCCATTCTCGCATTCCTCACAGACGTCACAGTAACATCACCCGTGGTGGGTATAGTAGGGACCGCCATTGCTTTGGCAGCTTCAATGCTCAGTAAGTATGCAACCAGATTGGTGTGCCGGACAGTGACGTCAAAAAGGACCTCTGATACACCCCCGAGATGAAGGCCGAAGGACATACTTCTATTGGCCGTGACCTCTAAAGGTTTAGTTGGGCATATTTTATGGCGATGACCCAATAAGCCACAATAGAAGCATAACTTAGGTAATCTTTCATAACGAACTGGGAGGAGACGTTCAATTCCCCCATGAAGCCGGAGTTTGATATATCGGCGCAACGGCTTTGTTAAATCAACAAGAACTCAGAGCCGTAGGAAGCTCTCCCATTTGCCACCAACTACAACGCAAACTTGTATTTCCATACACTGGTTGAATCCCCGCACAACCCTAGCCGCGACCTCCAAGGTCGCCAACAGCCTGTTCCCGACAGCAACATGAATCCAATAATGCTCGGACAGAAAATCCTTCGCTACCGGTATATAATCCGGCTACCACGGCCTCAATATCACCACATGATTATTGAAACTCCAAGGACCATTATTTAACACAAAATCAACAGTTTCATCCGTTCCGAAAAAAAATTGATAGTAACCATCATCCAAACCCTGGATATGGAAGTCCCCACATCGCCATGCGCGTATCATAGCCGCCTTAAATCCCATATGGTTAATAGGACCATATTCATGTACCTTCCCGAACAAGCTTCGTTTACACTCCATACCGGTGACCAAATCAGTATCCACGAGGTCGATGGCCTCAGCCTCTTCTTCCGTGAGGGTGATTGATCCCAGTTGTGCCGCAAGATCAGTTTCCATAGTGGCCATATGTGAATCCCCAAAAACTACCACAAAAACAAAGCACGGAGAGATGAAAACAATGGAAGTAGCAAGCAATAGGTAATAGTATAGCTAGGGGAGAGAACGCAGAAGAAGCCTCGAGCGAGTATGTATAGGAACCCTAGTTCGGAACCCTAGGGAGAGAAAACCTTAGCCGACTAGGGAGGCAAGGGGTCCACATTCTTAAGTCTTCAATCAACCCTAGTAAGTCTTCAATCAACCAATTACTAGAATGGTATATCATGCATTCACTAGGCACATTTATAATACTAATTAAACTAATGATTTATAAAAAGAAAAACAATTAAATATTCTAAACCAATAATAAAACACTACAAGAAAACAGTTAAATAGCGACCGAACTTAGCGACCGATAATTTCGTTCACTAAGATACCGACCGAATAGCGACGGAATAGAAACCGAGGAAATAGCGGTCGCGATTTCGTCGCTATTTGGTCGTCCATATCGGTCACCTTGACCAAATACAAACGACGTCGTTTTGTACAACTTTAACGACCGAATACCGACCGAGGGAAACGACCGTTTACCGACGGAATACATAACGGCGTTAAAACGACGTCGTTTTGATCTTTTATTTCTTTTAAAAAATTAAGGTTTAAAAATAATTAAAACGGCGTCGTTTTCATCAATATTAACTACCGAATACCGACGGAAAGTAACGACCGTGTACCGACGGAATACATAACGGCGTTAAAACGACGTCGTTTTGATTTTTTATTTCTTTTAAAAAATATAAAATGCAAGGTCGCCATGATGCTCAAAACAACTTTATTTTTCTCGGCCAACTTTTGTTCTTTTCAGAGCATAAGGTTTTATCGTCAATTATAAGTGAATTGAGTTGTCCAAGACAAGGGTTGTCGTCTTTATCTAGAAATGTAAAGGACTCTTGAGGAGTTTGTTGGAATTATTTCTTGTTCACTGAAAATATTTGTGCTACTGTTTTTTTGTTATATCATAACAGAATAAATTAAAACAGTGCAGAAAAATGAGCTAATTTTTCTGCAACTGACTAATTTTATATCAGAAGAATAAACAAAACACTGATATTATTTATCAAAATTATGTAGAAACATTAAACCAAACTGCAGTAAAACAAATACGAAACGTTACTGATTTTAGATTTATATCTTGGATGAGACAGCAGTATTCCGCTCCCCTTAAGTTCAATATGTCCTGCCTTTTATCAGCTTCAGACCCTCTTGAACACTGAAATCCCAAGGTACAACGCCCAAACTCTTATGTTTCTTTGAAGCAAAAAGAGATAGAACCTTCGAATCGGACTAAGAAATAGCAGAACTCTCAGACAGAATGTTATGCAAGTGCAGAAAAAATATCAGAATGCAGAGGGAGAGAAGGAAATTTCAAATTCTCTCTTCTGGCAAGCAGCACTGCCTTTTATAGGCTCCCAAAAATCCCAATCTGTAACAGCTGAGAATCAACACAGTCATTAACATATGGCAGTTACAGTCACACACCATAATGTTGCTTTACTCCTGACTGTTATAGTCAAGAAATTAAGAGTTGCAATGAATTCAATTTATTCAACAAAAATTCAAATTTGAACCAGTAACAAAACATGGGTTGATCAGGCCCGCGAGTTTTGGATCGACATTCGTGTACGCAGGTCGCGCCCGCACACAAGTTCAAGCTATTTTGGTATCGACAGACATTCGATTTGCCCCCCCTCCCACCCCCCTTGCGCGGGTACGCACGTGGTTCTCACATGGGCATAAGTAATACAATTGAAACCATGTGAACCACTTTTCCCTATAAAGTGTCTTTTCATTTCCATGGGTTTCCTATGTGGGATGTGGGTTTAAAACCCATTTACCACATTTCATCCACCCCACTTTATACCAATTTATCATTCACACCATTAATTTGTTTTCACACATGTTATATATCATCGCGAAGCTTGCAAAACCCACTTCGTGATAATCTCAATACATTCAAAACCGAGTGGTGTAACATATAATAATATTGGCTAAAAAATATCATCAAGGCACTTTAATTCTTTGAGAAAATCAATTTCTCCAACAATCCCCCACATGAATGAAAAACCTTTTAAAAATGCACATGAAATGCAATGCAAGAGTTTGGCGAGAATTCGTTGCATCATGATAAGTAGTTGTTAGTTTTGAACCTTCCCTAGTGAAATACCATCGGATACACTTGCTAACCAGTGGACGTGATGCCTTGAACTGTTTAGCGTTTTGTGTGTACCAAGACAACGATATCTCTATACTGTTAATCGATTCTTTCATTGTTGTCAATTTTGGCCCTGGACTGTCTTGGAAATGTTCATCGAATGCTCTAGAGATTTAGCCATTAAATCATCTCATAGAAGTGGCCTCTTCATATTCGATATAGGTGATCTCTTATTTAGAAGTATCATGTCATACTTCATGTAATACATATAAGTATCATTGAAAACTTTCGTTTATCCTCTAATGGACAAGTCTATCACTCTTTCACCTTAGGAATAAGCTGGGAACTCCTTTCCCGAGTGCTTTGTTCGACTCCCCCTCACAATTTAGTTGTCCCTTTGAACCTGCAAATTGGGCTTTACAATTCAGGTAGGGTTGCCATCATGAGTGGTAATCAATTTTACGGGCTTCAGCCTCATTCCCCTCGATAAATCTCAACAAGATCTCTCGCCAGACCTTTTGTTAATGGGTCCGCTATATTTTCTTTGGATCTCACAAAATCCAAAGCTATAACACCGGTTTTCAAAAGTTTCTTTACGGATTTATATCTACGACGTATATGTCTAGACTTCCCATTATACACATTATTCTTTACTCTACCAATAGCTGACATGCTATCACAATGTAAGTTAACTGGTTGCATTGGTTTTGAAAACATTGAAACATCTTCCAAAAACCCACGTAACCATTCGTCTTCTTCACCTGCTAGATCCATAGCTATGAATTCTGATTCTATAGTTGATCTCGCAATACAAGTTTGTTTGCATGATTTCCATGAAACCGTTGCACCTCCTATTACCAAAATGTATCTGCTTGTGGATTTTATTTTTATTTTATTTTTTGAAATCGGGCTATCCAATTTGCATCAGTGTACCCTTCAAGTACAACTGGATATCTAGTATAAAATAATCCATAGTTAGCAGTGTACCTTATATATCTAAGTACTCTAATTAACGCTTTACAGTGTTCATAACTGGGATTACTTGTATACCTCGCCAGTCTGTTGACTGAATTTGCAATATCTGGTCTAGTGTAGTCCATAAGATACATTAGACTACCTATGATCCTACACCTTCTCCACGATTCTTGTGAAAATTAACACCTACTTCCATAGGTGTTCTCGCAATTAAATCACTTCCTTTATCAAATTTGTCTAACATTTTTCCAACAAAATGACTTTGAGAAAGTGAATATCCACCTAATGTTTTGGTAATCTTCATTCAAAGTATTACATCAGCATGTCCCATATCCTTCATATCGAAGTTTTGCGACAATAATTTATTGGTAACTTTAATATTTTCTTTGTTACCAATAATTATCATGTCATCTATGTAAAGACAGACTATTACATAATCGTCTTTACTTCCTTTCACGTGGACACATTTATCACTCTGGTTTATTTGAAAACCAATTGATAGAATTACACTATCAAATTTCTCATGCCATTGTTTTAATCCATACAGTGATTTTACAAGTCTACACACCTTGTTTTCTTGGCCTGGAACAACATACCATTTAGGTTGTTCCATATATATTTGTTCTTCCAGTTCTCCGTTAAGGAAAACAGTTTTCACATCCATTTGATGGATCTCCAAATCAAACAAGGTTGCAAAAGCAATAATTAGTCTAGTTGATGTTTTTCTAGATACAGGGGCATCATTGTCCAAATAATCGACACCCTCATTTTGTCTGTATCCTTTAATTACAAGTCTCGCCTTGTACTTGTCAATTGTACCATCATATCTCATCTTTCTTTTAAAGATCCATTTGTGACCTAATGTTTTACAACCTGGTGGAAGTTCCACAAGTTCCCATGTATGGTTTTGAAGAATTGAAGTTATTTCACTATCAATTGATTATTTCCATAAGTTAGAATCTGGAGAAGTAATTGCTTCTCTATAAGTCAAAGGATCATTTTCTAACAAATAAGTTAGGAAATCTGGACCAAATTACTTTTCTCTTCTAGCTCTTTTGCTACGTCTGGGTTCTTCAACTTCTTATTGAAGTTCTTCCCCCCCACACACACACAATCCTCTCAACTTGATTGTTTTCAGGGTCTAAGCTCGAATGCTTAATGTAAGGAAAATCCCTTCAAAGACTGAAGCATCCCAAGTCTCTATAATTGTATTTACGTGTACTTCAGAGTTATCTGATTTATGCATTAAAAATATATAAGCACTACTATCCTGTGCATATCATATAAACACACAATCTACCATTTTAGGTCCTATTCTCATCCGCTTAGGGGGCAGAATTAGACCTTTGCTAGACATCCCCAAACTTTGATGAACTTATTAGAAGGTGCATGAACTTTCAATAATTCATAAGGGGCTTTATCCAGTCATTTTATGTGGTAGTCTGTTTAGGATGTGATTTGCGGAAAGCAAAGCTTCCCCCCACAAATTCTGAGGTGAGCCAGAACTTATTAGAAATGCATTCATCATCTCTTTAAGAGTTCTATTTTTGCGCTCTGCTATTCCATTTTATTCTGGAGTATAAGGCGCAATTGTTTGATGAATTATGCCACTTTCAGCATACAACTGTGCAAATGGAGATTCATATTCTACACCCCTATCATTTCTTAGCCTTTTAATTTTATTGACAAGTTGATTTTCAACTTAAGCTTTATAATGGCTAAACATAGTTATTGTTTCATCTTTACTTCTCATTAAATAAACATAGCAAAATCTTGTGCAGTCATCAATAAAAGTGATGAAGTAACTTTTACCGCCTCTTGATTGCACATATTTTAAATCACATACATCAGTGCTGAATTAAGTCTAATGGTTCTGAACTTCTTTCAATTGAATGGAAAGAGGATTTAGCTAGCTTTGCCTCAATACAAGTCTCACACTTGTAATTGTTATCAATGTTAAATTTGGGAAGTAAGTTTAATGAAACTAACTTTTGTATACTTTTAATATTTATATGATCTAGTCTATCATGCCATAAATTAAAAGACTCAACAGAATAAGCAAATTTAATATTTTTATTAGCCTCTTGGGAAATTTTTCCAGCTGAGCTAGTGGAAGGCTCAGTTACATTAACGCTAATTGGCTCAGTACCTGGTAATGCTGTCATTACATTCATTTTAAATAAATTGCCAGCTAAATACCCTTTTCACACAAAGGCACCACTCTTGGTAAGAATAAACTTGTTTGCTTCAAAGACAAGTCTAAGTCCTTTGTTGTTTAACACCGTTCCCGAAATGAGATTCTTCCGGATCTCTGGCACATGGAACACATCAGTCAGAGTCAGCTCCTTTCTTGATGTCATTTTTAGGACAACGGTGTCATTTCCCTCCACTTTGGACAACGCAGAGTTCCCCATAAAACAGACTACATCATCAACAGGTTGGTATGTTTTTAAACATCCACTTGTTCGCACATATATGAAGAGTGGCTCCTGTATCAACAAACCACTCGTTTTGGTTTCCACCAACCAAGTTGACCTCTTGAACGACAACTACCAGATACATGTCTTCAATTTCAGAGTTCAGCCTTCCATCTTCTACCACATTGGCTTGGACAGCCTTTTGATTCCGGTTCTTATTCCCAGTACCAAGGTTTCTCTGGTTCTTATTGTTTACCGCAACTCTATTACGGCAATCCTTGGCTTTGTGGTTAGGTTTACCACACACATAGCATGTTCCATTTTTTAGGATCATTACTATCCTCCACCAGTTTATATTCAGTGATAAACCGAATAAGATGTTGAGTGGTAAGAAAAAAACATAATTTTTTCTTTCCACAACTTAAAGTTGCTGCCACCCTTAAATTTTCTGGGTTTGTCAAACTGACCAAAATGAATTGGTCGGTTTGGCATGGCAGCCACAAAAGGTAGGAAGACGGTCTCAATACCGCTTATCTGAATGTAGAGGGAGATAAGGGAATTTCAAATTGTCTCTTCTGGCAAGCAGCACTGCCTTTTATAGGCTCCCAAAAATCCCAATCTGTAACAGTTGAGAATAAACACAGCCATAACATGGGCTGATCAGGCCCGCGAGTTTCGGACCGGTATTCGTGTACGCAGGTGCCCGCCGGCACAAAAGTTCAAGCTATTTTGGTATCGACAGACCTTCGATTTGCACCCCACCCCCTCTGCGCGGGTGCGCACGAGGTTCTCACATGGGGCATAATATAAGTAATACAATTTAAACCCATGTGAACCTGTTTTCCCTATAAAGTATCTTTTCATTTTCATGGGTTTCCTATGTGGGATGTGGGTTTAAAACCCATTTACCACATTTCATCCACCCCACTTTATACCAATTTATCATTCACACCATTAATTTTTTCCCGCACATGTTATATATCAACGCGAAGCTTGCGCAACCCACTTCGTGACAATCTCAATAACATTCAAAACCGAGCGGTGTAACATATAATAATATTGGCTAAAAAATGTCCTCACGACATTTTAATTACACTTTAATTCTTTGAAAAAACCAATTTCTCCTACAGAGTTTGTGTTAAAATGTTTCATTGTCTATAGATTTTCTGCCGTCATTTAGTATTCAGATCTATTTAAGTCCATTTACATTGGTTTATTTCAATGTTCCACTTAATTATGTTGTCTCGAACACTTTATTGGACTCCATCCATGTTTATCTGAAGGTTTAAGCTTGCATCGAAATGTTTAAGGTATATATGTTGCCTTGTTAAAATAATAATGGTTCAATCACACTATATTCAGTTAAAAAAGAAAAAAAATCCCTGTTAAACAATTTTTATTATAATCTGAACGAATTTTTACATTGATTGATCTCTTATCGACAAACGTTTCTTATTTAGATATAGATTTTTATTTTATTCATTGTTCAAAATATTTTTTTATTAGATAATCAATAAAAATATCACAATATTTACTTAATAAGAACCTAACCCCGTGCATCCCTCGTGCGTGATTTTAAAAAAACAAAAAAGAATTTACTTGCCTTTAGATTGTTTGGATTGTCTTCTTTTATGTTATATTTTTTGTACTCGTCTTTTAATATTAATGTCATTATTATTTTTATTTGTTTCTACGAAAGATGAGACATAATAACTTTACTAAAACGATATATCATGCTTTACCTGGAAACGTTTATAACGAATTAAACTAATGGTTTATAAAAAGAAAAAAGAATTAAATATTCTAAACAATTAAAAAAATATAAAATATAAAAAAAGTATTTACTTGCCTTTGGATTGTCTGCTTTTATATTATTTTGATTGTACTCACCCTTTAAATTTAATAAGTCTTAATCATTTTTTTTTGTTTTCCACGAAATATGAGACATAATAAGTATATTAAAACATTATATCATGATGTAACGGGCAATAATTAAATATTATAAACCAATAATAAAATATAAAATGCAATGTCACCGTGTTGCTCACAACAACTTTATTTTTCTCTGCCAACTTTTGCTCTTTCCAGATCATAAGGTTCTATCGTCCATTGTAAGTGAATTGAGTTTGGAGATGACAGCAGCATCATTTCCATGATAAGAGTTGTCGTCTTCATCTAGAACTGTATGGACTCTTGAAGAGTATGGGTTAAACTGTTTCCTTATCTATAGATTTTATGCGGGCATTTAGTATTCATATCTATTTTAGTCCATTTACATTGGTTTATTTCGTTGGGCCACTTATGTTGTCCCAAACATATTATTGGATTCAAAACGTTTGCGATAATTTTGTTGCCTAGTTTAAATAATAATGGTTCAATCGCATTATATTCCCTTAAAAATAAAAATTCACTGTTAAGAAAAAACAATTACAATATGAACGAATGTTTACTTTGATTGTCCTTTTATCGACAAAAATTCATATTTAAATATAGATTTCGATTTCTTCGTTGTTCAAAATATTTTGTATTTGATAATCAATTTAAAAATATCACTATATTTACTTATTTAGAACCTAACTATGTGCATCCCTCGTGCGTGATTTTGGAAAAAACGTATTTACTTGTCTTTGGATTGTTTGAATTGTCTTTTTTTATGTTCTGTTGATTGTACTCGCCCTTTAAATTTAACATGCCCTTATCATTTTTATTATTTTCTACGAAAGATGAGACATAATTTGTATATACATAATATGAACATATAAGATCATACACTCCTAGATACCTTACACAAGTTGGCTATAAGAGATGAAAAGATAAAAACAAACCAACATGTGATGTGATGATGTAAATAACTTGAACAAGTAAGCATACATCACATATGAAAGGGGTAAAGGATGAAAAACATGTAAATGCTCATCCTAAGGTTGTGCCCATATGAATAAAACAACAAAACTTACAGAGATCTGAAGTTGAAGCTCAAATGCTGCTGAATTATGGCTGTTCCGGTCGACCGAATGAAAGCCTCTGGTCGACCTGAGCCACAATGTCCGGGACTTTTGGCAGAAGTCAGAAAACCTGCAGTTTTCACTTTAAAGCAAATCCAATGCAGCCATAGGCACAAACAAAGACATATAAAATCCCACAAACACAGTTTATATCCTAAGTCAAGCATCTAGACGATCAACCACATAAGATCATGCTTAAGACTTGAACATAAACAATAAAATAAGCCCCAAATGTTATATAGATCAAGTTAAGGCAAAGCATGGCATCTATAACCACCCATGGAGCATAAGACCAATAAGAATAGAGGGGGGGGTGGTTCAAAAAGAGTTTTCATTATAAAGGATTAATCATTAAGCTCTATATACTATTACAACATGCTCATATAAGAACAAAACAAGAATAGCAAATCATCTTATAATATCAAGGTGTCCCTTAAAAGGAATTCATTCAAGATATGAAATATAAATACCACAATTGCTATTTCTAAGGGTACAATGGGATAACAAGATGGGAAAATAAAATAAAAAAGACAAAGGAATAGTTTAGAGATATCTCATTGTCTTGCACTTGGAGTCCACAATGAGATTCTTGATCTTCTTCATTATCTTGACCATTTGTGTTTAAAGAGTTCATCTTTATCTTCAACCCCTTTGTCTTTTTATTTTTCATCTTCTTCATCATCATTTGATTCATTATCCCCTTTCTCCTCTTCATTTTCCTCATCGTCACTCTCTTCCTCATCATTATGTACCAAGGTTGATTTATTTGACTTGGTGTGCCTAATCACACCATCAACCTTGTACTTTATCTCATCAAAGCGAGTCTCAAACTCCCCAAGCTTGTTTTTAATGTCTTTCACCTCATTTTCCAAGTTTGACAACTTAACAAAGACAATCTCCAATTTGTTGTTGAAGTTTTCTTGAATATCATTCAAGCTTGACATGATTTTCTTGAGGAAGTCATTGTTTGGATCATCTCATGATGAGGGGTCTTGTCTTTCCACATTTGCTCTTGGAGTCTCCTCTTCAGGTCCAACATTTACTTGAACTTCTCCTTCTTCATTAATGCCAAAGTTGACATCCTCAAATCTTTGTCCTTCACCTTCTTGACCTTGCACTTCTTACGCATGTTGTACATTTGGCCTTTGAATGCCCCTTTATTATATATTCGTTTTAATAGTATCACACACTTTAAGAATTTTATTGTGTGTGACCAAGGCCGCCAAGAGCTCCTCGTCGGTGCATCTAGACTGAAACTTCCAATGTCCATTAACTAGTATCATGTGCATTGTTTGAAGATGACCCTCATTGTAAATGTTGTATCTTGAGCTCCTTTGAGTGGGTTGGTGAGCTTAAGCTTGAATTTCTTAAATAAAAGGGTCCATATGCTCCCATACAGAAGAAATTTGCTGGCATCTTGAACTCCATCCATAAAGTATTTTATGCCAAATATGCAAAGTTAGCATTTTTCCTCTCAACGAGTCATTGCATCAAGGTCATTTGTTGGTAGGTTATTGAGCTCTTATGACCGGAGATGGGGATGATTACATTTGAAAGCATATGATGGAGGATTCAACCATATTCATCAAGCTTATTGGTCTCCGTATCTTTTGACTTATTAAAGGTCCCCCCTCGAATGTTGAAGTATGTCTTGAACCTTCCAATGTCTAAGTATTTATCACTTGGCACTCCCCCGGAGTTGTCAAAATATCAAACAACTTCTTATTCAATCCTAACTCCAAGAATATTACAAAGCATTTTCTCAGAGAAGCTAAACTCTAAACTTCCTACCCTAGATATCCACCAATGTTGCCCATCATCTCTTAATCCTTCTTCCCTAGGGTTAGCCACAAACATAGAAGGTGGATTGGTGTTCAAATTCGTCTTCATTATGATACGAATTGAAGCTAAACTCTCAAAACCCTTTAAAACTGCTGAATAGCGACACTTCGCTCGATCGGAGGTCCTTTCCGGTCGCCCGACCCTTGTCCTAGAGAAAATGAATTTATTTCTGTCTTGATTTCAGTCGACTGGGGTGAGGGTTCAGTCGACTGGGTACCCTGAACCTTGCTAAGCCTTTTTTGTCAGTCGACTGGGAATCTTGTGCGGTCGATCGGGAATCTTTGCATATGTCTTAGGATTTTTGACCATTTCTTCAGTCGACCGACGCATCGTGCGGTTGACCGAAAATCCTATGTTCCCTGCTATAAGATGCAATTTTGGTACCCATTTTCTTTTTGGTTATCGGGGGTTAGTTTTGAGGTTCTTTCAACCCAAATTGACTTTGCATCTCTATTAATTCTCTTCTTACTGATGCAATAAGTAACATGGTGACCACATTTACCACAATATGATCATATAGCATTTAACATAGTGACATGTGAAGTTCTAGCATCAATAGAGGTAGAGTGTGCATACAACGTTGTGCTCTAAACAATTATTATTATGAGAAGCATTTTGAGCAACAAGCACATTTCCAAGTATATCTCTAGAGCATGTCCACTTATCCACATATGAATTGAGAATATCAAGTTTATGCTTTATCAAATCAAATCTCAACAAGTTTAGAATGGGAATTATGCACCTTATCAAGCAAGTCATGATTTTCAGGGTTAAAGCATCAATGGATAAATGCATAATATCATGTTCTTTCTCCAGAGAAAGTGAAGAGGCAAGAAGTTCATTGTATTCTATTTGCAATATTGATCTTTCATATAATAAACAAGCAAGTTTTCACAAAAAAAAATCTTATTCTTCTTGGCCATCTTCTTCAACTCATTACATAATCACTTAAAAACAGATAAGGATTATCATCATTTTCATGATCACTATCTAGAGTTGAATTTAAACTTTGTACCTCATTACTCAAAAAATTTGGACTTTGGATTGCAAATTGATATTCTTCATCAAGTAGTCCAATGAGGCTCCTTAAGTAGTTTTTGGTGGAGTCATCATTGAGTAATGACTTGTTGCTCTTTGATGAATTCTCCACATCTTTGTTGACATTTGCACATGACTCTTTGATTGGAGTCTTAGCTCGTTTTTGCTATTTCTTGTGGTTCCTCTTTTCACTATGAGGGCTAGATCTTTTGGAACCTACAAGATGAACTTGAGAATTGCTAAGGACCTTTTGTAAAGGTCCTTCAATGTTAATTTCATTTCTCAAGTGGCAAGTGTGTGTGCAATGGTCAACATTATCAATATTAAAACAACAATAATGATTCTCATGAGAGTTGTTGAAATAAGAACAAGAATAATCCTAATATATGACATTGAATCTTATAGATAACTTAACAATTGAGGCATATAGCATATGAAGATCATGCTTCAAGTTATATACACTACAAGCAAATAGTTAAATAGTGACCAAAATTACCGACTGAAATATTAGGTCACTCAAAGAACGACAGAATAACAACCGACTGGAAACCGAAAATATAACGGTCGTTATTCCGTCGCCGTTCAGTCGGCAACATCGGTCCCGTTGACTTAAATGAAACCCTCGGTCATTTAGTGTTGGATTTCTCAAAATATATATATATATATATAAGTCAAATTGTCTGATGAAAGCCTCACCGCCATCTCCTTCATTCTCCCTTTCCGACGAACCCCGCCGCTCCCCTCCATCTCCTTCCTTCCCCCTCCACTCACCATTTTTTACAAACCCAAACCGATTCATTACTAACCGATTGAAACCTCAAAAGCAAATTACTATCACATAAAAGAAAAAGAGCAGAACATTCTTACATTTACGTGAATCATTGTGTAATATAATTAAATTTTTAATAATTGATTATTAATAAACAAATAATTACTTAAATATTCATATTAGTTCGTATTCTGAACGATGTCGGTTTTTGGATTTATAATTTTTTAACACGGTCCGTCGCTATTCGGTCGCTAGACATCGACGGGGCGACGGAATAGCAACCGAATACGGCGGGGCGGTCGCCCTTCGATCGGTATATTTTCCCGGATTCCATTTTTTATAAAATAGCTAGGTTTTAAAGGATATATAAATTTTTTTTGCCTATTTTAGTCACTATATATATATATATATATACACACACACACACACACATTAACTCGAAAGAAAGGGTTAAACGACGTTGTTGGATGTCAGTTTGTGTCTTTATTAATTCGAAGTTTAATAATTAATGTTAGCGACCGAAACTGGCGGGGCATTCGCTATTATTAAATGCCTAAACGACGTCGTTTTGTGCATTTTATTTCTCTAAAAATATTTAAGGCAAGAGGCCTCTCCCTCTTTCTTCATTCTGCCCAGCCGCGACCTCCACCTCCACCTTCACCTCTTGGTGATTTCCCCCCAAATCCACCGTGAAACCCCTTCTCCTTCCATTCCCACCACCTCCGGCACCGCCAAGACGTCACCACCATCTCCGATTCAGTTGGTTTTTTTAGGGTTTAGGTGAGAATCTTGCCTTTTCTATTTATTATAGTGTTATTAATGTCTAAATTCATGCTCTTATAACATTTCTTCTCTAACTTAATCTCACGTGGTACAAGGGATCACAATAAAAGAATGAGAGCAAAAGTTGGAAACTTTGAGAGAATTTTGACAAAATTGGTCACAATTCATGTTTTTTTGGGTGAAAGGATAAAAAGATTTGGTTCCATGTGGGCATTTAGTAAAATCTTAGTAGGTTTAGGATATTTTACCTTTTATTATTTTTGGTTGAAGGTAAGGTGTTTGATGATATGCTTAAAAGAAGCTTAAAAGAAGGAAAATGTGTCCCAAGAAAAAAAAAACACAAAAGAAAAGATAGCAAGAAGTTGTCTTCTTTAATTTTTAATATACAATGAAACATTAATTGATTGAAAATTTATCGTACTAAGGGACTATCTAAGTTTACTAGATTTTTACCTTTAGTTTAGTGTGTAAAATTTCAGCTTTTTTCTCACATTTAAATTTTGTTCATGCACACAATCATGACTTTAAAATGAATTTGTTGAAAGAAAATTGTGACATTTGACCAATATTTATATTTTTTAGCAGATTCCGATCACCCAATTGCTAGTTTGCATGTGAAAGGTGTGTTTCAGCAGTGTTGTATTTATGAGACCTGTCATGAAGACCTATGGAAATGTTTTACATTTTTCTTGAATTTTTTTTACATTTTTCCCTTTTAAAGACCCGTCATTGTGTTATCTCCCCGGTTGTTTGCATCTTTATATTATCTCCCCGGTTTATGCATCTTTGTATTATCTCCCCTGTTTTTCAATCTTTGTATTATCTACCTTGATTTTTCTATCTTTGTATTATCTCCCCTGTTTTTTGTAAGGTTTAGGGATATCCATTTTTAATTATTGGAATGTATGCTAATTATATCATTTTAGTTCCAATAAGTAAATAATTGATAATCGAACATAACAATTGCTTGAAAAATAAGGTTGAAAATCATCAAACATAAGGTTCAAAGCTAATATTCATTTACTTATTAAAACTTGATATATACAGATATTGTGTTTATAATGGAGGACCGTAGTTGGATGTATATGGATTCAACAACAAATGGTGGACCTCGTCATAGTCCAAAATTTATAGCGGGATTGAAACGATTTGTGGATTTCGCTGTTAGTATGTCTGCTAATGTACAAATTAATGGGATTAGATGTCCTTGTGGGGTTTGTAAGAATAAGTATTTTCATATGCCTGATACTGTGAAGTATCATCTTGTTATGAACGGATTTGTGTCTAACTATTTTAATTGGACATGTCATGGTGAGACATTCATTCCAATGCCTCAAATCCCGTTTGTTCATGATATGGATAATTCTAGAAGACATATGACACAGAACAATTATCGAGAGATGCTTCTTGATGCTGCATGACCAAGTTTTAATGACCCGGATAATAAGGATGTGGAAGAACCTCCCAATCCAGAGGCACAAATGTTCTTGACATGTTGAAGGTTGTTGATAGCCCACTGTACAATGGTTTTACAAACCATTCACAACTATCAATGACTGCTAGAATGTTGAGTATTAAGTCCGAAGACAACTTATCTGAAACTACTATAGATGAATTTGCGCAGTTGATGAAAGAGGCGCTTCCTCCACAAAATAATGTTTTAGACGACTTTTACCAAATGAAGAAATTGGTTAAAGGCCTTGGATTACCGATGCAAAAGATTGATGTTTGTTTTAACGGTAGTATGTTGTACTGGAAAGATGATGTTGAGAGTAGAGAATGCAAGTTTTGTGGCCATGCTAGGTATATTAAGAAAAAGAAATCAAAAAACACACGACATAAAGAGATTTCTTGCAAAAAGATGTATTATTTTCTAATTACTCCGAGATTACAAAGATTGTATGCATCTGAGAAAACCGCAAGACACATGACATGGCACTCAGACAGTGAGAGGGAAGAGGGAATAATGAATCGCCCACGTGATGGAGAAGCTTGGCAACATTTTGAAAGAACACACACCGATTTTGCAGTGGAACCTCGGAATGTAAGGCTTGGGTTATGTACAGATGGTTTGCACCTTTCGGCATGTCAGGGAAGCAATATTCTTCTTGGCCAATTCTTCTAACACCTTATAATCTCCCCCTTGGATGTGTATGAAGAACAATGTAATCTTCTTAACTATCATTGTATCCCCAAAATCCAAAACACACTATTAATGTGTACTTGTAGCCTCTCATCGCTGAATTGAATCAGTTGTGGGGTGAAGTTGCGGAAACTTATGACATCTCCAAAAAGTAAAATTTTAAACTGATGGCTTCATTACTTTGGACAATTAGCGATTTCCCAGCATATGGAATGTTGAGTGGATGGAGTACAGCTAGCATTCACGCTTGTCCATATTGGAAACTTACCGGGAAGATCATTTGGAAAAAAAGAAAAGATTTTATTATCTGATAAAGATTATAAAACAGCCATGAATTATATATCCTAATGAATTGTGAAGAGGTCGAACCATATATTCAGTAAGTAAACCCATCTATTGCTTCATTTTTGTTATACAATTAAAAGTAGCCAAATAATAATATTGTCATCTAATTTGTAACTCAGGAAATTTGTCAGTAAACTACATAACCAAACTCCGCGGATTACGGAGGAAGAACTTTAAAGACTGGTTTTATAATGATTTTTCCAAATAGTTTGGACCTCATGTAAGTTGGTATTGTGTACAAATGTACTTGTCTTAAGAATGCCTAAACTAAGCTAATTTAACTTTTGTTGTTCTCAACAGATACATAGCCTTCCGGAACATTCCGAAAGGTTGTTGAAAAATCTGTTGTGGGGCCCGTCAAGGTGAGTGATGTCATACACAGGTTACTTTGTTAACGGTTATAGATTTCACACAAAAGCCTACAGTGATGGAAAAGGAACGACAAACAGCGGGGTATGGGTTAAAGGAGATTATTACGCAGAGTTAAAGCAAGTCATTGAGGGTTGGATTCTACTCCAAATCGAGGTTTGAGGGTGCATCCTCAATATAAACTTGTAGAAATCCATAGGAAAAGAACGTACCAGGGTTACGATCCATTTTTATTTTCTTCCCAATGTCAACAAGTCTACTACACACCTTATCCGGGCAATAAGACAACATCTAGGGCTGATTGGTTGGCTGTTTTGTTGTTCCAAACCACGTCTATTTGACGTTCCTGGTGTTCCGGTATCGTATCAGGAGGAAGTACGCGAGGAGAAGACTAGTCGCATTGATCAAATTGTTACTGAAGTTGGTCAACTTGCACAGCGGTTAGGGGAAATTGAAGTTGTACTTATGGGTGGTATGAGCCGTGTTGATGAAGATGATGATGAAATTATGTCGGGTGATGACAATTCTGAAGAAGTGGATGACTTTATGTCGGAGGATGATTTAGAATGATTAATAAGTCAAAGTCAAAGTCAACATTATTTGCCATGCAGTCGGTATTTCGTCGCTATATGGCGACCCAAGATTCAATAGCTAAATACACCGTCGGTATTCGGACGGTATATGGTGACCCAAGATTCGGTAGCTAAATAAGTTGTCGGTAGTCGGTCGTTAACCAATCAAAGTCAACAATGTTGACCAGTCGGTCGATATATGGTGACGCAATGTTCGGTCGCTAGACCTGCCGTCGGTATTCGGTCGTTAAATAGTCAAAGTCTATTCAACCATGTTGAATGTTCAGTCGGTACGCCGTCGGTAGATGGAGACCGTAGTCTCGGTCGATAGATATTCCGTCGATATACGGTCGGTAAATTGCTTAGCGACGAAAAATACACGACTACGTCATTCGGTCGCTACAATAAGTTTAGCGACGAAAGTGTCCGTCCCTGTTACACAGTTTTCTTGTAGTGATATATATACATATGATCCTTTAAAGGGAGGAATGCAATTTCAATAAGGTTAAAAGCATATAAATCAAAATCACTTCTCAATTTATTAAAGAACTTTGATAGGGTGAGGTTGATACCTTTGCAAGCTTACAAAGTGATGAGGTATGAGGTACAATTTATTGAGCTTATTGGTTTCTCAAGTTGTGTGGCTGTTGAAGTTTGAGCTTTCCAAGAGCTATGAAGTGTTTTTTATTTCTTCTTTCTACAACATCTCCATTACATATATCTTCATTCCTTAAGCCACTTCCTTTTTAATGTCTTTCATTTACGCCCATTGACAATCTCTTTCTCTTCCTTTTGCAAGATGATTGATCTTCATTGTCTCCAACATAATTGAGCTCCATATCAAGATCATCACCTTGTGCTTCCTCTATTTCTTCATTTATTTTCTCATCGTGTGAAGAATCAATTGGAAAATGGCTCCCATCATCCTCAAAGTATTTAGTAAGACACGATAAGATCCTACAAGTTATTTTACTTTCTGGTAGGTCCCAGAACAAATTTCATTGTTGTTAAGTCATTCCACTACCATTATCCGCGGCGATTTTCGGCCAAAACTAGCCACACCCCGGCTAATTTTGACCGGAAACCATCGCGGGCAATGGTGGTAGGACTATTTAACAACATCGAAATTTGTTCTAAGACCTATCAGGAAGTAAAAAAAAATATTGTAGAATCTTATCTTGTTTTGCTAAATAGTTTGAGGATCATCCGGGTCATTTTCCCTTCTAATAAATTGCGATCTTATATTTGTGACGTTATTACAGATTTTTTATTCTCATAATGTTTATGATGTATTCATGTAACTGTCTTCTCTTCTGTTAGGTTTCAATAATTACTCCCTGGTTGACTCAATTTGGTTCAAATTGCTACTCTAATTTATGGTCAATAGACTCAACAAAAGACTTATACTATGAAACCTAAAGTGTAGAGCCGAGGCTGTTAGATAGTTTGTAAATAATTTTTTAACAAATAAGAAGTTTTAAAGTTAGACGCTTACCTAACCGTAGGCAATGTATATACCTTATTTAGTTTGCAATAGTTAAACATTCACATAGAAAGGAAAGAATAAAAAGCACACAAAGGGGAAATTTTAATTTTTCAATAGGGTAAGCAAATTAATAAATTGTTTCTATATTTTTATGCTACATCAAAGTTTTCCTTTTAACAAAAGAGAAAAGAAAAAAAAACAAGATGAAAAAAATATGAGACATTTGCCAATTTTAGATCTGAACAATTTATACTTTTCTTTTTTTAGACTTAAGGTTTTATTTTATCCAGGCATGGATTTAAACATTTTACGATTAGCTATTTATGGATTTTTTTGCATTTTACGACAAAAAAGTCATCTGAAACCAAAACGAGGTAGTTCTGCACAAGGGCAAAATTGTCCTTACACCTCCCTCTCCCTCTCCATCTCCACCATTACCATCTCCTTCTTCAAAAATTCAGCCACCAAAAGGAGGAGGAAGAAAAAGCCACCACCTCCTTCCCCTCTCCTCCATCACCACCACCTCCCTCTCCACCATCACCATCTCCTTCTTCTTCCCAAAAATCAGCCACCAAAAGAAGCCAAATTTGGTGGTTTTCTTCATCTCCGGCCACTATTAACAAAGACTCACCACACCTCCTTCCCCTCCTCCTCCCTCTCCACCATCACCATGATTTGTCCATGTCAATGATTTGTCCATTTTATCCAGGTTGCTGTTGATGGCATTTGGACAAATCATGGTGATGGTGGAAAGGGAGGTGGTGGTGATGGAGGAGAAGGGGAAGGAGGTGGTGGCTTTTTCTTCCTCCTCCTTTTGGTGGCTGAATTTTTGAAGAAGGAGATGGTAATGGTGGAGAGGGAGAGGGAGGTGTAAGGACAATTTTGCCCTTGTGCAGAACGACCTCGTTTTGGTTTCAGATGACTTTTTTGTCGGAAAATGCAAAAAAATCCATAAATAGCTAATCGTAAAATGTTTAAATTCATGCCTGGATAAAATAAAACCTTAAGTCTAAAAAAAGAAAAGTATAAATTGTTCAGGTCTAAATTTGGCGAATGTCTCAAAAAATATTATCTTTTGAACAAGCGTTTTCTGTACTTAGCAAATAAATAAATAAAATAATTGTTGTCTATGATTTTCGATGACACCAAATTCGTATCATTGGTCTCATTCATATAAATTGTTATGTAGCGTAATTTCCCTTTTTGGATTTTGCACATTTTCCTTTATATTTTTTTTATTCTTTTAAATAAAAGAACTGTTATGTGATAACTCAATACTTATGAGTCTAAGAAAGTGAAACAAAATAAGATAAAAGGTACTCCCTCCATTCCTAAATATAAGACTCTTGTAGACAATTTTAGAAAATTAAAAAACTTATCATTTTCACCGAAAGTTTCAATATTACCCCTTTTTCACTTCTATAGCATAAGAAAAGAAAGGAAAAAATAGGGATGACAAAGGCGGCAAATAAAAAAAAATGTCGAGGGTATAATTGGAATAAATTGTTGACAACTAATAAAAGAGTCTTAAACGATAATTAATTTAGATACCTATAAAATCTCCTAAGCGATAATTAAATGGGAATGGGGAGAGTATCAGATACTCATATATCATGTGCCTTTAAAGCACATATGTATGCCATGTACACACTTTTGATGATTTGAAATAATCTTTTGACTTCAAATTTAATACTCCCTCCATTCCTAAATATAAGACTCTTTACACAATTTGAAAAAATTAAGAAAGTTGTCATTTTCACCTAAACTTCCAATATTATCCCCCACCCTCTCTCTCTCTCTCTCACTTCTTTGTCATAAAGAAAGGAAAATATTGAGGGTATAATTGGAATAAATTGTTGACAACTAATAAAACAACCTTAAACGACAATTAATTTGGATACCTAGATATCTCCTAAACGACAATTAATAAGGAATGGAGGGAGTACTTCTCACTGGATGCTATGCCGACCGCAATGGAGATTAAGGCCGCGGTTTTTGAACTAGATGCAATGGCTTCACAAGTTATTTTTTCAGAGCATGCTGGGATATTGTCGGCCGAATGTTGTCAACGCGGTGCGTGACTTTTAAGCAGGATTACCATTGCCGAAATTAATGGCTAGCTCTCTTATTATCATGATTCCTAATGGGGACACCCCATCCACATTAACTGAGTTCCAACCGATATCCCTTTGCACATTCTCCAACAAAATCATCTCCAAAGTGGTCTCGATTCATCATTGACGCAGAAGTGTTCTCAAGGGGGCTTAACCGGCTTTTGATCTATGGCTCGGTGGCCCTTTACTAAATACCGCGGATGTACAACACGGTGACTCATCTTTCCTACGCGGATGAAGCTATCATCTTTATGAATGGGGTTAAACATGTGTTGCGGAAAATGGTGTCATTTTTCAATAAGTATGAAAACGTCTTCAGCCAAAGTATCAACTCACAAAAGAGCCTAGGACATTGGCGAGCAAAAGAGACACTATTGAGGAGATCATGGGATTCACATGTGGGGCGCTTCCGATGATTTACTTAGGATGCTCGCTTTTCTCGGGGCGTGCTATGGTTGGTTATTTCGACACTATGGTAAAGAATATATCTCTCAAAGTAGAAGGATGGAAACACACTGTTAGGAATGGGAGATAGACTCATCCTTGTACGTCAACGCTTTTCACATCTTGGCGGTTTTGAATCCACCGAAACTTGTCCTTCACGCTATTGAATGCATTTTTCTCAATTTTTTATGGGGACACCCGGAGTATGGTAATAGGAGAAATTGGATGCCGTGGGATAGGATGTGTCGGAACACAACAAAAAATGGCTTAGGACAAAATACAAAATCGTTGTAAATAGTTACACTGATATCATCTTTCAAACAGATAGAGATGACTATCGTTCTCAATCTAGTTTTGTATTTTGCCTTAACGTGGGTGCCGTGCGCTGGAAGAGTTCAAAGCAAGCAACCGTTGTTGATTCTATTACAAAAGCTGAATATATACTTGTAAGTGATGTAGCTAAAGAGAGTTTGGATTCGAAATTTCATTAGTGAGCTTGAACACCTACCATTTAGAATGAAATTGGTATCTATTGTGACAACAATGAAGTTATTTCTCAAACAAAGGAACCAATATCTCACCAAAGATTCAAACATATACTTCGGTGATATCACCTAATCCGTGACATTATTGATAGAGATGATTTAAAGATTTTTAAAGTATATAAAAACGGTAATATCGGTGACCCACTAACGAAATCGCTGACACATCAGCAACATCATGATCGCTATACATGTAATATAGTATTAGATACCATTAGAATTGGTTTTAGAGGCACTTTTATTTGTATGCATTAAAAGGCCAATCATTAGTTCACCGGCAACCATGAGCAAGGAACAAAGGGCCACCATTGGATGCAAAAGCACCATCACCACGAGCGTTCTTGATTCTCCATACTATAGTTCAAGTTCCAACAACCCAAGCATTTCCATAACGTCAATCCTATTTGTAATCATTATTTTGGCATAACGAAGACCATTTACCAAGTTGGTCTTCGCACAAAAAAATCACTTATTTGACAAATTATAAATAGTAGCTCTAAATGCAGAGATAAGGTGCCCATGGAGATTCTTTCCTCTTTGGAAATCTTGGATCAAAATGGTGTCCCTTATGTCTGTCGTACTATTTGAATAAATCCATTTCTTCTGAACGCTCATTAAACCTAAAGTCTCTGTAAGGTCCAAGCTAAAGGGAACTAGTGGATCACCAAGGCCTGGCCCCCATTAAAAGAAATCCCTAATAATGCCATACAAATATACAAGCCCAACTCAATTAGTAATGTTAAATGGGCCAACCCGGTCCGGTACAGTCCATCGCGGATTACTCTAAAATAAACCGGATTTGGACCAATTTTTGCGGATCAAGTGAATCCTAATCCATACCCGTCCACCAAAAATGTCTGCGGGTTAAAGGTCCAGTCCGCTGGCCAAATATATAATTTTTAACAAATTTAAAAAAAGAGAATAAAGCTTAAAAATGACGTTTTTGTTATTTATTTTTTAAAAATTAAAAAAAAGAATGTAAAATAGTGTTTTTGTATTTTCATTCTCTCAGCAATGTCATTCCAATAACCGCAGACGAATACCCACGTTTGTGGCATGAATATGAGATAAGAAGCATTCCTCGGGGAATTGGATCCTTAATACTCCCTCCATTCCCTATTAATTGTCGTTTAGAGATATCTAGGTATCCAAATTAATTGTCGTTTAAGGTTGTTTTATTAGTTGTCAACAATTTATTCCAATTATACCCTCAACATTTTCCTTTCTTTATGACAAAGAAGTGAGAGAGAGGGAGGGTGGGGGATAATATTGGAAGTTTAGGTGAAAATGACAACTTCCTTAAATTTTCTCAAATTGTCTAAAAGAGTCTTATATTTAGGAATGGAGGGAGTACTTAGTTACCGTGATGCATACAATGAAACTGCAAAAACAATTCAGGAATGAATACTCTATAATAGTCTGCTGATACTTCGCATTAGCAGAGTCTGCTAATAATTTCAAATACAAAACCTTCTAAGCATTCTCAACGGCAGTGGCAAGCAAAATCTATACACTTTTTAAGAGATTCCAATGCATCTTATCGGAAAGCAAGCACAGTGAAAAAATATGCATCAACCAAAAATATGCTCTAAAAACTGTCTTTACACTTCCTGAGACAGCCTCATTCAATGCAGATACCTTAAACACAAAAAATAATACTCCCTCCATTCCTCATCGTTTAGTACACTTTAGAAAAAATTAAAGAACTCAAACTAATAAAAATCTTTCCACCACAATTTCAATAATACCCCTTCATTCCTGCCTCTCTTACACTCTTCCAATGAAAGACATGTCGAGGGTATAATTGGAATAAATTGTTGACACCTAATAAAAGACATGTAAATGATAATTAATTTGGATAAATATATATCTTGTAAACAACAATTAAATGAGAATGAAGGGTGTATGTTTCAGTGTGCAAGGGAGTTTTGAGAGACTTGCTCTGGATGAAGCCAATAATAATCTGAAAATCAACTATGCTTATCAAATTGAGTAATCTGACTGTTTGAATTGGAGAATCTGTAGGAAATTCAATACATTGTCGCGCGGTGGTTTCCGATCCAGTTAGACACGTGTTGAACATGTGAATAAAAAATAGAGGGGTAAAAAAATAAAATTACTCTAAACTCCTTTAATTCGGATTACAGATCGAATTTCGACCCACAATTAAGTTATGGATTAAAAGATACTTAAATAAGTTTAGAGTGATTTACAATTCTACCCCTTATTTTCAGTAACATGCACGACACGTGTCTAACCTGACAGAAATCACCACAAAAAGTGGTAGCGGTTTATTTTTAATCAAGCGCAAATAGTAGGGGTATTTACCCAAAAACATAGTTAAGTGACAAAAACTACAAAACATAAATAGTTTAGTGACTAAAATAATTATTAACTATAATTTTTCTAATAATTCAGGAAATCTATAATATATAAAGTTAGCCAAGTTGTGGTAGAAGGTTGTGGTGATGACATTTGACATTATATAGATTCATAGTCCGATGAAATCTCACATGTGGCAATGTGAGCATAGATTACTCTCTAAAATGCAATGCCTCATTTGCTAATAACATAAAGTGAAGCTTTAGATAGTTATTGAACTCAATTTTTAGTCAGCCCGGTCGACCACAATCTATCACTATTCGCCCGAAATCAGCCCCCCAATAGTTTGGTCCGGTCGACCGAGCTACAGTGAAGTCATTTTCAATGCTTAATTTGTGAAGGAAAACTCATTTCTGCACTTCCAAATATCCCAACACAAAAACACTTATTTTGACTGACTTTAACACTTATAAACATACTCATAACATATCATAACAATACTTCAATATATCGTTCACATACATATCAGAAATCGTACGACGAGTACTTAACATAACTTGACATAGCTTGTAGCCTTCGAATACATATAAACTTGACATGATTAGTATCAAAATGATGTGCAACAAGTAATTCTACAACCCTCAATTATCTGACAATAACACTATCCAACTGTTAACAGCCCCAAACTTTAATGTCGTTTAGGAATACCCCTATACTTGTAACTTGTAACATATCATAACGTAACTAGTAGGACTCAAAAATTGCTATTTAAGGATATATTCCTGTCATTATTCATCCTCATGAACTGAATTACACTGTTAACTACCCTAATTTTTTAAACTTGTAAGGGTACGGGCATTATGAGGGACAAGAAGCGCTCCCGGTCACATATTTCATAAATTCAGAATATATCCTGGTCTAGGGTCATCATTAGACAAGAGCTCTAGATTGAGAAAATGCACATGCTGACTCTTATGTAGTGCATCCAACAATTATACGACAACATACGCAAGAATCATCAAGTATAAGCATGCAACGATGCAAACATAATTCGGTTCTTCGTACATATTTTTATGCAATAAACATGGGAAAACTCCATACATTGAATGGTTTAATAAAAGAATACTTCATTCGTTTTAGGACTGGAAAAAAAGAGCGAAGGATCCTTACTTGGTACACTTAATCGGAACTCCAAATGAAGAACAGAAAACCAGAAATCAGATTCGCAATCTCTACTTCCCGAAACAATAACTCTTAATAGAATAGTCAGAATATATTCCCCACCATTCAGAATGTAGTCCTTCAAGTCGTTAAGCTTCCAAAACAAGAATCAATCAGATCAGATATCGTATGACACTTCAACTTAACAATATATCCCCAACACTCTGCTTTTACTCGAACTGCCAAATCCTTGCACATCGAAGATGATATCTCTCAATCCAGTTATTATTCTGTAAATCCCTCCAGCCCTGTAATCTTGTTTAGGGATCAACATCATCCTTAGAATCGACAATTTATAGGACCATGGGGCGTATCAACCGTCCTACAAATTGCCTCGGAAAGATGTAGAAAGCCGATAAAGGGGCCCGAGATCAAGTCCTAGGGTTGAATGACTTCTCCTAGAAGCGGGAGAAAAATAGTCTAGATCCGAGAAGATCCGAGACAAATCTAACCTCTCGTGTCTTGAATCTTGAAAAAAAGTACTTAGAAAGAAGTTCCATATGATTTGTGGTACAAAATAGAGTTATAAAAACTAACCAAAAGGACCAAGATTTGACCATTGGCCGGAGCCAATGGCCAAATCTGGCCAAAGGCAGAGAAACCAGGAAGAACAACAAGAACACAGGGAGGAAAGAGAAAAAAGGAGAAAAAAAGGGGAAAAGTGTAACTAAGTTCAAAAAAAAAAAGTACTTAAAATTTCTAGTATCTAAGGTTAAAATATGGGAATGATACGAGATCGTTTACTATGTCTGCCAAAGTGTTCGCTCGCGCTGCCCAGATTTTCCAGCACTATAGTTTTCTCACTTTTCTTTCTTATTCTTTCTTTCCTTCTCCCTTCTTGATCTTATCTTAAAATAAAGCACCATTTCATCTCTAACTCCTTTCCTCCATAAACAACCAACCAACCAAAAAAAATCATCTTATCAATTAGGTTCTCTAACTTCATTTCCTTGCTAGTGCACCCCTAAGATTAATTCAAATAAAAATAACATGTAACGCATAACATATATAAGCACATAAAAACATGCTATCGAAAGATTTTGCGTATCACAATCCATGTTGTAAATAGGAAAGAGGAACAATGTGCAAGCTGGAATTCATAAGACGGAAGAAAGAGCAAATTATGATTATGAAGTGGCTGCTGAAATGAAGAAGGATAATGCAAACATGAATGGAAGGAAGAGCAGCAAAATGGGGCTCGACCTTAGACAAGTCATGGTTTGGCATAATTAGGCAAACCATGACAGTCTTTTTTTACCCAACATTTTTTGCATGAACGGATTCTCCAAATCCGTTCTCACTAGCGAAATCCGTTTCTGGACTGACGTGGCAAATTTTAACGCGTTTGGCCACGTAAGCCCGAGAACGGACTCCGCAAATCCGTTCTCAACTTACCCTAAATCATTCTTTTTTTAAAAAAAAATTCCTAACTTTCCATAAATTTAAGTTAAATTAGTTTTATTTAGATGATTCCTTTAATTAAGTTAAATTAAATTTATTCTTTATGATTCATTTAATTAAGTTAAATTAAATTTATTTAGATGATTTCTTTTTTCTTATTTAGAATATCAATTATAATTTTTATCATTCCTTTTTTTTTAAAAATAAAATCCTAACTTTCTATCCTAAGGTCTTGAAAATATGAGTTAGAAGGAAATAATTAAGATTTTGATTTTAAATTCTATCTATAAAATTAAGCTTCTTTTAGGGAGATAATTAAGGGATTATATTGCTTTGAACGGAAATAACCGTAAATTTATGATTCCTTTAATTAAGTTAAATTAAATTAAATTTATTTGGATGGTTCATTTTTTTATATTTAGAATATCAATTATAATTTTCATCATTCTTTTTTTTTTTAAAACTAAATCCTAACTTTCCATTCCAATGTCTTGAAAATATGAGTTACAAGAAAATAATTAAGATTTTGATTTTAAATTCTATCTATAAAATTAAGCTTCTTTTAGGGAGATAATTAAGGGATTATATTGTTTTGAACGGAAATAACCCTAAATTTATGATTCTTTTAATTAAGTTAAATTAAATTTATTTAGATAATTCATTTTTTTTTATTTAGAATATCAATTATAATTTTCATCATTCCTTTTTTTTAAAACAAAATCCTATTTTCCATTCAAATGTCTTGAAAAAATGAGTTACAAGAAAATAATTAAAATTTTGATTTTAAATTCTATCTTTGAAATTAAGCTTCTTTTAGGGAGATAATTAAAGGATTATCTAATTTGGATTATATTATTTTGAACGAAAATTTCCTTTAATTAAGTTTAAATTAAATTTATTTACCTGATTCCTTTTTCTTATTTAGAATATCAATTATAATTTTCATCATTCTTTTTTAAAAAAAAAATCCTAGTTTTCGATCATTAGGTCTTCAAAATATGAGTTACAAAGTAATAATTAAGATTTTGATTTTAAATTCTATCTTTAAAAGTAAGCTTCTTTTATGGAGATAATTAAGGGATTATATTTGTTTGAAATTTATGAAAAGCTAGGATTTTGTTTTTTTTTGTTTTTAAAAAAGAAAAAGAATGATTTAGGGTAAGTTGAGAACGGATTTTCCAAATCCGAAATTCATTCTCACTTGAGAAAGGATTTGCGGAATCCGTTCTCGGGCTGACGTGGACAAACGCGTTAAAAATTGCCAATCATCCGATCCGTTCTCAAGTGAGAACAGATTTGGGGAATCCATTCATGCAAAAAAATGTTGAGTAAAAAAAAAACTGTCATGGTCGACCCATTATGCCAAATTATGACTAGTCTAAGGTCAAGCCAGCAAAATGACTGGAAAGAAATGTGTAATAAAAGAGTGGCAAGGAAAGAAATGCGAATGCAACTGGGCTGAGGATTATGATTAAATGTATTGGGCGAGACTGGTGGAAACTAGCTCAAAGCTATAACAAGCCCAGTGCAAAGGTTTAGATAGAAAACTAATAGGACCAAGTCCACTCTGATGTATTGATCCGTAATAAAGGCCATTAAATTTATTGGTTTAGGTTTTACAGGGCGGGAGGGTGGGGGGGGTGGGGGGTATGGAATTTATTGGTTTAGTTTGCTAAGCAAAGGAGGTTACAAAAGTAACCACCAATTTAGATGTAAAAAATATCAGATTACATAATTTAGATGTAAGAATTCAATTGACTTTGAAAACTAGTTTTACATAAATTAGATTGTCATTTCCTTACATTGATATAAATATAGGGAAATTAGCCTATTTGGTCCCCCAGTAATTTTTGTTTAGCCCGTATAGTCCCCAATGTTTAATTTCAGCATGTAAAGTCCTCCAGAAATTTTTCGTTTCAGCCCGTATAGTCCCCAATATTTAATTTCAACCCATAAAGTTCCTTATCTATTTACGGGCTGCATATAGAGGTTCCACCACCTCTTTTGCGGCGGAATCAGGCCAGCCCCAAATTCATGTCATCAACGTGCTTAATGAGCGGAGGAATAATTATCAGTTTCAATCTATAAAATTTACAAAATACAAAAAATCAGTATAAAAATGGTTATAAAAAGGAAACCCCAAATTCTATTGCCCTAATTTGGAGGAACCCATTTGCCCTAAGTCCTCGGCAATAGAGGTGGTGGAACCTCTATATGCACCCAGTAAATAGGTAAGGGACTTTAGAGGCTGAAATTAAACATTGGGGACTATACAGACTAAACAAAAAATTTTTAGGGGACTTTACATGCAAAAATTAAACACTAGGGACTATACAAGCTAAACAAAAATTTCTAGGGGACTTTACATGCTGAAATTAAACACTGAGGACTATACGGACTAAACAAAAAAAATTTTGAGGGACTAAATAAGCTGATTTCCCCTAAAAATAAAATAAAAAAACCTTTGTTTAATGAACAAGTAATTGCTAATCGACTCATTGGAAAACCACTATAACTTACCAATTATCAATTGCTATATACTACTCCCTTATTCCAAAATATAAGTCATTTTGCAACACTCATGGAGTATTAATTATACTTTTACCAATTATATCTTCCTTCCTTTCTCTCTTTATTTATTTATTTCTCTTTCCCTTTTAACTCTTTCTGTTTAGTAAGGGCATGAGTAGTACTGTTAAAACGGGTATGTTCGTCCATCCCGTTCCGTCTCGTCATGGTCAAGTCTTAAACGAGAATTGGCGGATATGAACACTTTTTTAACGGGTCATCAAAAGGGTGCTCGTACCTGCCTGCTGAATGCTCGTGGGCAGATAGGCATACCCGCAATACTGATTATTAATTTTTTGTTTGCAAAAAATAGACCAAGAATCATGCTATTTGAGCCAAATGGAAGCATAAAAGCATTAAAAAAAATGCCCTATAAAACAGAACAAAATGTGACATGCTCAATTTCAAAACATTCCTATTTAGTTGCAGTAGGCAATGGGAATACAAATACTCTGTCAAAAATAATGGGATTTTCTTTGCTTAATACTTGATGCGGTGATGTCGACGGAAGGATGGTGATTTTGTTTGATCAAATCATCCAACTGATGGAGATAGGATAACAATCGTTTAGGGTGTTTTTTTTTGCCTTTGGCTCTCAACGTGTGTAAGGAGATAGTGGAGACACAAGTCTTATTAATTCCTATTCAAAAACAAAAACAAAAAAAAATAAAGAGGGCATGCCCGGTTGCAACATGCACATACCCGTATATCCCGTTACCCGCACGGGTATACTCATTGATACCCGCATTTAAATGTACATTGAATTTGTAACTCCATACCCGCCCATTAATCTTACGGGGCGGCCATGCCCCTGGGCATATGCCCATTTTGATAACTCTAGGCATGAGTGATATTTTTTTTTAAATGTACATTATTTTTACAACTCTTTTTTTTAATTTTTTTAATTTATTTATTGGGGCAAGGAAACCTATCTATTATAAAAATTGAGGGAATTCAAAAAGTGGGGAGGGGATTCAAACTCATAACCCCTACGTCATGAGGCCTCGATCTTGGCTACTATACTAATGCCTCATTAGCTATTTTTACAACTCTTAATACTTGTGCAAAAGGATAAAATAAATTATATATTGGAATTGAGTGAGTACTCCCCCATCTCAAATGACCAAGTACAAAGTTAATATTCGGCAAATTGGCGTAAATAGTCCCCAAACAAATTAGCGCCAGAGTGGGAGTCCCTAAACATTATTTTGTAGTTTTAAAATCCTCAAATAATTTACAGTTGGTGCGTATAGTTCTATTGTCAAAAAAATCATTAGTCAAGTGTTAAGACAAATTTTTTACCAAGTCAATGCAAAATCTATTAGAAGAATAACCCGGGTCATACACATAAGCTGCAAAATTTGAAATAACTTTGACCCGCCTCTATCGAGATCTTTCACGAGTAAGTACCTACGACTATGGGATAGTGTTTTACCTTATATGGATGCTAGAATGGCTGAAACGCTTTTCAGCGGTTTGTTGTAACGAACGGAACACCACGCTTGCGAGGCTCCGTCTCTTCGGGTATCCACTCGATCTTCGCGAGATGGTCTTCTACTCGCTTGGTGCTAGCCAACGCCTTGTAGAAGCTTTGAAGACACTCTTCAATGGATGGAGTATGAACGACCTTTTCAAGAACAAGAAACAAGCTTTCTAACTTCTTTTCTATTAGCAAAAAATGCAAGAAAAAAAATCCATAAATTTGTCTTGTCTTTTTTCTCTCTAAAACTCACTTTTTTCTCTCTATTCTCTTAGCTTCAAAAGGCTGAGAAAACTGATTAGAATGATAGGAAAAATCTGAATTTTTTCCTCTAGTCTATCAAGAGAGAATGGGGTGAGATAATGGGGGGAAGTGGGAGATCATGGAGAGAATTACTCCTCCACTCTCTCCACCACTTCAACCACCATCAAGAGGGCTGAATTTATGTCTAACATTCCAGCCATAAGGTCGGGTCCAAACGGGTCGGTCGGCCCAACCCGATTAAGGGCCCAATCCAATCCCTGGCCCGGCCCTGCTCAATCGAATTGGCGCACCTTAGATTAAATGTACTCCAACAAAAAACTTCATGAGCATTTTAGGAATTTGCTCATTCCTAACCCCATCACCCCCATTTTTATCCCTCATCCCTGCGGCACCCCGACACCACCCCTCTCCCTCTTCTGCAATTTTCGATTAGAACCCCGCCGACCATACACCACCACTATCACTATCACAACCCGTAACCAGGGTCGATGACATGGCAGTGTCTCATTGGTTAATGAAACACCAAAGCCGACAAACAGAGTTACTAAAAGGAAATTCAATTATGAAGTAATACGAAATAAGAGTTCAACAGCGGAAACTAATTATTAAGCGTAAAATACCGAGTATTACAAAAGAAATAGTTCAACAATGCTATAAAGAGATACTCAAAGTATAAATGTAAAAGTGAAATAATCTAAGTTCTTTAATTGAAGCCGGTTATGAATCACTCTTCATTGTCCCCTTCCCAAGCATCAACAACGTCATCATATTGCTCATCATCACCTGCACAATAAAGCGGATGGATTGAGCTCCGGTGCTCAGTAGGGACTGACAATCACAAGCATCAAATAGGACAAGACAACTATTTAAGATAACAAATAAGCTAAATAACCACGCTCTTCATGTCCAAGCACTTATACAACCGAATGTTCGAAGGGCACCGTGCTCTGTCCAAACGGTACGCGCGATTGTAAACTTACTTAGACACTACGAGTATAGCTACCGCTGTGACACGACTTCCCACAATTCGAGCTCAAATATCTATTCACGACTATACGACAATAACTGTAACGGCCCTAACACTTTGCCTTGTTAGGAAGACCCCAAGAAGTTCATATGCACTGGGTTCAGTTTCACCCCCTGAACGAGTGGGTTCAAGCCTTAAGGACTCATCCTACATTGTATCATCATCCAATACCTTGGACTCCACAAAATCGTTACAGTCCCAATGATTTTTTCTCATCAGGTGAAGGTCCATGACGTGCCACGCATGATCCCCGGGATCACCACATTCGTACATTATCGTGCTCACATGTGTATACCTTTCGAACAAGTCTTGTCATTTAGTAGATCCTAGACACGAACTCAAAATATGGCGACGACTGGGTCGACCAAAACCACTTAGGACTAAAGACGAACGACTCCAAGTATTATTCCATTAAGACAACAAAGCGATAAAATAATTAGGCGAGTTCATCAATTGACCAATTAACAATTCACGAATAACTATAAAGGTATACAATTAGATACTTAATGAATCACATAAACGGTGAAAACATTTCAGATTATATCTCATTAGGTAAACATAACAATTCCAAGATAGATATTCAATTAATAAAACAATAAGAACAATACACACAAACGTACAATTAATTCGTAACCTCAACAATTTATGCACTAATTCACGTCAAATCAGTAGTTAAACAATCCAAAACAGTACCAACATATATATATATATATATATATATATATCAATTTGAGACAGAAAATAATATAAAAGCAGGGTCCCTACCTCTTACGAAGACAAAAATAACAGAAAAACCGAAAACAACACTGCACATTCTTACTCTCGGAGCTATAACTTCCTACCCGGGAATCCGAAGGTCGTTCTGTCTGCGCTCACTCGAAGCTTATTCGATTATCTTCGAATCGGTATATAGTGAACTGAAAACGGGCAGGTAACGCTCCCCTAGTGACCTCTCAAAGTCTGACCAGATCAAAAAATTTAAAAACACTCACTTTGATTGCTTGCTGCTAGACCTACTGTTTCTTTCTCTAACTGGGCACGGCTCCCAAAGACTCCATGGCTGCTTCCCCTTTTTATTTCTTTGAATTCTAGTGAAGCCCTCCAAATGATCTCTTTCTTTCTTTCTTTATATATATATTTTTTTCCTTTAATCCTTCCAGCCAAACCCATGAAATCCCCTATATATACACTGTTTTCTTAGAAAACGCCTGATGCTCAAGATGCTCTATCTTTTAAATTCTTTTTACTTTAATTCTATAACCCCCAGGCCCCAACCCTTGAAAAGCCTTACCCTTTATTTTATTGATTTCTAAAACCCACGAAATTGATGCCCTTCCATTTTCTTTTAATTCAATTTCTGTTAATTATCTAATTAAAATTACCCATCTAAATGAAATATAAATAAATCTCCAAACCACATCACGCGTGCGAAACTCCCTCAATAAACGTGCACAATAATGAAACATGTAACATGTTATTAAAATTAAATAGGCTCGTAAATCGCGTAATGACACGAAATAAATTACGCTACACTCTAAGTCATACAAAAATAAATTACATATAGTCAAAAAGTTACGGATTTTACATTTTCCCCCCATTACAACAGTTTCGTCCTTGAAACTTGCACTCCCTACAACATGCATACTAACACTCCCCACTAAATGAAAAAGCTCTATTGGGTATTCAAATAGCAAATATGGTACTAAATGCAACCTAACAATATAATAAATACAATAATCACATATTCACATAAGTGTACCTCCCGTGTACCAGTATCATTTCCCCCATTATACTGAGAGAGGGCGAAAACTCGTGAATTGGGCTTAGTCCCGGTATTTCCTGCCTTTGGTGCCGACTCCGATGTCCGTCCCAAAGAACTCGAAGTGGGAGCTGTACACCGACTAACTCGATGATCCGTCTTCCCACATCTGAAACATGCCCCAGTAGTCCATTTGCACTCCCCGGCATGCCTCCTTCCACATTTATAACACTCTTTGACGTTCTGAGAAGTATTTGGTGCCCCTGTGGGTCCCCCAACCTTAGTCGAATATGCTCCTGTCCCATTCCCTGGCTTAAATGTGTTGGTTGATCCAAAGGTGGAAGCAAACCTCTTATGAGCCATATGATTGGCTGAGTTAGGACGAGAATCTTGGCATTGAGAGATAGTTGAATAAGGCCTCTTCATATCCACCTCGATAGTCTTGAACTCCGCTTCCACATCCAAACTCCTTCCTGTACGCGTCCATGTAACTGGTAGGACGATTTCCAGACAACCTTCCTCTAATTCGGGGCAACAACCCTCGTACAAACCTTTGAGTCCTCGTCTTTTCAACTTGAATGGTGGAAGTGGCATATTTTCCCAACCGGTTGAACTTGCTAGTATATGCTGAAACAGACATCTCTTCAGTCTGTTTCAAATCGAAGAACTCATTCTGTTTCAGGAAAATACTGATCTAAGAAAGTTTCCTTGAACCTATCCCAAGTGATAACCCCGGCCTGAGCATAGACTGGCTCAACTCCTTTCCACCAGTCATACGCCTCTGATGTGAGGAAAAGTGTCACCACATCAGTCTTCATGTCTTCAGGCACCCTCATGATACGAAAATGCTGCTCAACACTCTCTAACCAAATCTCCGCCTCATCGGGTCCTACCCCTCCATCAAAAGATGCCATGCGCATCTTCTTCATGCGCTCACAATACATACTCGGATCTGATTCGACCCTCCGACCCCTCTGATTCCCAACATAATGATTCTGCGGCGGTGGCTGTTGATATTGTGGTTGAGGCTGCTGATACTGTGATTGTGGCTGTGGCTGCAAAAATTACGGAAACATTTGGGTGAACATAGCAAAAGCAGCTGCCATGTCAGGAACTGCCCCTGCATTGGCTGGTGGAGGTGGTTGTGGGATGTTATACTGAGGTGGAGCATTGTGGGGTGGTGGTGGCATGTTATTCGGAGGTGGTGGAAGGGCAATGTTTTGTGGTGCTGGAGGAGGGATATGTTGTGGTGGAGGTGGTTTATATGGTGGTGGTGGTGAATTAACTGCTGGTGCTGGTGGAGGAGGTGCTACATACTCTGCCTCTGCATTCGGAACATACGATGGCGGTGGAAATTGTGGTGGATGTCTGCTAGATGAACCCACATACTGACGACGGTTGGTTCATGGCCCCCTTCGGACAAAAGAAACTATCGGTATATCGAAGTCGTCGACTCGCTCGTTGTTTCGATCCATCTTACCCCAACAATTATATTATAGAAAAGATAATCGTTAAGCAGATAACACATTTAACATATAAGATAATCACATGTAGGCATGGTATAATACTTAGGTATAGCACATAATATATGCAATCGATAACATATAAAACGATAAGGCAATAAAATTAAGTTATACATATAAATAGAGACAAGTATGATAGGGTACAATATAAAACATAAGAATAATATGAATTAGCACGAACGATAATAATATATAAAGCGATAAGTAAACAAAAGTACATCCTTATCCATGGTCTCTACCCATCACACATCTCACATTACGTTCTCTTGTTATCATAAGTTCATTCAAAATTTTATCCCTAAGGTTCGACCTGCTCTGATACCACTTCTGTCACAACCCGTAACCAGGGTCGATGACATGACAGTATTACAAAAGAAATAATTCAACAATGCTATAAAGAGATACTCTAAGTATAAATGAAAAGTGAAATAATCTAAGTTCTTTAATTGAAGCCGGTTATGAGTCACTCTTCATTGTCCCCTTCCCAAGCATCAACAACGTCATCATATTGCTCATCATCACCTGCACAATAAAGCGGATGGATTGAGCTCCGGAGCTCAGTAGGGACCGACAATCACAAGCATCAAATAGGACAAGACAACTATTTAAGATAACAAATAAGCTAAATAACCACGCTCTTCATGTCCAAGCACTTATACAACCGAATGTACGAAGGGCACCGTGCTCTGTCCAAACGGTACGCGCGATTGTAAACTTACTTAGACACTACGAGTATAGCTACCGCTGTGACACGACTTCCCACAATTCGAGCTCAAGTATCTATTCACGACTATACGACAATAACTGTAACGGCCCTAACACTTTGCCTTGTTAGGAAGACCCCAAGAAGTTCATATGCACTGGGTTCAGTTTCACCCCCTGAACGAACGGGTTCATGCCTTAAGGACTCATCCTACATTGTATCATCATCCAATACCTTGGACTCCAAAAAATCGTTACAGTCCCAATGATTTTTTCTCATCAGGTGAAGGTCCATGACGTGCCACGCATGATCCCCCAGGATCACCACATTCGTACATTATCGTGCTCACATGTGTATACCTTTCGAACAAGTCCTGTCATTTAGTAGATCCTAGACACGAACTCAAAATAGGGCGATGACTTGGTCGACCAAAACCACTTAGGACTAAAGACGAACGACTCCAAGTATTATTCCATTAAGACAACAAAGCGATAAAACAATTAGGCGAGTTCATCAATTGACCAATTAACAATTCACGAATAACTATAAAGGTATACATTTAGATACTTAATGAATCACATAAACGGTGAAAACATTTCAGATTATATCTCATTAGGTAAACATAACAATTCCAAGATAGATATTCAATTAATAAAACAATAAGAACAATAAACACAAACGTGCAATTAATTCGTAATCTCAACAATTTATGCACTAATTCATGTCAAATCAGTAGTTAAACAATCCAAAACAGTACCAACATATATATATATATAATATCAATTCAGAACAGAAAATAATATAAAAGCAGGGTACCTATCTTTTACGAAGACAAAAATAACAGAAAAAACGAAACAAAAATAAGTCACACAAAATAAATTACACGTAGTCAAAAAGTTATAGATTTTACAATCACTGACCACCATCACCATAAAATCCGACGAATCAAAACAAAAGTCCGTTAAAATCCTCATATTCTCACTTGCAAAATATTTTTTTTAGCAAAAAAGCAAGTAAACTAAAAATAAAACAAATTCTTGAAAAGTGAAGAAGTACCTGGGGGCGGCGGCATCAAAATAATTTTGGAGGGTAGTCATCCATTTGACGAAAATTATAGCTGTATTTGAAAGGAGAAACTGCTGGAATTGATCATAATTTAGGGCTTTCTTTGTTTGTAAAACCGTTGTTTGAATCAATGGGTGAGAATAATAAAACTGTTCAATCTGGGGCAGCCGTTTGTATGGCTAAAATGGTTGAATCTGCTAGAAACCCTCCATTAATGGCGTTTCAGAAGCTCTGTCCAAGGATTTTCAAGTATCTCAATTCTCAATAGTCCCAATTTCTTTGCAAATGCCTCATTGTTGCCTGTTGTCTCAAGTTTATCTCAGGTTTGCTCAATTCTGATGTTTTCCATTAAATTTTGCAGCTTTAATTTGTAATGTTTCCTTTTGTTGAATTTTTTATGCGCATAAATACTTTGAAGACTGGGATGAAAGAAGTATGATAATGTACATATAAATCAAACGTGTTAAGAATTTTGGAGGATTGCAGGTAGTAATGGAGTATGCAGCTGGCGGAGAGCTCACCGGGAGAGAGGAAGAAGGAGAGGGGTAGCGGGCGGCAGTGTGGCTGGGGGCTGGGATAGCATTTGGGTAAGTAGGGATGGGTGGTAAAATACCGTAATTATCCTTATACACCCTTATAAGTTTTTATTTTGACTCAATTTTTTTCCCAAAATTTATATTGACTGTGACTTTTTGGACGGAAAGACTTAGCATACCAAATGTAAATTGTTTGAGGATTTTAAAACCAAAAAACAATGTTTGGAGACGTCCACTCTAGTGCTAATTTGTTTGGGGACTATTTACGCCAATTTGCCTTAATATTTTATCGTCCCACATTACTTATCACTTTATGAATTCTAGACAAATATTTAATCACTTTTTTCAACTTTTTTTTGAGGAGCACTTTTTTCAACTTTGTTCTCACATTTATTAATTCAATAAATATAATATTAATTATATTTAAAATTGGAAAGTTGATTTTTTTTTGTCTTTTAACTAAAAAAGTTTGCATAAATAATTATTTTTTTATCTGTGAAAAAATTAGTTTAGTGACACATAATTTGGGAAGAAGGATAAGCTATTTGGTCTAGGCAAACATTTACTTTGATGCCATTTTTGCAAGAAAATATTGGTTCAAGAAGCATTTCTGTCCTAATCATTTACTGTTTTGGCTAGTTGAGCCCCAATTTGTCAACATGCATACATTGACAAATTGCATCTAATTTCTTGAATTCAAAGGTATGTAGTATTCTCTTTCTTGGCTACTTTTTTATATAAAAAATATATATTGTATTATTCTTTTTCAACTCCATTTAGGATTCTTCTAATTTGTAATTGTAGTAATCTTCAATTTATATTCCTTTTCGAAATCAACTTTTGGTAAGTAGCAAATTTGCACATCTTTAATCTTTTCTTCCAAGTTGGATTCAGTTTCCAATTCTTTTTCTCTAATTCTTTTTTTTTTTCTTTAATGTCTAAAATTCCCTTTAACCTATATCAAATATTAGAAAATTAATAATTAATTCAAATAAAATTCGCAAGAACATTTTTAGGTATATTCATTTATAAAGACTTATTTAATATATATATTTTCTCTCAATTAGATTCAATCTAAATAATTAAAGGTGTCCTAACCCAGTGGGGGCAGGAGGTCGTGGGTTCGATATCCCTCCGTCTGCGTGCGATAAACTTTAATCTCCCTTTATAGGGCTATCTCCTCCTCGTCTGAGGCAAGTCTCTCTCCTCTATATGGGGCAATCGCCCAATCGGACTTAAAGGAAAGCTTTAATACTTAATATTATATGATTGATCCCATTCAAAGGTCAAGTGTATACATTGGAGAAGAAAATTACAATAGCTTTAACTACACAGCATACGCAGACGCAGAGAAAGAATTATTCTGGTTTGCAGATTAGCTTTAATTCGTTAATGTGTAAATTTAAGAACAAGGCTAAGTAGATCAAGAGAAAGGGCATATGAGGGATTCTGAGTATATGAGATCAGTGCAAAGTTCGGAAATAATATGGTCCAGACCAATTACTTCATTCAGTGTCTTAAAATTGATCAATCACAGTATACAAATACATAGAAAATAAACTCGAATCTTCTCGTATTTTCATACACAAATATAGTGTTTATAAAGAAAAATAAAGAGATTCCATACTTACCTTTGATTCGTTCTTAAATTGTCGGAGACAAAATATCTTCATCAACAAGACCTAACAAAAACGTAGAGACTAATCATCAATACTCTCCAAATCATACGAATCGTACTAATGATACGGTTAGTGGCGGAGCCAGGAATTTATCTTTCGGGGGCACTATTAACATTGACAAAATAAATGCATAAGAGCATATAAAATATTTCAATATTCAAATGAGTCTGGAACCTAAATTATGCTCTCTAGCTCCGAAAACTTCGGAATTCTCCCTAGATTTCTAGGGCTTCTATGCTGCCGTTTGTGTGCGTTTCTTCTAAGCCTGACGATGGGCTCCCGCCCTTGCCGGTTTTCTCACTCTCTGGACTCATTGTTGCTAACCAGATACACTGGGTTCTTATAATAATCCTCGGCGTATTACACTAGGATTGGAAACACAGTAGACGGAAGCTTTGTTTCTATTTTTATTTCTAAATTATATAGCAAAAGGGAAGTTTTGGGCTTGGATGGACCGAATTTTTGGTCACGGATGGACCTAGAGTTGGGAAATATGAGGTTTTCGATATCACGGCTATGGTATCCAACCAGCGTTTGATTCGGTTTGGCCGGATAGGACTCCTCGGATTACGGGAAGCCTGGATATTATGGGATTGCAGGGAGCGGTGTTCGTTTTTGTCAGGATTTTTGTTTCTGGTAGTGGATTAATGACGAGGGAGGAGAAGTGTGGAGGAAGGCGAAGGGTGGCGGAGCGTCGATGAAGCGTGAGCAAGGCCGCTGGGAGTTTAGCTGGAGGCGGCATGGGGTGATGTGGGATGCCTTGTTGGTGGAAGAAGGAGGGGAGGATATGGGCCATGAGTTTGGATAGGCTAATTACTCAATCTGGGCCAGTGATACATTATGGGGCTGCATGCTCTAATGGGCTATTTGAAGGGGCTTGACTAAATAAGGCCCAAGTTGATGCTGCTACTGGGCTAGGCGCAAAAGCAGGCCAGACCAAGGCCAAAACATGATTTATCTGCTGGGTTTGGCTCTGGACTGAGCCCAATTGTTGACTGACCTTTAAATAAATTGTTGTTTAACCAGGGTAAGGCGGAGGCCGCAAGTCGGTCCCGCCAAAGTCCATGAGTTGCTTAATTGAGAATCGTCTCGGACTTTAGCAACTCTTGGGCGATTCAAGACTTAGTGTGCTTTAGTATGGCGCACAAATCTATTAGTTTTTTATTTTTAATAAATAGGCCACATGTCGGCCTCATGATAGTGTTAGGTTTTTTTTTCCATGTTTTAAGTTGGGATTTATTTCTAGTTTTTTGGTAAGCAATCGATATGGGCGACCGTCTCAAACTTAGAGAAGCACCCATCAAGATAGAGTTTTATTGCAACATGCCTTCAAATGGAGGATCGTGAGCGGACATTCTATTTGTATCTGGCGTGGTCGGTGGCCAACTACTCTACGCGGTTTTCAGCTGATCTCCCCTCCTAATTTTACGTGTTTTGAAAGTTTGCAGACAAGAACTCTGGAAGTTGTGGAAGGCCTCTGGTTTGTGCGTGATCTCGAATTTTGCTATTGGTTTTTGGTAGCAGTGCTTGGTTGTCCGGTTATATAATTTTGTACTATACGACACTTATTCTCTAGAATTTTCTATGACCGTGATGCCTCATTTCAAAGGGTAGGGGGTCCATTGGAATTCCACCTCTCTCATGTAGTTCCCTAATATCTTTTAATGATATTATTTTCTTTTAAAAAAATATATATAATATTTTGTTACAATTATTCCCTACGTGTTTTCATACTTTGATAATATTCTATAATTGCATCATTTTCGATAGTATCAAACACATCTTTCTCAACAAATGCAATTAAACTATCATTCAACCACTGATCTCCAATTCGATTGCGTAGACAATTCTTGACAAAAGTCGTTGCAGAAAATACTCTCTCAACTGAAGCAGTAGCCACTGGTAGAATTAAACCCAATGTCAAAAGCTTGTAAACTAATGGGTAAACATGATGCTTGTTTTCTGCAAATAACCTCTGTGAAAGCTCACTAAGACTCTGCAATCCTTGAAACTCTTCACTCATATGCATGTCAATAATATATGTATCAAGTTAATCATCCAATGTTAAGATATGTCCTGTATCAAAATTCAATGGATAGTATCCACATAGTCGAATCAATTTGTTCTTGTCAAAATCAGCAAAGGATCTATTTGGACGCAAGCATGCAACACAAATTATTAGGTCACTATTCACCTCCGAAAAACGATTATTCAATTCTTGAAGTTGCATATCAATGATAACATAAAACATTTCAACACGATAGTGATGTAAATTTGTCACTTTCGCAAACCTTGAACGACCTATAGGCCTAAATATATCTTCCATGTCAGGAACATTGATACTGTGAGATCCACTAAACGACGAAACAATCTCAATAAAAGAATCTCATCCATTATCCCTCAATGTTTGGAGCTGCAATTTACAGTACTTCACTAATTTAATAGCATTGACAATATCTTGATATTTCCTTTGTAATGCTTTAGGCAATTCATTTGAAATTCCCAAGATCTTGTTCATGAGATGTAGATTAAATACAAATTCAAACTTTAACATCAACTCAAGTAAAATACATGCATCACCTCTTGTTCCTATACTTGTACGGTCAATGCTAATCATTTCAATAACTTCAACTGCATATGAAAACATTGTCATCAGATTAATAAACATTCATAGTGAGAGCCCCAACGTGTATCACCAGAACGTTTAAGGGTAGTTTCTTGATTGAGACCTGTCCCACTTGGTATTTCATCAACCCTGAGTGCTTCAAGAATTTTCAATATCTGTTTCTCTCGAAGAAGATCACTCCGTTTTGCTGAACCTCCAACAACATTCACCAATCTATGCACCAAAATAAAGAATGTTTCAATCTTCGAATGTTTATGTGCCACAGCTACAAGAGCTAATTGCAATTGATGAGCAAATCAATGAATATAATGAGCACTTGGATTTTCTTTTAATATAAGTGTTTTCAATCCATTATACTCGCCTCTCATATTACTCGCTCCATCGTATCCTTGACCTCTTAAATTAGAGATACTTAAACTATGTTTGGAGAATAATTGATCAATTGCAGCCTTAAGGGAGATAGCTGTAGTACTTGATACATGACTAACATCAACAAAATACTCCAATATTTGTCCATTCTTCACATAACTAAATACTACCGACATTTGCTCCTTCGTTGATACGTCACGAGATTCATCAAGAATAGAAAACAATATATCACCAATATCTTTGATAATCATAATTAAAATTGTAGAAGCAATGACACTAGCAATATCTTTTTGAACACACGGAGATACGGTGAAAGGTCTTACCTTCGATCGGTGGAACGTATACCAGAGCCGTCTCAGGTTCTGTCTCCAGAAGAAGCAAATGTCTCGTGACATACCAGATATTCATCTATCGCCATAGAGAGAGAAAAAAAACGACCGTAGATTCTAATTAGGGTTTAGGCTGAAAAAGTCTATATATAGTTAAAACTTCCAAACTTAGTCCCATAATTCTTGACTTGTGCTAACCATAGAACCACAAGTTCCAAAACTTGGCAGTTTAGTCCTAATAAAGGGACCGGGTTTCACATCCTACCCCTCAAAACTCACGCACCTGATTCCTCGAAGAGGTGAGGGTACTCGACTCTTATCTCTACTTACAGTTCCCACGTCGCTTCTCCTGGTGTATGGTTCTCAATTGAACCTTAACGGAGGGTATAGTTCTTCTTCTCAGTGCTTAATCCTTTCGGTCAATGATCCAGATTGGATATTTCTTGTTTGTCAAATCCTCCCGTACTTGCAAAGATTCCTGTTCCAAGGCGTGGGATGGGTCGGAGATGTAACGCCGCAACTGTGATACGTGAAACACGTTGTGAACTCTTGACAATGATGGTGGAAACGCCAAACGGTACGCTCATGTACCAACTCTTTCTAGAATCTCGAATGGTCAAATGTACCTTGGACTCAACTTGCTGGTCTTGCCGAATTTCATCACTCATTTTGTAGGTGAAACACCTAGATACACATTCTACCCACATTCGAAGCTCAAAGGTCTTATATGGGTATCCGCCCAACAATTTTTTCGATCTTGAGCTACTTTGAGCCTTTCACGGATCAACTAAATTTCTTCCGTAAGGGCCATTCCAATGCTTTCATGGTAGTTGTTATCATACGAGATTTCGTTAAGTACCAGGTAATCTATCCAGCTTCCATTAAAATCAAGTACACATGCTCGTAGCATATCTTCCAACGTCTGATTGTTCTTTCTGATTGTCCATCTGTATGTGGGTGAAATACTGTACTAAAGCTTATCTTGGTCCCCATTACTTTGTTGGAGCTCTGCCAAAACCTAGAGACAAATTCGTCTATCTGTCCACTATCATCACAATGGTATTCTTTCTAGCTCTCTGTAACATTTTCTTCGAGTGTTTCATCTTTTACATTCACCAAGGTGGGGCGAGGTCATATCACGCCTCTATTGTGCTATTATGATAATACATGTTTTCGTAGGGTCTTCATGCTTCATTTTACACTTCGAAGATCGAATGATAAAATTCGCATGCAAGACTAGAAGAGAAAGGAAAAGAATAACTTCATAAAATGGTTAACAAGATTAAAACTGAGGTAAAGAATATTAGATTTAGCGAAAGTTGAATCGACGATCCTAAGTGCTTAGGGGAATACATTTAACAGATTATGAAAGGATAAGATAATTGAAAAGTAACGGAGAATAACAAGACATTAATGATGAAGAAACCTTAGTGCATTCATACATTATAAGATATGTCAGTGAAGTAATACAATCATAAGCTTACCTGAAAATTCAGGAAACGTTCGCAAAGTTAGGGAATTAGTACTAGATAAACAAATGGCTTTAAACAAAGTTAGGGAATTAGTACTAGATAAAATCAACTTGATAAGAACTCGTTCTAATTGAAGAGAAATGAACATTTGGAAATCTAAAGAGGACACAAAATTCAGTAATACTCAATTGTAGAACCATGAAGTAGAATGAGTCGATAAAGTGAATAGATAAGGGGGTCTTCGTCAAACAACAATGTAAGGTGTCTGTCTGCATACGCATGTTCTTAACAAGAGAATATCATACTAAGTTAGCTAAATGATACACCACTTGAAATGTGAGGGTCATTGTCTATCGAGTCAAAATATGAGAATACAAAAGGACATTTTTAAATATTAGTTCAACAAATGATACAAATATGACGCAGGATTTCAGTGTGAAAATGGGAATAAGAAGATAAACACTAGGTCACAAGAGAAAAATGGAGAAAATCTCATTGAAGAAGGGATCGGCAGGGAGTTTCAAGTACTATACATTTCGAATTTGAGGTGACTATCACACATGAGTAATAATTTCTTTGAATGGTTATCTTCAATGATGTATATGAATAGGTTTTCATTAATAAACTAGAAGTTACAAAATGGAATGCCCAAAGAAAGGTAGAATATCAGGTCTGTGATAATGAACATATTTCCATCTACACTCGCCATCGTGAATTCGATGGCAGGATCCACATTCCTTTCGTGTCGTTCCTGTCGATGATCCCGGCTGTGATGGAAACCTTCTCTTGTTCGATTGTTATATGTCTCCTCACACTGTCACTTGGCCTCGACAACTCTGTGGACTTGATCTTTTCCTGTCACGTTCCGCATTTGCTCTTCGTATCTCTGCTTCAACACAAAGGCTCGCCTCATAGGCATCTGTAAAGTTTGGAAGGTGTATGGACTTCATCCTTGCCCTTATCAAGAGTTCAAGCTTCGAGTGAATCTTCGCATCTTCATATAGACATCCGCAATCACTTCCGTTATGTACCTTGCCAAAGCATTGAATTTCCCTGCTTACACAGCCACCAACATATTCTTCGTCTACACCAAGTTGAAGAACGTAGTCTGCTTCTCCAACCGTAGAGTCTCCGGGAAGTGGTTGCCCAAAAAGGCCTTCCTTAAGATAGGCCATGTAAGACGTTGTCCTGGCACTGCATAAATCTGTGTCGTCGAGTCACTCCACCATTTCTCAGCTTTCCCTACTATGAAAAGTAACGCCATATTTACCTTCACTTCATCAGTAACCTCCATGATCTCAAAATTTAGTTCCATCTCGCGAAGCCACTTATCAGCAGCTTCCGGATCAGTGCTTCAAGCAAAAGTCAGCACATTCCTTTGTGCGAGCATAAGGCATTTCCATGGTTGTTGCTACTGTTGCGTCCTCTGCTTCTCTTCAAACATATGTTGCTGGTTTTGTACCATTTGTGCCATCACGTATTAGGGTCGTACTGAGTTCTTCTGAAACTCTAGTGGCAAAGTCTTCTTGATCCTTGGGTCGACTGGTTTGACCCTTCTAATTATTCCTTCACTGAGCTCGTGCACGAGTCTGGATTCCGAACGTAGTGTTTGAGTTCTCCACACCTTCGCCTTCGTTACGATTTTCAATCTAGATATAGATGCTTACACGTCAATACCCATACACGACAATACGACATGCGATACCATACCATTTTCCTGACTTATCTTTACCCATCTTATATGTATAAGCGTTATAATGCCTAATCTAATTCCGAAGATTAAACCCTGGGCTCATTAATACATCTCAAGCACCACCAACAACTTAAAAATTTAAGCTTACAGAAAACTATCTAAAAGTTGTCTAGAAGATCAAACCTTATCGCACTTATGCCATACTATCTTTCCTAAAGGATTTGAAGCTCAAGTCAGTTCCCAAAGATTTGAACCAAAGTCTCTGAGACCACTAAATGTCACGTCCCGGACCCGTGTTTATAAGTCTATATCTGAAACCCGACATGGCCGTATTATCTAAGTAAACTCCAAGAATACAAGGTCCTTACATTCAAAGAATCTATATCATAACAGAATTAATTATCCATCGAAAAATAATATCCATAAATCTTAGAAGACTTTTTTTACAAACTACATAAGAAAATAAATTATGAATTCTATATCGCCTATAATTTATTCCAAATTAGAGAACTGGAATGTAACTTCTAAAAGTATCTCGACTCCCAGTTCTCTTTGTACCTACTATCACGCCTCTCTAATTCATCCTCAATAAAAAAAAACAAGCAAAGAGTGATCTACAACTCAGTAAGTATAGAAACACTCCTGGAAAAATCTAGTTACACATAAATAGTTTTAAAAAACAGACAGAATTTTACAGAAGTATATATTTAAATGTATACTTTTGACAGAAAATATATTTTCAAAATCTTTCATAAATTCATACAGATTTCACATATTTTGACAGAAACAGAACATTTAACAGATGATACTTTGACCGGGGGTCTTAGGTTTACCAAAACATAAATGGACACTAGTATTCGTTGGGTCAATACAGAGCCTCGACTAATTACCGAAACGTGGACTGTTGCTAGTTGGGTCGGTACATAACTCCGGTAATTCACCGAAATGGGAAAAGGAACTGATATATCAGTTGGTTCCACTACTGGAAAGATTATCAACAGCGATCACGTAGCGACCACTTTGAATATTTAAAAAATTATTTAATTAAAAATATAAAGTGGTCTCAATTTGCCACCACTTTGCGACCGTAAAGTTTATTAACAGAACGGCGTCGTATTTGGATTTCAGCAACACTTAATTGCATATTATAAATATATAGTGGTCGCAAATTCGTCGCAATTTGTCACCTCTTTGCGACCGCAAAATTTATTAACAAAACCGCGTCGTTTTTTGACTTTCAATAACCCTTAATTGCCAGAATTTTAAACGACGTCGTTTTTTGCTTTCTTTTTTTACAAATTTAAAATTAAATACATAATTGTAAAGTTTACAAAATTATAAAATAACAAACACAAATTATAAAAGAGTGGCGGCTTGATAGAAATGGTGAGTAAAACTAGTTTAATTTTTGTTTGTTTTCATCATACAAACTCATAATGATGGTAACTTAGATCTTTAACATTTGATTTATAGATGGCTAACAAAGGATTGAATGTCAACTTAGCCAACTTACATGAAGATTTGCATGCTTACAAGAAGGGAACCTGGCTAGATGAGGACTTTAGAGAGTTCTCGGTAAGTCATGCATATCTTTTCTATTATGTCTTTCTTGAATTTTGAGTTTTGAATATCATATCTCCTTTTGGTGATCTTCTTAATCTTGACATATTATGCAAAATTATGTACTTGCTTTTGTTATGATGATGAATGACTAGTGATGTTTACCTATTTGGCACACCAGTTAAATATGCTACTGTCAGAACAATAAAAGATTTGGAAGGAAAATATATATATTTCACTCTTGCAAAATAAACAACTAGTACATGTGTATTTATTCATGTGTGCCTACACTATATTAGTCAACTACTAATTACTCCACACTACATAATATTTAGGCAACTATTATACATTATAAAGAAACTAATATACCACATGTCCTAATTAATTAAACTTTGATTAGGCATTTCCTAATTAATTAGGTAACTCCTAAATAATAACTTCCAATACTCCCCTTCCAGTTGGAGTGTGTATATCGAGAACACCCAACTAGCTAACCAGATAATTAAATTTTTCTTGACACAAAGGTTTGGTTAATACATCAACAAGTTGCTCATTTGTTCCCACATGACAAGTAACAAGTGTCCCATCTTGAACCTTTCCTCGAATGAAATGACAATTTATCTCGATATTCTTAGTTCTTTCATGAAAGACTGGATTGACCGTAATATGGAGCGTCGAATGACTGTCACAATACAACTTAGTGGGTCCCAAAGTGACTCCAAGAGATTTGAACAAGTCTCTTAACCAAACTAGCTCACTTGTTGCATTGGTCATATCTCTGTATTCGGCTTCAGCTGAAGATCGAGAGACAGCTTGATGCTTCTAGGATTTCCAAGAAATATGAGGGTTTCCTAATTGAACAAAGTACCTTGTAAAAAGCCTCCTAGTTGTGGGGAAAACGGCCCAATCAGAATCACGATAAGCCACTAGTCATGCATTGAGATTGTTTATAGGCAGAAAAATTCCTCTTCCCGGATTGCCCTTGATATAATGAACAACTTGAAATGTAGCATCCCAATGTCTTTTCCTTGGATTCTGCATGAATTGGCAAAGATTATAGACTCCATAAGTGAGGTCGGTCCTCGTTATGGTAAGATAAAATAATCGCCCCACTAATCGCCTATATCGCCCCGAATCCCTGATTAACTTTCCACTATCATTCTCAGTTGCCAACTTGAGTTGTATCTCCATTGATGTAGAACATTTTCGTGAACTTGAGAACAAATATGGTACCTTTTTAAAGGTCCTTCATGATTATCTCAATATCTCAAGTAACACAAATATGCATATGGATTATGCAAATCAAAAACCAAAACAACTAGATGGATTCTTAAATGAATATGACATGTCAAGAATCAATCAAGTTGCATATGCTACATCTCATAGATACCTTAGCTAAAGTAGAGAGCATGCTAAAGGTTATCTATATGAATATAAAATTCAAGAATGTGAGATGCAACAAATATAAGAGCAAGCATATATAAAAATATATATATCAAAAACACTTGAACACATTAATTAAAGTGTTAAGAGAAGGTGATTTTGATACCTTTGCTTTCTTACCAAGTGATGAAGATATTGGATTTACACTAAGGCTCTTGTCATCACTTGATGCTTTGCTCTTTGTATTTAAGCAACTTGGTTCTCCAATTGATTAACATTTGAGCTTTGAGAATCCAAGTGTTAAGGAGTGCTTTTGAGTTTCTTCTTTTGGCACTTCTCCTTTGATCTAATAAGAACCTATAAACTCAAGGGAAGAGTAACTTTTGGTACCCACTTTTGTTTGGGTCCATGGGGGTTAGTTAAAGTACGCTTAACTCTCCATATGGTTTTAACTCCCCTTTCAATCTTTTTCTTCACATGGCATCTAACACAAGTGTGACCATGTTTTCCACAATAAGTGCAACAAATAGATGGCTCAAAAGATTTGTGAACATGCTTAAAAGATCTATTTGGCCTATGTGGTGTTCTAGCATTCACAACACGATTCTTAGGGATATGAGAAGAGCTAGCAATGCCAACATGATTAGCAATATAACCAAGACCATGTTTATCATGTGAAGCACGTTGCATACCAAGAATATGATCAAGATCTTTTGATCCTTTGGAGAACTTATCAACAAGTAAAGTGAGCTCAACAACTTTGTTTTTCAAACTATCAAACTCAACAAGTTTGCATTCAAGAGAAGACACTTTATCATAGGCTTCTAGATACTTTAATGAGGAAGTGTTGCATGTAGCAATAAGCTTTTCATTTTCGATTTTCAAGCAATCAACCTCATCACATATCTTTTTGTTCTCACTAGACAACCTAGATCTTTCTTCAAGCAAAGATTCAATTTTAAGCTTCATATCTTTGTTTTGCTTTGCACATTTCTTTAATTGATCATACATATCACATAAAAGCTCATTAGGATCATCCTCATCATTATCATCATCATCATAAGAATTTGAAATAGAGGGAGAAGGATGTACCTCATTACCAAATGCCATAAGACACATGGGGTCATTTTCTTCTTGATCATCCTCACTTCCTTCTTCATCCCAATGGCTTAACAAGCACTTTGCATTGTTGAGATTTAAGAACAATTTCTCTACTTCTTCATGATTGATGATAGAATCAAGATCAATACCCTTATTAGAACCATTTTTTCCTTTTCTTCATCTCGAAGGTGAGTAGAGAGCCAATAAGTTCTTCCGTTGAATATGTCTTTAAGTCCTTGGCTTCTTCAATGGCAAGAGCTTTTGTTTCCCAACTTTTAGGAAGAGAATTGAGAATCTTCCTATTTATTTCTCCGGAAGTATACTCCTTGCCATTAGACCTCAACCCATTTACAATGTTGGCGAGTCTTGAGTTCATCTCATTGATAGATTCATTAGGCTTCATGGAGAATAGCTCAAATTCTCTAACAAGCATATTCAACTTTGACTCTTTGACTTGATTTGTGCCTTCATGAGTAACTTCAAGCATTTTCCACATGGAGTGTGCGGATTTTCTTCCAAGGACACGGTTGTACTCATCCGGATTCAAGGCACAACTAAGAATGTTCATTGCCTTATAATTTTGAGTCATTTTCTTGGACTCAACTTCATTTAACTCATTGTCCGGCTTTGGCACTTGAACACCATCCACCATCTTCATAGGTACAAAAGGACCTTCTTCAAATATATGACATAAAGAATAATCTATGGAGCACACATATATCTTGAAACGGTCTTTCCAAGGCTCATAATTATTTCCATAAAAAAGTAGTGGTCTATTGGTGGAAGACCCCTCTAGGTAGGCTAATGCGGAATTACCGGCCATAATCTTTACTTCAAGGGGTTAAGCTAAAGATGAATATACATACCTTAGTTTACACAAGAAGCTAACTTACCATTTTCATCAATGTTGATGTGAGTGCTAAGGATCCTATTATAAAGAACATGCTCACACAAACATTATAACTATCAATGGTTTGTTATCATCAAAACAACATAGAATATTTTGCCCTTCGAGCTAACAATCTCCCCCTTTTTGATGATGACAAAACATTGATGCAAATGGGAATAATATGCAAAAAAAAACTTTAAAGCATATAAATATGAATGCATGAGATAAGTCTTAGGCAAGTAGATGTTTTTTTAAAAAAAAATATTCTACTCCCCCTATATTAAAGAATCCCTTATCTCTCCCATTTTGCAAGTTCTAAGCTTTCTCCTATTGTAAATTACTTCTCTTGGCACATTTGCAACACTTAAAACTTCTCCCCCTTTTTTGTCAACATCAAAAAGGGAAATCAGAGCGCCAAAAAGAAAAGCATTTAATGAAAAGTAAAGATTGAAGACTGAGTATTAGCATCCCTTCTTTAGCCCATCAAGGATTGTGCAGCTACCACCTCTTCTTCGACTAACTTAACTTCAACTTATTCATCAAAATTACAATGTCATTTCCAGAAAATTAAGTTTGCCATGAGTGAACCACATGCCTTCAAATCAGAGAGCCACACTCATAACTTTCTATTTAAACGCCACATTAAAGGAGGCGAGGAACTTCGACACCAGCTAGTATAAGACACGTCAATGAGAGAACAATAATTTATAGAATCATTATTAAACAAATGTAGCACTAACATATGATTCTACCACTATTCGCATTTTATTGATTCCTATTACTAATCATTTTGAAATTTTAAATATCATCATAGTAAGATTGGTATTAAAGAGTATCCAAATTTTGCTAATGCAATACTCTCAAGGAAAACTTATTAAGAAAGAGAATGAGAAAATGTAATGGATGGATACCTTTTGTAGCTTAAAATTATCATTTAATTTGGTCACACTATGGTGCTTATAGGGGTGTTTATAAATATATTCTTCTGGAAGAGAGCCGTTGAATTGTTTCCTCGATTCTGATTAAAAACAGGTCCCTCAAATACAATATTTTTTAAAAAATAGTCCGTTCTCGGAAAAAGTTGTGTAGAACTATTTTAATCTAAGGGTTTGAACAAGCAATCTCACGGCCCAAATTCATAAACACTATGCTTAAAATAAATAAATCCCTTTAAGCATTGTAGCCAAATTGTATTTAGTTCTCTTGGTTTGGTATTTGGACAATACCATTTGTAAACTAATTAATGCTTACCTCTGAGAGATACCATTACTAGGACTTAATGGCCACTAGATGACCTGTAATAATAATTGCTCAATCAAACCATTTTGGGTAAAATCCTAATGCGTGGAGGTCCAATGGATTTTCAGCTTATATATATATATATATATATATATATATATATATATATATATATATATATATATATATATATATATATATATATATATATTGCATTTTATTTTTATTTTTCATTCTATTTGTTATTCATTTTTGTATGCTGAAAGCAGTTTACGAAATCTAACAGGTAATCCTTGACATTCTCTTTTCTTTTTAATTGATTAGATGTTTTACCTATTTTTAGTAGATGTTTTATTAAATTTATGTTGCTTAATGTAGTAGATACATTTGTTTTTAAAAAAACATTCTTTGGAATATTAGTAATGTAGTTTGATTTTCTCGTATCAGATATCATGAGTAGGGAAGGACCATCTTTTCACTGTGGAATTTACTGTGAGTATTTCTTTACCAATTTGCGTAATATAGAAATGTCTTTTACGTTTCAGTAAGTTTTAAAGAAATATTTTTGTTAATCTATGGATCTATTTCTTGATCAACATTTACGAAATTCCATCTATGCAAGGTTATAAGATGAAAAGTCGAATTCCACTTCCCCCTCAATTCTCCCTCCCTATTTTCGCTTCTTTAAAAGATCAATCTTTGATCTTTCATGACGAATTTCACTTCTTCTCTACCGTTGAAAACGGCCCCCTTCCCTATGAAAACTTTTCAACATATATATGCTAAATCGATTAATCTAGGGAAAGAAAATAACGATATAGGGTTAATAGAGTAATATATTAAAAGATATATATTCCAACAAAGGCATACGCCAGCCTTGAATACTTTACAATAAAAAAAAAATCTTTTAACGTTTACAAACTACTTACTGTATTGTTTGAAATTAATATAGAGAGAATTTTTCACTAAATTACATTGTTGCTCTCCAAATTAATAGGTCTCTTGTTACGTGTATTCGAACTTTATTAATTATATGTTCAATTGTGAATTAATTATGCAACATCCACCCCTCCCCCCCCCCCCCCCCCCCCCATATATATGGAACAGACACTCCATTATGGAGAAGTGGACCACCTGAGAAACCCGTGCTATGCAATGCTTGCGGATCAAGGTGGAGAACAAGAGGAACCCTTGAACACTACATTCCCAGGCATGCTTTGAAAGAGGCTGAAATCCATCAAGCTGGGATTTCCTCAGTGCTCAAGTCCACAGCCTCTTCTTCATGTATTAATTCAAAAAATCTCAGCTTCTTGGAACCAATCTTTGTTGAACATTAGCAGTGTCAGAAAATAGCATTCAATGATGAAGGTAAAGAAATTTATTATTATTATTATTTCTAAGTTTTCAAGTTTAGGACGTGGTCTTCTGAGCTACATGTCATACATATAGAAATGTTTGGATACATGTAGAGCTTAACTTATTACCTTTCCAAAAATGTGGAAGTGATCCGACGCCCTCTTGGGAACCCTAATGATGTGCCAAGGAAGAAAAGGTCATCGGTCGATCAACGAGTATCTCCATTTATGAAGAGTCTCCAGCAACAACTTTATGCTGTAATGCAAGAACAATCTAAAAATAAGGAGGCGGAGAATCCAGAGAGTTTGCTCATCTACGAGCGAATCAACAAGTCATACCTAAAAATGAGATTGGTCTTGGATGCATGCTCCTAAATCCAACTCCTGCTGCATCCAAGGATTCTAAGCCAGGACCTAGCTAGCTAAACTAGGGTATTCTTTTGGGGCTAAGAGCGTCTTGCTTTTTAATTATTTGTTCTTAAATATATGAGAATCAATACATTAAGGTTTGTTTTTCTATATTACTTAATTCTCTACTTAGGTGAACCCTATACAATTGGTAGTTTGATTTGTCTTAAGTTAAGATATTGATTTGTGTTTCCTATCAATACATTAGGGTCTTCTGTTTCCTCAATAAAATGAACGATTTCTTTCTTCATCTAAATTAAGACAAATTTTGTCCTTAATGGCGTCAAATATACCATACCGGTCACATAGTGATGAACTTAGATTATGTCGCTAGATTAGTGATTTAGCGACCGTTTTAATTGCGGTAATTTTATTTTATTTTATTTTCTTGTAATGAGAGTTTTTTTTTTTTTTAAACAAACTAATTTACTTTACTGAATATGATGGAAAAATATATGCATGGAGGGAATGAGACCTATTCTCCAATATAAAGTGGAAACAAATCCACTAATACATCGAACAATCGATTCCTTGTAGTCTATGAGAAAATCCCAAACGGCTTATATCTAGTCTACATATGGTGTTCAAGAGGAGCCTTTTTTACTTTCTTTTTACTCTTACGGGATCGGACAGGAGTAAAATGTTTATAATCATCTTCATGTTGTGAATCTGCTAAATCTTTGACAGACCCCGTGTCCGGGGCTTCAACATTTTTTGGTGCAAGAGGTGTACTTCGGTCTTGCACAATTGACATACTATGTGCGATATCCGTGGGGTCCGAACCAAATGTTCCAATTTTACTACCTGGCGATAGGTTTCTAACCCGACCTCTTAAAAAATAACTGCTGTAGAGAGTACGATCGTAAATTTGACGAGATGGTGAAAAAAATTCCATCTTCCTGAAAATGTTGGCCCTGCAATTTAGGGCCTGATGTCGAATGTGGGCTCACAAATCATCCCGAATTGCTCAATGTCGCTGATGGGCCGCCTGAATCAGGCCCAGTTGGCGTGTGCTCCTTGACATCCGCTGAGCTTGGCCTCGCTACCACCACCGGCGAAGTCGGTTCATCAGGGCCCATATCACTCGGTGTCATCACCCCTGTAGCAGCCCTTTCTTCCACCGCTACTGCTACTGGGTCAACAAAGACACCTAGTGACGTCACAGGCATCAGTTCAGAAGGGCACCTATCCTCTAAACCTTGGATTGCTGAAAATGTCCCCTGGCTTGCTTGGGTGATATCTTCAACCGGCGAATCATCCACAACCTTCTTGATTTAACTCCATTTGTAGTAGTACTACCTTTAATAGCATCCCCTGCATCCACCAGATCCCAGTTTTCTCCGGGAGCTCATTGTACGTGATTGCCAAATATCATTCCTCGTCTTCGCATGCCTTATCCAAACCCGGCTGGACAATTCTTTCTGTATGTCCAATTCGACGCAAACTCTCGCCACACTAGGTCTTGTGAGATTTGTCATCGACTCGTCGAGTGCTAGCGGCGTCCCCACCGCCAACGCCAAGGAAAACAATTTGGCTTTAAGAAACTGATCCATGCCGGAATTATTGACGGCCCTTTATGAACGCTGAAATTAAACGTGCATTTGAAAACTCGCATACAAAGATTACAGATTCTCCATTGTCCCCGTCGCCAAAATCGACAATATTCCTCTTCCTGATAGAAACGAACGATAATATGATTGCTATTTAGCCAACCAACCCAAAATCCACCCTTGAATCCAACCCGACCGAGTTCCTTCTTGAACAAATCCAACGGGGGGCAGCGCCGCTGGAATTTTTCGACACAGGTGAGCCGCCATGGTGCCTCCAAGATCAAGTGTTCATCCTCCTCAATCGTCGAGCTCGGTTCCCCTTTGTATGTGTCAAGATTAGTAATTGAAAGTGGTGTTGTCGCGTGATTGCCCTGTGACTGGAGAATACCAGTGAAGGACTTCCCCCGTCGGTGGAGGGAGAGGGGGATTAGCGGCCATATGGCCTAGGGTTGCATGAGATCCAAAAATCGTGGAGAGAAAATTGTGTAATGAGAGTTCTTGAGATCATAGTGACCGATAAAGTCAAGTATTTTACTTGGATGATAGAAATAACTTTTCAACGGAGCATGGATTTAAACTCAATGATTCGTAACCATACTTTGCTCAAAGTAATATTTACACCACGTGTCTGCAGGCTCAAAACGCGACTCATGAGCCTAGTAATATCTACGACTATCTACTTAGAAACTTTACACCCTATGCCAAAATAGACATCCTGAGATTATCATTAATAATTATGTATATCTTATATAGAAGTCGAACATTTTAGTGTTTTCTCATATGGGATAAGGGATCACATACACCCTAATAAGACCCTAACATCCTTGCTAGGCGCCCCAAAACAGATAGACATAATACATTAGGAGCATGAGATTCTAGAGGTGGCTCACATCACGCACAGATGTAGCACTTAGTTCCTATATTTCCAATTGGTAACCCGCTCTGAATACCATAATGTCACGCCCCATACCCGTAACGCGACTAATGAACTTGGTAGCACTCACGACCACTTACTTTGCAACAGTATTCGCTATGCTAAAGTGAATATTACGGAATGATCATGAATACTGAAGGATATCTTATATACCAGTAAGACATTTTTGAGTTATCCTATATAGAATGTGAGCTCATAGTAATAGTTAAGCCCAATTGAATAACTAGGTACTCATGCAGATCATATCGACGTCAGTAGATGATTATCCTTGCTGATTGCGTGAGTTGTTAAGAAGCACTATGTGCATAACAACTTATCAGACAGGAGAGTACAATGATGTCGACTTATGAAATTACCTTATAGGTATGATGCGCCAAACCTGTAGCTTATGATCAGCTTATCAGACAAGAGAGCATAAAGATGTCGACTTATGAAGTTACCTTATAGGTGTGACGCACAAACTTGCAGTACTCATCAAGCACGTCATGGATTTGAGACCTTATGCCAAGCATTTACCATCATATGTTAAACTATGTACCCAACCTAAAATAGGGGTTTGGCGTTAGATTTTCCATGGTTTGGCATAATGGGCCAACCATGGCATCTGATTATTGGGGACAACCAAATTTGGCATCAACGGATTCCTCAAGTCTTTTCTGGGTCGAGAACGGATTTGGGGAATCCATTCTGGATTGCCCTAAATTTTCTTGCACCCACTTCTCCTTCATTCATTCTCCTCCTGTTCTTTTCCTTGCGATTTCGTAAAAAAGAAAAACCATTCCCACCACCTTTCAAATTTACCCATTCCCACCACCGTGCGGTTGGAGTACATTTAATCTAAGGTGCGCCAATTCGATTGGGCCGGGCCGGGTCAGGTTTGGATTGGGCCCTTAATCGGGTTGGGCCGACCAATATGATTGGGTCGACCAACCCATTTCGATCAATCAATTCGATTGGGTTTCGGGTCGGGTCAGGGATTGGATTGGGCCTTTAATCGGGTTGGGCCGACCAATATGATTGGGCCGACCCGACCCGCTTTGGACCGACCTTGTGGCTGGAATGTTAGACATAAATTCAGCCCTCTTGATGGTGGTTGAAGTGGTGGAGAGAGTGGAGGAGTAATTCTCTCCATGATCTCCCACTTCCCCCATTATCTCACCCCCACTCTCTCTTAATAGACTAGAGGAAAAATTCAAATTTTTCCTATCATTCTAATCAGTTTTCTCCAGCTTTTTGAAGCTAAGAGAATAGAGAGAAAAAGTGAGTTTTAGAGAGAAAAAGACAAGACAAATTTCTGGACTTTTTTTCTTGCATTTTTGCTAATAGAAAAGAAGTTAGAAAGCTTGTTTCTTGTTCTTGAAAAGGTCGTAGATACTCCATCCGTTGAAGAGTGTCTTCAAAGCTTCTACAAGGCGTTGGCTAGCACCAAGCAGTAGAAGACCATCTCCGGAAGATCGAGTGGATACCGGAAGAGACGGAGCCTGCAAGCGTGGTGTTCCGATCGTTACAACAAACCGCAAAGCGTTTCAGCCATTCTAGCATCCATATAAGGTAAAACACTATCCCATAGTCGTAGGTACTTACTCGTGAAAGATCTCGATAGAGGCGGGTCAAAGTTATTTCACTGCGCTTATGTGTATGACCCGGTTATTCCTCTAACAAGTGGTATCAAGTGCCACTCACGAGTACCCTATTGACTTTAATGTGCTATAGTGTTTTTATAGATTTTGAATCTATGTTATGCATGCCTTAGGATACTAGAAATGTTGTAAATCATGTATGACATGCTTTTCCGGTTTTCAGTATGTATGTTCTGTTGAGAATTTCCGATTTTGAAGTCATTCAAAAGCTGGAAAAACTCTCAGTTTCTAGCACTTCGATCGACCGGGACTCGGTTTCGGTCGACCGAGGCAAGACAGTAGCTAAATGGTATTAGGTTCGGATCAACCGAAAGGGTGTTCGGTCGAACCGAGTTGGTCTTCGGTCGACCGAAGTACCGGTTGGTCAACCGAGTACTCAAGATTTTTTCGGTCGACCGAGCTTGCTTTGGCCGGGCCAACCGAATCTGATCAAGATATGAAATGTTCTCAGTATGCTGGTTGCTCATTATTTTTTCATAAATTGTTATGTTAATTGAGCATGATGCATAGTAATCGCCTTTACCCTGTTGGCTTTATTTTATAATACGATCTGCGTATCGTGCCTTTTTTTTAAATATCAAAAGTTGTAATTTTTCCTTTGAATATCCCCTCGAATGTAACTCGAGGTTTCCTTAGAAATTTTGTAATTCTAGATTAGGAGAAGGTACAAATTGAGATGATGAAGATTTGGAGGCAACCAACTGAAGGTCAAGGCGGTGTAGAATAGAAATTAATGTAATTTTCTTTTTACACCCTTAGATTGACTTCACGGTTTTTCCATTGGCTTGGAAAAACCGAATAGGATCTTGGCGATTACTATTGCATTTTATTTTATGTATTGGATGCATATGTATATAAGCATAAACTGTTTTATTTATGCTTTTCTGGTGAGATTGTTAAAAACAAAATCCCTCATTTAAAATATTAATTAGTGCCTTCCTTAGTTTGGCCCTCGTCAAGGCCTAGATCGACAGTAGTATGGGACATGCCAAAGTCAGTGCATACCCTGTCTATCCGAGTGAGGCGCGAAGGATAAGTTGTGATATCCGCCGGCTAAAACTTAGGGTCCTAATTAACTCGGATTATCTCAATAAATGGATTGAGGATCTAGAGGCAAAAGAGTTGAGAAAAGTGTATAATGACACGCTTGAATAAATGTTATTCACTCAACTAACCAAGAATTACATAATTTGATGTAATTGGCAAATGTTGCCTACCTAAATAACTAAGTTTTGGGCGATCACCAAAGTCGACTCAAAACGAGGTGAAATATGGATCTTGGCCCGCTAGAAAGTTAACGAACTTTCCGAGTTGATATTGAGGGTTATTCACTCGAAGAAAATAGTGGGAGAAATCATTAAAAAGATAAAGACCTAATAATGATTTTAAATCGGTACTTACTTTGCATATATTTTTTGTTGTAGAAAATGGCAAATTCAAACCAAACACTATCATTGCGTTCGTCTCTTGAGAAGGACAAATTAGAGGGAGTTAACTTCCTCGATCGGGTTCAGAACTTGAGAATCGCTCTCAAGCATGAAAGAAAGTCAGATGTCCCTGGGAATGTACCTATTCCCGCTATACCATAGGCTCGCGCTTCGGCGCTGATAGAACCGCTTATCGAAGCATGTTAGTGATGCTTTAGATGTGTCTAGCCTCATGCTTGTCACCATGAACTCGAGCTTCGTAAGCAACATGAGGACATGGGGGCTTATGATATGCCGGCTCACCCGAAGCAACTATATCGGGGACAAGCGCGCCGAGAGAGATTCGATGTATCAAAATCTCTCTTCAAAGTGCAAAATGTCCGAAGGAATGCCAGTAGGAACTCACGTTCTTAAGATGATAGGTTATGTTCAAAACCTTGAAAAACTCGGGGTTTCCTTTGGGACAAGAGTCGTCGACCGATTTGATCTTGCAATCGTTGCTCGAGTCATTCAAATCAGTTCATTCTGAATTATCACATGAATGAAATTGACAAGCCTCTACCTGAGTTGTTGAATATGCTAAGGACTGCCGAGAAGGAAATAGGCAAGTCCAAGCCCAACACCATACTGATGGTGCAAAAGGGCAAAGGCAAAGGTTTTGTGAGATCCAAAGGCAAACCGAATGGTAAGCCCAAGGGCAAGCAAACCACTTTCAACAATGCACTGAAACCTAAGGGTGGTGTAGCCAAAGACTCTATCTGTCATCACTGTGGTGAGAAGGGTCACTGGAAAAGGAATTGCAAGAGCTATCTTGCAACAAAAAGGCTGCAAAAGGAGAAAGCAATTGTTGCTTCGGGCTCAGGTATTTATGTTATTGATGTTAATATGATTGATATCAATTTAAATACAACTACTTCTTGGGTATTTGATACCGGATGTGGTTCTCACATTTGTACTAATGTGCAGGGACTGCAAAAGAGTAGAGAGTTGGCAAAGGGTGAAGTGGAACTACGAGTTGGCAACGGAGCACGTGTCGCGATCTCTAGCTGTAGGGACTTGTACTTTTACTTTGCCTTCAGGGCTTGTTTTAGGTCTAGAAAACTGTTTTTATGTACCTAGTTTAATTAAAAATATTATTTCAGTTTCTTGTTTGGACAAGAATGGTTTTGAGATTTCGATCAAAAACCAACGATTGTCGTTATTTCTGGATAATATGTTTTATGCAAGTGCCTCTTTGATTAATGGTTTATATATTTTAGACCTTGATATGCCAATCTTAAACATAAATACAAAAAGGATTAAAACTAACCATTCTAATCCAACATACCTCTGGCATTGTCGCTAGGCCACATAAACGAAGATCGCATATCCAAACTCCATAAAGATGGGTTATTGGAATCATTTGACTTCGAGTCTTATGATTGATGCGAATCTCGCTTTGTTGGGTAAGATGACAGCATCACCTTTCACTAATCTAGGTGAAAGAGCTGATGATTTATTAGGACTAATACATAGTGATGTATGTGGCCCTTTTAATATACATGCAAGGGGGTGGTTACCTCTACTTCATTACCTTTACTGATGACTTCGAGTAGGGTATGGATATGTGTTCTTGATGAAACACAAATCCGAAGCATTTGCTAAGTTTAAAGAGTTTAAACTAGAAGTAGAAAACCAACTTGGCAAGAGTATTAAGGTTCTTTGATCCGATCGAGGAGGAGAATACTTGAGTCAAGAATTCCGTGACTATCTAAAAGCTTGTGGAATCGTTTCACAACTTTCTCCTCCAGCCTACTCCACAATGGAATGGTGTATTCGAAAGGAGGAACAGTAACCTTATTAGATATGGTTCGCTCTATGATGAGTCACACGAGCCTCGCCCAATTCCTTTTGGGGACACGCACTAGAGACAAGCAGCTTTAACACTTAACCGCGTTCCATCTAAATCAGCTTGCAAAGACGCCATACGAAAGTTATGGACTAGAAGCGTCCCGGTTTGTCTTTCCTCAAGATTTGGGGCCGTGAAGCGCTTTGTGAAACGCTCAGCTTCCGATAAGTCGGGCTCCAAATCTGAAAAGTGCATATTTGTAGGTTATCCTAAGGAAACTAAAGGATACTACTTTTATATCCCTAACGAGAACAAAGTGTTTGTTGCTCGCACGGGAGTCTTTCTAGAAAAAGAATTTGTTTCTAGAAACACAAGTGGGAGTAGCGTAGAACTTACTCGAAGTTCCGGGACTCTCAAACTAGCACTAATGATGAGATGGAAATTGAACAGACTCCACAAGTTGTTGTGCAAACGAAAAGTGCCACAAACAAGTTGTGCAGCAAAGCACTGACTCAAGAAACACAAGAATTGCGTAGGTCCGGTAGAGTTCGTCGTCCACCTCCGGGAAAAATTTGGATTTTTTCATAACAGTAACATGGTGATGTTATGTTTGTGGATCACGATGAACCTTCAACCTACAAACGAGCAATTAATAGCCCAGATTATGAGAAATGGCTTGAGGCCATGAGATTCGAAATGGACTCCATGTACACAAACCAAGTCCGGATCTTGGTTGATCCACCTGAAGGGGTAACTCCCATAGGGGTGCAAATGGGGTTTTAAGATTAAAACCGACATGGAAGGGAATGTACAAACGTATAAGGGGCGACTGGTCGCGAAAGGTTTCAAACAAATTCATGGTATTGACTATGATGAGACTTTTTCCCTCGTAGTTATGTTCAAATCCATTCGGATTTTGCTTGCTATTGCAGCCTTACTATGACTACGAAATCCGCAAATGGATGTCAAAACCGCTTTCCTTAATGGAAAACTTGATGAGGATGTGTATATGACACGACTCGAAGGTTTTGTCACTCCGGAGAATGCTGGAAAGTATGTAAGCTTCAGAGATCCATTTATGGACTCAAGCAAAGCTTCTCAAGCCGAACATCCGCTTTAATGATGCCGTCCCGTGAGTTTGGCTTCATTAGAAATGAGGATGAGCCTTGTGTTTACAAAAAGGTTAGTGGGAGCTCAATCGTATTCTCGGTTTTGTATGTAGATGACATACTACTCATTGGAAACGACATACCAACCTTAAAGTCTGTGAAAGGCTTGGTTGAGTACGTGTTTCTCTATGAAAGACTTAGGCGGCTCGACTATATTCCGGGGAGTCAAGATCTATAGAGATAGATCCAGAGACTCATTAGCCTAAGTCGAGTACATATATAGACAAGGTGCTAAAGCGGTTTAGCATGCAAGAGTTCTAAGAAAGGACTTTGTCCTATGGCACATGGTACTCGTTCAGTCGAAGGAAAAAGTGTTCTAAAACGCCCGCCGAATTAGAACGCATGAAAGAGATTCCTTATGCTTCGCCATAGGATCAATCATGTACGCCATGATATGTACTCGCCTGGATGTCTCGTTTGCCTTAAGCATTACGAGCAGATACCGATCTAATTACGGTGAACGCCATCGGATCTCGATCAAGAATATCCTCAAGTACTTACGAAGGACTAAGGATACATTCTTGATTTATGGAGGGCGGATGAGCTCGTTGTAAGTGGTTACACCGATGCTAGTTTCCAAACCGACAGAGATGATTTCCGATCGCAATCAGGATATGTGTTTAACTTGAATGGAGGTGCTTGTGAGTGGCGCAGCTTCAAAGCAATCAACCATAGCAGATTCTCACGACAGAGGCCGAGTACATAGCAGCTTGTGAAGCGGCTAAGGAGGCGGTTTGGATCGAGAAATTTATTTCCGACCTCGATGTGGTTCCTAGTATTGCGAACCCGATAGACCTCTATTGTGACAACAATGGGGCTATTTCCCAATCTAAGGAACCTAGATCTCACCAGAGGTCCAAACATGTACTACGGCGATTTCACCTAATCCGCGAGATTATAGAGAGAGGTGATGTGCATATATGTAGAGTAGACTCGGCAGACAATGTCGCCGATCCACTAACGAAGCCACTGTCGCAGCAGCAGCATGATCGTCATACTAGCTCCATGGGTATCCGATATCTGGAGGGCTGATCTTTAGAGACAAGTTATTAGTATGCCCCTAAAGACCATTTATTGTAATTTGGGTCTTTAGTGCAAGTGGGGAGATTATTGTACCGTATTTAATGTAATTTTCATTTTGATGAATCAAAGGCAATTAATTCCGAGTATTATTCATTATGTTTCTGCGTTCTTAAAACATAAATAAATAATATGTCCTTAAAATAGTATTCATAATTGTTATGAAATACTATTCGAAAACGTCCCTAGTCGAACATTATTATGGAATCTTCGAGGACAATAATAATGCGTAAGACTAGTATGTGCAGAGTGATTGATATAAGATATCGGATCGTCACATGGGTATATATGATTAGAGAATCATTATATCGATGGACTCAGACATGAGAAACACACCATGGGTTGTTATATAATAGTCAACGGTGTTTCTCAAAATTTTGACTAGGGTTGTATAAAAGATCCTTCGACTTGAGGTCTCACAAGAGTTCTTGCATGGCTAGTGTTATGCTTTGATAATGTTAAACGCTATCCGTAATCGGGTGAGCAATAAAGGCATTTATTGGGTATATCACGAATCTTGTTCGGGATGAGTGGGATGCGAAAAGGATTTGTCCCTCCTATATAGCAGGGAGCGATATCTCGGGCCCCTTGATGGAGTCGACTAATTCATGGCCATGAACAAATGAATCAAGTATAAGATATTGATGTCATTTGATTAGTCTACTCGCGAATCAAGAAACTAAAAGATTGGACAATACAAGTGTGACTTTTCCATGACTTGTGTTCAATCTAGATATCAAGGACAAAAGGATTTAACTACAATGTCAAATGTGGTGATTATGATAAATCACGGGATATTTATGAATTGGGGGTAATGATGCGTTGCTAGATACCTCTCATTACCCCGTGACATATGATGTCACGGCCAACATCATAGATACCTCTTGGGGTCGCACTCATAGATCAACTGGATTGGGCTTGTTGGAGTACATTTAATCTAAGGTGCGCCAATTCGATTGGGCCGGGTCAGGTTTGGATTGGGCCCTTAATCGGGTTGGGCCGACCAATATGATTGGGTCGACCAACCCATTTCGATCAATCAATTCGATTGGGTTTCGGGCCGGGCCGGGATTGGATTGGGCCTTTAATCGGGTTAGGGCCGACCAATATGATTGGGCCGATCGACCCGCTTTGGACCGACCTTGTGGCTGGAATGTTAGACATAAATTCAGCCCTCTTGATGGTGGTTGAAGTGGTGGAGAGAGTGGAGGAGTAATTCTCTCCATGATCTCCCACTTCCCCATTATCTCACCCCACTCTCTCTTAATAGACTAGAGGAAAAATTCAAATTTTTCCTATCATTCTAATCAGTTTTCTCCAGCTTTTTGAAGCTAAGAGAATAGAAAGAAAAAGTGAGTTTTAGAGAGAAAAAAGACAAGACAAATTCTGGACTTTTTTTTCTTGCATTTTTGCTAATAGAAAAGAAGTTAGAAAGCTTGTTTCTTGTTCTTGAAAAGGTCGTAGATACTCCATCCGTTGAAGAGTGTCTTCAAAGCTTCTACAAGGCGTTGGCTAGCACCAAGCGATAGAAGACCATCTCCCGGAAGATCGAGTGGATACCGGAAGAGACGGAGCTCTGCAAGCGTGGTGTTCCGTTCGTTACAACAAACCGCTGAAAGCGTTTCAGCCATTCTAGCATCCATATAAGGTAAAACACTATCCCATAGTCGTAGGTACTTACTCGTGAAAGATCCCGATAGAGGCGGGTCAAAGTTATTTCACTGCGCTTATGTGTATGACCGGTTATTCCTCTAACACGTGCAACCACCACACTCCGATCACCGGTCACTGGAAACCACCAATCACATCCCCTTCTCTCTCTCCTCTCTAAAAAAAGTATAACCCAAAAAATATTTTGATTTTTTTTTATTTCGGATTAATATAATGTGAAGTTTTATGAAATATATATATATATATATGAATTTGTATGATATTAGAATAATGTGTAGTTTTAGAATATTGTAATAGGGTAGTGATTATTGGATCAAAAATTTGGGATAAAAAAGGAATAATGTCACATTAAATTCTAGCAATCATTTTCATTTTATACTCTTTGATCCTTGTTTGATCCAACAATCATTATTGATTGTAATATTGGATTATTGTGTATTTTTGGTGTTATGTGATATTGTTTATTTTTGTGAATATTGTAATTAATTTTGGAATATTGTACTATAATTGTAATATTGTGTATTGTATATTTTTGTAAATATAATTTGTTTATCTTTAGAATATTGGAATATTGTGTATTTTTTGGTATTATGTGATGTTGTTTATTTTTGTGAATATTGTAACTAATTTTGGAATATTGTGTTATAATTGGAATATTGGACATTGCATATTTTTGTGAATATAATTTGTTTATTTTTGTGAATATAAATATTGTGATTTTCCTCACAATGTAATTGATTTCCGATGATGTAATTGATTTTCGGATAATGTTATTGTTTTATTTGTTTTTATATATAGATGCCTGATGTACGTGCTACACCTGCTATTTTACATCTCGGGCCTTTAGATTTTAGTGTATTAACCAAACAGCGGGATCATAAGACGTTAGGTATTTGGCACGATTTTATCTAGAGAGACATTAGATACCTTATTCGGAGTGACAGTCATTGTTTTAGGCCTACGGGAGAGAGAGGAACCGATCTCTCATTAAGCTTATTGACTCATTAGGTTTTGGGGGATTGTGTCGCATAGGTTATCTTCGGGTAGATCATTCCTTAGTGACTGCCCTAGTTGAGAGATGGCGCCCAGAGACACACATTTCATCCGTCTTGCGGGGAGGCCACCATTACTCACTAAGTGCACTTGCGTTATCTGCTCCTACTCCCCAATTTGGAGTTTTATACGAAGACGTATTAGTGGGGCATCGGCGTCCTAGCATATATGTATCGACAGATGTGCATATCTTGTAAGACTGATTCGAAAGACATCGTCGTATATTGTTTGCTCATTCAAGTAATTTTAATGTACGTGTGGCGAGTGTCCCCGAGGGTACAGTTTTCGGGGCAAGATGGAATTCCCCCGGAGTTTCCGTAACACTTCCAACCATCAATTGCTGGTGTTTCAGGATCAACTAGACGAAATGAATGAGACACGAGGGGTACGTTAAATTTAAAGTTTGTAGTTAATTATATTTAATATTTTTCGTTAAATTTATGTAAGTTTATTTTACGTTTCAATTTATGTGGTTACCATACCGCCCGCTGTTATTGATGTCTAGGATGCTCAAGATCTTCATTTCCGTCTAAATGTACGTACCCGAGTCCCATTGATATACTTTGATATTGTGGAGTACCATCTTCCTTATCGAGTCATGAGGCAATTTGGGTATCAACAGAAGAGGCAGGGACGCATGGTAAAGACGTCCACGCACTTAGATTTTTGGCAAGTAAGAATTGGTCCACTATCCACATAAAGTATATAGAGTAGTGCGATAATCGATTTCAGCGCATCATCGAGGGTGTTGTTGTGGCTGGTAATGTTTTTATACCTATCGATGAGCACATTGCGTGGTACAAGAAAATTATTGTCCTTCTTATTATTAACCCCTGAAATTGGGACAATTCACACCTTCCCCGGGGATTTCAACCAAACGCTTCAGCGGATCAAATTTTGTGACTTTTATTTTCAAATTTTGTGATTCAACAAACAATAAACAATTCAATCATAAATAAAAACATAAAGGCAGTAAGATCCATGAACGTGGATTGATTTTCGAAATCAAGTTTTGTTTGCATAACTTAGCTGGGCAAAGGCCATGGCGAGTGAGATGCCTGGTCATGGATTGATCTTTGAAGTTAGCTAAGTTTTGATAACCTGGTCGGGAAGAGACCTTTGGTAGGCATTGTTCTCGACTGTGTAAATGCTAGAGAGCCTATAATTACACTTAATTGAATACGGATTAATTTGACTCAACAAGGGGAAACTTTCTCGGGAAGATTTCCCTCTATGAGAATGGGCTAAGGGAATTCATCCACATGAAGGGGAACCTCGTCAGGGTCACCCTATGAAAATACATGCATTGGAGCGTCTTCTTCCACCATCCCTGTGAAATCGTCTGGCAGGTCAACTTGGAGTGCTGTAATTTAAATGCTCGAAATGATTGAAGCAGTAGTACTTGATGGTAGTGGTCACGTACTCCTGAAAATGTACTTTTGCTTCTTCGCTTTGGAGGAAGTTATCAATGGGTTGGTCACGCTTTTCAAATAAAAGCTCCCCGTCTTCGTCCAACCTTTCATGGCTCATCCTGAGAAGATGATTGATTATACTGGTTTGTGACAGACCCCAATCATTCACGAGAAGGTTTGAACTCACTTTTGACAGCGCCAACTTTGTATTCTGTTTGGTTGATTTTGCAAGCACACTCTTTTTCCTAAGCGAGAGCCAGCTCATACTCCGATTGGATATGGGTTACCAGGGTTTGAAGCTTGGTGTTTTTTGCATCCCAAAGCTATTGAGGATGGAACATATTCCCATATTGAGCCGCCAGATCACCAAGCACAGTAGCATCTATGAATATTAACAAGATGTTAGACAGAAAGTGATGTTTTGATCAAGAAAACAGTTCATGTTAAGAGACTTACTTGAACGATATGGGCACTAAAGTGGTCCAACGGGGCATAATGGGGAATACCAGCTAAGGTAAGGCGGTCTGAGGGTGATGCCTGGATACGACATTACATGAGAAACATGGGCAAGGTTTTTATCCACCAATCAACTTGCAAATCCCAGCTCGACGGAACTTTGGCATAGTTTTTACCTCCTTGGAAGCAAGGGCCGTCAACGAGCTCTCTCTGGTTACTTTCAAAACTTCTGAGAGAGTAATCTTACGCACTTTTCAAAGGGATATAGTACCCATAGACCTTTGGTGTTTCTTCCATGACACTCTAGTTGGGTTCACCGTTGTATCAGTCATTGAAGGTGATTATTCGCATGTTTCAACAAACTCAAATTGCTTTTGCTCTGCTCCTTCAACAGCTTGCATTTTTACTTTCTCTTCTATACCAGCCTCTTCAATAATTTTAGCAATGGCAGTCCCGGCCTGGTGAAGCATTGCATAATGAATATTCATGACCAATCTCAAGCCTGAGAGGAATGAAAGATAAGGGATCCTGATTAAATCATACCCGTTTTTAGAGGGAGGGCAGTGGGGTATTATTTATTAAACAAATTAAAACTTATTGGCATAAGAATTCTAACATAGATTTGGTTGAATAAGCTACCCGAGACGAGTCCTGCATGACGCGGTAAATCCCCATACAGGTTCTCGTTGATACGAATCTTCAATTGAAAAACATTAAATGGCTTCCAAGCATAAGGATTGAGTGTTCCCTCATTGGGTGGTGTTCTATCAAAACTTCGTGTTGCCTAGGCACGGCCGAGACATCAAACATGGGTGGTTTAGAAAAAATCTCTTTCCAACCCTTACTAGAAGTGGGAAGGGGAGAAAACTAACAAAGGACCACCAGTACTCTGATTAAGTTGGTAGTACTTCTCGTCATTAGTGCCTCTTATTTTGTAACGATGACATAAGATGTCTAAATTGGCCAGGATGCCGATTGCTCGACAACCTATGATGAAACTCATTATTATTCGAATACCGTTCAATTGGAATTTGTCCGAGACTATATCGTAAAAATTCAGAAGGTCGAGAACAAGATTAGGAAAGGGGAAAACTAAATCTCCCTTCATATGTTGTTGTAAGACTATGAAACAACCCTCGGGCGATGAGCATGCCCGGTTGTTTTCTGTTGGCATCACCGTTTCTCCATCAAAAGGCATATTCACAACCTTGGTGTATCTCTCAACTTTAAGACGGCTCATGATGTTAGCCGTCGTATCTTCCACGAATTGAATGTTCGAGACTCTTTCTTTGACAGACGCCACTACAAAAGAAAAGACTTTTAGTGACGCATAATTTCGTCACGAAAGACCTTTTGTGACGAAATTTTTCTTTGTCGCCTAACGGCCGTCGGTAAAGGCCTTTCGTAATGAACCGCGTGTTTCGTCACGAAAGGTATTAGTAACGACTAAATTTCGTCAAGAATAGTAAACATTAGTGACAAAATTTTCGTCCCCAAAAGAATTTTTAAAAATTTAAAAAATTAAAGCCATGTGGAGCCGAGCCGAGCGAGCCCCTTTTCAATAATGTAAAATAAAGTCTCCTCCATTTCAAAGAGAAGATAATACTCAAGACCTCCCGCATGTATGTCGTGCGGTTAGCCGATGTGCTACGTTGATCTTTTGTTATTTATTGTTCATATTATATTTATTATAATGGAGTTTTGGATTTTGAACATTTACTAATTTTAATTTCTTCTTTGTGTTTTGATTTCTTTTTTTTATGAATCAAATTAAAACTAATACATTTTCATCAATGTATTTGTGTATTAAATTGTTATTAAAATATGAATAAAATTATTCTAGTTGGATACTATTTTTTAGTAATACCTTTAATATAAAGACTAAACAAGTATAAAAATTAAAATTATATTCTAAATTATAGCATACTTATACATATATATTTATAAAATAAAAAATTATTTTTAAGACGAAACTTTTCGTGACAAATATATGTTTCGTCAAGAAAGGCCAACCATTCGTGACGAATAACGTTTTCCTCACCAAAAGTCATACCTATCGTGACGAATACTATTCTTCGACACGAATGGTCGACCTTTCGTGACGTAGCAACTACTTTTTCGTTACAAAGTGCGCTTTTCGTCACGAAATGACTATATTTCGTGACGAAACATACATTCGTCAGGAAAAGTTTCGTCCTGACAGGCATTTTTTTTTGTAGTGCGCCTTAACATATGCGGACATTAGATTACTGAAAATCATATCATCTGGATTATCTACTGCACTGGGAATCGAATCGGCGTGTTCTAGAAGCGACCTTTCAGTGCATTCACACGCAAAATGCTCTGGAGTCAGGATTTGTGGTAGGGTAGATGATGGAGATGGGTCTCGGGATGGATCACCCGACTCAGCTAGGTATCCATGAGCCTGCCTTCAAAGAAGGTTGTGAGAATCTAGCTCGAGGAGCCTAATCGTACCCGAGCGGGCTAGGGCGAGTAGTTAAAGGCCGTTTAGGGTTTCCTATGGATTAGGAATCATGCGCCTGTTTGGAAACTATTAGATCCTAAGAAGATCATTCAGACAAAGAAAGTACTGAGATCTTGGAGATACCAGAATCTTCTAAGGTTTACTTTGAGGTTAACGTTTGATTCATATAAATACCTAGTTATTTACGCTTTGTTGCATTAATTATTTTATCTGTGAGTCGATTATTGACTTAAGCTTCAGGGAAGATTTAGGGAGTTAACCCCGCCTTTTTTCTCTTTTGCAGGAATGAAAGCTTGGGTTTAAACTCCTTCGAATACAATTGCTCTTCAGCATCTCTCTTAGTCTTATACGCTGAAGACATCGATCGGGGTCCAATCCCACCGTTTAGTTTTGATTAGATTTTTTTTATTTATTTATTGGGGGGAGGGGACTTATCTATTACAAGAAATGGGGAGATTAAAAAAAACGGGAAGGGGATTCGAACTCATGACCTCTACGTCACGAGGACTCAGCCGTGACCACTAGACCAATGCCTCATTGGCAGTTTTGGTTAGATTAGTTATCTAATGGATCATTCTAGTTTGTTTTTAGTTCTTCAACCTTGGAATCATATTCCCGATAGTTAAAAGTTCAATTTTTTTCGAGACCAAGTTCCTCATTGTTATGTTATTAGTTCAATTAGTTTATACATAAATGAACAAAAAGACATTTACTGAAATAGTTAGGAACAAACAATAAATTATCTTTACAATAGAGGAAACTTCCTTCTTTTTTTCATTCATTACAAAAATAAAATTATATTGTATATGGAAAACAATATGTAGAGACATCAGACATGTGCACGTGTCCATGGTCCGATCATAATTGCGAAGCACATAAATAGTGGACCGTAAAACAGATGATAATAGCAGTTGTGTCTTATATATTATCCAAAATAATTATATAGTAAAACAAGAATGCAAGAAGTTGTCATTTGTTCATGTGTCCATGTATTATTGTGACTTAGATCTGAATTATCCAAACATTTATGGATAATAGGCTTGCAGTGAAGCAATTCTTTGGAGAGAGGCTTAATTTGCAGGGATAACTTGTATGAATTATATTGAAAGAGAAGAGTTGCTCTAGCTTTCATGGAGAAGTTCAGCTTTTGATTTTTCACATGCAGCCCCCATTATTAGATGTAACGGATGCATGTGGTCAGGCGAAGTGTGTGCGGTCTTTAAGTACGGTGCCTTCTCTTCAAACTGCAAAAAGTCCTCACACCTACAAGAAGTCCTAAAAAATGAAGAAGTACAATATCTTTTTATACAAAGGGAGTTTTCAACCTCCCAAATTATTTGTCCACATTTCCTTTTTAATCTGTCACAAATTAACTGTCAACTTTCTACATAAATGATTTATGTGAGTTTGCAAAAAGGCAATTTTGTTAATGAACCTGCTCAATCTGTGATCTTTTATAGACCGGACAGCGTCGGTTGCGTCTATTCATATGACACTGACTGCATCCTCATAGGGACTATCCGTTGCACTTGGAATAGAATTGGTGTGTACTTGAAGCGGTCTTTCAGTGCCTTCACGCGCAAAGTGCTTTGTAATCAGGCTTTACTAAAGGGAAGATGATGGAGATGGGTCTCGATATGGATTACCCGACACAACTATGTATCCATTAGCCTGCCTTCCAAGCAGGTTGTGAGAATCAAGTGTAGACTGCGGTGGGTGATGTACTTGATTAGGATCTTATTTTAAGTCGAGGCAAGTGTTAGAAACTTTCTCCGCAAGACAATATTGCCCTGTATATAGTGCTTACGGACTACGACAACTCGTCTCCAAGATACGACGACTTTATACTTCAAGATTGTCGCACTACAATGCTTGAAGCTTCGGCGAACCGACGGATATTTGGAACTTCTTTACTTGAACTTGAGAGAGAGAAGAAACTTTGATAATGAATGCTTATGCAAGAGTTTTTGGGATGGAAATGAAGTGGAGGAGAAACCTCTATTTATAGGAAATGGAGGGAGGCAAATCCGAAGTGTTACCACCAATCTTGAGAAGGCACGAGTTGCGACTACTCTGGGAGAGTATGCAGCCTTTCAAGAGGAGGCACAAGTTGCGACTATTTTGGGAGAGTATGTAGCAATTCGGAGGCACCTTTTGGCAAGTAACAGTTGCCTTCAGCTGGCCCTACACTTTCAAGTAGGCTTGCATCCCTTCGCCCCTTTTCTACCAGCTTAAGTAGCTAACTTTTAGTTATTAATTTCTCATTCACCCGAAATTGGATTTGAGAAAGTAAATATACTAGATTCAAGTACTCGAAACGTAGATTTCGAATTTGCAACTTAATTCGACTTTCATCGAATGAATCCTTATGTTAAAATTTGCACAAAAGTCGGTCCATTACCGACCGTCATATGCCAATTTCAAACAATCCCTCACATGAATGATAATTAATGCATGCAGACACTAATAAGAAAGTTCCGACGAAATATTATTGCATCGAGCTAGGTAGCTTGCGGCTTTGAACCTATCCTAGTAAAATGCTATCGGATTTACTTGCTGCTCGGTGAACGCGATGTCTTGAACCGGTCAGCTTTTGATGTAAACCAAGACAATAGCATTTACACAATAATAGTTCTAATATCCTTAGTTCTCACGTGGTGTCCGTTTTGGCCATGGACCGTATCTCGGATTCATAAGTGTTTTTCCATTTGAAGCGGCCTCACTTAACACTTATATAGGTGATCTCCCATCAGGAATATCCTGCCATACTCCACATTTACCTGGTATAGGAATCATTAAAAGCGTAGACGCTTAACCTAAACACACCTCTGCAGGTTAGTTCTTGGGCAGCTTCTGAGAATGAGACGGGTTCCAAGTGATCATTTGAACCATCCATAACTTAGTTGTCTCATTGAACCAAGTTCGTGGGGATCTCCACTCATCATGGTTGAGTTACCGCTATGAACGTTCTTTAATGTGTGGGTTTTAACTCATTCCCCTTACTGCATTGTACATTTGATCTCTGTTGATTCCTTTCGTCAAAGGATCAGCTATGTTGTCCTTGGACTTCACATAGTCAATGATAATTATACCACCGGAGATCAATTGTTTAACGGTATTGTGTCTCCTGCGAATGTGTCGAGACTTACCGTTGTACATTGTATTTTGTGCTCTCCCGATTGCAGACATGCTATCACAATGTATCAATACGGGAGGTACTGGCTTGTTCCAACAAGGAATATCCTCTAGGAAGTTTCTGAGCCATTCAGCTTCTTCCCCAGCTTTGTCTAGTGCTATAAACTCCGACTCCATGGTGGATCGAGCTATGCACGTTTGTTTAGAGGATTTCCAAGATATTGCTCCTCCTCCTATGGTGAACACGTATCCACTAGTGGATTTGGAGTCTTTTGTATCCGATATCCAATTCGCATCACTATATCCTTCCAATACTCCTGGATATCTTGTGTATAGTATGCCATGATTCATGGTATGTTTTAAATACCTTAGAACCTTTCCAGCGCTAGCCAGTGATCCTTTCATGGGTTGCTTGTGAACCTACTAAGCTTGTTGACTGAGTATGCAATATCTGGGCGTGTACAATTTGTTAGATACATCAGGCTCCCAATGATCTTTGCATATCTCAATTGAGATACTGGTTCCCCTCTATTCTTGGCCAGATGTAGACTTAGGTCTACCGGGGTCTTGGCCGGAGGTTTGTCGAAAGCTTCGAATTTCTTGAGTACATTCTCAATGTAGAGAGATTGTGACAAGATAATTCCTTCAGCTGTTCTAGAGATTTTAATCCCTAATATGACATCAGTTGGAGCCATATCTTTCATGTCAAAGTTCTTCTTTAACATGTTCTTAGTTTTCACTATTAGATCATGAGTGCTTCCCATGATTAGCATGTCATCTACGTAAAGACATACAATCACGTAAGCATCCGGTGTGCCCTTAATGTATACACATTTGTCACACTCATTGATCTTAAAGCCGTTTGACAGCATTGTTCGATCGAACTTCTCATGCCACTGTTTTGGCGCTTGTTTCAGCCCGTAGAGTGACTTGACTAGCTTGCATACTTTATGCTCTTGTCCAGGGGCAACGACCTTTTAGGTTGTTCCATATATATCTCCTCTTCCAGTTCTCCATTTAGGAAAGCTGTTTTTACATCCATTTGATGTATCTCAAGGTTATAGAGTGCTGCAACGGCTATGAGCACTCTAATGGAGGTAATTCTTGTGACCGGCGAGTATGTGTCAAAGAAATCATATCCTTCCTTTTGTTTGAACCCTTTGGCCACCAACCGAGCTTTGTACTTATCGATTGATCCATCAGCTTTGTATTTCTTTTTAAGAATCTACTTGCATCCTAAAGGTTTACAGCCTGGTGGGAGATCAACAATTTCCCACGTGTGGTTTTGCATGATGGATTCTATCTCACTGTTGATAGCCTCTTTCCAGAAAGGGAGCATCTGGACTTGACAATGCTTCTTGAATTGTCCTAGGTTCATTTTCTAACATGTATGTCAGAAAATCTGGACCAAATGTCTTGGACACTTTGGCCCTCTTGCTACGTCTAGGTTCCTCAACGGCTTGATCAGCACCTTGTGTAGCTTCATGAGTCCTCTTGTTATATCTCACTTCTTTCCTTTCCTTTTTAGGAAAGATGTTCTCAAAGAATGTTGCATTCCTTGATTCCATAACCATTCCCTCATTGATTTCAAGGTTCTCAGATTTATGCACCAAAAAACGATATGCACTACTGTTGTAAGAATACCCGATAAATATGCAATCTACGGTTTTGGGTCCTATTCTCACTTGTTTTGGTTTAGGTACTTCGACCTTAGCTAGACACCCCCCACACTTTAAGGTAACCATAAGAAGCATTTCTTCCTTTCCATAATTCATATGGGGTTTTGTCCCTTTTCTTGTGTGGTAACTTATTTAGGATGTGGTTAGCCGAGAGCACTGCTTTCCCCCACATGTTCGAGGGTAAGCCAAAGCTAATCAACATAGCATTCATCATCTCCTTAAGAGTTCGATTCTTGCGCTCGGCTACACCATTCGATTGAGGTGAGTATGGAGCGGTTGTTTGATGAATAATACCATTTAGTTGGCAGAATTCCTCAAACGGAGCTACGTACTCTCCACCTCTATCACTTCGAATCATTTTGAATTTGGTACTAAGTTGATTTTCAACCTCACTCTTATAATTTTTGAAGGTTTTTAGTGAAGGGATTCATGGGCGGAAACTCGTTCCAAACACCCATGAGTCCTCCCCTGAAGGATCCGCTCATACAAAACTAATCGAAAACAGCAAGAAAAAGACTTACGTTTTGGGTTTAAGAATCTGATTCTTGAATGGAAGATGCTTCTTTTTTGATGCGTTGCTGCCACCAACGGAATTCCCTTTGCGGAATGTCCATCTACCGGTATCCACGCTACGAAACGAACAGCGATTGCTAGCTCTTCGTTTTTCTGAGTTTCGGGAATTAGAGAGAAAAGGGAGAGGCAGAATCCGAAATCTAATTTCGGGTGTCTTTTGTTAATTGCGGCTGAAGTAAGGATGAGCTAGGGTTTCGGCTGAGAGATGATTATATAGGGGTGAGAGTTTGTTCCCATAACCAACTTTCACGTCCTTCACTCCTCTCAGCAGTGGGAGTCTTAAACTCCCACGTCCTATCAACCTCTTTTGGCAGTGGGAGTCTATAACTCTCACGTGCTCTAGACTTCTGCTGGTAGTGTGAGTCTTTATCGGATAATAACTCCCACGTAATCCCAGCTATACCGAAAATGCCCCTTATCTCTAATTTGAATAATAACGCTTTATTATTCTCAGAAAAGTGAATGTCAGATACAATGAACCTAGACACATTCTAGATTCATTGAATCTGGACATGAAGCTCATTAGCTCATCTATGCGTGTGACCCTGTAGGTTCATACCACAATGGCAATGAAAACACACTTGGTAGTAGTGTGAGTTCATAAATCACAAGCGGTCCCTAGCAGGACATTGTGACTACCCAAAGTGAATGAATTTACGGTGGAACCTAATATCAATCCACTATTTAATCCCTTTGTCTCGCGATATCCTAATTAAGCATAAGGCATGGTAGTCGTCACCCTTATTAAGCTTAATTGTGTTTATGCTCGATCTCTAGGTAGACTGTTCCAACAAATAGTATCTGATAACCACTTTATCAAATACATTTGAGCACGACCATGCATTTAGACAGTCTTTCCCTATCGAGGGGCCCATGGATATCTCTCTCTAATAAGAGAGGGACAAATTCCTTACAATGCCTCTCACATTCAAGCCATGATAGGACACTACATCCGATCATCAGTCGTATTGATTACTCGATTAAAAGCAACGAACGATCGAGTCAAAACGTGGCTCCATTCATGCTAGAATCAAATGGAGACATAAGGACTAAGGACCATGAAGTATTACTTCTCTAACGGATCACGTCCAATACAATGTATCCATATATATTGCATCTATGATATGATTTGTATTCATTACACATGATTAGTAAAACGTAATCATCAATCAAACATCATACTAGTTTTATTTCATTGTAAAATAGATTACATAAAACTAGGGACAACTAGAATAGTAATTACATATGCAAATGAGTTTTCCTATCAAACAACGCATTTGATGTTCATAAGCAAAATTAACTATTCATATGAAATGCTCAAATAGATATAAAACGTACAACATATGCTAATGGTCCTAGGGCACTACTAACATTTAGAGCTTCGTCTTTTCCCTTCAAAAGATATACATAGCAGTATCTCGTGCAGTCATCAATAAATGTAATGAAATACTTTTTCCCACCTCTAGTTTGCACGTGTTTCATATCGCAAATGTCGGTATGAATTAACTCTAAAGAGGTAGTATTTCTTTCCACTGAATGGAAAGGTGCCTTAGCCATCTTTGCCTCAACACATACTTCACATTTATCGTTTGAGTTAAACTCCATTTTAGGCAATAAATTCAAACTTACCAACTTCCTTAGTGAGTTTAAATTTACGTGTCCTAATCTGCCATGTCATAAATCAGAACACTCAGTCAAGTAAGAAGAATTAACAACTTTATTCTGGCCTTCAAAGCATGTTTCACAGTCATTACATTCAACTTAAAGAGCCCCTTATCTAGGTACCCTTTTCCTAAAAATTGACCAGCTTTGGTCATTACAAACTTGTCAGCCTCAAAAACTAGCTTCAATCCGTCTTTGCTTAATACAGAACCAGATACTAGATTCTTGCGGATGTCCGGTACATGCAGCACATCCTTGAGGGTCAGCTCTTTTCCCGAGGTTAGCTTCAAGACCACCTTGCCCAAACCGACTGACTACCTTGGAAGTTGCGGAGTTACCTATAAACAACTCCCGCCCGGTGATCGGAATGTAGGTCGAGAACATTTCCTTGTCAGAACAAATATGGCATGTTGCCCCTATGTCTACAAACCATTCTCTTGGGTTGTCCACCAGGTTGGCTTCGAATACCACGGCAGACAGATCGTCGAGGTCGAGGTTCGCCATATCTTCGGCTTGATTCGCCTTCTCCTTCTTTGGCTGGCGACAGTCTTTTGCCATATGTCCAGGCTTGTCGCAGTTGCCCTTGATCTTCTTGGCCTTCTTCTGCTTTGGTTCTTGCTTATCCTGCTTCTTATCGGACTTCTTCCTCTTCTTGCTAGAACCTCATTCGGTTAGATGCACCTTAGCCTCGACGTCGGTCCTGCTGCTTTTGACTTCGGATTTTCGGTTATCTTACTCGATCCTCAGCCTCACAATTGGATCTTCGAGCCCCATCTCCTTCCTCTTATGCTAGAGGTAGTTCTTGAAATCCTTCCACAGTGGTGGTAGCTTTTCAATCAAGGCTGCCACTTGAAAAGACTCGCTTAGTCGCACTCCTTCGGCATGGATCTCATGCAGAATTAATTGCAATTCTTGCACTTGGTCGATGACCTTCTTGGAATCCACCATCTTGAAGTCCAGGAACTTCCCTACGATGAATTTCTTCATCCCGGCATCCTCCGTTTTGTACTTCTTTTCCAGGGACTCCCATAACTCTTTGGCAATCTTGGTGACTGCATATATGTTGTAGAGGGTGTCGTCTAGCCCATTCAGAATGTAATTGCGGCATAGGAAGTCACTGTGACTCCAAGCATCCAAGGCGTTGATCTTCTATTGATCAACCTCATTCTCCGCAATCACCGGTGCTTCTTCCTTCAAGAACCGGACCAGGTTGAGTGTAGTCAAGTAGAACAACATCTTTTGCTGCCACATCTTGAACTCGGTGCCGTTGAATTTGGCCGGCCTCTCGGCGTGGACAGGTCCGGGGACTACTGGCACAACCGGGATAGTTGGTGGAGTCGAACTTGATGATGCCATCTTCAAGTACACAAATTACGTTATTGTCTTGCGATTGTAGACTGCGGTGGGTGATGTACTTGATTAGGATCTTATTTTAAGTCGAGGCAAGTGTTAGACACTTTCTCCACAAGAGAATATTGCCCCGTATATAGTGCTTACGGACTACGGCAACTCGTCTCCAAGATACAACGATTTTATACTTCAAGATTGTCGCACTACAATGCTTGAAGCTTCGGCGAACCGACGGATATTTGGAACTTATTTACTTGAACTTGAGAGAGAGAAGAAACTTTGCTAATGAATGCTTATGCAAGAGTTTTTGGGATGGAAATGAAGTGGAGGAGAAAGCTCTATTTATAGGAAATGGAGGGAGGCAAATCCGAAGTGTTGCCACCAATCCTGGGAAGGCACGAGTTGCGACTAATCTGGGAGAGTATGCAGCCTTTCAAGAGGAGGCACAAGTTGCGACTAATCTGGGAGAGTATGCAGCCTTTCAAGATGAGGCACAAGTTGCGACTATTCTGGGAGAGTATGTAGCAATTCGGAGGCACCTTTTAGCAAGTAACAGCTGCCTTCAGCTGGCCCTACACTTTCAAGTAGGCTTGCATCCCTTCACCCCTTTTCTACCAGCTTAAGTAGCTAAATTTTATTTATTAATTTCTCATTCACCCGAAATTGGATTTGAGAAAGTAAATATACTAGATTCAAGTACTCGAAACGTAGATTTCGAATTTGCAACTTAATTCGACTTTCAACGAATGAAACCTTATGTTAAAATTTGCACAAAAGTCGATCCATTACCGACCGTCATATGCCAATTTCCAACATCTAGCTCGGGGAGGTTTACGCCTAATCAAGCACGAGCGGGCTAGGGCGATTATAGTTACCTACGGTTTAGGGTTTCCTATGAATTAGGAATCACACGCCTATATGGAAACCACTAGATCGTGAGAGAATCTAGCTAAGAGGATCATTTAGACAATGAAAGTACTCAAGTCTTCGAGATGCCTGAATCTTCTATAGTTTACTTGGGAGTTAAGGTTTGATTCCTATAAATACCTAATTTTTTAAACTTTATTGTCATTAATTTTTTTATACGTGAGTCGATTACTGACTTAAGCATTAGCTCAGGTTCGGAGAGTTAGCCCCGGATTTTTCTCTTTTGCAGGAATCGGATCTTGATTCTAAACTCCATCAAACACAACTGCTCTTCAACATCTCTCTTGGTCCTATAGGCCAAAAGACATCAATCGGGATCCAATCCCACCGTTTAGTTTTGATTAGATTAAATCTCTCATTGATCGTTCTAGTTAGTTTTTAGTTCTTCAATCTTGGAATCATATTCCCCCATAGTTAGAAAATTCAGCTTTTTTCGAGGCCAAGTTCCTCGTTGTTATGATATTAACTCAAATTAGTTACAGATAAATTATCAAAGAGACATTTACTGAAATATTTAGGGAACAAACAATAAATTATTTTACTCCAACTCAATTTAAATAGTCATCTTTACAATAGAGGAAATTTTCATTTTTTTCCATTAATAAAATTTATTGTATTTGGAAAACAATATGCAAATACCTTGCAATCGTAAACTATCTGATCATAAGAGCGAAGCACATTAATATTGAACCATAAAGATACCATGTTTATCTTATATCTTATCCAAAAAAATTACATAGTAAAACAAGAATGCAAGAAGTCGTCGTTTGCGCATGTGTTCATGTATGATTGTGACTTAGATCTGAATTTATCCAAACATTTACGGATCATAGGCTTGCAGTTAAGCAATTCTTTGGGGAGATATTTAATCTACAGAGACAAACTTGTATGAAGCATACGAAAGAGAAGAATTGCTCCAGCTTTCAAGAGAAGTTCAGCTTTTGAGTTTTCACCTGCAGCCCCCATTACTACATGTAACGGATACATGTGGTCAGGCGAAGCGTGTGCAGTCTTTGCATACGGCGCCTTTTCTTCAAACTGCATAACGTCCTCATACCTACAAGTAGTCGTAAAGAAATGAAGAAGTACAATATCTATTTAATTACACTCGGAATCAAAATTGTAGAGAAGACTTATATATACCTTCCACTGAGAAGGGATTGTTTGAGCCAAGTATCAAATTGTAAAGCCCAAGCAGGTATTGTGCTTGTGTCCTTGAGAGTAGTCCATTTGTTGTGAGTGGCAGAACCGGAACCAATTATGAGTATACCTTCATTCTTAAGAGTTTCCAATGATCTCCCCATGTTGTAATGGTAAGTCGCGTCCCTCTTCGTTTGGATAGAGAGTTGGCAAACTGGGATATCAGCCTCCGGATAAATAAGCATTAGAGGTACCCATGCTCCGTGATCCAAACCGCGGTCATTATCCTCACGTACGTTATCAAATCCAGAGGCTATAAGCAGCTGCTTCACCCTTGCTGCCAATTCAGGAGCTCCTGGTGCTGGATACTCGAGCTGGATTTTTTTGGAAAATGAAAAATAAATTATTAAAAGTCTAAAAGCTGAAGAAATGCTTTTTTGGGTGCAGAAGCATCCATATGGTTGAATCAGGGAGAAATCCCAATAAGTTATGCAACAAACTAATGAACATAGACCACATACAAAATGACTTGTTTGTCATTGGAGTTTACACAATATTGGTTACTTATGTACTTCGTTTCAAATTACAGTAAAAATTTCGTATAGGAATACTTTATAAAAGAATAAGCTTTCTATTAAAATTGACAAACGGCCACCGTTTAAATGTGGGTTGTTTTATCCCGCTCCATTTTGAACCACGGACCAACACGGATTGGATCAGACCGGACACGGGCCAGCCCGGCCCGTGCAAAAAAATTAAATATTTTTTAAGTTTTACTTCTCTTTTTTCATTTTTATTCTCATTCTTTTTTTAAAAATAAATAACAAAAATGTCATTTTTAAGCTTTATTCTCTTTTTCTAATTTTCTATAAAAAAAATTGATTTTGCCCGCGAACTACTTGCGGAAGGGTATGGACTAAGATTCCCTTGGTCAGCAAAAATTGGTCCAAATCTGGCCCAGTCTGTTTTAGGGTAGTCCGCGGCGGACCGGACCGTGTTGGCCCAATTGGCAGTTCTACTTTCTATAGTAATATTCATAAAAAAAAGCTTTCTATATAAGAAATTTGTCTCAATATAATAATAAATAACATTATATGAAAAAAGTATATATATATATATATATATATATATATATATATATATATATATATCTTTTTATGAATAGTATACATATCTTGTTACATTAAGTTTAAAATTATTTAAAATACTTATCGAAGTTGTCCATCGGTGTTTCAACTTCAGATAGCATTACTTAATGAAAATTAATGTCACACTATACTTCATACTTGTAAATGCAAAGAAACTTTTTTGCGCTTTTCTTAATACATGTATTTGTATTGGTATCTCCAATATACAATATACTTGTAACTCCAAGATATATGTATTTATTTTGCTGAAAATTTCATGTTTTATATAATGTTTATTGAAAATTTATTTTATGTAAAACTCTATTTAGTAATAACCTTGCTATAGTGTCATTTTTTTCTCTAGTCTCGAGGAGTGTAAATTGTTTTGTCTTATATTATTAATCACCCAACTAACTACTAATAATTACTCTCTCCGGTCAATAATAATGTTGAATGGTAGTGTGAAGTACTAGCACGAAAATTCGTACACATAGAGAGCAGACAATAATGATAAAATAATCCAATAAATCCTTAATAATTGGAAATATAGAGGAGACGGATATAAAACAAACTTAACCTTTAAAAATAAATGCACAAACTGCTTCTCTAAAAATACCATTAAAATAAATAGATTAGGGGCTAACCTAATATTTCACAATTAATGCACAATGTACCTTAGATAAAAAGATAAAGATAGAAAGAAGAAAAAGAAGCAAGAAATATTTAAGAAATGACCTTAAACATGGAGGTGGGGATGTGAGGATCGAGATCATGAATGGTACTATGACGGCCATAGATGGCATTAACGGTTGGTTCTGAGGTATCCCAATGGGCTGAGATGAGCAGAATAGCTTTGGGTCTCTGATTCATTAACACATTTTCTTTGAACTTCTTCAAGAAGCCATTTGCATCAAAAGATTCCTCTATACAAATTCTTGGTGACCCATGTGATATAAAATATGTTTCCTTTATTGCTCCCATTTTGTTTTTCTCTCTTACTCCTTTTTCTTATTATTAACTCCATGCGTTTGTTTTTATGGCTTTTAAATAGGGATGGCCAAGGTACTTTGTGTATACGACTCGGCCGCAATTATAATGCAAAACACCAAACAATATTCAGTACATACTGAATATATGTTTGCAGGTGTTATCGAAACAGGTGTTACATATTAGGTAATAGATGTTCTCTTCAGATTAAAATACTTTTTAAGACATGTAACACATATTTTACGCGACAAGTATTATAAAATAACAACATTTGTTCGCTCCAAAAAAATTGGACCGTCAATATTATTATCCGACAACTAAAAAAATGTCCAGTCTATACTGAATTGTTGATAATTAACACCATAGTATACGTATGTATGTACAACACTCCTTAATATAGGTAATATACTAATATTATTTTTAAAACATAATGAATTTAAATAAAGTAATTCATTTAGAATTAATATCTTTAGTTTGGTTTGCTTCTCTTCTTCTTGTTTTCTTTTTTAGGTATGTTTGCTATGCTTTTAAGGTTAGAATTGCGAGATTGTACGCCATCTATAGCACATTATTATTACCTTATTTTGAGAGGTAACGTATTCCTAAGGAGGAAAAAGATCTTCTCTCGTTGTTTATCACATTTTTTTTTACGCCACGTTGGACGATTGCCCCACATTGGGGAGAGAGAACACCCTAAATAAGGTAGAATAAAGCTTACCGCACTCAGGCGGAGGGTATTGAACCCGGGACCTTTCGGTCACGGGCCGACCAATGCCCCATTAGGCTATTGGCCTCTTCGATGTTGTTTATCACATTATATTAAGATTTTGGATTTTTTGAGATAAAAAGTAACACTTGTTATATTATTATTAGTAGAAAAATGAAATAGTAATATAGGCTAGAAGATTTGTTCGTTTTATTCACGCCAACAACTACTTCATAATGGACTATTTTTTTCCTTCCTCGTCTTGTTCTCCCGATTTGTTCAAAAGAGAAGAAAGGAAAGGGGTAAGTATAAGTATATTACGCATGGTGAACTCAAATTTTTATTCTCTTTGAAAAATTGATTTCGTTAGAAAATTGTAAAGCAAACTAGTAAATGGATAACTTTTTATCCAAAAATACGTGGATTAAGAGGGACATAAAAACAGTCCGGCTTCTATGTGGAATGCGAAACTTTCCGCACGTGCTGAACACTCTGCTGACCGTTTATTCAAATTTCTTTTGAATCGACAGGCTAAATTTAAAATATGCATAAAAAGGACATTTTGGTAATTTCACAAATTAAAAAAGAAAAAGAAAAAGGGGACACCGAACAATCCCGTCAGTTCGACGTCCCCAAGAATTCAAAAAGGGCATTTTGTTTCTTCTTCCTTAACCCTAAAGCTACACAAATCCTTCTTCTTCCTCACCCTTCCAACCTTCCTCCTCCTTCTTCCTCCTCCTTACAACTATAATTGGATAAAAGGTGCAGCAAAAGACCTCTAATTTCTCTTCCTCACTTGTTTCACAGAGAAAGGAAAGCATTTTTCGAAGAAAAAATCATCAAAATTTCAAAAACATTTGTATCAATTTCTCAGGTAGAGGTGTAGTTTTTGAATTTAATAACGAAAATAAATATATATAATTAGCTCTTCTGAAGGAGACAGGAAATAACACCATTCTTAGGCTTAATTGGACCATGTTTCAGGGATTAAAAAATAAAAATAATAATGGCGAAAATTATTTTGATTCTTCAAGCTTTCTTATCTTCCAATTATTGAAAATTATTTGAAGAAAAGATTGAAAAAAGCTTGAGAATTAGGGATTGCAGTGAGATTGTTCTTAGAAGGCTAATAGAGGCGTTTATCATATAGGCCTTAATCTTTTATAATTTTAATTGAGAACATGGGTTCTATTATTGAGAATATGTGTTCTTAAATAAAACTTTCGAGAACTACAATACATATCTTTCATATGGAAGAAAAATAACAATTTTAGGAGTTCACTCCCGAAGAAATGAATATTTTGGAGAACATGTGTTCACTGCACAAGAACAAGTGCTCAGAGCACAAGAACATGTGTTCAGAATACCATAACATATGTTCCCTGCACAAGAACATGTTTACATTACAAAAAAAAAGATCAAAAAATTAAAGCAAGTGTTCGTACACTTAAAAAAGTACGTTGATTATCATAACCAAAACAATAGGTGTTCATAACCAATACAAAATGTGTTCTTAATAATATAACAGGTGTGCAAACTAAAAAAACAAGTGTTCACACTCAAAAAATCAGATGTTCATACTAAAAAAATAGGTATTCACACCCCAAAAAACAGGTGTTCACACTAAAAATAAGTGTTCAATATCATAGAACAACTGAATTGAACAATGAATTTGCCCAAAAAAATAACTAGTCTAATGCTTAAGGTGTTCAACACCAACAAGCTACATATTTAAGATATCTAATGCTCAAAGTCAGAGATGAATATTTTCTTCATCTAGGTAGGAAGTGTCTTCTGCCTCTTTTACTCGCTACCTAATATGTTTGACCCTTGTCTTCTGCATCTTTTTCTCGATGTTCAATATGATTGACCCTACTGTCTTTTTAACTTCACAAATCTCTTTAACCTCTTCCTTGAACTCCATTTCCATCATCACGAGTGCAACACCAAATATTCATGATTCTTGGTGATGGTTGAAACCAACAAATAGAGCTGAAACCAAGGTTACGTTAATAAACACATGTTCTTTGTCACAGAACACCTGTTCTATTGTTCTGAGACAAAGAACATGTGTTCAAAAATAAAATAAAAAACTTGATCTCTTGTCAGATATCTTAACGTTCTCCTCAACAGTTAATCAAAAAGAAAAAAACACCAGAAAAGCAAAGGATTGACAATTATTTGACATGAAGCACTTATCAAAACTTGTCCATAATTTAGCATTCACTTTCATTTAATAAAACAAACTACAATTTACATTTTTGCAGGAAAGTCAAATTTTTTGTTGCATAAATCCTTTATATTTCTCTTCTAGACATCTTTTCTGCAGAAGAAATGAACTGGTTTCTTTTTCAATTTCTTCCCAAATGTGTTCAAAGAAAGAGAAAATTTGGGTAAGATTTGAGAGAGAAAATACAAAAAAAATTAATTGAAAATTAGTTGAAGAAAAGATTGTTCAAATAATACCTGATAATGCTGTGGCTAATCCTTTATATGTATCGTCGAAAAGAAAGAGGTTGAACACGATTAACATGGAGAGAAGAGGATGAAGCCTCAAGAGGAGGAAAGAGATGAAATTAGAAGGGATTTTTGGGATCTGAAAATCTCTTTTACCAATTAAAAGGAAAGGAGAGAGAAAAAGGGTATTCAAATTTCATTTTTCCCGCCTACATGGACAGCCAAACAATTATATCTTTTAATACTTCTACTTTTGATCCAGCCGTTAAATTAAAATTGTTTGATCCAACGGCTCACAGTGCGGCATGCACATACTGAACAAAGTCTGTTCAACATAGGAGCCGGAGTGACATAAAAAACATTAAAACTAAAATATCCTATATACGGGAAAGTAATTCTCTACCCTTTAAAATGTTTTCCCTCGCTTTATTATTTTTCCGTCAATTTTTCTACGTAATGTTTGCCTTAATAAGAGAATGACAAACTGGAATTATTTTATCATATCATTAAGCTGATCAATTTATCAATCTTTGTAATTACGTAATCAATGAAATTTCTGAATTGATTATCAAAAACAATATACACTAAAGTTGTGGATTATTTGTACAAGTGATGTCTGGACTATTTGAACGAAGATTTTTTTTTTTTGACGCCCGTTGGGCGATTACCTCCGAGGGGAGAGAGTGGAGAGTACTCTAGATCAGGCCCGGCTCCAAGGGTGTCCAAGGTGACATCCGGAACCGGGCCTCACATTTACAGGGGCCCCAAATTTTTAAAAAAATTTCTTAATTTGTATATAATTATTAGTTAAAAAAATTGAAGATTTTGTTTTGTTTATATATATATATATATACTTAGCCTAAAATCTGGGGCCCCAATTTTTTTTCCGGCACAGGGCCTCAGATATGTTTGAGACGGGCCTGCTCTAGATAGGGAGATTGTAGCATGCCCCATGCACTGGAGAGGGAATTTAGCCTCATAAGGAGGAGAAATTATTTGCCCCACTTGGGGAGATATGGGAATCGAACACGGGACCTCAGCCCTGTGTTCGAGTAGCCTTATCACATGGGCTACCCGATTCCCATTTTGAACGAAGATTTGTTGGCTGAAATCTTAAAAAACTTGACGGATTTTTTTATTCGAATGAGGGTCCAGTGAAGATACACAAAGTCAGACGGAAAGTGTTGGAGTTAATAAGGAGAAGTCGACTAGGCTAAAGGGAACTTGTCTTAAAAAATTAGTTAGTACTGTAAAGTTTGGGGGGTCTTGAGAATTGAGAGACCAAAGTGTTGGAAATTGGCATAGAAATTGGCATATGACGGTTGGTAATAGACCGACTTTTGTGCAATTTTAACATAAGGTTCCATTCGATGAAAGTCGAATTAAGTTGCAAATTCGAAATCTACATTTCGCCTACTTTATTCTAGTATATTTACTTTCTCAAATCCAATTTCGGATGAATGAGAAATTAATGACTTAAGTTAGCGACTTATCCTGGTAGAAAAGGGGCGAAGGGATGCAAGCCTACTTGAAGGTGAAGGGCCACCTGAAGGCAGGCTTTACTTGCCAAGAGGTGCCTCTGAATGGCTGCATGCTCTTGCAGAATGGTCGCAACTCGTGCCTCCTCAAGATTGCTGGCAACACTTCGGATTTGCCTCCCTCCATTTCCTATAAATAGACATTTCCCCTCCACTTCATTTCCCTCCCAAAAACTCTTGCATAAGCATTCATTAGCAAAGTTTCTTCTCTCTCTCTCTCTCAGTAAAGAAGTTCCAAGTATCCGTCGGTTCGCTGAAGCTTCAAGCATTGTAGTGCGACAATCTTGAAATATAAAATCGTTGTATCTTGGAGACGAGTTGCCGTAATCCGTAAACACTATATACGGGGCAATCTTGTCTTGCGGAAAAAATGTTTAACACTTGCCTCGACTTGAAAGAAGTTCCTAATCAAGTACATCACCCATCGGAAACACACAATCGCAAGACAAGATTTTTAATTTGTGTACTTGAAGATGGCATCATCAAGCTCGGCTCCACCAACTGTCCCGGTTGTGCTAGCAGTCCCCGGACCTGTCCACGCCGAGAGACCAGCCAAATTCAACGGCACCGAGTTCAAGAGGTGGCAGTAAAAAATGTTGTTCTACTTGACGACACTCAACCTGGTCCGGTTCTTGAAGGAAGAAACACCGATGATTGCGAAGAATGAGGTTGATCAACAGAAGATCAACGCCCTGGATGCTTGGAGTCACAGTGACTTCCTATGCCGCAATTAGATTCGGTATGGGCTAGACGACACCCTCTACAACATCTATGCAGTCACCAAGACTGCCAAAGAGCTATGGGAGTCCCTGGAGAAGAAGTTCAAAACGGAGGATGTCGGGATGAAGAAATTCATCGTAGGGAGGTTCCTGGACTTCAAGATGGTGGATTCCAAGAAGGTCATCTATAAGAGCAAAGCTCGGTTGGTGGCAAAAGGGTTCAAACAAAAGGAAAGGATATGATTTCCTTTGAAGATCTAAACGTGAGGCTGAGGATCGAGGAAGATAACTGAAAATCCGAAGTCAAAAGCAGCAGGACCGACGCCGAGGCCAAGGTGCATCTTGCCGAAGGAGGTTCTAGTAAGAAGAGGAAGAAGTCTGATAAGGAGCAGGAGAAGCAAGAACCAAAGGAGAAGAAGGCTAAGAAGATCAAGGGCAACTGCTTCAATTGCGACAAGCCTGGACATATGTCAAAGGACTGTCGCCTGCCAAAGAAGGAAAATAAGGAGAAGCCGAATCTGGCAGAAGATATGGCGGACCTCGACCTGAACGATCTGTCTGCCGTGGTGTTCGAAGCCAACCTGGTGGACAACCCAAGAGAATAGTTTGTAGACACATGGGCAACCTGCCATATTTGTTCCGACAAGGAAATGTTCTCGACCTACATTCCGATCACGAGACGGAAGTTGTTTATGGGTAACTCCGCAACTTCCAAGGAAGTCGGTTTGGGCAATGTGGTCTTGAAGCTGACCCTCAAGGATGTGCTGCATGTCCCGGACATCCGCAAGAATCTAGTATCTGGTTCTGCATTAAGCAAAGCCGGATTGAAGCTAGTTTTTTAGGCTAACAAGTTTGTAAATGACCAAAGCTGGTCAATTTTTAGGAAAAGGGTACCTAGATAGGGGGCTCTTTAAGATGAATGTAATGACTGTGAAACGTGCTTTTGAAGGCCAGAATAAAGTTGTTAATTTTTCTTACTTGGCTGAGTGTTCTGATTTATGGCATGGTAGATTATGACACGTAAATTTAAACTCACTAAGGAAGTTGGTAAGTTTGAATTTAGTGCCTAAAATGGAGTTTAACCCAAACAATAAATGTGAAGAATGTGTTGAGGCAAAGATGGCCAAGGCACCTTTCCATTCAGTGGAAAGAAATACTACACCTTTAGAGTTAATTCATACCGACATCTGCGATATGAAACATGTGCAAACTAGAGGTGGGAAAAAGTATTTCATCACATTTATTGATGACTGCACGAGATACTGCTATGTATATCTTTTGAAGGGAAAAGACGAAGCTCTAGAAACCTTAAGAATTTATAAGAGTGAGGTTGAAAATCAACTTAGTACCAAAATCAAAATGATTCGAAGTGATAGAGGTGGAGAGTACGTAGCTCCGTTTGAGGAATTCTGCCAACAAAATAGTAACAAAATAGTATTATTCATCAAACAACCGCTCCATACTCACCTCAATCGAATGGCGTAGCCGAGCGCAAGAATCGAACTCTTAAGGAGATGATGAATGCTATGTTGATTAGCTCTGGCTTAACCCCGAACATGTGGGGGGAAGCAGTGTTCTCGGCTAACCACATTCTAAATAAGTTACCACACAAGAAAAGGGACAAAACCCCATATGAATTATGGAAAGGAAGAAAGACTTCCTATGGTTACCTTAAAGTGTGGAGGTGTCTAGCTAAGGTCGAAGTATCTAAACCAAAACAAGTGAGAATAGGCAAAATCGTTGATTGCATCTTTATCGGGTATGCTTACAAACAACAGTAGTGTGTATCGTTTTTTGGTGCATAAATCTGAGAACCCTGAAATCAATGAGGGAATGGTTATGGAATCAAGGAATGCAACATTCTTTGAGAACATCTTTCCTAAAAAAGGAAAGGAAATAAGTGAGCTCTAACAAGAGGACTCATGAAGCTACACAAGGTCCTGATCAAGCCATTGAGGAACCTAGACGTAGCAAGAGGGCCAAAATGTCCAAGACATTTGGTCCAGATTTTCTGACATACATGTTAGAAAATAAACCTAGGACAATTCAAGAAGCATTGTCTAGTCCAGATGCTCCTCTCTGGAAAGAGGCTATCAACAGTGAAATAGAATCCATCATGCAAAACCACACGTGGGAAATCTTTGATCTTCCTCCAGGCTGTAAACCTTTAGGATGCAAGTGGATTCTTAAAAGGAAATACAAAGCTAATGGATCAATCGATAAGTACAAAGCTCGGTTGGTGGTCAAAGGGTTCAAACAAAAGGAATGATATGATTTCTTTGACACATACTCGCCGGTCACAAGAATTACGTCCATTAGAGTGCTCATAGCCGTTGCAGCACTCTATAACCTTGAGATACATCAAATGGATGTAAAAACAGCTTTCCTAAATGGAGAACTGGAAGAGGAGATATATATGGAATAACCTGAAGGGTTCGTTACCTCCTGACTAGAGCATAAAGTATGCAAACTAGTCAAGTCACTCTACGGGTTGAAACAAGCGCCAAAACAGTGGCATGAGAAGTTCGACCGAACAATGCTGTCAAAACGACTTTAAGATCAATGAGTGTGACACCGGATGCTTACGTGATTGTATGCCTTTACGTAGATGACTTGCTAATCATGGGAAGCACTAATGATCTAATAATGAAAAATAAGAACATGTTAAAGAAGAACTTTGACATGAAAGATATGGGTCCGGCTGATGTCATATTAGGGATTAAAATCTCTAGAACGGCTGAAAGAATTATCCCGTCACAATCTCACTACATTGAGAATGTACTCAAGAAATTCGAAGCTTTCGACAAACCTCCGGCCAAGACCCCGGTAGATCTAAGTCTACATCTGGCCAAAAATAGAGGGGACCCAATATCGCAACTGAGATATGCAAATATCATTGGAAGCCTGATGTACCTAACAAATTGTACACGCCCAGATATTGCACACTCAGTCAGCAAGCTTAGTAGGTTCACAAGCAACCCAGGAAAGAATCATGGCTAGCGCTGGAAAGGGTTCTAAGGTATTTAAAACATACCATGAATCATGGCATACTATACACAAGATATCCAGCAGTACTGGAACGATACAGTAATGCGAATTGGATATCGGATACAAAAGACTCCAAATCCACTAGTGGATACGTGTTCACCATAGGAGGAGGAGTAATATCTTGGAAATCCTCTAAACAAACGTGCATAGCTCGATCCACCACGGAGTCGGAGTTTATAGCATTAGACAAAGCTGGGGAAGAAGCTGAATGGCTCAGAAACTTCCTAGAGGATATTCCTTATTGGCAAGCCAGTACTTCCTGTATTGATACATTGTGATAGCATGTCTCCAATCGGGAGAGCACAAAATACAATGTACAACGGTAAGTCTCGACACATTCGCAGGAGACACAATACCGTTAGACAATTGATCTCCGGTGGTATAAATACCATTGACTATGTGAAGTCCAAGGACAACATAGTTGATCCTTTAACGAAAGGAATCAACAGAGATCAAATGTACAATGCAGTAAGGGGAATGGGGTTAAAAACCACACATTAAAGAACGTTCATAGCGGTAACTCAACCATGATGAGTGGTGATTCCACAAACTTGGTTCAATGAGACAACTAAGTTATGGATGGTTCAAATGATCACTTGGAACCCGTCTCATTCTCAGAAGCTGCCCAAGTACTAACCTGCATAGGTGTGGTTATGTTAAGCGTCTACGCTTTTAATGATTCCTATACCAGGTAAAGGTGGAGTATGGAAGGATACTTCTGATGGGAGATCACCTATGTAAGTGTGAAGTGAGGCCGCTTCAAATGGAAAAAACACTTATGAATCCGAGATACGGTCCATGGCCAAAACGGACACAACGTGAGAACTAAGGATATTAGAACTATTATTTTGTAAATGCTATTGTCTTGGTTTACATCAAAAGCTGACCGGTTCAAGACATCGTGTTCACTGAGTAGCAAGTAAATCCGATAGCATTTTACTAGGATAGGTTCAAAGCCGTAAGCTACCTATCTCGATGCAATAATATTTCGTCGGAACTTTCTTACTAGTGTCTGCATGCATTAATTATCATTCATATAGGGGATTTTGGAAATTGGCATGGAAATTGGCATATGACGGTTAGTAATGGACCGACTTTTGTGCAATTTTAACATAAGGTTCCATTCGATGAAAGTCGAATTAAGTTGCAAATTTGAAATCTACATTTCACGTACTTTATTCTAGTATATTTACTTTCTCAAATCCAATTTCGGGTGAATGAGAAATTAATGACTAAAGTTAGCGACTTATCTTGGTAGAAAAAGGGCGAAGGGATGCAAGCCTACTTGAAGGTGAAGGGCCACCTGAAGGCAGCCTTTACTTGCCAAGAGGTGCCTCTGAATGGCTGCATGCTCTCGCAGAATGGTCGCAATTCGTGCCTCTTCAAGATTGTTGGCAACACTTCGGATTTGCCTCCCTCCATTTCCTATAAATAGACATTTTCCCGCCACTTCATTTCCATCCCAAAACTCTTGCATAAGTATTCATTAGCAAAGTTTGCTCTCTCTCTCTCTCTCTCTCTCTCTCTCTCTCTCTCTCTCTCTCTCTCTCTCTCAGTAAAGAAGTTCCAAGTATCCGTCGGTACGAAGAAGCTTAGAGCATTGTAGTGCGACAATTTTGAAGTATAAAGTCGTTGTATCTTGGAGACGAGTTGCCGTAGTCCGTAAGCACTATATACGGGGCAATCTTGTCTTGCGGAAAGTGTTTAACACTTGCCTCGACTTGAAAGAAGTTCCTAATTAAGTACATCACCCATCGGAGACAACGCAAAGTTCTTCATGCGACAAATAAGGGACAAATTGGATGAAATTCATCCAATTCCTAGCGGAAATGATGAAAAGTCTCATACGCCCCTTATAAAAAGCTTGGGTCAATTCCATTTTAGTACTCAAAGTTTGGGAGTCTTGACAACTAAGGGACTAAACTTCTTCATGTGCCAAATAAGGGACCAATTTACAAGTCCAATCTTACCATATATAAAAAGAGCAAATAGCTACCACAAAAGTAGTTTCATGTGCTATTTCTGCCACAAATAATTTTTCGGTGTCTTTTCTTGCAGAAAAGTAGTATTGTGTGTTATTTTTACCATAAATAGTGTTTCTGTGCTTTTACTGACACAAAAGAAATTTTCCGTGCTATAAATATTGATAGAATATGATAATATTCTTGCATATCTTTTATATTAGGCTAGTAAATATCCTTATTGTATTTAGTAAATTAGTCTCCTAATTTGTAGCCTAACTTTGTGCATGTATTGGTGTATATAATGCAACTCAATCAATGAGAATAGACACAGAACAAATTCCTTCATGGTATCAGAGCCTCCTTGCTCCTAACTGTACCATCATCGACCTTCTTCCCCTCCTTCCTTATTTTCTTCTCTTTCTCATCTTCAATGGCTGAACAATCAAAATTCCATCCCGCTCTTGCGGTCAACAACATCAAGAACTTCATTCCCATTACTCTTGAGATGGAAAAGGTTCAGTACTCATCTTAGGCTTAACTGTTTAAGATCCATTATCGAGTCTACAAAGTCATCGATCATATAATCTCTCTTAAACCTAAGCCCACCGACAAGGGCAAGGAGAAAACAGATGATCTTAATGAATAACTTTGGTCACGATTGGATGCGGTTGTCCTCCAATGGATCTATGGCACGATCTCGAACGATCTTTTGCATACCATTATCGAAATTGATACAACTGCACAACAAGCATGGGAGAGATTAGAAAGCATTTTCCATTACAACAAAAACCAACGTGCCTTGTATTTGGAGAATCAATTCAAGGATGTTCACCAAGACGATTTCCCAAATGCATCAGCTTATTGTCAGGAACTTAAAATGCTAGTTGGTCAACTCTTAAATGTAGGTGCACCGGTCTCAAATCAAAGGTTAGACATGCAACTAATTGCGGGTTTAAATGAGAACTAAGATGGTGTTGCTACGATCCTACAAAAAAGTGGTTTGTTACCTTTGTTTTATGAGGCACGTTCGAGACTTATTCTTGAAGAAACCCGCAAGACCAAGAGGGCGGCTGCCGTTCGCACAGCCAACACTGTTCTTCTTACTAATGGCAGTTCCCATGACGATATTCGAGGCTCAAATTCTAGACAGCACAAGCAACATCATGGCCAGAGACGTGGACAGAATAATCGTGGTAACAAGGGAGGCAAGAACTGTGAAACCCGTAATTTTTTCTTACGTGATATTTAACGTGTAAATTAATTTTTCGCTATTAAATATGTATGTGTAATATTTTTCGTGTGATTAAGTGACTACGTGTCTATTTAATTCTATAACATGTTACATGTTTTATTTAGTGTACGTTTTATTAAAGGGCAGTTCGTTGGAAACAATAGGAAAAAAAAAAAGAAAAATAAAATAAAGGAAAAGAAAGGCATGTCCTTTGTAAGGGGTGTCAATCGAGCTATGTGAGCTGAGCTTGGCATAGCTCACGCTCAGCTCACATAAAAATTGAAAAGCTCACGCTCACGCTCAGCTCGGAAAAACTCATAAACCTTGAGCTCACGCTCAGCTCACATTTTAACACAATCCCAAGCTCATTTATATCAGCGGAAAAAACGAAAATCCTGTCTCAAAAATAGTATAATACAATGAGCCTTAAAATTAAATTTGGACAAGAATACAAAAAAAGAAGCAAAAGAGACAAAACGACATAAATATAGAATATGATTTGGATTAATTGTCCATTGATGCAGTAGCATAGTACAATTAGAAAGAAAGAGTCAAATTTACCTTGTAAACGTGTTATTATCAATATATTATTATAATATTATTATTATTTTATATATTTATATATATACATATATAAAATATTTTAATTATATTAATCTTATTCGGATTCGAGCTTTTTTTGGGCTGAGCGAGATCAAGCTCACGCTCAGCTCACATAAGAAGCGAGCTTGAATATTAAGCTCACGCTCACATCAACTCAGCTCACGCTCACATTTTTTCGAGCTATGTGAGACGGCCCGAACCCGTTGACACCCCTAGTCGTTTGTAGGAGGGCTCTCCTCGGGTTTCGCGTACTGAAGAAAAAAAGCAGAAACAAGAAGCGTGATCTACATGGGATCGTGGGCATCAGCAACCACCCAAGGTGACTATTCCAAAATACAACCAATATCTAATTCAATACAAAAGGATCTTCAAATCCCAAAACCCATTTCACGGCCTCACTACCAATCCATTCAAAATGTTGTCAAATCTTTGGTTAATAGAAATGCCAATGTCTCCTTTATTCTCAGTCCGGTTCCTATGCGGAACAGTCATTTTTCTGCACCTACGGAACAACTGGAGCCGTCGGATGAGATTTTGAACGGGTCAGATCTGAAGAGAGAAAAGTTGTGGCTGACTTAAAAAATAATATAAAAAAAACTTCTCTCTCCAGATCTGGACCGTTAAAAAATCTCATCCGACGGCTGGAAGCGTGTCCCGCAGGTGCGGAACAAAAGGACATTCCGCATAGGAGCCGGGAGCCTTTATTCTGTTCCTGAGGAATAATTTATTCATTTATTTAATTGGCATCTTGCTTTATCGGCTCGGCTTCCTAGTACATCTTCAACATAGAGGCTGTGATGATATACCAGAGCAATTCTGGATCAAGAATTGAACGATTATTTTCTGTTTAGAATTTCGACACGACAATTGAACGGGTTTCGGGATTAAATTTTCATCGCGAGATATAATGAATTGAAGATATTCGAGGCAATGCGGACGAATTTCCAACCAAGTACCCGGATCGCGAGTTATTGCCCGGGTGTGTTTCGCGTCAAGGCTGATTTTCAGATTTATTTTCCTCTGTTTATCACCGTAACGGTAGGGACCCCGCTTTACTCCGTTAATTTCTGTCTGGTAATTCTGATACTGTTGGGTAACTGTTATGGCATGTTTATTGTATTTTGGGTTTGATAAATTACATGAATTGCTTTTAGTGATTATTGGATATTTGGGATTGTGGATTTGATTATTGTTGATTATGGAATTATCAGGTAAATCGAGCATGTCATATAACTTGTTTCAACTGCTTTCATTAATTGCTAAATTTATGTATAAACTGTTATGTACCGTTCTGTAGCTGTTCTGTATTTTCCTTTTTGATTAATTGTTTTGATTCTTATTTGGAGTCGTCTATTTGGAGTCTTTTTTGTTGTCTTAATTGGTTTGGTCGACCGAGTCGTTGCCCCATTCGAGCTCTTGTTTATGAAAGGTCTGTAGCAGGACACGTCTCATTTATATATCGCTAGAACCTGGTGTTCGCGATATTTCTGTGTGCATTTCTGTGTGGATATGTGGACACGGACCCTAGCGGGGAGAAACAAGTTGGGGCTGCTAACAGTAAATTGTGGAGCTCATGTGTGGGCAATGACACAATGGACGTATTCTTTATTTCAACCGTGGGAAAGTTTCATCTGATTTCTGTGTGGCCATTACATGGGGGTTGTTAGCAGTGATTATATGTCTGATTAGACAATTGAGCTTGACTGTGGATTGTAGTATCATAACGATAACTATGTTCGTAACGTCTAAGTAAATTGTGTAATTGAGGATATTGTAGTGCAGACGTGCTTGATGTGGATTCGATTGTGTGAAGTGCTTAGACGTGAAGAGTATAATTGTTTAGCTTATTTGTTGTTTTTTACTTGTTTGGTCCTTGTTTGTTTTATACTCGATTGTCTGACATAACTATTGGTTTGTAGTGCATGAGTAGTATGGGATTCTCATGACATGAATTCCGATCTGGTTGATAAGTAGAGTCGAACATTTGTTTGGGTCACATCTGATACTTGGTTTTGAGTCATTTCAACTTGCATTGGGGAGAGTTGGGTATTGTTTAGTGTATTTTTGCACAAGTTTGCACCTCGTTTTTCTGAAAACCGCAGCTGTGCAGTTCACTGTTCTGTTCTAATATATTTTGTATTGTACTGCACTGTCCTGCACTGAGTTCTTGAATCTTGCTAGACTTGGGACGAGTCATTTGCATATACTTCCATACGGGTATTTTTTGAAAACGGGCATCTGCATTATCTGTTTTTGTTCTGTCTTTATTATCTAGATTACTGTTTTAGGTCTCTGCTGAGTACAAGAGCTTAATCCTATATCCGGTTTTGCTATTTCAGGTTTTGTAGATATTGATTCTATCTTCGATGATGGAGTTTGGGATGGAGATTACGAATAGTTATTCTAACTGGATAGTTCACACATGTTATTTCCCTTTCTTCGTTATTTAATTTGGAACTTGTAGTTCATTTATCAGTTGTAATAACCTTATAATATTTTCCTATTTAGATAACGTTTTCTCTAGTTTTTTTATTACTATTTATGGACTTTGAATAATGAACTCTTTTATTTAGTAATTCTCTGACTGCGGCTTTGGTGCTTCATTAACAAATGGGGCACTGTCATGTCATCACTCCGGTAAAGGCCGAGGTGGCCGTGGTGGCAGCAACCACAATGGATGCGGGGGACAGCAGCAGCCGTACACCCACCCACAACAACAGCGGTAGTGGCAGCAACCACCTCAGTGGGCTTCATTCCCCCCCTAGGCCGCATGGGGACAACAAACATGGGCTACCCCGCCATGTCCTAATCCTATTTCTTCTTGGGCTCGACCCCCTGCTCGACAGCCCGGGATTCTCGGGATGCGACCCCCAGCGAGCATACAGTGCACACACGTCTCCCCCTTCGAGTTATGCACCGACGGATATCGAGGCAGCAATGCATACAATTTCTCTCAATGTTCCCGATAAAAATTGGTATTTGGATACCGACGTAACATCTCACATAACAGCATCTTAAGGTACACTCTCGTCTTATTTTAACATGAGCAATTTAAACCGCAATATTATTGTTGGTAGTGGACAAGGTATTCCAATTCGAGGTTATGGACAATCATCCCTTTCCCCACCACCACCACATCCACCATTAACTTTGAACAACGTCTTGCATGCCCCGAACCTTATCAAAAACTTGATTTATGTGCGTCGTCTCACCATGACAATAATATTTCAATTGAATTTGATCATTTTGGGTTTTTTGTGAAGGACCTACTGACGGGGATGCCAATAATGAGATGTAATATTTAGGACGTTCTATGTCAAAAAAAAAAAAAAAAAATGTGTATAATCAATCTTGCAACTCGAAAATATTTATGGGACCAAAGTCGCATATTCTTCCCACCAAGAGTAGATTGATCAGATTTATGCAATTGGAATATGATCAATGTTGTTTGTATAATAATTGGTCTTAAACTTTCCACTAATAGATTGGTAAATTATTCAATGAGGTCTAGAGCTCCCAGCCAATAGTTTGGAGACCTATTGAGTTTTCTCCTACCACATGTGCTATCTGATAGCACTTAATAATATACAACGAATTTTTCTGTTCAAAAAAAAAAAAAAAAAAAAATGGGACTTAAACTTTAGAACATATTTTCCTAGAGTGGCCTCTCAGCATTGCTCTTTTTGTTGAATTCTAGATGGCAACTAAGGAGTGAAGTTTTCTCATCAAGAGGCATATATCATTGGTTGCAGGAAGTCAACTCAGGCTAAGAGGTTCTTTTTTTAATACCTGATCTCCTTAACTACGAGTCAGACAAGCAACCATAATAGCCTGAGTGGCCATTCAGAAAAGAGCATGAACCTACAAATTCAATAAATGAAGATTGCCTCTTACAAACACCTAAAAGAGAAGGAATCACAAAGATGATTTCTGCAAATAGAACTTTCAGTCAAGTCAACTGGAAGTTTCTAATACAGATAATGAAAAGTAACCTAACAATCCCATATGAAAGTTAATAGAAAATGGGAACTAATCTGGTCTACTTCAGAAACTCTTCTCTGGTTTGTTATATTTCTTGTTATTGCATGCATACCTACAAATCACTGGAAAAAGCAAAATTTCATCGGTATTAAAACTTTAAACGGAGAATCTCAAGAACCTGGAAATCTTATGACCGGAACTGTGAAGCAATGATAAATCAACTCAATAGGACACTGTATCATCTCTTTACTTTTCTTCTTTTCGTTTTTTTCTTAGCCGTTGTCGGATGATTACAAGAGGCGAATAATCTGAGTTTCTCTAGGATCCTCCTTTCACAGATACGAAGCGTCAAGCTGTGGTAAAATTTAGGCTCTTTGATGTAACAACACTTGTTCAATGCTTCAATGTCATCTTCTAAAGAACTGGCACCATATAAACTTTCCCGAATATCAGCTAGAGACAGGAGAGCTTCGCAAACACTTCTTGTCAGCAACAAATTCTTGTTCATGTCAGAATTCTTGAGCAAAGCAACATTTAATTTCTTTGACAAGAGATTTAATTTACTTTGAGATATGTCGTGATTACCCTCGGATGATACCACAAGATCAAGTTCTTGATAAGCTTCATCTGGTAACAGCATTATGTAAAGTAAAACAAGCAACTCAAGTTGTGGTTCCCCATCAAAAGAGATCTCAAAATACTCGGAGTTTTGACTGACACATCCAGAGTAATCTAATCTTCTCCACAATGACAGCCTCCTCCTACTGTGACGACATGAAAATAAAGAAGAACTCCACTCGATTACCAGTTCAAGATCTACATTTACAATGTCGTATGGATTATCTGCCTCTGTAAAACCATATCTGTGAAGCAATCCAGCATTTCCCGAACACCCATATGTATTGAAAACCTGTAAAGACGGTGAACAAATATATTCATGCAAACTTGTTCTCATATTCATTTAAATTGATTTATGTTACCTTCCATCCTATAAAATGAACTTGTAGCAAATAGACATAAAAGTCACAACAGTTCCCAACATTTCTCTCAATGTTGCAAAAGTCGCTAGTCGTTCGCCGATTGGCGACTAGCGAGTAATCAGTGTAGTCAGTGACTAGTCGGCTTACCTAGATTACAAGGGATTTTTTAAAATTCCTTTATCCTATATGTTATACTAGTCAAACAAAATTCAATAAAAAATTACCAATCAAATACTAGTCAAATCAAAGTACACAAAGTCCATCCATAATAATTAAATTCAATACCATAATAAGTAATAACAAGTTCAAATATTAAAATAATCAAACGACGTAGTTTTGGGCAGAAAATTGAGTTTAAAAAAAGTCATTTTTGACTGACTTTGACCGGCTTTGACCAATTTTTGACTGACTTTGACCGTCTTAGTCAGTCAAGCGAGTTTTAACCCCGAATTTGGGGTTTTCTAGTAAGTTAGGTGCCGACTAGAGATTTTCAGCCGATTTTTACAACACTGATTTCTCCCAAAATCCAATTAGAAATTGAAACATATACAGTTAAATGGAATAATTTATATTAACATCTATATAGGAAAAGAAGAGTGCAATCATGAAAAACAACTAAATCATTTCTTTAATTAAAAAAATCAAGAGAACGGAGCCAAGTAAACGGCTTACCTCATTTCCTGATTTGACATCTTTAACCATGATCATGAAAAGAATTGTTGGATCATCCACAGAAGCTGAAGAACTTTCCAAGTCACTTCCATAAAGGGATCCCTTTGCTTCAAGAAAATCTTCAGCCGTTGATTTATCATCTGGCACGTCTTCACATTCATCATTGACATGGTCATCATCTACCTCATTATCAGATTCATCTTGAGAAGATAATGATGTAAAGTGCACATCTTCATCACCAGTTTTGTGGTTGAAGCTGGAAATGACAAAATAAATTACTTTTGAGAAATATAGAGAGTAAAACGAAACATGGCTTTACAGTATAAGATAGCATAAAAACCAAAAACCATTTTTGAACTACAATGCCAAAGATGCTATAACTTCTTTTGACATGGCATATAGGAGGGCTATTAAGAAATCTCAGTTCTCTCTCTCTCTCTCTCTCTCTCTCTCTCTCTCTCTCTAAAGATGATAAATCATATATGAAACATGTAAAGTATACAAACATTGTAAACATATCAGACCAGTTTCAGTTTTCTCCAGTATAAGAACTACAATACTAAAGATGTAGTAGTTTGTTTGACATAGCATATTGAGACCAGAATTACAATGCAAAAAAGTTATGGGTTGAATTGGTATTGGACATGGAGAGAGAGCTGTTAAAAAATCCCAGTTCGTTCTCTCTCATGGTGATGAATCAGATATGATCATAGGTGTGAGCTCCCATCCCACAAGGGATACGTATTTGATCATGGGCTCAAGTATTCTCTATCACCTCGGGATATTCATTTTGGCATAGCGAGTTCGGTTGCCAAGTAGGTTGCCGTGAGTGTTGTCAGACCCATAGATCGCGCTTCGGGCTCGGCGCGTGACATTATGGTATCAAAGCGGTCACCAGTCGGCAGTACGTGAACTAAGTGATACACCTTGCGCAGTGGGCCCTCTAGAATCTCCTGCCCCTGGTGGATCCAGGTTATCTGTTCTGGGCGTCTAGCAATAACGCTAAGGCCTCAAGGGGATGAACGTGAACCCTCAATCCCATATGGGATAAATCTAAAAATTGGTATATAAGATGCGTAAGTACTCACGGCCACCTTGGATATCCATTTTGACATGGCGAGTTCGGTCGCCATATAGGTGGTCGTGGGTGCTGCCAGACCCATGTGTTGCTCTCTCGGGGCGTGATATTATAATGTGAGCTCCCATCCCACGTGAATTAAGTTTTAAATGCTTGATGGTATATGATCATGGGCTTAAGCCTAAGCGTTCACTATCACTTGGGATATCTATTTTGGCATAGAGAGTTCGGTTGACAAGTAAGTGGTCGTTGGTGATGTTAGGCTCATGAATGAGCGGGTCACTAGTCGGCAATACGGGAACTAAGTGAGGGGGTCGGCAGTACGGGAACTATGTACTACACCGTGTACGGTGGGAGCGACCTCTAGAATCTCATGTCCCTGGTGGGTCCAGGTTATCTATTCTGGGGAAGCCTAGCCAAGACATTAGGGTCTCAAGAGGATGAATGTGAACCCTAAATCAGTGTTGTAAAAATCGACCTAGTCGGTGACTAGTCGGTAGCCGGCCCCAAACTGCCTAGAAATCCAAAAAATCGGGTTTGAAAAAAATCGGTCAAAAATCGAATCTAGTCGGGCTAGTCGGTCAAAATCGGTTGACTTTTTTAATTTTTAAAAAAAATCCGTCTGCTGCTCTTCTTCTTCTCCAGGTATGTTCATTTCCTCCATCTTCCTTCCTTTTACATCATCTTCTTTCATCTTACTTCACATTCTTTCATCTTCTTTCATCTATTCTGATGCTCTTAATATTTTTTTCTTCTGATTTTTTTTCTTCACAATTCTCTGAAAGTTTTTTTTTCTTCAAACTCTGACTTGTTTTTCTTCTTCTTCTTACAGGTATGGAACTGTGGAGAAAAGAAAACCAAAAAAATATGGAAAGGGGCTGGAGAGAGATATAAAATGACCGACTCACCCAAAGATCTTGAGATTCCACGTGCCTGTTTGAGATTCCACGTGGCTGGAGAGATGATAAAATGACCGACATCTCTGTTTTCTTTGCTCTTTTATGTGTTCTGCTACCAGTTTGTGATTTATTTTTCATGTGCCTTATTTTCTTGTGCCTTGTTCATGTTATAAAAATATATTTTTAATGACAAATGAAAATGAATACTGAATACAAATTGTTTAACACTCGAAATTGGAACTCAGTTGGTATTTATAATATTGAAATCATATTTTTAGTACAAAATTTTATATAAATTTAATTTATAAACATTTAATATAAATTTAATAATATATATGATAATAGAATTTTTAAAAAATATATTGTAATTTAGGGTCGTCGACTAATCCCCGACTACGACAACTAGTCGTTAGTCCCTGTCTGCCGCCCGACTAGCGACTAGCAACTTCTGCAACACTGGATAAATATGAAAGTTCTGACTGGTATATAAGATGGGCTTAAGTACTCACGGTCACCTCGGGATATCTATTTTGGCATAGAGACTTCGATCGCCATGTAGGTTGTCGTGGGTGCTATCAGACCCATATGTTACGCTCTCAGTCTTGCGGGTTTGGGGCGTGACATTAAAGTATTATAGCACAGTGACCAGGCAGACGTGCGAGAACTAAATACTACAGAGTGGTTGGAGTCACTCCTAGAATCTTGCACATCTGGTTGGTCCAGGACTAAGTATGTTTGGGGCGCCTAGCAAGGATGCTAAGGACTTTTCGACTTCGGCTATGACCAATGCCCCACTAGCTGAATAGGCGTAAGAAAGCTACCCGAAAAAAGCGACGACTTTTGATGAATTGAAGGGCGAAGGGGGTGAATGTGAGCTCTCATCTAACATGTATAAGTTTGAAATGTTTGACTAGTATATGAGTATGGGCCTAAGCATTCACTATCCCTTTGGGATATCCATTTTAGAATAGTGAGTTCAGTTATCAAGTAGGTGGTCGTAGATGTTGTCAAGCCTATGAATCGCGCTTCGGACCCGCGGGCACGAGGCGTGACAATAGGAAGGAAAGAAACAAAATAATCAAGTACATTGCATTAGTAGAGGTTAGTAAGAATCATTTGCCTACACAACGGCCATGTTTACAACAATCCTCCGTGTTTTCTTTTATGTTTTACCTTTTGTCTCATCTAATCTAAAGATCTCATAGTTTCACTTTCACATAAAGGAGGATTGCATTCCGTTATCACCAGATAATCTGAATCTGCAAATGGACCAAAAAACTCTCTGGATATCCAAAATACTTTACAGAACTGAAAGCTTATATAAAAATGATATGTCAAATTGAAAGAAAACAACTTCACCTAAGAGACCCAACAGAACCTATTGGCTTCTTATTGTTGACAGAAAATGAAATTTTTTTGAAGCATATGCTCCCGCACTTCCTCTGCTCGTTCCTAGAAGTGAGATCAAACATCCATATGCCATCATGATTTGCTCATTATAACTAAGGACTTAATACCTATGCACCAGATTAGGAAATATATGAAGCTAACCAGTAAATTTTCAAATGCAAGATCATGGATGAGCGTCTATAGTTCTCTTCCTGTATTGCATATTATTATTTAGAAATTCACAGATGATACAATGCACAATCATGTTTTGAAAGGTGGCATTACAGATATAATTGTTGATGTGCGTGCAAAACTAGATATGGAGAATTGATGTAGTGTGAAATTTGTATCGACCATAGCTTCAACATGAAGCAAATGTCTGCTTCCTTCTTCCAACTTTCGCGGTCATCAAATGGATTCAGACTTGATGTTGGGTTGTAAATGTGTTTTTTAATCATGTGAAAATGGGTTTTTGCTTTAAACCCATGAAAGAAGCTTGCATCCTCTCAATTATATGAATTCTCTTTTGATTTACCGAGGTCTATTGAGATGAGTCTAGCCGACCTTTATGTGATTGAGGTTGAACTGTTTTGCTAAGAACAGTGTCATCAACCCCAGATAGCAAAGCGGCCGACCCCGAAAACACGATAGCGAGATAGCAGGAGCGGCGTTATTGTAATTCTAGGTAAATAATTAAAAAATATTAAAGACAACAAGAAAAACAAAGTAATAACCAAAATCATTAGATCCTAGATAAAAACATAACCAACTCATTATATTCAAGATAAAAACATAATCAAGCTCATTAAATCCATGATAAAAAAAAAACAAGAAAAATCAAGATAACAAGTTCAATTTCTAAAGACTCCATGACTAATCAATCATCATCCACACTTTCAAAATAAACCAAGTTTTCATCTTCTTTATCACTATTGGATTTGCAGAGCTCCTACTCTTCAACTTCCACATCGCTAAAAAGGTATGGTTTGTCGGCGTTTGGGTTTGGGTTTGGATGGTTGATGGAGATGAGAAATTATGCTACTGTTTTTTTTTTTTTTTTAGTTGCAGAAGATACTATAAGGTCTAGGGTTTTTTTGTTGGAAATTCCCAATATACCCATAATATTTTTATTATTATAATGGGCAAAAAAAATGTTTTCAATGCTTATCCAAATTGCGACGCTATTTATTCTATTTAAGCTGCAATAGCGGCCTCAATATCAGCAACGCTGATCACGCTATGGAGGTGTCCATAGCGGCATAGGGTCGCTCCGCACCGCAATCCCGCAACGGGCTGCTATTGCACCGCAATTAACAACACTAGGAAAGAAACAATCGGTGCTGTAGAGTAGAATTTTGAGATGAAGAACATCGATTCAAAATGTATTCATATTCAATTAATAGGTGGGTGTTTTAAGGAAATTTTTCTAGGGAAATTTTGGGATATACTATGTTGAACCGAAACCTTCTGTTAATTTTATACCAGTAGGGGATTCTTGACTGGCCATTAGGGTGTAATGTTGATGTTTGCTTTAAAGTGAATTGTTTATTGCCAAAGCCTCATGGATGTATTTCATATTTAGGGTAAACCTCAAGGGGGTGAACATGATTAACCCAAGAAGAAGTTTCGCCCTTTCAAACTTCATTTTAGAGTTCTTACGGAGTGTTCCACAAGTTCATGTAATCTAGATAGGAACTTTCTGTTATATTGTCGAAGGTGGATTTGTCACCACCTTTGAGGTAAAACAGTACAACCCCCTCCCCCCAGCTTTTTTTCTCTGTCTTCATCTTTTACACATTTATTTTCTTGTGTAACAATATAAACTAGTAGGAGATCATTAAACTCCAGGAACTAATTGTGAAGTTTAAACAGAAGAGAAATCAACTTAGAAAATATCCATAGTAAAGGATCAATTTTATATTATAATATGGAATGAGAACTTCAAGGTAGTTCCTACTTTCCGAACAGGGGTTGTCTATGCCACTGAATGCCTTTTGTATCACCCTACATAAGGTATGGAAGAATGCACCTAAGTGTAACCAATCATACTCAACTACTTCCATCAAGTTTGAAGTCCTATTCAAACTATTTAGAACTTTACGTTGAAACCAAATAGTGTCATGTTTTAGGATCTTAACAAACCTAAACTTATCAATAATAAAGTAATCAAGAAATTGCATAGAAGTAAAGAACTTCAAGAATCACAATATGTGCTTCACACTTACAGGTCTGCCAAGGGAACCATCCCAGATCCATGGTAATCATCTATTGCAAATGAGCGAGAAGAAATAAGACTCTTTGCGGCAAGATACTCTTTAATTCCAAAAAAATCTGGTTTAAGCTCTGAAGAAGCTGAATTCAGAAGAGGTTGGATACACTCTTTCCAATCCTCATAAATGAGTCCCATGTCTTCTTTAACTATCTGCCTACAAATATATCAGAATGGTCATACAAATTCAAACTGTTATTTCAATCTCATGCACTTCTTGGTTTTAACTATTTAAACAAATAATTTCTTTAATTTCGAGTCAATTGAACTTATGAAAAATCAAGTAGGACTAACTTCTTCTTTATTGAACGAAGATCCATTCTGTCTTAAGGTGCTAGTAACAAGACTAGTGAAAGATTAGTGTTCCTTATGTATAGCAGAGAGATAATTGTACAGGAAGCAATTTACATTCATGATTCTTAACACAATTATTAAAAGACTATTATCTTTTGTTTAAGATTATCATTTCCTTAATCCTATGTTTAAGATTATCATGTCAGGGAGCAAAATGAGGGTTCATTATGCAATGCCGTCATACCAAACACATTAATTGCATCTAGAACATATCTGCTTATTGACATCTTTATAATCTGAAATACTTATCAAGAGATTCAAAATAATGTAGCAAGTAGCTCGAGCTAAAGGCATAGCATACAAAGATACCATCTAAAATTGCTCAAGATTCAGATACACATTTTAACTGTTCTTCAAAATCAGTCATTATAAAAATAAATGTTTGTTACCCTGTGATTTGTGAAGACTGCAGGTACCCAATCTATTTATTTCAGTCCAAGAAAATCTCATACTAAGGGACTACTCTCTGTTTGCTAAAAAGGATGCATTTAAGCTATTTTGGATGCACTTTTCGAAACAGATTTTTGTCCAATGACAAAAATAGATTTGTTATTGGGCTAAACTTATTTATACTTTTCTTCCTTTCAAGCATCCATCTTTCTTTTTATGCATCTATTCATGTAGATCCAAATGGTATTTTTGCTCAATTCTTAGGAGTCAATGATGAGAATTCTCATGAGGCAAACTTCGCAGGAGGTAATCTTGTTGATCGACTCTGTAATGGGTCATAAGATGCATTGTTTTAGTGGAAGGTTATAAGATGCATATATTCACAATTAGTTTTCCTCCACGTTCTCTTAAAGCTCTATTAGGAGGAATCTATTGTATGCTCATTTCACATCCCTTTTTCCTTCTTCTTTTTTTTTTTTTTGTCTTTGACAGGAAATGTGCCTTTCAGTTCCACTAGTGATATCTATTATACCATGTTCTGGTTTTTGTCTACTCAACCACTCGGACATATTGACTACTTGTTTGAATTGGGTCATCAAAAGTTGTTTATATTGTATTAGTTTTTCAGAAAAAATTTATGTTGAAATACCAGATGCTTAGGCTCAAGCAGAGTAGAAGATGACGATACCACTGAAATTTAGTGGTCATCGTCTTCCTTCATCTGTCATCCGAGCTTCATTCCCACCTCCAGACAAAAGTATACTCCAAAACCTTAACCTAACTGAAAAACCATCTTTGTTGCCCAAATTACGTTCTTTCGGAATTGGTTTGAGTTTTGACTACTTCCCCATTTCAATCTCCACTTTCTTCCCTCCGCAATCCCGTTTCTCAATTCTCAGACTCAGTCTCCTTCCGTTCCACCACCTACCACTCCATTTTCAGTCACAAGCTAAGAATTTACCAACTGGACTCCTAATGGGTATTAATTTGTTTTCGCTTCTTCTTTCTTCAATTAGAATTTGTATCAACTAATCCCCAGTCTTATCTCTTGCATTCCTATGAACAATCCCCCAAAGCTCCAAAATTGATCCCAATCAAGTTGAGTTTTTTTTTTTTTCATTTCTCATTTTTTTTATTACACAAAATCACCTAATGACATACTCTGGATAACACTAATTTCTTAGTGAAGCAATTGGAGAAAACAATTATGATTATAGTATGAATGCAAAAAATGATTATAGTTTTTAGGAGCTTATGGAGCTCAGTTCCGGCAAGAAGAGAATCGATTTCTTGAGTGGACCAAAGCAACGGAATGGACTCACTGAAAGGCATCAATTGAAGATAATCGAACCAAGGAGAGTCAGTACCGAGGCTACGCTCGTACATGATGGCGACGGCGAGGCCTAGGGTTCCGTCGAGCCCGGCGTCCACTATTAGGTGACGAGCAGTTGAGGTCTTCATTGTGAGGCAGCTCTGTTTAGGTATCGTCGACACCACGTCGCCGTCGTGCAAATCGTAAACGGCTCTGACGGAGACTGAAAAGGAGGCATTCAAAACGAGGTCTAATGCGTCGCTGCAATCTATGTTTTGCCATTTCATCCACCTCTTGAACGCTCTCAGTTTCCTCGTAGCCATAATTATCAGCAATGGGTATACTTCAAGGTGGCAGCGGAGGCTGGGGTTTTAGCAGGGTTTTGCAAACCCCGTGAGATGAATGGTCTGGTTTTGACAAGAAAGGGCGTACGAGGACAATTACATGAAAATTAGTCTAATTTTATATTTCAACCCTTCCTATACGGCCGCCGCCCTTTCTTGGTCGTATTAGTCTAATTGTCCTCGTACGCCCCAGAAAGGGCGGCGGCGGTATAGGGAGGGTTGAAATATAAAATCTCACATCGAATCTAAGGAAGATTCAAATAACTTATAAACTAATGGGTCTCCATATCCTCCTCGAAACCAATTGGCAACGAGGGGTGTTAACGCATTAGCTTATACTTTGTTCAGATTTTCCTTAGGCACTCGATGTGTGCTTTTATATTTCAACATTTCATTCCCGATTAAATGCGGGTTTGGGCAGGTTGCAATTGAACATGACCCCTGAGGTACCTAATCTGTCCCAACTGTCTCCGAGTGACATTGCTACATACCTTTGTTTTCCATGTCAACTATATTATCTTCATACTTCATGGTAGATTTAAACTATATAAAATCTCCTTATTGGATATGAATATGAGGAAACATACATCAAAATCGGAAGCAGCACGTCCAATTAAGGAGGAATTGACTAAGTCATGGTTTAGTCGACTTCGATCAATGCTCAAACCTGGTCAACCACGGGTCAACAATCACAGTCAAGTCAATCAACTCAATGATTCAGGACACTCAAATACACCTCCTGGACCATGCAGCCCAATCCATACTAGTTCAATCACCCACCATTCCATTCCAATGATATTGATATAATCCTTTTGATTTGTTTTTCTTGCAAACCATCCACACCAGATTTTTATATGTACCGCGGCGCCCACTCTCTATCGAAACCTCTGTCGGTAAGTGTTTTTCACTTCCAATGAATACGGCTTCCATCATTAAAGGACTTCCTAGGATTTTTACGAGATATTTCCAACGGTGTCTGGTGACAATAGTTAGAATTTCACAGACTTCGAGGAAGACAATTGGTTGAATTTTTGCCGGAGAATAACGCCAATCCCAGTGTTGAACGACTAGAATTCCACATTTTCATAACAAATTGAAATATTTGGCTTCCGATTATATCCATCACTCTCCTCCAATGTCTCGCAAAACATTCTTCTTATGTTCCAAACCTTAGCTCTGATACCACTTGTTTGGAAATTAATCCCACCAATTATAGTACACAAGCAAATTAATATGGAAAACAAGTAAATGAACACAACAATTTTTACTTAGTTCGGCCATTAGGCCTACATTCGCGAATACAATGAAGAAATAAGAATACAATGGAGATTCCTCCAACTCATTACATTACCTTGCCTTACTACTCAAAACAATATATAAGGCACATATATGAGTAACAAACATTTAGCTAATAGGACTATGAGCGAATATGGGTCAAAATTCAACAATAACTCATGCTCAAATAAATTAATAATTAGTATTGTCAGATCACTTTTAGTCTGAATAAGCTCACGCTCGCCTCTCATTTTAATTGTGAGCTCAAGCTGAGCTATCTGCCTCGTAAGTATAATATTCAAATTTTAGAATACATTAAAAAATCATAACCAGACTTTAGTCATTAATCCTTTTTTTGAGAAATCCCTTATAAGTAGTCATTATCTATTTACGTATTTCTATAAATAGACTTATATTTTTATTAGGCTATTTATAACCGCATCTATTTACGGGCCACTATAAATGTCCAATTAGTGAATCCAGCCACTTTTCAAGCCAAAAAATGGCCTGTGACTTGCACATGCTCTCAGAGTGAAGGGCAAAATTGTCCAAAATTAAACTTACCCAAGAAAAACCTTACCTGAATACAAAAACCCTACCCAAATCCTCTCCGATCATCATCACCACCACCACTAGACCACCCTCTCCGGTCGGCTTCAAGAACATCAATATTTACCTACATGGTGATAAAAAATTACCAATCAATTATTCCACGGATGTTTAGGAACAGATCTGGAGTGCCTTTCCTTAATATCATGGTCAAATAAGATGTCTGGGTTTTTCTTGAAGATTTGGAAGCCAAATTGTGATAACCGCGTACGTGGGTTTTTTTTTACGTGTAATTTATTTTTCGCGAGTAACTGTATAGACGTAATTTATTTCGTGTGATTAAGTGACTACGTGTAAAATTATTTTATAACACATTACATGTTTTATTATGTGTACGTTTTATTAAGGCCGTTTCGTACGCGTATCGTAATTAGGGGATTTAATTGTTATTCACTTAGATAATCAATTGGATTGAAATGAATAGGGAAAATAATAATAGAATGAATTAATATGATTGGTGAATAAAATAAATAATAAAATAAAGAAAAGTGAAATAAGGCTTCGTGGGTTACTGGGAGGAAAAAGAAGAAAAAAAGAAAAAAACAAAACGTGGTGTGGGATCAAGGGTTCGGGAAGCTGTCACGGGTCGCACTAATATAGCATCTCTCGGCCGACGTGACGATGCTCTGAACACCATGTCATCGCATGAAGTTACCATGTGGCGCATGACGTCGGCTAGCCTCGGTGGCCCCAACGGCGTGCACGCCGCATGGCGGCCATGCCCGTCCGAAGACAGTGCCCGAGCAGCCGCGCGATGCAGCAGCGCCCTGAGCGGCCCTGCACAGTCGGCAGCGCCCAGAGCCAGCCTCGCCCTGAGGCCAGCGCACGAAGAACGCCCGAGCCAGCGCCCGAGCTCGCCGCCACAGAGCCAGCCACGCGAAGCAACGCCTGAGCAGCCCGCTCTTGTCCCTCGCCCATGCCTCGCACCATGCCAGCCCGCCCAGCCGAGACACCGTGAGCTGCGCCCTCAGCCAGCCGCCCGGTGTGCAGCACAGAATCGTCGCGGCAAGTGCCCATCGACCAACAACTTGGCACGTGCCGTTTGCATCCAAATGAAGTCCGAATGGGCCCCAAATTTTTGCGAGTCATCCTCATATGACATTTAGAAGATAACGCACGAAGTAGATTGTAATTTGCACATGTATAGCACAGGGCAACTTGTTTTCCCACCTCCTCGGGAAAAAAGTCCTACACTCCTATCACATGGGCAAATGTTTATTAAGCTCTTATAGGGGGAACAAAAATCTACACACACAAGCAAGCAAGCAAGCAAACAAGCAATTGTAAAACGACTCCTCCCCCTCAGTCGTATTGTACATTCAATCTCTGTAATTATGCATTCAATTCAATGAAGTGATTTCGGTGAAATTTGTCCCGTGCCATTTATTTTGTGTTATTTACGATTTTGCCATTGAAGTGCGTTTGTCCCATTTTTCAAGCGGGAGTGACTAGGGGCCAAGGGCCAAGGTCACTCGGCATCACTGATGCGTCTAAGACCTTCGAGAGACGACCCGTGACACTTGGCATCGAGCAAGGTTGCTAGAACTCGGGACTAAGAAAAGCGATGGCTACGAAAACGAGAGGCGTGTTGGCTACTGGATGATGCTACCAAGGCCGGGACCGGATGCTCGGAGGCCATGGTAAACAAAGTGCATACCTTATGCTATGGTGAGAGCGAGGAGGATGCCGAATCCATGAAGAGGAAGACGACTCTTATGGAAAACGATATCGGTGTGCAAAGTGGGGAACTAGAGGAAATGGGTAACGCTACAAGAGAGTTATTCCATGTTACCCAAGCACACGATGCTAAGTTGATAAGCAACGAGGTAGCGACCGAGGAGATGCGCTCATCGTTGACCGAACAACACCAAAGCAGATGGATCGATCTGCAGTCGCTTTGGAAGAGGTGAAGGCAGAGCTAATGACGCTTTCTTAGCCATTGGCCGAGCTACTGGAGAACGGAATGCTCAACAAGTCGCTCCTAATCATGCACCGAAACTAAAGGTGAGAGAACCTAAGGCATTCAAAGGAGCAGTGGATGCTCAAGAAGTAGATAATTTCTTCTTCGACATCACGCAATACTTCAAGACGGTAGGTATCACCGAGGAGAGCATGAAGGTGGATACGGCTGCTACGTACTTGGAGGACGATGCGAAATTATGGTGGAGAGTCCAATCGTCCGAGATGGAAGCCGGGCGGGTAACCATAAACACTTGGGAACTAATGAAAGAAGCTCTGAAGAAGCAGTTCTTTCCCCAGAACGTGGTCTATGAAGCTAGACAAAAGCTTAGAGAACTGAAGCAGGGTGGTGAAGGGATTCATGGGCGGAAACTCGTTCCAAACACCCATGGATCCTCCCGAAGGATCCGCACATACTGAAACCGAACCGAAAACAGCGATAAAAACTTACATGTTTCGGATTCAAGAAGCTACTTCTTGAATGGAGGATGACGTTTCTTGATCGGGTTTCTTTTCACCAACGGAATTCCCTTTGCGGAATTTCCCTCTATCGGTATCCACGCTGACGAAACAAGCAAAGTGATTGCTAGATCTTCGTCTTTTCGAAGTTCGGGAATTTAGAGAGAAAAGGGAGAGGTCGAGAAATCCGAAATCGATTTCGGGTTACTTGTTTAATTTCGGTCGAATGACTTGTTCTCTAGGGTTTTCGGCTAAGAGATGTTATATAGAGTGTGGGAGTTTGTTCCCGTAACAACTCCCACGTCTACTCAACTTCTCTACGTGTGGGAGACTCCGACTCCCACGTTTCCTAGACCTAGCTGGTAGTGGAGTCCTTATCGGATAATAACTCCCACGTAATCCCAGCCCATTGGTAAAATACCGAAATCGCCCTCTATCTCTAATTCGAATAATAAACACTTTATTATTTTCAGAAAAACAAATGTCGGGATACAATGAACCTAGACACATTCTAGATTCATTGAATCTGACATGAAAGCTTGTTAGCTCGTCTATGCGTGTGACCACTGTAGGTTCATATCACAATGGCAATGAAAAACACACTTAGTAGTAGTGTGAGTTCATAAGTCACAAGCGGCCCCTAGCGGGACATTGTGACTACCCGAGGTGAATGAATTTACCACTGAACCTATTGTCAATCCACTATTTAATCCCTTTGTCTCGCGATATCCTAATTAAGCATAAGGCATGGTGGTCGTCACCCTTATTAAGCTTAATTATATTTATGCTCGATCTCCGTGTAGATCTGCTTTGACAAATAGCATTTGATAACCACTTTATCAAATACATTTGAGCACGGCCATGCATTTAAACAATCTTTCCCTATCGAGGGGCCCATGGATATCTCTCTCTAATAATAGAGAGGACAAATTCCTTACAATGTCTCTCACATTCAAGCTATGATAGGACACTACATCCGATCATCGGTCGTATTGATTACTCTGTTACAAGTAACGTCCGACCGAGTCAAAACGTGGCTCCATTCATACTAGAATCAATGAAGACATAAGGTCTAAGGATTCTAAAATAGTATTGACGAAGTAATACTTATGACTTAAGACCATGAAGTATTACTTCTCAAACGGATCACGTCCCAATACAATGTATCCCTATATATTGCATCTATGATGTGATTTGTATCCATTACACATGATCGATAAAACAAGATCATCAATCAACAATCATACTAGTTTTTATTTCATAGTTATTATGCATTACATAAAACTAGGGACTACTAGAATAGTAATTACATGAGCTAATGAGTTTTACTATCAAATCACACATTTGATAATCAAAAGCGAAATTAACTATTCAATTACATGCTCAAAAGATAATAAAACGCACAACATGTGCTAATGGTCCTAGGGCACTACTAACAGGTGGGACTATTCGAGAATACGTCAAGTGCTTCTCGGCATGCTTGCTCCAGATTACTGACATGTCCGAGGCGGACAAGCTCTTTGTTTTCATGGAAGGTCTTAAGCCGTGGGCTAGGAACGAGCTCACTCGCCAGCGTGTACAGAACCTGGCCGATGCTATAACTATTGGTGAGGGTCTAGTGGACTTTCAACAAGATGTGAGGAAGGACAAGGAGAAGGTGACTTCCTTCCCGGCCAAGACTGGAAACTACAAGCCTTTCAGGCAGAACTTCACAAGAAGTGGAGGAGATAAACCCTCTCCCTCTTTCATGGGAACAAATCGAGGAGATGGCCCGCAAAGGAATTTCACACCGAGACCATTTACTGGGTCATGTTACAACTGTTCAGGGCCTCACCCATTGAGAAGTTGTCCAACATACAAGGGCGGACCTCTGGCAGCGAATAGTTTTCAACGGGGACCAGATACACCCCAAATGCAACGTGAGGAAGCATATCATGAAGAAGGGGGTGCTGCTGGAGCATTAGCTAATATGAGAACGGCCCAAGACGATCATGAAGCTTTAGGCACTCGATCTATAAGCGATCCAGGACTAATGTACGTGGATGTACACATCAACGGGATACCTATTCGTGCTATGGTGGATTCCGGTGCTACTCACAACTACATTGACATCTCGGAAGTGGAGAGATTGGGTCTAACTCTAGAAGAAAGCAACCAAACGGTGAAGGCCATAAACTCACCTCCTCAAACGGTTGCTGGAGTGGCGAAGGCAGTGAAGATAAGTGTGGGTCCTTTTGAGGGGAGCACGGACCTCACCGCGGCCCAGGTGGATGACTTCAAACTCATATTGGGTCTCCAATTTATGAGGGAGAATAAGACGCAGGTGCTCCCCTATGCTGATTCGATTATTGTTGACGGGAATGTTGTGCCTGTTATTGTTGGGAAATCGGCCCACCCTAAGTCATCTCGCATTCCAATCGGGAAGGGCCTTAAGAAGGGAGAGCCGACTTTCCTTGCTCACCTAAGTTGGGAAGAGGTGGAGGAGAAGTCGGGATCTATACCACCGGTGGTGAAGCGGTTGTTACACAAGTATGAAGATGTCATGCCGGGAAGAACTCCTCAGCAATCGCCGCCAAAGAAGACATCGATCATGAAATTGAATTGCTCCCGGGCACGAAACCTCCCGCTCGGGCTCCTTATCGTATGTCTCAGCCCGAACTTGCCGAGCTTTGAAAACAACTAACTGAAATCTTTGGAGGCCGGTATCATCGTTCCTGCAAGGTCTCCTTATGGTGCCCCGAGTAATATTCCAAAAGAAGCTCGATGGTTCTCTTCGCATGTGCGTGGACTATCGGGCACTCAACAAGATCACGATCAAGAACAAGTATCCTATACCTCTGCTGGTGATTGCTTTGATCAAGCCCGAGTCGGGCGAAGTATTACTCCAAGATTGATCTTCGTTCGGACTCATTTGCAAAGTACGTGTGAAGGAGGAGATGAAATGAAGACCACTTGTGTGACGAGATATGGGGCATTTGAATTCTTGGTAATGCCCTTTAGGGCTAACCAATGCTCCCCGCAACTTTTTGCACCTTGATGAATCAAGTTTTGAGAGACTTTTTGGACCAATTTGTGGTCGTATACTTGGATGACATTGTAATCTATAGCAATGACTTGGAGGAGCATGTAGCACACCCTGGAGATGGTGCTCGCTCGCCTCGAGAGGCAACCCGATTGTATGCTAAGTTGTCCAAGTGCGCTTTTTGCCCATCAGAGAATTGCATTCCTTGGTCACATCATTGAACCAGGGATGCATTCGTATGGATGAGAAGAAGATACAAGCAATTGAGGAGTGGCGGCCCCGAAGAATCTGCACGAATTGAGATCATTCCTTGGGGCTGGCCAACTACTATCGGCGATTTGTGAAGGACTATTCAAAGATAGCTTTACACTTGACCGAGCTTCTCAAGAAGAAGATGGAGTGGAATTGGGACTCGAAATGTCAATTGGCATTTGAGAACTCGAAGAGACAAATGTCCACCGACCCGGTGCTAGGCCTACCGAGACATGACTAAGCCATTTGAGGTGCATACGATGCTTGGACTTTGCCCTTGGAGGGTGCTTATACAAGAAGGTCACCGGTAGCTTTTTGAAAGTAGAAAGGCTGAGCGAGGCGGGAAAAGAAGATACACAGCGCACGAGAAAGAGCTCCTCGCCGTAGTACACTGCTTGAGAGTATGGAGACATTACCTATTGGGAGCTGCTTTCCTTGTGAAGACGGACAACACTGCGGTGAGCCACTTCATGACTCAGCCGAGACTAACGGGACGACAAGCCCGTTGGCAAGAACTTCTAGCGGAATTCGACTTCACGCTAGAATACATAACTCGTGCAACAAATGTGGTCGCTGATGCTCTAAGCCGAAGGGGTGAACTAGCTCCATCAAGTCAACTCTCAGTTTTGGCTAGTAGCGAATTCTCCATGGGCATAAAAGAGGCAATTCGTGGATTTTTGCCAAATGACCCCAACGGACAACAACTCATGTTGATGGTAAAAGAAGGAAAGACTCGAAGATTTTGGGTCGATGATGGACTTTTGATGACACGGGGTCATCGTCTCTATGTTCCGAAGGGTGGACACTTGAGGAGAAGAATTATTGAGGAATGCCATAGTACACTGTGGGCTGGACACCAAGGAGAAGACCGCACGATGGCCTTGGTGGAAAGGGCATACTATTGGCCCCAGATGCGGGATGAGATTTCTAATTTTGTGAAGACTTGCTATACTTGTCAGAAGGACAAGGTAGATCGACAGAAGAAAGGAGGACTGCTTGAACCTCTGTCCGTGCCAGAAAAACCTTGGGAAAGTGTATCCCTAGACTTCATTACAGGGTTGCCGAAGATAGAAGACAATGCTACAATTTTGGTGGTGATTGATCGTTTCTCTAAGTATGCCACATTCATTCAGGCACCCAAATATGTGACTCTTGAAGAGAGCTGCTAAACTGTTCTTTCAAAACGTGGTGAAGTTTTGGGGAGTGCCCGAGAGATAATCGGTGATCGGGATGGAAGATTTCTGAGGAAATTTTGGACCGAACTCTTTCGGCGGCTTAGTACTAAATTGTGCATGAGTTACGCATTCCATCCCGAGTCGGATGGGCAAAGCAGAGAGATATAATGGAATGCTAGAAGAATACTTGCGGCACTTCGTGTGGATGAACCGGAGGAATTGGGTTGAACTTTTTGGATGTGGCGCAACTTTGCTTCAATTCGCGAAAGAGTTACGCTACTAACAAAAGCCCCTTTGAGATTGTAGCTGGTCAACAACCTTTACTACCTCATACTGCAGACACGCCGGTCGGAAGCAAGTCCTCGCGGGCGCGAGGACTTCTCAGGAGAATGGAAGAAGAATGTAGAACTTACGAAGATGTGCCTTGAAAGGGACGGCGAAGCGGATGAAAAAGTATGCTTGATCGAAGCGGCGTTTTGTGGAGTTCAAGGTCGGGGATCAAGTGATGGTAAAAAGGCATCTTAAAAGAGAACCCAAGAGAAACAAAGGGTTAGACACGAGGCCCGATGCCCAAATACATTGGACCCGTACCTATATTGAAGAGAATCGGGGAGTTGCTTACAAAGTGGAACTTCCGCTGGGACATGAAGATCCACCCAGTCTTCCATGTAAGTCTTTTGAAACCTTATCATGAGAATCAACAAGAAGCGAGGTTGACACGACCCTACGGTATCCGCCTCCTCAACAACATTGAGCAAGAAAGTAGCCGAGGCAATCCTTGATGCTCGGACAACCCGGGGAGGGAGTAAGAGGAACTATATGGAATTCTTGATGCATTGGCAAAGGCGGGACACCAAGAAGACAGGTTGGGAAAGAGAATCGGACATGAGAGCCTTTAAACGAGTTGATAGAGGAATACAAAGGCGATTCTGGCGACGAGGGCGTCGCCAAATCAAGTGGAGGAGGATGTCACGGGTCGCACGAATATAGCATCTCTCGGCGACCGTGGCGATGCTCGAACACCATGTCATCGCATGAAGTTACCATGTGGCGCACGACGTCGGCTAGCCTCGGTGGCCCCCAAAGGCGTGCACGTCGCATGGCAGCCATGCCCCGTCCCAGCCAGCGTGCCCAGGCAGCCGCCCATGCAGCAGCAGCCCAGGCCGGCCGCAGCATGCGCAGCGCTCAGCCAGCTGCCACGGGCAGCAGCGCCCGAGCAGCCTACGCCCGAGCCGAGCGCCCAGTCCGCCGCACAGGCAGCCCGCAGCAGCAACGCCCTGAGCAGCGCCCAGGCAGCCCGCCCTTGTCCCTCGCCCATGCACCGCACCATGCGGCCGCCCAGCCGAGACACCGTAAGCTGCGCCCTGAGCCCAGCCGCCCGAGTGTGCAGCGAGAATCTTTGCGGCGAGTGCCCATCAGACCAACAACTTGCACGTGCCGTTTTGCATCCAAATGAAGTCCGAATGGGCCCAAATTTTGCGGGTCATCCTCATATGACATTTAGAAGATAACGCACTGAAGTAGATTGTAATTTGCACATGTATAGCACAGGGCAACTTGTTTTCCCACCTCCTCGGGAAAAAAGTCCTACACTCCTATCACATGGGCAAATGTTTATTAAGCTCTTATAGGGGGGAACAAAAATCTACACACACAAGCAAGCAAGCAAGCAAACAAGCAATTGTAAAACGACTCCTCCCCCTCGTCGTATTGTACATTCAATCTCTGTAATTATGCATTCAATTCAATGAAGTGATTTCAGTGAAATTTGTCCCATGCCATTTATTTTGTGTTATTTACGATTTTGCCATTGAAGTGCGTTTGTCCCATTTTCGAAGCCGGGAGTGACTAGGGCCAAGGGCCAAGGTCACTCGGCATCACGGTGCGTCTAAGACCTTCGAGAGACGACCCGTGACAGAACCCGTGTAAAATAACAAAGGTGAAGAGAAAAGGATAAAAAGAAATTGAGCGGCGGAAGCTCTCCCGGCGCAGGTAACAAGAAAAGGAAAACGACGGCTCTATTCTCCCTCTCTCTCATCGGCCTCGGGAATTGTGCACGATCAGAATATAAGGATTTTTGTGATCAATTTTCTGTCCAGAATCTCGTCACCCGCAAGGCTGAGTTTCAGATGTATTTTATTCGTTTTATCACCGTAACGGTAGGGACCCCTACTTCATTTAATTATCGCATATACTGCATAGTAAAAGCGAATAAATTATTAATTTACGAAATAATTGCACGAATTGTGTTTGTTTGTTTCGATATTGTATAAACTGTTTTGGGATTGATTTAAATTCATTATAATCTGATTCGTAAATTGATTATTGTGTTTTTGTTATTACCGTATGTAAATTGTCATAATTAACTGATAATTGTGAATCTTGGATTAATTGGGCCTATATTGATTTATGTCCTGTAATTCTGATACTATTGTGTTACTGTTATGGCATGTTTATTGTATTTTGGGTTTGATAAGTTACATGAACTACTTTTAGCGATTATTGGATATTTGGGAATGTGGATTTCATTGTTATTGGTTATGGAATTATTGGGTAAATCGAGCATGCCATATAACTTGTTTCAATTGCTTTCATTAATTGCTAAACATATCTATAAACTATTATGTACCGTTCTGTAGCTGTTTTGTATTTGCCTTTTTGATTAATTGTTTTGAGTCTTATTTGGAGTCGTCTATTTGGAGTCTTTTCTGTTGTCCTATGTGGTTTGGTCGACCGAGTCGTCGCCTCATTCGAGCTCTTGTTTATGAAAGGTCTGTAGCAGGATACGTCCCCATATATATATCGCTAGAACCTGGTGTTCGCGATATTTATGTGTGGATTTCTGTGTGGATATGTGGACCGGACCCTAGCAGGGGAGAAACAAGTTGAGGGTCGCTAACGATGAAATTGTGGAGCTCATGTGTGGGCAATGACACAATGGACGTATTCTTTATTTTTGGCCTCCAGCCGGGGGAAAGATTCAGCCGGTTTCTGTGTGGATTCTGTGTGGCCCTTCCTCAGTGGGTTAATACATGTGGGCTGTTAGCAGTGATTATGGGTCTCGATTAGACAATTGAGCTTGACTGTGGGATTATAGTGTCATAGCGATAACTAAGTTCGTAACGTCTAAGTAAATTGTGTAATCGAGGATACTGTAGGGCAGACGTGCTTGATGTGGATTCGGTTGTGTGAAGTGCTTAGACGTGAAGAGTTTAGTTGTTTAGCTTATTTGTTGTTTTTTACTTGTTTGGTCCTTGTTTGTTTTATACTCGATTGTCTGACATAACTATTAGTTTGTTGTGCATGAGTAGTATGGGATGCTCATGTCATGAATTCCGATCTGGGATGTCAGATTTGATAAGTATAGTCGAACATTTGTTTTGAGTCTTTAATTGCTGTTTGCTTGGAGTCTATTTGGTTTCATATGAGTTGGGGAGGTTGGGTATTGTTTAGTGCATTTTTGCACAAGTTTGCATCTCATTTTTCTGAAACCGCAGCTGTGCAGTCCACTGTTCTGTTCTGAACTCTCTGTTCTGTTCTGATATATCCTGTACTGCACTGTCCTGCATTGAGTTCTGAGTCTTGCTAGACTTGGGACGAGTCATTTGCATATACTTCCATGGGGGTATTTTGGGAAACGGGCATCTGCATTATCTGTATCTGTTTCTACTGTTCTGTTTCTGTTCAATCTTTAGTATCTATATTACTGTTTTAGGTCCCTATTGAGCACCAGAGCTCAGTCCATCCGCTTTTTACTATGCAGGTGATGATGAGCAATTTGATGATGTTGTTGATGCTTGGGAAGGGGGCTACGAAGAGTGATTCTAACTGGATTAGTTCACACGTGTTATTTAAATTCATAGTTATTTATTTTGGGAACTTGTAGGTTCCTTCAGATGTAATAATTTAGAAACATTTCATTTTTAGAATAATGCTTCCGCTAGTGTTTTTATTACTATTTATGGATTTCATAACTGGACTGCCTTAATTAGTAATCTCTGACTGTGTCTCACCGACCAATGGGGCACTGCATGTCATCACCCTGGTTACGGGGTGTGACACAATTTCTTGGAGTATACTTCCTTAGGAAGCTGTTTTAAGGTTTACAAAGTTCGATTTTGGAGATAATTGCTGGTTCTTTGTCTAAATTAAATTTTAGGAGTGAAGGTAAGCTTTGTTGGTTTTATGGCAGAACTGTGCCTCACTCACATTTTTGCAATTTCTGGATGATTCGGTGAGAGTTTCACGCTAAAACTTTACAATTAGTTGCGTCTTTTAACTGTGAACAATAGCATATGTTTGGATTTTGGTTTAAAGATGTGTAGATATTGGGCTTTTGATTTGAAGAACCATGTTTTTCGCCACTATTTTTCGGGCAGAACTGTTGCTTGAACTTTGTAGACGTTTTCTGGTTGATTCATTTGGTAAGAGTTTGAACCTCATGAAGGGATTCATGGGCGGAAACTCGTTCCAAACACCCATGAGTCCTCCCCTGAAAGGATCCGCTCATACGTAAACGAATCAAAAAATCGAGAAAAAGACTTACAATTTTCGGCTCAAGAATCCGATTCTTGAATGGAAGATCCTATTTCTTGGATGCTTTACTGCCACCAACGGAATTCCCTTTGCGGAATTACTCCCTACCGGTATCCACGCGACGAAACGGGCAGCGATTGCTAGCTCTTTTTTTTTCTGAGTTTCTGGAATTAGGGAGAAAGGGAGAAGGCAGAATACAATTTCTGATATCGGTGTTCTTTGGTTAATTGCGGCTAAAAACTTGATGGACTAGGGTTTCGGCCAAGAGATCATTATATAGGGTATGAGAGTTTGTTCTCATAACCAACTCTCACATCCTCAACTTCTCTCGCCAGTGGGAGTCTTTAACTCCCACGTCCCATAGACTTCTACTGGTAGTGAGAGTCTTTATCGGATAATAACTCCCACGTAATCCCAGCTATTAACCAAATACCGAAAATGCCCCTTATCTATAATTCGAATAATAACGCTTTATTATTCTCAGAAAAATAAGTGTCAGATACAATGAACCTAGACATATTCTAGATTCATTGAATCTGGACATGAAGCTCGTTAGCTCGTCTATGCGTGTGACCCTGTAGGTTCATCTCACAATGGCAATGAAAACACACTTAGTAGTAGTATGTGTTCATAAATCACAAGCGGTCCCTAGCAGGACATTGTGACTACCCAAAGTGAATGAATTTACGGTGGAACCTAATATCAATCCACTATTTAATCCCTTTGTCTCGCGATATCCTAATTAAGCATAAGGCATGGTAGTCGTCACCCTTGTTAAGCTTAATTGTGTTTATGCTCGATCTCTAGGTAGACTGTTCCAACAAATAGTATCTGATAACCACTTTATCAAATACATTTGAGCACGACCATACATTTAGACAGTCTTTCCCTATCGAGGGGCCCATGGATATCTCTCTCTAATAAGAGAGGGACAAATTCCTTACAATGCCTCTCACATTCAAGCCATGATAGGACACTACATCCGATCATCAGTCGTATTGATTACTCGATTAAAAGCAACGAACGACTGAGTCAAAACGTGGCTCCATTCATGCTAGAATCAAATGGAGACATAAGGACTAAGGACCATGAAGTATTACTTCTCTAACGGATCACGTCCAATACAATGTATCCATATATATTGCATCTATGATATGATTTGTATTCATTACACATGATTAGTAAAACGTAATCATCAATCAAACATCATACTAGTTTTATTTCATTGTAAAATAGATTACATAAAACTAGGGACAACTAGAATAGTAATTACATATGCAAATGAGTTTTCCTATCAAACAACGCATTTGATGTTCATAAGCAAAATTAACTATTCATATGAAATGCTCAAATAGATATAAAACGTACAACATATGCTAATGGTCCTAGGGCACTACTAACACCTCAAACTTGTTGGTAAAATCTTCCTTATGCTTCATCTTGAATCCTTCAGCTTCTTCTTCTGACTTGAACAAATGAACCTGAAATAATCTAAAATACTTCTAGGCGTGTAATCACTTTCCTTAAGTGATATTTGCCCCTATGGTGCAAGGTTGTAATGCAAATTCACTCAGGATACATAGAAGTCTAACTTGAATTTGAGTGCAGTCTCAAATTCAATCTTAGAATGTTTGGTTGGTGTGTTAGTATTTCTTGGTGTTTCTCGTGATGCCTCATTTGGTGTCTAAAAAAAATCTTCTGATGCTCTTTCTATTTATAAAGAGTGAAAAGGTATGAAAGTGATCCTTTCATGAATTGTCATATTAGTTCATGTTTCATGAACAAACACATTTCTTCATATGAAAAGACACATAATTGTTCATGTTTCATGAACAAACATACTCTTTCATATGACCACACCTTTTCAATTGGAAATGTTTCCAACAATCCCCCGCCATTTCCAATTGATAATTTTAGTCATTCCAAACACAATCACTCGAAACCAATTGCATAGATGCTGGTATCTCGCGATTTGAACCAACACTTAGTGAAATTCATAACTACAAATCTGAAGTGAAATGGTGGATAAAGCCTTGAACCATTCATCCAATTTGATAAGTAGTACAAATAATCACACAATTAAGTTCCTAGTACAAACATTCTTTAAATGACACATAAATGGCCGTGTGTCCTGTATCTCTCGTAAATGTATCAAAGCCAAGCCCTTCAGCTCCTTGAAGCGGCACCACTTCACATTTACATAGGTAGACCTATCAAGAACACCCCCCTCCTGCGCAATTTTTGCTCCAATGAAATCGTCTATAGATCTATTAAGAACGCAAGCTCAACCTTACTTTATGTTTGGGGATTTCAAGCGCCTTTCTCTCCTGGATGGTTATACAGTTTGGTGCTTACCATCACATATTGATGAGTTTGAACTCATTGAACTCGAGACTAAGTGTTGTACTTAGCGTTATGTTGAGTACCCACCATATATGACTAGAACATGGGGCTTGAGTCCCATCCCATTTATCAATTAAAATACAAGAACTCTTGTAAGATCATTTAGTCAATGGATCCGTCAAGTTTTGACTTCATCTTACAAAATAAACAGTGATCACATTATATATAGTCAAATCAATTGAACCATATCTATGAAATTATAGCTATAAATTTTCTTGTATTTACAAAAACATAAAGAAGTTTAAATATAAGTCCTTAAGTCTTTTAAGACTATTAACTTATCACTTCTTTATTCATACTTGCTATATGTTCATATTTTGAACCAAAGCATCATTTCAATTTTAGGCCTAGGAATTGAATCGAATATTGAATATCATATCTCTTTATTCAATAATACTTTTCCCATTATAGAATCATTCTACAACCATAACCAAAATGCTTTTAATATTTTGCATATCCTATATGACACATTCAATTCCACTTTCCCAATTTTTTTGTTAAGGCTCAAAAACTTTACATAACCATTGTCCTTTTGTGTTGGACATTTCTTTTAGTTCATGTCTCACATTGAGACAATTCCTGATCCATTTATTTGGAACACTACTAAACACATCTAGTTTCTTTCTAGAAACTTTACAATAGCCCTAAACCTCAACTTTATAAAGTTTAGGTTAGACTTTCTTTCAATCATGTCCCAAACGAGGGTAGTTCCGTTCCATTCACTTGGAATGCTACTACAGTTTCTTTCCACAACCTTGTCCAGGGACTTGAGTTTGACACTATGGTTTAAACCATTTTTGTCAACTCTATTTTTCACTACCATACCATTACATTTGGTATGCAAGAAACTGCCATTTTAAACATTACCCGAACGGACCTAAAGAATGGCGGGACATAACAATATTCTTTACTTTCATCACATATTAATAATCATGTGACTAAGAACTTCACATTTGCAATATTCACTTTTGCAAATCCTAAGTTTCATTAATACATAATCTTTTAAATGATTATCAAAACAGAATTTACAAAAGCCATCAAAGACATATAACAACATAGAATGCAAACCATATTTAATACTCCGTATTAATCTTAAGTAAATATGCATCCTCTAAATTTGTCTATTTCATCTTTTCAATGCAAAAGATATACTCGTGAACATCAATTTACTAAACAGTAAAATATCTTGTTCCTTAAACATGTTATAGAATGCAATACTTATTTCATTAACATAATTCAAATTTAGTAAATTTAATTATCATGCATTCTATCAACAATGTAATCATGGACATGCTATATGGGTAAGAAAATGAGTAATAAGAAATTCTGTCCTGCTTATATATGTACCTCCATATTTCGTGCCATGCCCCATATAATATCAATGGCATTGCATGTGTAAATTCCACAAGCCTGCACTGTTTCCCTTTGAATGTGTGAACTTTCACAGAAGTGCAGCGCCCATCCATTTTCCATGCCCTTAGAGTTATATAGCATGAGTTCAGACCACTTAGATCAAGAACTTTCACTTGAATTTTTCCTCTTAAGCCAACAATTTTTAAATCCAAAATATCAGATTTTCCTTCCACATTTTTTTACTTGGCTTCCCTCTTGCATGAAATTGTGGCAATTGGCAGCAACACAAGCTGATGTGGCCTCTTTTTTAGTAGCGTTTTCCTTTCCCATCAGCACGTTTTCTAGTACCATTGTAGAAAAGAGAACCGGTTCCTGACCAACCATACCAATTTGACTTCTGAGCTATTCCCTCCATTCCTAAATATAAGACTCTTTAGACAATTTGAGAAAATTAAGGAAGTTGTCATTTTCACCTAAACTTCCAATATTACCCCACCTTCCCTCTCTCTCTCTCTCACTTCTTTGTCATAAAGAAAGGAAAATGTTGAGGGTATAATTGGAATAAATTGTTGACAACTAACAAAACAACCTTAAACGAAAATTAATTTGGATACCTAGATATCTCCTAAACGACAATTAATAGGGAATGGAGGGAGTATTTAACTTGCAACTTCCTTAGATCATAGCCAGCAAGTGTAATAAAACCTTCAGTAGGATCATAGAACCTCTTAAACATAGCAAAAAGTGCAGACTTGCCACCTCCACTTGTATACTTTCTGAAGTCCGAAACTTAAGACCCAAATTATCACTTAAGATTGTTGGTAAAATCTTCCTTCTGCTTCATCTTGAATTCTTCAGCTTCTTCTTCTTACTTGAACAAATGAACCTAAAATAATCTAAAATACTTCTAGGAGTGTAATCACTTTCCTCAAGTGATATTTGCCCCTATGGTGCAAGGTTGTAATGCAAATTCACTCAGGATACATAGAAGTCTAACTTGAATTTGAGTGCAGTCTCAAATTCAATTTTAGAATGTTTGGTTGGTGTGTTAGTATTTCTTGGTGTTTCTCATGATGCCTCATTTGGTGTCTACAAAAATCTTCTGATCCTCTTTCTATTTATAAAGAGTGAAAAGGTATGAAAGTGATCCTTTCATGAATTGTCATATTAGTTCATGTTTCATGAACAAACACATTTCTTCATATGAAAAGTCACATAGTTATTCATGTTTCATGAACAAACATACTCTTTCATATGACCACACCTTTTCAATTGGAAATGTTTCCAACAAAACTTTGCAGAGAACTTCCTATTTTAACTATGAACAAGAGCATATGATTGGATTTCAGTGTAATGGTCTGTTGAGAGTGGGATTTTTTTTGGGAAATTCTCAGTTTTTTGTGACTGTTTTTCTGGCAGGTTGATTGTTCATAGTTTTAGGTGATTTATGGTTGATTCTAGTAGAATTTGATGCTCTATATTTACATTCTGATTTGTCTTTCCATTGTGAACAAGTATATGAGATTAGATTTCTGGTTCAAGATTTGTAGAACTTGGGTTTTTGTTGGATTATGGTAGTGTTCATGCCAAATTTCTAGGCTGATATGTTGTGATTCCTTTGGGTTTTTATGGTGAATTCAGAGGTATTTTGAGCTAAATTTTTTCAACATGAATTGCTTTTACATGGGTGATTTGATTGTCCCATTGGTAACTTGGTTGTATCTCTTAAAGGAGCATTCTTGGACTACTTTAGACTAGCTTCAAAGATGCCCAGAAAATCATAGTGTTCAAGTGTTAAATGAAGATGAGAGGAAGAAGGCCATAGGGGGTAGGGGGGGGTTGGGTTGGGTGGGGGGTATGGGTGGAAGGCGAATGGACAAGTTTTGCCATTCACTCCGAGAGCATATAAATAGATAATGGCTACTAATAGGGGATTTCTCATCTTTTTTAAAGGGGAGTCTATTTCAGTAATTTTTTTGTTAGAACGAATAATTATAGAATATATATATATATATATATATATATATATATATATATATATATAATTTAATTATTTATATTAATATTATTCCGAATTAATAGTCATTTTGGTCATCAACTTATTTTGCCCTAGCCACCGTCATATTTTAACTTAGCTTCACATCCTTCTTCCTTGAACAGTTTAGGGAAAGTATTATAACACACCCTTCCCTTGTTTACACTCGCCTCAAACTACTATTGTTGCTGGTTTAATTGTTGTTCTTGCAAACTTTTTACTACTAATCAAGGACAATAGCCGTAATTCTGCAAAAGCACATAGCTAACCAAAAAAACTACACATGTCCATAATGCAACAAAATCAATCACATAAATCAATAATAATATTTTATTAATCTCACAATGTAAAGTTACAACAAGGATGTCAAAATTCATAAATTTCAATATTTCCAAGAAAAATTACCAAAAAAGAAAAAAAATTAAATTAATTTTTAAATTTAGCCATCCATTTTATTTGTTCAAAACACTCGCTCCATCTTTATCAGCAATAATCACAACAGTAGACATATCCAAGAGCAACCCATGTTCAACCACTCCTTCAATAACCGAATCTCTTTCCCAGCTCCAACTGAATCCTTAATTGAAGTCTCGAAATACAAATTCACAATATAGTTTGAATTATCAGCCAGGTTTCCCTATCAAATTTTAACTTAGCTTCACATCCTTCTTCCTTAAACAGTTATTGTAACCTAATTTCATTATACTTCTAACAAAACTAAACTACTTCAACTGGCATAGCCAACCTGGACCCACCCAATTTGTTCACCAATTTCGAATCATCAACATCCACTACAAACTTATGAGAAGCCGCCTCCACCATTTTCTCTCTCAGAAGAGCTCCGCCGCAATCTTTGGCTAAATCTAGGTTAGGGTAAATCTACAAAAAATATTTGTGGATTTTTGGAATTGGGTTAAATTTTTTGTATCTGGTTGAGAGAAATGACGAGGTCAACAAGGGGAGGGTGAGTTATAATTTGTTTTCCCATTTTTCCCTTGCAAGGGGGAGGTAGTTGGAGCCCCGTTATACTCATACCTACATTGATGCAAATGGTAAGATAGTTTCTAGGAACATAAAAGATGTTATACACAAGAAGAATCTACATTTTGCAAGACTACATGGCACAAGCTTGAAGTACACTCCACAATGCCTTGGAAACAATTGCAAAGTCAAAGCTCAATGAAGAATTCATCTTGAAGACTTAAAGACCTAGAAGATTAGTCTAGTCTACATAGGTACATTCCTTGGGACTAATCTTCCTTTGAAAATGCTGGATTTAAGTATCTTAAAGCTCATATTCTTGCATATTTTCAAAACCACGTGTTTACTTTAATTTAATCGTTGAAAACATTTTTGAAAACTTCTATAAGTGTTGGTTAATGCCTAAGATCTTTAAAATGTTTTAAATATCTTTGAAAAACACTTAGGCATAAGTTTGAGAACATTAGAAATATGACAAGTGGGAAAACCACTTTTGGACTAAAGTTTGGTCGACATAGCTTAGCCTCGAACGACCTGATGAAGTTTGGTCGATCAACATGTGTTGTTCGGTTGACCGAGACGGTTTTTTGTCCTTAGACAAATTTGAATGTTCCAAAACTCCAACGACTATATTCTCTTGGACGACCATGTTATAGGTTGGTCGACCAAACCTTGCTTCGGAAAACCAGACGACCCCTTGCGATCGATCGAGGTCTGTCCAATAGCCTTGCTAAACTGAATTTTGAACACCTCGGCCAACCTACTCTCCAGTTCGGTCGACCGAAGCTGTCACTTCAAAGAAAAAATATAGTCATTGTAACTCGAATTGCTTGTGTATTTTGGGCCCTATATAAAGCTTCTAAAACTGATTTTTCATGAGGGCATTTGATATACACTTCATAAACAAGCAATCAAACACTTTCAACAGCTTTAATCTTCATATCATTCTTTTAAATATATCATTTTGAGTTGAGCTTAAACATATTCATTCTCTTATATTCTCAAACTTGATTAGAACTATAATTTGTGTATACAATCCAATTGAGCGATTATTTGTAAGTTAGCTAAATTGTAAAGTCTCTATTGTAAGAGACTATTTTCTTTCTCTTTGTGAGAACTAGTTCTTTGTGAGTTAGGAAAATGCTCTTTGTGAGTGTTTGTCCTCTTTGTGACGTATCTCTTTGCAAGATTGGCTCCATACGAGCTTAGTTCTTTTTTGAATTAGAAAAACACTCTTTGTGAGCAGAGTCCTCTTTGTGAGCAAAAGTCATATTTGTGAGCGTTTGTCCTCTTTGTGAGGTATCTATTTGTGAGATTGGCTCTGTACGAGCTTAGTTCTTTTGTAAACTAGAAAAACGCTTTTTTTGAGGTAAGTTTTAGCTCTATGTGAGCAAGGCACTTTGTGGGCTAGAAAAGTTGTTGAGGGTAAAACTCTTTGTGAGTTGTCCACTTATATAAAAAGGTTTATCCCACCTTGCATTTGTTGTGAAGGGAATCCATTAGTGGAGTTGCCAAAATCTTTTGGTGTGTCCTAAGGTAGTGAATGTAGATCTTTGTTATCGAACCAATATAAATCATCGTGTTCGTTTTCTCTAACTCTATTATTTACTTTCAAGTTCATATATTACTCATTGTGATTATATTCCGCATGAATGTGCTTTGTATGAGATTTATATGTTTATCTTGAGTTAGATGTTTTACTTGAATTATTTATGCTCTGCTTTAGCCGTATGAATTATGGTGTTCAATCTTACAAGCTTTGCATATAGGACACTTGACTTAGTCTTTCCTTGATCATATTCATAGTTTTGTTCCTACATGTTGCATATAACACATAAGTCATCTAAAATGCCTTAATGTTTAATTCACCTTATATGCTTAATCAACATATAATTGTTGTTCATGTGATCACTTAGGTATAGAAGTTTTTGAAAAGTTAAAAAGTTCTCTCTCTCTCTCTCTCTCTCTCTCTCTCTCTCTCTCAGGTTCAACCATATAAGGTATTTCAATTGGTATTAGAGCATAGTCTCTTTTTGTTGGACTTACATCCTAGGAGGACCTATGGCTACCTAGTTTTGTACTTCTACCATAGATGACCATTACCCATCTAGAACACCTCTATTTGATGGCTCCAACTTCCCTTATTGGAAATATATGTTTAAACTCTTTTTAGCATCTAATGATTTCACCTTGATGAGCATTATAGAAGAAGGTCCATTTGTCCCTTCAATAACACTATACACGGTGTCATGATGTCAAAGGCAAAAAGATACTTCAATGAGGAAGATTGCATAAAGATGACATTCAACTTTAAAGTCATGAATGTGCTTTATTTTGCACTTCATGAAGAAGCCCTCAACAAAGTACATGAATGTGAGGATGTATACTCTATGTGGAATATATTTGAAGCATCCTATGAAGGCGAAGTTGAGGTGGAAGGTCCAAAGTTGGAAATTCAGGTTTTGAGGACTCAATCATGTGAAGGAGAAATCAAATATCAACCTTCAATAACAAATGAAAATCTACAAATGGAGCATTCACATGATGAGAAACTTGAAGAAGAGATGGAAGAAGTACAAAATGATGATCTACATAAGGAGTTTAATTATGATGGAGACCATGAAGATCAAACATCTTGCCAAAGGAAAAGAAAGAAAGTGCCACTAAGCTTCAAAGAAAGAATCTAAAAAAGAAGTGGCTTAAGGTTTGATCATTCTGTGGAGAATGAAGAGTTTATGTGGAGATGTTCAAAAAGAAAAATATCAAAAACACTTCATAACACTTGGAAAGCTCAAAGCTCAAAGGTCATACACATTGAGGAACCAAGATGCCAAAGAACAAAGAGCAACAAGTCAAGTCATGAAAAATGCTACAATGAAAATCATAAATCTTCATCACTTGGTAAGAATGGAAAGGTATCAACTTTTCTCTCTCATAGCAATTTAATTGATGATATCAATAAATTGAGAAGTAAGTTTGACTTATACACTTGTGCTCTTATTGATGTTACATATTCTCCCATTGATGATCATTCATATATAGATAACTTGAAGCATGACCTTTATTTGTTCCAAGATTCCTTAGCTAAGTTATTTATGAAGTGTAACATCATAAAATTGAATGATTCTTGCTCTAATATGCTTAACTCATTTAAGAGTCATTCTTGTTGTATTAACTTAAATAAGGTTGATCCTTGTGTACACACATGCCACTTGAGAAATAACATTGACATTGAAGGACTTTTTCAAGAGGTGCCTAGCACTTCTCAAGTTTCCCTTGTATGTTCCAAACGATCAAAACTTCACAATGAAGACATTAACCACAAGAAGTGACAAAAATGAGCTAAGACTCCAAGAAAAGAGTCAAGAGCAAGGACTGCAAGATTGTAGAGGGTTCATCAGGAAAAGATATCTCATCCATAAATGATGACTCTATAAATGAATACTCAAGGTGACTCATTAGACTTATCGATGATGAAGATCAACTTGAAATTCAAAGTCAAAATTCCTCGAGTAATGAGGTACGATTTTCAAATTCAACTCTAGATAGTGATGATGATCCTTACGTGCTTTTAAGTGACTTATATGATGAGTTGAAAAAAGACGGCCAAGACGGCCAAGAAGAATAAAATAACTTGTGAAAAACTTGCTTGCTCACTAATGAAAGATCTGGATTGCAAGTAGAGTATGATAATCTTCTTACATCTTTTCATGCAATAGAAACTAAAAAAGAGAATGCGCTTTTATCGCTTGATGCTTTATCTCTTGAGAACTATGAATTACTTGACAAGAGGCTTATTGTTAAACCTAAACTTGCTGAGTATGATATCTTAAAGCACAAACTTGTTATTCTAAATGCTTATGTTTATAAGTGTATATGTGCTAGAGACATCCTTGGTAATGTGCTTATTGCTCAATGTGCCTCACATGATAATACTTGTTTAGAGCATAAACACAAGCACAAGTATGCACACTCTACTTCTTTTTATGCTAGAACTTCATATTCCACCAAGCTTAATGTTATTTGCACATATTGTGGAAATGTGGTCATAATGCTAATTGTTGCATCATTAAGAAAAAGATTGAAAGAGGTGTTAAATATGCATGAGTTGAAAAGAGCCCAAGAACTAACCCCAAATGAGCCAAAAGAGTTTGAGTACCAAAATTGCATGTTATTGCAAGAAACAGGGGAATTCCGGTCCATCGCACCAGGCCCCAGTCGACAGAATAAATGGTCAAAATGCCTTAGCCAAATTCAGGGCATCCCGGTCGACCGAACCCCAGCCTCAGTCGATCGAAATCGACACAGAAAGAAATTCAATTTATCTCGGATGAGGGTCGGACGACAGCCAAGGATCTCCGGTCGACCGAAGTGTAAACGATTTAACATTTTTAAAGGGGTTTTCAAGTTCAGTTTTCAAAACTTTCAACTTCCCACTCCAAAAGTCTCAAAACCTTTCATATTTTTCACTCAAAGATCAAGGCCTACACCTCACATAGCTTGAAATAACCGTTAAAACACTTAGAATACACCTCACATAACTTACAAAAGACTTGGCTTTGAAAACGGATCAAAACTCACACCCCGTAACCTAGGCGATGACATGGCAATGTCTCATTGGTCGATGAGACACCAAAACCCACAACATAGTTACTAGAAAGGGAATTCAATTATAACACCAAAACCCACAACATAGGTACCCGCGGACGAAGGGATCGTCCGTTCTTGGTTCGCGGCTTCGTACGTGGTAAGACAGTAGCCACTGTCCTACTGCAGACGAACCCTATGACACAAAGTAGGACAAATGGATCAGCCGCGACCTGCGAATAACAAAAAAACAAGTGCAGTCTTATACACGTGTACCAAACTTGCACCAAAACAATCCCAACCCAAAATGCACGTTTTAGACTCCAAATACATACTAAAACATATAAAAACTCTCACACAATATGTTTAAACTATACTCAATCAAACCTGACACCACGAATCATAAATCATGCTATGAGCATCCCATACTACTCATGCACTATAGATAGACAGTTGTGTCAGACAATCAAATACAATACGAAGAATAACCAAACAAGTTAAAAACAACAGTTAAGCTAAACAACTATATTCTTCAAGTCTAAGCACTTCCACAACCAAATTCACGACAAGCACCACACATTGCCCATACGGTACACACGATTACACACTTTGCTTATACACTACGAACATAGTTATCGCTATGACACTACTATCACACAGTCGAGCTCAATTATCCAATCATATCCATAATCACTGCTAACAGTCTTCACATATTCACCCACTGAGGAAAGGTCACTCAATAATCACAAGTCCGGCTAAATCTTTCCCCCAAATGGAGGCAAAAAAACAAAGAATGCGTCTATTGTGTCATCGCCCACTCAAGTGCTCCACAATATATTGTCAGCAGCCCAAACTTTTTTCTCCTGCTAAGGTCCAGGCCACACATGTTCACATCACAATCATCTATCATGGGTTCCAGCGGTATAAAATGTGGACGTATCCAACTACAGATCTTTCATAGACAAGAGCTCAAATGGGGAGCGACGACTCGGTCGACCAATACCAAATAGACATCGACTCCAACGATACCAATAAGACAAAACCAATGACCAATAAAGACGACCCAAGTAATAAACAATAAGTAAGTCCAACACTAACCAATTAACAATTTGCAAATATCACTCACAACAGCAATCCTCATAATAACAAGCAATATTAAACAGTAAAACAATTCAAGATTTAACATTAAAATGCAATTAATCGAAATCCAACAATTAACAATAACACATTACTCGAATATCCGATTATCGATTATCGAAACACGTAAATAGAAATTATAGTAATAATTGAACAATCAACAATTGAAATCAAATTATCAATTATCATACTTAATCAGCAAAATTCAAATCAATTAAACAATAATCAAAGTGGTAATCATATAATGTGCAATTACACCATAATTCATTCGTTTATGCACTAAATTACGCTCAATCATTTCTTCAACAATTCTAAAACAGTACCATTCTAAAACAGTACCAATATATATATATATATATATATATATATATATATAATTCGGGACAGAAAATAATAGAATGGTAGGGTCATTACCTTGTATAAAGCAAATTACTTAACAAATATAAAGCAGAAAACGAAATCCCATAATCAGTCCAGCTCCCGGTGCAATATCTTTCCGCTCCGAATTTCGAATCACGATCCGTCTGCACTCACTTGCAGGTATCTCTAACGCGTCGTTTTGATATATTGTGCGTCGAAATCGGATGTCATTAGCCCACTCAATCGTTCTCTCAAAGCTCCCAGAATATTACCGCTCAAAGATTATTTTCCTCCCATGTTCTCTCAAAGGCTACTGCCCGTCTCTTTTTTCTTTGTTTATGTAAATAAATCTTTCTTATGCTTCTTCTACTTGAATTTTTCTTCTTCTTCTTCTTGAATCCTTTTTCTTCTTCTTCTTGAATCCTTCTTCTTCTTCTTGAATGCATCTAAATTGCTTCTAGGCGTGAATCACTTTCCTTAAGTGATATTTTCCCCCTATGGTGCAAGGTTGTGATGTAAATTCACTAAGGATACAAAGAAGCCTTACTTGAATTTGAGTGCACTCTCAACTTCAATCTTAGAATGTTTGCTTTTGTGTGTTGTGTACTTTGATTCCTCTAAGCTCCTTTCTATTTATAATGCATGAAAATGTATGGTATTAACTTCATGAATTGTCACATTAGTTCATGAAAAGAAACACTAGTTCATGAAGGGAAGCATTCATACTTGTTCATGAAAAATCACATTTGTTCATATTTCATGAACAATCATATTGTTCCATATTCATACCTTTCCAATACACCTTTTCAATTGGAAATGTTTCCAACAATCCCCCGCCATTTCCAATTGATAGTTTGAGTTGTTTCAAACACAATAAATTGGAACCGATTGCATAGATGTTGGTATCTCGCGATTTGAACCAACACTTAGCGAAAATTCATAACTAAAAATCTGAAGTGAAATGGTGGATAAAGCCTTGAACCATTCATCCAATTTGATAAGTAGTACAAATAATCACACAATTGAGTTCCTAGTTCAAACATTCTTTAAATGACACATAAATGGTCGTGTGTCCTGTATCTCTCGTAAATGTATCAGAGTCAAGCTCTTCAGCTCCTTCAAGCGGCACCACTTCACATTTACATAGGTAGACCTATCAAGAACACCCCCGCAATTTGTGCTCCGACGAAATCGTCTACAGATCTATTAAGAGCGCAAACTCAACCTTACTTTGTGTATGTGGGGATTTCAAGTACCATTCTATCCTGGATGGTTATATAGTTTGGTACTTACCATCATATATTAATGAGTTTGAACTCAATGAACTCAAGACTAAGCGTTGTACTTAGTGTTGAGTTGAGTACCCACCATAAAAATACACTCCACTCCCCTCTCACCCTAATTTACGTTTCTTGGGCTCGGGAATTTTAACAATGGCTCTACAACCCCAAACCTTGAGACAACTTAGGTTGGGTTTGCGATTATTCCAAAATTCATACGGGGTCTTATTGCTCCTTTTGTTAGGAACACGATTTAAAATATGGCATGCCGTTAGCAATGCCTCACCCCAATATCCTTGGCTTAGACCTGAGTATGAGAGCATAACATTTATCATTTCAACCAAAACACGATTTTTCTGCCCCGCAAACCCATTTTGTTGTGGTGTATATGTTGGAAACATTTCCAATTGAAAATGTGTGGTCGTATGAAAAAGTATGATTGTTCATGAAACATGAATAATTATGTGACTTTTCATATGAAGGAATGTGTTTGTTCAATGAAACATGAACTAATGTGACAATTCATGAAAGTATTACTTTCATACCTTTTCACTCTTTATAAATAGAGCGAACATCAGAAGGAATCCTGGAACAGAAACAAAAAGGAAACACCAATAGTGTAATCCTAACACACCAACCAAACATTTTAAGATTGAATTTGAGAGTGCACTAAAATTCAAGGTAGACTTCTTTGTATCCTTGGTGAATTTGCATCACAACCTTGCACCATAGGGGCCAAATATCACTTAAGGAAAGTGATTATACGCCTAGAAGCATTTCAGGTTCATTTGTTCGTTCAAATCAGAAGAAGAGGATTCAAGATGAAGCAGAAGGAAGATTTTTCTAACAATCTTAAGTGATATTTTATTACACTAAGAGTAAAAGGCAGGCCAGAGATGAAACGGGATCCTTCTAATATATTTATCCTTTTGCTGATCTACTTTCTTAAACAAGTAACCATTTTTAGGTAATCCAATGGTTGAAATGCTTGAATTTAGAAAAAGGGTATGGAAGCAGTGTTTATTTATTATAGATTGAAGAACAACCAAAGGAAACGTTCCAATGGGCAAATATCCTTATTCTCAAGACAATAAAGCAATCTGTTGAGATGAGAAATAGTGTCTGCCATAGTGCTACTATTTACGCCAATGCCATTATGCATGCCGGAACAACAGTGGACACATTTCTCAGGGAGAATTTGGACTGGCTAAGTAGGGCCACAAACTGGGCTAAGTTTAGCGCAACGGCATGTCTGCAATTCTTATATGGTCGAAACTCAAAAGTTGGTGTGAACTAGTCTGGTTCTCTTACTGCTAATGGAAAATATGTAGTTTGCCAGTGAGGATTCTCATGTCTATGTCTGGAAACACGAAGGTTACTATTACTCGGTCTTGTGAACATTTCCATTGTCAAGATGTTTCAGTTGTTGTTCCCTGGCCTGGCATGTCCGAGTCATGGGGATTTCTATAAGGGGAAAAGGAAATCGATCAATGGATATATATGCATGACAAGAATTATCATGCTCTAATTGCATCAAATTGCACCAAGGCAACGAGAGTGATGATGAAATGGCCAAACAGGTTCCATTATATTTGCTCATTTATTTGTTTGCCTTACTTGTGGAATTTAGGCATACAGTTTATCATTGACACTATTATGATCTTTCACTTTCAAAAGATTAAATGGACAAATATGGAATATTTCATGAATGGTGCATATCTATGGTCATATTTGTTTTTATATAGAATGCATATTAATCAAGCTTTCTCAAAAAAATGAAGAGCAATGGTGAAACATTTGGTTGATTGATACTTATGTTTATTAATGGAAAAACTTAAACATGAGGTCAAAGGGTTGTACTTGATATTGATTCATATCTTGTGCAAGAGTTAGAGTGGAGAAAGAAACTATCCGTGAGAAAGCTTGTGATAATGACAGCTATTGTACCAAATCGTTCGTTAAGAAGAATCCAATTCCCATCATCAACCCTTCTACTGAAGCATCCTGGAATATAGATTTGAGTACCATGCAGATCTTGCTGAAGCTTTGGATAAAAGGCAAAAGACTCTGATTTCTCTTCTTCCAATGGATAGAATGAAATGTCATGTGCTGAGGGAACCAATTTGTGTTGTTGGCTTAATTACTCCATGGAATTATCCTATGCTGATGGCTACATGGAAAGTTGCTCCTGCCCTGGCGGCTGGATGTGCTGCAATTTTTAAGCCATCCGAATTAGCTTCTGTTACCTGCTTGGAGTTGGTATTCTCAACATTCTGACAATATTTTATAGAGGAATGCATCAAGTAAGAAACTGCTTGTTCACTTCTTTATAAGTAGCATGATACTTATTTATTGAGTTACATGTTTTGTTGCATAACATGGAGATAAATATTGTTTTCAAATATGCATGTCTATAGTAATATTTGTTAGCCCTAAGGGCATATTCTATGTTGTTTTGATGATAACAAACCATTGTAAGTTCTAATGTTTGTGTGAGCATGTTCTTTGTAATAGGATCTTTAGCACTCACATCGACATTGATGAAAATGGTAAGTTAGCTTCTTGTGTAAACTAAGGTATGTATATTACACACAAGAATGCTATTATATGGAAGGAAGGAGGCAAGGAGGTTGGTTGGGAAATAGGGCTCTTCTAAGAGTCCCTAGATGCATTGGCAAAAAGAAGTTTATCATGCTAGTGCTTTAGTCTTCATTAGTTTTATCTTGAAAGCACTAGTCTTTGCTCTTATTTGTTATAAGATCTTTTTGCCATGCTTCATCATGCTTCCTTGTACTTAATATTGTCCATATCCTATCTAATTACATCAAAGTTTGACATAATCAAAAAGGGGGAGATTGTTAGCCCTAAGGGCGATCGAACTCGGTTTTTGATAATGGACAAACACTTGATGTTTGTGTCTAATGTTTTCATCTATGTGATAGAATATTGGAACTCAATATGGAAGCTCTAAGTACTTCAATCAAGCCATGTTCAAGATTCAAAGACATACTATTCAAGGCTTATCTTTCAAGATTGAAGATTGAAGACTTAGGTTGGTTAGATTAGCTAATTTGTCTTTATTGGTCTTTATCATTAAGCTCTAACCAATGCTCAAATGAACATAAGCTCTTCACTCTAGTCTTGCATACATGTTTTCATAAACACGTTTTCAAAAGGCTTAAGTTTCGAAATGATCTTTACATGTGTTCTTATACAAAAAGCCTTTGATTTCATAGTTAAGTCTTCTAGAAAAGTTTTCCAAGTGTTTCTATGTGTTACCTTTTGGGAAAACCTTTTAGACTTCAAATGATTTGAAAACAAGTGTTTAAACATCTTCTCTCATGCTCTGGAAAGTCGGTCAACCGAGATTTTCTCGGATCAACCGAAGATTTAACAGAGAGTTGAGCTGCAGGATTCGGTCGACCTTTGGCTAGGTCGGTCGACCGAAATTCCCAAGGTCGGTCGCGCGAGGTCCCAAGTCGGTCGACCGAGATGTGCTTCGGTCATTCGAGTTTCAGAGTTCGGTCCACCGAACTCTGCGAGTTCTAGCCGTTATATGACCGTTGCAGAGTCGTTTTTCAGCCATATTTTGAATTGTATAAATACTACAAAGCTTTAGAATGACAAAGACAATTAGAGAGGCTTGCAAAACAAATTCTTATTGATTTTCTATCAAGCCAAAAGACTTTCAAAGTAAAATGCACTTCATTGCAAAATCTAAATGATTCAAAAGTGCATTTCATAATAGCAAGACAAAGAGTGTGCTTCCTATGTTCAAAGAGCCAACAATTGATGAGCTTCAAATGTATGTATCTTTCACTTAGAAGAGTGAACAACTTTGTACTCTAAACCTTTCATCTTATCCCCTTTCTTAGTGATAGGGTTATTGTTGTATAAGTCCTACTTAGTGTGGGCAATTGTTTATAGTGGTTGTTTGTAAAACTCTTGGTGAGTTAGCCACTAGTGTAAAGTCCTACTTTGTGTGGGCACATTCTTCTTAGTGAAGTTGGTGAAATCCTTGGGTGCGGCTCAAGGTAGTGGATGTAGATTCTTAGTGAATCGAACCACTCTAAATCTCTTGTCTTGTGATTTGCATTGGGTTTTGCTTTAGCTTTTGTTAAACTTGCACTATCATTGTTTAAATTGGAAATAGTTTGCAAGAATTATTAAAACCCAATTCACCCCCCCTCTTGGGTTTCCTTCAATATTTTGATAGAATGCATGTTAATAAACTGGCTAAATTTGACATATGAATATATAATGCATTTTATGTCATGTTTAAGGAACAAGATATTTTACTGTTTAGTAAATTGATGTCCTTAATCTATCTATTATATCTTTTACATTTAAAAGATGAAGAGTTTGAGGTTATAAAAGACATTGTGAAGTTTCATAATTCACTTTGTGCACAAAACTTGAATTTATTAAGTACCATTGTTTTACGTTCTGTTTTCCTTTGTGAACAAAACAAGTTATGCTTACTCAAATTACTAGATTTTAGTATAGAGTATTAAATGTGGTGTGTTTTTAAGTGAAAAATAGAAAATGATATGATTCTTAGTCACATTAATATTTATGTTTATATGTGATAAGAAGTGAAATATATTGTTATGTCTCGCTATTCTTTAGGTCTATTAGGGTAATGTTTAAAATGGCAGTTTCTTACATACCGAATCTAATGGTATGGTAAAGTGAAAAATAGAGTTGACAAAAATGGTTTAAACCATAGTGTCAAACTCAAGTCCTTGGCCAAGGTTGTTGAGAGAAACTGTAGTAGCATTCCAAGTGAATGGAACGAAACTACCCTCGTATGGGACATGATGAAAGAAAGTCCAGCCTAAACTTTATAAAGTTTGGAGTTTAGGGCTATTGTAAAGTTTCTAGAAAGAAACTAGATGTATTTAGTAGTGTTCCAAATAAATGGAACAGGATTTGTCCCAATGAGAGTCCAACACGAAAGGACTATGGTTATGTAAGGTTTTTTAACCTTAACAAGAAAATTTGGGAAATAGGAATTGAATGTGTCATATAGGATATGCAAAATATTAAAGCATATCGGTTATGATTGTAGAATAAAAGATTCTATAATGGGAAAATATTATTGAATAAAGAAATATGATATTCAATATTTGATTCAATTCCTAGGCCTAAAAATTGAAATGATGATTTGGTTCAAAATATGAACATATAGCAAATATGAATAAAGAAGTGATAAGTTAATAGTCTTAAAAGACTTGAGGACTTATATTTAAAACTTCTTTATGTTTTAAAAAAATACAAGAAAGTTTATAGCTATATTTTCATAGCTATGGTTAAAATTGATTTGACTAGATATAGAGTGATCACTGCTTATTTTGTAAGATGAAGTCAAAACTTGATAGATCCGTTGACTAAATGGTCATACAAGAACTCTTGTATTTTAATTGATGGGATGGGACTCAAGCCCATTTTCTAGTCATATATGGTGGGTACTCAACTTAACGCTAAGTCTTGAGTTCAAACTCATCAATATGTGATGGTAAACACCAAACTATATAACCATCCAAGAGAGAAGGGTGCTTGAAACCCCCATATATATAAAGTAAGGTTGAGCTTGCGCTCTTAATAGATCTATAGATGATTTCGTCGGAGCACAAATTGTAGGGGTGTTCTTGATAGGTCTACCTATGTAAATGTGAAGTGGTGCCACTTCAAGGAGCTGAAGGGCTTGACTCTGATACATTTACGAGAGATACAGGACACCGGCCATTTATGTGTCAGTTTAAAGAATGTTTGTACTAGGAACTTATTTGTACTACTTATCAAATTGGATGAATGGTTCAAGGCTTTATCCACCATTTCACTTCAGATTTGTAGTTATGAATTTTCGCTAATTGTTGGTTCAAATCGCGACATACCAGCATCTATGGAATTGATTCCGATTGATTGTGTTTGGAACAACTAAAAGTATCAATTGGAAATGGACAGGGATTGTTGGAAACATTTCCAATTGAAAGGGTGTGGTCGTATGAAAAAGTATGATTGTTCATGAAACATGAATAATTATGTGACTTTTCATATGAAGGAATGTGTTTGTTCATGAAATATGAAATAATGTGACAATTAATGAAAGGATTACTTTCATACCTTTTCACTCTTTATGAATAGAGAGAACATCAGGAGGAATCCTGGAGCAGAAACAAAAAAGAAACACCAATAGTGTAGTCCTAACACACCAACCAAACATTTTAAAATTGAATTTGAGAGTGCACTAAAATTCAAGGTAGATTTCTTTGTATCCTAAGTGAATTTGCATCACAACCTTGCACCATAGGGGGCAAATATCACTTAAGGAAAGTGATTACACGCCTAGAAGCATTTCAGGTTCATTTGTTCGTTCAAGTCAGAAGAAGAGGATTCAAGATGAAGTAGAAAGAAGATTTTTCCAACAGTATAAGGAGCTGTAGTTTCATGTATAATACTTATAGACTCAAAGTATGAAGGATTATAATATTCACCTCCTCTATCGGATCTTAAACACTTGATATGTGAATCACAATGTAATTTTACTTCACTTTTATAGATTTTGAACTTTTCTAATACCTCATCTTTAGAATGCAACAAGTATACACGACAAAATCTACTATAGTCATCAATAAAAGTACAAAAATACTTTTTACCTCCTAGTGAAGGTGTACTATGGAAGTCACACACATCACTATGCATCAATTGTAAAATTTTAGATTGTCGTTCCACCCAAGGAAATGGTTTCCCAGTTATTTTATTGAGCATACATGTTTTGCATTTTTCATGAGATTTATCAAATGTTGGAATAAGTTCAAGTCCTACCATATCATTCAACCTTTTATAATTCACATGTCCAAGTCTATAATGCCATAAAGTAGATGAATCAAGCATGTAAATAGAAACATCATTTTTATTATTAATATTAAGCTTAAACATGCCATCACATAAATAGCCATTCCCCACATAGGTACCTCCCTTAGATAACACAAACTTGCTAGCCTCAAATACAAGTTTAAAACCATACTTATTGAGTATGTTACCCGAAACAAGGTTCTTCCTAACATCCGGTACATAATATACATTTGTGAGAGACAAAGTCTTCCCTGAAGTAAATATCAACTCCACATTTCCAATTCCAAGAACTGGAGCAGTAGGTTTTAAGCCTCAAATACAAGTTTAAAACCATACTTATTGAGTATTCTACCCGAAACAAGGTTCTTCCTAACATCCGGTACATAATATACATTTGTGAGACAAAGTCTTCCCTGAAGTAAATATCAACTCCACATTTCCAATTCCAAGAACTGAAGCAGTATATGCATTTCCCATGTATATGAATGTTTCTTCCTTCACCGGAACCATGGTAGTAAAAAGAGCCTTGTCTTTACACACGTGACGTGTAGCACCAGAATCAATCCACCACGAATCTTTTTCCTCAAGCATATTGATCTCAGAGATCATTGCGACAAATTTGTCATTTTTTGCATCTGAGGTTACTTGCTTTCCTTTGCCATTTTTCTTGTCTTTCGCTTTCTTGAGGAATCGACACTCACTTTTATAATGCCCTTCCTTGCCACAAAAGTCGCAAGTACCTTTCTTTTTCTTTTTAGAAAAAGTATCATTGGATTGATTTCCTCGCTTGTGTGAAGATTTTAAGGATTTTTCATCTTTAATCACATGCACTTTTGAGGCTTGTTCTTTCACTTCCTTATTCTTTTCCTGAATGCGGAATTCTTCTTCTACTCGGAGATGCTTAGCAAGTTTATCAAGAGATATATCTTCTTTCTTATGTTTCAAATTTCTTTTAAAATCATTCCAAGTGGGTGGCAATTTTTTTATTATGGCAGCAACAATTATAGACTCATCCATGTGCATATTATGGTGTGTGAAGTGATCGTTGTTTCATCACACGCCTACCATCTTTCATCATATAATTAAAGAAATTAGAAACGATAAATTTCTTACTTGTTGCATCTGTTAGAGATTCTCAAGATCCCAATAGTGATAGGTTTCCTTATTCTGTTTAAGTTGTAATTTGGGAAATTGAGAGAATGGAGGATATGTTGGGATTCTCTCAATATCCCACATCGGTTGTGTTAGGAAACTAGAAAGGAGGAAAACCTTATAAATAAGGATCTTCTAGTTTAGTATTATTTGTGTGTGCCGCGTTGGGCGCCACCAACTCAGATGGTGAGTTTCCTGAGTTTGGTTTGCGAGAGGGTTTGTAATTTTGTTCCGTCCAAAAATTACATAGTGAAAGTTTGTACCCTTCGGGGTCGTGGATGTAGGTCTGCGTTGAGACCGAACCACGTTAAAAATATTGGTGTTCTTTTGTGTGTTGATTTATTTATTCTTCTTTTCTCTCCATATTATCCACGTGTTTGCTTCCGCTGCCCCCAACAACTGGTATCAGAGCGTCAGGTTCGAGACTGTGATGAGTTCGAGTCCTGAGAGAATCGCAGAACTTAGAAGAAGGCGCAAAGTTCGTACTGTGATGAGAGGAAAGAAGCATTCCTTGAACCAACATCAAGGAAGTAAAACTGAGACGAAACGGACAAGAAGAAACGTAAGAGAAGACCTAGGGTTAGGGGTTTTTTAATTGTAATTTGGGAACTTGAGAAAAGGGAGGATTTGTTAGAGATTCTCAAGATCCCAATAGTGATAGGTTTCCTTATTCTGTTTAAGTTGTAATTTGGGAAATTGAGAGAAGGGAGGATATGTTGGAATTCTCTCAATATCCCACATCAGTTGTGTTAGGAAACTAGAAAGGAGGAAAACCTTATAAATAAGGATCTTCTAGTTTAGTATTATTTGTGTGTGCCGCGTTGGGCGCCACCAACTCAGATGGTGAGTTTCCTGAGTTTGGTTTGCGAGAGGGTTTGTAATTTTGTTCCGTCCAAAAATTACATAGTGAAAGTTTGTACCCTTCGGGGCCGTGGATGTAGGTCTGCGTTGAGACCGAACCACGTTAAAAATATTGGTGTTCTTTTGTGTGTTGATTTATTTATTCTTCTTTTCTCTCCATATTATCCACGTGTTTGCTTCCTCTGCCCCCAACAGCATCCTCTTGCAAATATTTTGTCTCCAATTTCTCCCAAAGTGCTTTGGCTGTTTGGACAGAAGGGTAAACGTCAAAGAGAGAATCCGACATAGCATTGAGAATGTGACCACGACATATTTCATCATCGGTGTCCCATTTTTGTCGTTGACGAGTTTGAGCCATCGTTTCATCATCACTCTCTGTAGGTCTTGGTGTGTTTAATACATAAACCACTTGAAGAGATACCAAATGAAAATGAATCCTCTTTTGCCATTGCAGGAAATTGCCTCCATCAAACCGATCAAGTTTAACAATGTTGGTGGAGAGTTCCTTCAAAGTAGCCATAATATCACTTAAGATTGTAAATAAATATTTCTTATGCATCTTCTACTTGAATCTTTCTTCTTCTTCTTCTTCTTGAATCCTTTTTCTGCTTCTTCTTCTTGAATGAATCTAAATTGCTTTTAGGCGTGAATCACTTTTCTTAAGTGATATTTTGCCCCCTATGGTGCAAGGTTGTGATGCAAATACACCTTTTCAATTGGAAATGTTTCCAACAGTTTATTAATCCCACGATTCTCACTGCCCATAGTGCTGTCAAAGTGGGCCGAAGCCCGTGGACCGGCCCGCCCCGCCCCGCCGCGGACCGGGTATGGACTTAGAAAATATTGATCCGCAAAAATGCGGGCTTTTTTAGCCCGCGCCCGTTTAGCTCAGCTGGGCGCCCTGCGGGCTTTTAGTTATAATATGTTAGCAATGTTGCCTAGTAATCCAAACATAATGTGGCTGTAGTTTAGTGGTAAGAATTCCACGTTGTGGCCGTGGATACCCGGGCTCGAATCCCAGCGAGCCCACATTTCGTCCCCTTTTTTGTTTATTTAAATACCAAATCTAATATGTTGGCAATGTTGCCTAGAAATCCAAACATAATGTGGGTCTGTAGTTTAGTGGTAAGAATTCCACGTTGTGGCCGTGGATACCCGGGCTCGAATCCCAGCAGCCCACATTTCGTCCCCTTTTTTGTTTATTTAAATACCAAATGTAATATGTTGGCAATTTTGCCTAGTAATCCAAACATAATGTGGGTCAGTAGTTTAGTGGTAAGAATTCCATGTTGTGGCCGTGGATACCCAGGCTCGAATCCCTAGCATACACATTTTATCTTTTCTCGTTCACAATCTGCCATTTTACCCACAAAAATTAGAAAATTGAATCTGGGTCCCGCGGACCGCCCACTGGCCTTATGCAGTGCATGGATCTGGGCCTAATATTTGTGGGTCCGCAAAATCGAGTTCAAGCTCGCCCCGCCCCGTTTTGCATTAAGCCCGCACGGGCCGGCCCGGCCCATTTCACAGTACTAACGCCTACGATCCCATATCCCTATTCTTTTATTTTTATTTTATTTTTATCTTGTTCCCCTACCCCTTGTTTTCCTATTCTTTTATTACCCACGTTTCACTTTTCTTTATTTTATTTTATTTTTGTTTAATTCATTTTCCTAATTCACTCATATTATATATCCTTTTATTTTATTTTATTTTAAGTATGATACTCTTTCAATCCTATTAGGATTCCTAATTTATTCCAATTCTAATTTCACCTCTAATTAACTATTCCTCTAAGTGAATAACAACTAAATCTCCCAACTACGATACTCGTGCGAAACGCCTCTCAACAAACTTACACAAATATAACATGCAACAAGTTATACAAATTAAATGGACACGTAATCACACGAAACAAGTTACGCCTACGCACTTAATCACGCCAAAATTAATTACACGTAAGCAAAAAGTTACGGGTATTACAAAAACAGAGACAAGTCAAAATTTAAGCTGTGGCGGTGTTCCGAACATGTCTTTCGAGATTTGGTCCGGTCGACTGGAGGGGGTGTCTCGGTCCACCGAAGCTTAGGGCAGGTCGACTGGAGCTCTTCCGAACCCCTTCCGAGATTTGTCTAGAAGGCGTGAGTTGGTACGGACGATGGAAAAACACTTCGGTCGACCAAGGGGGTCGTCCGGACTTAAGAACATGTCATTTTTAGTGCAAAATAACAAAGAAAAATGCATTTTCTGAACTCCCCAAAGGTCTCAACCCAAAAAAGACACATTTTGATGCACTTTCACATACCAAATATGACAAAACAATAACAAATAAGCTAATAACAATACTCTCCATATCTTATGACTTATACATCGGAGTACACTACGAGCACCATGCTCTACTCATACAGAGCAGATAGAAATACACATTATTAGACACTGCAAGTAACAAATCTCCACAATCGAGCTCAATAATCTATTCACATCTCTAAAGCAACTACTAACAGCCCCCAACTATTTGCCCAGTTTAGGATAGGCCTAGTGACACAATCATGGGTCCAGATATTCCCCCTGGACGAACAGGGCCAGTCTTTTAAGGATACACAACATTCCGATTATTATTAGCTCTAACTCTTTGTCCACTTAGAGGAGGGCCCAGTGACACAGTACCAAACAACATATAGTCCAGTCCTCTAATTTTTGCCCAGTTAGTCGAAGACCCAGTGACAAACAAAATAATGTGAACTCCTGGGTTCAACATTATACAATATACTCTAACTATTTGGCCAGTTAGATGATGGCCCAGTGACAGAAATAGAATATTGTGACCTCCCGGGTTCAACATTATACAATATACTCTAACTATTTGCCCAGTTAGATGACGACCCACTGACATAAATAGAATAATGTGAACTTCTGGGCTCAACATTATACAGTATAAAACAATACGAACATCCGGGTTCGACAACACAAAATAATCGGGATATATCATGCTTTAGAGTCGTTCTTAGACAAGAGCTTGATAGTAGGCGACACGACCAACACATAACAAGTATGACATAGACAACAATGGCAACAATAATGGAATGATGCATGAATGACAAGAACAAGTAAACATATAACATACACAATTAGACTCAATGATCCACCACACAAGAATGAAGAATTCAATATTTCAGCATATGTAATAAAACATTATTTTAAATCCTTCCAACAATAATTCCAGAACTTTGACACAATATTTCATGAGTTTTAGTACAAAAAAGACATGGGTGAAGATCCTTACTTGAAATCTTAGCAAATAAATACAAGTGCAGAATTTCCAAAAAAATGCAGCGACTTCAAACACAAATTCCTGTTGCTGGAAACTCGAAATGAAAATCCGTCAACACCCAGTCGTAGCCCTTTCGATTACCTTCGAAACACACTAAAGAACGTACAAAAGGGAATTCGTTTACTACTTCAATTAGGCGAAATATTCACAACCCTCTTGTTTTTACAGATTTTCTTTCTTCTTATTTTTCTTTCCTTTTCTCTCCAACTTCCCTTTTCTTTTTCTAGCTACAACCACCAAAGTAAACCACCCAAAAAGTTACAAAGTCACCCCACATGTTTCTATTTCGTACACTTAAGTCCCCCAACTTGCAAGGTGTAAAATAGCACCCCACCCACCCCCACCCCTTTGCATATAATTAACAAGATATAACACCTAAATGATATATAACACGTAAAATCAAGTAGGCATATTATACACGTAAGTTCAAAAAGTTTCGGGAATCACAATAATGGTGGACATCTAGGGTAGGAGGTTTAGAATTTAGCTTCTCCGAAGCTATGTTTTCCAACATTTATGGAGTTGGGGTTGAGGAAGATGCAATTAGGTATTTTGATAACTCCGGAAGTGTGCCCCGGAAAGATGACTTAGATATTGGAAGCTTCAAAACTTATTTCAACATCAATGGATTTGTCAATAAGTCCAAAGAGAGAGAGAGAGACCAACAAATTAGATTAATACAGTCGAATTCTCCACCATATTGTGTGTAATGTGGTTATCCCCGTCAATGGTCACAAGAGGTTTATCTCCTATCTTCAAATGACAGTTATGCAATGGATAGTTGAAAGGAAGAAAACCAAGTTTGGATATTTGGCTTTAAAGTACTTCATTGAGACTGTCAAATGGACTAGGAAATTTATATCCTATGGGAGCATGCTACCTTTGATATTCAATAAATTCAAGTTAAAGCTCACAAATCCCTTACGAAGTAGCAAAACACACAACATCTATAGTGAATGCCTCTTCCATCAAATGCATAAGATTCTAGTTGGTGAAAAATGGAATTTTCACAAGAATTACAACGATGAGGAGTTATTGGCGGCGGTGGTTGCACAAGGCATTAGCCCAAAGGAAAGTGAAACAATAAGGAAGCTTATTGAATCAAGAAGTCAAAGGCCAAATATGCCCCAAGCAAGAGAAGGAGTGCAAGAGCAAGAAAATGTGCAAGAAGGGTAAGGCTTTGAAGATGTGCCTATAAATATTGATGAGGATATTGGTGTTCAAGGGGAATAAAGGTAAAATATTGATATTTCAAGTGTCAATGTTGAAAGAGAAGCCACTCCCCAAAGGAATGATGCAAGCAATGACCTACTTCTTCAAATCCTTTCAAAGCTAAATGGATTCCAAGAAAATTTCAACAATAGGATGTTGAACTTGGAGAATAAAGTAGGAGGTGTTGAGACAAGATTGGAGGAGATTAAGTACAAGGTTGACAATGTCATAAGCTACACAAGAACCAAAAAGTCAACTCTTGTAAAAGAGAATATGGAAGAGAGTGATGAAGAAGATGATGAATCAATTGATGGGAGTGGGAATGAGAGTGAAGAAAAAGAGGAAGAGAATAAGGAAGAGGAAGAGAAGGGAGAGGAAGTAAGAGATGTTCATGAGATTTCAAGTGATAATGATGGTGAGAAAGATGATATTGAGGTGGAGATTGCAATGAAGATATAAATGGGGTGAGAATGAGGAAGACAAGGAAGAAGAACAAGGGCTTGAAGATTCTTCAACAAAGGAGGATGATGATCAAGAAGATTGAAGAATGTCAAGAATCTCATGGGAAATCCAAAGTGCAAGAAGCAAACTTCACAAATCCAATGAGAAATCTCTTTAAACTCTATCTTTTTATACATTTTGATATGTTTTTATAACTTTTCATACCTTTGTTATCCCTTTGTATCCTTAGCTTAGCAATTGTTGTCCTTAAACTTTCACATTATGTATAATTGCTTGTAAAGGATATGTTTATGTTCAACATGCTATGCTTAATAGTTTTGTATTCTATATGAGCATGTTTTTTTATAGAGCCTAATGATTATATCATTGTGATAAAAGCTCATCCTTGAATCACCTCCCCTCCACTTTTATTGATATATGCCTTAGGGGAAGTAGTTGATGCTATGATATGCTCTAAATTTGATCCATATATCATGGGGTTACTTTTGTGTTTATCTTCAAGTATTAAGCATATGTCTTACGGGGTTGATCGTTTAGAATCTTAAGTTTGATGAATAAACTGTATTTGTGGCTTTGGTTTGTGCCTTGGCATGTGTTTGTGGCCGCTTGGACTTGTTTGTATTGATATATGCAGGTTTTGCAGTTTTCTTCCATAAGTCCGGTCGATCGGACTTGGTGCCTTGGTCGGCCGAAGCAACTCGGTCAACCTGAGGCTTCCATGCGGTCGACCGGAATGCTCTATCTTGTAAGTTTTGTTGTTATTTTCACATGGGCACAAGCTTAGTTTTTTTTTTATATATATGTTCTCTATCTTATACCCCCATTTATGTGGTGTATGCTTACATATTTCATATCTTATACATCATCATATCATAAGTTAGCTTTGTTTTCATATTTTCATATCTTTTAGCCAACTTGTGTGAGTTATATGGGAGTTGTATGATCTTAATAAGTGAATTTTTTTGTATCTACCTCCCTTATGACTTTGAGATCATGTGCTTTATATACATATCTTTGACCTCATTTAGTTTTTGGTTAGCTTGATGCCTTAGTTGATATACTTCTTTGAAGAGGAATGTGCTTTAAATTGTTAACTTTACACTTCCTCTTGTTGTGTTTTGGAATATGATATATGTGATTATTATTTCATCACATAACTTACATATATTCACATCCATCCGTGTTAGCTATGGTTTAACTCTATCTATCTTGTTATAGCTAACATTGTTTATGGTATAAGGGGAGATTGTGCTTTAAGGTTATATTCATATATCTCCTTAGATTTTAGCTTGAGTTGTTAATTTATTTTTGGGCCATATGACCATCTTTGATTTTATGTGTCATAATGTGCTCTTTTTATTTTGAAATCAACCAAACTTGCAAACCTCTTCAAAAGACCTTCCTTCAAAGCTTATTTTCATTTTAAGTTAAGAATCATCTCTTGGCCACTCATATTTTATATTTTAAATGGCCTTGTACAAATGATGTGCTTACTTAGCTAAAAAGATTTTCTTCTTTGAATTCTTTTGGTCTTTAGATATGCTTTCCTTGGGTTACAATTATTCAATCTATTTTACCAACAAGCTTCTCCAAGATTTCAAACTTAATCTCTCCTAAACGATTTTCATTTTTTTATCATTTGGATCTCTGTTTTAACAAAAAAGAGGTGAAAATGTTTTTCATATTGGCGCTCTGGTGAACTTTTTTTATTTTGACAAAAATGGGGAGAAAATGTAGCTTTGCAAATGTGCCATGAAAAGTAATTTTACAAAAGGAGAAAGTTAAGAACTTTGCAAAATGGGAGAGATAAGGGGAGTAGAATGATTTTTTCAAAACATCTAGTTGCCTAGATCATTTGCATCCTTATCTCATGATTTGATATTTTGTGCTTATTTGCCTTATCCTTTGTTATTATATTCCCATATGCATCAATGTTTTGTCATCATAAAAAAAGGGATATTGTAAGCCATAAGGACTAATGTGATCATTCTAGTTTTGATGATAGCAAACCGTTGAGAAGTTCTAATGTTTGTGTGAGCTTGTGTTTAGTGATAGGATCTTTATACTCACATCTACATTGATGAAAATGGTAAGATAGCTTCTAGGAACCTCAAAGATGTTATACACACAAGAAGAAACTACACTTTGCAAGATTTCATGGCACAAGCTTGAAGTACACACCACAATGCCTTGGAAGCAATTGCAAAGTCAAGAAGGAAGATCAAGTTAAGAGCTACTCAATCCAAATTGAAGAATCAAGTAGTATGCTCTTAACCTTAAAGTGATGAAGTCCAATGCACTACAACATTGAAGTTTGCTATAGGACTTCACCACTATTAAAGAGGTTGAAAAAGAGGTTTCAAGTCAAAGCCCAAAGAAGAATTCATCTTGAAGACCTAGAAGATTAGTGTAGTTTATATATGTACATTCCTTGTGACTAATCTTCCTTTGAGAATACTAGATTTAAGTATGTTAAAGCTCATACTCTTACATGTTTTCAAAACCACATGTTAACTTTAATTCAATCGGTGAAAAGGTTTTTGAAAACTTATATAAGTATTGGTGAATGCCTAATATCTTTAAAATGTTTCAAATATCTTTGAAAAACACTTAGGCATGAGTTTGAGAACATTAAAAATGTGAGCAAGTGGAAAAATAACTTTTGGACTGAAGTCCGGTCGACCTTGGCTTAACCTCGGGCGATCTGAAGAAGTCCGGTCGACCGAGATGATTTTTGTCCTTAGTCAATTTTGAATTTTTCAAGACTCCAACAGCTATATTCCCTCAGACGACAATGTTATATGTCGGTCGACCGAACCTTGCTTCGAAAAACCAGACTTCCCCTTGCGGTGGACCGAGATCTATCCAGTAGCCTTGCTAAATTGAATTTTGAACACCTCGGCCGACCTCCCTCTAGTTCGGTCGACCGGAGCTGTCACTTCAAGGCAGAAATATAGTCGTTGTAACTCGAATTGCTTGTGCATTTTGGCCCCTATATAAAATTTCTAAAGCTGGCTTTTCATAACAAACCAACTCATAAGAGGGAATTTGATATACACTTCATAAACAAGTAATCAAACACTTTCAAGAGCTTTAATCTTGATATCATTCTTCAAAATATATCATTTTGAGTTGAGCTTAAACATATTCATTCTCTTCTATTCTCAAACTTGATTATAGTTATAATTTGTATATCCAATCCAGGTGAGGAATTATTTGTAAGTGAGCTAAATTGTAAAGTCTCTTTTGTAAGAGACTATTTCCTTTCTCTTTGTGAGAACTAGTTCTTTGTGAGTTAGGAAAAAGTTCTTTGTGAGTGTTTGTCCTTTTTGTGAGGTATCTCTTTGTGAGATTGGCTCCATACGAGCTTAGTTCTTTTTTGAATTAGAAAAAACGCTCTTTGTGAGCAGAGTCCTCTTTGTGAGGCAAGTTTTAGCTATGTGTGAGCAAGTCTCTTTGTGGGCTAGAAAAGTGGTTGAGGGTAAAACTCTTTGTGAGTTGTCCACTTATGTAAAAGGTTGATCCCACCTTACATTTGTTGTGAAGGGAATCCATTAGTGGAGTTGCCAAAATTCTTAGGTGTGTCATAAGGAAGTGGATGTAGATCTTTGTGATCGAACTACTATAAATCCTCATGTTCGTTTTGTGTAACTATACTCTTTACTTTCAAGTATATTACTCATTGTGATTATATTCCGCATGAACTTGTTTGTAAGAGATTTATATGTTTATTTTGAGTTAGATGTTTTACTTGGATTATATATGCTTGGCTTTGGTCATATGACTTATAGTGTTAAATCTTACAAACTTTGCATATAGGACACCTGGCTTAGTATTTCCTTGATCATATTCACTACAAGAAAACAGTTAAATAGCGACCTAAATTAACGACCGAAATTTTCGGTCACAAATGTAACGACGGAATACCGACCGAAAAGAAACCAAAAAGAAATCGGTCGTTATGCCGTCGGCCACTTGGGTCTCGTTGACCAAATTGAAACGCCATCGTTTTGTTCACTGTTAACGACCTAATACCGACGGATATTAACGACCGTTTTCCGACGGATATTATTACGACTCGAATACAGACGAGAATATAACGACCGAATACCGACGGAACAAATAACCGTGTTTATTTGTATAGTAATAAATGAAGGACACCAAACGACATCATTTTTTTTTTATTTAACGACCGAATACCAACGGAATTTAACGACGGATTACCGACCTATATTATAACGACGTAATAACGACGGAATGTACGACCGAAACAATGGCGGTGTATATTTTTATATTAATAAATGAGGGGCAGAAAACGACGTCGTTTATTTTATTTGTACTACCGACGTATTAGGACGACCGATTACCGACCGAAATAATTACGACGGAATATATGACGGAAGATGTAATTAGGTACTGAAACGACGTCGTTTCACTGTGGATTTCTTCAAAAAAGACTATATTCCTCGAACCCTCGTCGCCATTCCCTCCCCTTCCCTTCCCGACGATCCCGCCACCATCCCTTCTCCCTTTCCGACGAACCCACCACCATCAACTCCCTTCTCACTTTCCGACAAAACCCCCACCATCAAGTCCCTTTCCGACGAACCCCCCCCACCATCGGTTTCCTTCTCCCTTTCCGACCTCCCCTCCACCATCACCTTCTTAGATACCCATACCCTCCGGCCACCTCGGTCTCATCCTCTCCTCCGGCCGTTCACCACCACGGCGCCGCCGCCTAATATCTCAGAGTAAGGACCTTTATCTTTTTGTTTAATTTTTTTTTGATTTTTCTGGTCCATTTTGAGCATTTCTGTCGATTTTTTAATTTTGCATTTTCTGTTCTAATTTCAGTTGTATTATGCAACTACGTAATATACCTGTTCAATTTTTGCATTTTCTGTTGAATTTTTGCATTTTCTGTCCATTTTTTGAATTTGTTACATGAATTTCTTGTTTGATGTTATTTGAGTTCAAAATTCGTATGATTGGATGTGTAATTGATTATGATTTGTAGTTTTATAATGCTACAATCTCTTCTAGAATAATGCTAATTTTTACTTGAGAATATGAGATTTCTTGATATTCTTAATGAACAGGGACATGATATAATGTATTTTTTTACTTGAGAATGATTTACTAAAATCAGTATCATGAAACGTAAGGCATGCTTACTTTTTTGGATACAATTTATACAAATTTCTATCCTAAAATATAAAATTACAAGGATTATTTAGTGTTAATATACCTTTTTATTAAGATTTGAGTCCATATTGTGTTTCGTTTCGAATTGAATTGTTATCTTCGTATTCACTTTAGATAGCAAGGTAGATAGTTAGGGAGTATATCATTTTTTCATTGGTTTTGTGGAAATATCATATTTTTTGTCATAAAAACGATAATTGCAATTTCTAATACTTAGTGCACACTTTGTGGAAATATCTACGGCCTAACCGTTAATGCATTTGTCATATTTGATAATCTATAATGCAACCTACTCATTTTGGGTCAATTCGATTTCCTCATGTGGATTCTTCTTATTTAGGGTTGTCGTATGACTCATATATCACGAACATCAGAACTCATTCTTGAAACTCTTTCTTTGATTTACTTGTTATGTTAAAGAGAAAAATATGTCTCTACGTGGGTGTTGATTGCTTTTTCTTATGTTTGCTTAAAAAACTATGAGTTGTAAACTATACGTAAGTGAGCGGGATCATTGTTATGTTAAATGCGGTTTCTTTTTAGCATCTTGTAATTTGATACTTCAAAATCCGCATAATATTTATTTTCGAAATGCCTCCAAAGAGACCTATCGTATCTCGCTTACCATTTAGTCGGACTCCCAGCTGCTGCTACGACCCCCTACCTCCCAGCCCGGAGTTCGGGCGTCACAGTCTGCCGATGTACCCGAGACCGGTATGACACCTCCTTCACATTCTTCCTATGTACACGTGTCTCGGGATTCGTCTGCAGGGCGGGGACCGTCCCGCCGAGTCTCCACATGTAGGGAGGCTCGGCGACCCCCGGTCTGCTGTCCCCGGATCATCGGTGGAGCACGACTTGCACCGAGATACTTGGATTCTCCTGCAGACCCAACTTATGGCACGTAAGTAAATTTCAAACTCATCCTATTTATAAATCAAGTTAATTATATTTTTTTTATCATTATAACTCTGCAATTAAATTTTGTTAACTTGATTATAGTTTTACATTGAGCTCTAGGCTGCGCCTCCGCCATTACCGATATATTCCAAGGGCGTTTCAGGGAGCATATAGCACCTTAAAGGATGTACCTATGGAAGAAGAAAATATGTGGTGGGAGGAGTTCACGGTAAGTGTATTTGAAACTTAATGATTTTACAAGACTATTGTGTTTAATTATCTAACACATTATTTCAATAAACAGAAACGTTATCGTTGGGCTCCTGAGTATCAGGACAGCGTCAAGAGAGGTTGGCGCATGTTACTTCAGAGGAGACTCAGCGGTGTCATGAGCGACCATCGGAAAAAAGAATAAGAAGCCTAAATGGGTTTCAGAGTCTGATTGGAACACACTTCAACAATATTGGGCGACTCCGGAATTTAAAGCAAAGTCTAAACAGGCATCAATCAACCGGAAGGAGGGGCGGGGCGGCAAAGGCCCAATGAAGCATACGGGTGGTTCACTTAGCCACATTGAGCATCACCAGAGACTGGTAGTTTTTTAATTTTCAAAATTCATTAAAATTTTGTGACGTAGTTCTTTATTTATTGTTTTAATGATTGTTGTAAACAGGAAAAGGAGGCTGGGCATCCACTCCCATTCCCGGATAGCTATGATTGGTGTCATCAACACCATACCGGCTCGAAGATTGGGGATTTTGTCGATGACGCTTCTAGAGAGCTATCTGTAAGTATTTCAATACTTATCCCCTTTTTACATTAGTTAATTACTTTCATTTATCTGTAACCTTATATTTTATTTGACAGGGAGTGTTCCATTCTGTCTATGACAAAGCCGCAACCGAAGCTACTCAAACAGGCGAGCCTCTTCCTGATTTGCCGACTCAGATTGCGCTATCTGCTGAGGCAACGGGAGGGATAAAAAAGGGACGAGTTCAAGGACTCGGTTCCTTCTCCAATGTGGTTAAGGCAATGAGGGGAGGTAGCTTGTCGGTCTCTCATTCAGAAATGGAACAAAAAATGACAGAAATGAAACAAAAAATGACAGAAATGAACGATGATTGGAAGAAGAAATTTGAAGATAAAGAAAGAGAAAATGCGCGGAGGGAAAAGAAGAGAGCTAGAGCATTAGCTAGTACCTTATTTGATATTCTTTCAAATAGAGACGCTATATTAAGTCCCTCTGAGCTAGAAGCTAGATTGACCAATTTAGAGTACGATGATGTAGATTCAGATTATGACGATGATCCCTTAGCCGTAAATGATGTATTAGGACATCAATAGATTGTGTTGTTTATTTGGTATATTATTCACCCTTTGTATGCTTGTTTTTGCGTTTTTAATATTGCATACTTGTATTTGCGTTATTTAATATTGAATGTTGGGTACTATTGATGTCATATTTGAGGCTGTTTTCTGTTGAATTTATTTTATACCTGTTTTATGTTGAATTGTGGCAGAGTGTAGAGACTGTTTTAAGCATTCTGTTCATGAGTTACAGGATTTTTAACTACCGAATAGCGACGGACACGCGACCAACTTAGGGTATGGGGTTAGGGTTTAGTGACCGAATACTAATCCGTCGCCCATATTCCATAGGGTGACCGAAGAGCGACGGATCATGGATAATCGATCGCCAATAGGTCGCTATATTTTCCCGAGTTCCGGTTTTTTCAAAAAACCTGTGTTTGTAAGGATATTTACAAAAAATTTATCTATTTTAGTTACTATTACTAATATTATGTGTATGTATATATATATTAACTACTCGCATTCTGAACGTTGTCATTTATCCAGTTTGTTATTTTTTTTAAATATTCCGTCGCTAATCCGTCGCCCATATTCCATAGGGCGACCGAAGAGCGACGGATCATGGATCATCGGTCGCCAATCGGTCGCTATATTTTCCCGGTTTAAGGTTTTTTCAAAAAACCTGTGTTTGTAAGGATATATACAAACATTTTTTATCTATTTTAGTTACTATTACTAATATTATGTGTATATATATATTAACTTGATTATTCGTACTCGCAAAACTTATACGTATATAGATTCGAAGCAGAACAAATCAAACAATACATTTGTGTACATATGTACGTGAATCAAGAAGTCATGGAGTTAAAATTGTAATCATTGGTTATAAATATACAAATAACTACTAAAATGCTCGCATTACTTCGTACTTGCATTCTGAACGTGGTCATTTATCCAGTTTGTTATTTTTTAAAATATTCCGTCGCTAATCCGTCGCCCATATTCCATGGGGCGACCGAAGAGCGACGGATAATGGATAATCGGTCGCTATTTTCAAAAAACCTGTGTTTGTAAGGATATATACAAACATTTTATCTATTTTAGTTACTATTACTAATATTATGTGTATGTGTGTGTATATATATATATATTAACCTGATTATTCGTACTCGCATTCTGAACGTTGTCATTTATCCAGTTTGTTATTTTTTAAAAATATTCCGTCGCTAATACGTCGCCCATATTCCATGGAGCGACCGAAGAGCGACGGATCATGGATAATCGGTCGCCAATCGGTCGCTATATTTTCCCGGTTTAAGGATTTTTCAAAAAACCTGTGTTTGTAAGGATATATACAAACATTTTATCTATTTTAGTTACTATTACTAATATTATGTGTGTGTGTGTGTATATATATATATATATATATTAACTTGATTATTCGTACTCGCAAAACTTATACGTATATAGATTCGAAGCAGAACAAATCAAACAATACATTTGTGTACATATGTACGTGAATCAAGAAGTCCTGGAGTTAAAATTGTAATCATTGATTATAAATATACAAATAACTACTAAAATGCTCACATTACTTCGTACTCGCATTCTGAACGTTGTCATTTATCCAGTTTGTTATTTTTTAAAAATATTCCGTCGCTAATCCATCGCCCATATTCCATGGGGCGACCGAAGAGCGACGGATAATGGATAATCGGTCGCCAATCGGTCGCTATATTTTCCCTGGGTTCCGGCTTTTTCAAAAAACCTGTGTTTGTAAGGATATATACAAACATTTTATCTATTTTAGTTACTATTACTAATATTATGTGTATGTATATATATATATATATATATATATATATATATATTAACCTGATTATTCGTACTCGCATTCTGAACGTTGTCATTTATCTAGTTTGTTATTTTTTTAAAATATTCCGTCGCTAATACGTCGCCCATATTCCATGGAGCGACCGATCATGGATAATCGGTCGCTATATTTTCCCGGTTTCCGATTTTTCAAAAAACCTGTGTTTGTAAGGATATATTCAAACATTTTATCTATTTTAGTTACTATTACTAATATTATGTGTATGTATATATATATTAACTTGATTATTTGTACTCGCATTTTGAACGTTGTCATTTTTCCAGTTTGTTAAATTTTAAAAATATTCCGTCGCCCATATTCCATGGGGCGACCGAAAAGCGACGGATAATGGATAATCGGTAGCTATGTTTTCCCGCTTCTTTTTTCCCAAAAAAGATGTGTTTGTAAGTTTGTATACAAAACACAAAAAAGTGGGCGACCGAATGGCGACGGATAATTGACTATCGGTCGCTATTAGGTCGGTATGTTTTCCCGTAGAGCAACATGTAAGGCGACCGACTATCAGTCGGTAATCGGTCGCTATTATTAAACTTGAAACGACGCCGTCCCGTTTTTAAATTGCTTTAAAACAGAAGACTCCCTCCACAGAAACCAGTTCTCCCCTGCGAAACCCTTCTGCCTCAACCTCCCATCCACCTCCTCAACCTTCCCTCCACCTCCTCCACCTTCCCTCCACCGCCACCATCTCCGGCGGCCATTCACCGTCGCTCTGAATCTGGTGCTCCACCACCACTGTGAAGTCTACCATTTAGGTTTATTTTATTATCCATTTCTTCTTCTTCTTCTTTTTTCGAAATTAAGGATTGAATTTGTTTATGTCAATAAATGATTATGAAAATATGCTTATAATAAACTTGATTAATGATGGATCAATGTTTATTTACTTGGAAATGAAATGTTGAGATTTGAATTTTTTATATTTTTTGTGTGTATTTGTACTTTGTGGGTGTTTTTTTTTTTTACACTTTAACCTTCTTTATCATTGTTGGTGTTACATTATTCTTTATTATTTGTAACTTTTCATTGTAATAACATGGTGCTAGAATTTATTTGTACTTTAAATTATGTATTTAATAATGAATACTTGATATATGCAGATATTGTGTTTATAATGACCGTAGTTGGATGTATCCATCTAATAATGGTGGACCCCGTCATAGTCCAGAATTTATAGCGGGACTGAAACAATTTGTGGATTTTGCTATTACTATGTCTCATAATGTACAAAATGATGGGATTAGGTGTCCTTGTGCTTGTTGCAAAAATAAGGATTTTCATATACCTGATATGGTCAAGTATCATCTTGTTATGAACGGATTTGTGTCTAACTATTTTAATTGGACATGTCACGGTGAGCCATTCTTTCAAATGCCTCAATTTCCGTTTATACATGAAACCTCTCATGATATGGATAATTCGTTAAGATATACAACACACAACAACTATCGAGAGATGGTTCTTGATGCTGCCGTACCAAGTTTTAATGATTCGGAAAATAGGGACGTAGAAGAACATCCCAATCCAGAGGCACAAAAATTTTATGACATGTTGAAGGCTGTTGATAGCCCCCTGTACAAAGGTTGTACAAACCATTCACATCTATCAATGACTGCTAGAATGTTGAGTATTAAGTCTGAAGACAACTTATCCGAAAATACTATAGATAAATTTGCACAGTTGATGAAAGAGGCGCTTCCTCCTCAAAATAATGCTTTAGACGACTTTTACCAAATGAAGAAATTGGTTAAAGGCCTTGGATTACCGGTGTAAAAGATAGATGTTTGTTTTAACGGTTGTATGTTGTACTGGAAAGATGATGTTGAGCGTAGAGAATGTAAGTTTTGTGGCCATGCTAGGTATATTAGGAAAAAGAAATCAAAAAATACACGACAAAAAGAGATTGCTTGTAAAAAGATGTATTATTTTCCAATTACTCCGAGATTGCAAAGATTGTATGCATCTGAGAAAACCGCAAAACACATGACATGGCACTCGGGACAAAGGTGAGAGGGAAGAGGGAATAATGAATCACCCACTGGGATGGGGAAGCTTGGCAACATTTTGATAGAACACACAGACGATTTTGGCAGTGGAACCTCTGAATGTAAGGCTTGGGTTATGTACAAATGGATTTGCACCTTTTGGCATGTCGTGGAAGCAATATTCTTCTTGGCCGCTTATTCTAACACCTTATAATCCGCCCTCTTGATGTGTATGAAGAACAATGTAATGTTCTTAACTATCATTGTACTGGACCCCAAAATCCAAAACACAAGATTGATGTGTACTTGCAGCCTCTCATCGATGAATTGAATCAGCCATGGGGGTGAAGGTGCGAAACGTATGACATCTCCAAAAGGCAAAATTTTAACCTCGAGGGCTTCATTACTTTGGTCAATTAGTGATTTCCCAAAGATATGGAATGTTGAGTGGATGGAGTACATCCGGCATTCATGCTTGTCCATATTGTATGGAGGAAACTCAAGCTGCTCCATTTGCATGTCTGGCGGTAAACAATCGTGGTTCGATTGCCACGGATGCTTCTTGTCACCTAATCATCCCTTTAGAAGAGATGCAAAGGGATTTCGAAAAGATCGACGACGAGGGAGAGGCGGACCCGCCATCTCGACTAACCGGTGATGAAATATGGTTTAGAGTTAGAGATTATTCAAAAATTACCGATACAAAGTCAAGAGATTGGTAAAGAGCAAGGCAGGGGGACGAGATCACGATTGGGCCAAACGTAGCATATTTTGGGACTTACCTTATTGGCGGACACTTCTTCTAAGACACAACATTGATGTCATGCATAATGAAAAAAATGTGTTTGATAACGTCTTTAACACCGTGTTGGACGTGAAGGGTAAAACAAAGGACAATGTTAAGGCTAGAGTGGATGTTGAAAGGTATTGCAGTCGGCCGGAATTGAATATTAAACACGATGGCCGAGGTAAAGCAACAAAACCAAAGGCGTGTTTCACTCTTACCAAGGCACAAAAAGAGATAGTTTTGCAGTGGGTTAAAGAATTACGGCTCCCGAGATGGATATGCATCGAATTTGGCGCGATGTATTGATATGAAAGAGTTGAAAATGTCCTGGAATGAAGAGTCACGATTCTCATGTATTCATGGAGAGACTTATCCCCTATAGCACTTGTAGAAGTACTACCGGCAAGTGTTTGGGGGCCCTTGGCTGAACTTAGTCTTTTCTATAGAGATTTGTGTTCCCCAAAATTGAGTGTGGCGCATATGCAAGAATTGGAGGACACTATTGCTATTTTATTGTGCAAGTTAGAGAGAATATTTCCTCCAAGATTTTTTGATGTGATGGAACACTTGCAGTTCACCTTCCGTACTGAGCCAATGTTGGTGGCCCGATGCAGTTTTAGATGGATGTATCCGTTCGAGAGGTAACAACCAATGTCTTTATGTTATCAACTCCATTTTTACTTTTCATGCACATATTTACAATGTGATTAACTACTTATACTTTAATTAGATACCTGCACCATCTAAAAAAGAAGATAAAAAACAAGGCCAGAGTTGAGGGGTCAATTTGCAATGCATACTTGGTCGAAGAAGCTGCTACATTCTTTAGCTATTATTTCGAACCCCACGTGAAAACAAAAGTTACAACCATTGGGCGAAATGATGGTGAAGACGAGACTAGTGGACCCGGGATGTATTATCAATTTGCAACTTACCGGGAAGATCATTTGGAAAAAAAAGAAAAGATTTTATTATCCCGATAAAGATTATAAAACGACCATGAATTATATCCCCGATGAATTGTGAAGAGGTCGAACCATATATTCGAGTAAGTAAACCCATCTATTTGCTTCATTTTTTGTTATATAATTAAATTTAGCCGATTAACAATATTGTCATTTAATTTGTAACTCAGGGAAATTTGTCGATGAAGTACATGACCAAACTCCACAGATAACGGAGGAAGAACTTCAAAGCCGGGTTTATAATGATTTTTCCAAATGGTTTGGAACTCATGTAAGTTGGTATTGTGTAGAAATGTATTTGTCTTAACAATGCCTAAACTAAACTAATTTAACTTTTGTTATACTCAACAGATACATAGCCTTCGAAACATTCGAAAGGTTGTTGAAAAATCTTTCATGGGGCCCATCAAGGAGAGTGATGTCATACACCGGTTACTTTGTTAACTGGGTTATAGATTTCACACAAAATCCCACAAAGAATGGAAAAGGAACGACAAACAGTGGGGTATGGGTTAAAGGAGATTATTACTGAGAGTTAAAGCAAGTCATTGAGGTTGAGCTTATTTGGAGTACCTTACCAAAAAAATAATTCTTTTCGAATGCGATTGGTTTGATTCTACTCCAAATCGAGGTTTGAGGGTGCATCCCCAATATAAACTTGTAGAAATACATAGGAAAAGAACGTACAAGGGTTGCGATCCATTTATATTTGCTTCCCAATGTCAACAAGTCTACTACACACATTATCCGGGTACTAAAACCACATCTAGGGCTGATTGGTTGGCTGTTTGTCGTTCCAAACCACGTCTAATTGACGTTCCTGGTGTTCCATTACCGTATCAGGAGGAGGTACGCGAGGAGGAGACCAGTCACATTGATCAAACTGTTACTGAAATTGGTCAACTTGCACACCTGTCTGGGGCAATAGAAGTTGTGCTTGTGGCCGGTACGAGCCGTGTAGATGATGATGATTATGATGATGATGATGAAATTATGTCGGGTGATGACAATTCTGAAGAAGAGGATGAGTTTATATCGGAGGATGAGTTTATATCGGAGGATGATTTAGAATGATTTATCTCTTTCTCTCTTCTTGGAATTTCATAAAGTAATTGCCGTATTGTATAACTTTTTTAAAGTAATTTGATTCTTGAATTTTCATATTGATACTCATGCATTTCCTTTGATTGTGAGTTTATGAGAAGTGTTTTCTTTTATTGTGAATGTTGTAATATAATGAGAAGTGCACACTTTATTGTGAGTTTTGATAATTCAAAGTGTCCACTTTAATTGATAGTGTTGTAATGTAATGAGAAGTGCACACTTTGATTGTGAGTTTTGATAATTCAAAGTGTGCACTTTGTTTGTGAGTATTGTAATGTAATGACAAATGCACACTTTGATTGTGAGTTTTGATAATTTAAAGTGTGCACTTTAATTGTGAGAGTTGTAATTCAAAGTGTGCACTTTGCTTGTGAGTATTGTAATGTAATGAGAAGTGCACACTTTCATTGTGAGTTTTGATAATGTAAATGACAAGTGTAATTTGGTTATTGTAATTTAAAGAGAAGTGCGCACTTTGATTGCGAGTGTTGTAATGTAATGAAAAGTGTCAACTTGGTTATGTAATGTTATTTTTTCTATTTGGGATCTTATTAATACTGTTTCTGGTTTGTATTCCAGTGTGTATTGTTGTTTTTTATAACAGGGATTTAATTGAAATTCAGATTTAATTTTTTTTAAATAAAAACCATTTAGCGACCGAATAGCAACCGACTGGCGATTACCGTAGGTATTCGGTCATTATATAGAGCAAGTCAGAAGTCAACAATGTTGACCACTTGGTCGGTATTCGGTCGGTAAATAGGGACCGAAACTTTCGTCGTCATATTTGCGTCGGTGGTCGGTCGTTATAGAGTAAAAGTCAAATGTCAACATTGTTGACCATTCGGTAGGAATTCGGTCGGTAAATAGGGACCGACATTTTGGTCGCCAAATGTGAGTCGGTAGTCGGTCGGTATACAGTCAAAGTCAAAAGTCAACATTGTTGACCATTCGGTAGGAATTCGGTCGGTAAATAGGGACCGACATTTTGGTCGCCAAATGTGAGCTCGGTAGTCGGTCGGTGATACTGATCAAAGTCAAAAGTCAACATTGTTGACCATTCGGTAGAATTCGGTCGGTACATAGGGGACCGAAATTTTGGTCGCCATAGTTACGTCGGCATTCGGTCGTTATACAGTCAAAGTCAAAAGTCAACAATGTTGACCTTTCGGTAGGAATTCGGTCGTTATTTACTGACCGTATATTCAATTGCCCATGTTTCCGTCGGTAATGTTCTTAGCGACGAAGAATACACGACCGCGGTCATGTATCGGTCGTTAAACTGTGTTTAGCGACGGAAATGTCCGTCTTTGTAACACTGTTTTCTTGTAGTGATTCATAGTCTTGAAGCCCAATTGGGCGGTTGCCCCATATAGGGGAGAGAGAACTGCTTCAGACGAGGAGGGGATAGCCCTAGCAAGGGAGATTAAAGCTTGCCGCACGCAAGCGAAGGGTATCGAACCCACGACCTCAAGGTCGTGGGCAGGCGCCTGCCCCACTGGCTAGGACACCTTTGATTTCATAGTCTTGTGTTCCTATGTGTTGCATAGAACACATAAGTCATCTAAGTTGCCTTAATATTTAATTCACCTTATATGCTTAATCAACATAATTGTTGTTAAGGTAATCATTTAGGCAAAGAAGTTTTAGAAAAGTTAAAAAGTTTTGGAACCTAATTCACCCCCTCTTAGGTTCAACCATATCGTGTATTTCAATAATTTTGAAGGACACAAGTGATTCAAACTTGTAAAATTAGAAAGAAGCAAGAAGCGGTTACAATGGGAAAGATATTCTCTGCGGACTAGAAGAAATAAATAGAGGAGACAAATATTGAATACACCACCAATCAAATGCTACCACGTGTCAAGTGGAATTCCAATTACAAACTCATGGTTACATAGGATTGCATCTTTGATTTCCTATGTAGGAGAAGAAACATAACTACTTTAACGAATTTTGAAAAGTTTTGATTTATTTATATTTTGTGAATTTCCTTAAGCTATTAGGTTTCGTATGGTTATAAATACTATCTCTAATAGTTTTAGGATGAACATTCAACCATTATTAGACAGTTCTCTAAGTTTTTATTTTCTTTCTAATTAGCCATCTTCCATGGTTAATCTTCAAGGTTCTTTTCTTACAAATTGTTGAAAACAAGATTCAAGCTTTCATTGTTGTCGTACTTTTGAAGATTATTTTGATTTTCAAATTCGAGACTTTATTCGAATTCAGGGATGTTTTCTTGTATTTTCTCTTTTAATTTGTTATTGAATTTCCTCACTAGTATGAACTAAATATTTATTCTAAGGCCATGATGTAGCTAGATTAATTTTACATATTGTTCTTGTGATCTTTTTATTCGATGGGTGTTGTGGAATTAATTTCTTATATTGTTCTTAATGCTTTTGTGTGATTGACCACCATTCAAATTGCATTGACATTAACTTGGAAGATTTGCGACAACTGTTATTGTTAATTAGGTTAAATAATCTAAACATAAATTGCATGCAAGATAGACATATACTTGTATGCTTTGTGCGATCTCTTTGATTTCATATTTTTAATGTGTTTTTATGGGTTAAAAATTAATATAGAAATATAGTTGTTTATTCATGAGAATATGTTTGATAAGCCTTGAAAGATGTTATTAGATATAATTGGAAATCGACCGATTAATGAAACACACTCTAGAATGATAGATCATTAGGAGAGTATATTGATTAATTTAGTGAATTCATGTGCCTTAGACCTTCATTATATTGAACTCTTGTTTAAGTAATTTGTTTTCCTTAGTTTATTTATTTAATTGAGTTGAATCATACCATTATCAAACTATTTGGATTTATATTATTTGTTCTTGATCATTGTAGAATTATTGCTTATGAATTAATTAATCATTATTCTTTGAGAGATACTTTGACTGTTGAAACATTGATCTAGTACTCTTGCTAGTACGTATCATTCGGTTATGAGCCTTATTCGGACAGAGGGAGACATTGCTCACGCTAAGCTCAACTAAGAATCAAGTTTGGAAATTGAGCTCATGCCCGGCTTACACTTATTTAGAGCTCATCTTATATATATTTTTTCGTGTTAAAGATCCCACATTGGCTTGTTTTGTAAGCATATTTAGAATTTATATGGCTTGAGCAATCCTCTTCCTCTAGAGGCATTTTGAGGGTTGAAGTTATACTTAAATAATTTTAGACTGAGCGTGTAGGGTTCAGGCCATTAGCACCCCTATTCACCTGAAATTGGGCAAAAATAAGCCAAAGAATTATTAAGCTCTCTATTAAGCAACCCAGAAATAACTTGGAAATGGGATTAATGGCAACACGACAAGAGGGGATGGGGTGAGCAGCAAAGGGAAATGGACGGAGAAGATGGAAGAAAGGGAAAAGTTATAGCGGTGGTGGTCGGAAAAGCAAAAGAGGGAGTAGGAGATGGTCGGGGTCCACTGACTACAAGAGAGATGAAGAAGGTTAGGGAATTAAGGGGGGTTTTTTCTTCTTCTTTTTCTCATTATTTATGAATATTTTTAGAGTATGACATGGTTTGTCCAAAATGTCCCTATTTTATGGGGCTTCGGTTACAATTTAACAACTACTTTGGACGTAAGGGTTATGATTGATACTTTTGAACAGTTTAAGGGCAAGACTTTATATTTTTTAATTTGGGCTCAAAAACAAAAATGGCACAATTTAAAGGGCGTGGGTGCATTTACTTTTAATTAAACTAGGTTATAAACTCGTGCGTTGCACGAATTATTTTAATATATTAAAAAATTTAAAAAAATTTAAGTTATATTTTAGATAGAATCAATATACATTCTATAATTCTCCCAAATTTTCCATACAATGCATAATAGTTCTATTTTTGTAAGATTATGAATTTTATTGAATGATATAAACTATACTAATAAAAAATCATAACCAAAGAGAAAAGAAAAACAATACATAAATCATGGAGCATACAATAATAACAGAAATAAATCCAATATTTTAAGTTAATTGAGTACTTTTACCGAACTATTAACCATGCATTGATAATATTTTATATAAAAAAATCTTACATTAAGGGGAAAAAAGAAAACACAAACGCTTTAAAACCTTCGTCTCATCTCCTTTTTCTCCCTCTTTGCAACCGTAGAAGTGTCTAAACAAAAAAAGTAAAATGAAATGAAATTAGCAACTATTACTGCAACGAATATGTATAGTAACAATAGCCCTTATTTTAATTGGATTGGTTGCTCCCAGCCTCTCATTGAGTAAACCAACACAATTCGTTGTTGGTGTTAATTGAACTTAACCTTTAAATTGTGACAACAATTTGCAAATGCCTCATCGATCTGTCAGATAGAGCTTATATAGATTTAATTGTGAAACTGTTAACGATTCGGTTCCTCTTATTAAAAAGTTAAGGGCTAAAGGCACTAAATGGCCACCTGCTATTTCACTATTTCGGGTTAGGACCTAAAACAATTATTTCCGCTACATTTAGCCATGAAACTTTTACGGGCTACACATTTTAGCAAACAGACCAAATTCCGTCAAATTTGAATTTCAAAGCCCTGACGTCCGGGCTACGTCAGGGGTAAAAACGTCTTCACAGAAAAGGATAGATACACTGATGAATCCGAATCGTCTAACCTAGGCGAACCGTTCGTTATATCCGACCCGAATTTAACACCCTATTTAAACCTCTCATACGAGATTAGGGTTTCACTTTTTTAAATCCCCATTTGTTAACCCAAATTCTCTCTAGAAAACTCTCTAAATTCCCATAAATTTTTCCTTAATCAACAAGGTTTAACTGTAATACTAACCAAAACAAGGAATAATCCCTAAAGAAATCGTGCAAATGAAGCTGAGAGATAGAGAGAAGTGGTAAGAAAACCCTAAATATGGTAACTTTTTAGTTGACCCTCTTTTTTAACATCGTTTGTGTGAAAAGTTTTAATTTTTTTAATGTGTTATTTTGATTAAAGCTGGATTTATAATAGAGTTTGTCGAATATGCTGAGTTGTGGTCCCAAAAAAAAAATTTGGAATTTTCTGTGTTTGGTATTCTTGAAAGTTGTTAAAGTTTAAAATTTTATGCTTGTGGTCCCGGTTTATACTTTAAAGATTCCCCTATTCTATTGAAAGTTTTTGGTAGTTTGTTGTCCTTGTCTGGAAAAGAAGTAATTTATTTTGGATTCTGATTTGCTGTCACAGTCGTAGTTATATATTAAGGCTTTCTGCCTTGTTGGTTGCTGACTTATGATTAAATGCATGCTGAGGTGTATTTCGGATTTATTGGATTTTTTTTTATTTATTTTTTTTTTTTTTTTGTAGGAGAAGGGGCTAAAAAATTTACAATAAGAGTCAAACATGGAGGTAAATTTTGGGAGGGAGGGAGGGGGGACTCTAGCTAGAACAGTAGCAAGTCAGTATGCTGGGGGGATATAGATTACTTTGACTTTTGCAGGGTTGGGGATTTTGGTTTGACTGATATACATATGATTTGTAATGTGTTGGGTTATAAAAAAGTTAACCAATGTTGGTACAGCATGGATGAAACAAATGAGAACCCATTTCTGACCTTAGTCCATTCTGATACTGATTTGAAAATTTTGGCTGAAATGTCTGAGTCTAAGGGTATGGGGGGAATTTATCTTGTCATTGATCCCAAAATGAAATGGTCTATTCCCAAGCTAGGCAGTTCTTCGAAGAAAAATAATGGGAATAAGGGTAGTGCTAGGGTTAGTGGTAAGTCTGCTATTAAAAGAAAACCAAACATTTCAAGAGACCTTATTAATGACTTTACTGAGGTTTTTGTTGGTTCTGATGTTACCCGTATCACTAAAAAAGGGAAACAAACCTTAGCAAGGAAACAAATGGAAGATTCTTATTTTCATGGTAGTTACTTTGTTGAGATTGAACCAAATGAATTGAACATGGTTGGTGAAAACAGTGGTTTTAATGCACAAGAAACAGAGTCTGATGATCCTGATTATGAGGAGTCATCTGAGTGTTCTTCTTTTGCTGAGTCTGAATGGGAAATTAGTGACGATGAGTTCATAGTTGATGCACCAATGCTAGGAAAAGAAATGTATGTTTCTGATAGCCATGTGTACCAGTTTGAGGATGATCAATTTGTTGTTAATTCTGGAGTGATGTTTCCAAATGATGGAGATTTAGAAGATTATGATTCTTCTGAATTGGAGAGTAACTCTGATAGTGAAAAAAAAGGATGGGCTGGCTAATTGTGAGAGATTTAGGCCAGAAATAGATATGTTGAACCCAAGGTTCAAAGTGGGGATGATTTTCAGCAGCAAAACAGTCCTTAAAGAAGCTGTGAAGAATCACAAAGTAAAAATGGGTAAGTTTATCAAAGTAAAAAGAAGCAATAGAGGGAGAGTGTTGGTTGCATGCTTGTTGTGCTATAATTGCAAATTCTGATGATGTGGAGAATTATGTGAGTGAGGTATACCATGTAAGCACTTACTTAAAAACATATGAACCAATTGTCAGACCAATTAGTGGACCTCTTTTCTGGCCCAAAACTGGTTTACCCCCATTGCTGCCACCTACCAAAATGAGACTTCCTGGGAGACCTAAAAAACTAAGGAAGAGGGATCCCCTAGAGAAAACTGAAAATGGGGCTGATAAGACAATTAAGCTGTCAAGGATTGGGAAAATTTCAAAATGTACTCTATGTTTGGAAAAGGGACATAATTCTAGGAAATGTCCTTTGAGGGAAGACATTGTAGGTTCATCTGTGAATGAAAGTCAAGTCAGCAATGTGGAGCAGTCATCTACACTAACAGTGCCTTTGAACATGAACAAGTGCAGTACTTGTTTTGAACTTGGGCATAATAGGCGGACATGCCCCCTGAAAGCTTCCAAGGCAAGTGGTTATGGGAAAGGTAAGAATAAAACAAGCAAGGCAAGGGCTATGGTACATGAAGATGTTTTTAGCGATGATGCTTTTGAAGAGGTATTCAATATTACTGTTCTCTTATGAATGAAAATTGTGATTTAGTGTATAAATGTTAATTCTTTTTACATTATTTGTAGGAAGAGATCCTACTTGAAGAACAAATCTTGATGGAGGAAGCAATGTGTCACACCCCGTCTCCAGAGTGATGATATGGCAGTGCCTCATTGGTTAATGAAACACCTAAGCCACAGTCAGAGATTACTAATTAAGGCAGTTCAGTTATGAAATCCATAAATAGTAATAAAAACACTAGCGAAAGCATTATTCTAAAAATGAAATGTTTCTAAGTTATTACATCTGAAGGAACCTACAAGTTCCAAAATAAATAACTATGAAATGAAATAACACATGTGAACTAATCCAGTTAGGATCACTCTTCGTAGCCCCCTTCCCAAGCATCAACAACATCATCATACTGCTCATAATCACCTGCACAATAAGAAGTGGATGGACTGAGCTCTGGTGCTCAGTAAGGACCCAAAAAATAGTAATAACAATAGCAATATATATAGACATAATGTAACGTATACAACGTAATCGGGATACGTGATAATGCAGATGCCCGTTTCCCAAAATACCCCTATGGAAGTATATGCACACGACTCAATCCAAGTCCTGCACAAGACTCAGAACTCGAGGCAAGACAAGATGCAGATCCGAATGCGAACGGATGGTTCGTAATGCAACAGTGGGATCGCACTCACTGCGGTTTCGTAAAAAATGAGATGCAAACTTGTGCAAAAGTGCACTACACAATACCCAATCATCCCAACTCATATGCGACCAAATAGATTCCAAGCAAACAGCAATTAAAGACCCAAAATAAATGTTCGACTATACTTATCAAATCTGACATCCCTGATCGGAATTAATGACATGAGCATCCCATACTACTCATGTACTACAAACCAACAGTTATGTCAGACAATCGAGTATAAAACAAACAAGGACGAACACATATTATGCAACAATTAAGCAATTAACAACATTCTTTGTACCTAAACGATTCCATAACCGAGTGTACGACAAGCACCACGCGTTGCCCATCCAAGTACACCCAATCATATACTCGTCTTAAATACTTAGAACATCGCTAAGGCTATGACACACAATCCCACAACATGAGCTCAGTTATCTGTTCACTACTACTCAGCAATAACGGTAGTGGTCCCAGTTACAAACCAAACTAGGACGGTTCAGTAAAACTCGTGGGTTCGGGTTGCCCCCCAAACGACGGGGCACGATTTTAAGGTTCAATCCATTACATTGTCTCATAATCCCCATCGGGGGACTCCACAAAACCACTACCGTATCTAATGATTGGTCACACTAGATGAAGACCCAAGTACGTAACGAGAGCGTAAGACCTCTCGGGGTCATATATCGTAACGAGAGCAGAGCGTAAGTCGGGCGGAACCTCGCTAACTAGTGATCCTAGATAAGAGCTCACAAGGGGGCGGCGACTCGGTCGACCAAACCAGTCAGGGACAAACAATAACACCAATTAAGACGACCTTAATAGAGGAAAATACGTAAAGGACTCCCAACGGTCCGCGATGCAGAGCAGTCATGAGCAGTAATGATACGTGATACGATGTAACGACAGCTTTATAACATTTTAGTAATTAATGAAAGCGATTGAAATTAAGATATAGACATGCTCGAGTCATCTAACAATTCGAGAATTCAATTAAGCTAACGAAAAAACCCAACACGACAACAATTATTCCAGCGGTTCATGCTTTTCAATATACCCAAAATACTATAAAAACATGCCGAACAGTATATCAAATGATTATCCATAATTCACAATTATCAGTTAATTAAAACAATTTACATAAGGAAATAACAAGAGCGCAATAATCAATTTACGATTCAGATTATAATGAATTTAAATCATGATCAAAACAGTTTATACAAATTGAAAGCAATAAACACAGTTCGTACAACTATTTCATAAATTGAATAATTTATCCGCTTTTACTGTGCAGAAATAAATGCGTAAATTAAATGACGCAGGGGTGTCCCTACCTCTTACGAACGCGATAAGACACAAAAATCCGAAATCAGTCCTGGCAGCTTACTCCGGGGGCGATAACTTTCTGCTGGAACCTCCGATTCACGATCTGTCTGCGCTCACTCGAAGGTCTTTCAATTCTCTTCAAAATCGATATGCTGTGGGTCGAAAACAGAGGTCGATAGCATCCTCAATCATCCTGTCGAAGTTCTGGACAGAATATATTTAATCGTACAAAAATCTGGTTCTGCCCTCCACTTCAAACATATATTACGGAAAATCTAACGTTTAAAACATCGATCCCTCCGGTCAGATTATAACCCTATCAGTCTAGTTTTTAAATAAAAAAGAATTACTCCGATTGGAGTTCGTATGTTACCTGTAAGACGATTCTACCGAAAGTGTGCAGAAACCGAAACTCAGAAATCAGCCCCGCTTCTGGTTCGATATCTTTCCGCTCCGAACTCCAAATCGAATTCCGTCTAGCCTCACTTGTAGATTATCTTGCTGCGATCGATTTTTATATAAGGTTCGTCGAAAACCGATAAGAATTACCCACTCAAAAGTCCTATCGAAGTTGATCAGAAAATCACTCTCAAAACTCCATTTTTCTCTTCTTGAACGCTACTGCCGTTACAGTGTCTTTCTCTCCCCGGCTACTGCTTGACCGCTTTTTCGGTTTGTATACTGAGTGAACGGATCCTGAGCAATTCCATAACGGCTTTCCAATGAGGACTAATACTTGAGGCAATGATTCACTTGGACTTTTCTTCTTTTCTTTGCGGCTGGTAGAGAGATGGAGAGACCGCCTCTCTTTTTCTTCCGTTGGCAGGCTTCTCCAAAAGAGAGCCCCTCATCCCCACGATGTGCCCATGATTGGTCTCCCTTTTCTTTTATTAATTTCTTTTTTTTTCCTTTTGTTCCCAATCCCAGAGAACTCTACCCTTCATATATGTATATATTATTATTTCTTTTCCTCTTTGTTTTAAACAAAAACCAGCGAACAACTTTTTCTTTTTATTCTTTTTTTTTTAATCTAATTCCAAATTATTTCCTATATGAAGTACATTTCCTTAAATTTATTTTAATCCCAATCCATCATCTAAGTGAAACACAATTTAAGTCCCGTAATTACGATACTGTGCGAAACGCCTTCAATAAAACGTAATGAAATAAAATACGTAACATGTTATACAATTAACTGGACACGTAGTCACATAATCACACGAAATAAATTACGTCTACACAGTTAATCGCGAAAAATTAATTTACACGTCAAATATCGCGTACGCAAAAGTTACGGTTATCGCACAATGGCTGCTGCAGTTATGGATGAACAACAATCCCAAGTCACACAGGAACTATTTAGGCAGTCCCAAAGGCTAAAGGAGAAGTCACGGGCAAAGGATGTCTAGGAAGACTTTTTTAAGTGTTATTTGTGGAATTTTTTTTTGGGTATTTTGAGGCAGTATGTTGGCCTTTATTTTAGATGAAGTAGAACTTCACTAAACAATTAAATTTTTGTGTCTATTTTGCTCAGCTTGATTTATTATGTGCAAGTATGCTTAAATGTTGGCAAATTATATGTAAGTTACTTGGATATATATAACATTATCCTTTTTTGGCAAATGTTGTGTATTACTTTAAAATTAAGTTGTATAATTTGTTTATTTGCATCTAACGATTTGCATCTAAATGAGCACAAATGAACAACAAATAACATTTTAACACACTCTTTAAAACACAGTCAACCAAACATTTCTGATTAGAACTTTGAACACTGGGAACATCAACTTCAGTCGTCTACTTGGTACAACACATACTACAACAACTTAGAATGTAACCAAACAAAAACACAAGGAAAATACACAAACAGTAGGAAAACTTAGAAATTGATGATTTCCGATGCAACTTCACTGCAAGATCATTCTTCAAATTGACGTTTTCTGTTTCCAAAATGTCCAATTTTTTTAGCAACCCAAAAATCATCTCACTAGCTTGCTTATTTTTTGGGTGATCAATCCATTCAAAAAAGCCACAACCACCCTCCTACAAATTTCTCAGTACATCAATTAAGGAAAAATCCATAACCAATTTAGGAAAAACAAGATTTACAACTAACGAAATAGCTTACCCTAGATTTTGTGCAATTCACGAATCGCCGTCCGAGATTCTCTTCAGTCCATGAAGTGTGCATCCCAACAATCTTAGGACAGCCACACCCAATATCATCTCTTGATTTGGAATAGTTATACCTACAAGAAGAAGACCTAGATGACATTATTTTAGAAGAACAATGAAATGAGTTTTTTTTTGTAGGAAACTCTAACTCAAAATTGAAGAATGTGTTAAACTTGAACTTGACAATGAATTCATAATTTGAAAAAGGATGCCAATGAATTGAATGAAATCAGAGAGTAATTTGACCTAAAATTTTCTAAATGGTGCAAGAGAAATAAGGAAGAAGAAGCTTATATTGAAGGAGATGGGTTAAAAACCGTCCTTTTCTGTGAAGACGTTTTTACCCCTAAAGTCGTTGAAATTCAAATTTGACGGAATTTAGTCTGTTTGCTAAAATGTGTAGCCCGTAAAAGTTTCATGGCTAAATGTAGCGGAAATAATTGTTTTAGGCCCTAACCCAAAATAGTGAAATAGCAGGTGGCCATTTAGTGCCTTTAGCCCAAAAGTTAATGACTTTTAAGTTATAATATTTAGTTGTGAAACTGTTAACTCTTGGTTTCCTCTTATTCAAAAAAATAATGACTCTTAAATTATAAGATTTAGTTGTGAAATTGTTAACTCTTAGGTATCTCTTATTAAAATAAATGACACTTAAGTTTCTATTAACTTTTGAGTTGGTGCCTCATTTTTAAAACACCCAATTTATGCTAATCTTTTACACCCTTGAATTCTATCACCAATATTTTTTTTAGTTATATATATATTGTTAAGAGATACCTAAGGTTAGTGGAGTTTATTTATTTGAAATTCTAGATTCTATTATTTTCTAAATATTTCGTAGTAGCCTCATTAGACCTTACATCTTTCTTGGTAGATCTAGATAATAGATAGGAATATAAATTGAAATATTCTGGTGCTATAAAGATAGTTATTAAATTATTAGCACCGCGTAAAAATATTCCTCCTAAAGTAGCTATTAATACGAATAAGAGAAGAGGAAGCTTAAGAGCTTAGAATAATATTAAATAGTTAAAGATATTTAATAGTAAAAATTCATGAGTTAAAAAGGTTATAAAGTCTAAGAATTTCATAATGAGATCCATTAAATATATACTACATAACCATAGTCTATTATAATTCTCTAAAATTAATAGCATTAACTAAAGTTATTTATTTGATCTCTTATAATAACTATATTTCTTAGCTATATTATTAATTTCTTAATTTGTGTATTTTAAGTGACTTTTTTTTGTTACATTTTTTTATGAATATGTTTTTTTTTGGTTACCCGTTTGCGTACTCGGTGTCCACCCTGGTGGGCTGCTTTAAACGGCAAACCCCAATGGAACACAAAATTCCGAACGAGAAAAAAAGAGAGAGCAAAGAGAGCAGAGTGGTAAGAAATAATGCTCCATTTTGCATGTCAAATTCCCGCCTCGCTTTCACTCAATTTCGGTTTTCTGCTTCATATAATTCCATCTTTTCCTGAAAACTTCTGAAAAATTCTCTGGTTATTTATAGGTAGGGATCTGAATTCTTCTCGTGGAACTGCTCAGGTGAGAAAAAAATCGACTCTTTTTCATGTTTATGTTCTGGATTTGGTTTGAATTTAATTTTGGGACGGACGGAATTAAATTCAGAATGATTTTCCATGTAATTTATTAGTAACTATTTGCTGTAATTCATCTACAGGGAAGGAAAATTCATGTAAACTTCAATTCCCTTCAATCTATTTTTTTTAAATTTTTTTTTATTGACTATAAGTAAATATGATTGGAGTATCAGATGTTATTAGGGTTTCTTTCCTTTTGGTGTTTCTGTTGGTTGATCGGCTTTTTGGCATGTATATGCCTTTTTCGGGCCATTTTGCATAAATTAGACCATATATAAGATATATTGATTGGAGCCTTCTTTACAGTAATTTTCTACTTATATGTAAAAAAAAAAATGAAAAAAATTGAACTCCCCTACTGGTTTGGTGTGGTTAACCATTTTAATCTTCTACAGGTCCTGATTAATATATTGTTTCCGTTCCCGGGTAGTTGGAACTATAACATAACATTGCGTTGTGGAACAAGATGAGTTCTACGCATAATAAAAGGTTACATGAGGATAGTGGAAATGTCAGTGGAACTCATGGTCATTCTTCTGCTTCAAAATACCAACATGAAGACTCTGGTACATTCCCTGTCGTCGGTGCTAAAATACCATCATCAACACCGAATGAATACCATGCTGCTTATGATATGGGTCAGGATTCTCGGATGCCTAAGGTTCCCCGCACTGAGTTGCGTGACTCAGATAGAAGATCACCATTGCTTCCAACATTCCGAGTGTTATCATCTTCAAATGATCCACATTCTGATCATCCTGCAGGTTTTGAGAGCAGGTTGGAGTTCCGGGATCCCAGAGATAGTAACAGGGATCCCAAGTTTGAGAATCGTGATTCTAAGGTTGAATCAAGGGACTTGTACCAAGGGAGTAAAGTTGACAAGGATGTGAAGTTTGAGAGCAGAGGCGATGATAGTAAAGAAACCAAGTATGGAAGGGATAGTTATTCAGAACATAGAGGTGATTTGAAGATGGATAAGGATGCCTATGGTGGGGTAAGTGTACACTCAAACTGGAAAGACACAAAAGAACAACATAGGGGAAAAAGGTATCCTGATGCCTCTGGAGGGTCTGTGATTACATGGCACACCTCACGATCAAACCTGCATATGACATCTGAGGCTGGAAAGGAAGCCTCAAACGTTGAGGAGAAGGATTATGCAGAAGTTCGTGAGGCTGTAGGAGAAAAAAAAGTAGACATGAAAGGAGAGGATAAGTTTAAAGACAAAGATAGGAAAAGGAAGGAGGGGAAGCATCGAGAATGGGGAGAAAGGGATAAAGAGAGAAATGACCGTCGAAGCTCTTTGCAGTTAGGCAATAGCAGTATTGAGAACAAAGACCCCGTAAAGGAAGAAAGAGAAACTGAGAGGTGGGAGAAGGACAAAAAAGACCTTTCTAGAGATAAGGATAAATTGAACTATCATGTGGAAAAGGACTATATGAAAAATGAATCTGGTGGTAGAACTGAAAAGGAGGTTTCTCACAATGATAAGGAACTAGTAGATATTCCTGGTAAAACTGCTGAGCCAGAGAATTTGAGTTTGGAATTGAAAAAACCTAAAGAAAATGATGGTTGGAAAAATGCTGATAGGGATCCAAGAGACAGGAAGAAGGACAGGGATGTAGATTTAGAAGGGGAAAAGCTTGACAAACGCAATCAGCCTCATGACAAAGAATCAGATGAAGGATGTGGAGATGCTGAAGGGGGTACAGAAAGGGAAAGGGAAGCTTTTAGTTATGGAGTTCAGCAATGTAAGAGGATGCTTCGGCCAAGAGGAAGTCCTCAATCAAATCGCGATCCTCGTTTTAGGCCCTGTAATCATGAAAATGAAGGGTATGAATATCTATTTGTCAAGTGTCTGGTTTATTTGTTTGAAGTTCTAGTTTGATCATTGAGTTTAACATTTTTTGAACAATAGTCTATACAAGGCATTTAGAGCATCTTGTATAAACATTTATTTTCATTTTAAGGACACATCTACATCGCATGTCTCCTTGAGTTTGAAGTTCTTCTATGCTAGTATTAATGATGCATTTAGTAATGCAGACGCATTTTGCATGCCTTGATTCTGTTCATTGATTGTACAACAAATCTTCGAACATCTACTCCGGTTATGTTGCCACTATGACTGTGTAAATGATGTGGGTTTGTTGGTATCTAAATTTAAGTTGAAAAGTTCTCATTTTTAATGCTTAAACCCATAATTTGTTTGGGATGTTAACGGTTTTCACAATTTAGTTGTTACCAAGTTGCATTTTCCCCTTCAATTATGCTTATTGCTATTTAAAACCCTTCAACCGTTTATCCGATGCTACATTCTGAGCTTCTGGTAATCGTTAGCCCAACTTACCCATATACCCTCATCTCTTATATGAGTCAGAATTACCATCAGATTTCAGCCAAAGACGTTTTGATCTGCTTTTTGCCATATTCTCAAAACACTATAGCAACAAAGCTCCTAAGGAAACCCCCTTACCTGACAATAATTTTATAATCCCCCCGAAGCATCATCACCACCAGAATTAGCAATCCTGTTCCGATCCCAACGTCACCAACACTGCCAGTACCAACACCATTCGTCTTGTTTTTCCCCTATACATGGTACATAAGAAACAACATAGAGGCTAGAGCTTGACAGGAAGATGCTGACCTTCATAACCATAGTTGGAATGGTTGGCAGGGCACTTTGAATGTTAGGAGCACCGTTCATGATATTTTACGCTACAAGATTCTTGACATTACTAAACACGTGTTAATGCGTGTCTTTGGAAGTTGACTTGTGGGGGGACAAAGGAAGCAAAGAGGAAGGGAGAAGTTGGGAAGTTCAAATAAGAGGGCAGCAAGGTGGTGGTTGGCTTGGCCGAGGGTAAGAAAAGAAAACCGCTCGCGGGGGGGACAACGGAGAGAGAAAGAGTAGGATATCTAGGAGGGATATCCGTGGCAGTGAAAGATGGTATTAAAAATGGACTTGGATCTAACTCCAACCCCAAAAGGTACCTCAAGAAGGAGAGGATTGCCCATTAATGAAGAACAATCTTACTCACTAGCTAGCCAATGTAGGATTCTCAACACACTCCCCTCATTCCCAGGGTTGGACATCTGAAGCGTAAACATTAGAGCGGACCCAACATTGGACTAAGTTGGCGATACCATACAAAAAATGGACTTGAGCCTAATCCAACCCCCAAAAGGTAGTTCAAGAGGGGGAGGATTGCCCAAACCCTTACGAATAAACTTGCTCACTACATTGTGGGATGCTCAACAGATGAGTGGGGATTAGTGGGGTAAACACTCGGACAGAAGAAATAATAGTAATTTAGTGGGGTAAATTTGAGGCTAGTTTTAACTTGTGAAATAAAAAGTGAGAGAATGAGCCGTTTACTCTAATCAAGTAACATACCCTGAGGCCAAGGACAATGTGAATACCGATGCCAAATAAAGTAATATCGAAGCACTACCAATAATTTGGTAAAGAATAGGTTGGTCAATCAGTAAAAAACATTGGTAGCTGAAATTTGTGTTAGGAAGCCCCGATTAATGAGTAATGGCAGGAAAAAAAAATGTTATCCAATTAAAATGCTAATCTCTGCCCTTGGCATGTTGAGGAAGGATAGCTTAACCGTGGATAGGCTACTATATAGCACTATATAGTTGGACCATATAGAAAAACGGGCAACCTCGCTGCTATGTTGGGGAGTTGGACTACATGAGCGCAAGCCAATTGTTAATTTTAAGATGCAAGCTAGATAAAAGAAGGAACATTGTCTTTCATAAAAGAACGATGTGATTTATAATGTAGACCATCGAGCTCGTTATAATTACACGGTCCACATATGGGATATGTAAATCGACGTAAAAAAGGAAAGTAATAAATTATGATGCCGTCAAACTAAGGCCCATACGCCATTTGTCCGAAAATGGTTATCGGTTTGGGAGTTTCACGCAGATTAAGAAAGTCATTAATTTAGTCCGTTTTGTTGTTTAAAGGACCAAGTTAACATTTGAAATTGTCTAAAAAGAAAATTGAACTGGAACCATTTGAGACTTTGGAATACAACTAATGTCGTGTTTGTTGGATTAATAAAGGTAAGATTGGAAAAGAAGTCGATGAATGCCTTCTTAATTTGAAATTGACAAAATTCTTGTGACAAGAAAAAGCTTGAAAAGTGACAGACATTTTGGGAGGGAGGGAATATTTATTGTAGCAATGTGATATATGTGTACTGGGAAATTTTCTTGCTCTTACGGGCCATTAATCAGACTCCACATCAGCATTTTACTAGTATTTTAGGGTCTAAAATGAGAAACGCCATTCCTTTTCACTTGGTGAGTCTAGACAGGTGTCCTAATTCAAAAAGATGACCACCATTATAAACCTTACTTGCAAAATCGATCTTTCATCTGGAGCAGATATTACTTTCTCGTTCCTTCTTTCCATACTCAAAGAAATGCCAGGGCAGGTTATCTGTGTTTACTTGTAAAATGTTATGCAAATATATGTGGATGAGGGTTTCTTTTGTACATCTATCTGATTTCGTTCTATGGATTCATCTAAGATGGCAATTGATGCCCAATCTTCTGCAAGGATTGGCTGACTTGCTAAGTTTTGATTCTGTTGTTGTCGTGGACTTGTCAACATTCTTCAATTAATTAGTTGATGATTTCCCAATTTGGTGCAATTATAGTTTTTCCTAGATTTTCGATGCTCTTGTTTACAAATGTTGACTAAATCCTTCGCACAGGGCTGCAGATTCCCACTTTTACATTTTGCTTCAAGGCCTTATTCTAGGAAGGCCTTAAACTCTTCCTTCAGCTTGCATAGTTAATTAATACAAAAGAACCGCCTTTTGATCTTTATTAGGTACTTAAATCTCTTTCCTAGAGTAGTATAAATTCCAGAAAGTCAAGATAGTGTAGACCTTGAATAGTTACTTTTGTACCTAAAGTTATCAAATTTAATATGACCTCAATTAAGCCGTGCATACTAATCAAAGCTGGGAACTCGCCCTGAAAAACTGGAATCCATTCTTTGCCTAAATAACTACTAAGCTTCACTTCGAAGATAACTATGGTTTTCATAGTTATCTTCAAAGTGAAGCTTCAACAATTCAAGTGTGCTTCTGTATTGCTCTTTCATGATGTTTTCAGGAATGCCCTAATTGAAACCAGACTAATCTGCTGATCTTGAATTTATGTTATCGAAGTTTTTCTATACTTGTTTGGATATATTCTTCAGTATTTTAAAAAAACACAATGGTTCTGGATTCTTATGCTGATAATTTGAACGATATCCTGTTTGCCTGTTTTTTGAGAAATTGAGTATTTCAAAACAATGTTTTGATTGTCAAAGAAGTCGAAAGAGGTCTGCTAAGTGCTAATTATCTTGTTATGCCCTTTGAATACAGGTCACAAGGTAAGCTGTCACACTGACTCTCTCAATATGAAGTCATGGAGTAATTGATAAGAAGGGGAGGTCTTTGTTCTGCGGATATATTCATATTCCTTCATGGAAGCATATCACCCTATATTCCACGCTACTGGAATTTTGATTTGTTGTTTGTATATGCTTCCTTGACTTCGCTATGCTACTATCTTCTGAATTGCTTCTTCTGATAATGACTGTTCCATGACTTTGTCCATGATGTCATCTTATAATGACTGTTCCTTTGCCATTAAGTTACACAGCGGTTTGTCTAGAGATAACAGTTCTAGATCTATTTTGGTTATTTGGTGCTCAAGAATATAGCATTATTATGTTCCAACTCTTTACTAGAAATCATATGGTTTATGTCTATGAAAGTAATATGTTGTTAGTTAAGTATCATTCGCTTTTCGATTGTTTTATACTCATTTTCCTTCCCAAGTTCTTCAATGACATTACTTGTATTTCGTCACTATTATCATTATTCAACTCCTTTAAGAAGCTGGACTTGGGAATAACAAATGCATTCATCTTAGGTTTAAAGATGTCAAGTATTTTCCATGAAATGTTAAATTACCATTCCAGTTGCATGTGAATAAAATTATCATTTTGAACTTTGCTGAACGAAGTGTACCCAAGTATGATTTTACAGAACAATCTCGTTACTGCATACACACCTTGCATATATTGAACATGCAGGTTTCTTGAAGCATTTGGCATAAAGTGATTCTGCAGATTAATTTGATCCTCAATCTTCCAAAGAGATTAGTTTATGGTGCTGATGGAATAAATAGAGTTGGGTAACATGTTTAGTTGAAAAGTGTAACTGGTTAAAGATAGGGACTTTTATATCTTTATTTGTTCTTATAACTTACATTGGAGCTTGTGTCTTCCGTGTAGTGCGATTGTTTTGGATTTCAGTGATGCTCAATTGCTGCGAGACTGGAATTACCTTATCTCCAATCTATTAATTTACAATTTAGATTGTCATGGTTATTTTTATAATTGTCTTTCCTGTAATCTCATTACAGGGTATGCATATAATCTTTCATGTTTATGGTGATGAAATAAAATTCTTCGCTGGCAGGTAAACCGGATGTGTCCACTGTTGTCTATAGAGTTGGTGAATGCATGCAATATCTCATAAGATTATGGAATGAGTATGAATCTTCTCAAGTTGACAAGGCAGCTGAAAGCTCTCATAGTGGTCCTACTCTAGAAATCCGTATACCAGCTGAACATGTTTGTGCAACAAATCGCCAGGTGAGCTCAAGTATTTCAACTTGCTTTTTGTTGTAATTAAGGATCCGAAGGTCTAACTATGCTCTGGTCAGCACTTAGTCTTGGTGAGTTTCTATAAACTCCCTTCAAATCATATGGCCTCATCTGAAGGAACTCAAAAATCAAAGTTGAAGAATTAAAGCACACCCCTTGAATTATTGCTTTTATACTAGCCAACTCAGACCTGTATTTTCCTTCTTCCAGTTTTCCTTAGTGTGGATGGTACATAAATAAGTGATAAATGAAAGTCTATCAAGGTCATAGCTCTTTTGTGAGCATGTGTAGGGCATACATGTGTTATCCGAGGTCATAAGTGATAAATGAAAGTCTATCAAGGCCATAGCTCTTTTGTGAGCATGTACGTGTGTTATTCGAGGTTTGGAAGTTACTGCCGAGGATCACTGTCCTGCATTTGGTAGGTGTGGGAAGCTCATAAAGGCCTACAGCGAGTAGATTTCTAAGTTAGTAGGGACTGGATTTTTGAGTTTTTTTTTGGGTGGGAGAGAGAGAGAGAGAGAGAGAGAGAGAGAGAGAGGAGGGCATGGGTGCCGGTTTGAGAGAAAAATGAAGTGAATTCATTATCCAATATGAAAATATACTATCAAGAGGATTTATAGGAAAATCATATCCTTTTTTTGGAAATGAATTGACTGTAATACCAACCTATAGGAGGTAATATCTGGAGAGGCAAAATCTCTAATTGATATTTTTGTGTTGAAAGAAATTGGTTTTTGTGATGTTACTGCATCACTTTAGAATGTGCTTTTGAGTAGTTTCAGTGTGCGCATGTTGATAACAACAAAAATACTTACCTAAGTTGGAGATTGCCCGAAACTAGGAAGTGTTTATAGAAAAAGAGAACAGTAGACAATATATCTATATTCACTTTCTGGACACTATAAAGGGAGAGAGCAGAAGAGCAATATATTTGTATAGGCAAGTCGAGCATATGTAATCAGGGTGCTCTGGTGCCTTTTCATCAACATTCTACTTATGTTTTTTTTGGGAGGGTGGGGGGGGAACTCCTTTTAAGTGTTTTAGCTGGGTCAAGTTTTGTGAAATTTGTAAGTTAGTGCCTCCAAGTCAGGAGTTGGGGGGGGACTCCCTTTTTAAGTGTTTTAGCTGGGTTAAGTTTTTGTGAAATTTGTAAGTGCCTCCAAGTCAGGAGTTCTGCATAAAGGTGAAACTTGAGGGATAATATTGTGAAGTCTCAAGAAGATATAACTATGGTCTGTTAGGTAATGTCTCAAGCATTTTGAAACATCAAAATGAAGTGTCATATCACTAGAAGTATTGAAAAATTCGCATGACATCTTTTATCTAAAACTGCTTGCAGGTGTCTTGTGCTACTCGATAACATTTTTTAAAAATATTTGTTGAACTTTGTTCTGTCTCCTTATCCCTATTATTACATCTTATATGTACCATGTACCTGTATTGTTTTCTGAGTGTTTTGTGTGCAGGTAAGAGGCGGCCAACTGTGGGGAACGGATATATATACTGATGATTCAGATCTCGTTGCTGGTACTTTATTTTCTGAATATTTGTCCTGGAGTTCTATCCGGATGGCATGTATCATGTTCTGATTGACCTGCTTCCTGTACCTGTAGTTCTTATGCATGCAGGCTACTGTCGTCCTACTGCTTCTCCTCCTCCTGCAACAATTCAGGAGTTACGTGCAACTATCAGAGTTTTACCTCCACAAGATTGTAAGCCTTTGTAGAACTCTCAGTTTCTGCATATCCATGCTTAATTTTGCAATGCTTATCCGCCTATTCATTTCCTTCAAATTTGTGCTTCATTTTTTGGAGAGTGCATCTCTCTTAGATCATGCTATTCAATGTTGCAATGTTGTCATACAAGTTGTGGCCTACATGACTTTTCAGCATGTGTAATGCCGACAGAAGTGCGATGAAGAAAAATATCTTCAATTCATGTTGAAGCTTTTGGTATTTTGAGGCAAAACTAATGTAAACACTCATTTAGGGTTAATTTAGCTAACCCTAGGTTAATATAGTTGAGGGCTATTTCCTTTATTTCCAAAGAATAAACTTCTTAGAATGCTGGAAAAATAGAATTATGTAAATCTTAGCCTACAGTATTGTTATGTTGAGTTGTCCTTGAAGAAAGTAGCTAAACAAGGAAACTGAATACTCCAAGATCCTAATTTACTTGAAAAATGAAAAACTGAAGTCTTCTTGCACAATTTCTGAGAAATTTGTCATGCACTCGCACCATTTCTGAGAAATTTGTCATGCACTCGCACCATTTCTCTAATGTTTGAGTTTAAATGATTCCCCACGATCAAACTTCTTTCCTGATAATACGCAATTCCCCTTATTCAGCTCATTGAAATTTTGAAAAAGGTTAGTAGTATTCTAAACGTTGCGTCGACAGTTGGATATTTTTGAACCAGTGGCTAGTAATAGGAACCATGGCTCTATCTTATCAAATTTTATAAAAGCTGTCCAAGTGAAACCTATACTTGTTCTTTATAAACAAATATATTCTTCATTGTTAAATTTTTCTCAACAGATTCCAGGAGTTTTAGACTACTTACTGGGAATTAAGTATTCTGCTGTAGGACATTCTTAAAACATAATGGTCCTTCAAACCAGCAGAGAAATCTGTCAAACACTTCAACCTTACTCAAGTTTTCAGAATTTTGCTTGCCACAAATGAAGGGGTGCTAGGCATAGCATCCTCACTATCATCGAGAACCAACGTTGGTGGAAAACTCAAATCTTTCTCCTTGTTTACGCATAGATCACCAAGCTGCCTTGTTTTGAAATTGAATAGCTGGCTGCATTTGATCGCCCCCTTTTCTCTGTCATTTTCTTCCAATCTGCGCTTTTCTTTACCCTTGCTGTTTATATGACTTCGGAGCAAGTTTTTCCAGTTAGAGAAGTTCTCCAGATGACATTGTAATTACCTCTAACTATGTTTAATGAACAGACCGAGTCCATTAGTGCAATAATTGTGAAGAAATTATATTCTGGATTGTTTTTGCTGCATATAAAGGTCTTCTTCTGTCCTTAACATACTTCATATTGTTAAAGGTTACATTTCAACACTGAGAAACAATGTTTGCTCTCGTGCCTGGGGAGCTGCCATTGGTTGCAGTTATCGTGTCGAGCGGTGTTGCATTGTCAAGGTTTGTAATTTACTTTCTTTTTTTTTCTCTTCTTTCCTTCATTTTCTTACTTTATTACCTTCTATCTTTTCACACAATCGTGAGAGTATTAATGGGAAGTTTCCTTCTCAAGATTCGTGATGACGGACTTGTTCATCACAAAGAAGTTTTGTGGTTCTTAAAATAACTCCAACGGGTTTCCTTTTCTAGGATTTTCTTTATATGGTTAGATGTCTTCCTCCTCTAACATGTGCTCATCTCTCTCTTTGGACCTTCTTGCATACATCAGAAAGGAAGTGGAACTATTGATCTGGAGCCTTGTCTCACGCATTCATCAACATTGGAGCCTACTCTTGCTCCAGTGGCTGTAGAGCGTACAATGACTACAAGGGCTGCAGCTTCGGTACTGATGCACATCCACATATTACTTGAAGTGTTATTGAAATATATGTGAAGAAATTGCGATCAATATGTTAAATTTCTCAATCTCTGTCTGGGTAATTGCTGGAAAAGATAATTTGTGAAGTAGAGTTAGGAGCCTATCTATGAATTTTACTCTACAGACGCTATCTTAAATTAATTCATGTTTGACTACGCTGATGTTCTTATAAGATTTATTGGAGAATTTTTTTTAAATAACTTTTTTTTGTCTCTTTTGTCCCTCTCACCCTCTCTCTGTCTTTCTAGAATGCATTAAGACAACAAAGGTTTGTACGTGAAGTTACAATACAGTTCAACCTTTGCAATGAGCCTTGGTAAGTAGAGAGCTTTTGTTGGAATGGCTGCTTAATTTCTTCTGGTCTGTTATAGTTTCATCATTTGATCCAAGGTTAAGCAGAGATGTTAGCATATGCAGCATTTGTGCATCTTTTAAGCAAGTCTGATTCTTTCTCTTGTTTGTCTGATTCTAGGCTTAAATACAGCATAAGTGTGATTGCTGACAAGGGGCTTAAGAAACCCCTGTACACATCATCTCGCTTGAAAATGGGTGAAGTTCTATACTTAGAAACGCATTCCCGCAGGTACAACACTATTCTCGAACATTTTTTAGCCAATGATTATTGTTGTTTTGAAAAACACAAGAGGGGGGGTGAATTGGGTTTTTTTATAAAAAGTGGCTTCTTTTTCTTTGAGATATAGAAGTGTAGAACTTGTATATGAAGCTTGGAGATTTGTAGAGCAAATATGAAAACAAGAAGAGCAAGACACCGGATTTAGAGTGGTTCGATTCACAAAGAATCTACGTCCACTACCTTGAGTTTCTCCCAAGGATTTTCAACAACTTCACTAAGAAAATCTTTTTACACTTGTGGCTAACTCACAAAGAGTTTTACTCAAATAACCACAATTACAATCAACACTCACTAAAGAGTACAAAGCCCAACACTAAGTAGGACTAAACACAACTAATACCCAATCACCTAGAAAGGGAAAGATGAAGATATAAAGATACAATTTTCACACTCAAGAAGTGGAGTATGGATACCTTTTAAGATCACACTTTAATGCTCTTTTGAACTTTTGAATTCAACACTTTGTATCTTGCATATATGATATGGATATGAACTTTTTTAACACATAAAAAAGAGATGGATATGCTTTTTGAAGAGCTAGAGCTTTTGTATATTCAATGTAGATCGGTTGTGGTTTTTTGTGTGGTGAATATACAACTTTAGTGGCTTTTATACTTTTCAAAAAGGTCCAAAAAACGACTTTAAAAGCGGTCGGATAACTGGCTAGTTTATTTCGTAGTTCGGTTGACCTAACAAGGACCTCGGTTGACCGAGAAGGCACTTCGGTCGACCGAAGTTGGCCATAGGTCGACCGACTGCTTTTGGCTCAACTCTCTGTCTAGCTTCGGTTGATCCGAGGCAAGCTCGGATGATCCGACCTTCGAGCTTTGAAAGATGTTTTGACCCCTTGTATTGATATCTTTTGAAGTCTAAAGGTTTTCTCAAAATGTAACAAGTAAGAGCATTTTGAAAACCGTTTTAAAAGACTTAAACTTAGAAATCAAAGGCTTTTGAAATACGAACACATGTAAAGCTCATTTTGAAACTTAGCCTTATGAAAACGTGTTTAATATGTATGCAAGACTATAGTGTTGTATGCTTAAGTTCATTTAGAGCATTGGTTAGAGAGCTTATAAGATAACGACTAATAAATATAAAGCTATCCTAACCAAACCTAAGTCTTCAATCTTCAATCTTGATGATATGTGCCTTGAAGATCTTGTTTATAGCTTGATTGAAGAACTTAGAGCTTCCACAACGAGTTTCGATATTCTATCACAAGGATATAAGACATTAGTCACAACATCAAATGTTTGACCATTATAAAAAACAGAGTTTGTTCGCCCTTGGGGCTTACAATCTCCCCCTTTTTGATTATGACAAACTTTGATGTAATTAGATATAATACGAACAATAGTAAGAACAAGGAAGCATGGCAAAAAGAATTTAAAAACAATTAAGAGTGAAGACTAGTGTTTTAGAAGATAAACTTGTGAGAAATACAAACACTAGTACTTTAACTTCTTTTGCCATCACATTAGGGACTCTTAGAAGAGCCCTAAAAACCTACCATCCTCCTTTCCTCCTTCCTTCCAAAACACAAGGCTAGTTTTGAGAATTATAACATATTAATCATTTTAAATGCTCCCCCTCAAAACATGCCAAATTAAAGATAAAAATAATAACATATATATTAAGAAAACTCCCTTAAGTTCTAGCAGTTGATAGAAGCAAAAATCAGAATTGAATATGAGACTGCATGGATCTCGATCGACCGAGCTTATGGTCACCTATCTTCGGTCGACCAAGGCGGGAAATTTTCTGCAAACGATTCTGCTCGCAATCGAGTTGTCTCTCGAAACTTTCTTTCAATATTTCACACACAAACAGACAGTCAGTTTTCAATAAACAGTTAAGCAAGATCAATAAACTATTCTCCCCCTTTGGCATAATAAAAAAGACATTAATAACCAATATAAATGAGTGCTTTGCCAAAACATAAACATTTTTAAGCACGAAAATAAGTCATAAGCATAAGTAGTTAAAGCAGTTCAATAATGCCAAAATGAAACTTTAAACATAAATAGAAGTGCCAAAAACGGATTCAACTTTGATTGCCTTCATCGTCACTTGAAAAGCTTAGCTCCTTAGCTAAGTCTTTTTGCATTTTTATAGCCTTATCCACCTTGGCGGATACGTTTCGCACATCGTCTTTAATGCAAACAATCTCCTTCGACATTGACTCAAACTGTCTTGCCATTTTCTTTATTAAGGCAAACATTTTGTTGATTCGTGACATCTTTGGAGGAGTGCCTTTGGAAGTATCATGTGATGAAGAATGAGATGCTTCGTCTTGACTCTTTTCCAATGAAGCATGTTTGCTTGAACTTTGTGAGTTGATGTGCATCATGAGTTGTGCTCTCAATCCCTGGATGAGTACAATCGGGTACGTGAAAGCAAATCCGCTCACAAGATGTGGAAAACCTTAGAAGTCACCCATGAGGGGACTAATCAAGTCAAAGAATCAAAGCTTAACATGCTTGTGAGGGAATATGAGCTTTTCTCTATGAAGCCCAATGAATCTATAAATGAGATGCTTCGTCTTGACTCTTTTCCAATGAAGCATGTTTGCTTGAACTTTGTGAGTTGTGTACATCAAACTCTTCTTGCTCATCACTTGAAGAATCATTTGTAGGTTTGGAGGATGCTCCAACCTCTTTCTTTTCAAGCACCCTTTGCTTTTCAATCTTTTGGAGTGTTTTGAGCATATAAGTGGATACGTTTCTAGCAAGGATCGCAGCACCAAGCTCATCATTAGTTGTCTTCCGAATGAACTTCCATTGATTGTCAATATAGATCATCTTCTTTCGGTGAAAACAAGCCTCATCAATTTTGACGAACTTTTTCTTGAAAGGATCGTGCAAATCAAGGCCGAATCTTTGAAAAAGCCTAGTAAGCACATTTCCATATGGTATGAAATTCATTGATCCTTTGATCGCAGTCATGAAATGTTGAAGAGCTAAATGAGCAAAGTTCAAAGGCTTCCTTTCCAATAGATGTTGCATGATAACCATTTGGAGGAAGGTGGTAGACGACTTGTGTCCTTTGACCGGGAGCAACAATATCGATACGAAGAAATGAAGAATTCGTCCCAAATTCATCCGATTTGTCTATCTCCCTATCCTTTGAATCGGAAAAGTTGCCTTGAATGCCAAATTCGATTTGAAGAGTTTTATATCGAATAAACCGACATCATCGGTATTTATCGTATTCTTGTAAAACCTCTTGGCATAATCCACATATCTAACTCCTATAGCATCGCAAAACATCCTCTCCGAAAATATGAATTCCGATTTTCAACACATGATTTATATAGAATCTCGGGTCCCAACATCCTCTAGTTTTCTCAAGTTAGCTCCAAATTCATAGACAATGGAAGGATAAACAAGTTCATCAACATCAAATAAATTAACCCTAACCCATGTCTTCAAATAATCCCATGACTTCATCCAAACCCCCTACCTTGAGCAAACATGGCATTTTCTCTAATGTAAGTGGTCATAAACCCCCTATTTGTGTATGATAGATAATCAAATATCTTTTTTGCCGAAGAATTGTAAAAGGATTTTGTTACCTTTGTTGTGTAGAAATTTGATGATCCTCCAAACTCAAAATTTGATGGTGGAGAATCCATTGAAGGAGATGAGGATGAATCGTCCCCTGGGAATGACTTGAATTTGACTCTTGAATCTTCTTTCCTTTACCCACAACCGTTTGAGCAATATTCTTTGTCCTTACTTTCTTTGAAGGAGTTTGAGAGGGTTCTTTGAGAGAAATCCCCTTTTCGAGTGGTCTTTTGGGTAGATTTCTAGGAGGATTCTTGCGAGGAGGAGTATCATCATCGTTCCCTCTTTTGCTAGGGTGTTTTGTTCTCACCATTTCGGATTGGGTATTTTTTGAAGTAGGAAGACTTTGGTAATCCGAGGTAAGATAAAAAATGGATGAATTTCACACAATTGAAGGATTAAAAGTGATTGAATGATGAATTGAAGGAACAATAAGGCTTGGGTAAAGAGAATTTAGGTTTGAGAGATAAGAAATTGGAGAGAAAACCGTTTTGATTGTAAGGAAATGAAATGAAAAGACATTCGACTTTACGAATTATAAAGTCGAACTCGACCAGTTCGGTCGACCAGTTGTCCAAAGTCGGTCGACCGAGCACTTCCAGTGAGGTCTTCTGTCGAGGGTCCGGAACATCAACAATATTTCGGTCGACCGAGCTTAGCTTCGGATCAACCGAGTTTTTCCTGTTTCTTCCTGCACACTTAATACACACATCAGTCTTGGAATTTTGTGATTCCGAGGCAACGCCTGAGATATTCAAACCTTTCTGTGCTAAGTGGCTTCGTGAAAATATCTGCAAGTTGTTTATCGGTGCTAATGAAGTTTACACAAACATCACCTTTAGCGACATGATCTCTAATGAAATGATGTTTGATTTCTATATGTTTAGTCCTGAGAGTCTTTGAATGAGATTCTTAGTTAAATTGATTGCACTAGTGTTATCACACAAGATGGGAACATGATGAAATGCAAAGCCATAATCCACAAGAGTATGCATCATCCATAAAATTTGAGCACAACAACTACCGGCGGCAATATATTCCGCTTCGGCGGTGGAAAGAGATACACATGCTTGTTTCTTGCTATACCATGAGACTAATGCATGACCAAGAAAATGACAATGACCACTAGTACTTTTACGTTTAATACGACATCCCGCATAATCGGCATCCGAATATCCTATTAAATCAAAAGATGTACCACGAGGATACCATAACCCATAATCAAAAGAACCTATGAGATATCTAAGAATACGTTTAACGGCAACTAAATGAGATTCTTTAGGACATGATTGAAATCTAGCACACAAGCAAACGACAAACATAATATCCGGCCTACTAGCGGTAAGATAAAGAAGAGAGCCAATCATACCTCTATACCTTGTTTCATCTACCGATTTACCTTTTTCATCCTTGTCAAGCTTGATGGTTGCACTCATTGGTGTTTTGCTTTCCTTTGCACCATCCATCCCAAACCGTTTGAGTAGTTCTTTAGTGTACTTGGCTTGGTTGATGAAAATTCCTTCATTAGTTTGTTTGATTTGTAGTCCAAGGAAATAATTGAGCTCTCCCATCATGCTCATCTCAAAGTCATTCCGAGGACGATTCCTCCTCATCTCCTTCAATGGATTCTCCACCATCAAATTTTGAGTTTGGAGGATCATCAAATTTCTACACAACAAAGGTAACAAAATCCTTTTACAATTCTTCGGCAAAAAAGATATTTGATTATCTATCATACACAAATAGGGGGTTTATGACCACTTACATTAGAGAAAATGCCATGTTTGCTCAAGGTAGGGGTTTGGATGAAGTCATGGGATTATTTGAAGACATGGGTTGGGTTAATTTATTTGATGTTGATGAACTTGTTTATCCTTCCATTGTCTATGAATTTGGAGCTAACTTGAGAAAACTAGAGGATGTTGGAACTGAGATTCTATATAAATCATGTGTTGAAAATCTGGAATTCATATTTTCGAAGAGGATGTTTTGCGATGCTATAGGAGTTAGATATGTGGATTATGCCAAGAGGTTTTATAAGAATACGAGTAAATACCGATGATGTCGGTTTATTCGATATAAAACTCTTCAAATCGAATTTGGCATTCAAGGCAACTTTTCCGATTCAAAGGATAGGGAGATAGACAAATTGGATGAATTTGGGACGAATTCTTCATTTCTTCGTATCCAATATTGTTGCTCCGGTCAAAGGACACAAGTCGTCTACCACCTTCCTCCAAATGGTTATCATGCAACATCTATTGGAAAGGAAGCCTTTGAACTTTGCTCATTTAGCTCTTCAACATTTCATGATCTGCGATCAAAGGATCAATGAATTTCATACCATATGGAAATGTGCTTACTAGGCTTTTTCAAAGATTCGGCCTTGATTTGCACGATCCTTTCAAGAAAAAGTTCGTCAAAATTGATGAGGCTTGTTTTCACCGAATGAAGATGATCTATATTGACAATCAATGGAAGTTCATTCGGAAGACAACTAATGATGAGCTTGGTGCTGCGATCCTTGCTAGAAACGTATCCACTTATATGCTCAAAACACTCCAAAATATTGAAAAGCAAAGGGTGCTTGAAAAGAAAGAGGTTGGAGCATCCTCCAAACCTACAAATGATTCTTCAAGTGATGAGCAAGAAGAGTTTGATGCACACAACTCACAAAGTTCAAGCAAACATGCTTCATTGGAAAAGAGTCAAGACGAAGCATCTCATTTATAGATTCATTGGGCTTCATAGAGAAAAGCTCATATTCCCTCACAAGCATGTTAAGCTTTGATTCTTTGACTTGATTAGTCCCCTCATGGGTGACTTCTAAGGTTTTCCACATCTTGTGAGCGAATTTGCTTCCACGTACCCGATTGTACTCATCCGGATTGAGAGCACAACTCATGATGTTCATAGCTCGATAATTTAGAGTCATTTTCTTTGATGTTTCAATGTGTATGATTTTCTATGATGTTTCAATGTGTATGATTTTATCACATAACCGGAGAAGAAGAAATGCTTATGAATGGTGTCAAATCTCTTTGCAATGGAAATATCACTTTGGTGATAAAGCTAAAGATGAGTATGATAAAGAAGATTGAGAAGCTCAAAGAACTCATTGAAGGAACTCAAAGTGCAAAAGCATTCATCAAATTCAATGAGATATTACTAAACTCAATCTCTTTCATTTCCTTGAACAATTATTGATCTTCCTTTCCATATAATGTTCAATTGTTCTTGAAATGGGCACCTTGGAGATTTTATAACATGTTTTGCTCTTCATATGTTTTGATTGTTTTTGAGCATGTTATTAGAGAGTTTAATGATTTGATCTTTGTGATGAAATCTCCTTTTAACAACCCCCTCCTCTCTTTTATTTAGTGTCTTATGCTTTGGGGGAGTTTGTATATGCTATGTTTAGTTTTTACTTGATCTTTATTGCATATAGGGGTGTTTGTGTGTTTATATTCAAGTCTATAGCATTAATCTTATGTGGTTGATCGTTTAGATGCTTGACTTAGGATGTAAACTCTATATGTGATGTATGTTCAATTGTCTTATTTTACATCATCACATCACTTGTTGGCTTGCCTTTCATCTTTTATATCTTATAGCCAACTTGTGTAAGTTATTTTGGAAGTTATATGTGTTATAAATGTTTATGTCTTTAATTGTTATCACATATACTCTCCCTTAATAACTTTGAGATCATATTCTTCATTTTCTTATCCATTGTGATCTCATTATAGTTTTTGGTTAGTATCACTTTAAGAGTTGCTACACTCATTTAGCTAACCATTAACTTGTTAGAAGAATGTACTCAAAGTGTTATCTTACACTTCCTCTACTTCTTTTGGTTGTGATACATGTGCTTAACTTATGAATTCATGGTATCACTTCCACTAGTACTTTGTTAGCTATATTTTCAAACGTGTGTTACAATTGGCTATATTTACAATTGGTATCATGTTTTACAATTGGTCAATTGGCATCAAACTTGGTTTTATCTCAAATAGCTAACATCGTATGTTTTATAAACGAGGGAGATTGTGCTTAAAGGTTATATTCCTTATCTCCTTTGTTTTTAGCTTAAGTTGATATTCTTTTTGAGCCATATATAACCATCTTTATATTTATGTGTCATTATGGACTCTTTGTATTTTGAAATCAACCAAGCTTATTCAAAAAGATCATTCTTCGAGAAAATTGGTGTATTAACTTTGCTTGTGCTATGAGCTGTTTATGTTTTTTGCAAGTACACCCTTATATCTTTGGAGTTTGAAGTCTTTTTGATTATGCCAAAGGGGGAGAAAAATGTTGTATTAATCTTGCTAAAATGATGTATTAATCTTGGTGTATTAATCATGTTTTTTTATCCTTTCCCAGGCATGTTTTTGAGGGGAGCTTTTTATATATCTTATGTCTCAAAAACATATTAAATGGAAGGAAGGAGGAAAGGAGGTTGGTTGGGAAATAGGGCTCTTCTAAGAGTCTCTAGATTATATGACAAAAAGAAATTATCATGACTAAGTGCTTTTGTCTTCATTGGTTTTATCTTTTAAAGCACTAGTCATTGCTCTTAATTGATCTTTAACTTTTTTCCATGCTTCCTTGTTCTTAATTTTGTCCATATTCTATCTTATTACATAAAAGTTTGTCATAATAAAAAAAGGGGAGATTGTAAGCCACAGAGCGAACAAACTCGATTTTGATATTGGACAAACTTTTGATGTTGTGTCTAATGATCTTAATCTTTGTGATAGAATATCGGAACTCATTATGGAAGCTCCAAGTACTTCAATCATGCCATTGGTATCAAGATTCAAAGTTATGCAAGGCTCATTTATCAAGATTGAAGATTGAAGACTTATGTTTGGTTAGTTTAGCTTTGTCGTCATAAGTCGTTATCTTATAAAGCTCTAACCAAAGCTCTCATGAACATAAGCTCTACACTCAAGTCTTGCATGTTTTCATAAACACGTTTTCAAAAGGCTAAGTTTCAAAATGATTCTCATATGTGTTCATATCTCAAAAGTCTTTGATTTCAAAGTATAAGTCTTTTAAAACGGTTTTCTAAATGCTCTTACTTGTTACATATTGAGAAAATCTTTTTAGACTTCATTAGATTTCAAAACGTGTGAAAAATCAACATCTCTCATGCTCGGGAAGGTCGGTCAGCGAGCTCAAGCTCGGATCAACCGAAAGCGTAGCCCGAGAGGTTTGAAAGTTTGGTTCGGTCGACCATAGGGGAGGTCGGTCGACCGACCTAGGGGCTTCGGTCAACCGACCCTGTGTTTGGTCATCCGAGCTTCTTCGTTCGGTCAACCGAACTCTGCGATTTCTAGCCGTTATATGACCGTTGCAGAGTCGATTTTTCGACGATATTTTGAAAAGTATAAATACTCTAAAGCTGAGAATCACTCTATGACTTAGACATACAATAAACATTCATATCTTATCAAGTCTAAACACTTTCAAAGCAAAATACTCTTCATCTCTATGATCTAAATCATTCAAGAGTATTCTTTCAAAAGCAAGACAAAGAGTGTGCATCAAATGTTCTAAGAGCTTAGTATTCTTGTACTTCAAAGGTATATCTTTCTCACTTAGAAGAGTGAATTATCTTGTTCTTTATTTATCTCAATTCCCTTTCTTAGTGATAGGGTAATTCTTGTACAAGTCCTACTTAGTGTGGGCAAGTAACTCTTAGTGAGTTTTGTATTGTGGTTGTGTTGTAAAACTCTTTGTGAGTTAGCCACAAGTGTAAAGTTCTTCTTAGTGAAGTTGTTGAAATCCTTGGGTGCGGCTCAAGGTAGTTGATGTAGATTCTAAGTGAATCGAACCACTCTAAATCCTTTGTCTTGTTGTTGGGTTTTGCTTTTGGTTTTGTTCATCTTGCTTAAACTCTCACTTGCATTGAATAGATTCGAAAAAGTTAGCAAGATTAGTTAAAACCCAATTCACCCCCCTCTCTCTCTCTTGTGTTTTACAAGTTTTACACATCAACCACTTCACAAGCTCACAAAGAGCACAATTCACAAAGAGATTACAAACTCACAAAGCGTACAACTCAATAATAGCTTCTAACTCACAAGTGAGATGAGGGAAAGGTTTAACCAAACTAATCACACTTTATGTGATGGATATATACACATTTATAGCTCAATGACTCTAAGCTCAAATGATAAGAATCACACTTATTTTGTTCATGAAAGTGTATTGAATGCTTGTTGGAAAGTGTATAACATAATGACACTTAATGGCTTAGATGGTAACTCAAAATTCAGTCTTTGGTGCTTATATATAGTTTAAAATAGAGCTGCATTTAATGATTCAACGATTAGTATCTACCACCTAATTGGACAGTCTGGTCGACCGACATGGCTATAAGGTCGTCAAAGGCTCGTTCGGATAAGTTTAAGTGATCTACTGGATACATGCGCTCGACTTGAATAGGGACATCGGTCGTCCGACCTTAGATGAAGGGTGACCGGACCAACTAGCTGTTGTAGTTCAAGAACATTCAAAGTGACCAAGTGAAACTTCACACTTCGGTCGGCCTTACCACACAGGTCGGTCAACCAACCTTCATCAGATCATCCAACTTTTGGCTCGCTCGACCTAGGTGATGGTCACAAGTGAATTTTCAATTAAGTCTTTATTCAAATGATCTCTAATTTATGCAAAAACCTTTGAAATTTTTTTCAAACACATTTTAACTTTGTTGATCGAAGGATCAAAACTATGGTTTTCAAAACACAAAACATTCTAAATGAAAATGTTTTATGTTTATGCATGATAAGTATGAGATATATAAATTGAGCTTAGATCCTATAGTCTTACAAGATGTAGAAAATCTAATCTACCCTAGTATATCTAAGTCTTCAAGGCTTCTTCATGTGATGGAATATCTTGAATCTTCATTGTGTACGTATTGTCATATGACTTTGTAGATTCATCTCAAAAATCTTGGTACTTCCATAATATCTATCACGTTAATCATCATCAATTGTTTGTCGTTTATCAAAATAGAGAAAATAGCCCTTAGAGCTTACAATAGTGTTAGTGAAGTTGACAAGATATTTCAATTTATTAACATTTTCTAAAAAGGGTACTGTTAATAATCCCTTAGGTACTGAAACCATTAAAAGAACACTCGTTGATTCTTCCCCTCGTTCCTTTTATCTTGGACATCTCAATGTTCATGCAAAGCATTCTTTTCTGAGGTTCCCCGCCTAAGTCTCATATCTGAAAGACTATAAGTCAACAGGCAGACGGAAGGGCGCTTACAATTAGACTAGCCGTGAACACTAGAATGAGCAAATGAAAAAAAACCAAGGAAAACACAATAGCCTGTCTCTCTTCTCTTGCACGACCTCATCGATTTCACTGATTTCTCTTTTGATTTTGCTGGAAAGAAGGGGATTGGTTTGAGGTGCATAAAGAAGGGGTCTTCAAGAAGATGATAATATAGTTATCGGTCAACAGCTTTTGAGCTAAGCTAGCATCGGACAAATTTCTTTTGAACTTCGTATTATTAATTAATACTTGTAGGGCATAACCAATAGGTGTAACATAATAGTTTACACATATTGGTTGCTACTGAACATGTGTTGTCAGCTGGGGAGCCTCCAATTGCAGCTGATCGCGGAGAAGCAACAACTGTGTCAGGATCCTCCTTCTCTCCTGTCGTGAAAGACGATTTGGGGGTGAAGAGAATAAGACATTTTGCGCCAAAACTGATGCTTGTTAATTAATTTCATAATTACAAAGCTTTTCGAAATGATCCTTAAAAATGATAATTTTTTAGATTTGGAAAAAAAGAAAAAAAACATATTTCTTGGCAAACTAAAAGAACCAGAAAAACATATGTCCAAGAACATAAATTGACAAAAACATTTGAAGATAATTAATAGAATAAACACAAAATAACACTTACATTAATTAATTTCAGAATTACAAAGTTCCTTGAAACGATCCTTAGAAATGATCATTTTTTAGAACTAAAATAAAGGAAAAAAAAAACTCACTTCTTGGGCATCTAAAGGCACCAGAACAACATATGTCCAAGTCTCCAAGATGACCAAGTTCCTCTTCATCTTTCACAGATCTACTGCTGTAACTGTGATCATTTTTTGTTTGCCAAAAACAGTCCATAAACATACCACAATATTCATATCTCAATCTTGATTCTTGAGCTCCCATAGAACAAATTTCAGAAACTTAAAATCATCTACAAATCGATCTAAACCTACGCCGAAAAAGCCTAGCTCAAGCAAAGAGCTGGCCATAAAAATCACTTGTAACCAAAAGCGACCATGAGAATCAAGTAGGAAGTTAAAATTTTGACCCAGTCGAAACTCAAAGGAAAGTAGAAAAAATGAATGAAACTCTCATTAAAGCGATTCCCAATTACAAGCAATAGTTGCCCTGAAGGTGTTAATTCCATTTTTTTAGTTATAGCTTATATAATTGAGTACTTATTTTTGTAGTTGCCTTTCTTATACACAATAATCTTGGTTAATTATTTTTCTTATTTTTTATTTTAGCTAACTTCTTCCAATAGTTTCTCTTAATGTATTGAACAGACACTCTCTCTTGTGATTTCTTAATCAAATATTGATAACATTTTGTATTATCATGTGAATGTATAGGTAATATGGTTTTGTAGAAAAAGAGGATCATTTCTGCTTTTGTTTATGAAGTCCAGCTTGGCGTTGTTAAGTGAACTGAATTTGTCGGATGTTCCTTATAATTATTTTTCTTTGTCAGAGATGGTTGTTTATGAAGTTGGGCAAAAGTAACTTGAAGGAATGGGGGTTTACCCAAAGGCTAAAAGCAAGGGCAGCCGGCCACTGCCTTGTTCGGGTGAGGACCTTTCTTTCAACCTAAAAATAAACTTTCTACATTCTTAAATGATTATTTTTTAAGATGTACTCTTTATTAGTTTTGGTTATGAATTATGCAATTTCTTGCAGCAATCATAATCCAAAAATGGGATAAGGAAACAAGGAAAAGCAAAAAAAATTACTGTAAGTAGAATTTTTATTTAACAGTTATATACGCCCTTTTTTTATATTGAAAATCTAAGGAACAATTGAAAATTTGAAATAGGATATGTCAACTCCAAACCATACTCAATTTTACTAAGAGAGTTTTCTCCAGTTAATGACAAAGATGCTAGAAATATCTACAATTTGTGGTTTTAATTACCTCTTTTTTTTTAACGAGTATAAGAGGATCCAGATGGAAATTTCTAAACTTGAGGATCAAACTATGTGTTTTGGCATCAATCTCATTGTTCAAACTCTGTAAGCTTTGGTAAATTCAGTGTAACTTATTACATATCCAATACATATTTCTCCTTCTCATCAATCTCATTGTGCAAACTCTTTCTTTTTCCCCCTCTATTTCTTCCTCTTGAAGGTTCTTCATTTCTTGACTTCCATGGCTAATGGTTGGATCTAGCCATATTTCTTCCACTTTTGGTGTCTTCATCCCCTCCTTTTGCCGTAAATCGTAATGAAATTTTTTCAAGGTATTCTGATTCAAGATTCAAGATTCAAGACTCGGGATGCAAGATCTACTTGAGATCCTTCCAGATCCGAAGTTTCCTCTCAAACCCCGGAGTTGTTCTGGGCTCTTCCTCGGTTTTCTTCATCTTTCCAGACGAGGGACGAAGCCGAGAATTTGATGTTGGGGGAGCTGAAACTGTAAAAAAATTCCAAAAATCTTTGGGGGGCTATAAAAAGGCAAAAAAAATTTTTTTTGGGGGGACGAAATTGATAAAATTTTTCAAAATACACATAAAATTTCGATAAATATTAGTATTTTTAAAAATCTCGAGGGCGCAGCCCTCCCTCCCGCCTCGTAATCGTCCCTCGCTTTTCGAGACAATCTATGTGACGGTTGATACGCCCATGGTCTCGTAGATTGTTGATTTCTAAGAAAGATGTTGGAGCTGAGCTTGCTGCTGTTGTTCAAGAATTTTGGAGAAGATGATGCGAAGAATTTTATTATGTATTTACTTTTTCTACTGTTTGTAGTGTTAACCTAGTCCGGGGTGTGGACTTTTATCTGTTATCATGGTGGTCTTCACTATTGTATAACTTTTATTTTCTTGTATTTTCTTTTTATTTTTTGATTGTAATGTCTTCGGCTTTTTTATGATTAATGGATAATTTCTTATTTAGCAAAAAAAAAGTGTAACTTATTACATGGCAAAATTGTAGATTTAGTCCCAAAAACATTTTATGATTGTGAATTAAGTTTATTGTCTTATTTTTGTAATTTTTGAGTATTATAACATTTTATGACTGGTGAATTAGGTCTTTATGTAGTCAATAGTTAGTCAAAAAATTGAATACAAATAAATAAAAACAACAGGGGCATTGTAGGTATATCACATCTCACTATTTTCTTCTTCCTCCTCCCTTTGTTCTTCATCTACACCGCCACCACCACACCTGACAACCACCGCTAACCACCACCTCAAATTATGTTGAAGTTTTGTATAATGTTTCTTGTACCAAACTCTACTACAAGAATTCCTCATTTTCTTTGTTCTTTCTTGACCCCCAAAGAATTATTCAAATTTTCATCCACACAATGCAAAATTTCAAATTTGTGAATTGTTTTGATTTTTCAACGTTCCCTTGAAGAATCTACGACAAAACAAGTGGGTTGTCCAAAACTTTGTTCTTTTGGAGTTTTTTTTTCTTTCTTCTTCTCTCCCGTCAACAGGGCCATCGCCGCCCGCCGCTGCACCGCTCCACTCAACTCCAAATGAGATCCTTTCTTACTTGAATCAAATCCATTAATATTCAAATTCATATTGAAGACATTCAAATTTGAAATTCAATCAATTTTTTAAGAAAATCTATCAATCCGAAGGAAAGAAAAAATAATAATGTGGAACCAAAGGTCAGTCAATGCACCTTTAAATTTGAATAATACTCGTGTATGGCACCGCCTTGAAATTTTTTATATTTCGGTTTAAAAAATTTGGTTATTTTCTTGAATATTTTAAATTGAATATATTCTAAATTATGGATCTAAATCTTGTAGAGTGGAGCAGTGAAATTGAAGGTGATTGGAAGCTAGGTAATGGGAGGGGCCATGTTTGGACGGATTTTCTTCTTCTATAGAGAGAGTTAGACATTGCTGAAACATAGCATTAGTTTCTGAATGGAGAAGAAGTTGGCATTGAAGTTATGGTAATGGAGATGTAATGCAACTATGAAGTCTAGAGAAACAAGCAGCAAAAGAAAGCAACATTACCTCTAAAGGAAGTGGGCTTGTTACTCTCAGATTGTTTTAATAATTAAAAGTAGACTGAATAAGAGTATTAAGCATTGGGCTTATTGTATGTGTCGCATTAATATGGACAGTTACTGTTAGACCAGTACATATTTTGTTTTAGTCTTGCAGCCTCAATACATAAGTGCAAAACTCTGGATAATTTCCCTAAGGTAGTTATAGGGCAATTATCGATTCCTCTTGTATAAATAGCTGATTAATCAGCTCATTCTTGATTCAATAAAATTAGAAGATATTTTCTTCTTCCTCAATATTAGGTTTCCAACATGGTATCAGAGCAATTTGCTCCGTTGAATGCTCTTGATTTTTTATTCTTCTGTGTGATTGTTGATAACATGAGAGCTTTAATTGAATTCGATTCTAATCGAAGTTCAATTTGTTCATTGATCTTCATTTCTTTGGAAAATCAGTGAGTTTATTTGCAATTTTATGGCGAATGTGGAAGTAGTAGTTGTACATCCATTTTATGTTCATCCGAGTGAGAATTCCTCTTTTATTCTCACAAAACAATGTTGAGCAACTCCAATTACCAGACATGGAGACGAGATATGAGAATAGGCATTGTTACTAGGAACAAGCTTTGCTTCATTGAGAATGTTCCAAGCTTTACAGCACCTGCAAAAACAAACCGAATGTACAGACATTGGGAACAAGCTGGCATACTTGTCATGGCATGGATACTCAATGTCTGATACTATCAGAATGAGTGTGAGTTCATGCTCAACTGCTTCAGAGGTATGGAGAAATCTAGAGAAAAAGTACACAAAAGGAAATGGGGGTTTGCATTAGATTAACACTGATTTGGTACAATGGTCTAACCATGACAGTGAAAAAAGTGGGAGAAACATTTTTGTCTAGAACGTAAGTGGGACTTCCGTTCTAGGACAAAGAAGGAAGTCCTGTTAGTAGTTCCCGAGGACCATTAGCATATGTTGTACGTTTTATATCTTTTTGAGCATGTCATTTGAATAGTTAATTTTGCTTCTGAACATCAAATGCGTGATTTGATAATAAAACTCATTAGCTTATTTAATTACTATTCTAGTTTTATGTAAGGTTCTTTACAATGAAATAAAACTAGTATGATGTTTGATTGATGATTATGTTTTACTAATCATGTGTAATGAATACAAATCATATCATAGATGCAGTATATTGAGATATATTGTATCGGACGTGATCCGTTAGAGAAGTAATACTTCATGGTCCTTAGTCATAAGTATTACTTCCACAATACTATTTTAGAATCCTTAGACCTTATGTCTCCATTGATTCTAGCATGAATGGAGACACGTTTTGAGTCAGTCGGACGTTACTTTTAATCGAGTAATCAATACGACTGATAATCGGATGTAGTGTCATATCATGGCTTGAATGTGAGAGGCATTGTAAGGGATTTGTCCCTCTCTATTATTAGAGAGAGATATCCATGGGCCCCTCGATAGGGAAGAGTGTCTAAATGCATGGCCGTGCTCAAATGTATTTGATAAAGTGGTTATTAAATACTATTTGTTGGAACAGTCTACCTGGAGATCGAGCATAAATACAATTAAGCTTTATAAGACGATTACCATGCCTTATGCTTAATTAGGATATCGTGAGATAAAGGGATCAACTAGTGGATTGATATTAGGTTCCGTTGTATATTCATTCACTATGGGTAGTCACAATGTCCTGCTAGGGACCGCTTGTGATTTATGAACACATACTACTACTAAGTGTATTTTCATTGCCATTGTGATATGAACATACAGGGTCACACGCATAGACGAGTTAACGAGCTTCATGTCCAGATTCAATGAATCTAGAATGTGTCTAGGTTTATTTTATCTGACATTTATGTTTCTGAGAATAATAAAACGTTATTATTCGAATTAGAGATGAATAAGGGGCATTTTTGGTATTTTGTTATAGCTGGGATTACGTGGGAGTTATTATCCGATAAAGACTCCCACTACCAGCAGAAGTATAGAGGTCGTGGGAGTTAAAGACTCCCACTGTCAGGAAATGTGGTAAAGGACATGGGAGTTTTGATTGAAACAACCTCTCACACCCTATATAAACTTCTCTTGGCCGAAACCCTAGTGACTAATGCTTGAGCCACAAAAAAATACCAAAAACCAAGAAATCAGATTTCTTGTTTTCTGCCTCTCACTTTCTCTCTAAATTCCCGAAACTCTAGAAAAACGAAGAGCTAGCAATCGCTGTTCGTTTCGTCGCGTGGATACCTGTAGGGAGTAATTCCCCAAGGGAGGACTCTGGTGGCAGCAACACACATCCGAAAGACACCATCTTTAGCCAAAAAATGTAAGTCTTTCGTAAGTAATTTCGGTTCGATTTGTATGAGCGGATCATTCGGGAGAGGACTCATGGGTGTTTAGAACGAGTTTCTGCCCATGAATCCCTTCAGTGGTATTAGAGCCTTGCTCATGCTATTCGAATTCGATATTGTTAATCACATCATAACACATATCAATATCAATTTGGTATGTGTATGTGTAAAAAGAGAAAAGATTGCTTCTTTGACTGTGTTTTATAAGTTTATGTGATTCTGATATGCATAAACTGTTATGTATGTCATCATAACCGCCGTCTAAGTTGCGCTAACCATCTGCATTCCATTGACCTAAGACTTTGTATACGTACTTGCTTTTATTTCATTATGCTTTACGTGAGTTTTAGCATGGTGAATAGCATGGCCTACTATACCCCTCTTGTTTTACATTTATTGGGTTGTAATTTTACAATACGTCATGCGACTCGTTTTGAATGTTGTGAAATTGTACTTGCTTTCTTAGATTAGTTTTATTGCTTTACATTCAAGGCTGGGTATGCCCATGCAATTATGTAACAAGACTGGAGGACTCTGGATCAAAGACTTTATCCATGAGATGGATATTGACTTAGATTGACCCTTAGCTCCCACAAGGCTCATGGGAGTCATCATAGGATTAGGCCATGCTATCTCACGTTTACTTTTATGCTTTATATATTGCATGAGATGCTTGCATTATTGTCTTATGGGTTTAACAGCTTATTCAAACTGAATGTTTTAACTAAGTCTTAAAATGCCTACCATATTCTAAGCACTCATTGAGCTTGGATCATCATTTTTGTCTGCTTGCCAAAGCAACGTATAAGTGGTTATCTAAGCAAAAGGAGATAGGAAAATAGTGATTTCCATAAGCTTAGACATGGTTCAACTTATCTAAGCTATCAAAATAGTTTTGGGCCTAGGGCATAACATAGGAGTAATAGCCGGGACATGTAGATGTCATTCCCATGAGTTTATTTTACTTTAATTATGGGGATAAGCCAAAGCTTACTTATAACTATCGTAAAATGGCATTTTTCACTATTTATCAGAGTGTTTAAATTATGGAAAGGTTTTTGCTCAAAAACTAATAACTTTGCAAATAATTTAATGTAGATAATGGCAACCAACACATCACACAATTCATTGCGATCTGTCCTTGAGAAGGAAAAACTGAGTGGGTCCAATTTCCTTGATTGGGCTCGCAACTTAAGGATTGTCCTTAAGCATGAAAGAAAGCTATACGTTCTTGATACAGACATTCCTGAACAGCCTACAAACAACATCCCTAGAGATGAAAAAGATGCTTGGAAGAAGCATTGTGATGACTCTAACAATGTGACTTGTCTCATGTTAGTCACAATGAGCACTGACCTTCAAAAACAGTTTGAAAGGGTTGAGGCTTTCCAGATGATGGTCCGGCTCAAGGAAATGTTCCAAGAACAAGCCCGTCAAGAAAGATTCCTCACCACTAAGGCGTTGAATAGTTGCAAGATGGCCCCTGGCACCTTTGTAAGTGCACATGTTCTTAAGATGAAGGGCTGTCTTGACCAACTTGAGAAGCTTGGGGCTCCCGTAGGTCATGACATGGCCATAGATATGATCTTGGGCTCACTCCCACCGGAGTATGACCAATTTGTGATGAACTTCAACATGCATACCATGGAGAAGTCCATACATGAGATACACGGGATGCTCAAGCAGGCTGAACTGGACATTAAGAAAACCCCTGAAGTCTTAATGGTTCAGAAAGGGAATTTCAAGAAGAAAGGAAAGGGAAAGCCCATGGCCAAGAAGGGCAAAGGAAATAACAAGCTCAAGGCCAAGGCCAAGGCACCAAAGGAAGGAGTCTGCTTCCATTGCAATGAACCAGGTCATTGGAAACGGAACTGCAAGCTCTATTTGGAAGAGAAGAAAAAGGGGAAAGCCAATTTGACTGTCTCTCCAAGTATTTATGTTATTGAAATTAACGTGTCTGCTCCTACTTCATGGGTATTAGATACCGATTGTGGATCTCACTTTTGTGCAAATGTGCAGGGGTTCAAAAGGTGTAGATCACTGGCAAAATGATAAGTGGACCTGCGAGTAGCGAACGGAGCAAGAGTTGTTGTTGTAGCTACCGGGACATTTAATTTAGTTTTGCCAAGTGGCCTTATTATAGAACTGAATAATTGTCTTTATGTTCCAACTTTGAGTAGGAATATTATTTCAGTTTCTTGTTTGGATATTGAAGGTTTTGAATTAAATATTATGAATAAAATTTGCACCATTCATAAAGATCGTATCTTCTATGGAGATGCCTCTTTGATGAATGGGCTATATATTCTTAACCTCGATGAATCCATTAAAAGGCCCGTCTATAACATTAATACTAAGAGGTTTAAATCAAATGACTTAAACCAAACCTACTTTTGGCATTGTCGTTTGGGCCACATAAATGAGAAACGCATATCAAAACTCCATCAAGATGGAATTTTTGACATCATTTGACTTAGAGTCTTATCAGACATGTGATTCTTTCTTGTTAGGCAAAATGACTAAAGCTCCCTTTACTGGACAAAGTGAGAGAGCTTCTAATTTGTTGGGCCTCATACATACAGATGTTTGTGGACCGATAAACACAAGTGCTAGAGGAGGGTTTCAGTACTTCATCACATTCACAGATGATTTCAGTAGATATGGCTACGCCTATCTAGTGAAACATAAATCAGAATCTTTTGGAAGATTTAAAGAATTTCAAAATCAGAATCGAGGTGGCGAATACCTTAACCAAGAGTTTGACGAACATCTTAGGGGTTGTGGAATTGTTTTACATTTAACTCCTCCTGGCACACTACAATGGAATGGTGTATCGGAACGGAGGAATCGCACCTTACTAGATATGGTTCGATCTATGATGAGTCAAGAAACTGCTGCATTTATATTGAATAGAGTTCTTTCTAAAGCGGTTCAGAAAACTCCATATGAGATATGGACTGGGAAACGACCTAGTTTGTCATTTCTCAAAATTTGGGGATGCGAGGCGTATGTAAAGTGCCTGTTATCTGATAAACTAGCACCTAAATCCGACAAGTGTTTGTTTGTGGGATATCCTAAAGAAATTAAAGGATATTACTTCTATCTTCCATAAGAGAACAAAGTGTTTGTTGCTCGAAATGGTTTATTCCTTAAAAGGGAATTTGTTTCCCAAAAGGATAGTGGGAGTAAGATCCATCTTGAGGAAATTCAAGATCCCCAAACAACATCTAAACCAGCTTTGGAACTTCAAACAAGCTCACGTGCTGATACTGAGCTTCAATCTTTTACACAAGGCCTAAGGAGGTCAAGTCGGGTACATCAACAGCCTGAGAGATATGAATTTCTCGTGACTGATAATCATCAGGTTGAACTGATTGATCAAAATGAACCCACTACCTACAAAGAGGCAATTCGTAGTTTTGAGTCAGATAAGTGGCTAGAAGGTATGAAGTCTGAGATGCAATCCATGTACGATAACCAAATGTGGACTTTGGTTGACCCACCCGAAGGGTTTAAGGTCATTGATAACAAATGGTGTTTCAAAAAGAAAATCGACATGGATGGTAATGTACACACTTTTAAATCTCGATTAGCAGTTAAAGGCTATAGACAAATTCATGGTATTGACTATAATGAAACGTTTTCTCCTGTCGTTATGATAAAGTCTATTAGGATTTTACTTGTCATAGCCGCATATTATGACTATGAGATATGGCAAATGAACGTTAAGACTGAGTTTCTTAATGGAAACCTTCTCGAGGATGTGTATATGACACAACCTGAGGGGTTTGTAGATCCATCAAATCCTATCAAAGTGTGTAAGCTTCAAAGGTCCATTTATGGATTAAAGCAAGCATCTCGAAGCTGGAATCGTCGCTTTGATGAAGCAATTAAAGAATTTGGTTTTTTTAAAAACGAAGACGAAGTTTGTGTTTATAAGAAAGTAACTAATAATGAAGTAGTGTTCCTTGTGCTTTATGTGGATGACATCTTACTGATTGGAAATGACATCCCCACATTACAAAGCGTAAAAGCTTGGTTGGAGAAGTGCTTTTCCTTGAAAAAGCTTAGGCGAGGCTACATACATTTTGGGGATAAGAATATATAGAGATAGATCCAACAAAATGATTAGCCTAAGCCAGAGTGGATACATTGACAAGGTACTGAAACGGTTTACTTTGCAAGATTCCAAAAAGGGATTCTTGCCCATGTCACATGGCATTAAACTCAGCAGAACTCGATGACCTTCCACAAAGGAGGACCAAGAGCGCATCAGTAAGATCCCATATGCTTCAGCCATTGGGTCTATTATGTATGCCATGATATGCACTCGTCCAGATGTCTCATTCGCGTTAAGTATGACTAGCAGATATCAATCTGACCCTGGAAAGTCACATTGGACTGCAGTCAAGAGCATTCTTAAGTACTTTAGAAGGACAAAATATATGTTCTTGGTTTACGGAGGTTAGGAAGGAAGTCTGGTCGTAAATGGTTACACAGACGCAAGCTTCCAGACCGACGTAGATGATTATAGATCGCAATCTGGTTTTGTGTTTTGTTTGAATGGAGGTGCTGTGAGCTGGAAGAGCTCAAAACAAGAGACCGTGTCCGACTCTACAACAAAATCGGAGTATTTGGCTGCCTCTGAAGCAGCTAAAGAAGGTGTTTGGATAATGAAATTTGTTGATGGATTAGGTGTCATCCCTAACATTGTGAACCCAGTGCACCTTTATTGTGATAGTACTGGTGCCATTTCACAAGCTAAGGAACCTAGATCTCACCAACGATCCAAATACATTCTCAGGCGTTTCCATTTGATTAGAGAGATCATTGACAGAAGAGACGTTAGAATTTGCAAAGTTCATACAAACGACAACATTGCAGATCCATTGACCAAGCCACTCCCGCAACCTAAACATGAGAGTCATACTAGGTCAATGTGATTGAGGATCATGTATGATTGTACCTAGGGCAAGTGGGAGATTGTTAGTAGTGCCCTAGGACCATTAGCATGTGTTGTACGTTTTATATCTTTTTAGCATGTCATTTGAATAGTTAATTTTGCTTCTAAACATCAAATGCGTGATTTGATAGTAAAACTCATTAGCTTATGTAATTATTATTCTAGTTGTCCCTAGTTTTATTTAAGGTTCTTTACAATGAAATAAAACTAGTATGATGTTTGATTGATGATTATGTTTTACTAATCATGTGTAATGAATACAAATCATATCATAGATGCAATATATTGGGATTTATTGTATCGGACGTGATCCATTAGAGAAGTAATACTTCATGGTCCTTAGTCATAAGTATTACTTCCTCAATGCTATTTTGGAATCCTTAGACCTTATGCCTCCATTGATTCTAGCATGAATGGAGCCACGTTTTGAGTCAATTGGACGTTACTTTTAATCAAGTAATCAATACGACTGATGATCGGATGTAGTGTCCTATCACGGCTTGAATGTGAGAGGCATTGTAAGGGATTTGTCCCTCTCTATTATTAGAGAGAGATATCCATGGGCCCCTCGATAGAGAAGACTGTCTAAATACATGGCCGTGCTCAAATGTATTTGATAAAGTGGTTATTACATACTATTTGTTGGAACAGTCTACCAAGAGATCGAGCATAAATATAATTAAGCTTTATAAGGGTGACGATTACCATGCCTTATGCTTAATTAGGATATCGTGAGACAAAGGGATCAACTAGTGGATTGATATTAGTTCGGTTTATATTCATTCACTCTGGGTAATCACAATGTCCTGCTAGGGACTGCTTGTGATTTATAAACACATACTACTACTACGTGTTTTTTCATTGCCATTGTGATATGAACCTACAGGTCACACACATAGACGAGTTAACGAGCTTCATGTCCAGATTCAATGAATCTAGAATGTGTCTAGGTTTATTGTATCTGACATTTATGTTTCTGAGAATAATAAAATGTTATTATTCGAATTAGAGATGAATAAGGGGCATTTTTGGTATTTTGTTATAGCTGGGATTACGTGAGAGTTATTATCCGATAAAGACTCCCACTACCAGCAGAAGTCTAGAGGACGTGGGAGTTAAAGACTCCTACTGCCAGGAGAGGTGGTAAGGACGTGGGAGTTTTGATTGAAACAACCTCTCACACCCTATATAAACTTCTCTTGGCCGAAAACCTAGTGACTAATGCTTGAACCGCAAAAAAAATACCTAAAACCAAGAAATCAGATTTCTTGTTTTGTGCCTCTCCCTTTCTCTCTAAATTCCCGAAACTCAGAAAAACGAAGAGCTAGTAATCGCTATTCATTTCGTCGCGTGGATACTGGTAGGGAGTAATTCCGCAAGGGAGGACTCTGGTGGCAGCAGCACATATCCGAAAGACACCATCTTTAGCCGAAAAATGTAAGTCTTTCGTAAGTAGTTTTGCTTCGATTTGTATGGGCAGATCCTTCGGGGGAGAAGTCGTGGGACTTTAGAACGAGTTTCTGCCCATGAATCCCTTTAAGTCCCACTTCCGTTCTAGGCTCACGTGGCCTTCCCTTGACGCGTCTTGCCACGTCAGACCAGAACGGAAGTGGGACTTCCATCTTGGTCCTAAAACGGAAGTCCCACTTCCGTTCTCAACTGGCAGTGAGTTGTGGCAAAAACACTTGGTTTTTTTGGTTGGCTGCAATTTTTTGAGTTGGTATTCTTACAACAACAAAAATCACTAAAACAAATTATTTACCAAAATTTGAGTACGAAAATTACTATGGCAAAACCGACTTTATTAATAAAAAACGAACAACGTAAAAATCGAAGAAATCATTTATAACATAAATATGTCAAATTGTTTTTAACAAAAATGAAACAAATATAAGTAAAACAAAGTAAATCCTATCTATGGCTCCGATGGTGTGTATCTATTGGGCCCTCTCTGGTCTTTTCGGAGAAAGTACGTGTGCCCATCTCTCGTTCGCAGTGCACTACCATACTCTGTTGCGAAGATTTATACACTTTCGGGGTCGATGTGTATCGCCTCCTTGGGGGAATCTAGATGGAACAATGGAGTGTGCTGCTGTGTCTGAGTCAGGTCGAGCTAAACGATGGCGAGGCAACGTAGGTGAAAAGTATAGGTCTCAGGGCGCCATCTCTCTACTAAAGCAGTAACTAAAGCGTTATCTACCTTCATTTTTCCTATTCTACATCAACCCCCAAATTCTATTTAGTCTATTGGGTCAATCACGCTGGTTGGTTTCATTTTGGTACGCCTAAAAAAACTTACCGTCATTTCTAATAATCTTTAGTGAAGTGTTTAGTTGAACATCCCCGCCCTATATTCTTAATGATCTATGAGATGTCTGTTTGTTTAATACACTAGCATCATAAGGACCAGGCAGAAGATGAGCAGGAACAGACATCTATACAAAAAAATAATAATAAACATACAATTTATCAGAAAAAACACATGTTATATCACCAAAAACACAAATGCTCCAAGTATAAATTCACAAGTTAACAATTCACAAAACCCTCAATTTACAAAAACTCTAAATTCATAAATGCCTAAATTCATAATTGCCCTAAATTCACATATACAAAAACTTCAAAAAATGAACAAATTACTCTAAATTACGAATTTCACAACTATTTATAAACATAATTTGAAGATTTAAAGTTAAATTCAAACAAAAAAATTCAAAAAAAAAAAAAAAAAGGTTTATACCTTTGAAATTGAGAGATTGAGATCAAGGTGGTGTAGAATGGCGGCGGCAGTGGAGGTCAGCGGGAGGGAGAGAGGCAGCATGGGGTGGTTTTTTTTATTTGCCTTAGGGATTTTTTGGTCGAGTGAAGAGAGAAGAAGAGAGACTGATGGGTTTTAATTCTGGGAGTTGAGAACGGAAGTCGCCAAGACGGAAGTCCCACTTCCATTCTGGACTGACGTGGCAAGGCGCGTGCCCGGGAAGGCCACGCCCGGCCCTGCAGCGTAGTGGGACTTCCGTTCTGGACAAAAAAAATTTCTCCCACTTTTTTCACTGCCATGGTATGACCATTCTGCCAAATCAGTGTTAGTCTAATGCAAAGCCCCAAGGAAATGCATATAGGCTTTCTGACACTTTGGAAGAATTCTATGCTTTAAAACAAGTTAGTAAAACTGTTTATGCATTTTACACTGAGTTAAAGATTTTTTGGGATGAATTGTGTGCATTGAGATTCTTACCTGCATGCACTTGTGGTGGACTGAATGTTGTACAAGAACAGTATAACAATGAATATGTTGTTAGATTTCTCAAAGGACTTAATGAAAATTTTGCACAGGTTAGGTCAAGTGTATTGATGACTAAACCTTTACCTGATATAGAAGAGGTTTTTGGTATAGATGAGGAACATGAAACACAATTCTTGTATGATGTACAACACAATGTAGAGTCACAAAGTATGAGTAATCAAAATACTTGTATTGATATGGATAGTTTTGATGATGGACAAGGAAGTGGATGAAGTATTAACAGGATAAGTTCTGTGGCAGAAAATGCTATGGATGCTGAATATAGGAGGTCTGACTTTAATAATAAAAAAAAGTATTTTGTGTGCATATATTGTGGCAAAGTAGGCCATTCAGTGGAAATATGTTATAAAAAGCATGGCTATCCACAAGTAATAGCAGTTTTGGTAGAGGTAATGGTTCTAGTAATTGGAAAAATTCTGCAAATATTGGAAATCCTATGAGTGATAATTGGAATAATGGAGGAAAATGAAATTATAAAGATGTCAATCAAGTTGCAGGAAAATCTGAAAAGGTTATGCCACCTACTGCTAATGTGTACAAGGAATGTGCTACTGGCTTTTTCATAAGAACAATAACAACAATTGATTCAAATGATGAGGTCTGTCTGCCTTGATGACAATGAAAAAGGAGGACATTCTTCCACAACCTCTCCCTCTTTTTCTTCTCATGTCATACATCAAGCCACCTTGATGCAAAGTGACCAATTCAATGTGGAAACATGTATACCTTTCTCATCTCTAGCTAATACTTTGATCATTGATTATGGAGAAACTGATCATGTTGCTTGCATTGACCATCTATTTGCATCTTCTATTCATGTATCCAATTTGTTCATCAAATTTCCTAGCCATACTTCCATCCCTGTCACTAAGAAAGGAACAGTGTAATTGACTAATGGCATTGTTTTACATGATGTTCTATATGTTACTTATTTTAGATTAAACACTATTTCTGTATCTAAGCTAGTCTACCATGCTAACTTTTTTATAACCTGCTATCCTGGTAAATGCTACATTCAGGGTCTGCACACCTTGAAGAAGTTTGGGATAGCTAAGGAGTGGCCATATATTTACTATTTCAATTTTTCATATTCATCAGATTTTGTTGCTTTTTCTGCCTGTTCTTCTACTGCTTTTGTTAGCAGTAGTGTACATTCTCTTACACATGTTACTGCATAAAAATTAATAAGATGCTTTGGCATTATAGATTAGGTCATCTATCCTTTGAAATGTTGAAGCAAATTAAGTCAATAAATTTCAAGTGTTCTGTTGATTGTGTTTGCAGCATTTGTCGTCTTGCCAAACAACATAAACTTGCTTTTCCCCTCAGAACCACCATTGTTAATGGAATATTTGACTTGATCCATCGTGATATCTGGGCTCCCTACAAATAATTAACTGTTCATGGTCATCAATACTTCTTAACTATTGTTGATGACCATGGTAGATTTACTTGGACTTTTCTGCTTAAAATAAAAGCTGAAACTGCCACTACTTTACAATCCTTCTATTCCTTCATTTGCACTCAATTTGACATTAAGTGCAAAGTTATTAGAACTGATAATAGTGCATAATTTTTAATAAATCGATTTTATTCTCTTCATGGAATTTTGCACCAAACCCACAACAAAATGGTTTGGTGGAGAGAAAACATCAAGATATCCTTAATGTTGCTAAGGCACTCAAGTTTCAATCTAATATTCCTATTTCTTTTTGGGCATATTGCTTTAAGCATGCTACTTACTTGATCAATCTAACACCCTTTCCTATTTTGAAACACAAAACTCCTTATGAAGTATTCTATAAAAGGGAACATGTCTATCTAATTTGAAGGTTTTTGGTTGCCTTAGTTATGCGTATACATTGACACATGATAAGGGTAAGTTTGATCCAAGGGGGAAAATGTGTGCTTATCTAGGTCAATCTGATACTTCCAAAAGTTATATTTTAGTGGATATAAAGACTCAAGATATTTTTGTTTCTAGGAATGTTATATTTCTTGAACACTTGTTTCCTTTTCTGGTTGATAATTATGTCGTTGAACCTCCTGTGTTAGCACCTACAACCTCACAATTCCTTGATCATACATCATATTCCATTACTCCAGCAGAATTCCTTGACCATCCTTCATCTATTGTTTCTCCTATTGTTCATTCTAAAGTTCTTCTTGCTGCTTCAACAAGTAAATCATGTAGGAAAATTAAACCTCCTTATCTTAAAGATTATGTCATTCCTTCTTCCACAACACCTCTTTCTACTTCTCTACATGACATTCATAAATTCATCTCCTATGATCATTTTCATCAGAGTTATCCTTTATACACGATTTAAATGTGCATTGAGAACCAATTACGTATGATGAGGCCTCTAAACATCAAGTATAGAAAGATGTTATGGCGGCTGAACTTATAGCCCTGGCAAACAATAATACTTGGGAAATTACCTTCTTGCCACTAGATAAGGTTCCTATAGGGAACAAATGGATTTATAAAATAAAATATATGGCAAATGGTAGTGTGGAAAGGTACAAGGATGGACTTGTAGCTAAGAGTTATACTCAGCAAGCTGGGGTAGATTTCCTCAACATTTTCTCCCCAGTTGCTAAGATGACCACTATCAGAGTTTTATTGGCTCTTGTTGCTCCTAAATGATGGTTTGTACACCAATTAGACATCAACAATGCCTTCTTGCATGGTAATCCACATGAAGACATTTATATGAACCCTCCACCGGGTTTGCTTGGGGTCTTACATGGTCAAGTTTGCAAGTTTAAGAAGTCCATCTATGGGCTCAAACAGGCCAGTAGAGAGTGGAATGCCACTCTCACTGATGCCTTACTCAAACTGGGCTTTAAGCAGTCATGGTATGACTACAACCTATTTGTCAAGCCAACACCAAATAGCTTCATCTCACTTATTGTCTATGTTGATGATGTATTTCTTGTGAGTGACAACATGCCTACTATCCATTTTGCCAAGTCTTTTCTCCATGAGGAATTTATGATCAAAGACTTGGGGGAAGGTGAAATACTTCATAGGTATTGAAGTTACAAGGACTGAAAAAGGTATGTCCGTATCACAAATAAAATATGTTCTGGATCTTTTGAAAGAAGGGGGGTATCTCAACAGCCATCCTAGCAACACTCTTATTGACCCTGCAGCTAAATATCGTCACAATCATTCAAAACCTCTAGAAGATACCAAGAAGTACAGAAGAATCATAGGAAATCTACTATACTTTAGAGTGACAAGACCTGATATAGCTTATTATGTGCAGCAGTTCCTTGATTATCCTACACTCCCACATCACAAAGTTGTTGGAAGATTGCTGAGATACATAAAGAAGGCACCTGGACTGGGTATGTTCTATCTTACAAATACTTATTTATAGTTGAAAGGCTTTTATGACAGTGACTGGGCAGGCCGCAATGAAACTAGAAAATATGTCACTGATTCTGTGTTTTCATTATGCATTCTTTGGTTTCATTGAAATCAAAGAAGAAAAGTACTGTCGCAATGAGCTCTACAGAGGATGAGTACAGGGAAATGGTCATGGCCACATATGAAATTCAGTGGCTCATTTATCTTTTGGAAGACTTGGGAATTAAACAAAGGCAAGTTGTTCCTTTGTTTTTCTGACAAAGGTAAATGCTATATATATATATATATATATATATATATATATATATATATATATATATATATATATATATATATATATATCGAAAAATCCAGTGTTTCATAAGAGGACCAAAGACATAGAAATAGACTGTAATGTGGTAAGAGAAAATCTGCAAGCAAATGTGTAAAAACCACTTCCAGTAAGCTCTAACAGACAGCTACGTGATATGTTCACTAATGGTTTGCACTCAATCAGGCTGGAGTTTTTAATAAAAAAATTTGGAGCTATTTGATATGTACAAAGGCTCAGCTTGAGAGGGGGGTGTTGAAACATAGCATTGGGTTCTGAATGGAGAAGAAGTTGGCATTGAAGTTACAGTAATGGAGAGGTAATGCAAATGTGAAGTGCAGAGAAACAAGCAGCAAAAGAGAGCAACATTACATATAAAGGAAGTGGACTTGTTACTCTTAGATTGTTTTAATAATTAGAAGTAGACTGAATAAAAGTATTAAGCATTGGGCTTATTGTATGTGTCACATTAATAGACTCAGTTACTATTAGGCCAGTAGATATTTTGTTTTAATCTTGCAGCCTCAATACATAAGTGCAAAGTACTGGATAATTTCCCTAAGGTAGTTATAGGTCAGTTATCGATTCCTCTTGTATAAATAACTGACCAATCAGCTCATTCTTGATTCAATAAAACCATAAGATATTTTATAGGTTTCCAACAGACATCAATGTTCTATCCAGATCTTTGCTCATTTGGATATTTTGCTAAATATTCCATGGAGGGAGAAGAAGATAGTGAGATATGATAATCTAAAATGCCCCTGATGGTTTTATTTATATTTATTCAAATATTTGACTAATCATTGACTACTATAAAAATAAACAGAAAGACCTAATTCATTATTCGTAAAATGTTACAGTACTAAAAAAATTAAAAAAGACCCAACTCACAAATCGTAAAATGTTTTAGGACTAAATCTACGCTTTTGCTAATTATACCGATGTTTTTCTTGGAAATAGATCCTAATTCTTACAATACATTCTTTTGTTTCCAAGTCTAGGCAATTAGGAGAATTTGACCTCTTATTCAAAGTACATGAAGCACTCCAACTCAAAAATTCCTTCTAAAATAAGGCATTAAATCCCCAATAATTGGGGTATGGGCAGGGTTGGATATAAGATAAATTTAACATTTTGCAGTAAATGAACTAAGTGGCTACTCCTAGAATGCCACTGAAATAGATGAATTTGAGACTTACCTAATATACAGAATGATGGGTTCCGACCCAATATTTGTATTGAAGCCCCGGGCTGCTCATAGCCCGAGTCGACCCGATTACCCCAAACTTGTACACTGAGCAACAACGAGCTAATGATGGAAAGTACATGTGTAAGAAACACAATGGACGATGTACTTACTAAACAAAATAAAAAGTCGCACAATAGAACAATGTACTAACGCAAGCTGGAATAATTGAAAGAGTTTCTAGGCAAAAATTCCAAGAATTGCAAAGGCCCATGAATCTATCGCAATCATCCCAAAGACATATTGTTTGAGGATATCTACGTCGGGAATCTCTAAATTAGGATCAATTGAAGGATTTAGAATGACAGTGGACAAATTCAATTCTCGGGTAAACTCCGCGGGGCGGGGCAGACATAAAAGAAGGATTATTTCCAGCCTTTGAAGGAGGAAGGGCCATTAACAATCAATTTCTTATAAGGTCTTATTGTTTTATGCTTATGCACAAACCAACCTAAACCTTGTTGTACAACTTCAAGGGCATTCTTCTTCACCTTCCCCATGAAGACTATCTCGAAGAAACACCTAAAAGTTTCTAGCTTGGTAGGCACCACGAACACATGGCATATCAAGATAAAGTAGGTAATAAATCTTGTAATATTCGGGCTTAGTTTCGCGGGATTTATACTATAAAAGATGCTTAATTCTATGAACAGTTGGTGCAGGGGAATGGTCAATCCCTCCGAAGTTGTTCTACATAGACAGTTCTTCACGTCGAATGAGGAGAACACGCCCTTTGATCGAGGTTAGGCGGCATATATGAGTATTGGGCAGGAATATACATACTGTCTCAGAGTCTCTTTAGCCTAGACACATCCAGGATTGGCTCAATATCTGAGGCCTCACACTCTTCTATTTGCCAAACATTTTGTGGAGTTCTTGGAGGATATTCTCAGGCGGGTAAAGAGCTACCATGATGATCCCATCATATTATGGGGTATTCTAGACAAAACCCCTAGGAAGCGAACACTAATTTAACCCAACGATACAACAATATTTTTCCCTCTATTTTTCTTAAACGAGGTCGGGTTAAGATCTTTTACCTGGATAAATAGATCTCTTGGACGCCATTAGAGTAGTGGACTTACAAGGGATTTTTCGGAAAAGACGCCGGATAAACTTAGCATACCTCGATTAGACTTAGAAACCCAAAGCCTTAACCAATTGGGTGTTTTGGGTTCTGGGGCTGGAGGGTATAATTATTGAATCCGGAAGTTTGGAATTTGGTTCTTTAAATCGAAAATAGTAACCAGGACTGCACACTTCACCGGAGAAGATAAACAATGAAGAGAAACTAGAAAAAGTGATTTTTTGCAAAGTAAGAATGTTTGGTTACCAGGTCCACCTATTTATAGGGCGGTAAAAAAAGTTACTTTCGTGCAGTTATTCATGGACCGCATGGACACTATGTATTGGTAGAAGATGAAGCGGTTATACGTACGTTATAAAGGGATTTATTCATGTCTACTTTTCGGAAGTGAACCCCGATAAGGGTTCATGTGCCCCACAAGGCATATTCCCCCGGAACATATTTGTGGAACAACCTCTGGGAAATTATTAGTTTCCAAAGAACATCCTTGAGAATTAACAGAAACGATCCCGATGTTATATTTGCTTGAGGTTTTATTTATTGGACAGGTATTTTCCCCGAGCGATCATCTGGCTATACATATAACCCTTCTTGAATATGTCACATGAGATTGATATACTCGAGATAGGTTTACCCGGAGGGGTGTCAGACGCCGACCATATGATGTAGCAGTACATTTTCTCGATGTCTGAGCTCTTCAAAATTCCTGATCTTGAGCCTTTACCGATGTTAGTTTAAGATCTCAGCTTCAGGCGTCTTCACCTGAAGTCTTGAGGGTCTTATGGTGGGTTACGACCCAAAATACGTAGTGGACCACCGGGCTGCTCCTAGCTCGGGTCTACCCACATCAACGCATATCGACATGTGCGAATAGGCATGTCTAGTTTATGTCAACTACCAAATAGATTGACTCCTCATGAGATTACGTTCCCTAAACCTTTTATAATCAAAAGACTTGTGGTAAGAACAGTCCTAATCGAATTGGTAAATACTATATTCTTGGGATTTAACCTCCTATAAATGTCATGTATCTTCTACTGTTTTGATCATCTGATTACTTGCCTTTTGGACATTGAGTTTTTTTTACTGTGTCTCTTCTCTCTCAAAGCTAACATAAGCATCGAAGAGTGGTTTTGAGCATCCTCGCCACCCTTTTGATCGTCTTTGTCTTTTAGGTTACTTCTATCTTATGCAAGGTACCTTAGCTTCCATTGAGGGCGAAGTTCGGAGATCAGAGCCCGTTTGTTCAGGACGCAACACAGAATATGAAAAAAATATCATTTTTTTAAAATTCTTTCTTCTGAAATGTTTGGGTACTAGTTGCTTTTAATCCTCTAATTTATATTCAATAAAATGGTGAACCTTAGTGCTTTTATAACTGTTAAGTTTTATCTAGATTTTGAGTTCAGAGTATTGTTTTATGAGATGTGCCTTCGGAATCTCAGAAACATGAAGAACTTCAACTCAAGGATTCCTTCTCTCTGGTTGCCTTCATATCATATGTGTAGGTTTTATTGTAAAATGCTTTTCTCGACAGCTGGAAAGTCTATAGCCTTTTCTTTCGACTCCTCCCTTGCAGTAAGATGCAGAAGTTGAATCCTTTTCTTCTGTTTTCTTCCGCTTTGAAGAAGTAATTCCAATATAAGGAATAACAACAAAAGGAAATTGCATCTACAGCTCTCTGCCCCCATTGAAAGCAAAGTTATTTCACCATTCACTTCATGAATTGATCGTGCTACCAAAATGCTTGATTTCTCTTCGATGTGAAGTTGCATCAAGATCGGAATCAAAACCGTGCAGCATTCAAACAACTTTGCTTTGCTAACTACTGCCCCATTTTCCAAACTCTCTTCTCTCCAGCCAGAATGTTTCGCCTCCAGAGGTTTCTTAAGTTACATCTTTGTTTGAATCAGAATCGGAATTGAATTGAATGTGATGCTAAAATGCTTCTGGATGGTTATGTCCTAAAGGTAACGAATAGCCATGATCTCCGAGAATGGGCAGCAGAGGAGTTGAGTAGGCCAGAGCTTTGCAAGCTTGGTTTAAAGGATCTAGTGGAAGTAATTCTCAAGAAAGAATTCTATGCAAGTTAAGGCTGTTGAAAATGGATATTTTGTTGACATGATGTACAGTGATGCCGCTTCTTTTGATCACATCTAGCTGTAACTTTAGGGTATTTTTGTTTCTGTTTTGTACTCTCCTCTGTCTCATTTTGGGACAAAAGAAGAATCATTTTCGTTAATTGTATCTTTGCAACAGTAATTTACCATTTATGTTGCGACAAATATGAATGTCTGAATGATTATGCTTCGCATGTTTTCGCATTTACATGAGAGGGCATTCATAATCCAATCTAGAGGTGTTTTAGTTAACCTGTACAGATTAGCTCATCATTAAATTGCAATCCTCCTAATTTCCATGTATAAGCCCTGCATTTGGCTTCCCATTTCTTCTCTCGTCCTTCAACACAAAGAGACAATTTACATTCTTCGCTTTCAAACGTTTGATACTTGTTGACAAATTTCAACTTGATTGACTGCAAACAATGAATAAGAAAGAATCATCGAACTTAGATATCGGAAGAAAACCAAAGGAAAAGAGAAATGTACAGGGAGGAGATACCAATCTAGGGGTAGCAGAAACGTATGATGGTGGCATGAAAGATATGAAGAATGGTTTTTTTGGGCTTTTTGATATGATATGAACAGATCCTTATCATATATGGTAGTAGCTTAAAATTTCTTCATTTGATTTCTTTAAGAGATATTCAGCCCATGAGACTTCCTCCATTTCGAGATTTCTTCTGAAATATTATCTTCATGGCCCTCATCACTTTCTTGATTCTGGACTCTCACTTCCCCATATTCGCCAAAGGATATACAATTTCTGTAGTTGATTTATCAAACTCTCACTGCCCCTCTTATGCTCCGCCACTGGCTTCAAAAAAACCGACTTTTTCCATATCCCCTCCATGTTTTATCATGAACTCAATTGGAATCTTCTGAGGAAATAGTTCAGGAAAAAAAAAAGAGAGAAAAGATCAATGTGCTAGCCCCCAAAAAACGGTTGATCAATTTTCAGGCATTCAAAAAAACATGAAACAAATGATTTACCAGGCCTTGCTCCGGAGGATACAGAATAACTTTGAAGAAGTGTATTACTGCTTTTCTTGCCATATTTCTGCTGTATAAAGAGAATATATATTAGAGAAGAGCAAAGAGTATATACATATTAGAGAGATTGAGGACATTTGGAGAGCATGTGGGATTTGGTGGGACTCGCAATTAATTAATTATATTTGAGAAATCAAAGACTTCTCTTATTCTACCCGTGTTCCGTAATATATGATTACATCATATTTTACATACTTTTTAATATTATTTTCTCACTTATATTATGTTCATTGGGTATAAATTCTAATGACTTTGATTGGTTAACATGGATTATATGTTTTATACAAATTAATTCACTAAAGTTTGTTATTTTATAATGCAGGGGTATAAATGCAAATTCTTGTAAAAAAAGAAAAGGAAATTGAAAGCAATATGGCAAGTGTGGTGGCCGTAGAAAAAGAGAAGTTTTATCTTGGTAGGTGAGTTAGTTTAAGATTTACATTCAAATCAATGAATACAAAACATGTAGGAAAGAGAGTTGACTTTTTGACCTATGTGTATTGTATTAATTGGTTTAAACGTAACTTTTAAACTTACTCACCTACCAAAATAAAATTTGTCGTAGAAAAACGGCTAGGACAAGGAAGAAAAAATCACGAGCTAAACGAGATTCAATTCAATTGATCACATGCCAAATATGTTAGTAACTTGAGAATTGGAAACCGAGTCCAACTTGTAATAGAAAATTGAAGATGTGCAAATTTGTTACATACCAAAAGTTGAATTGGAAAAAGAATAGAAGTTTGAGATTACCATAATTGCAAAATAGAAGAATCCTAATTGGAATTGGAGTAGAAAATGCAATATCTCTACCTATATAAGGGGTCATTGGAAGACATAAAAAATAATTCCTTCTGCATACAATTCAATCTGTGGAGCATAACACATAGAAGAGGAGCTTGGAGCTTAGGATCGTTTCTTCATAAGACTTTCTTTTTATTTTAGTTTATGGTTATTTTTAGTTAGATTTTTTTGACACTAAGACCTTCTTTGAACGTCGAAACTTTTATGGATATATTTGATTTCTATTAATTCATGTATCTCGACAATATTGTTAATTGTTATTATTTGTTCTTAATGTTTGTGACTTTCTGATCAATTGTTGCATGAATCTAAATTTATTCTAGAGGTTGAGAAGTTCTAGATGTAATTAGATCAAGGATAACAACACAACGTAAAATTGACTAGAGATAGATTCGATTTCCTTGTGTGATTTCTAGCGAGTAGGAAACAAAAGCCGGGGAAAGCAGAGTTTTATGCGGTTTTAGGTCTTATAATCACGTAGAGATACGACTGGTTTATTCTCTAAAGCTAGGAGCTTTTCGCCAAGAGATTGGTCTAGCTTATATTCAGGAATTCTACCATTAACCTAGTTGAGACTTAATTTAAGGATTCATTTATTTTCAATAAAAGGAGTAAACCGGATTAGATGTGTCTTAGTTCATTCATTCCATATATTTTTATCTCTTTTAAATGCATATTTAATTTATTTTAATTGTTATTCATTCTTAGCATCTTTATTTTAGTTTAAGTTAGGTTATAAGTAAGAGAAAATCACTATTTATGCCCCTTCAACTATTTTCAAAAGCAAGTTATGCCCCTTTGCTTTTTTGCGTGCCATTAATGTCCCTGACAATTTACGGGGTGCCATAAATGTCCCTCAGAGGCGGAATCCGGCGAGTTTTGGTGGCATAGCAAGCGTGCGAGTCACATGCCTGTTTTTTCAAGGGCAAAATTGTCCAATCCAATTTCAAGACCCAATTGAAGATCTTCATCTTCTTCCTCAAAATTAATTGAAGATCTTCATCTTCTTCCTCAAAATCAAAGAAGAATTGGGCAAATTCACCCAATCCAAAAAGCGAAAAAGATTCCAAGATTTCCTTGCCAATGGGTCCTTCAAGATTTTCTTGCTAAAAAACTAAATTCATCTTTTTTTATCACATTTTAAAAAAGAGAGAAAAATCAACTTCAAAGCTTCATCTTCAAAGCTTCAACCACCAATAATAGAAATCACCGGAGCCCCTCCCCCAAATTCCTCCGCCTCCCTCTATGTTCTCCGGCCACCATTCCTCCGCCTCCATCTTCTTTCTCCGATTTGGCTCAAGAAAATCCCCCCAAAACCACTTTACAATGGTGGGATTTCCGAAAATCCCCCCAAAACCCGAAAATCCCCCTCAATCGGAACCACCATGGCACCCAGTTTTACGGGAAAAAAAAAGAGAAAATCACTATTTATACCCCTTCAACTATTTTCAAAAGCAATTTATGCCCCCTTTGCTTTTTTTTGCGTGCCATTAATGTCCCCGACAATTTACGGGTGCCATAAATGTCCCTCGAGGCGGAATCCGGCGAGTTTTTGCAGATTGAGGATGTTCTCTCGCGGCGGCGGCTCCTCCTTTTTTCTCATGCGATGCCGCCGCCTTCCCCCTTGGAGATGGGCTGGGGTGAGTGGTGGAGATCAAGAGGGAGGGTGGGGCAGGAAACTTACAAGACAAGTCTCGGACTTGAAATCCGGACTTAAAACAGACATAAAATACAGGAAAATTACAAGACACGTGTTCGGACGTAAAATCCGGACATAAAAAGTAGTAAATAGGCAACAAAAGTGACACTTGTGACTTTTTAAGCTTAAGTGTCCCATTCCTTTAATAGTAACCTATACTAGCCTAATTAAGGACTTCATGCCTACAAACCTTATTGGTATCGAGCCATGTTTATTGGTATCGGAGCCATGTCCGGCTAAATTTCGGTGATCGAATCCCGGGGAGAGGGGAGATTATGACACGACCAACCATGGTTTTCAAATGATTTTTACAAAATACCGGGTTTTCAATCTAGATGATTAGTAACACTCGCTCTTGGTCTTAGATTAGTATGATCTGAAGATGCCGCTAGTTCTTTAATTCCTCGTGATCTTTGTTCAGTACGGTCGTATGATGCCGCTAGTTCTTTGATTCCTCGTGATCTTCGTTTATTATGGTCTGAAGATGCCGCTGGTTCATTGGTTCTTCTTTTTCTCGGATGTATGCTCTGAATTATGCCGCAGCTTGCCTTTATTAGGATCTTCATGGGTACTTTCATCGGAACCCCGAGGTCTTGAAGAATTCAAGGGATTTTTGCGGGTACTTCCACCGAACACTAAGGTCTCAGTGGAAATCAAAGGGGATTTTCATGGGTACCTCCACCGAACCCTAAGGTCTGCAGGGGAAATTAAGGGATTTTGCGGGTACTTCCATCCGAAAACTTAGAATTTAATGGAGTAATCGAACACTTCTAGAGAGTCTCGCTGGTGTGGATCCTCGCTAGAGAGTCATAGGTATGCTTGTCCGACGTGGAAGGCCCGATACACCGATGATTGAAATTCCAGTGTGGGTTGTGCGTTTGTGGCGTAAAAATGATTTTTTTAAAAAGCAGTGAGCGATAGATTTCAAAAAACGTGGCAAATCCGAAAAAACTTGGTTCTCACGTACCATAAGATCCCCTCACCCTCCCTCGGATTCGGTCCCCTCCTCTTGATTTATCTTTATCATGTCTTCGTCTCCTAGTAGTTCATCTTCTAGTTTAGTTAGTCTACCCGAGTCACCTAAATCTAGTTTTTCTTCTAAATCTCGTCTTCCTAATGTTTACGAATTAGATTATGTTTCCGAAGATAGTAAGTATCCTTTGTCTTCCTATCCAGTAGTTAATCCTTACAGTATTTACCAAAAAGAAAAACCCAAAAATATGGTAGGTGTCCGTCTTAGACAAGTCCTAGGTAAAAATTCCGTATCAACTTCTTCCAAAGATTTCTGCCAAGCATCTCACTTTTCTACCCACAAATTACCTTCTACCAAAGAAGAACAGTACGTAACCCTCCAACTCCCAGAACACTTTCCAAAAGCCTGTCTGGATCAAGGTTACACTCACATACACTTTGGTGCCATTCGCCTGGCAGTCACACTTCATGCCAAGAAAGGTCTCCCGATGATTTCCCGTGTTGCACTTCTTGATTCCAGATTCCAAAAATACGAACACTCCGTGATCGGAACAGTGCAAACTACACTCAATGCCGGGACAATCTTTGTGACCCTTTTCCCGAATTTTACCATGCTACTAGACGATCCAGCTCTGTCAACTGTGTTTCGTGTTCAGATCCAGATCACTGGCCCAGAATTGGAGAATACATATATGGCAACCCTTCACCATCAGATGGCATACCGAGTACAAAACCATGCCTTCGATCTCCCACTTCCTCCCCAGTTACAAAATGGTGAATCCATATTCCTTTCGGTCGACTCTCCAAACACCCCTCACTGTACCTTTGTTCCCAGACAAATCAAAAGAGAGGAACTCCAAGCCCTTCTACCCACCTCTTGGATAACCAGTTATGAAAAACACAGAACAGAAACAGCCAAACCAATCCAGCACACAGAACCCACTTTTACCAAAAAGACTGACGGATCTGTTGAAATTAAATTCTCAAACAGGAACGAGGTTTCCACTGTTTTCCCCACTGAATTCAGTATGATGCATTCTTCTGCTGGACTGTTTCCTCCTTCGACCACTTTCGATAGAGAAAAGATGAAACATGTTTGGAAAATTCCCAATCCCACTGCTGTTGATGAGAACGGACAACAAAAGACAATATCTGTTGCAGAAGCAGCCCTCAACTGGCAGGCAGAAAATGCCGTGGCACAAAATCAAGCTCTTCAAAGAATCATTTGCAACCAGGAATCCCTAACCTCTCAGATGACCAAACAAAGTTCTGATCTCTCGTTCTTGGTTCAAAACATTTCAAATGTTCGCAGCAGAGTCGAAACCATTCACCAACAATTGTGTGTCTTGATCCAGTACACTACTGAGTGGTCCCCCAGATGTCAAAACTGTTGTCAGAAAAAGAGTTTTTACAGCATCAGCTAAAATCTCTTGAAACCTAACTAGATCAATCCCAACCAAGCCTGATTTTCCCATCCCCTTCATATTTTCCCACATCATCTTTCCAGCCAAAACAGTTCAATCCCTTAATACCTCCTCCTGTAACAACCTACTCGCCAGCTTTAGCCTTATGGAAAGACTCGCCTCCCCACAAAAAGAGACCAGCTTCACCTGCCAACCTCACTCTTCCTGTTACGACAAACCCCATGAATCCTTTTCCAGTAACACATGTTTTAAATCCTTTTAACACCAATTTTCCAGAAGTTTAATTATCACATTACATGAGTTTTTTGACAGAAAAGACAGGTGAAAATCCTTACATGTGATTCTTAGCAAGCAAAGCAAATTACACGAAAGGCAGATTTTCCAGAAACACGCAGCGACTTCAAATGTAAATTTTCGTTCGCTGGGAAATCAAAATGAAGATCCGCACCGGCCCAGTCGTAGCCTTTACATTTCACTTCGACACGCAAACAAGAATCACCCAAAACGGGGTCCGTTTACTACTTTAATTATGCAATTTACTCACAACTCTCCGTTACCCCCCGAATGTCACAACATTGCACTCCGAAGTTAATATCTCTTAATCTAGTTGTTAGAATAACATCTCCACTGTTCAGAAACTAGTTTAAGACGCCTTCTAACTATGGTTATGAATTGGGAATGATTAGAGGACGTTTTCTAAGTCTGCAAAGGGTTTCAAACTTATTTTACACAAAGGACATCCCAGAATTTTCAAAACCATAGAACAAAGTTATAAGAAAGTTTATTCTAAAATAGACCGTTGAAATCCGATCTCCACCGTCTAGATTGTAGTCCTACAAGTCCTTTAACTTTAGAAACAAGAATGGGGTTTATCAGATTCCGATTACTACTTCAATTATGAAATCTCCTCACAACACTCCATTGTTTTTCCAGTTTTTTTCTCTCCAACTTCTCTCTTTTATCCAGCCACAACCACCCCAAATTATTACAAAGCCACCCCACTTGTTTCTAGTTCATACACTTAAGTCCCTCAACTTTTAAGGTATAACATAGCGCCCCTTATCACATAATTAACAACATATAGTACATAAAATACATATAGCACATAAAATCAAGTAGTCATGTTATACACGTAAGTTCAAAAAGTTTCGGGTATCACATAAGACATGATCAATTCCAAATGGGTACTTTGACCATGGCTGTCGTCGCTGTGAAATTGGACGGAGTTTGGAGCTTGACAAAAATTCACTACAAGAAAACAATGTAACAGTGACGGACAAATCCGTCGCAAATCTTAGTTTATCGACCGATTACCGACCGAATCACGTGGTCTTGTATTTTTCGTCGCTAAACAAATTAACGACCACCAACGAAATATTTTGCGACCGATAATTGGGTCGCCATATACCGACGGATTACCGATTGAACGTTCAATATTGTTGACTTTTGACTTTGACTTATTAACAACCAAATACCGACGGCTTCCCTAGCGACCGAATATTGGGTCGCCGTATAGCGACCGAATACCAACCGACTGGTCAATATTGTTGACTTTGACTCGTTAACGACCGAATACCGACGGACCTTTAGAAACCGATTATTGGGTATCCATATTGCGACGGAATATCGACTGAATAGTCAACATTGTTGACTTTGACTTTGACTCGTTAACGACCGAACACCGACGGACTTTTTAGCAACCGATTATTGGGTATCCATATTGCGACGGAATACCGACTGAATAGTCAACATTGTTGACTTTAACTTTGAATCGTTAACGACCGAGTACCGACGGACTTTTTTAGCAACCGATTATTGGGTCGCCATATAGCGACGGAATACCGACTGAATGGTCAACATTGGTAGCGATCGATTAGTGACTATTCCGTCGCTAAATTGTTTTTAATTTAAAAAAATAAATCTAAAATTTAATAAAATCCCTATTATAAAAAATAGCAATACGCACATAAATATGAACCAGAAACAGTATTAATAAGATCCCAAATAGCAAACATAATCAATAAAACCCAAAAATAACATTACCTAACCAATTATCTTACTAAAAAACACAAGTTTACACTTCTCATTTACATTACAACACTCACAATCAAAGTGCACACTTTGAATTACAACATTCACAATCAAAGTGTGCACTTCTCATTTACATTGCAACACTCACAATTAAAGTCCACACTTTGAATTACAACACTCACAATCAAAGTGTGCACTTCTCATTTACATTACAACACTTACAATCAAAGTTTACACTTCTCATATACTCATTGATGTCATTTATATGTATATCCTTGGAAATGCATGAGTTGCAATCTGAAAATTCAAGAATCAAATTATTTTATGGCAATAAAATCACCACTTTGAATTATGTTAAAAAGATATACAATACGACAATTAATTTATGGTAATAAAGTACTAAAAAATAAATCAACAAATATTACTCACCTTCAATATGTGGAATTCCAAGAAGTTAGTTCTTTAACTTCAATTTGCATCATCCAAGTGGCTTCTTAGAGTGAAGCGAGAAAGAGATTAATCATGCATGAAAAAATGGATTAATAAAGGAAAGTTAAGAATTAAAGCACAACAACAATTAATCATTTTAAATCATCCTCCGACATAAATTCATCTTCTTCTTCTTAATTGTCATCACCCTACATAATTTCATCATCATCATCATCTTCATTAACACGGCCCGTACTGGGCACAAATACAACTTCGATTTCCCCTGATTGGTCTGCAAGTTGACCAACTTCAGTAATAGTTTGATCAATGTGACTGGTCTCCTCCTTGCGTACTTCATACTGATACGGTACCGGAACACTAGGAACGTCAACTAGACGTGGTTTGGAACGACAAACAGCCCACCAATCAGCCTTAGATGTTGTCTTACTACTTGGATAAGGTGTGTAGTAGACTTGTTGACATTGAGAAGCAAATAAACATGGATCGTAACCCTGGAACGTTATTTTCCTATGGATTTCTACAAGTTTATATTGAGGATGCACCCTCAAACCTCTATTTGGAGTTGAATCAAACCAGTCGCATTTGAATTTTTTTATTTTTTTTGGACAGGTACTCTAGCAAGTTCAACCTCAATGACTTGCTTCAACTCTCTGTAGTAATCGCCTTTAACCCATACCCCACAGTTTGTCATTCCTTTTCCATCACTGTGGGCTTTTGTGTGAAATCTATATCCGTTAACAAAGTAACCGGAATATGACATCACTCTCCTTGCCGGGCCCCATGAAAGATTTTTCAACAACCTTTCGGAATGTTCCGGAAGGCCATGTATCTGTTGAGAGAAACAAAAGTTAAATTAGTTTAGGCATTCTTCAAACAAGTAAATTTCTACATAATACCAACTTACATGAGTTCCAAACCATTTGGAAAAATCACTATAAACCCGCCTTTGCAGTTCATCCTCCGTCATATGGTGAGTTTGGTCATGTACTTCACTAACAAATTTCCTGAGTTACAAATCAAATGACAATATTATTATTCGGCTACTTTTAATTATATAGCAAAACTGAAGCAATGGATGGCTTTACTTATTGCAGGTATGGTTCAACCTCTTCACAATTAATAAGGATATACTTCATGGCTGTTTTATAATCCTTATCAGATAATGAAATCTTTTCTTTTTTCCAAATGGTCTTCCAGGTAAGTTGCAATTTGATAATACACCTAGTCCACTTGTAGTCTCGCCTTCACCATCATTTCGCCCAATGGTTGTAACTTTCGTTTTCACGTGGGGTTCGAAATAATAGCTAAAGAATAAGTATGCATTGCAAATTGACCCCTCAACTCTGGCCTTGTTTTTTATCTTCTTTTGTAGATGGTGCAGGTATCCAATTAAAGAATAAGTAGTTAATCACATTGTAAATAAAAATGAAGTTGAGATCATAAAGACATGGGTTGTTACCTCTCGAACGGGTCATCCACCTAAACTATACCGGGCCACCAACCTTGGCTTCGTACGGAAGGTGAATCGGCAAGTGTTTCATGACATCAATAAATCCCGGGGGAAATATTCTCTCTAGCTTGCATAATAATATAGCGATAGTATCCTCCAATTCTTGCATATGCGCCACAGTCAACTTTGGGGAACACAAATCTCTGTAGAATAGACTAAGTTCAGGCAAGGGTCCCCAAACATTTGCCGGTAGTACTTCTTTGAGAGCTATATGGATAAGTCTCTCCAAGAATACATGACAATCGTGACTCTTCATGCCTGACATTTTCAGCTCTTTCATATCAACGCATCGCGCCAAATTTGATGCATAGCCATCAGGGAGACTTAATTCTTTCACCCACTACAAAACCATCTCTTTTTGTGCCAAGTAAGGGTGAAACATGCCTTTGGTTTCGTTGTTTTACCTCGGGTATCATGTTTAATATTCAATTCCGATCGATTGCAATACCTTTCAACATCCGCTCTAACCTTAACATTGTCCTTAGTTTTACCCTTCAATCTGAGTCGGCAAATCCGGAGGAGGCTGGCCGGAATGAGTTACTTCGTTCGCGGCGTCTTCATAAACCGCATGGAACACCCCCTGTCAAATAAAATGTCAGGTTATCACAGTAAATAACTAATATCAGAAAAGGGAAATAGTAATGAAATACTTACAAACAACTTTCTAGAATCTTCATCAATCCCTTCTCCTTTTTTTGGGCCAATATGGTGTTATGCGTCCAATCGTAACTAGCCGTTAATGGGATTGCATGTCCGGCCTCCTTTTCTTGTTAACAAAAATCATTAAAACATTAAATACGTACATAAAACACATAACATATATGAATGTGAAAAAATAATATAATTAAGTACCAGCCTCTCGTGGTGCTCGATGTGGCTAAGGGAACCGCCCGTGTGTTTCATCGGGCCTTTGGCACCCTCCATTCTTTCTGATTTTTTGATGCCTGTAAAGACTTAGCAACAAAAGCCGTAGTGTTCCAGTATGCCTAAAGTCGCGCCCAGTCGATCTCACAGACCCATGTGGGCCTCTTTTTTTTTTTCCCTCACGTCACTCATGATGCCGTTGAGTCTCCTCTTAAGTAAGGTACGCCAACCTGACTTGACGCCCTCCTCATTCTCAGGAGCCCATCGATACCTTTTCTGTATTTTGAAATAAAGTTAGATAATTAAATTCAAAGACTTGTAAATTCAAACTTATTTGCTAATTTATAAAAGCTTAAAATAAACTTACCGTGAACTCTTCCCACCACATTTTTTCTTCTTCCGGGGGAACATCCTTTATGGTGCTATATGCCCCCTTAAAATGCCTTTGAAATATACCAGTAATGGAAGCGGAACAGGTAGATTTCAATTTAAAACTATAATAGTCGAGAAAATTTTTAATTAGAGACTATAATGATTACAAGAAGTATAATTAACTTAAAGGAAATAATTCAGAAATCAACTTACGTGCCAAAAGTAGGTTGCAGGAGAATACGAGTATCTAGTGTCATCGCATCGCCACCAGCACTGGTATCAGTTGCCGTTTGTGGGACAGTAGACTGGTGAGTCGCTGATCCTGCTACCCGTGCAGACTCAGTTGCGGGTACTGACGCAGACGTATCCCGAGATACATGTACATCAGCAGTTTGTGACGGAGGTGTCGTAGCAGTCTCGGAGGAAGATGGTGGAGTAGAATGCAAGTCCGATGATGAATCTGATTGGGACTGAGTAGGCAAACTAAAAGGATAAGCACGCTCGAATAGGCTTCTTTGGAAGCATCTATGAAATACTAAAAATACGCCGTTATACTAATGTAAAACGAATATGAATACTCATTTAATATAAACTTAGTATTAAGACATAATTAATCATTGAATTTTTACTATAAGGTACACTACACTAGAAATGAGCCAGGGGAACAAGCAAATTACCAAAAATAATTTAATGGTCGGAGTGGATGTATAGTTATTGCGAAATAATTTAATGGTCACGTGTACGGTGATGGAAACGTGATGATAGTTAGATCAGGCGGTGTTGAAGAAGGGAATAGAAGCAAGACTTGGACTTGGCTTCCAATTCCTGATTGCAAAATGAAGGGTGCTGATATATATAGTCCAACCAAACATCCATCCTATCAGATGGTTATCTCCTTCTTTGTTTAGCTATTTTTTGTTTCACAAGCTACATAATGACATGCCTCAGATTATATCCATCAAACTCTTAAGGCTAATAGCAAACATCAAACAGAACTTCCCTACTAATAACGACCACATATACACAAGTACTAATAACCTAATATATGCAGAACAGCTCCAAACCAGTTGTAATTAAAATGAACAAGAATCAAGGGAATAAAAGAATATCAAAATAAAATGCATATGAAGCCAAACAGATTGTAAACATCATATCAGGTGTAATAATCCATAAAACAACACCAATAGTCTTAAAAACCAAAAGTCAAAATTGGTACAAAAAGGGGAACTAAAACATGACAGAAACGGTCAAAATTGATACTACATGATGAGGAACCTTGACGGAATCAAGATTCGACACAAGGAAAAAGGGATCTTTCTCTAACTTGAATTTAGTTTACGTGAATGCCTTACTACAACCTCCAAGCAGCGATAAGCACTTGACTACTATAGCAAAGGACTTTAAGAGTATTCGACACACTAGACCTCCAAGCAGCGATAAGCACTTGGCTACCTAGGCAGAAGAACACTAAATGGATGAAGAAACACCACAACAAGGAAACTAGCTTGTTGATTAGTAACAATGAAAGGAAGATCTTAAAAGAAATTCAATTCACAAAGCAACAAAGGAATAAACCTTACAATTATCATTAATCAAGTCTCTCTAATATGTGGTCGAAACCTCTCTTTATATAGAGAAAGATTTCAGCTGAAAATCCCTAAACAAGCTAAGTCCTAAATGGACTAGGATTATACTTCTAAGGAATATGCTAAATAATAAACTACTTGCTAAAGAATATGCTAAAGCATAAACTACTTGCTAAATGGACCACATGTCCTTTATTTAAGTAATATTTCGAAATTAGTAATATACCAAAATCTGGAAATTAAATCAATGCTAAACTTTGAAAAAAAAGATTAATTCTCGCTGAAAATCTGGACAGCATGGTGTAGTAAGTTGCACAACAATTTAGGACTTCATAAAGGCATAATCTGATCTTGTGTTCTTCATGAAAGTTGTAGATATGCCTCTTATCTTTCCATATCATCTAGAATGAGATTCATTGGATTCCTGGATCGCAAGTTATGACAATTACACCAAACTGTCACAAAGCTGAATTGATTGTTTATCCAAGTTGATGATAGTCTTCATTCTTTTGAGTCTTTTGGGCCTCCAAAATGAGTGATGTGATGTTAAATCTTGCCTCCTATATCTCCTTTTAGACATTACCCAAACCTCATCATTCTTTAAAGGATCCGTATATAAGTTCTCATCACTACATTTTATTTTAGCCAGTCGGATATCCTCTTCTTTAACCTAAACACCAAATCTAGTTATTTAAATGTCCATTCTTGTCCTTAGAGAAATTGGTGAGGCTTATAAAAAGGCACAGATTCTAATTTCTTTATTGTGAACAAATATTTAAAAAAAATCACATAACACATTTCCATAACCAAGTAAAAATAAAAAAGGAAGAAACTTTGTGAGCCAAAGGAAACCTGAATTAGTCTATACATCTTTTCCTCAAAGAAAACTAATATGTACCTTATGAATGTTAAAAGCAAAACTAACGTGCAAACTTCGGTAATGCAAAATGACCAGATACATTGGATTCCACAGGGTTAAGAGGAGCAAGATCTGAGACATACGTATATTTACTATAATGAAAGATGAACTAGATAACAACAGTACAAGTTGTAAAACGTACAGAACGAGCAAACTTGTTGAAAAGCGGTCACTCCTTTGTCAGTGCGCCCGTCAACTAAAGCACAACCTTCTAATGGTAACTTCTTTTCTTCTAGGAGTATATCTTTCTTCTCGTCAACAAATATTCCGAGCAATCTTTCAACTATACTACATAAATCAGAAATTCAGAATACAACGTGACAAAATGTAAACATGAATTATAAAGATTCAGTTCAGCAGTAAAGTAGATATCATTCAGGTTATCCTGTAATACCAAAATCATTGACAATACAGAACAAATCAGCAGAAGGCCAAAGAACATCCAGATTGAAAATGTTAAAAAGGAATAATCTTAAGGAGGAATATGCCGGCATAATGATTGTTTCCGAAAATGTCCCCCATGCCACAATTGGAGTTCACAAATTTAACTGGCTCCAAATTAAAAGGGACCACATTTTTTTATCATATAGTTTGCACGCTTATAATGAGGCTAAAATTTGTAACACAAAAAACAAAATGCAGAAAGTAACCACCAAGAAGATGAACTCCAAGTTCAAATATATAGATTTTAAATTCATTCAGCAAGGGAAGACAAAACTCTAAGATTTAAATTCTGTTTTATGAAGATAATGATAAATACTACCTTATATTTGGAATTTGGGTCGAGGGATGGCGGTCGTTAACGTCCGTCATTATTCGGTCGTTAAAGGACACAAAACGATCTTCATTTATAACTATTTAAATATACACCGTTATGTATTCCATCGGTATTCGGTCGTTCTATTCCGTCGGTATTCGGTCGTTATACATTCCGTCGGTACACGGTCGTTAACTTTCGTCGGTATTCGGTCGTTAAGGGTGAACAAAACGACGTCATTTCAATTTGGTCAAAGGGACCGATGTGGCCGATAGAGTGGCGACGGAATAACGAATGTTAGGTTTTCGGTTTCTCGTCGGTATTCCGTTGTTCATTTTGTGACCTAAAATTTTGGTCGCTAATTTCGGTCGCTATTTAACTATTTTCTTGTAGTGATTGCAGCAATAATTGAAAGGAATATGTAATAGAGAAGACTCTGGCCTGAGATTTGAACTTGGCATGTTATGAATCTGTACCGTGGTTGCAATGGTTAGGATGAGGAAGAGAATAAATTAGGGTTAGTAGAGGGAAGAGACGATGGAAGACAACTGTTTTTAATATATTAATTAGCATATGGGAGATAATAGTGGAAATAGTTGTAATTTTGATTTTTTATTTTTAAGTCTTTAAAATATTAATTAGCACATGTGGAGAAATTAATGAGAGATTTTTTTGATTTTATTTTATTTTTAAATTCAAATTATATATCATTCAAGATTTTGATCTTATTTTTAAATTATTTACTTTTAAATTCAAAATATATTTATCGCTCAAGATTTTGATCTTATTTTTAAATTTAAAATATATATTATTCAAGATTTTGATCTTTTTTTAAAATTATTTTAAACTTTTAATTAGCACGTGTTTCAATTCAAAATACATTAGGAATAAAATAAGATTAGAAATTTCCAAAATATATTAAATTCAAATTTTATTACGAATTGACAACTGAATAAATGGAATAAAATAAGATTTTAAATTGCAAAAATATATTAAATTCAAAATGTATTAAAAATTTCCAACTAAATAAAAGAAATAAAATAAGATTTAATTACTTATATATTCTTCTATAAATTGTAAGAGTCTCTAAACAATACATACAACCTCATTCTTAAAAAATAATTTTTAGCAGAACCTAATAAACGAAGAATGTCGAATAAAGAAAACCACAAGCCAGTTCTTCTTAGACCATCATCCACTAGCGTATGATTTTGATGAAAACCCTTTGTGGAATAATGTGAAAGTTTTAGGCTCAGCACCTAGAGGCGGAGGAAACAGATCATTGTCTTGTAACTATTGCAACAAGATAGTTGCAGGATCATATTCTAATGTGAAGGCACATTTAATAAGAATTACAAATTTTGGTGTTAGCACATGCAAATCCATCGCAGAAGATGTTGCTCGTGCCATCTTAAAAGAGAATGAAGAGGCCGAGAGGAAAAAAAAACCGAAAATGAAATACGAGCCCAGAAACAAAGTGATTATTTGAGTTTACCACAAGGAATGAATCTCTTCCAACATAAAACAAGAAAAAGAAAAACAGGTGTATTAGAAAAATCTTTTAATGTTGTTGAGAGAGATATTGTTGATAAGCTTTGTACAATTATGTTTTAGGCTTCTGTTTTTCCATTTAATTTTGTTTGTAGTCCTTATTTTAGAAAATATTCATTATTTTTGGGAAATAGAAAGTTAACTGGTTGCACACTACTCGAAATAGAAAGTACAATCCTCGAAGTTTTAATAGGTTGCACACTACTCTTTTAGCACAAGAAAAAACACATATCAATATTAAAATTCAACATATTAAAGATAGTTGGAACAAAAAAGGGTATCTTTTTGTTTAGACGGTTGGTCGGATATATAAAGAAGACCTCTAATTAATATTATTGAATCCTCTGAAAGTGGAGCAATGTTTATTTCATCAACCAATGCAAGTGGACATGTGAAGGATACTGATTTTGTAGCCAATGTTTTTTCCCACTACAACAAAAAAGGTCTATTACAACGTTTTGTCATATGTCGCAATAAGGTAAAAAAACGTCGATATAGATTTATACCAACATTTATTACAAATGTCGAATAAATGTCGCATTTACCTGTGTCATTATGGGTTTTTACGACATTTGTTACAAGTGTCGGTATCTATCCATTAAGACGTTTGTTGCGTCATTTTAAAGCGTATCAAAATGTATTTTTGCCGATATTTGTAAATAATCGCAACAAGTCTCCTATTCCGATGTTTGTAAATATCGTGAATAAGTATTTATTCTGACATTCGTTACGTCATTTTTAAGTGCATCAAAAGATGTTTTTCCCGACATTCGTAAATTTTAAAGCCAGGTTGGCAGAGTTAGAGCCGGAGCCTAGACAAGGCGAGCCTTCGAGTCTAGCCACCTTTGAATAATTAATCGGAGTTGGAGCTTAGAATAATGTAGAATAAAGTTCCTACCCACTCAAAGGGTTCAGAATTGAACCCGTGACCTCCTACATGTATGTCGTGCGATGCGCCGTTGAGCTAACTCATGGGAATGACATCTATATGTCCCGGCTATTTCCCATTTTATGCCCTAGGCTCAAGACTATTTTGGTAGCCTAGTTAAGTCGAACCATGTCTAAGCATATCGAAATCACTATTTCCCATCTCCTTTTGCTTAGATAACTACTTATATGTTGCTTTGGCAAGCAGAAAAAATGAAGATCCAAGCTTAAGGAGTGCTTAGAATATGATAGGCATTTTAAAACCTAGTTAAAACGATTTAATGTGACGTATAAAATCAAGCCCCAAAAGACATAAAATAAGCATCACATGCAAGATATAAAGCGTAAATATAAATGTGAGATAGCATGGGCTAATCCTATGATGACTCCCACGAGCCTTGTGGGAGCCAAAGGTCAATCTAAGTCAATATCCATCTCATGGATAATGTCTTCGATCCAGCGTCCTCCAGTCTTGTTACATAATTGCATGGGCCTACCTAGCCTTCAATGTAAAGCAATAAAACTAATATAATAAAGCAAGTACAATTTTACAACATTAAAAATGACTCGCATGCCGTATTGTAAAATTACAACCCAAAAAATGTAAAACAAGAGGGGTATAGTAGGCCATGCTATTCACCATACTAAAACTCACATAAAGCATAATAAATACGATAACGAGTAAATATACAAAGTCTTAGGTCAGCGGAACCTGATTCTTCATCAGCTCATTGAATGAGTTTTCTGTCCCGATTTTAACCTTAAATCGCCTAACATGTTTATGCGGTTTGTTAATCGGATTAACAACAGAAAGCATACAATTGCAGTTTATGCATGTAATCGAATTACTGACAAAATCATAAACAGTCTATGCATATAATCGAATTATAGACATAATCATAAACAGTTTATGCATATAATCGAATTAATAACATACATAACAGTTTATGCATATCAGAATCACAAAAACTTGTAAAACACATTCCAAGAAACAATCTTTTCTGTTTTTACACATACACATACCAAATCGAAATTGATATGTGTTATGCTGTGATTAACAAAATCGAATTCGAATAACATGAGCAAGGCTCGATACCACTGAAGAGATTCATGATTCCACTGAAGGGATTCATGGGCAGAAACTCGTTCTAAACACCCATGAGTTCTCCTCCGAAGGATCCGCTCATAGAAAAACGAATCGAAATTACTTACGAAAGACTTACATTTTTTGGCTAAAGATGGTGTCTTTCGAATGTGTGCTTCTGCCACCATAGTCCTTCTTTGCGGAATTACTCCCTACCGGTATCCACGCAACGAAACGAGCAGCGAGTGCTAGCTCTTCGTTCTTCTGAGTTTTGGATTCTAGAGAGAAAATGAGGGTTAAAGACCAGAAATCTGATTTCGGGTTTTTGGTGTTTTGCGGCTGAAAAATTAGTTGCTAGGGTTTCGGTAAAGAGAAGTTTATATAGGGTGTGAGAGGTTGTTTCAAAAACAACTCCCATGTCCTTACCACCTCTCCCGGCAGTGGGAGTCTTTAACTCCCACATCCTCTAGACTTTTGCTGGTAGTGGGACTCTTTATCGGATAATAACTCCCACTTAATCCCAGCTATAACCAAATACCGAAAATGCCCCTCCTTAATCTCTAATTCAAATAATAACGTTTTTTTATTCTCAGAGAAATAAATGTCAGATACAATGAACCTAGACACATTCTAAATTCATTGAATCTGAACATTATGCTCGTTAACTCGTCTATGCATGTGACCCTATAGGTTCATATCACAATGGCAATGAAAACACACTTAGTAGTAGTATGTGTTCATAAATCACAAGCGGTCCCTAGCATGACATTGTGACTACCCAAAGTGAATGAATTTACGGTGGAACCTAATATCAATCCACTATTTAATCCCTTTGTCTCGCGATATCCTAATTAAGTATAAGGCATGGTAGTCGTCACCCTTATACAACTTAATTGTATTTATTCTCGATCTCCAGGTAGACTATTCCCACAAATAGTATTTAATAACCACTTTATCAAATACATTTGAGCACGACCATTAAACAGTCTTTCCCTATCGAGGAGCCCATGGATATCTCTATCTAATAAGAGAGGGACAAATTCCTTACAATGCCTCTCACATTCAAGCCATGATAGGATACTACATCCGATCATTAGTCGTATTGATTACTCGATTAAAAGTAACGTTCGACTGAGTCAAAACGTAGTCCATTAATGCTAGAATCAATGGAGACATAAGGTCTAAGGATTCCAAAATAGTATTGAGGAAGTAATACTTATGACTAAGGACCATGAAGTATTACTTCTCTAACGGATCACGTCCGATACAATATATCTCAATATATTGCATCTATGGTGTGATTTGTATTTATTACACATGATTAGTAAAACATAATCATCAATCAAACATCATACTAGTTTTATTTCTTTATAAAGAACCTTACATAAAACTAGGGACAACTAGAATAGTAATTACATAAGCTAATGAGTTTTACTATCAAATCACACATTTGATGTTCATAAGCAAAATTAACTATTCAAATGACATGCTCAAAAAGATATAAAAACGTACAACATATGCTAATGGTCCTAGGGCACTACTAACAATCTCCCACTTGCCCTAGGTCCAATCATACATGATCCTCAATTCCATTGACCTAGTATGACTCTCATGTTTAGGCTGCGGGAGTGGCTTGACCAATGGATCTGCAATGTTGTCGTATGTATGAACTTTGCAAATTTTAACGTCTCATCTATCAATGATCTCTCTAATCAGATGGAAACACCCGAGAATGTGTTTGGATCGTTGGTGAGATCTAGGTTCCTTAGCTTGTGAAATGGCACCAGTACTATCACAATAAAGGTCCAGTGGGTTCACAATGCCAGGGACGACACCTAATTCATCAACAAATTTCCTGATCCAAACAACTTCTTTAACTGCTTCAGAGGCAGCCAAATACTCAGCTTCTGTTGTAGAGTCGGCGACGGTCTCTTGCTTTGAGCTTTTCCAGGTCACAGCACGTCCATTGAAACAAAACACAAAACCAGATTGCGATCTAAAGTCATCTACGTCGGTCTGGAAGCTTGCGTCTGTGTAACCATTTACGACCAGACTTCCTTCCTGACCTCCGTAAACCAAGAACATATCTTTAGTCCTTCTCAAGTACTTAAGAATGCTCTTGACTGCAGTCCAATGTGACCCTCCAGGGTCAGATTGATATCTGCTATTCATACTTAACGCGAATGAGACATACGAGCGAGTGCATATCATGGCATACATAATAGACCCAATGGCTGAAGCATATGAGATCTGACTCATGCGCTCTTGGTCCTCATTTGTGGAAAGTCCTTGAGTTCTACTGAGTTTAATGCCATGTGACATGGGCAAGAATCCCTTTTTGGAGTCTTGCAAACTAAACCGTTTTGGTACCTTGTCAATGTATTCACTCTGGCATAAGCCAATCATTTTGTTAGATCTATCTCTATAGATTCTTATACCCAAAATGTATGTAGCCTCGCCTAAGTCTTTCATGGAAAAGCACTTCCCCAACCAAGCTTTTACGCTTTGTAATGTGGGGATGTCATTTCCAATCAGTAAGATGTCATCCACATAAAGCACAAGGAACACTACTGCATTATTAGTTACATTCTTATAAACACAAGGCTCGTCTTCGTTTTTGATGAAACCAAATTCTTTAATTGCTTCATCAAAGTGACGATTCCAGCTTCGAGATGCTTGCTTCAATCCATAAATGGACATTTGAAGCTTACACACTTTGCTAGGATTTGATGGATCAATAAGCTCCTCAGGTTGTGTCATATACACATCCTCGAGAAGGTTTCCATTAAGAAACACAGTCTTAACGTCCATTTGCCATATCTCATAGTCATAATATGCGGTTATATCAAGTAAAATCCTAAGACTTTATCATAACGACAGGAGAAAATGTTTCATCATAGTCAATACCATGAACTTGTCTATAACCTTTAACTACTAGTCGAGACTTAAAAAGTGTGTACATTACCATCCATGTCGGTTTTGTTTTTGAAACACCATTTGTTATCAATGACCTTACACCCTTCGGGTGGGTCAACCAAAGTCCACACTTGGTTATCGTACATGGATTGCATCTCAGACTTCATAGCTTCTAGCCACATATCTGACTCAGAACTACGAATTGCCTTTCTGTAGGTAGTGGGTTCACCTTGATCAATCAGTTCAATGTGATGATCATCAGTCACGAGAAATCCATATCTCTCAGGCTGTTGATGTACCCGACTTAACCTCCTTAGGCTTTGTGTCAAAGATTAAAGCTCAGTATCAGCACGTGAGCTTGTTTGAAGTTCCAAAGTTGGTTCAGATGTTGTTTGGGGATCTTGAATTTCCTCAAGATGGATCTTACTCCCACTATCCTTTTTGAAAATAAATTCCCTTTTAAGGAATAAACCATTACGAGCAATAAACACTTTGTTCTCTGATGGAAGATAGAAGTAATATCCTTTAGTTTCTTTAGGATGTCCCACAAACAAACACTTGTCAGATTTAGGGGCGAGTTTATCAGATAACAAGCGTTTTACATACGCCTCGCATCCCCAAATTTTGATAAATGACAAACTAGGTCGTTTCCCATTCCATATCTCATATGGAGTTTTCTGAACCACTTTAGAAGGAACTCTATTCAACATTAATGCAGCAGTTTCTAGGGCGTAGCCCCAAAAGGAAATTGGAAGACTGGTTTAACTTATCATAGATCGAACCATATCTAGTAAGGTGCGATTCCTTCGTTCTGATACACTATTCCATTGTGGTGTGCCAGGAGTAGTTAATTGTGAAACAATTCCACAACCTCTAAGATGTTCGTCAAACTCCTAGTTAAGGTATTCGCCACCTCGATCTGATCGAAGTATCTTAATACTTTTATCAAGTTGATTTTGTACTTCATTTTGAAATTCTTTGAATCTTCCAAAAGATTCTGATTTATGTTTCATTAGATAGACGTAGCCATATCTACTAAAATTATCTGTGAATGAGATGAAGTACTGAAAACCTCCTCTAGCACTTGTGTTTATTGGTCCACATACATCTGTATGTATGAGGCCCAACAAATCAGAAGCTCTCTCACTTTGTCCATTAAAGGGAGCTTTAGTCATTTTTCTCAACAAGCAAGAATCACATGTCTCATAAGAGTCTAAGTCAAATGATGTCAAAATTCCATCTTGATGGAGTTTTGATATGCGTTTCTCATTTACGTGGCCCAAACGACAGTGCCAAAAGTAGGTTTGGTTTAAGTCATTTGATTTAAACCTTTTTGTATTAATGTTATATATGGATCTTTTAATGGATTCATCGAGGTTAAGAAATAAAGCCCATTCATCAAAGAGGCATCTCCATAGAAGATACGATCTTTATGAATGGTGCAAATTTTATTCTTAATATTAATTTCAAAACCATCAATATCCAAACAAGAAACTGAAATAATATTCCTACTCAAAGTTGGAACATAAAGACAATTATTCAGTTCTATAATAAGGTCACTTGGCAAAACTAAATTAAATGTCCCTGTAGCTACAGCAACAACTTTTGCTCCATTTGCTACTCTCAGGTCCACTTCTCCTTTTGCCAGTGATCTACTCTTTTTGAACCCCTGCATATTTGCACAAATGTGAAATCCACAATCGGTATCTAATACCCATGAAGTAGGAGCAGACATGTTAATTTCAATAACATAAATACCTAGAGAGACAGCCAAACTGACTTTTCCCTTTTTCTTCTCTTCCAAGTAGAGCTTGCAGTTCCGTTTCCAATGACCTGGTTCATTGCAATGGAAGCAAACTCCCTCCTTTAGTGCCTTGGCCTTGGGTTTGGGCTTGTTATATTGGCCATGGGCTTACCCTTTCCTTTCTTCTTAAAATTCCCCTTTTGAACCATTAAGACTTTAGATGTCTTCTTAATGTTCAGTTCAGCCTGCTTGAGCATCCCGTGTATCTCATGTATGGACTTCTCCATGGCATGCATGTTGAAGTTCTTCACAAATTGGTCATACTCTGTTGGGAGTGAGCCCAAGATCATATATGTGGCCATGCCATGACCTACGGGAGCCCCAAGCTTCTCAAGTTGGTCAAGATAGCCCTTCATCTTAAGAACATGTGCACTTACAGAGGTGACAAGGGGCCATCTTGCAACTATTCAACGCCTTAGTGGTGAGGAATCTTTCTTGACGGGCTTGCTCTTGGAACATTTCCTTGAGCTGGCCTGGAAAGCCTCAACCCCTTCAAACTGTTTTTGAAGGTCAGTGCTCATTGTGACTAACAGGAGACAAGTCACATCGTTAGAGTCATCACAATGCTTCTTCCAAGCATCTTTTTCATCTCTAGGGACGTTGTTTGCAGGCTGTCCAGGAATGTCCGTATCAAGAACGTATAGCTTTCTTTCCTGCTTAAGGACAATCCTTAAGTTGCAAGCCCAATCTAAGAAATTGGACCCACTCAGTTTTTCCTTCTCAAGGACGGATCGCAATGAATTGTGTGAAGTAGTTGCCATTATATACATTAAATTATTTGCAAAGTTATTAGTTTTGAGCAAAAACTTTCCACAAATTCAACACTTGATAAATAGTGGAGAAAACCATTTTACGATAGTTATAAGTAAGCTTTGGCTTAACACCCATAATTAAAGTAAAATCAACTCATGGGAATGACATCTATATGTCCCGGCTATTTCCCATTTTATGCCCTAGGCTCAAAACTATTTTGGTAGCCTAGTTAAGTCGAATCATGTCTAAGCATATGGAAATCACTATTTTCCCTATCTCCTTTTGCTTAGATAACCACTTATATCTTGCTTTGGCAAACAGAAAAAATAATGATCCAAGCTCAAGGAGTGCTTAGGATATATTACGCATTTTAAGACTTAATTAAAACGATTTAATGTGACGTATAAAATCAATCCATATAAAGCGTAAATATAAATGTGAGATAGCATGGCCTAATCCTATGATGACTCCCACGAGCCTTCTGGGAGCCAAAGGTCAATCTAAGTCAATATCCATCTCATGGATAAAGTCTTCGATCCAGCATCTTCCAGTCTTGTTACATAATTGCATGGGCATACCCAACCTTCAATGTAAAGCAATAAAACTAATATAATAAAGCAAGTACAATTTTACAACATTAAAAACGACTCGCATGCCGTATTGTAAAATTACAACCCAATAAATGTAAAACAAGAGGGGTATAGTAGGCCATGCTATTCACCATGCTAAAACTCACATAAAGCATAATAAATACGGTAACGAGTAAATATACAAAGTCTTAGGTCAGCGGAACCTGATTCTTCATCAGCTCATCGAATGAGTTTTCTGCCCCGATTTTAACCCTAAATCGCCTAACATGTTTATGCGGTTTGTTAATCGGATTAACAACAGAAAGCATACAATTGCAGTTTATGCATGTAATCGAATTACTGACAGAATCATAAACAGTCTATGCATATAATCGAATTACAGACATAATCATAAAAAGTTTATGCATATAATCGAATTAATAACATACAAAACAGTTTATGCATATCAGAATCACAGAAACTTATAAAACACATTCCAAGAAATAATCTTTTCTGTTTTTACACATACACATACCAAATCGAAATTGATATGTGTTATGCTGTGATTAACAATATCGTATTCGAATAGCATGAGCAAGGCTCTGATACCACTGAAGAGTTTCATAGGCAGAAACTCTTTCTAAACACCCATGAGTCCTCCTCCGAAGGATCGCTCATACAAAAACGAATCGAAATTACTTACGAAAGACTTACATTTTTCGGCTAAAGATGGTGTATTTCGGATGTGTACTGCTGCCACCAGAGCCCTCCTTTGCGAAATTACTCCCTACCGGTATCCACGCGACGAAACGAGCAGCGAGTGCTACCTCTTCGTTCTTCTGAGTTTTGGATTCTAGAGAGAAAATGAGGGTGAAAGACCCGAAATCTGATTTCGGGTTTTTGGTGCTTTTGCGGCTGAAAAATTAGTTGCTAGGGTTTCGACCAAGAGAAGTTTATATAGGGTGTGAAAGGTTGTTTAAAAAACAACTCTCACGTCCTTACCACCTCTCCTGGCAGTGGGAGTCTTTAACTCCCACGTCCTCTAGACTTCTGCTGGTAGTGGGAGTCTTTATCGGATAATAACTCCCACGTAATCCCAGCTATAACCAAATTTTGAAAATGCCCCTCCTTAATCTCTAATTCAAATAATAACGTTTTATTATTCTCAGAGAAATAAATGTCAGATACAATGAACCTAGACACATTCTAGATTCATTTAATCTGGACATGATGCTCGTTAACTCGTCTATGCATGTGACCCTGTAGGTTCATATCACAATGACAATGAAAACACACTTAGTAGTAGTATGTGTTCATAAATCACAAGCGGTCCCTATCAGGACATTGTGACTACCCAAAGTGAATGAATTTACGTTGGAACCTAATATCAATCCACTATTTAATCCCTTTGTCTCGCGATGTCCTAATTAAGCATAATGAATGGTAGTCGTCACCCTTATACAACTTAATTGTATTTATACTCGATTTCCAGGTAGACTGTTCCAACAAATAGTATTTAATAACCACTTTATCAAATACATTTGAGCACGGTCATGCATTTAAACAATCTTTCCCTATCGAGGAGCCCATGGATATCTCGCTCTAATAAGAGAGGGACAAATTCCTTACAATGCCTCCACATTCAAGCAATGATAGGATTCTACATCCGATCATCAGTCGTATTGATTACTCGATTAAAAGTAACGTTCGACTGAGTCAAAACGTAGTCCATTAATGCTAGAATCAATGGAGACATAAGGTCTAAGGATTCCAAAACAATATTGAGGAAGTAATACTTATGACTAAGGACCATGAAGTATTACTTCTCTAACGGATCACGTTCGATACAATATATCTCAATATATTGCATCTATGATATGATTTGTATTCATTACACATGATTAGTAAAACATAATCATCAATCAAACATCATACTAGTTTTATTTCATTGTAAAGAATCTCACATAAAACTAGAGACAAATAGAATAGTAATTACATAAGCTAATGAATTTTACTATCAAATCACGCATTTGATGTTCATAAGCAAAATTAACTATTCAAATGACATGCTCAAAAAGATATAAAACGTACAACATATGCTAATGGTTCTAGGGAACTACTAATAATGATGCAGAAAGGGTGGCACCTCACGCAGATCAAGATGTTTCTATGAATCGATTGAAATGTTTTAAGAGATATTTCCTAATCAAGATGATCTCAAAAAAGTGTCCCTGGAATATGGAGATTTTTCAAGTGGAACTGGTTCTTTTAGTGATTCATTTGTCATAGATGCAAGGACTTAATAATAACCAATATCATGGTGGTCTAGTTATGTATCTTCAACCAAATTGTTGCAATTCATTAGCATTCAAATTACTCTCACAACCAGCATCTTCATCTTATTGTGAGAGAAATTGGAGTACATACTCACAAATTCAAAATGTGAAGAGAAACAAATTGACAAGCAAAAGAGTTGAGGATTTAGTGTATGTACATGCCAACACCCGACTCATAGCAAGGAAAAAGAAGTCATATAAAGACGGGCCTTCGATATATATATATATAGTTTTATATTACATAATATGTTTAGAAGATTTATAATATTTTATTATTTTACAGGTGGAGATAACTTTGATATTGATGGAGACATGAATCAACTGACTGATCTTTTGGAAGTAATGACGTTTGATGATGACAATTTGAAGGAAAATGAGGAGTAGAAGATATAAATTTTCATCTTACTGTTTATAGTGTTTTAGACTTTAATCATTTTACTGTTGCATTATTAGTTTTCTTTATTTTTGATATTTTAAACTATAATGAAAATGGTCTTTTATGTTTAGCAATATTAATTATCTTTTTTTTTTTAATATTTTGATATTATTAAAACTTATTTATGGTAGGATCCTATTTTTTATTATTATTAATTAAAATTTATTGCCCTATCTCTGTACTCGTGTCCGAATTTGGAGAAGTGTCCCAGTATCCTTTATTTTAGATGATTAAGTACCTGACACATAAATAGATACCCGTACCCATGTCCGAGTAACATAGGAAAAGACTGGGAAAAGTACCGTAAATACTTATTGATTTCAACAATGTAGGAAATATTTTGGAATAAAGAAAATTTGAAAATATAACTACCATTATGGAGTGGAGGTATTATAGCTCTATCTCAATAGTATCTTAGTTGGTGGTTATCCTGTATTGTGTGACAATATAAATATGGTGATTGTGGGCATTCTGTGTTGTCTCCATGCTCCATGTGTAGATTTTAGTCTCTCAGTTGTTTTCCAACAGGTGGGTTGCAAATCAATACAAGTGGATTGATTGGAAATTTGCATCTTATGCAATACATTATCGTGTCAGAGGGAAGTCAATCACGGTCATCATTCTGCTATGAAGAGAATTCTTGAAGGTGCTGGGAAATTGTTTGTTGGGCAAAAACTCAGGGTATTTTATTTTCCTTTGGTTTTATTCCTCTTTTGCTACTATGTACGGATTAGATTTGTTTCCACCTATTTGGAGGTTTTGGCTTTAGTCCACCTCCATGTACCAATGTTGTTAAAATCTCGATTTAAATCGTAAATAGATTTTACGATTCTACGAAAGGAAAACGATTTGAATCGGAAGTAAAATAGAAATCTGGTAGAATCGGAGTAGAATCGTAAAATCAGAGTGTAAAATCGTACGATTTTACCGATTCCACAAATTTACTATTTCCAGGCGGATTTCAGCTATTTCCAGGCAGAAATTTGCTATTTCCAGTCGAATTTGGCTATTTCCAGGCTGCAATTTGCTATTTTCAGGCGGATTTCGGCTATTTCCAGACAGAAATTTTCTATTTCCAAGAGGATTTCAATTACTCGTTAATAAGGTCAAAATTATTTGTTCAGTTCAAGTTTCGTATTTTAATAACATCTTGGTGTTCATATTTGTTACTTATTTACAGAATCGGTGGTATGATATTTTTGTGGTTTATTTTATTTTGATGTTTTGAAATATTTATAAGTTAAAAATTATGTTTTGTAGCGTTTTTATATTTTTAAAAAATTTGTGAAATTATGTTTTATGAATTTTCGCATATTGTTAAACCATATGAAATGATTTATATGTTAATTATTGTTATTTATATATAAAATATATTTTTTATTTTTTTGGTACGATTTTACAATTCTACGTAAAATCCCGATTTTACGATTTTCTACCCCTCCACCGATTCTACGTAGAATCCCGATTTTAACAACCTTGCCATGTACTTTTGATTGCCTATTTTGGCCTATTTTAATAAACATATAGGGGTCCATGCCAACCCCCACCACCACCACCACCACCACATGTGACTTTCCTAAAAAAATATATTTATTTATTTATTTTGTGTCTCTCTACATTCTGTCCTAAATTTAGACGAATTAGGGACGACAATTTCTAACCACAATATTTTATCAAATTAGCTCTAATTTTGATCTAGTTTTAGGTACATATTTGAGACAAATAATTTTACCAAATAAAAAATAAAATAGAAAATTGACAAATGTATTACTGTTTAATAAAGTAATAAATAATAAATTTTTGGCCAATTGATGTATTTAGTCCTGAAACAATTTTCGCTTGGCAAGGTTGGTCCCTCATGATTGTTTGCATCTTTTTAGATCATCAATCAATTTACGGGTCGGGAATTGGTCCTTCCGTCTTTTTTTTTTTATATAATATTGAATGTTAGTCAACAAGTGATATGGGCAAAATTGGAACTTCACATTTTTTTAGATAATTAATATCATATGCATTTAATTGTAAATATACTTAAAAATAAATACATAATTGTAAAAATAAACCTAAAGCTCATCACCTCCCTCCTCTCTCCTTGCCGCCACCGTTTGCAACTCCCTCATTGCCGCCTCCTCCCATCTTCTCCCTTCTCCCTCCTCACTTATTCTCTCTCCTTGTCGCCTCCTCCCTTATTTTCCACCGCTTCCTCCGCCGCTCTCTCCACCGCCCGCGGGATGGGAATTGGATGAGTTTTATTTTTGGTCGGAATAAAATCTAAAGCTAATTGGCCAAAATTGTGCAGGTGCCGGTTGTGAGATGGGAATGGGATGGGTATTATTTTTTAGTTTTATAATTAGGTATTTATATTTAAGTATATTTACAATTGATTACAAGTGGTATTAATTATCTAAAAAATATGTGAAATTCCTATTATAACCCTGTACACTTGACTAACAAATACAAAGGGACCTAAAAAGTTGCAAACGATCATTAGGGATCTTGTATACCACCCGTAAGTTGATTGAGGATCTAAAAAGTTGCAAACAATCATTAGGGACCAACCTTGCCAAGCGAAAATTGTTTCAGGACTAAATACACCATTTGGCATAAAAAAATTTGTACGTCATGTTTGAAATCGGTCCCAAAATTCACAAACTTTTGGGATATAATACTAACCAAATCATGACATTAAGTAATTCTAAGAGATCCATCCCAAATTCATAGAAGAATTTAGAAAGCTTTGTATAGATTGTCCAGTCATCTAAAATCAGTCTTAAATTAGGGACGGATGTCCCATGTCATATTAATTTACGTATTTTATATGCTAATGTTGGACATAATTGTCAAGAAAGTTTATTACAGATTTATGTATATGATTTGTCACGCTCCCGTAACCAGGGTCGATGACATGGCAGTTTCTCATTGGTTAATGAAACACCAAAGCCGACAAACAAAGTTACTAAAAAGAAATTTAATTATGAAATCATCTGAAATAAGAGTTCAACAGCGGAAACTAATTATTACAAATGAAATTGTTTAACGAAACTACTAATGAAATAAACTAAAGTCTTTAATTGAAACCGGTTATGAATCACTCTTCATAATCCCCATCCCAGATGCCATCATGTTCGTAGTGTTGTTCGTCACCTAAATCATCTGCACAGTAAAAGTGGATGGACTGAGCCACGGTGCTCAGTAGGGACCCGTAAAAAGAACGAACAAGTATGAAACAACAAATAAGCTAAGTAGCCATATTCGTCGCATCTAAACGCTTACATAACCGAGTGCACAACAAGCACCACGCATTGCTCATACACTACACTCGATTACAACACCGTTTAAACACTAAGAACATCACTACCGCTATGACACACAATCCCGCCACATGAGCTGACTCATCTATTCACTCCCAATCAACAATAACGGTAATGGCCCTAGCTATTATCCGAGCTAGGACGACTCAGAAAATGCAGGTGCGGGTTTGGTACGATCCCCCAAACGACGGGCCCAGGGTTTAAGGATCCATTCTTTTATTGTGACATCACCCACCACAGTGGACTCAACAAAGCCATTACTGTCCCAATGATAACCTCATCGGGTGAGGGTTCAGAGAAGCGTATATCAGAAGACCACTCGGGTCACAGAATCAGTATCAGAATGCAGTAGCGAACGAATCCTTCTAATTAGTCGTTCCTAGACAAGAGCTCAATAGGGGCGACGACTCGGTCGACCAAAACCACATATGACTAAAATCAATGACTCCCCAATATGACGACCAAAGTGGTAACAATTATGCAAGTTCAATATAAGCCCAATTAATCCAAGATTCACAATTATCAATTAATTATGACAATTTACATAAGGCAATAACAAGAACGCATTAATCAACTTACGAATCAGATTATAATGAATTTAAATAATGCCCAAAACAGTTTATATAATAACGAAAGCAATAAACATAATTCGTGCAATTATTTCGTAACCTCAACAGTTTACTCGCTTTTACTGTGCAGTAATATATGCGATAATTAAATGACGTAGGGGAGGTCCCCTACCTTATCAAAAGCAATTAAAAATACTCAAACCCGGAATCAGAAATTTTCCAGAAATCTGTCCCGCTCCCGGTGCGATATCTTTCTGCTCCGAATCGACTCCCGTCTACGCTCACTCGTAGCTATCGCGAACGTCGTCGTTTCGATATATTGTGCGTCAAAAACGGTGAAGAAACACTCACTCAGTAACCTTTCAAAGTCTGGACATAATGTTGAGTTCTCAAAACTTTTATATTCCCTCTGTTTTTCTTTTTCCTCTGCTTTCTTTTATATTTTTTCTGCGACTTGAGAGCAATTCTCCTTATATACTGATTGGTTGCTTTGTGCACAATATACACAGCCTAAAATTTAGCTCCCTGATCCCATGACCCCTATAACCCCATAACCCCACGATGTGTCTTTTTACTTTTTATTTATTTTTTTATTCCTTCCTGCCTTCCACTAGGGGTGTTCATGGTTCGGTTTGGTTTGGTTTTATACATTTTTCAAACCAAACCGAAATAGTCGGTTTGAAAATTTTAAAACCAATCCAAACCATTTAAAAATCTTAAACCGATGCATTCGGTTTAGTTTGGTTTGGTTTGGTTTGGATTGGTTTGGTTGCTCGGTTTTGCGAGACACAAAAATATTGATTATAAAGTTTAAAAAAACTTTATTTAATTAGTTAGTTGCTAAAAATATTTTAAAAAAAATATGCATATTATTTTATCAAGGTAAACACAATAAAGAAAACAAAATAATAAAACATAAATTATTGCGAAAAATCGGTTTGGATTGGTCGGTTTCGATTTTTCTTGAACACCCCCCTACCTTCCACGAAGTCCAAGTATATATATAGCTACAGTTTTCTACTTTTTTTATTATATTTTATTTCCTTTATTCCCAATTCAATTAACCAATCATCTAATTAAATTACTAATCTAGGTGAATCACAATTTACGTCCATTAATTACGATACCCGTACGAAACGTCCCACAACGAAACGTACCAAAAATGTAACATGCAACATGTTATAAAAATTAATAGACACGTAAACACATAATCGCGCAAAATAAATTACGCCTACGCAATAAATCACACAAAAATAAATTAAATGTAAAATAACACGTAAGCAAAAGTTACGGGTTTCACATGATTTGATCCCAAATCCGTCTCTGATTTTGTCCTAAATAGAGATGAAAAAATTCCGTCCCAAACTGGTTGTTATCTTGTAGTGATAGCATTCTCTATCTCTTAAGAGACTCTACGAGTACAATGTTGTTTATAGTGAGTTTTAGTTTTCTCTTAAAAACACTTTCTTAGCATATTGCAAGATAACTTTTGGTTTTATCGGTTGCTAAAACATTCAAGTGTACCAAGCAGTAAATATTTTTTAAGTTTTTAAGTTCTTGAATCTCTTGTTGAACTTATTCTAGATATATAACATTCATTTTCACTATAACTAAAATATGAAAACTAAGTAAGCTTTTATTAGCTAGATAATTTTTTACTTTCATTACCCTTTTCATTTTTTATTTTGGATTTTAGTTTTCTGACATTTTTCAAATTTTTTTCATTTTGTTTTAATAATCAATAGAAAATATGTTTATACTTAATCAACGAAAATCTCACCACAAGCACTCTCGTACGTGACATTGAAAAAGGGTTGTATATATTAAAGACTTTTTTTAACACTTCTAGTAAATGTTTACGTGGCTCCTTAGGAAAGCTTTTATATCTGGACAAGGTCTTGGTACTTGTTGAACTTATTATGGACAATATAATTAAAATTTAATCTTTCAATACACATGATCCCCGTCAACACATATTTTCATATTTAGATAATTAATTTTGTTTCCTTGGGTAGTTCAATTTATTTTACTTTTCATAATGAATTGAATTATGTCAATATTTACTCAACAAATCCTTACCACGTGCAACCCGGGTGCATGATTTTCAAAGCAAAATGTCAAGTTTCTTCATTTTTCACACATCAACGCCCGTTAAGTTATTTGAATTGTACTCATGTTTTGATTTCGGTATGTAACATTTTTCCCGAAATAGTCATAATAATTACTTATGTAAATGTTTGAGTAGTCCTTCAAAAATCCTTTTACTATATCGTAATGTTTCAAATTAAAAATGCTATATGTTATGGATTATTCTACCTAGTAAAAACTTTAAGTTGTAAATGTTTGAGTTGGACTTCAAAAAGCTTTTTAATATATCACAATATTACAAATTAAAAGTTGTAGCGTAAAGTTATATTCTATCAAGTAAAAAATTCAAGTATCAAGATAATTTTTATATGCAATGGCATATTCTCATGGATTCTGGAAATATGCAACCGTAGAGTTGCAATTGAACATAGGAATTATTTTAAGATATTTGTTAGAAATATTTTGAATTATACCCAGAAGGTTTACCGTGCCCTGTAATCACATAAGGGTTCACATCTCGATGAGCTTCGGATCGGTGCATATATGGATACTTGTGCACTTGCTAAAGTTCATAACTGGATAAAATTTGCCACCGAAAAAGGGGTGATAACATTTGAATCCAAGTTTGAAACTGCACATAGAATGTCCTCCACTTAATATAGTTTGTTTCTGAGTGTTTAAGAGGTCTATAGTTTTTTTTGTTTTTCAAATTCAAATTGGTAAAAGCCTACAGGAGTATTCGACATTCTTCATAGCAGAACCTAACTTGTCTACACTCAAAAGGCGACTTTGTTTGAGGTGTTGAGTCGATAAATCAGGGGAAGAACGTCATGAATGGGAAGATGATGGTGAAGTACAGAGTCCCTCATCAACATCCTTATGAGGTGGAGTTAATAAGTTTTCACTACAAACCGAGTTACATTCGTTTTTCTAAGCACTTGATTAGTAAACTTTCGGTGTTAGTATTATATAGCATGCTCTATCTCTTAAGAGACTCTACAAGTGTAATGTTGTTTAAAACGAGTTTAAGTTTTCACTGAAAACACTTTCTTAGCTTATTGCAAGATAAGTTTGGTTTTTATCGGTGGATAAAACATGCAAGTGTACCAAGCTGTAAATATTTTTTAAGTTTTTACTTGAATCTCTTGTTGAACTTATTCTGGATATATAACATTCATTTTCACTATAAATAAAATATGAAAACTAAGTAAGCTTTTATTAGCTAGATAATTTTTTTACTTTCATTACCCTTTTATTGTAGAACTTTTCATTTTTAGTTTTGGAGTTTAGTTTTCTGACATTTTTCAAAAAAAATTCATTTTGTTTTTATAATCAATAGAAATATGTTTATATTTAATCAACGAAAATCTCACCACAAGCACTCTCGTGCGTGACATTGAAAAAAAGTTGTATACATTAAAGATTTTTTTTAACACTTCTTGTAATTGTTTACGTGGCTCCTTAGAAAAGCTTTTATATCTACTAGACTATTTCAAATTAAAAGTTGTATACATTAAAGATTATGGTACATTGTAAAAAGAGTTTCAGTATCAAGATAATTTGTGAAAAGCTTCTCACGTGCAATCTTACATGTGTATGGCGTTTTGTGATAGAAAATACCAAAAACTAATAAAATAGTAGTATAATCTTCGTAATAGTTAGGTTGATTACCTATTTATGAGAATATTTTTCATTTTAATATATGAATTTTTTCTTTGCTTTGTTTAAATATTTTAATTAGTATTAATTAATAGAATGATTCTATATTAGCTCGTGAAAATAAAAAGTGTCTTTGGTTTTTTATTTCTATATATCAACTCCCATTTCTATTATGATTGTATTCATCTTCTCTTTACGAAGTATTAGTTTTTTTTTTTTGGACAACTCTAGAAATTCCGTAGTTGATCACAATGTGGTTGTACAAGCTGAGAGTTCAGGAAGTGGGGTGTGGAATAACTTAAAATTTTAAGGGGAAAAAAAATTTAATAAAAATAATAATTAGTGATCGTTTAACGTGAGATTGTCACACGTGCATTTTGGGTGCAAACCAAGAAAGATAATGAAAATTATCATTCTTATGGAGTAGCGTCGTCCACTTTTTATTTATTGACGCATTACCTGAAGAGGGATTTAGGGAGGATGCCAAAGGTTGTAGGGAACTTTGAAATTGTCAAATTGTTCACCAAATTTATGTCCGCTTTGATGCTCATTGTGAATTCTCTTGTAATGGAGCAATTCCAGCCCCTCTTTACACTTTTGATTGCCGTTCTCGTGAGTTCCAATTAGAAGTCCACCAAACTCACTCAACTCCAAGTTTCTTGTTACACCTAAAAAATATGAAGAATTAAGTACAGGCAAATCAGATGAACCTTCAAAACAAGTATATTTAAATTGAGATTGAGAAGGAATAAAATTGAAATCAAATGGCGGTGGCTTCTCGGCAGATGACACTGGTCCTTGTAAGCTTTTTCCCAAATCCTCAAATTGCTTTTTTTTACAAGACGAATAAGGAGGATGTGTATTAGGATGAGAAACGTTCTCCATTGTATCCTCCTTACTCTCTTCTTTTTCAATCTCTTCCTGCAGAATAAACTCAAGAGTCTTATGAGTCAAATTATCTTTAAAATCATGTGGAAGAGAAGTATTAGAATTAACAAGATAACAAGAATCACTCACTGTAGAAACTTTCATCGTCTTATACATATTAAAAATAACCTCTTCATTTTCAACCCTAAGAGTAACCTTTCCTACTTGTACATCTATCAAAGCTCTACTAGTAGCAAGGAAAGGTCTACCAAGAATGAGAGGCACCTCTCTATCCTCATCAATATCCACTACTACAAAGTCTGTAGGAAAAATAAATTTATCCACTTCAATAAGAACATCTTCAATTATACCACAAGGATAAATTATAGACCTATCTACTAGTTGCAATGTCATATTAGTAGATTTCACCTTACCTAGCCCCAACTTTTTAGAAATAGACAAAGACATTAAATTAATGCTAGCACCTAGATCACATAATGCATTATCAAAGTTTAATTGCCCAATAGTACAAGGAATAGAGAAACTCCCTGGATCTTTTAATTTCTGGGCAACTTCCTTTTTAGAACAGCAGAGCACTCCTCCGTAAGCATTACTGTCTCACAATCGTTGAGCTTACGCTTGTTTGTTAGCATCTCCTTCATGAATTTCGCGTACCTCGGCATTTGCTCCAAAGCCTCTGCAAAAGGAATGTTAATATGCAACTTTTTAAATATATCCAAAAACTTAAAGAATTGTTTATCAATATTTTGCTTTCTAAGTCTTTGAGGAAAAGGAATATAAGGAACATAAGGTGGGGGAGAAATATAAGGTTGAGAGTCTCCCTCTTTTGGCTTGTCCTCATTTGAAGAATTAATTGCATCTTCCTTCTTGTTCTCCTTTTCGACCTCTTTACAATTTTCTAGTTCTTGGATTTGCTTTCCGCTCCTGATGGTTACTGCATGAACTCGCTCCATAGGATTCTTCTCTGTGTCACTAGGAAGTTTCCCTGGAACTCTATCTTTTAAATTTTGAGCAACTTGACCAAACTGAACCTCCAAGTTGTGGATAGAAGCTTGATTTGTCTGAGCAACTTGATCTATCTTACCTTCCAACTTTTTCAAGTATTGCATCAAATTCTCCTCAAACTGAGATTTCCTTTCTTGTGTAGGAGGGGGTTGTTGTGGAGGAGTCATCTACTGTCGTTGATTCCATTGATCACTCCAAGAAAAATTTGGGTGTTGTCTCCACCTCGGATTATAAGTGTTGGAGTAAGGATCATTCCTTTGAGACGTGCATTGCCTCTCAGCTCCCATATAATATGCTTCTTCGAATGATGTAGAGTTGGAACCTGCATTCGGACAAAAATTAGCATAATTACCAATCAGACCACAAGATGTGCATACCTCATTGTTTTTGTGGCCTTGTTGACTCATCAAGAGACTAATTTGATTAGTCAATTCAGCCAACTTAGAGACCACACTGGGTTGCGAGTTAACTTCATGAATTCCAACTCTTCTTCCTTTAGTTGCCTTTTTGTTGTGAATTTTTTAGCCAAATTCACATAGATCTCGTTGAAGCTCATCTCGCATTTTTTGTCACCCTGGATAACCACCTGCAGCAGTATCGACTAGAGATTGAGACATAAGAGTTAGTCCTTCATAGAAAAACTGAGTTAGTAATATCAAAGAAAAACCATGATGAGGACATTGAGTGAGTAATGACTTAAAACTCTCCCATGCAACATGAAAAGCTTCTGTTTCTCCCTGCGTAAAGGTACTAATCTTACCCCTCAAGTTCATTGTCTTTTCGGAGGGAAAGTATTGAAACATGAATGTCTCATAAACCTCATTCCAAGTGCCCAAAGATCCTTGAGGTAAATCAAGTAGCCACAATTTTGCTCCCCCTTTTAGACTATAAGGAAAACATCTCATCCTTAATTCTTCCTCAGTTAAGCCATTCAAAGGGAAAGTTTGTACCGTACTATAGAAGTCTCGCAAAAATCCCAAGGCATCTTCATTATTCATACCATTAAAGTTTGGAAGAAGTTGAATATGGTAGTGTTTAAGCTCATAGTTCCTCGCTGCAGCAGTTAATCTTATGCATGATGGATTTGCAGCAATTATTGGCATATGCAGATCTCTCATACGAGGAACGACTAATTGATTCCCTCCATAATCAATAATTCCTTGATTTACATCCATGTCTGCACAATAATAAATAATAAAATTAAATAAAAAATAAATACCAAAGTAAAATTAAAATTACAAAGAAATAAAATTAATCAAATATTCTCCGGCAACTGCGCCAAAAACTTGATACGCAAAATCTATACTAGCAAGTATACTAAGTCGATGTCGTAGTAGTCAAGGTCGATCCCACAGAGAATAATGATTAATTAATTCCTAGGTAACTTATTTTACATTGATCAAAAGCAAGTAAAATAAATCTGATGGTTGATGATGATTTAATTAAACTAAATTATTTAACTAACATAAAACAAATAACTTGAACAAGAAGTTTGATAAGAGAAAGATCTAAGGCACATGAATTCACTAAATTAACCAATATATTATCCTAACGATATGTTATTCTAGAGTGAGTTTCATTAATCGATCGATTTCCAATTATATCTAATAACCTTTTTCAAGGCTTATCAAACATATTCTCATGAATAAACCAACTATATGTCTATGTTGATTTTAACCCATAAAAATGCATTAAACATATGAAATCATAAAGATCGCACAAACCATACAAGTATATGTCTATCTTGCATGCAATTTATATTTAGATTATTTAACCTAATTAACAAGGTCAGCAAACGCAAATCTTCCAAGTTAATGTAAAGACAATTTGAGTGGTAGCTAATCACACAAAAGCATTAAGAACAATAATAAGAAATTAATTTCACAACACTCATCGAATAACAAAATCATAAGAATAATATATAAAATTAATCTAGCTACATCATGGACTTAGAATAAATATTTAGCTCATACTAGAGAAAAATTCAATAACAAATTAAAACCTAGAATAATCTAATAATGACTAAATGAATTCCTAAGACTATTAAAGAGTATTTATAGAACTAGAAACCTGCTAGCTTAAGGTAACTGACATATATTAAAACTCTTCACACTCCTTTAGAGTAGTTGATATAAAATACAACTCTTCAAGATTCTTTAAAGTAGTTGAAGTACACCAGAACTCTTCTAGTCCGTAAAGATCATATCTTCAATTCCAGCAGCTTTTTTCTTATTCTGCAAGTCGGTTCACTTTTATCCTTCAAAATACTATTTTGCCCCTACAAATGCAAACACAAATAAGTGAGGATTATACCATTCTAAGCTCAAAACTCGATATGTAAATACTTTTTGAAGCTCAAAATTACTATTAAAGTAGAAAAAAAATATAGATAAATTTACGAGTTATCAATAGCTCGAGAATATGAGGCGATCGTAACTTTATCAAGTATTTTATAAAGATAAATGGACAACGAAGAAGCTGCAAGAGCCACGCATTTACAGCTCATTTACATCCGTAAACCAGGATTCAACCTTGCATGTGCACACTCATTTACATCTTCCTGACTGCATGAAACAACACATTTGCTCATGAACTTGTTCTTCTTAGTTAGAGAAGATTATTATTCTAGTTATTCACATCCCTTCCCTATTAGTCTATTACTTCTGACAATATAAAAAAACACATCCCTTCCCGATAAATGAATTATGTACTATTAATTAGTTTAAAGAAATGAAAGTTTCTATACTAGTTCATTCGATGTGCAATTTGATTTCTATGTTCCCCATAAAAAAATATGTAAATATTTAAACACGGATTAAATTAAGAGACTTTTTCTTTCTTTCTTTTTTATTTTTGTAAATGTTTGAGTTGGGCTTCAAAAAGCTTTTTACTATATTGTAATGTCACAAATTAAAAGTGTAGTGTAAAGTTATATTCTATCTAGTAAAAATTTCAAGTATCAAGATAATTTATTAATGAAATGGCATATTTTCATAGATTCTTGAAATATGCAACCGTAGAATTGCGATGGACCATAGGAATTATTTTAAGATATTTGTTAGAAATATTTTGAATTATACCCAGAAGGTTTACCATGACCTATAATTACATAAAGGTTCACATCTCGATGAGACACTTTTTAGACTTTTATTCTAGTTCTTCAATTCGGAATAAAAATATAGGTAGCACATAGTTTGAAATTAGTTTTCTTATTTATCTTATAATAAAGTGTTTCTAAAGATTTATTTATATTATTTAGTTGGATAATTAAAACCATTTTGGCATAGATTCTCTGAATGTAAGAACCTAGTATTCTTGGATTTTACTTCGAGAGTGTTCATATCGGGTTTCGGGATACAAGCTCAAGGACCCTGGTCTGGGGGCGTAACAAAAATCCCTCATGAAGATTGTGGTGGTTGGAAGTGGATAAGTCCTAGGACTGAGTCAAATGAGCTGTGAACACCAAATCATGATGTACGGGATTCTTTTTTTCTGTCTCGGCCGACAGTGTCCTTTGACAGTTTCGAGCTCATGTTTCATGACTGCCTCCGGCCGTCTGATTTTGGTTTGTCCGAAGCTTCTTCAGCCTAACTGTTTATTTTTTATACCCCGGTTGGACTTCGGTTAGGTCGTTCTACTTGCTTTCTTAATAGTCCCGGTCAGCCGAGATTTTTTTGGGTGTCAACACAAACAAACAGGGTTATGCTAGATACTTTGCAAGTCACGCGTTTGTGGACGACTTAATCATGGATGGCAATAGTGTTGACGGGGACAGATCAATAATACCATAAGACGACAATCCATCCAGACTTGGGCAAATGGAAATTGTGCATGCGGTCTCACCCCACAAATTTGCTCTTCATGATCCTATTTAACCACCCTCATTAATTTTTTCTTCCAAAATACCACAAATGTCCACCTTATTTTGTGTAATGAAGTCTCAGACTCAATTTTGTTTGAGGGGATCGTTGAAACCCCTCACACTCCAACTAGCAAGATTATTTAGACATGGAGTTTGTTGCCCCCCTTCCCTTCACCGTGGGTCATCACAACTCTCTCCATATCCTTCTTTGGAACCTCAACATCATCATCACCCCGTCTGTGCACGAGTTCCCGAGACCGGCAACTACTTTTGTCTTTGTTGGGCTTATCGACCTCCTTCACGCTCTTTGGAGCAGTGGGTTCAGCCTCGGAGGGCACACTCCTCAGCACATTAGTGCACAACTAGTTGCGTTAGAGAGACTGAAACAGGCGCATGCGTCGGGCGCGAGGACTGGCAGGGCGCTGGGAGGTGTGTGTGCGCGAGCTCGTTGGGTGTTGAGCCTCCTATGCACGCAGAATGGCAGGAGTGCTGGGGCGTTTTGTTTGAAGGAGTGCTGTTGCAACGTCCTTTAACTCCAAATCATTATTTTTTTTCCACAACACTACACTCATCCAATTTGCTACCAACAATGAAGTCCCGGACTCTATTTTGTTTGAAGGGGTGGCTGAATCCCCTTGTATTCCAACTCTAACTAGCAAGATTAATTGGACAATGAGTAGGTTGTTCCCCTTCTACAATCCTTCTCATCTTGATGAATCACCATATATTTCCCATTTTCCTTCCATTGGGCCAGTACCTCATCATCCCCACGGGCCTCTTGAGACTTAACTCTTACTCTTGTCCTTTCTTGGTTTGTCAGACTTCTTCACACTCTTGGATGTGGATGGTGGAGCATCAACAACGACTCTTCAACGACGCTACCAACCGAGACTGTTGTTTGGGCCACCGTTCGTCGGGCTCATGACCCATGGAGCAACAAGTGTTACTATTGACACCCTAAAAATCTCGGATGGCCAAGACCATCCAGGTGAAGGGAAAACAGGCAGATTGGCCGAGATTCAAAAGAGTCTCAAGAAAAAAGTTGGTCCTGATCGTTGGCTACTTAGCTTGCCCGAACAAGAAGCATACTTGCTTGTCAAATTGTTGCCCCGATCAGCTCGCTAGACTATTGTCCCAACCAGCTCGTCAGACAATTGTCTGCCAAAGTCTGCTCGCCATATTATTGTACTGGCCAACTGTCCAAAATATTATCTCGTCCAACTCGCCAAATTATTGTCTCGGCTAGATCACCAAACTGTTGTCCAATCCAGCTCACCCTGGTCATCCAAGACAAGAATGATATCAGGAGCCAATTGGGTCAATCGGGCCAAGGAGCAAGGCCAACCGAGTTGACCAGGTCGAGAATGATGTAGCTTACTTAACCAACTGCCGAAAAGCTGGGTAGCAGCGTCCGACACGATTTTGGATGTTTCTAGAAGCATGTGGGATGGTATTTAACAATCAAACTTGACATAATCTTATGCTATAACCTCCCATTAACCTTCACTATCAATGCACCAATTTGTTGGTCCAATCGAAATGTCTTCGTTAGATTTAGGTTAGGTTAGGTTAGGTTAGCTATCTGTTGGAATACTTTCTAGTTAATTTCTTAGATGTCTGGTTACTCAATTCGTGTGATCTTGATCACCGCTTGAGTTAGGTAATCACAATTTTGTACGAGACAAAACCCCTCAAATTTATTTCATTATTGGATTCATTTCATACCCGTAGTATTAAATCTCTTTTCCTGCATCCCCACTTTCTTAAAAAGTCTTGATTATCAATGCGGATCAATGAACTCGCAATCTGTCTAATGTTCCTTAGCATAAATGATTTCCCTCTTTCGCCATAAAAACGGGGAGGCACGCTCAAAAACTATTAATTCAATTAGGATCATGGATACGTGACCCGAGAGGCATTTACCGGACTAATTTAGGGAACAAACAACTACTAACTAACAATATCGTTGTTGAAATTAGTGACGGTGTTGCTACTTTTTTAGTCAAAATATCAATATTATTAATTTTAAATATGGCTAGTATACCACTAATTCAAGAAATAGAGGAACTGAAGTTAAGGACAATGTTTATGGCCAAAACTTATAATAAAAAATAAAAAATAAAAGTGCAAGCTGATTCTTTTCTTGTATTGGAGAAAAAAACCGAAAAAAATTTTACACTCAGAAGACTAATCAACCCCCACTAAAAATTACATGTTTCCTACCTTAAATATTTTCTGAAAGTACGAGGAAAATAGATCCTTACTTGTTGAAAAATAGACCCTCTTTTTTCCCTTTCTTCTTTTCATTAGCCTGCAAGAACAAAAGTTACAACAGGTCCAGGAAAACAGTTTCAAAAAAGCAAAGGACACGTCATAAGAGGACATGAGTTTACTACAGCTACAGAATGTCGAGAAAGTCTATTGAATAAAATTTAATATGCACACACACTTATATGCTAACATAAATCCGTAGTTTTAAGTTAAAAAGGGAAAATACTTTGTCATCTTTTACAAAAAGAATGTGGAACTCGATAACACTATTATAAAGGACAACTTGAAGCAATGAAACAGACCAGCGCATTATTTTCCAGTGAGAAATATATTTCCATTGCAATACCATAAGGAAAATAAAGTAAACTACTATCAGCTACACATTGTACCGAAACGGAATGTGTTTGTTTGCTTGCAAAAGAATCTAAGCCACAATTACAATCATATGATGTGTGATTGCTGAGAAAAAGGTACAGATATTCAGAAAGAAAGGTCAAGAGAATATTTTAGACTTCACCGGTCAAAATAATGAAGTTCTCACAATTCTTCTAAACAATCAGTTGAATGCAAAAGGAAAAAAAGAAAAAAAGCCATACCCTTACAATAAATATTCTCAAGGCGAGGACAATCGTGTCTCTAGAGCTGCAGACAAACACATGAAGATGTTAAATATAAAAGAATAAATGAAATGCAAAAGACCAGGTACACAAGGTCAGCATATAACAACTCCTGAAAGATATTCAAGCATGATTTTGCAGATTTTAACTTCAAGTTTGCTCACCCAAGATTCAAGGAACAAGTTATGTTACATTCAATATAAAACGAATCTGAAGACCAACTTACAAGAGAAATTTTATTCTAAGAGTACTGACGAATGATCTAATATGCAATAAAACTATATACTATGGCGAGGAAAGATTGCAACTTACCAGCTCATATCATTTAAACCATTTTCGGCCCTCAAAAGATGCTCAACTCCCTGAGCGTCAACCATAGCAAAGTCTGTAGGACTACCATATGGAATAGAAACCTGAAAAACCAAACAAGAGATATAGCATGTTGCTGATTAGTATAAAGAGAAGTAGATGAAGGAACCACTCTCAAATTTTGAGAAGAAAAATATATGCTGTGAAACAGGTATACAGTACAGCCACATCCCCACACTACAAAAGCAGCTGGATTGACTAATGTTAAGCTATGAAAAGATAACATGACACTTAGTAGTGGTATTAACAGCAATATCAGCATGTGTTTCATTTTAGCAATTTGGAGTTCATATGCATTCTGCTTCCCGATATTTGTCTTGCCAAACCCACCAGGGGGATTCAGCAGTTTTACCGGTCTCATTACCCACTTGAAAAGAACAAAAAGCTACAGACCCACAAGTTCCCTACTTGCACATCAAATAGAAAATAAGTAATGCAGAAGTCTCACATGTTTGTCATGCTGTCTTTACCTATTATATTGGCCTCAGTACGTCTTTCATATTTGTCTCAGAACAATATATGATAGTCGTTCTAGAGAAAACAAAACACTCATACCAATGTTTCCAGAATTAAGTAGTCTTCTCAACAAACATACCAAATATACCCCTTATCTATCCATCCATCAACCCCATTCCCTCACTCTCTTGTTTTATGTTTCTCTGTGTCAGAGGAGAGAACAAATTTTAACATTTTCTTGATAAAAACTGCAGGAGCTAAACCCACATGACCTCCCCTTTTTAAAACTCCCACATGGATTTATTCATCAAGCAAAATAACTTAAACCACAGATTTAAAGATGGAGTGGAAAATAAAGGAGAGGAATTTCCACTCAGAAAAGAAAAGAAAAAGGAGTAACCTGATTTTTTTATTATTCGGATATGAGTTTCGGATCGACAGGAATTTCTTGAGACCAGAATTTTTTTTGCTGTCAACGGTCATGGCAGAATCAGACCAAGAAGAAGAGAGTTAATATTTCCATAAACTCAGAAGAAGATAGCTCGTCTTCAACTTCCTTCCAGTTCGTGTTCATATATCAGAGGTAGAGGACAGAGAGTTTGTTGGACCATATTTCTCATTGATTTTTTCCGGTGCCTGGAGTGGATGGATGTTGTTCTGTTGAGTACTTTCTAGAAGATGGGGAAGCTTTAGGGAGAGAGCGATAATGGGGACAGATATGTGGGGAAGCAAAAAAGTGAAGAGGAGAGAGATGATATGGTGTTATCAAGGAGGGGTAAAAAAGGAAAAAGAGCACCACTTTCTCCTCGATATATGTAAAACGACATTCATTGTGACGAGAATCTCCTGCTAGAACGAATCTTATTAAGACTTGGAGGGAGCACTGAATTTGAGTTGGAAAGGGTACTTTGAAATTCGAGACAATAAAAAACACATTAACCAGAATCTTTAAACTTGGCTAAGATAGCAGGTCAGCGGCCAAACTAGAGCTTCCTGATTCTTTAGGCCCTCTATTGACAGCACATTTATCTTTTCTACAGATAGTGCCATCAAAAACTTTAAAATATCTAAATATATATTTGTATACATATATTTCCTTAGACAGGGATATCTCCACTTCATATATTTTCTTCCTTAGATAGGGATATTCTTACAAAATACATACTCAGCATATTAATTGAAGGAATGTAAGCTCTTTAGATATTAACTACAAAACTATAAGTTCTTAAACATTGTGGGGGCACGTGCAACCAAGTTCCTTTTTCTAACACTGTCAATCTCGGCCAATGGAGGAGCTAGGATTTCAACTGGGAAGCGGGGGGAGCGAACTAGAAATCAGTCAATAGTATCTCAGCCGTAAAAAAAGTTAGAAACAGTAATTGTGATTTTTTGTTGTAGCTAAAACCTTAACCAACCAATAATAGAACCAATGCTACTTACAATTAGACAACCATAGATAATATATTTCCAATAGCCTTGGAAAAAATCTGATTGGAGAGAAACGAAGTGAAACGAAAGAAAACGTAGAGTAAGAAAGATGAAAAAGGAAAGAAAAAACGGAAACAAAGGAAAAAGAAATGCAAAGGAGATTGAAGGAAAATATTATATTTCTTTTTTCTTTCTTTCTTTACTTCCTGACTCCTCCCCACGGCTCTCCACCATTGTAGCCGACCAGTGCTACATTTCTCCTCCCCCTTATCCTCTTCCTCCACTGTTCTGCCATGCCCGTACCCATCATTGACGCAACAAATGATTCAAGGGTTTTGGATTGCACAGGCAAATGTGGGTCTGGTGTCTCATGAGGAGTCAAATAATCAGTAAGTTTTTCTCCCAAAAGAATGAAGAAAACATTCAAGAATTCTACAGAAAGCTCATGTCCAAGGCTGATTTGAAGGACTAATTATTTGTTCAGGGCTTTTTACCCTGGTAAACCTGCAATTCTTAGTCGATTTTTTGACCTTATAAAGCTTTCTAAAATTGAAGCCTACAAAACTGGAATGGATAGAGGAAATGGGTATGGCAGAAGAGGGGAAGTAGAAGAGGGCATGAGACAGGTTGCCATGGCCATGGGTCGGATAGTGGCAGGGAGGAGTTATTGGAGACTTGGAGTTAGTTGCAAGAAAAGAGATGTCTATGGCAGGGAGAGAGAGAGAGAGAGAGAGAGAGAGAGAGAGAGAGAGACAGAGAGAGACAGAGAGAGAGACAGAGAAGCCATAGCATGGTGGCAGCCAAAGGAGTGAGGGCATAATTAGAGAGAGGCAGAAGGGGCAGTAGGGACTTGGGAGCAGAGAGTCGATGGTGGCTGCGGCATGGGGAGGAAGAAGAAAAAGGGGTAGTTGGTGGGAGGGCTGCTACCGGTGAGGAGCAAGAAAGGGGAGACAAAACCGTGTCTTTGCTACTTTATCGCCTACTTTGATTTCACGTTACTGTGAAATATATACATAAATTGTTTCTGGATAAATATATACAAGAAGTGCCTCTTCTATCACAAAGAACTGTAGGAGGAATGGAAGCAGGATCAATACAACCACTAACAGAGTTTGATTTAGCCCAAAGTGCTAAGTTATGGGCATGAACATTGGCTAACCTATTAACATAAGCTACCTTCCAATGTTTAAATATCCCAAGCAAGGATCTACCAGATTTAATAAAATCTAACCCTGACCAGTGGAGTTCAGTAGAATGGCCTAGAAAACCCTCTAATGACATTGAGACAATCACCCTCTATAATGGCATAATTAAACTTCTTAGAAATCAAGTGTTCCATGGCAAAGATTGCTGCTTGAGCTTCAGCTTCAAAAGGTGATCTTGCCTTGAATCTATTAATCCAAACTCCCAATAAACCTTAATTTGGAGGGCAAGTTAAGTGCATTTTTTTTATTGGAGGGCAACATGAGGATTTTCAAAAAGTTTATGGGTCACCAGGATCGTTTACCCTTCATATTATGAGAAGGTGATATATAGATTATATTAAGAAGGTGATATATAGATTATATTACTCCAAAAATTTTGAAATTAGTGAGCGGTCCAATAAAATATTTTTTATGTTTGAGGCCATATAAAAATTTATGTACCAAATATACATAGTATAGCAACAATGTTTTTCGAAATTCTTAAGAGGGGACAAGGTCCCTCCCAAGCCATAACATGGCTCAGCCACTGATCTTGGCTCCTACTTAGCAAATTGGCAACCTAGACAACAGCATGTGGGAGACTACAGAGCTAAAAATATAGTATCATTAAGCCATAAATTGCAAGCTATGCAATGAAGAATTCAGTTTCTTTCCTTGGAGTAGGTTTCTAGCACATTGCAAGATTTAGTTTGACAGAAGACGTAAGTGGAGGAGTGTACGGAGGTCCCCTATGATGAAAATGAGGTGCAGAAAGATCCATATGATTCATGTAGATTTTTCACATATGCTCACCCTTTTTGGGATCTCCACAATTTAGTTGGAATGAGAGGGACAGAAAGGTTTACAAAATTTTGTTGCAAATAGATTTTAGGTTGAGAACTTTTCTCCTTTCCTCTGAGGCTTCGCGCTAGGTGTTCTTCTGGACAAAACTTTAACCAAATTGACAAAAGAACACAAAGGTGATTCCATTGAAAGGGTTAGCTTTTACTTTCTTTAGCAGGTATCTCACACACTAGCAATTGGATATTGTACCTAGAGGTACAAACAAAGGTGATTCCATTGAAAGGGTTAGCTTTTACTTTCTTATGCAGGTATCTCACACCCTAGCAATAGGATATTTTAGCTGGAGGTAGAAACAAATAATATACCTAAACCTGTAAGATAAATCTGAATACTAAATTTTAGGTAATCGTGTTTGTATGCAAGATATATCAAAACTATATATTTCCTCTTAGAAACAGTCGTACAAAGAAGAAAGTGTTCAAGAAACGTACAATAGTTGATGCTGAGAATTTCTCAGAGACCACTAGACCACTAGTCCCATTACACTTGATGCTGTAACCATCTCTTTTGATCCCTAACATTGCTGGCTCCCAAATATCAAGATACCCCGTCTGTGCAATCAAAGAACCACCACATAGAATAATCAACCTAAATAATAAAAATTACTTCTATCTAATATGTAACTGAACATTGGCAAAAGTAAAAGATAAGGAAAACCGGAAACTAAAGAATAAGATGTTCATCATACCGACAAAGACACCTTATATGAAGCATGACCATTGTTAAGTGTCTTCGCTATGCAGTTTTGCATTTCTGGATCTGTAAGCAAAGTAGTCATCACCTCAGAGAAGTAACAAGGAGTTACAGTAAAACTCTGATCCTAATAGAGGAAAACATTTATCATGTATGCATCATTATCAAGGAGAAACAATCAACATCAAGGAGGGCCATCTCAACAACAATTACACGAGAAACATTAAGAACGCGACGGACATTTAAATAGTTTTTTTATCCCAAAACTGGTTTACTAGATGGTGAAGACGAAGATAAAACTTAATAGCAGTGTTATCAATCCCGGATAGCGGCGCGGCGCTATAGTGGATAGCGAGAGCAGGGCTATTTGGAATTCTATGTAAATAATTAAAAATATATATTCAAGACGACAATGAAAACAAAATCATAACCAAAAACAATAAATCCAAGATAAAAATATAATCAAACTCATTAAATCCATGATAATAAAAAAAACGAGAAAATATGGTTTGCTGTTCGTCGGCGTCTGGGTCGCCGGTGACTGGTGGAGAAGAGATGGAGATGAGGAGAACAGATGATGAAAAGAGGAGAAGAAAATTAACGTTTGTTTTTTTAGCGGCTGTAGTTGTGTAGTTGTATTAGATTTAGGGTTTCTTTGGGTTGGATATCCCCATTTTGCCCCTATTTAACCCATATTTTTTTTTCCTGGGCAAAAAAGAGTTTTCATTAATTATCCAAATTGCGCCGCTATTTGAGCCGCAATATTCCGCAACCTAAATCCGACGCTATGGAGGAGTCACAGCGGCCTAAGGCAACTCCGCACCGCTATCCCGCCGCAATTGACAACACTGCTTAATAGTAACAAGAGAGAGAGAGAGAGAGAGAGAGAGAGAGAGAGATAAATAACCAAAAATGTCAGAGCATAATAGTTAACAGAACAGAATTTAAAGCCATTCTGCCTTATTTTCTCGGAACTTAATTAAATAATAAAATTACTTACATCCAGTTTTACATTTCTTTTTCTTTCTTATGCCTCAGGCATAATTCGTCTATAGGAAGAATCAGCGCATGTTTAAAATAGGGCATTCCCTAGAAAACACAATAAACGTAGAGACATAGTTTTCGATAGGCACTATTGTTTCACACTGAGGACAGGGTTGTAATTGGATCACATTTTTTTTCCTTTTTTCTTTCCATTTTAAGTTTAAGAAAGATTTATTTTATTGTGAGAGAAGAGGTCGAGCCCACACTCAACTCTTTTCATATCGGATTCCAATCCAAATATAGCCTCAAGTTTTCTTTGTCAGATTTGTAATTTCTGTTATATTGAAAATCTCATGATCACATCAATTGCATGTCCATCTCCACACTGCAACTATAAGAATTGAAAACTCAAGAGTCATGCATAGGCTTGAACAGGTCCCTTTTTATTTTCCGCTCAAGTAATGCAAGAATAGTATAGTCATAATTTGAGTATAGAAAAAACAAAAGGAAGTTAAGATGTAAGTTACATCATGTAACATCAAGAAGGATAACCATCTCAAACAGAGCTTCAAAATTAAACGTTAAAAACACATTCTATTAGGCAATAATACAGTTTCTAGAACTTCCGGGCTAACCTAGACGAACATTAATTGTAATGTTACATTTGGTAACCCACCTTTCCCCCTTGCTCTATTAACCCTTGGACATATTTGTTGGAGCCTTATAAGCAACAAGCCAATAATTAGAGCACTCATTGCAGCAGAAAACAAGAAATACACACTGGAAAATGTTTATTAACCTTTCTATTCAAAGAACTTTAAGAGTATGTATAGCTACTATTAAAACTGCTATCCTTTTCACATATCAATATAATTGGTGGATAAATATTCTTCAGCAGATATCAAGGAAGTTCTCCACTAAACAAAATTCAGGGCTAAAATAGCAGGATGCAAAATATGGTGCACATTATTCAAATTTTAATCAGGTTCAGCTAGAACTCGAAAATGTTCAAAGTTTGTAGCTTACCACAAGTTATCTTCCTATGGTCATTTGCAAAGACCTTCACAAGTTCACCCTGGAAACATAATGGAAATAGAATCATCTCAATCACACCATACATCAAATTGAAAGAAAGAAGAGGGAGACGGAAGCAGAACATACAAATTAAATCCAAAACAAGGTCACATTTTAGTTCAATAAACCTAATGTAAACCGATTCGGTTGAAGATGAAAAGCACAATCGGAAAACACATTAGATGCTAATTCGTTTTCAGGGAACAATGGAAATGACATTAAAATTATTGTTATTATCATCCATTATATGTATGTGCCAATGGGTTTTGGACTCTTCTTTTCTGTTCCCTCTCTAGAACCTTAACTCTACAAAAGGTTATATGTTTTTCCATCGTCCTCTGCAGCCAAAGTGGAGTTCCAGAGTCTTGGCCACAACCCTACTATTTAGCTCTTTATATTAGTAGTACCCACACCTCTTCTTTGTCGACAAATGATAATATTTTTTCTTCTTAGAGCTGTTTGTTATTTCCAAGGCTCAATGGAATATTATCTCCAATCTTCTTAGGTTGGTGCTTGTTTTTTCATTTTCAAGAAGATCTATTGCTACCTCAACCCAATCTGAGCCCTTCCACTGATTTTCATATCTGTCTTTTGCATTTTTTTAATAACGTTGATTCGCCCAGAGTATTCTAGGTCGCTTTCCAACAATGCTGAAAGGAAAACTCTACTATATGTTTGTTTATACCCTATGTATTACCCACTTAGGATATCTGATGTGTGCTTATTTTCTGTTACTATGGGTATGCGCTATTGCTTCTGATTTGTTTAACTTATTTACTGATTATTATTGGAAGTTATTTATCCAGCCCTCCATGAGCCATAGGTATAGAAATCATGAAACCGAAACAAGGAAAAACAATGCGGTGAATGTCTCATAGGATGATTTCTGCTGCTTGCACTACAGCTTATGAACACTTCAGACTGGATTGTCGGAGTAGGCAAAAAAAAGTGGTCTCAGGCCCTGTAATATTTCATATTCCCTCTTCAGTCTCTCTTTACATGCAGTTACATAGCAAGAGACCCTAGTGAAAATTAACCGAGGCTGTTACATCTTAGCCTCATCTGCTGCATGCGCATTTCGCCAAAAATTCAGCATGCACTTGACACACGCAACTCATAGCCATATACATATCCTAGACATTCTAAAGCCCAATATTTGGACCATGGATGAATATTATTTTTGTAGCCCATACACTTCAACAAGATAGAGATTAGCAATATCATACTCTTGATTCCATTAAAATGCTGACATTCAAATGAAATGACCCTAAACGTGTTAAAGAACATCAACATTCTGGATTTAATACAAGCAAAGTTAAATGTGACCTGTCCTACTACCTTTGAGCAACGAAATTGAAGCCAGAATCAGCAAGATATTCTTACATTAGTGTTCACGTGTCATGTGGTAAAAGAAATAACAGGAACGTGTCCTTCATGTAAAAAATAGAGGTAAAATGGTTGGGACTTCAAATTCTTATGGGGTGAAAAATTATAACAACTTCCGTTTTTATGAAAAGTGTCAAATGTTTCAAAACAGGGAAGTATATGACACAGACACAACAGCAATTTGCCGAATGTTTTTGCCAGCCAAGTCAAAATCCCATTCGTGAATAGACTTCCACAACGTGAAACAGGAGGGAAAAAAACTATTGTCGAACTTGTAACAGTCAATCATCTCCTTAATCAGTATTCAGTGCACAGACACATACCCACTGTAAAAAAAACACAACAAAAACCATGGGTTTAGCATGTATGTTTATGTGTGTCGTGGGTGAGTGGGTGGTTAGGACTTCAATTTTTTAGGGAGGTAAAGAATTACAATAACTTTCCTTTTAGGGGAAGTGTCAAATGTTCCAAACTAACAGTAGGTCAACATAAACAGGGTGGATTAAGTATATGCTACGAGAAAAATCTATCATCACCCTCATTGCTGAGTTTTCAGTTGATGAATTAAGGAACACCTACACTGGAGAAAATGGTTAGCTAATTTGAGCTTCACAACAATTAGAATTACATCCATAGAGAGGTAAAATTAGTGTTAAAAATAGGACCTACTATATTAGTGTTAAATATTAATACTCCGAAGAAATTTGTTAATTCGTGGCTTGCAAGTCTAAATGCAACATAACATCTTTGTACCTAAAACTTAACCCCCAAATACAGACTACATGCAATACTTAGGACAATATTCTGAGCTTTGCTCGATATCAGTACTCTATTAGTGACTTGTTAAACATAGGAATAAATCAAAAATGTGTTGGGAATCAGTTACTTCTTTTAAATACAACTGTAAGGACCAAACTTCTCTCGAGTCACAAGACTAACTACTTGATAATTCGTATGCTTTTATTTAAGTGTTTAATGGAGAAAAAAAGGATCCTAATTTTATCAAGATGAACAACTGAAAAAAAATTTAAAGTAATAAAGAAAACAACTAAAATTCAATAGAAATGAGATTTTTTTTTAACAGAAGCGACATCAGTAATATGAGTACCTTCCTCTTCCTGTTATCCAGTGGTTGGACTTCAATGGCAAGAGATGTATCCACGTCGTCTGCAGTAATAAGATAGTTTGGTTGCTTTGCCCCTGTAAATAAGAGTATCTTGCTAGTCACATTAAAACAGCGGAATTTTTTCCTTTAATACATCTGATAGCTAAAAACAAACATTAAAAGTAAAAAAGGATAAGAAGATTTTATCCATGATTACCTTCAATATAGTTGAAAGATCCATCCTCCATATGCCGTACCCACTGCCAGTCCAAAGATGACATCAAATTGTGCATTTAAATTTCAAAAATTCATCACTATAGGGTATGTGTGTCCAATATCATACATCATACATATATTAAAAGTGTTGATGTGTTTTGATGTTTTGGTGTTTTTAGTTTTTGCTTTCCGATAATGCCCAAGGATATTAATATAATGTTTCAAGAATGTCAAGGAGGATTCCATAATTAATTTATAAGTAAATTCTCAAACAAAGTCTAACTAAATAAGTCATCATATATTCTAAAAAGAAAAGGATCCCGTAACTTAATTAATAAGTATATATCTAAATATTTTACCAAATAAGTCATCATATATTATAAAAAGAAAAGGATCCGTAAATTACTTTATAAGAAAATTTCAAAAAGAAACAAATTGTTACCAAATAAGTTGTCATAAATTATAAAAAGGAATGATACAATAAATTAGTTAATAAGTCGATGTTCTCAAACAAAGTTGACCAAACTAAATTATAAATTATGAAAGGAAAACGGTTTTGTAAGTCGTAACTAATAAGTATCCTAGAAAAAGAAGAAATTCAAAACAAATTTGAACAAAATATAAAGTCATATCAAAGAACGTGAATTTGTAAAATGTTCAGAGCAGTGAGCACGTGCATCATACCTAGTAAATATAAACAGTATTTACTCACAGAAGATGTCGAAAAGAGGAAAACTATATATAGGTCAATGGACAGAAACTAAGAAACACCTCAAAGTTGCAACTGGTTGTTCCATTAATGGAGTATCCACATGCTTGGAGTTCCCGTCCTGGAAAAGGTTCACCCGAAATTTGCAGGCCCTCTATTGCAGGTAATGGGTCATCATCTCCGGCTAGAGATTGCAAACAATTTAGTGAATGGCTAGCTATTAAGAGCATGTTTAAAGCAGTAAAATAACAAGCAATGTGTAATAACTTTGGTACCTTCAGAGAATGATGATGAAGGTTCTTCAAGAACCGGTGCTAAATAAGGAGAATAAGAGGTGCTTGGATCCTCGAGTGTAGTTGTATATCCACCGCTCTTAGAAGTCCAATTAACTGAAGGTTCTCTCTCATTTTGTTGTCCTTCCATGTCAGAATCCTCCATCTCACTGCTGACCAGGTCCTTAAATGTCACTTGTTTGCTAGAGGTTTCCTCTTTAGGATGAACAGGATTTAATTCACCTGGACTGACTGCATCCATGGGTAAATCTTGGGCTACGGTATCCCTGAAGAACAAGAAATATTTAACTCAGAACAAAAGCAAAAGTAAAGTAAAAAGTTAAGATAGTCTTTACGACAAGTGCACTCCAAATCTCACGCTATATCACAATAAATATAGCTAAAAAATCATGTCACAAATTCTATTGTGTACAGAAAAAAAAAGGAATTTCTACCTTCTTTAGAAAGAAATGAAGACTCAATTACGAAATTTTCTCAACCAGCTAAAAGGCTACAAGGATAGCTGAAAGAAAATAAATAAATAATGCTAAAGGTGAAAGAATGCTTTGTGCTCAATGTGTGGCTCCATAAAACAGATTGATAGAAAGAGAACAGAAATACATAAACATGATTCAACACACTCCGAACAAACAAATCAATGGCGAAATTGAACAGTGGGATCACATTAGTATCACTAACACTAGATACCAATAGAAGATTGGATCTATCACTAAGGTTGTATATGGGGTGGAAGATAAGGAATCATTTATCTAGCAGTTCTTGTTTTTCATGAATAATAGGCTGATAGATCATATTAATAGCAGCAAGGAAACAGTCCAATAACGATAGTGGGTACTGATGGAATGAAGTATGTGTTCCCAAAATTGGACAAATCATACAATACAGAAGTCCTACAATAGGACTCTAGAATCCAAATAAAAAGGGATTCATAGAGCTGATATGCAGAAACTCCTATTTTAGATAATAAGTCAAACTAGAACCATAAATAACTCCGAGTCCTCTAATTCTTTATTGGAATAACATAACATTGTGATACTTAACCATTTCGTATTTACCATACTAATAAGTAGTTACTAGTTTAAAATAAAATTTGGCAGAATATATCATATTCTCTTTTCATACTTGTCTATCTTAAGAATATAATAGAATGATTCTTTTTCTCAAACTAAGAATATTGAGGTAATTTGAATAGAATTTAATATTCTCTCCCTCTTGTTCTGGTACCACGTGGAGAATAAACTAGATAGAGAATGCTTGAGCGAGCGCAACGTCTCTCATCCCTTGCGTACTCATGGTGTACAATATTCCTTATTTACAATGAATCCCAATAATTATGAAAATTCCACTAGTTAAGTTGTACGATCAATCTAATGATACAATAAACCTAATCATAGCAACCATAATCAATCAAATAGTCATATACGATCAACAATCATCATTGCATCCAAAAGTCTCCCATCTCAAATTAAATTCAGAAAAATGTCAAAATGAAGGCATAATCTGTATTGCGTTTTAAATTGAAAACAAGGAGCTTGCATTACAAATTTGGTTCTCGAGGGTAAAAAGGATGCCCATTTGGATAGCAAAAAATAAAAATAATATAAATTTTGGATAGTGTCGCGTAGCGGTCAACCCTAAAAAACGATATAGCGTGATAGCGGATAGTGGTAGCACCATTTGAAATTTAACATAAATAATTAACAAAATTCAAGACAACAAAGTCATAACCAAAATCGTAACCGCTATTCCGCTATAGCCCGGCTATTGATAATACTGCTTTTACCCTCTGAACTTTGTACAAAAAATAACTCCCTTATCACCCCCCCCTTTTTCTGTTTGTTCTTTTTCCATGTCCAATACCCCTGCAACAATGCCACTGTCTCATCCCTTCTTCCTCTTTATCTTTTATGTTTCCCCACCTCCACATAAAACAACGGTCACCTTCCTTCCTTAATCTCTCACCAGCTCCATCTTACCACGGTCTTCTCTCTCTTCTCCCTATCCGCCCGATTCTCCCCACCTCTCAGCTGACAACTTACCAGTGATGACACGGCACTCTCCTATCTGAATCTCCCCCCTACCACCTTAGATCCCAAAGACTGCCAATTGATTGCAGACTAAAAGAAAGAGATACGGAAGAGAAGAAATGGTAGGGATTACTAGGTTCTTAAAAGCTTTTCTCCGAGCTCAATGCTTTTCCAGTCTGGAAAATAGTATAGACCCAATATAGTTATTGAAATTCTATTTTTGAGTTCACAAAAAAATTTGTGTGCCACTTTTTTATCCAAAAACTGCAATGCTCTAATCCAGTAAACCAAAAGTAGCAAGAATAGCGGGCAAGGTTGACTTGCCCGGGAAACATGGAATCCAAAGAGTCAAAAGTTACCAGAGAAAACTTATACTTGTCTAAACCAGAACTTCAATGTTGTATGGAGCTATCAAAGGGAGAACAGATTATCATTTACTCAAATCAACATGCATTTGGCCATTTCAGTCAAATTAATAAAAAATCAATGAAACTAGAACCCACCACCAAAAAGCAGATGGTTGGAATTGTACATTCAGTTCACACTAGCAGTCTCCATTTGACCAGGCTCACCTGCTTGCAAGAGGTGAATACCTCCCCAAGTCATCAGACTCCGCTTTTTTCACACCACCACTACTTAAACCACTGGGATGATGCCCCACTAGATCCCAATCAGTTGATGTATGGGGGTCCGAAGTGAAAGGCATCTTTCCGTTAGAATACGATGGTTGAGCCACCAATTCAAGCCCATATTTAATCTGTGACAAACATGAGATCTTAGCAGCAGTATGTGGAAAGATAGCAGAAAGTTGAACCAGCAATTATAAGATTGGACCTACCACAGAAGAATGAGACGGTGAAGGAGAAAAATTCGACGGATTCTCATCGGATCTCCAGGGTGCCAACTGGTACTGGGATTCCTTTAGCTTTGCCTATGTCAACATGATATAAGCACCCAGCCCATGAAAAATTCGATCAGTAAACAAACAAGAGGATATATATCCAGATCATCAAATAGAGGAATCTGAACCAATGATCCAAGTACTCTTACACCAATTACAACATACCTCTGTGACAAGAAGTTTCTCTTGCATATGTCTGAATAATACCTGAAAAGGCAGGTTTATCAGGAGTAAAGGATCACATACAGAAATCATTTACAAAAGCAAAACAAGAATGACATTGTTGTTCTAGATACAACATTTAGCTTTACTTTTCCTCATGCATACATAGCACCAACACACTACAATAAAAACCATTAAGGTCTCTTTTATATGGATTCATGCTATGAAAGTGAAGATCTTTATAGATGTACACCATTGCAGATGCTATATTCAGAGAAATTTTATGTGGTATAAGCACAATTGATCCATTAGCCACTTATAAAACATTCCCATGTAAACCTTACCTTCCTACGACTAGAACCATAGTAAAATTCCTTTGGTTTTGAAATTATATAGTTCTGAAGTATTTATATTATTACATGTTTCAGTCGAGCACAGGGTGGATTACAAGAGGACAAAGTAAACACATCCGAACAAAGGCTCTGCTTTTGTAAGCAACAATTACTCGTGCTAAAAGCTCAATTTGTTGCTAGAAAGCTTTAAAAAATTGCTTTCTTAAAATATACTAAAAAATCACATGCTTGCGTAATTGAAGCATAACTAGTTTCCAAACATCCTTGTATAGTGGAACAAAGGCTCTGCTTTTGTAAGCAGCAATTACTCGTGCTTAAAAACTCAATTCGTTGCTAGAACGCTTTAAAATTTGCTTTCTTAAAATAAACCAAGAAATCACATGCTTGCATCATTGAAGCATAACTAGTTACATCCTTGTATCGTGATTGAAGCAAAGCGCAATGATATAAATTTTTTCAACAGATAAAAGGATAAACATGCAGGCAAGCTATCAAGATAGAAATGCACTGATGAGAAGGCATCAATTGCTCAAATATAGCCTACACTTGATAATGATATTAAGCAAAGCCTACCTTGACATTGCTGGCAATTGACTGTGCATCAGCAACAGTTGGCTCAAACGAATAATCAGCAAGAAGAGGCATTAAGGATGATATAAAAGTTGATCTTTCTTGTTGTGCAGACTGGAGAACCAAGAGTATAGAAAAGAAACTAGTCATTCTGAAGTGAAGAAAATCCTATAATAGTAAGAAACTCTCATGCAACGAACAACCTACTCATCGATAAAAAGGAAAACAAGAGATAAAAGAGAGTATGAAATAATATAACACTCAGTATTAGGAAGGGTCCTAGGCTATATGAAATGAGTAGTCAATACAACCATTAAGGAGAATAAAGAGGGTAATAGTGCCCTTCGTATAATACATTGGGTGTCATGCAAAGTAAGGGATCCTCAGAAGATCGTGGATACCATCCAATTTAATTGAGAATAGACCTTTTTCCCCTTATATATAATCCGCTTCAGAAACAACAAATGGTCTCCTTTCAGATCTTTCATTTAGACACAGGAATCGAGATCGCAAGGCTCTAATTTCGTCATTCTGTTTTTTCATTCTTCAACTTTTTAAGATGATTTTTCATTCAACAATACATTTTGTCTCTTCTTTGTTTACAAATCTCTTTTGAAATATAAAGAAGAAAATGGATTCACAGAATCCACAATATCTGAATAAGCCAGAAGACACGTTTCAGACAAAAGACTGCTACAGTGTATCCATAATACAGCCTTAAATCTTTAGAATCGGCATAAATAGGCGTTTACATAGCGCAATCATCAACAAAACACCATCCTAGAAAAAATGAAACCTTTTGAAGCTTGTCAGCAATAGCGTTACACCAAATGAAAAGCTACAGATGTAGCATTTTCAATAGCATCGAAAATTGATCTCTTTCAGATTAAATAAATCTGGTAAACCCTGCGTCTTGCCTCGTTCTAAACTTAGATTAGCCAAGTGGTTCTCTTAACATACGCAAAATGACTTCATCAACGATCAACGTTTATCTCAGATTACATTTTTCAGAAATTGAATTTTGAAATGAAACATTAATGGCTTAAAAACAACTGCACGCATCTTAGTATGTAAGAATAGAAAATTACTTCTAGAACCACATTAGTAGTTTAGAATTCAGTACCAACTACCAACTGCTGCAGGAACAAGATTCCAATGCATCCACGGTAGAGGCCCCAAGCTTCAAAGAAAGCAGCTGTAACTTACCTATAAATCCCAAATATAACTAATTCTTCTCAATCATCAAAGTTTGCTATCAGATTAAAGTTCATACATCCTTAAGGCATTAGACCAAACCACAAAATGGCAGGAAAGAAAGGGAAACCTCATCTCCTTTTCTTGGGTACAGGGAAGAGAGACAATAAAAAGGTATTAGCTCCTTCCCACCCATTAGTTGGGCTATGAACAATAGGCTAATTCAGACGTTACTCTGAAATATTAGAAAGGACATGTATATCTATTTAATAACAAAAAAAGCTTTAAATTGTTATCTTTTTCAGAGGAGGTGACAAAGAAAAATAGCTAGCTACCTTCCATAATGGGATAAGATATATTACGAGTTGCTTAGCTATTTAATTTGAAATTGGTGCTAGAATTAAATACTTAAATAAATTAAAATTTATTGTTCATAAACTTTTTATTATCCCAAGTGCGTTAAGAAATGAGATTGGAATTTAGTTTGCAGGGTTTTTCTTTCGGGGGTGGATATTTTTACTCAATATCTTCCTCATTTTTACCATCATATTGTAAATCATAGTCACTCACAAAATTTAATATAACTTCATATTATCAATTATTTGCCGCCTCCCCCTACCCCCCCCCCTCCCTCTCCTTAAAGAGAAATATTTGCTGTACCCGACTCAGCCCACTGTGGCCAATATAATAGTTTTAAAATTCAAGATCAAGAGCAATAACATCTAGCAAAAATATAATATTTAAATCATTATACAAAAACAATTAAATCATCATTAAATGGAAAACATCGGGCATCAGAGTTCCTTAAATATTTTTTAAGCTTGGACATTCTTGGAGTCTCGTGCAAAAATAAATACTTCCTCCGGTCAGGCATACACGTCCAAAATTCTCTCTTTTTTTCTTGGTCATTTTTAGATGTCTTAGTAACTTCAAGAATATCTTAAGAACTATTTTTTAATTCTAACCTTATTCTTCATTGATATTCTAAAGACTCAATTTTTATTAACTTCAGTTTTTTTGGATCTTTCAATTTGATCCCAACTGCCCCAGCCTATTTATGGAGTAGACAGTGAGGAGAAGACAACTACGTTTTGAGTAAATGATTATAAGTGCATATTGGACTTTTACGTTCAAATGTGCCTGCAATTCAACAACTCCTTAATCCATGTGCATTCATCATATGGGAGACGTAACTAGGGGTGGAAATGAGCTGAGCTGAGCCAGCTCACACTAAATTTGCCTAGCTCATAGCTCACTCAGCTCATATTTGATGTGAGCTCATTTTATCAGCTCATCAGTAGCTCACGAGCAGTTCAGGTCAACTCATTTATTTACAAATATTTTTGAAAAAATACGATGACTTATAATATGAATTTAATATCCAACTTATACAAAATAAATCAAGAGATTTTATTAGCACAATGACATATAATAGAAGTTTATATTTTTCTACTAATTATACTATATAAAGACTCCGGTTAAAAAAACTTAACAAGATATAAAATTAAACCAATGTAAATCAACAAAAGTCTAACTACCAAATATTATAATCCTTATTAATAAATGTCAAAAGTCTCAAAAGTCTTCTTATATAACCAATTTGATTTTTGTGGCATGTTTTTCCACCAGAAAATATACAAAAATAGTATTGTCAGAAAAAGAGTATTTTGGATATGAATCAATAACTCTTCCACTTTGAGAAGATGAGAAGATTATAAGAGATTTCTAGGGTTGTCTTTGTTTATTTTCCTTAAGAAGATGTGCGACTACTTTTTTAAGGGGTATGGGAGGCTATTTTGTTATATATATATATATATATATATATATATATATATTGAGCCAGCTCATGAGCTAAATGAATCGAACTCTATCTAGCTCAAGCTCAACTCATATTTTAGATGAGCCAAAAATCTTAGCTCATGTATCGCTCATTTAGCTCATGAGCTGAGCTCGTCGAGCCGAATATCGAATCGAATCGTGAGCTACTCACGAGCCGGCTCAACTCACTTCCATCCTTAGACGTAACAGTGATGTGAGGGAGCAGTTAGTTTCTGTCCTATTAACTCAAAGATGAGATGGAAAATTCTACCTTTCTAGAAGGTGAAATGTAAAAGCACCAGAAACAGTGAATACGACACTAAGTGCACACCAGAAAATGTACCTGTAATGCATATGTAAGACGTATATTTTCCTCTACTATGTCCTGTCTATAAGAAATTGCTTTAGATGCAGCATCGACAAGATCCTGCTGCTGTTGATCAAAGGCCTATTACCAGATTTGGGAAAGCTTCCATCAATTTAAAGAAAAGACTAATGGTCAACTTCTTAAAATAAAAGAGAGATATCCTGCCTACCATACGCATATAGGCAATGCGCTTCTCCAACACAAATTTCTCATTGCGTATTTGTGCTTCCTAGCAATAGAGATGACATGTTAATTGCAAGAAATTAGAATGAAATAAGTGAACTTCAATTCAAATCCATAAACTTGTTTACCTTGATTGAATATTCTCCAAGATGCTTTCGTAATCGCAAAATTTCTTCCTCGTGATCTCGAATCTTCAAAGCAAGATCCTGAAGAATTGCAGTAATTAAAAGATGATACATTCTTGAACTTCCATCTTCAAATTCTCAAGTTAGAGTCTTTTGCATCAATACCTGCTTCAATCCCTGTCCAGATACATTAAGCCGTGGATTGAACAATTCTCCTTGAGCTTGATACCTAAACAATTGATTGCAGCAACAATGCATCAGTATGCTTTGAAACACAAAAGTTACTCACAGAATCATCCACTTTCAGAGAGTTAATGCTCTCTCATGCCCAATACCTGTTAGGAGAAAATGATGTTGTTGAAGGTGATGAAAGCTGAGAGAAGCCTGAATTTTCTGTTGCTGCCTGACTACCAGCAAGAATGTCCAGCATACCATTGGCCTTCACGCCTTCAGATTGACTTTCTTCATGAGTTTGCATTTTGAGATCCTCAACATTGCGAATTAAATCTTTGGGGAGGATAACTGTATCAGAGAAAGCTACTTGATCTTCTCTAGGAGGTCCGTGGGCAATATCAACCATATGATTGGCTAGGTAAGGATTTTGCACTTTCAGGTCACCAGACTTCTGCAGAAAGGAACAGATGACGCAATTTCTTAAGCAAAAGAGGTAATTAAGAAACAAACTGGAGCTCAAAAAATGATTCATTCTTTAAGTGACGATCTTGGATACATGCAGGAGAACACCATTCAAGTGCCTAGAGCAAGTGAAGGAATAACCAACGAACACACCATAAACATGTAAAATTAAAAAAGGTTGTTATAAATAAAATACTGAAAAGAGAAACAAAATGGAAATTTTGCGAGGAGAATCAATCAACAAAAGACAAAGAAAAATCAGAATACGGTATACTATGCTCTTGTAAATACTAAAAAAAAAAAAGAAGCATGCGTAGAATAGAGATCACTAACATAGTTGTCCAATTCTTGGACCTTTTTCTGAAGTTCAGCTCTCAATCGGTTGTTTTCCTCTACCTGCCAATGACAATATCAACAACTTATAACGCAACAGACCCAGCAGACGAAAACACATAAGAAAATCATGCCAACAGATCTACTATCACTTTTAAGTAAGGGATATTATCATTTAGCATAGAATCTATCTAAAGAAAATAAGTAAAGAAAAAAAATGACTTTCTGCCAAGAATGCATTTTTAACAGTTCAAGCAAAACACTGAAAAGATAAATTATAATCAAACAAACAAACCATAGTGAATTAGTAATACATAAATACGATTCAAAATACCAAGAAAATTATACACTAATTAGATACACTTAAAAAAAAAGTGCAAACCTTGGAGAAAATTATCTTTCAAAAAAATAATAATAATAATCATAACCCTCCCCCCCCCCCCCCGGCTGAACCCTGAAAATTGAAATATTAAACATAACAAAAAAATAGAATGCCAACATAATAAAGCAGAAAAGTAAAAGAAACCTGTTGCTTAATAGTGGCCTCAGCAGCTTCAACTGCTTTCATAACCTGAAATAATCCATCATTTCCACTACCACCACCACCTTTGTTATCCGAATCTTTCAAAACCAATCCCCCAAATTTACTTTCGAAACCCTCGCCTCCATTCTCCATCTAAATTTAAAAAACAAAATCAAATCAAGACAATTTCATAATACTCTATAAATCACTAACACGCACGTCGATAAAAAAAAATTATTAAAAAAATACCTGAATTACTAGAAGATGTAGTCTGATTGCAACAAATCAAAAATAAACAAATAAAAGAACCCTGAACAAATCAAATTACTCCGAATTTTTTTTTGTATATTCCAGCAGACAAACATAAAAAGGATTGACAGAAAAAATTGATGGAGAATTCGGAAGTATTATCAAAGAACCCTATATTGATTGAATCGAGGAAATTATGATGAAGAAATGGAGAAGTTAGAAGTGAGAATAGTCTCTCAGAAAATTTTCGAAGACTTTATTATATTCCTACTACTAATAATACTCCCTTCATTCCCTATTAATTGTCGTTTAGGAGATATCTAGGTATCCAAATTAATTATCGTTTAAGATTCTTTTATTATTTGTCAACAATTTATTTCAATTATACCCTCAACATTTTTCCTTTCTTTTCTTTATGATGTATTAGTGAGAGAGAGGGAAGGTGGGGGTATTATTGGAAGTTTAAGTGCAAATAACAACTTTCTTAATCTGCTCCAATTTTCTAAAGAGTCTTATATTTAGGAATAGAGGGAGTACTATTTACCCACATATACTTTTCTTTTTTCCCCTTTTTTTACGTTAGATGTGTCAAAATAGACATATTTGCCTCGTGAAATTAATGGATGGGTATGTGCTAAGAATTTATGCTCATTTAAATGCATATATATGTTGATGCATTCTTCTGCGAGTAACGGGTTCAATGAATACGCGCAAGATTGCAATCGGACATACCCGCTTATCTACTTTTCTTTTTTCTTTTTTCCCTTTTTTTAAAGTGTGGGATTATATAGGGATTATATAGGGATCAGGTAGCCCAATGGAAAAGGCTATCCAACTTTGACTAGAGGTTTGGAGTTCGATTCCTATACCCCTTCCCCCTAAAAAATACAACAACAACAAAAAAAAATAAAAAAAATAAAAAAAAAGTGTGGGATTATGAACATTGTAATTAAATTTTCATTACTCATCAAAAATAATAATTTTTCGTGAATTTACAACATGTAACTCAACCAGTAATATTAAAGTCAAAGCATACCATAAATATAAAATCACTCTGACTATCATCATTTACATAAAACATCATTTAACATAAAAGAATATCAAATATTAAAAACGAAATAACGCTAGAGAGTCAAGGTTAGTATTGTAAATGGCCATGTATGTCACACTTCGTGCTCGCGTGATTACCTGGAACTGTCTCATTTACCAATCAAACATCAAACCTAAAATAGAAATTACTCAAAACTATTTCCCGACTTTCCCAAAACATTTGAAAACATAACATAACTTTACATAACTAACGATGTAAAGACACTGTGGTCGATTGGAGAGGTCGTCCGCGATTCAAAACAGACCATTTTTTGTGCAAAATAAAAAATGAAAATGCATTTTCTGAAATCTCCAAAGGTCCCAATTCAAAATGACACATTTTGACAAACTTTCACATACCAAATATGACCAAAACAAGAACAATAAATGTAATGAATAATAAATGAGCAATTCAGGGTATGATTCATAACATTACAGACGGATATATAGTTCATCAATCATTCATTCATGATGTAGATTCATCAAGGAAATGGAAGACGATGATACAATGAGCTGGAATAGAGTTAGAATTTAGAATCCTTCTTTCTCTGGATTTCTAGTTAGCTAAATATTATTAGTTGAGCTTAGTAGAGATATAGTTAACTATCTTGTTCTTATTCTGTATTTCATTTGTTGATTGATTTGATAACTCTATTATATATATATATATATATATCAGCCTGAGTTGGTTATTTGCCTGTTTATTGAGTTATTGCTTTTGATCTTGATATTGTGTTGATCTTAGGTACTGGGATTTGAAAAATTGGTATCAGAACATCTATCCTCTTACCTGTGGGGGGAGGGGGAGGGTGGGGGGTTATTGGCACACCCCGTAACCTGGATGATTACATGGCAGCACCCTAAGTCAATGGGATACTGAACTCAATTGCTAAAAAGTAATTATCATTTATTATTCAATACTAAAAATGGAAATAACATCATTATAGTGTTCTTACATAGTCATAAAGGGAAATACTAATGTTCATCAATAGAAATAAAAGGAAAACTAATCTTGCTAGAACATCTACGATCACGCTAAGTTATCATTGAAAATCATCATCAACAATATCCTCAATGAAATCATCTGCAAAAAAGGGAAAACAAGAGGTGAGCTACCAACTTAGCTTAGCAAGCATCGATCGCCCTTGGGATGAAGTATCAATTAGGACTCAAAATATGTTTCCCAAAACCTAAAACATTTGTTACAAAGATTATCCGAAATAATCTTATTAATGCAATTAAAACAATAGGTAAAAGACTTAAAGCAGAAAAGAAACGGAAATCGAAGCAGAAAACATAACCGAGACTAAACAGAGTCCGGACGACCAGACTGGAGGGTCCGACTGACCTCAGGTCGTCCGAGTTCCAGACAAAATTTTTTACAAAACAATTCGGACAACCAGAGGGGACAAACGGTCGACCACAATGACTTCGATTAAGGGAACTTTCGTCCTGGTCAACCGTATCTCACTGTTGATCGTCCACAAAACTCCCAATAGTTTGTTCTGGACGATTGGGAGGTGGTCTGGTTGACAGAACCGGTCAAGCGCAATTCAAAACAGACAATTTTATGTACAAATTAACAAAGGAAAAAAAGTTATTTATGCAGCTTTTGTAAAAACAGCCCAAAATACCCATAATTGACTTTCAAAAGCATACCAAAACATATACAAGACTCTCACATAACATGCTCAAACTATACATAACAAATATGACACTAACGAATCAAAAATCGTGTTATGAGTACCATGAACTACTCATGCATTACAGACGGATACTAACGCTAGATTATCAAGTATACTTCTTGCAATAGGTAACACATATAATTCACATAATTGAGCTCACTAGTCTGACCATAACCCCTAACCCTGTTAACATCTCCCAACATTAACCTGTTAAAGAAGACCTGAGTAATTAACATGGATTCGAATATTAACCCTCCAAATGACAAGGCCTGAATTTAAGGACACATCGGTTATGTCATTGCCCACCCATATGAGCTCCACAACACTGTTAACAATCCTCGTTTGGAAACCAGCTAGAACAGAACAGATACAGAGATAGAAATTGATACAGAGAGAGCTCACGGGCACTATAAACATATATTATTTAATGATGTTCTGGTATAGGATCATCGATAGACAAGAGCTCGAATTGGGAATACCACATAGTTCTAAATAAGACGATTATAATATAGCAATTACCAAGCGCATATTATCCAATTATCCACACAATTCAATGCAACAATTATTAAGACTTTATCCAATTTTGATCAAAGAAACATGATTTTAAAACATGAATCAAAGCAAATCAGTAATTACATTTAAACAACAATTTATGCATCTTTTAGGACTAAAAAATAAGGGTGAAGGATCCTTACTTGATCGGTTTAGACAAAGTTCTCTCCAAAAATCGGAAATCCCCAAATAGCCCTAAAATAAGAACTTCAAATTGCAATTACTCTCTATAGGAAACACGGAATTCGAATCCGTCAATGCTCACGCGAAGCCCTTTCAATTACCTTTCCAACGCACTAAAAATTGCCCAATTCCGATGTTGTTAGCTAGGTCAAACGCCTGAATTACCTCTCAGCTCTCCGTTTTCCTGCACTATCTTTTCTCTTCTTTTTCTTTTCTTGTGGGTAACTCTTTCTATTTTCAGCAATAAACCCTATAACCCTTTTAAAGCTCTACAAAGAGACCCAACACTCCCTAAAGCATATATATATATATATATATATGAAAGTCATTAAATGTGCCCATTTTTATAACCTCCTCTCCTTAAGCCCACTAGTATCCATTTAACTACATCCACAAGCCCACTAACATAACTCCCAACTAAGTCCCTCCAACTCATAACGTACAATGCGCCCGTCAATAAACATACCTCAATATAAATATGTGATAGCAATTAATAAGCATCCAACCACATAATCGTACAAAATAAATTCAGGCTATAGAAATTAATCATGCAAAATCAATTACGAGTCATGTAACACATAAGCAAAAAATCCCGGGTATCACAGTTATGGCTAACACTAGGAGTCAATCTAAGGAAGGAGGCTCTAAATAGACCTTAGAAAGTGGACTGGCTAAGAAACAAGAGGAAGAGAGTAGAGAGATTCATGGCCATTTAGAATTCCAAATGAGGGTCACTAACCAACCGTCTATAGGACAAAAGGAACAAAAACAAATGATAGAAGTGAGAGGAAAAGGGTAAGAGAACTTGCAAAGGCATGTTGGGGGTTTGATAGGCCAAATAGCTTCACTCATAACTGGTTTTTCCACCCTAAATGCATACATAAGTGAGTTTAGGAGATCTAAATTAGGGAAGGAAAACATAAAGTAGGACAGTCTATGGATTGGATGTTTACAAATGAAAGTCTAATTCATATTTGAGAATAGAAGAATAAGTATGTGAAGTTTTTTCTCAAAATGACATGTTTTGATGAATGATTGGAAGTATTTAGCTCTTCAAAATGTTTGATTTGCTTGTCTAAAATTTGTATACTAAGGATCATCTATTGGCTTGAGTAAAGAACAAAAAATCAGTCTTAAAGGTTATTTAAAGGGTCCAAAAAAGGCAAGCAAATAGAGTTACAACGACTATATTGTTTCCTTGACAAGACAGCTTCGGTCGACCAGACCATAGGGTAGGTCGTCCAAAGTGCTTCTGAATCCGAAGTTAAGTTCAAAGGCTAATGTTTCGATCTCGGTCGACCACAAAGGGTGGTCTGGTCGTCCCAATCACCTGCTCAGTCGACCGACCTAAATCATAGTCTTCCTAGATTTTATACTCATTGGAGTCTTGGAGCATTAAAAAATGACTAAGTACAAAAGACACCTTGGTCGACCGGACAACATATGTTGGTCGACCTGACTTTATCCAGTCACCCGAGGTCTAGGACTCGGTCGACTAGACTTCAATCCAAAATTGGTTTTTCCACTTGGTCACATTTCTAATGTTCTCAAACTCATGCCTAAGTGTTTTTCAAAGTCTTTTAAAATAAGTTTATAATCTTAGGCATAAACCAACACTTAAAATAAGTTTTTCAGGACCTTTTGAAAGATTAAATCAAAGTAAGAAAGATGGTTTTGAAAACATGCAAGAGTATGAGCTTCATCATACTATAAACTAGTATTCATCCAAATAAATTAGTCACAAGGAATGTACCTATGTAGCTTCTTGATTAATCTTCTTGGTCTTCAATTCTTCAAGATGAAATCTTCTTTGGGCTTGGACTTGAGACCTTTTATCAACATCTTCTTTGAGTGGTGAAGTCCTATAGAAATCTCCATGTTGTAGTGTATTGGACTTCATCACTTCTTTGGTTAAGGAGCATACCACTTGATTCTTCACTTTGGATTGAGTAGCTTTTAACACTTGCTAACCTTCTTTCTTGACTTTGCAAATGCTTCCAAGGCATTGTGGATTAACTTCAAGCTTGTGCCATGGTGTCTTGCAAAGTGTAGCTTCTTCTTGTTGTAGAATGATCCCTTTGAGGCCCACAAGAAGTTATCTTACCATTTCCATCAATATAGGTGTGAGTATAATATCCTATCATTAAAACACAAGCTCTCACAAACATTATAACTTCTCAATGTCTTGTTATCATTAAAACTAGATTGATCACATTAGCCCTTAGAGCTCACAGGTAGGAGTCACATACTTACCCATCCCAATGAGATGTGGGAACAATTTGCAGCTGCAATATGTAAAAGGTTTGAGGATGGGGATGAGAGACAGTTGATGAGGGAATTCGGTAGGTTGAAACAAAAATGGGGTTTGGAGGAATACATAGATAGGTATGAAGACCTTAGGTCTGTGGTCCTAACCCAAATGCCCCAAGCCAGTGAAGATTACTACATCTATGTGTTCATTGGGGGTTTAAAATATGAATTTAGGCACATGATCAAAGTCTTTGACCTTGTTTCCTTAAAAGATGTGTATGTTAAGGCCGTACACTTACAAAAGACCATTTATGCCTTGTCTAAGCATGTCAATAAGACATCATGGCTGCTTCCCACACCTAGGGTGCAATTTGCAACGTCTAAGATGATATCTAACACTTCTTAACCTACTAAGTCTGCTGGTCTAAACAGTAATGGGACTAACAAGGAACCAGTAGCCTTTAAAAGGGTATTAGAGAGTGATTATCAACTAAGGAAAGAAAAAGGGTTGTGCTATAAGTGTGGGGAAAAGTTCACCCCGACACAACTGCCCAAATAAGGAACTTAACATAGTAGTAGTGGATGATGTAGATGAGGAAGGGGAGTAGGAATTTCTTCTTTATGACAAGGAAGAGGAAGTGGAAGAAAGTAATGAAGAAAATGAGCTGGAAGTATCAGTCAATGTCATGACATGCAAAACGACTAATAATACTTTCAGAATTCCTGGTTGAGTAAAAATGAGAGAAGTATCCATCTTTATTGATACTGGGAGTAGTAGTAACTTCATAGATAGTGGGTTGGTGGAAGAGTTAAACCTCAAAGAAACAAATAGTAAACAAATGAAAATTACTGTGGCAAATGGGCATTCCATGATGAGCAAGGGAATGTGTAGAAAACAGGTGTGGATGATGGAGGAAAAGTTGTATATGTTTGACCTTAGAGTGTTAAAGTTTGGAAGTAGTGATATCATATTAGGGTTAGATTGGCTGAGGAAACGTAGCCCCGTTCTATTTGACTTCACTGGGTTAGGCTTACTTTCACTAAGGATGGCAGTGAGATTGTATTGCAAGGGGAGAAAGAAGGAGTGAGAGTGGAATAAGATAGTGATGAGTCTATCCTTAAATCCCTAGAGAAAGGTGACCAAGTATATTTATTGTCAATTGCTAGCCATAGATACTGATGAGGTAGAAAGAGGAATTCCCATGGTAGTAGGAGAAATCTTGAGAGAATATGAAGAGGTTTTTGAGAAACCTCAAGGCTTGCCTCCCTCCAGGAGTCATGAACATAGAATCACAATAGTAGAAGGAGGGCTGCCATTCAAATTAAGACCACATATATACCCCAATTTCCAGAAAGCTGAAATAGAAAGGTTGGTAAAAGAGATGCTAGAAGAAGACATCATTTATTCTAGTAATAGTCAATTTGCCTCATATGTTCTGTTGGAGAAAAAGAAATATGGCACTTGGAGATTTTGTGTAGACTTTAGGCAACTAAATTCTATTATTGTCAAAGACAAGTTTCCCATTCCCATAATTGATGAATTGCTAGATGGGCTGCAAGGGGCTAGATATTTTTCAAAAATTGATCTCAGGTCAGGGTACTTTCATATTAAAGTTAATGCAGAAGATATCCATAAGACTGCCTTTAGGATTCACATGGGTTGTATGAATTCTTGGTTATGCCTTTTGGATTAACCAATGGTCCCGCTACATTCCAGTCCTTAATGAATAAGATCTTTGCTCCACATTGAAGGAAGTTTATCTTTGTGTTTTTTATGATATTCTAGTGTACAGTCCTGACATAGACTCACACTTAGAACATTTGAGAATCATGTTTGAGTTGCTGAAAGAGAATCAACTTTATGCCAAGATGAGAAATTGTACATTTGCTCAAGAGAATGTGGTGTATCTAGGGCATATTATTAGTGGGGAGGCAGTTTCAAGCTGATCCTGTAAATGTGCAGGACATGGTAAACTGGCATTTACCTAAAAACATCACTTAATTGAGGATATTTCTAGGGTTGATTGGATACTATAGAAGGTTTGTAAAGGGATATGGTTTGATAAGCAAACCATTGTGCAAGATGTTCCAAATGGGAAGGTTCTCATGGACTGATGAATCAGTGGTTGCATTTGAAAAGCTTAAAAATACAATGAGTAGTACTCTATATTTTACCATGCTTGACTGGAGTAAACCATTTATTATTAAGACCGATGCATCATATTTGGGTATATGAGCAGTGATAATTCAAGATAAAAGACCCATAGCTTTTCTTAGCAAAGCCTTAGGACTTGGACACATAGAACTTTCTGTGTATGAAAATGAGTTGTTGGCATTGGCTACTGTAGTTAGTAAGTTGAAACACTATCTAGAAGGAACTCACTTTATCATTAAGACTGACCATCAAAGTCTTAAATTTCTGATGGAGCAAAGGGTAACTACTGTGACTCAACAAAAATAGACTTCTAAGCTAATGAAGTTGGATTTTGAGATCCAATACAAGGAGGTAGAGAACAAAGTGGTTGATGCATTGTCAAGAAATGAACAGCTGAATGTTATTACCATTGTAACACCCATGTGGATGACTAAAGTGGTGGAAAGCTATGAGAATGATGAAGAGGTGCAGATGATCATAGTTGAATTACTGCTAGGTAATGAGATTGTCAAGGAGTGGAAATACCATAATGGGATACTATACAGAAACAAGCAAATTTATGTGGGAAGTGGGAGAGGAATCAGACAAAAAATCATGGAGGAGTTACACTCCACTCAACAAGGTGGCCACTATGGAATGCAAGGTAGTTACCATAGGGCCAAACAATTATTTTATTGGCCTTCAATGAAGACACAGATTTAGGACTGGATAAGGCAATTTGAAGTTTGTTAAAGAAACAATGAAGAAAAATATAGCTTATCCAGGGCTTCTTCAGCCTTTACCCATCCCTAGCAGGTCTTGAAGCCATATATCTATGCACTTCATTGATGTGCTGCCCAAATCTGGGGGTAAGACTCTATTTTGATGGTGGTAGACAGACTGACTAGGTACAATCACTGCATAGCCCTATCCCATCCTTATACAGCTACCAGTGTGTCAAAAGTGTTCATTAATCAGGTATATAGGTTGCATGGGGTGCTTGAAAGCATTGTTATAGATAAGGAAAATGTTTTTATAAGTAACTTTTGGCAATCACTCTTTAAGAACCCGGGAACTAAGCTAAGTATGTCAACTTCTTACTATCCTCAAACAGATGGCATGACTGAGAGGGTTAACCAAACTTTAGAAATGTTCCTAAGGTGTTTTTGTAGTCACATGCCCAATAAATGGTTAGACTAGCTGTCACTAGCTGAGTGGTGGTACAACACTACCCCACCATACAGCCATCAAGATGGCATCATTTGAATCTCTCTATTGCTACAAACAAGCAAACTTTTGTGGCCCTCAGAAGAAACTTAAAGTTGTCATCCATATATTATGGACCTTATCAGGTTGTTTAGAAGATATGGGAAATGGCATACAAATTAGACCTTCCAGCCTATTCTCTTATACATTTTGTATTTCATGTAAGATTACTGAAAAAGAAGACCGGGGAAGGAAAAGTGGCCAGGAAAGAATTACCATTTGCTGGGAAGGATGGGCAACTTAAGGTAGCCCCTGCATCAGTGCTGGAAAGGAGACTATACAAGAAAAATAATAATCATGTAGTGCAATGGCTCAGTAAGTTTAAAACATATCAATTGAGGAAGCCACTTGAGAGGATGCGAACTTCGTTATATCTCAATCTCCAGACTAATAGCCTTGAGGACAAGGCTGGTCACAAGGGGGAGGGAATGTCTTATCTGGCAAGAATGGTGGAGCTATGTAATTAAATTCATAAGTAAAAATGAGGGAAAAGTTAAAACTATAAGGGGGAAAGTAATTAAGTATTTTAAATTCAATTAAAATAATTAAAAGGGTGATGTCGTTTCATCTCAAACGACATCGTTTTAGTTATTAATTAAAAGGGCTTCTTCGAAGTATAGAAAGGAATGGTTGTTAATTGCTTTTTGCCTATAAGTTGGTGGTTACTCATTCGAGGAAATGGAATCTCCAAGGATACCTGTTTGATCCATGCTGCTGTCAGAATGGAGCTGAGTTGGAGGGGAGATTCCTTCTAGGGAAGCTAATTCTACCTATCAATAGAATGGTTGAAGATAAGGAAGGTTCATCCATGAAAATAGCTTTGGATGTTGTTTTTCCCTTTCCTTGCGAGTACTTCTTTTCCTTTCATCTTCTCTTCTTTCCCTTAAATCATTGTGTTTTATCTCTAATTTTTTGTTACATTCATGATACAGATTCATCAAGGAACTGGAAGATGATGACATAGTGAGTTGGAATAGAGTTAGAATTCAGAATCTTTCTTTCTCTAGATTTCTAGTTAGCTTAATATTATTAGTTGAGCTTAGTAGAGATATAGTTGAATATCTTGTTCGTATTATGTATTCGGTTGTTGCTTGAGTTGATAACTCTATTACACACACACACACACAGATATATATATATATATATATATATATATATATATATATATATATATATATATATATATATATATTACGAGCTGATTATACATACGTATATTTGTATCTATATATTTCTTCAATACTATTTTCTTAAATTTTTGCATTTTTTAATTAATTTACTAATTTTTATTGGTTGAGAATATTTATGTTAATTATTAAATAAATTATCTAAACTTGGCAAGTGATAATTATCACGTCACGTCTATACACTATCACTATTTCAGTTAAACTATACTTCTATCATCTATTGATATACATATATCTCTCCACCCCATTAAATTCATATTATCGGAAAAAATTATCTGATATTGCTTCTCGATCGACAGGTTCTTCCTCTTATTTATTTATTTAGTTTTTTTGCAAAAAGTTCCTACAAATTGATCAATGGTTTACACTAATTTGTTGTGTTGTTTTTAAATTTTGTAGCAGAGAATCACGATATTGCTTCTCGATCGACAGGTTCTTCCTCTTATTTATTTATTTTTTTTTGTAAAAAGTTCATGCAAATTGATCAATGGTTTACACTAATTTGTTGTGCTGTTTTTAAAGTTTGTAGCAGAGAATACTACAGAGAATCGCTTGGGATATTAGGTTCTCCAGGTTCAATTCTACTTCTCTTTCTTTACCTTTTATTTGCATTCATTTGTTTGTAATGGAATCATCTTTCTATTTTGATTAGAGATTATTTGGCATTTTCATTTTCTAAATCGCGTTTTCTTGGTGAAAGAGAGTTTTTTTAGGCGATGAGGAAAGTGCTTGACTATATTTACTTGGTCTCAAGTGTCTCCTCAATTCTATGTGTAGTAATTATTTTTTAGTCAAATTCACCTCCCAACAATTAAAGAAATAAATTAGATATGTTATTCCCTCTGTTCCACATATATATAATTAATATGTTAAAAATTTGAGAAATTTTAATATATTTGAGTTTTTAACCAGTTTTAACCAATTCATTTTAGTTATTAATCATTTTCGTTACTCTAAATAGTTAACTTCAAACTCAAATTACTTATTTGAATTTTCATATTGATCAAGAAGAAAGTACAAAGACAATAAGTATGCGTTAAAATATACCTATAAGAAGTTGAAATCCATTTTAGATATCTATGTAAAATTTTATGTTGGATCTGAATGTGTCTATCAAGTATTATAATTGAGTTCAAATTGAATTCAATTAGCTCTTGGCTGTGCAAAAATGCACATGAATGTAGAGAATCATGCATACTAAAGGTGATAGATTGGGACACGTGTGATAAACTTCTTTATCAGAAGTTCTCAAGCATATGCCTTTGCATGGCTTCGATATATTATAATTAATATCTTCAATAATATTTATTTTAATCTTAACTTTACTTTAATTCAATTTTTTTTTTGAGCTTTTACTTCTTTATTTATTTTTAAAATTTGATTTGTCCATAAATAATATTTCCTATTAAATTGATTATTTTTGTTTCAAACTTTATCTGGAACTTTGAAGCATATTTTATAGATTAGCTTGACCTTTTGCATACTACATTAGGTTAAACATAAAAATAAAATAAAAAATTAATTGGCCAACTTTACTACTTGATAAATCCAATAACTTCCCGATCATCCAAATCTTTTATCTAAATCTTTTTTGTTTCCTGGTTTTATATTCAAATATTTTCTTATCTCAATATACCCCGCACATTTAAATCTATATAAGGATCCTAATAGGCTTAGCTTTAGCCTTGGATAAAGAAAAAATGGAGAATGGTAAAGTGAAAAAAACTAAGCAGAAAAGGTGTTCAAATTTTTCTTTTTGTTTAGTTGTAAATATTGTTATTTAATCACATAATTTTTGTAATTTTTCAATCTTTGTTTCTTTTAATTTAACATAAACAATTATTCATATGTTTGATGTCTTTGTATCTTTTCAGGACTTTATGTTGAAATTTCGCAGAGATTCGACAAACAAATGTTTAGAAAAGAAACAGAGTCATTAATGAAAGAGTAGAGTAAATAATGGATCAGTTAAATCCAAATTCAAGGAGTGTATTATTTATTTACTTAAGTCAAGGGATGTACTATTTATTTACTTATTAATGGTTCACTTAAGTCCAAATTCAAAAACAAATAATAATGGCAATGGCTTTTTCGTCCATGAAAATTACTTCAAAATATGAAGTGGCTTCACATCATCTTGAATAATGTGTGGTTTAAATTTTTTTTTTCTGACATAAATTATTCTGATCAAGACTCTTCCTGTTTAAATGATATTTTAAATATTTAATGGCATGACTTTTATTCATGAACAACAATCATCTAAGATCATGAAAGCCCTTTGATATCAAGGTGAAAGCCATGCGATCATGATATTTTTTTCTTTACTCTTTTTGTAATTTTCTGTAACACTCTAATTATGGAAACTTTGGTTTATATTAAACTAAAAATGATAAATTCTGAGTGTGAACGATATTATAATTATGAGTGTTATAGAGTATCCCATGTACATAATATTAGATTTTTTTTTGCAGATCTCAATATTTAAAACAAAGAAAAAAAATGTCTTTGTTTTGGTTTATATTTTTTCTTTGGCAAAGGATAAATGATGAGTTGAGTAAAATGATTGTGCCAAAAAATGGGTACACAAACGGGTACAGACAATTTTCACTCGTAAAATGAAGAGCCAATTGTAAACTTTTCCGTGCATAGCATGGGTGATCATGTTAGTATATATATATATATATTACAGAGCACATTTTCGATTTACTAATCACATTCTTCTATATCCTACGTGTAATTTCCATGAATTTTGGTTCAATTAATTATTTTATAAAATTTTGATTGGTTGGTTAAATTTTACTTTGGGTGTAAACTCTTGATTGGCTTATAAGAGTATCCCACATTGAAAAGTTACATTGTTTATTTAGTTTGACAATAATATAAAAGAGAGTACATTGACATGTTTTGAGTGAGAAATTGAGCTAACATTTCAGCCCATCATATGAGGGAAGCCCACTTATTTACTTATATTTTTTATTTATATAAATATAAATAGTTAAAGTTTTAACAAATAACGGGTAATTCAAATGACCGGATCCTCTGAATTCCGGTTGAGCTTACAATTAGGTTCGATTTAACTTTGACTTATGCAATGTTCATTTTTTGTTTTTTATTCTTATGCAGCATTTTTATTTTCATAATATATTTTTAAAATAAATAAATATGGATATTTAAAAATAAAATAAAAAATCAATTCGCTTAGTTTATATTGCAAAAATCAAGTGAATCTTTTTCTAAACTCTCTAAAACTAAAGTAGAAATTTGTAGAAATTTTAATTTTTAATAAAATAAAAAAGTAAAAAATATTAATCTAAAGTCACATAAGAGAATTAACAACAATAAAGACTCTCACATAAAAAATTAGTTATTATTTTTAAAACTTGACAAATGACAAGATTAAAAAAGAAAATTAATGTGTATAAAATTTATACTCACTCTGATTCAAAATAGAAGTTTTTTAAGAGTTATTTTTTGTTTGCAAAATATAGGTCTTTTTACAAGAATTGTGCATTTATTGGCTAATTTACTCTTACATTATTTTCTCCATATATTCATTTTTGTCAAAATGTGTAGTTCTCATGCAACTCTTCATTAATTTATTTGTTCTTTTAAAGTATCATTTAGGGGTAATTTAGTCACTTTGATTAGTATCTTAATTTGTGGGAAAACTCCTAAAAAGACTTATATTTTGAATCGGAGGGAGTATCTATCTATATTTATATTACAGGGTCTGTTTTCAGTTTAAGCCAATCACATTCTTCTAAATTCTACGTGTAATTTCAATGAATTTTGGTTCAATTAATTATTTTATAAAATTTTGATTGGTTGGTTAATATTTTACTTTGGTTGTAAACTCGTGATTGGCTTATAAAAGTATCCCACATTGAAAAATTACATTGTTTTTTGAGTTTGACAATACTATAAAAGAGAGTACCTTGACATGTTTTGAGAGTGAAATTGGGCTGACATTTCAGCCCATCAAATTAGGGAAACCCACTTATTTACTTCTTATATTTTTTTATTTATATAAATATAAATAGTTAAAGTTTTAACAAATAACGGGTAATTCAGATGACCGCCCCTCTGAATTCCGATTGAGCTTGCAATCAAGTTCGAGTTAGCTTTTAAACTTATGCAATGTTCAATTTTTGTTTTTTATTCTTATGCAGCATTTTTATTTTCATAATATATTTTTAAAAATAAATAAATATGGATATTTAAAAATGAAAAAAAATAAGTTCGCTTCGTTTATACTGCAAAAATCAAGTGAACCTTCTTCTAAACTCTCTTAAACTAAAGTATTAATTTGTATAAATTTTAATTTTTAATAAATTAAAAAAAGTAAAAAATATTAATCTAAAGTCACATAAGAGAATTAACAACAATAAAGACTCCCACATAAAAAAATAGTTATTATTTTTAAAACTTGACAAATGACAAGACTAAAAAAGAAAATTAATGTGTATAAAATTTATTCTCCCACCGATTCAAAATATAAGTTTTTTTAAGAGTTATTTTTTGTTTGCAAAATACAAGTATATTTACAAGAATTGTGCATTTATTGGCTAATTTACCCTTACATTATTTTCTCCATATATTCATTTTTGTCAAAATGTGTAGTTCCCATGCAACTCTTCATTAATTTATTTGTTCTTTTGGAGTATTAATTAGGGGAACTTTAGTCATCTTGATTAGTATCATAATTTGTGTTAAAACTTTTAAAAAGACTTATATTTTCGGAGGGAGTATATGATATCATCAAAGGCATTTTCATTTTTTCAGCATTATAGAGTTTTCGGGTCCTCAATCTAATTTCCAAAATTTTTATGTATTGATTGACATCTTTAACTTATTCAAATTAAATTGTATAATTTAATATGTTTATGGTTTTTCTTTTCTTCTATTCTAATTTTCTAAATTTTCCTTTTTCATTTTCAATATTATTCAAGATCCCACATTGAAAATGTACAATTTTTTTGGAGTTTGACAACATTATAAATAAAGGGGTTGAGCATTCTTTTCAATTGAATGAATTGGTAGGTTGATATTTATCCCATTAAATTCAGTGCCAAATTCAATTTGCTTTTCAATTTTTTCATTCCAATAGTCAAATTTTTTTTTATTTATAAAGAAAATAGCTCAAAGAGTTATTTGATTTTCATATACTCTTAATTATATAGTAAAACGGAATCCCGTGCATAGCATGGGTTATTAGGCTAGTATATATATAATATGATGACATGATGAACTGAAACAGAATTAGAATTCAGAACCTTTCTTTTTCTGGATTTCTAGTGAACTTAATATTATTACTTGAGCTTAGTAGAGATATAGTTGAATATCTTGTTCTTATTATGTATTCAATTGTTGCTTGAGTGAATAAATCTATGATTATTATTAGAGATAATCACTATTTATGCCCCTGAGTTATCATTCAAAAGCAACTGTTACCCCTCAGGAATATATCGTGCCATTTGTATCCCCAACAAGTTACGGGGTGCCATTTATGCCCAAAAGTGGCGGCGTTGCACATGTACGAACCGCACAAACATATTTTGAGGGGTAAATTCGTCATGACATGAGAAAGTCCCTTTTACCTCTTAGCTTTTCTCTCCATCTTCTCAGGGGTAAATCCGGCTACTGATTCCGGCGACTTTTGGAGAAGAGATCAGATTGTCCTTCTCCTCCATTTCCTCTATTGGGGCGAGCTCCGATTCTTATAACAAAGATTTCATTTTTTTGTTTATAAGATGTCTGATAAGGATGTGTTGTTGAGGGAAGAGGATGGGAGGATGAAGAAGAGTGAGGAGGAGGAGGAGGAGGAAATGATGTTAGCGGCGGCGGCTAAAAGTAAATTTTCAATTGTGGGTGCTGGGATTCCACAACCGAGAACGGTGGTGCCAGAGAGGAAGAGGACGAAGTTCGACGAAATTGCCCAGTTTGGCTGTGTTTAATTTTTTTTTTTTTTAAACTCTCAATCCCTCAAATCAATAGAAGAACTGGATATTTTCATTCTTCGGCCTCACTTCCGCCGGCAGCCACCAAGAACCCACGCCGCCACCGCCACGCCACCCACATCACCCTCTCCAGCAGCTAACACCTATTGAGATTCAAATCTTGAAGGTTTAATTAGCCATCACAGCAAGCTTATTCGACCGAGAAATTGGATTAAATTTGACAAAAAAATTGTAAATTTTTGCTCCTTTTCTTGTTCTTCAGAGGACCTAATACCTGAGACCAATAAACTTTTGCTCTTCAAGTTTTTATATTTTTAATTTTTTTAATTCCTTTCTCTTGCGGGAAGTATAAATTTTGGAGAGTTTTCTGGGATTTTTGTTTTCTTTTTGGAGAAGAAAAAAGAAAGAAAAATGTCTGATATTCGTAAGCAACAACCAGACAGTGAGAAAACATTAACAAGAAGATGAAAATTCCTCGCCGGTGATGGAGCTTAGAGCTTTATTCTGGCATTGACATTGAAGATGAAGATGAAGCTTCGAAGTTGATTTTTCTCTTCTTCTTTTTTTGAATTATAAATATGGTTGGACGAAATTGCCCTTGGGATTTCGCATGTGCGATTCGCACATGTACAACGCCACCTCTTTTCGTCGGTCGCCGCCACTTTTGGGCATAAATGGCACCCCGTAACTTGTTGGGGGCACAAATGACACGATATATTCCTGAGGGGTAACAGTTGCTTTTGAATGATATACATAAATAGTGATTATCTCTTATTATTATTATTATTATTATTATTATTATTATTATTATTATTATTACAATAAAACCTCTGTACATTAATACTCTCGGGACCGAAGAAAAATATTACTATATGGAGGTTATTCTTAAATAGAGACTTACATATAAAATTATGATTTTAAAAAAATAACTAATATATATTATACGACACTTGAAAATGTGTTCCTTCATATTTTAATGTGTATAATACTCCCTCCGATCAAAATATAAGTTTTTTTAAGAGTTATTTTTTGTTTGCAAAATACAGGTATATTTATAAGAATTGTGCATTTATTGGCTAATTTACCCTTACATTATTTTTTCCATATATTCATTTTTGTCAAAATGTGTAGTTCCCATGCAACTCTTCATTAATTTATTTGTTCTTTTGGAGTATAAATTAGGGGAACTTTAATCATCTTGATTAGTATCTTAATTTGTGTTAAAACTTTTAAAAAGACTTATATTTTCGGAGGGAGTATATGATATCATCAAAGGCATTTTCATTTTTTCAGCACTATAGAGTTTTCGGGTCCTCAATCTAATTTTCAAATTTTTTATGTATTGATTGACTTCTTTAACTTATTCAAATTAAATTGTATAATTTAATATATTTATGGTTTTTCTTTTCTTCTATTCTAATTTTCTAAATTTTCCTTTTTCCTTTTCAATATTATTCAAGATCTCACATTGAAAATGTACAAATTTTTTGGAGTTTGACAACATTATAAATAAAGGGGTTGAGCATTCTTTTCAATTGAATGAATTGGTAGGTTGATATTTATCCCATTAAATTCAGTGCCAAATTCAATTTGCTTTTCAATTTTTTCATTCCAATAGTCAAAAAATTTATTTTATTTTATAAAGAAAATAGCTCAAAGAGTTATTTGATTTTCGTATACTCTTAATTATATAGTAAAACGGAATCCCATGCATAGCACGGGTTATTAGGCTAGTATATATATAATATGATGACATGATGAGCTGAAACAGAGTTAGAATTCAGAACCTTTCTTTTTCTGGATTTCTAGTGTGCTTAATATTATTATTTGAGCTTAGTAGAGATATAGTTGAATATCTTGTTCTTATTATGTATTCAGCTATTGCTTGAGTGGATAAATCTATGATTATTATTAGAGATAATCACTATTTATGCCCCTGAGTTATCATTCAAAAGCAACTGTTACCCCTCAGTAATATATCGTGCCATTTGTATCTCCAACAAGTTACGGGGTGCCATTTATGCCCAACAGTGGCGGCGTTGCACATGTACGAACCGCACAAACATATTTTGAGGGGTAAATTCGTCATGACAAGAGAAAGTCCCTTTTACCTCTTAGCTCTTCTCTCCATCTTCTCAGGGGTAAATCCGGCTACTGATTCCGGCGACTTTTGGAGAAGAGATCAGATTGTCCTCCTCTTCCATTTCCTCCATTGGGGCGAGCTCCGATTCTTATAACAAAGATTTCATATTTTTGTTTATAAGATGTCTGATAAGGATGTTGTTGAGGGAAGAGGATGGGACGATGAAGAAGAGTGAGGAGGAGGAGATGATGGTAGCGACGGCGGCAAAAAGTAAATTTTTGATTGTGGGTGCTGGGATTCCACAACCGAGAACGGTGGTGCCAGAGAGGAAGAGGACGAAGTTCGACGAAATTGCCCAGTTTGGCTGTGTTTAAAATTTTTTTTTTAAAAAAAACTCTCAATCCCTCAAATCAATAGAAGAACCGGAGATTTTCATTCTTCGGCCTCACTTCCGCCAGCAGCCACCAAGAAACCACTTCGCCACCGCCACCGCCACCCACATCACCCTTTCCAGCAGCTAACACCTATTGAGATTCAAATCTTGAAGGTTTAATTAGCCATCACAGCAAGCTTATTCGACAGAGAAATTGGATTAAATTTGACAAAAAAATTGTAAATTTTTGCTCCTTTTCTTGTTCTTCAGAGGGCCTAATACCTGAGACCAATAAACTTTTGTTCTTCAAGTTTTTATATTTTTAATTTTTTTAATTCCTTTCTCTTGCGGGAAGTATAAATTTTGGAGAGTTTTCTGGGATTTTTGTTTTCTTTTTGGAGAAGAAAAAAGAAAGAAAAATGTCTGATATTCGTAAGCAACAACCAGACAGTGAGAAAACATTAACAAGAAGATGAAAATTCCTCGCCGGTGATGGAGCTTAGAGCTTTATTCTGGCATTGACATTGAAGATGAAGATGAAGCTTCGAAGTTGATTTTTCTCTTCTTTTTTTTAATTATAAATATGGTTGGACGAAATTGCCCTTGGGATTTCGCATGTGCGATTCGCACATGTACAACGCCACCTCTTTTCGCCGGTCGCCGTCACTTTTGGGCATAAATGGCACACCGTAACTTGTTGGGGGCACAAATGACACGATATATTCCTGAGGGGTAACAGTTGCTTTTGAATGATATACATAAATAGTGATTATCTCTTATTATTATTATTATTATTATTATTATTATTATTATATATACAATAAAACCTCTGTACATTAATACTCTCGGGACCGAAGAAAAATATTACTATATGGAGGTTATTCTTAAATAGAGACTTACATATAAAATTATGATTTTAAAAAAATAACTAATATATATTATACGACACTTGAAAATGTGTTCCTTCATATTTTAAAAACATGGATTTAAAAGATATATAAGATTTATGAGTTTAAAAAAAACAAATGTACGTACATTATGCATGTACATTGTGTATATTAGATTTAAAGATTGATTCATATACATAAAATATCTAGGAAATGTAAAAAAAAAAAGTATGTACATTATGTATGCATTTAAAATATGTGTGTTGTATTTTCGAAATGTCTTTTCGTTTGTTTTCTTTTTATTATACACATATAAATGGTAGCATAATTATAAATTTCATTATCATTTCAAATCATACATTTTATACTTCAAGCAAGTCATGACACCTAAAAACAAACGAACTCAAATCAGTGAAAGTATTCGTGTCGAGTTGCCCAAAAAAATTGAATAAAAATATACTTTATGAATTAATTAGAGTTTTAATATGAAATTTAATTGAGTTGAATTAAAATATTATTGGTGCTTTTGCAGAGATTATACCAGCATTAGCCAACACAATATCCAACATCAGAGGAGCTTAGTATTGGCAAACCAAGTTCAAGGCCTTTGACTTGGGAGGCCATCAGATCGGTCGCAGAGTCTGGAAAGATTATTATGCCAAGGTATACACTTGTCCTCTTTCATTAGTTGATTTTGAAGATTTCTTAGTTATGGATTGTATATCAATTAATGTAGCACTAAACTTCCATTGGTTTTAATTTATTTATCACTATAGGTTCTGTTAGTGCCATGACCATACAATGAAACCTTTTTGTAACAAACTTATGATTAGTTCTATTTATTTGTAACATCTTAATGTTTTTATTTGTAAAAAATCTGACATGTGGTCTTTGTTTTTAATTCTCTAAGCGCGTATTATTCGATTTTATTAGGATTTGATCAATTTCAAAAGCGACAAGCAGTTGTTCGATTTTATCAGGAATTTGGACAACTTCAAAAGCTGCAAGCAATTCATTTTTTCTTCATAGGTTATAATTTCTTTTACAAGTTTACTTCTAAATACCACTCCTCCCATTAAGTCACTAATCTTTCAACACTTGTCTTTTAATTTTTTGAAGAAACTGTATCATATTTTCTTTTCCTTTCTTCTCAAATGTTTTATTAATCCTACTTATATACATTTTTAGATTCTTCTTTTGTTCTCAAGTCTATCTACATTTCCTTTTTTCTCTCATCCTTTCCAATCCTCAAGCAAATCCTTAATTTCTTTTTTCAATCAAGTAACCATCACCTTCTAGACATGGGCAAAAATCCTCTGTCCCCGTGTGTGTCCCCAACCAATCACAATTCACCATGTGTATATATAATTGGAAAAAATATTTATATAGTAAATTCTGATTGGTCGAGGACAGAGGATTTTCACCCCTAGACATGAACATTAATTCTTCTGATGTTTCTTTATTCTCCTTTATGTTTGACTCATTTTTTTTCCTCTCAGGTTAGAGTTGGTTGATGGTTTGTTTTTATAGTTGTTCTTTCGATTTTTTCTACAACAACATCATCATACACAGCAACTTATAGTAAGTTTTGCATGATTTTTGGTTTCATATATTTTTTCCATCATTGAATATGTACATTTATCACCATTTCATTACTCAAGCTAACTTTTTTTTCTTTCTCTTTTCTCTTTAAAATGTATTATATTTTTTTTTGTAATGTTTCTCCTACATTTTCAATCAATAGATGTCAATCTTATGTATGCAGAACTATGGTATGAATCATATCGATTGAGTCTGATCAAGGTAATGAAAATTATAGTATATTTTTAAATTTTTAGTATGTATAATTCGGAAGGAGAGAATACTCGACCTTGACAAAGTAAGACTTTCAATCCACTTTTGTATGCAAGACTGTCTCCATGATTAAATTTAGAGTATTCTGAAGGAAATGCTTTTAATCAAAAGAAATTATTCAAAATCATGAAGAACTCTCTTGAATATAATCATCAAGGTCAAACTCATGTTCTTCTATTCCTTTTGGATGATTCAATTTTCTTCAAACAAAGAGTAACTCCTTCGACTTCACACTTTTTTACTATGGATATGGATAGCAATTGAATTTTTGATTGTTGCCTAGGTTTGATATTTTGTAATTAATTATTAACTGCTAATTGCCATGTTTCATATCCACCGGAAAATTTCAGAAAACTCCCAAATAAATTAAAAAACAAAATTGGGAAAAATTAAAAAATGAAACAAAATTGTGAAAAATCTAGCGATAAAGCTTTAATCACAAGCGTTTCAGATCATTTATGGGGAACTTACAAAAATTAGGCAAAAATCATGAATCCTCCCACACAAACAAAACCCCAAATTCAAAATCATAAAAAGACAACAACTTTAATCTTTTCTAGCTTCATATCATAAAAATGGATATATTTCGATTCAACGTTAAGTTGCAAGATAATACTGGAATTATACACACCCTTCTTGGAGACAAGTAAGCACAATTTCTACTTCGATGTTCACCATATTACTTAAAATATCTACAATCCAAGGTATTCAATCAAACATTATGATCTTTTATAAATTATTCAATTACAATTTTACAAATTACTATACCATTATGCAATTTTTATTCTTTTGTATTTCAGAAAAATGGACAGAAGCTAATGGAAGATCATATAAATTCTTGCGTGGGTTTTGCATTTACATTTCTTATTCGTCCACCTATATTCCATTTGGATCAAAGTCTTAGCCCACTAGTTTCTTTTGTCTTGAAAGTAAACTGGTGTGAAGAATACTCGCATCTTTCCCAACATACAAATTGAAATCATGTTAAGTAAAGGTAGGTAATGCTATAATAAATTGATTTGTTAGTCAAGTTATTTTATTTTCTGTTAATTAAACATTTATCATTATTGATAAAATATTTTTATTATTCATTTGCAGACTGTGATCATTAATCAGTATATCTACATTTGAGAGTTAATAAAAATGCCTTCTTCAACTATAATTTGAAGATCTTCATCAACTATTTTGTTCAATTATTTCGTACTCTGCATAATAAAATTCTTCTTGACGTATAAATTTTGTCCTAATTATGGAATAGCGCAAAATTTTCTTTCATCAAAATGTTTCCGTTGAGTTCTAGATGGACATAATATGTGAATATATCTCACCAAATCACCATATAAGAAGAACTCATTTCCTTATTCTATTAACACAATCGCTGATCTTATATATCAAATTCATTCGGATTATAATGCATGACCTTTTTAAACATTTCATTAGAATATATGTCAGTATTTTATCGCTAAATATTGTAGTTCCATATTTATACAAAAAATTGTAACTTTTAGAAGGTTACATCCGTCACCGTGACACGCTAATTTCAAGAAAAAACTTAATAATAAAGTTTTCACATGGATGTTTTTTACTGGGACACATTTTACAATATGCCACGTATCTCCTTCTCAACCTTCCTCCCCTACTTTATTATTTTATATATTATAGATTTGGTGTATAGCAAGGGAAGTTTATTCCAATTGAAAAGGCAGAAAATGCTTTTAAATTGTTGTTCCTAACTGAGTACTATCTGTGTACACCAAATTTAAATGTTTCTAGTCAAATCAGATGTGACGCATAAGCTAAGAATATTTTTTCATATTATCCTTTTTGAGCTTATTTTAAGTAATAAATTAGGCAATAAGCAATAGCAAATATATTAGTAATAACTTAACTTACAGCTTTTCGCTTAGTATAAGTACGATTGATATATTTTCAATTATTTATTGACTAGTGATATTGTCAATGTAAATTTCCTCTTACTAAAAAAATTGGTCTTCAAATAACTAGTTAAGGAAGAAAATATTAGAGAGAAGTTAATATTGACCAAAACGGTAACTTGGTCATTTAAAAACGAATTGCTTTGACATGAATAAATCTCTTTGATAATATCACTAGCCTTATTTATTTTATTGGTATTGATCTTATTAGCTAATGTTGCAGCTAATTTCTAGTCTAAACAAATATTAGCATACAACATGTTAAATATTAAAAAAAAAAAAAAATAACCAAATGAATATTTTTATTTCTCACTCGACTGTATTTTGAAAAAAAATAAATAATCAATTGAAGCTTTCTTTCTTTCCGAGATAATCTATGTGACGGTTGATACGCCCATGGTCTCGTAGATTGTTGATTTTTAAGAAAGGTGTTCGAAATTGAGATTACTACTGTTGTTCCTAGGGGTGAGCAAATTTGGTAAAAACCGATTTACCGACCGAATTCGATTTGAATTCGGTAATTCGGACCAATTCGGTAATTCGGATCATACCGAATTCGAAGTTTTCGAATTCAATTCGAATTCGGTATATGGTTTTGGTGAATTCGGTATTACCGAATTCGAATTCAAAAAAATATTTTAATAAATAATACTAAAATAAATACACTATAAATACTCTCCTAAATCCCTACTTCTAACAAAAAATGTCACCCACACTAGATTACTCCCCTTTTTCTTCCTCTTCTTCAACGACTCCAGCCCCAAACTCCTTCCCCTTTCTTCTTCTTCGTCTTCTTCTTCCTCCCGTCACCACCCTCCATCGTTCTCCATTCTTTTCTCCTCTTCTCTTCTTCCTCTTCTCCTTCTCTCTTCTTCTCTTCTCCCTCTATTTTAATTTTCCCCAAAATCCAAAATCCCTAAATCCCCAATTTCATCTTTATTTCTAAAAATTTCTTCTTCGCTTTCTGTCTTTGCAGTGGCTTCCCCATCGCCAATTCGGTAATTCGGTAAATTTACCGAATTCGAATTCGCCAATTTGATAATTCGAATTCGGTAAATCGGAATTCGGTTCGAAAAAGGTCGGTAGTACATGTGAAATTCGAATTCGAATTCGGTAAATTCGAATTCGAATTCGGTAATTTGGAATTCGGTGTTCACCCCTAGTTGTTCCAGGATCTCGGAGAAGCTGCTGCGAAATTTTTTATCATGTATTTATTTTTTTTCTGTTTTTGTGTTGTTTACCTAGTCCGGGTGTGGACTTTTATCTGTTATCATGGTGTCTACACCATTGTATAACTTTTATTTTTTTTGTATTTTCGTTTTATCTTTTAATTGTAATGACATTGACTATTTTATGATTAATGGGTAAATTCTTATTTAGAAAAAAAAAAGAAAAAAAAAAAGCTTTCTTTCTTTCTTCTCAATTCGTTTTTGGCTCTTGACCTTGACTTCTTCTTGGTCTTCCGTTATGGTCCGCCTAACCGAACCATTTCTTCAGAGAAATAATGACTCACCAGAAACCTCTACTTTTTCGTAGATTAAAAATAAGTTTGAACAATTGATAATATGTTCAAATTAAACAATAGAGAACAAGGCCTAATTTTTCAAATTCTGAAGCAGGGAAATTCAGATTATCTTTTTTTTTTAATTGAAAAAATATTGGGAAGTTGTTTTATAAATCCGTCTATTTCATAATATAAGACGTTTTAGTTTTTCAATCCATTTTTAAAATACATCATTTTTTTTTTAAATTTTTAGTCTTACGAGACTCCTTAAAGTTATACTAGAAACAAATATCTTCGTCTCTCCCTCGTTTTCTTAATTTATACTAAACCGTAAAACATATAACTAAGATGCAATTACCAGAAAATTATCAAGTCAAAATAATTTTCAGATTGAAGTAATTTTTCTACCAAAAGCATACAAGGACAGCAGCAGCACAGTTGATCAAACCTTTAAAAAAAAAAAACACAATTGACCAAAATTTCTGCAATAACAATATTGACAAAAGGAAAGGCATATTTCCAAATTTGATCAGAGTATGAATATGGGTATACAGGCAGCACGAGTAGTTTTATCTTGGTTAGTGAGAAAGTTTAAAACTTATATCCAGACCAATAAGTACAATACACGTAGGCCAAAAGTGTCAATTCACTAACCAATATGTGCAATACGCATAGAATAAAAAGTCAACCAATGGTGCAATACACGTAGGAAAAAAGTCAATTCTCTTTCCTGTGAATTGACACTTTTGACCTATGGATATAAGTTTTAAACTAATTCACTTACTTACCAGGATAAAACTACTCATACAGCACAGCCCCTCCTTTTTGTACAATTAGAAATCAAATGCTTTTTGATACTTTTTGCCTACAAAAATCCCATATGATCTCCATTTATATCATCACTTCCCATCATTGGGCATTCATTAGCATCATGACCAAACTGATCACAAGTAGGAAAAGAACATCGTCTTCTTTTCCTGTAAATATCTGTTCCATCTCTTGATCTTCCGTCTTTCAGCTTCGTTAGAGATTCTTGACTGGTAAAGCTTTGAATAATGCCGCCAGAATCTTCGACTTCAGGTAGAATTACCGAGTCAGATGGGCTGTCATCATAAGTTATATCATCGGCACCCTCTGATATTCCTGGAAATCCCTTAAGGCGATTCACAACCAAGGCAATTTGCTCACAAGCAGCATGAAGGCGTTCCTCAGTCTCTGTTGATTCTGCAGGGTCATCTTCGGGAGCAGTATGCAGAGTTTGTGTTGAAGTTGCGGGATCATCACGCCAACGCATTGGGAGGTATCTGTCAGGAATACAAAAGCAATTGTTTGTTGACAGAACGCGAAGAATATGTCTACAAAGAATGCCTGTAAACTCAAAATGGCGGCAGCTACAGCTAATGAACTCATCGCGCGAAGCCCATATAACCTTGCAACCTCCATCCGTCTTTGTGTTATGTCTCACTATAAAATAAGTCTCATCTACCATCAGGGATGCATACTGTGGTGCTAAGACGAGTTCCTCTTGTAGTTTGCTGAAGGCATATGGTGTCAGAACAGAAGTAGCATGTGACTCTGTCACACCCCGTAACCAGAGTCAATGACATGGCAGTGTCTCATTGATTAATGAAACACCAAAGCCGACAAATAGAGTTACTAAAATGAAATTCAATTATGATATAATCCAAAAACAAGAGTTAAATTGCGGAATTAAATTACTATAAGTGATATACTAAGAATTACAAATGAAAAAGGTCCAACAATGCTATATATGAAATAGTTCTACGAATAAGTGAATAAAATAACTAAATCTCTACTAAAGTCGGTTATGGATCACTCTTCATGTTCCCCTTCCCATGCTCTATCATCAATGTACTCGTCATCACCTGCACAATAAGCGGATGGACTGAGCTCCGGTGCTCAGTAGGGACCTAATAAACACAAATAGGCACATAACACATTCCCAATCCCAAAACACAAGTTATATGACTCAAAATCAAGTATCAAATATGGCCAAAACATGAATAAACAAGTTGAAACAACAAGTAAGCGAGATAACCATACTTTTCATATCCAAGCACTCACACAACCGAATGTACGACAAGCACCATGCTCTACTCATACGGTACACACGATTACAGACTTGCTTAGACACTACGAGCACAGCTACTGCTATGACACGACTTCCCACCATTCGAGCTCAGGTATCTGATCACGACTCTACGACAATAATTGCAACGGTCCTAGTTATACTCCAAACTAGGAGGGCTCAAATAGTTCATCACATGGGTTCAGTTTCACTCCCTGAACGACGGATGCAAACTTTAAGGACTCATTCTACATTGTATCATCATCCAACACCTTGGACTCCACAAAACCGTTGCAATCCCAATGATAGTCCACATCGGGTTAAGGCTCACGCGAGAAAGACCCTCGGGATCAAGGACACATCGCATGACCCCTCGGAATCTCTCCAATTTCATATCGTATCATATCCTCCAATCGAGCGAGTCCCTGTCATTGAGTAGATCCTAGACACGAGCTCAAAATAGAGTGACGACTCGGTCGACCAAAACCACTTAGGACTAAAGACGAACGACTCCAAGTATTATTCAATTAAGATAACAAAGCGATAAAACAATTAGGCGAGTTCATCAATTGACCAATTAACAATTCACGAACAACTATAAAGATATACAATTAGATACATAACGAATTACATAAACGGTGAAAACATTTCAGATTATATCTCATTAAATAAACATAACAATTTCAAGATAGATATTCAATTAATAAAACGATAAACACAAACGTGCAATTAATTCGCAAATCAACAGTTCATGCACTAATTCACGTCAAATCAGTAATTAAATAATCCAAAACAGTACCAACATATATATATATATATATATATCGTTTCTGGACAGAAAATAGTATAAAAGCAGGGTCCCTACCTCGATCGGAAGCAATTAAATACACAAATCCGAAATCTGCACTGCCCAGACCCGCTCACGGTGCGATAACTTCCTGTTCGGGTCTCGGAATGACGTTCCGTCTGCGCTCACTCGAAGCTTATTCGATTATCTTCGAATCGGTATATTATACACTGAAAACGGACAAGTAAGGATCCCTCGGCGATCTCTCAAAATTCAGGACAGATTCTAAAACTCACAAGAAAATCTCACTGTTTTACCCTCACTGCCTCGCGGCTCAATTAAGCCGCTGCCTTTTCTTTCTAATTGGCACGACTTCCTGGAGAAGAACCACCAGAGCCTTTTCTTTCTCTTTGTTTTTGATTGATGAGATCCCCTGATCCCTCGAAACTTGTTTCTATATATATTATTTTCTAAAGAAACGGCTGATGCTCACTATGCTCTTCCATATACCGACTCCACTGCCCACGATCCCATGAACACTCCACTGCCCACGAGTTGTTTCTTTTCTTCTCTCATTCCACGAAACGCCTTTCCTATTTTTATTTTATTTTTCTTTTCCTTTCTTCCCTCAAGCCACGAACTGCCATTATTTTTACTTTTCTATTGTATTTTAATTTCTTAATTAATTCAAAATTCCAATTCCAATTAACTTATTCGTCTAAGTGAATTACTACTAGGTCCCTCAAATACGATATAAGTACGAAACGCTCCTCAATGATACGTACCAAAAATGTAACACGCAACATGTTATAAAAATTAATGTAACACGCAACATGTTATAAAAATTAATAGCCGCGTAATTACATAGTCGTACAAAATAAATTACGACTACACACTAAGTCACACAAAAATAAATTTCACGTAAAATAACCCGTAAGCAAAAGTTACGGGTATTACAGACTCAATAGGTGAACCTATTTTCAGCGGAACTTTCTGGGCCTTTGGCTGCACCTTGTGTTCTATTTCTGCTTGATCTTTAGCTTCTACAACAGCAGCAACCTGCATCGGCAACTGTAAACAACTATGAAAGATTAAGATTTGTTAAAAGCAGCAAAAACAATATACCTGCTCGACAAAATTATCAAGTGCAGACTGTGCACTCAGAAACCTCTGGATATATGTTTTTATCGACTTTGAATGGCATGTACTAGTCATTCCTGCAAAGAAGTAAGATCGCAAGAATGGTAGAGCCCAAGATGTACGCAAAGCATATAAACTAACTATAAGCTTATTTCCATGCAGTCGATATTTGTCAACCATATTCCTCCATCCTACTTCATATTCATCAACTGTGTGTAAATTATACAGTCGATGGAACTCAGACTTCCAATTGTCATAATGCGATCCAAGTAATGAAGAGAACCAGTCAGAAAACTTTGAAATGATATGCCAGATACAAAAGGCGTGCTTAGTCATTGGCATTTCAGTGGTAATTGCTTCTTTAAGCAACATGTTTTGGTCAGTCAAAATTGTCCCAGGAGCCTTCCAGTTCATAAAGCCCAAAAAAGTCTGCAACACAGTTTAGAGAAGCAGTTTTTAAAAAACCAACAAAAGGAAGTTCACTTGCATATTTTACTTCATGATAAGCTGAAAAAATGTGAAACCTTGAGGCGCAAGGTGCGAAAAAGGCGCGCGCCTTTGTAAAAATGCGCACTTTAATTAAAATTATTATATATATACACACACACACACACACATATACAATGGCGAGAGCAAACCCACAGATGAAGAGAAGGGAGAGACAAAGAAAAGAGAAAAGAAGAAGAGTTATCTGTGGTAGCTTCGTCTTCTTTCTCATCTTCATCGTGGTCCTCAAACCTAGGTGTTCTAGGAACATCTGAAGAGGATGGTGGCCTTAAAGTAGATTGTGAAGGTAGATGATTATTGTGGTTCATCTACTTAGATGCCCTAGAGATCTCAACAACCATTTATTAGAACCCTCAATATTATCCAAAGGATTAATTACACAAAGGCGCGGCCGAGGCGCACCTGGATCCTAGAGCCTTTTCTTCAAGGCGCACACCTCCCAAATGTGAGGCGTACCTGAAATTTTGAGACGATATCCCTCGAGCCTGAGCCGCAAAGGCGCGCCTGAGGTGTGAGCCTTAACAACACTTCCTGGTTCAATGTCTCATTGCCCTCTAAAAATAGATTGTGTAAAACATCTTGCCCTAGGTTGACCAATGAGTTATGATAACCAGAGCGTGGGAGGGATGCTGACCTAGATGTGCAAGCCAACCCATAAGAAGGGGCTGGTTTGTCATGGCCAAGTCCATTTCTGACGATTCTAGAAAAGATAAATAGGGTTTAAGGGAGTTACCTATTACCTCTTAGTACAAGCAACATAAGAGCTTTTGGTTTCCTCTCATAAAATTTACTGGTTAGAGACATTCAGATCACTAAAAGATTAATGTCTAAATGAGATTACTGTTTAGGCAGCTTAATTTGTCTCCATATGTTGTCAATATATTAATCTTGATAAAAAAAACTTATGTCAGAAGCAAACACCATCATTTTTTTTTCTGTATTGTATCTTTCAGTACTATATTAAGCATATTTTGAGCAGTCTCAAGAATAGATCGAGCAGAGGAATAATGACTAATTTATTCCTTGGTGGAAATTCATTTTCCAATGATAAAAGTACTTTGTACGTTTAAAATTATAAAATAATAATTGAAGATGATCATATAAACAGCTTACCTTCAAAGCCCAGGAGAAAGCTTGAATACTTTCGTCTCGAAGAAGCACACAACTGAAGAAACAAGTTGTTCCATGATTGTCCACTCCAACCCAAATCCCAAGAAGCATATCATACACGTTCAAACGGTGGGTCGTGTCAAATACTATGACATCTCCAAAAGCATCATACGATCTGATCGATGAAGCATATGACCAAGCAATGTACTCTAACCTGTTATTAGCATCTAATTTAAAGTTGTATTTGAAGGTTGGGTCTGTGTCTTTCTTCTCCTTGCACAACTTGAAAAGGTCAATGGGGTCATTATCATTGTTTACATTCTTTATGGACTGCAGCAAGTGCCTCAAATCAACCTCTGTGAATGGAAGGCAGCCAATTTTGACGCCCTTCTCTAATTCCATCAGCCTCAGCATTTGCCGCACTGACATCCCTGCTCTAGCAAATAAGCAAATACGACTTTTGTCATCAGCAGATATTGTGCAGTAAGCTGGGAGCAGTTGTACCTCAGTTGACTCCAAGAGTTCATGGTTGTGGTCATTGCTAAATCCAGTAACACGCCATTCAGGAACATCAAAATCCATCCGCTTAACAATTCTCATGTAAGCTTGACATCCACAGCATGATGATTTTCGGTTCCTTTATACCTTTCCATCATCCGAAGGCTTTAGCTGGGGGTAGCCACCACGATGGCAGGTGAAATCCCTTCTTGTAACTCCCCTTCCCACACCATCTTTCCCACGAGTACGATGACGTCTGATAGAGAAGCCGCATTGCTTTGCAAAGCTACAATAAAATTCATAGGCAGCCTCCTGTGAGATAAAATGCTGGCCAATAAAAGGGAAGAGCTTTATGGATGTCTGTTGTGATAAAATATTCTCCTCAGGTACTTCCTCAATTGTGCCAACATCATCCGAAGACGAATCACCTCCACTTTCAGATGTCTCTCTCACCATACTAGTTGTCTTGGTCATCTTTTACCGGTGCAAGGAAGACCTCGGATATGGTAACCATAACCTATATTCTTGTAGAATATACATTGCAAACTCGTCAAAATGCGGTTTAAAATCACAACTAGAAACCACGACCTCTCTCTCCAAGTCATTCCAAAATATTAATCAACCTGGGGGAAAAAAGAATGAAATATTATGTAAGACTGACAGAAAACTACTTGGTAGTGAGGTGATAACTTGGCATTTCTGCAAATAATACAACATACATTCGAAATATCATCGTTAATAACACAGTGAGAAACTCATATTCTCACTAAAAGATCAGAAAGATTGCTATTCTGTAGCAACCACAAATAACCACTCCCTACCTTTCAAAATATACTAATTGCTTTTACATATTTCAAGGAATGTTTATTATGCTTTTTTCTCAATTCTATCCATTCATTTATCCCATCTTATTTATTTTCTCTCTGTCCTTCCCCTATTTATTAATGGTATCAAAGTTATTTTACCTAAAAATTCCTTATTTCCAAGATCCTTAATTCGTGTGCGTCATTCTGAAAAGAATTCTATTTTGAAACGGAGAAAGTAAAGATTAACTGCCTCAAGAGCTTACATACTCTAGTTGCTTAAGTGGGGTGCTAGTTCAGATCACAACTATATTGCTAACGTACCAAAAGCTGCAAGTATTATTTTATAAAAATGAACCAAGTTTCAGGGCCCTTTTTATATGGGTCTCCAAGGACACATATATAGCATAACATGGGAATAACATAATAATCTAACCATCAACTCAAAGTTGATAACGTGGCAAGAACAAGTGACAAACATCATGCATAGAAGGCCTTTGTTACTCCAGATAGAAAACTCACCAAAAGGACGTCATTACCAATGTTTCCAATCTGTTTCCATAACATACAATTATATTATGAAACTCAATCTAATTCATGGAACAGCACCAAAAAGACCTCAAGCATTTGACTTTAACAAACATGACAAAAGTGGCAGCAAAATGCTGTTCACCATTTGTTAATATTGGAGTGAAGATCTTGCCACACTCAAAAGTCAATATTGGATCCATTTTCAATATTTTGATCTGTTAGGTAATCTTCAGACACAGTCTTGTTTCAACATAAATCTGCAGTATGTTGTCACCTTTATATTTGTTATATATTTCCTCTATTCAGTGTTGCAGAAGTCGCTAGTCGGTCAATAAAATAAAACTAGTATGATGTTTGATTGATGATTATGTTTTACTAATCATGTGTAATGAGTACAAATCATATCATAGATGCAATGTATTGAGATATATCGTATCGGACGTGATCCGTTAGAGAAGTAATACTTCGTGGTCATTAGTCATAAGTATTACTTCCTCAATACTATTTTAGAATCCTTATACCTTATGTCTCCATTGATTCTAGCATGAATGGAGTCACGTTTTGACTCAGTCGTACGTTGCTTTTAATCGAGTAATCAATACGACCGATGATCTGATGTAGTGTCCTATCATGGCTTGAATGTGAGAGGCATTGTAAGGAATTTGTCCCTCTCTTATTAGAGAGAGATATCCATGGCCCCTCGATAGGGAAAAACTGTTTAAATGCATGGCCGTGCTCAAATATATTTGATAAAGTGGTTATCAAATACTATTTGTTGTAACAGTTTACCCGGAGATCGAGCATAAATACAATTAAGCTTAATAAGGGTGACGACTACCATGCATTATGCTTAATTAGGATATCGCGAGACAAAGGGATTAAATAGTGAATTGATATTAGGTTCCGTTGTATATTCATTCACTTTGGGTAGTCACAATGTCCTGCTAGGGACCGCTTGTGATTTATGAACTCACACTACTACTAAGTGTGTTTTCATTGCCATTGTGATATGAACCTACAGGGTCACACGCATAGACGAGCTAACGAGCTTCATGTCCATATTCAATGAATCTAGAATGTGTCTAGGTTCATTGTATCTGACATTTATTTTTCTGAGAATAATAAAACGTCATTATTCGAAATAGAGATAGGGGCAATTTCGGTATTTAACTATAGCTGGGATTACGTGGGAGTTATTATCCGATAAAGACTCCCACTACCAGGTGGAGCGGACGTGGGAGTTGTTCTGGAAACAACCTCTCACTCCCTATATAAACCTCTCTTGGCCGAAACCCTAGGGTTAGACAATTTCAGCCGAAATACCAAAAACCACAAGAAATCAGATTTCTTGTTCTGCCTCTTCATTTCTCTCTAATTCACGAATCTCAGAAAAAAAAAGAAAAAAAAAAAAAAAAAAGAGCTAGCACTCGCTGCCCGCTTCGTCGCGTGGATACCGGTAGGGAGTAATTCCGCAAGGAAGGACTCAAGGTGATCATTGCATCCGAGCCTTAAAGACAGAATCTTCCATTCAATAATCGGATTCTTGAGCCAACAAATGTAAGTCCTTTTCTTTGTAATTTTCGATTCGTCTTGTAGGAGCGGATCCTTTAGGGGAGGACTCATGGGTGTTTGGAACGAGTTTCCGCCCATGAATCCCTTCAGACTACCGATTAATCCCCGACTAGGCCGATTTTTACAACACTGCCTCTATTCATAATATAAGGCCTTTTAGGTCTTTTAGCATAGATCAAGAAAGGGGAAAAAACAAGGGGTATTCTTCCTACCAATACAAGTACAACAACTACTACTACAACAATAACACAACCCATTAATTAATTTAATTTATACTCATTAAGTCTAATCACCAACCTCTCTCCCTTTCTCTCTATATCATAACACTCTATATCATAACATTATGGGTAAGGGTAATGTTAGAAATATACCTTAAATGTTGGGCGGGAAATCATATATTTTGGAAAGAGATAAAAAGTCTAAAAGGCGTTATCATTCAACTTGTTTGCATGACTCCTGTATATCCATACATAATACAGATTTTCCAACAAAGCCAACTAATAAAATAAAGGAGGCTTAAGCAAGTTTGAGATGAGAAGCCGTAAATCAATTTCTTTAATTTCTAAAGCTTATTTCTCTATCCTGGAATTTCCCTCAAACACAAGGTAGTTGTGGCAGGCAACAAATACTGGTAGCTGTAGACTATGAACAAGATCAATGCTAAAATTACAGACATTTTAAGCTGAATATCTGAAACTTGAAACAAGGTGCAAAGAAATTAAGACAAATATAAGGAACATAAAAGATTTATGAATAAAAGTTGTAACGTATGTGAATATATTTTTACCTACCAAGATAAGGTGGAGCAGAGAATAAAAGTAAAGATAAACCAAATGAGAGGGCCACGAAGGAGTAGCATTCTAAAAAAATGGAGGAAAATACCTGATGCAATAATACCAAATTGTTGTGGCATCACCATGTGATCACAATATCATTATATTGTTCTAACCTTACACATTTACACTTATTATATAAAAAAACTTGAATATAACATTGGAACTCGAAATCAGCACAGAATCTCAAGTATGCATAGCAACCAATAATGTCAGCTATGGTAAGGGACGAAGACAGGGGCAGATGGGGGCAGTCGCCCTCGATATTTTTAAAAATCTTACTATATATATATATATATATATATATATATATATATATATATATATATATATATATATATATATATATATATATTAAATTTTATGTGTAGTTCGGAATATTTGATCAAATTCTCCCCTAACATTTTTTTGCAGCTTTTTATATGTAGTTCGACATTCTATTGCAGTTTTTCGCCCCAAACCTAAAAGTACTGGCTTGGTCCCTGGCTATGGTTGAATTTTTTTCCTCTTTTTTTCATGAACTTGAAAGTTCCTGATACTGAATTGAAAAAACAATCTCATTCATAATCTCCTTGTGGCTATTTAAGTTATTTTTGTAAGTATAGAATACGAATCTGAAAAACCCAAAATAAATTAATAATTGGAAACAAAACAAAGAACTTCATAATTGACAATAGATAGCAGAAACGATGTTTGCTCTATAAATAATCCAAAAAAGTAAAATTTAAAAAATTCTGCTTTGTAAATAAAATCATTCCATTTGTAAATTTTCCCGCAGTTTCCCCTCCTATCAATTCTATGAACTGAAGAATCGAAAAAAATAAAATCAGAAGCGATTGATCAAATCATGCAAAATGCCTAATACCTGAGCTGAAGTCCGCCGCCATCAATTGTGCACCCAAATCAATATGTGGCTGCTGACGGCACCGCCGGAGGAGTAGAGGAATTACTTACTGATTAAACATCCGAAGGGAGTTAATCATGTCGTAATATGTGTAGTAATATCACAAGGGTACCACCCAAATTAATTGTCTGATTTTATTTTTATTTGTCCCAAATTATTTGTTTGATTTCTAAATTAAGTAATTATTTATTTTAAGTTTTCCAATTTCACTCTTACTCCCCACCTCCTATTTAATGTCTCTGGTTAATAAAATTGTTAGTTTTTCAATGAATTAATTGTCATTTTGGTCGTCAACGTATTTACGCATAGCTATTTTCATCCATTTTAAAAGAGTTTAACTTTTTGCATCCCAAATATATTTTCGAACCGCCAATTTCATCCTTCAGTCCAAAAAATACCCAAAAATCCTTAATTATGCTGACGTGGGATAACCGGCAGATTTGTTTCTCTCTCCTCGAAGGGCAAATCTGTCTAAAAAATATGATAACACCATCTTCAATTATTTTCCCACTAAACGCATCATCATCTCCAATTTTCCCAAAAATGGAGAGCTTTAAACCCTAAATTGGACATCAAAAATTTTCTTTCTTCTCTTTATCTTCTCCAACCCACTCTTTAATTGCACAGCAAAAGCAATTCCAAATGAGGCCTATCCTTCATTGCATAATTTTACTCGAGCATTGTTTATTTCTTGTGCATTCGACATGTGATGTGATTTAGAGCTTGCTATGATCGATTCTATGATTGTATTTATTGTTCTATAGTTGTTTTCCTTTGGTCATCTATAATATTGTCTTGTCCTCTGATTCATTGAAATGTTTGTTTGAGGAATTTGTCGGGCGGTTCAAACATATCCAGAGCCTCATGCGAAAAAAAATTAGCGCTTTCAAATTTTATGCTAAGTATATATATATATATATATATATCACACTGTTGTCAAGCATCTTAGTTGATTTTTCCTTTTCTTTTGTTTATCTAATATTTGCTTATTTCCTATTTTCTTTTCAGGTCATTGATTTTGGACATATATTTCACACTGTTGTCAAGCATCTTAGTTGATTTTTCCTTTTCTTTTGTTTATCTAATATTTGCTTATTTCCTATTTTCTTTTCAGGTCATTGATTTTGGACATCTATTGGCAAATATTCATGTACCAATTGTGCATCAATCCTTACACAGAGTAATATATTTTGAAGGTTGCAAGCCAATTGAAGATGGAATGAATGTCATGGATCTAAAACGTGGGATCTCAATGTCAATTGACTTTGTAGTTACAAATGAGGCATCGCCTCCATCTCTTCATCTCTTTTGATGTGCAATTAAAAAGTATAATGGAGGAGATTAAGAGAATAAATGAATTTTTTTTATGTTCAATTTAGGGTTTAAAACTCTCTACTTTGGGGAAAATTGGAGATGATCATGTGTTTGGTGCGAAAATAATTGAAGATGGTGTTATAACATTTTTTTAACAGATTTGCCCTTCGAGGAGAGATAAACAAATATGCATGTTATCCCACGTCAGCATAATTAACAATTTCTGGGCATTTTTTGGCCGGAAGGATGAAATTGGCAGTTCAAAAATATATTTGGGATGCAAAAAGTTAAAAATATTTAAAATGGTTGAGCGTAAATACGTTGATGACGAAAATAGCAATTAATTTGTTTTTCAATACAAGTTAAGAAAGCACTCATTTCGTCCCAAATTAACTGTTCATCTTCTAAATAAAGTATGAAATAATAACAATTTTACCCTTCTTCCAACTCCTCATTCAATACTCTTAATGAATTAAAATTATCACTTCCAACTCATATTTAAGAGGTGATTGGATATTGTGTGAGAGGAATGAGAGATGAAGATATAAATTTTAAATGAGATTAATAAAATTAATGAGGGGTATCTTAGACTTTTACTTATATTTTACCATTAAAATCACCAAAATCTTAATACTCATTTTTTTTGTCAAAGTGTACAGATAATTTGGGACGGATAAAGTAATTGGTTAGTTAAAAATATTTAAGAGCTGGTTACTAGTTAAAAAGTATTAATTAGGGACATTCTAGACATTTACCCCATAGTATATCATATACTTCATCAGAATTAATAGCCAAATAGGTCATCAACCTTTAGCCACTTTCATCATATTTAGAAAAGTTTAACTTTTTTGGTCATCAATGTTTTTATGGACAGTCAGTTTAGCCATTTTGTCTAAAACTTTGGGGGAAAAACGTAAAATTGATGAACTCATCAAAAGTTGACCCAATCCTCTCTCTCTTAAAGGGGTATTTTTGGAATTCAAATTATTTAAAAAAATACAAGTTTGGACCACAATTCTTGGGTTGGGCAGAATCACCAGCACCTTCATCTCAAGACATTTCCTATTTGGGCACATAGCAGTAGATATAATAGTTGATAGTCCAAGAAAGATTATATTATGATTGCAAATTCTTCTTAAACTTCAATGGAGGAATTATTAGCCACTTTGATCATCGAAGTTTTTTCGCTTAACCACTTTTGTCAAAAGTCAACTTTTTTAACTATTTGGGTCATTAAACAATTTACAGACAGCCAAATGGGTCATTCAGCCAGAAACTTTGAAAATGGACGTCTAAATTGGTGACGTGTCTAACAGGATGTTTGCATTTCTCTCTCCTCTGAGGGTAAAATTGGAAGAATTTTTTTTTGCCCCATCTTCATCTTTATCTTCATCATCACCACCACCACCACCTTCATCTTCATCATTTTCTTCATCACCATTAACACTTATGAGACCCATTTTATCTATCAATCAATTGTAAATCACCAAGAAGTAAAAGAGTAGCAAACATGATTTAAGATAAGCTAACTTTTATTATAAAAAAAAACTAAATCATAAACATTGAGGATTTGCAAGAAATTAATAATATATAAACTTAACTGATGTCTGATGTAAATATTCCAAACTCACTGCCATTCCAAATGATTCATTTGCTTCGGCATTTTCATAGAGCAACAAACTATTCCCAAGTATGCTACCAAAACAGAGGAAGTTTGGGTAGCTTTTACAAAATGCCAAAACAACCCCCAGCTGTTTGGTCTCCCAATCATGATACTAAAATACTAATTCATGCCTCAGGCGATGATGGTCTTCTATTACTAAAATCAGCACTGAATTTTTTTTTATATATTTTAATAAAATCGATTTATTGTGATGGGTGGGTTCCTTTGATTTTGAGATTGAGAGAGTGAAGATATGTTATTTTAGTGATGGGTCTAGCCGATTTGCAGTGGTGAAATCTTCATGGTTGTTGGTGATGAAGATGAATAGTGGAAATGGTGGCGATGAAGATGAAGAGGGGGTAAAAAAAAATTCTTCCAATTTTACCCTCAGAGGAGAGAGAAATGTAGACATACCGTTAGACACGTCACAAATTTAGACGTCCATTTTCAAAGTTTATGACGGAATGGCCCATTTGGCTGTCCCGTAAATTGTTTAATGACCCAAATAGCTAAAAAAGTTGACTTTTGAAAAAAAGTGGATAGGCAAAAAAACGTTGATGATCAAAGTGGCTAATAATTCTTCAATGGAGATTTGAAGTTCCTCTCTTGAATTTTCTTTCCTTTTCTTTCAAATGGAAGTAGGGTTCAGTTTAGCATGGGTTTTTTTTTGAATCTTTTATTGTCAACCTATTTTCTAATACATTGTCATAGAAAAAGGTGTAATGTCCCTCCACAATTCTCACACACTTAAACAGCAAACCAACATAGAATAACAAGATAATAAGGCAACTGGCAATATATTCAATAAGGCTTCAAGCCATCCAACTGACATAGTAATATGCTGAAGTAAATAACATTAACTAAGATAGTTAATTGACTGATCCACTTCTAATCTATACTAAACTACCATTAACAAGCTAGATAGTAATAGAGTTAGGAAATGATATCATGAGAGATAGCATTTAGCAAGAGATATAAAGCTATAAGGATCTCTAAATACAATTTCTATTGCCCAAGCCAAGGGTAGAGATAACAAGCAAGTTGATTACCTCTAATATAAGTTAAGAAGATATAGACAAATAGCCCAAGCTAATAATAGAGATAACAAGCAAATTGACTAACTCTATATACACAATTTATGGTATAAGCAAATAAGTTCATTAACACATAAGCACAAGTATAATGAAGAACTTGAATGTAAAGAAATAGAGTTAGAAGATCAAACACAATGATGTAGAGTGGTTCGATCACAACTATTTACATCCACTACCTTGGGACACACCCAAGGATTTTAACAACTTTCCACTAGCCTGTCTTGAGAGATTACAAGGAAGGACAAACCAACTAATGGTCTTTTACACACTCATGTAACCTTCCACCCTTGGGAACTCTTTCTCTAACATAGTCTACTGAGTGAGGAGGTTTTACGAACACATCAACCCTACTACTTTTTCGGGTTCACCATTCATTCTAGTTTTATGATTACAAGAAAGATACACTCCAACTAATGGAGGTCCAAACCCACCACGCAACCCATTACAAAGAAAAATAATATCAACACATGAGATTTTACATTTAAGCTCAAGAAAGAAAAATCCCTCTAAGGATTTGGATATTACAATTAAAGCTCTAATTCATATTTGAGAATGAAAGAATAAGTAAATGAAGCTCTTACTCAAATAGAAATATTTTGATGAATGATTGGAAGAATTAAGCTCATGAAAGTGTTTGATTTGTTTGTCTAAAACTTATAAACTAAGGCTCCTCTATTGGCTTGAGCAATGAACAAATTTCAGCTTTAACGACTTTGTATAGGGTCCAAAAATTGCAAGCAAATCGAGTTACAACGACTATACTTTTGCCTTAACAAGACAGCTTTCGACGACAGGACTAAGCAGTAGGTCGCTCGAAGTAGTCTTAAAGTTAAGATCAAAGGCTTCTGTCTTGATCTCGGTAGACTGTGATGTTTGGTCCGGTCGACCTAGGCAATTGCCGATCGACCGACCTGAAGTAGGTATTCCGAGATATTTATAGCAGTTGGAGTCTTGGAACATTCAAAAGTGACAAAGTACAAAAGACATTTCGGTCGACCAGACTTCATCAGGTCGCCCGAGGTCTAAGACTTGGCCAACCGGACTTCAGTCCACAAGTGGTTTTTCCACTTGGTCAACTTTCTAATGTTCTCAAACTCATGCCTAAGTGTTTTTGAAAGATATTTAAAACATTTTAAAGATCTTAGTCATTAACCAACACTTTAAAAGATGTTTTGCAAAATCTTTGAAAGATTAAATCAAAGTGTGTAATATTGTTTTGAAAACATGCAAGAGTATGAGCTTCATTATACTATAAACTAACATTCATCAAATAAGATTAGTCACAAGAGATATACATATAAGCTTCTTGACTAATCTTCTTCTTTGTCTTCAAGTCTTCAAGATGAGTTCCTCTTTGAGTTTGGACTTGAGACCTTTGATCAACCTCTACTTGTGATGAAGTCCTTTGTAGTCTCGTCAAGTTGTAGCATCTTGAATTTCAACACTTGTTGATCTTCCTTTGATTTTGCAATATCTTCCATTAGCATGATGAATGACCTTTTGGCTTGTGCTATGGAGATTTGCAAAATGAAGACTCTTCTTGTTTGTAGAATGACCTTTGAAATTGAAAGACCCCTTTTGGGAAATGAACCTAAGAGGGGGTGAATTAGGTTCTTAAAACTTTTTAGCTTTTCTAAAATCTTTGCCTAAATGATCACCTTATTGATTTTCTATTTTAGGAAAATGGAATACATGTTTGGTAAAGATAAATTTGCGATTAGCTTGGGAAGAAATTGTTTGATTTCTTTAATTTCTGTTTGAACTTTATCGGGAAGAAAATTGTGACATAATTTTGAAGTTTTACTTAGTAGATATTTATCGATACAAATTTAAGTATATAAAATAATCAAAATCCTCCAATTAATCAAATATGCGAGAATGGACGAGTTTTGAATACCAACAGATCTCAACAGATAATTTACCATCTGGATCGAATATCTTTGAATTGTAATGGACTTATTAAAATCAGAATTGAATATCTATAAATTGTAATGAAAGAAACAAAATAAAATAACAATATGAACATTTAATTTGCCTCGGAGGGATTTTATTGAGTGAGTGAATGAAAGATGAATGAAAGAAAGACTTTGAGGAAGATCAGTATAGCCAATCACACTTTCAAGAGAACAATTCTATAATTCTTGGGTACTTTGGTTACCCAAAACTATACTCCTTGTTTGTTTTGTTTTCATTTAGAGAGGGCTTAAGTATCAGGAAATAGAAAGCACAATGGGCAAATTGGCATCACGTAAATGGTCAAAGCCCATATATGTTTATATGTTCTATTAGATTGATTTATCATGATTTTTTTGATTTATAAAGTTTATAAATTATTTAAATGACACCTACAAATAAAGAATCAGACTGATTCAATGTTGTATTATACAGATTCGACAATGTTAAATTACTTATTGAGGTGCTTTTCTTATGCTTAATTAATGTGTTTTTTGTGACGAGTTTTGTTTGAATTTCAGTTGTTGAAACTTTTCCCCTTTGATTCTCTCTTTTAGGAAAATGGAATACATGTTTGGAAAAGATAAATTGCGGTTAGATAAAGAAGAAATTGTTTGATTTTTTTTAATTTCTGTTTGAAGTTTATCAGGAAGAAAATTGTGACGCAATTTTGAAGTTTTACTTTTAAAGAAATGATAGAACTAACTTCTAATATTCATGAGAGAAAATTAAAATCTTGAGGACCTTTAGATTTTAATGGACTAATTAAAATCAGAATTGAATACATATAGATTTTAATGAAAAATTTAAAATCTAAATTGAATATCTATAAACTTTAATAGTGCTTAAAAATCATATAGAATTTAGATTGAATACACCATCTAAAATTGACTAAAAATTATTCACTTTGTTGGCATAAGAGATTTAACGAGTTATTTACAAGTTTGCCCCTAATTAGATAAATTTTTGGGAGATGCTAGGGAGCTAAAATTTAGCCAATTAATTAGCTAAATTGATGGAAAAATGGTAAATAGGGGGTGAATTCCTTATATCAACAGGGGTGAATAGTATTTAATTTGAATTTTTAACCATTTATAACCAATAATGCTTAGCACTTAAGCTTTTTCCTAAATGTTAGAACACTTTTGATATGGACCGGGTCCACTGGACCATGCGATCCAAATTTGGCCACATCACTGCATTTCCTTCTCTCTCCTCATTCTGTAGGGATGTGGTCAAATCTGGACCAAATAGACCCGGTCCATATCAAAATTTTCCTAAATGTTGACCACAAAACATTACCCTTCAAATTTAAATAGTGACGGCTACCGACAACAGCTCACCTCTACCTTGTTGATAAACGACCTCTACAATACGACATCGTATAATTACTTCTTTCTGTGTCCGAACGGCCAATTTAGTTGATTTATGAGTCACCAGAGACCAGATTCGGTGCTCCACTTTTATTTAGCCCTTCTCTCTCGTTGACCCAATAATCATTCCTTCGATCTTCACATCAAGTTTTGTTTTTTCGGATCCTTTTTGTGATTTTAGCTTCTGGGTTTGTTAGATTTTAAGTGTTTGTGTTCCAAAAAGACGAGAATTTTGGGATGTCTGATTTGGAGAAAGGCGATTCAATTCATATTAGGGAGGTTTGGAATCATAATCTTGAAGAAGAATTTGGTCTGATTCGAGAACTGGTTGACAATTATCCATATGTGGCTATGGACACTGAGTTTCCAGGTGTTGTTCTTCGCCCGGTCGGAACTTTCAAGAACATCAATGACTATAATTATCAGACTTTAAAGGATAATGTTGATATGTTGAAGTTGATCCAGTTGGGCCTCACGTTTTCCGATGAAGATGGGAATTTGCCAATTTGTGGTGGGTCTGATGTGGGTTGTATTTGGCAGTTCAATTTTCGCGAGTTTGATGTTAATGAAGATATGTTTGCTAATGATTCAATCGAGTTACTTAAGCAGTCCGGAATTGATTTCCAGAAGAATAATGATATGGGAATCGATGTTAACCGTTTTTCGGAGCTTCTGATGTCTTCTGGGATTGTTATGAATGATTCTGTCCATTGGGTCACTTTCCATAGTGCATATGATTTTGGATACTTGCTCAAGATCTTGACCTGCAAGAACCTACCCGAAACACAAGCCGGATTCTTTGATCTTATTAAAATATATTTCCCAATTGTATATGATATCAAGCATTTGATGAAGTTCTGCAACAGCCTTCATGGTGGACTCAACAAGCTAGCTGAGCTCTTGGAAGTTGAGCGATTCGGAATTTGTCATCAGGCAGGTTCTGATAGTTTGCTCACTTCTTGTACTTTCAAGAAGTTGAAAGACAGTTTCTTTAATGGCTCCACTGACAAGTATGCTGGTGTTTTATATGGTCTTGGTGTTGAATATGGTTCCGATAAATAAATTAGTTATATGTAATGTATTCTTGTTGTTGTTGTTGTTGTTGTTGTCTGCTAAGTCTTACTAGCTTGTTAGGTAGACATGGATGTCGAACTTGGTTGTGTACACAATTTGCATAAAAATTGCTAATTTATGAATATTTCTTGATTGCCTATCTAGTTCCCTTTTTGTTCTCCTTTACTCTTTGAACATACTCGATTTTTTTCGCATTAAGGTTCTCAGCGGGAAGGCTGGAAATCCCTCCAATTTACTTGTAATAACAAATAGATGAGATAGACCTTGATAAGCTTCTATATGTTTTCTCAACTCCAAGATCCTTCCTTTAATATTGCATGCGCCCCGGTCAGTCTTCCCATCCAAAAAGGGCACCAAATCAAGTGCAAGGAAAAGGGTGCAAAGCAATTCATTCTCCGTATCTCCGTTTGAGGAAATGCCGTCTCATGATCTTGATTGCTATGTATCCACTCTTAAGATCAAGAGATCGTGGAAACTGATTTTCCTCTTGGGTCTCCGCAAATGAATCTTGGGTGCATATTGGCTATGATCAAGGGTGCATATTCAAAAAAAAAAAAAAAAGGGTGCATATTCAAGGTTTCTGTTTTTGAATGACATTGCTTTTTTTAAGTACTTCACATGCATTTATTGAGTATGTTTAGATGCTATAGATTATATATATCTGTCTGAATCCTTATTCTATGTTGCTAGGACGAGGTATACTTTTACTATGTAGATTGTTTATGAAGGTTGTCATCACAAGAATGAGGTTCAAAGTTTTTTCCAAAAGTCAATGCGGATATCTGGCAAATATCAGTCCTTTTCGTTGGATCTCGTCTTCAGGCTTGTGGACCTGTTTCTTTATTATCGCTTAGATAAAGAAGCTGAAGTTCTCATGTGCTTTTTCTTTTTTAAGCATAATCCTATGGGCATACTTATTTACGTAAGCTAGAATTGTACCATCTAAGAGAAATTTAAATTTTCTTGACAGCTATAGGGTATCATTTCCTCTTCTGAAATGAGGATGGGGTTGTATTTTGTGTATAACCTTTTTTTTTGTGTGTGCGCGTGGGGTGGGGGGTGGGGGGGGACTACGTCTTTTCTACCTCTTATAGGTCTTTCTTGTTTAGGCAGTCAGTATAGGGCTTAAAGTCATTCTTTTCGTGTTGAGGATATCACAAAATATAAATACAGCTGAAAGCAATCAGTTGGCTAGAGAAAAACTACATGAATGACATAGTTTGAGAGGGTTTACATATGGTAGCAAGATATGATCTCTTTAGTGGTCTTGATATAGAAGTTATATGGTGGCCAAAGACGCTAGCTTGTACTTCAGTTTTCATCCAAATTTGTGAAGTCCTTCTAGATTGATGAGCAGGTGATATGGTGCATATTCAAATTGTGGTCATGGGAGTTTGCTACTAATGGGAGTTAGCTGATGTCAAAAGAAACTAACAAAGCACTATGCATAATTGTTTTGTGTTTCTTGTTTTTTCTTGGGCTAATACTATAGATAATTGTGTTAAATGTTGGTTTCCTCACGAGTGAAATCCTGCTGCTTTAGCTGTAATGGGGTGAACTTTTGAATTTCATTACTTGTTCATTTGAAGTAGTTGAGTGAGCGATATGCTTTCTTGAAGTGACAATCTTAGTATCTGTACAATTACCATGATATAGCTCTGGGCTCTACCTGCTACCAGTCCCAGACTTCATATATGTTGTGGTAAGTTGACAATCAGATCATATTGTTTCTATCAAATTATTTCTCTCATTTTTTTCCCTCTTAAAAATACACACACATGATGGTTTATTTTCTGCATACTCGCTGTGCACATATAAGTTTGTTCCTTTTCCTGTACGTAACATCTCTTTATTCTCCTTGAATTTTTTTTCACCTTTATTCACTGAATGAATATGCATATGCACTTACTTTTCTATGCTGGCAAGTTTACTACAACTGTTCTATGGAAAGACCGGAAGTTAAGTACTACAGAGTATGTAATAGTGTGATTAGAAAATGGTTAGATGAGTATGGAGTGGATTTTATTTTATTTTTTCCTTATTTAATACTATCAGGAAGTTTTCCATTTGGTAGGTTAGAGGAGGGGTTCTTAGATATTTCACAAGAAGGGTTCCACATGAAAGTATCTCTTCACTTTTTGCTGGATAGTTCCCACGTCTTAGATAAGTTAACTATTGCTAAGACCTATATGTTGCTTATAAAAGATTCTCTAGAATAATATTTTGGAATTAACTTGATGTTATGTTTGAGGGCTTATGAGATGAGAAAGTAAGAAAATAATCAGTGACCTGTATATTTCACATCTGTGTAGCTTCTTGTGTTTCATTTGTGCCAAGAATGGCACTGTCTCGGTGTGTAGTCATACTTGAGAAATTTAAAACCCTTTCCTCTCCTCCCTTGTTGTCTATGATTACTGCATCCAGAAATCTCTTTATGAAAGAAATCTTTGATGACATTGTAACCGTTTGCTGAACTAGATCAGTTATTATTATTGGTTCTTTTTAATAGTATATAGTTTCCAAAATGAGTTTGTTCTTCATTTTAACTTGGAGCAGTGTCTTAGGGGAAAAATCTGCAAGAACTCTCGAAGATTAAGCCGTAAAATTTCAAAAATTTCCATAACAAGTTTTTTGGGATGGATATGTGAATAGGCAAATTGAAAATCAGCGAACTTTTTGCAAGGAAGAAGAAGTTGTTTACTATTAAAGTTGACATGCTTTCCTTTATTCCCTGCGCTTAAAGGCGCGTAGCATATTTGCACGCGAGAAGAAACCTATAAAAATAAGTGTTTTCCTATCGTGACTAGAATGCCAGCTATTTACTGAAGTGCAATCCTTTAGGTGTGGTTTTAGCATGTTCTAGTGCAATTATCTATATAGGTTGTCAATAACATAGCATTGTTTAATTAAGTATACAATTTGATTGTCAATTTTTTGAAATGATTGTTGTATTAGCAAAAAGAAACATATTTGAGATTACAGTTTGCAGAAGAAATTGTCCTATGTAGTATGGATAATTACACGTGTGTTAATAAATTATTTAGTTAGTACAGATATGCAATATCTATTGAGGTTATCTTGATAATACATTTACGTCATTTGTGTGCTTTTTTATTTCCAAACTTTTTTTAATTTATTTCCACTGTATAGATCCTGTTTCAGAAATTGTAGTTTCTGCAAAATGAGAAGTGAAAGGCGCTTTTGTCGTGCAAATCACTCAATCCATCTGGTGAAGATGAACAGGTTTTATGTTGTTCTGTAACTCCTAACATTATCAGCTCTTCTTTAGCCTCCTGACAGCGATCCAAAGTTGTACGTAAACAAGTCTACTTTAGTATCTTAATAACTTTAGCGGGTATTGGGAACTCTTCACTTTTTCTTACGACAGGTAAAAACTTTTTCTACTTTTTGATGAAAGGAAGAAATTGCTTTTTATCTTTGACGGTTGTGTTGATTTAGGAGTGTGCCATCTTTTAAGAAAAAAGAGGGATTGGTGATTAAATGATAGTATTTGTCTCCTAGGACTGAGAAGCATAATGGAAAATCTCTTTTTCCGGGTTGGCTTTAAGATGTTACTCCTTATTGTTCTTTTATCTTTCTCACCTTGAATCTTTGTTTGTTGCAAATCTCAACAGCTGTAATAAAAACTGACAAAGTTTCGATCATATGAAGGGCAAAATATGATGAGAGAGTAGGCTTATCAAGGTTCACAAGGGCATTTATTTGCATCTTTTTCTATGATTGGAATATACGATTAGTTTGTTTTTGCCTCTGACTGGTAACTGATGGTATTGATTTTGTCCCTACATTTCCTACTTTGGATCAGCTTCATCTGCGATTTCTTTGAATGTAACAGTTTCTTTGGGTACGCTTTTCCAAAACTTGGAGTGTTGATTTTTCTTTTTATGGTATAATCAGTATTTCCTCTTATGTCTGAGAAAGAAGTTAATTAATGTGTGGTCTCTCATTATGTGATATTTATTAGGACTAAAGTCGCATGAACTTTCAGGAAGGATTTGCAAGAACTTTCTGTGAGCATTAGCCTGCAGGTGCTACTACCATCAGGAAGCAACTCTATGAGGTATAACTATTTATTCTGCTTGGTTATAAGTCTGTTATCTTTTCCATGTAGTCGTGTACAAATTTGTAACTTGGTTGTTGAGTTTGGCTATGAAAATTTACTCTTCAGAGGCAACCGATTCAATCGGGTATCGTACACCATCAGTCTTCCGTGATTAGAGTCCCGTGCAAAGTATCTTCAACAAAGGAAAGCGCAATGCACATAAAGCACCAGGGGATGGATTGCGACTCACAGCAGATTTTTTTTTTAGATTCTCTTCTGCATTATTTTTAATCTTTTAACACTTCTGTAAGTTTAGTTGCGACTCTTACTCCTGACAAACTAATTATCATCTATTTTTCTGCCGTAGTGAGATGATGGGTGCAAATGTTGTCGACTTAGTGAAGTTATTTGGCAACAAATCAAGTGTAAGATACTCCTTTTACAATCATTCTGCTCCACACTAATTAGCGCTTCTGTAATTTTAATTCCTACTAGATTCTGTAGTTTGTGCTATGGATTCAAATTCATGCAACTTAATAACTATTTTCAGCCTAGTTATCTATCCTACTCGAAAACTTAGCAGAATGTATTGGAATTTGAGAGAGAATTCGAAGAAGAAGAAAATGAGATCTGTTTTCATTGAGTTTAAAGTGAGCTGAGAATCTGCTCTTTATACAGGTAAAAAGCTGTAACTGCCACTAGGATTTTATCCAGTGCTACTCACTAATTTGTTTAAATGGACAAAGCAAAATAAACCAGACTCTAATACATTGGACTATGCCTTTGTGATTGGGCCTTATTTACAATAGAATATGGGCTTTGCATGGGCCTGGCCCACTTTTTCTCAATCGGTCATGACGTAGTGCACCCGATAGTTGAGGGACAAACATTTTTAGCAAGACCCACTTCCGTCCCGGGTTGAGGACGGAAGTGGGACTTCCGTCTCGGTTGACGTTGGTTGGCGTGGCAGTTTTCCCCACGCGCGTTGCCACGTCAACCCACTTCCGTCCTCAACCCGGGACGGAAGTCCCACTTCCGTCCTTGTCCTGGCAAAAAACCCTACAAGTACCCTAACTCGCCTCAGTGAGTTTGAGGGACGGAATTGCCACTCCGTCCTCAACTTACGACCAATTTGCAGCGTGTAGTCACATCTCACTTTTGCTTTTTTGACCAAAAAAAAATCAACGGTTTTGGCAATTTCGTAGGGCATTTATGACCCAGGTTTTCGAGAGACTTGTCCAATAAGAAAATTAATTTTACCATTTCCCACCACATCTATAAATACCCCTCCAAAATCCACATCCTTCTCAAACCCATAAAAACCCCCTCCCCCTTAATTCTAGCTTTTTCAAAAATATTTTTTTTAGGAAAACCCTATTCTCCGTAATGGCCAACTTTCCAGAATTTATGCCAAAAGAAATGCGTAACAAATTTAGGGATGTTGATTTTACTAGAGAATGGCCAGCCGAATACGAGGAGGCTTTAATAGAAATTTGTTATGATTTTAGTTTAAAGGTTTTCCCTGGAGAAAAACGTTGGTCTGATTGTTACAATGAAATTGTTTACGGAATTAATTCTGTGACCGGTGGACAATTCACAATTGCGATGATCGACGCAGGACTAGCAAAACTGCGTAGGTGGTTTTGGGATTTCAAGCCCTCACCCACAAATCATGGTTCAAGTACGACGGAAGGGACGAACATTGTTGACTTGGGACGGTGATGAGGCCCAGTGGGAGGAATATGTTGAGGTACGTTGCATGTAATTCGGTACATTGTATTAACTCTAAGTTTTCATAACTAAATGTTTTGTTTATATAATTCTAATTCGAGCAAATTCAAGGGCTAGAGCGTGCATGAAGGAGTGGAGAATTTTTCTTTATCCTTCTCTGTCATATTTTTTGGAGTACGAAGGAAGAGGATTTGTGGACGAAAGCTGGACAATGTTCAAGATCTCTCGAAGAGGTAAGCGTGGAGGCTCCCTCGAATACCCGATGTCGGATGCATCGTCCGACAGCATGATAGTACTTGGAAAATGATTGAGCATAAGTTTCGAAAGAATTAGGGTTTGAATAACCGGGACTTTGTATTCTAATATATTCGATGTAAAATATTTTGTTTGAATTTAATGGAATTCGCAGTTGTTATTTAAAAAAACATTGAAAATAATGATTATAATATGAACAGGCAGGGAATGCAATTGTAGGTCTAAGGGAGAGGTTATGAGGTGTTATTTATAGATTTAGTACGAAATTGAAAGAAAAAAAAAATTTCGAGTCGGACAAGTCTCTGAAAATAAATCAGTAATGCGCACGGATCTGTAAGAAAATGTTTGGGATTTTCCGTCAAGGGGGCATGGACAAAAAAGCAAAAGTGAGAAGTGACAATAGCCTGCAATTTGAGGACGGAAGTTGCAATTCCGTCCTCAAATGCGCGGGGCACCAAAACAGGGTTATTGGGAAAAAGTCCTCACTAGGTTGAGGACTCGAGTAACCAGCAGAGACTTTGACCATCTGCTGCCAAATTCTCTATAAATTTGTATACCCCCCATCCATTTTTCATACCCCAAACAACATTCCCCAATTTTTCATACCCCAAACAACATTCCCTAATTAACAAATCCATCCTCCGTCATCCCCTTATTTTGTTTTACTAAAAAATGGCACTAGAATGTCCAATGAGATTGTATTTACATTTCGACCACAACATAGTGTACGAAAATGGGGGTTACCCCCGTTTCGACGAGCCAAGCGAAAAAAGTTTTGAAGTTATACAAAGGATTTCATTCGAGACAACTATGCGATAGAATATGTCGCCGCAAAAGAGTCGAGCTTTCTCTCGTCAATGTTCGGCTAATAATGATCCGTCCCATTCTTCATGCCGACGCTCAACATGGTGGCGTACGATGTTGTCAACATTAACGAGGAAGAAGGTTTAGACGGTTTGTGGGGAATCCAAACGGATTTCAAACTCTAAAGGGATTCATGTTGGTGCCCTGTTGGAACTCGTGCGAGAGACATGCGAGATAGCTTTGTAATACCGACTGACACAATTTGCACCGGAGCCACAATTTGTTCCGGAACCATTTTTTTCGGAGCCAACTCCATTACCATCTATGCCCCCACCGCCTACTTACGAACCCTGTACCGATAATTCGGTCATGGATTCGTTGGGTCCAATATCCGACATTGACGGCGTTCCGGAAACGGAAGATGACTTCGCCGACGATAGTGCCGGAGATCACGAGGACGACGGGGTCGAGGAAGACGCAGAGGGGGTAGCGGAATATGACAACCCCGAAATCCAACAACAAAGCCAGGTGGACCCAAGCACCTGAAGAGACGGTACAAGAGCCTAGACCGACACCCTCTACTTCCGCCCCGGCCATTCCCGAATGGAATTTGCCCTCGTACGGTAACTATGCTAATTATGCCTGTTGGAATGATATGGGTTCCATGGAACCTTTACCTGAAATCACGTACGGGGGACAAAAAATTATAACATGGAATCCCAATATTCCCGAAATATGATTGGGGATGCAATTCAAGGATAAACGCGAGGCAATGTTGGCAGTGAACGTGTGGCATGACAAGGTGGCATTAAGGGAATGGAAAAGAGAGAGGAGCAACAAACAATGGTTCAGCGGGGTGTGTAGAAATTCAACCGAAAATGCCCGATGCAGTTGGTACGTTCGCGTAAATCATAGCAGGGTGGATGGAATGTGGAAGGTTACCAAGCTTAACCCGGCCCACTACTGCTTGATGGACCAGAACAAAAAACACAACATGTCCTCCAAACTACATCGGGGTAAAAATTCTCAACCTTGTTCAGCCGATCCCCGAAATATCCATTAAATTGATTAGAAGTCGCTTGTACCAATGATATGAATTTGACTTGTACGTATAGAAAAGCTTGGTATGCCCGCAGAAATGCTATAGAAACACTTTTTGGTACTTGGCAATCAACTTTTCAGGTACTGCCGCATTATATCCGGGCATTAAATGATTCAAACCCGGGTATGATAGCAAAATTTCTCTACCACCCAAGAGAAACCGCTGGGCCCAAGGTGTTCAGGTCATTGTTCTGGACTTTTAAACCGTTGATTGACGGTTACCCGTGGTGCCGGCCCATAATTTCAATTGATGGGACACACCTTAGGGGGAATTATAAAGGGACTCTCCTGGTTGCAAGCACTCTGGATGCTAACAACCAAATTTTACCCCTTGCTTTTGCGTTGGTCGATTCAGAGTCATCTTTGACATGGACATGGTTCCTTAGGCACTTGAGGGAACATGTTGTGAAAGACCTTCAAGTATCAGCGATCGTCATGCCGGCATTCTTAGTGCCGTGGCAAGCCTCCCGGATGGCAACCCCCAAAGGCGAGTGCACCGATCATCGCCTTAGGCATTACAGTCCAATTTCCACACTCATGCAAAAAACAAAGAATTGAAAGATTATGTGTGGATTGCTCGCAAGCCAACCGAAAAAAGGTTAAGTGCGATTTTTATCTAAACCGCTCTCAAAGAAAAAAGACGAGGATGCGTTTAATCGGTTAATGCAAAGCAACCCAAAGAGTTGTGGACTTTGGCATACGACGGGGAATGCGTTTGGGTTGCATGACTACAAACATGTCGAGGCGCTTAATAGCGTTCTAAAGCGATCTAGAGCGCCGCCTTTGAAAGCGCTCGTGGAGATGATATTTTTTAAACTTGTACATTATTTTGACAAACACCGGCAAGAAGCAAATGGTTGTCAAACGCCTTTCCCTAAGAGGATATGGGAGCAGTATTTCGCGTACGATCAAAAGGCAGCAACTCTTCTTGTAAACCGACACCACATGGACCAAGGTATCTATAGGGTCATGTCCCGACATAGAGGACCGGGCCAAGGTGGAAAAAACGTACACGGTCAACTTATCGGGTTCAGTGGGTGTAGCTCGTGATAAGTGGGGTCGCTTATTCGGTTCCCATGCTCCCATGTCATCTGCGTGTCCAAATCGATAATGCAGGATGCTTCTCGATTCATCCACCCTGTGACGACCCGTAATTTCGGCCCGTAATTTCGGTACCAATTTAAAGGATAGTATTTTATTATTTTTATTTGATAAGGTTAAAAGTGTCATTAAAATTAATTAGTAAGGGTAAAATAGCCCAAACAATAAAATGGTAATTTTTATTAAAGGACAAGGGCATAATAGTAAGTTTAAAATTAAGAAATAAAAGAAAATGAAGAAAAGGTGATGTTTATCCTATGCTTGCTCACCAAGGAAAAAAGAAATAATCGCATAAAAAGTCCCTGAATTACATGGTATTAATATAAGAAATTATAATTACATGTAAGTCCTTACAAATCAAGAAATTGTCACTAAGGGCCTAATCCCTACTATAAATAGAAGGCCTTTGGCCTCCATTTCATTTGCACCTTTCCTTAAAGGGAAATTCTCCCTCAAAACTCTCTCTACTCTCCCGGTCCAAATAATAAACTTCTGGAATCTCTGGCGGTGAATTTGGCTGCGATAGACAGGTATTTTTATTTATGTTGTCATAATCCTGCAATAATAAAGTTAAGTTAATCGGGGTCATAAAAGAATTGGATTATATTCTCTGAGACTGTCCACCATCCCGTGACCCACCCCACTGGTGGAGACTTTTTCTAATCGGACTTTTGTCGGTTAAGACGGGTGAACCAGAAGAATATAAGTCTAATTCTTAATTGATCCTAGACTAGAAAAGAGTAACATATATTTTGCATTATATTTAAAATTAAATAGACATTAAGCAAATAGAAACATCCAGTTCTAATATTGGAAAGCGAACAAGAGCGTTTCAATATTAGAATTGGAACCACTTGTTAATTCATACATATTTATTTCATCTATTTTCTTATTAAGTACTCGTGCAGTGACAAATAATTTTAAGAAGGATAGTAATAAGAATCACAAGAATAATGAAAGAAAGAAAAAACAGTAGTAGTGGTAGCAAGGATCATGAAAATAATAGTGGTAATAATAACTAGTAATCACGAGTAGCAAAATAAAAAGGAATTTATGAAGTATAATTTAAAATTCTTAACGAAACATGAAAGTAAGCCCCCAAGTCTATATTACTAGCAAGTATGGAAAATAAGTAATAATAATAATAGTGATAGTGATAAATCAAGAAATCGAAAACCGAGATTACCTTTGTAGTGGAGAGCGACGGCGGTGTCTCGGCGGCAGCGAGTGGAGACACAACAAGATCCGAGAACAATAGGAGAAATATAGGTACGTAATTTTAATAATAATAATAAGGATAAGGATAAATAATAAACACAAAACGAGAAAATAGAAAATAAAGAGAAAAAAGAAAAAACAGAAAGGAAAAGAAATGACTACCTTCACCGGGAGATAAGGTGGCAAAGTGGCAGTGACGGCGTGTCGATGGTGGCGGATCCGGGAAAAAAAAACGAAGTCGAAATTAATAACACGTAAAAGAAACTTAAATAGTGAAAACAGAGAAAAAGAAAATAAAAACGAAATAGAAAATAAAGAAAAGGAAAAACAGAGAAAAAATAGAAAGAAGAAAGAAGGGCGACCTTGGATGGTGTTGGTCGTCGACGGCGTCTCGATGGCGGCTGGGATGGAGTCGCGACAGAAAGGAAGAGAGAAGGAGAAAGAAGAAAGAAAGGAGAAGAAGAAGAATGAGGAGAGGAGAGAGCCGCGGCGGAGATGGTGGAGGAGCCGCGGCGGGAAGGAGGGGAGAAAATGGGGAAAACGGCTGAGAGGAGAGAGAAAGAAGAAGAAAAAAGAAAGGAAGAAAAAAAAGAGGGCGGCGGTGTAGTGGAGAAGCCGCTGGGAGAGTAAAGGAGAGGGAGAGGGAGGCGGCTAGGAGGAGAGGAAAACAAGTAGAGAAATGAAATTTTAGGTTTAGGGTTCTCCTAAAAGAGTATATATACCTAGGACTAAGACATCAATTAAAGTATTAGCACATAAAGTCCTATATAATTATTAAATTACAAAAAAGTCCTAAATGATCTACTTTATAGTTATTTGGACTATAGAATTAAAGAAAATACTTAAGGGAATAATTAGAATAAAATATATCTGAAATAACCTATATTCGGGAATCCGAAATAACTTCTAGAAACTACAATTTAGTCTCTATAATTTTTTATTTCACTTTTAAAGCCCGTCAAAGCTTATAAACCATTTTCGGAAAATTTATAAGATTAATAATAGCATATATAACATATTTATGTCTTCAAGAGCGTAGAAATATCATAGAATAAATACTTGCAGTTTAGACCCTGAACTTTAGGAATTTACCCAAAAGACCCCAGAAGCCTAGAAACTTAGTCTAGGCATATTAAGGCTTGCATGTCTTTAATTTTATAAGTATTTCCTAAAGAATTGGCATTTGCAAAATAGGTACAAGATTTGGAAGAAGGTACAAACAATAAGAGGCTAAGGTGAGTTCCCTCTCAAAACCGGAGAACTTGTTTTATAAATAGGTTTTATGAAAATTGTTTATAAATGAAAAGTTACGATATTTCTGAAATAAAATACTGGAAAATGTTTCTGAAAAGTATTTATTGGAAAGTATTTCTGAAAAGAGAAATTGTTTTCAAAGGAAAAGTTACAGTATTTCTAAAATGGGAATTATGGAAAGTATTTCTGGAAAAGTAAATGAATGACAACTCTGGAATATCACTGGAATTCTGAAATGATTAAAGAGGGCGTTGCACTGCACAAATATGGTAGCCCCTCGTCCGACCATTGGGGGTCTGCACTGGTACGAGGCTAGTCACCCGTAACAGGGCATCTCGCACCTTTGGTTTTGGACACTCCGGACATTGTAATGGGATCCCAAACCTGTGTGGGAATCGTTAGGGGCAGGGAAAGCAACGGGCTGACTGGAACCTCTACGTGCACCACATATGGTTCTTAATTCTGATGGCTAACATGTCTCCGGGGTTAGGAGGTTTAACTCAGGAGCTGTTGGTACTGGTACTGACTAAAGAGCTATTGACTTGGCCGGTCATGCACTCTTTTATTTCTGAATCTGATACCCGGAATGGTCTTTTTATTCCGGTGGATATTTTTGAACTTGAAGAGAAAGAATATTCCAGATAAAGAATGTTTTCTTTTAAAATGAAATGATTTCTAAATTATTTTGGAAGAAGATAAAGAAAATGCTTTCTGAAATAAAACAATTTTGGAAATGATTTTGGAAAAGGAAAAAGTATTTCTAAATAAAGAAAGTTTCTCCGTGTCTTCAAAATAAAATGTTTGTGAAATAAAATGAGTTTCAAAATCACTATCACACACTTCACTGGGGACTCACTGGGCTATTTATAGCTCACTCTTTCTCTGTTTTCTGTTTTAGTTCTTGCAGGATTGAAGGGATAGAACAAGAACATTCTGAGGTGTAGAGTTGGACCAAGACAAAAGAATTGAGTCAACGCTAGACATAAACCCATATTAGAAGATTTTGGTATCAGAGTGCGCAGCGGAAGCTTGGGATTAGAAATCCGTACATTGGGATTCAGTCAAAGACCGAAGTCAACTTAGAAATAATAGAATAGTTTAGAAGAAAATTTTATCCATTTGTAATTTATATTGTAAAAGATAGAACCTAGTGCCGAGAGGCACGCGGCGTACCCGACCCGAGAGGGACGGGGCATCACACACCCTGTCTATTCTCTCGAACATTATAGGAATACTTACAAGTCTATTTTATATCCCCGTACTGATCCCGTTCATTGGAGACCCCCCCCTTTTGATATGACATATCACCCACCTAACATGAAAGCTACGCAGTGGGTCGACTCGAAGCGCGGAGATACCAAATGCCTATGGACACAGAGAACAGGGGGGCACTCAAAGGGAAAAGAAGTGCGGCCACTGTATGCTGAGTCGGTCACAACCCGGAAGACTTGCCCCATGTTAGCACATCTTCGAGAACCACCCCCTCCACGGTAATTGTATTTAAATTCTCCGAATTGTAATAGTTTAGAATTTATAAAATTATTGTGAATGTGCTCGATTTTTTTCCATTCAATTTCATCGAACATCTTACATTTCAATTACATATTATTAAAGTTGGCGTAATAAATCGAAAAAAATCATCATTCCCTACCCTGTAATCAAGGATATCGTAAGGGAAAATTTGGATGAATTTTTACATGGTCACCCGTGTGTAATTTAGAAAACACAACAAACTCATCCCACCCCCAAAAAAAATAGTAATGATCGCGACCTTCGTCTCTAGTCACTTGCGGTGTCAATTTGTTACCGTGAAGGTTGCGCATGTGTAGTACTTGAGGGATTCCAAGCTGCATTCTAACACGTCATTGCATGTACTGCGGACATATCCACTGTATCACGGGAAACAACATTACAACACATAATTGTAAAATGAACGATTTTATTACTAAAAATTTTAATATTCATGAACGTACTAGGTTTGGAAAGTCCCGAATATGTTTTGTCAATGTCAATTCGAAAACTCTGCTGGGAAAAAGGCCCCCGATCGGAGGGATACGATAATTCGCTCTTCGAGTTACCTATCCCGGGCCCTCCATTAACATAAATATCTAATAGATTCCCTGGATATGGTATAAAATGAACTTTATTTGTGGGGACGAAGATTGTTGTCACGCAAAAAATTGTTGCAATCCTCCGTCTAGGTAGTAGGTGTCATCTATTTTGGTTACATAGACGCACCATTGATTCCCATGGTCATCCTTCAGGTACACACAACTAGCTAACCCGAGACCAGTTTGCTCCAACCAACTTGTGTACTTCGATGGAAGATGCTACAAAGCGAAAATGATGAGTTAGATAGCTAAACACATTTCATACAATAAAAATTTACTCATTACTAAATACAATACTACCATTTTTCCATCAGTTTGATTTCCGACCGCAATTCTAAATTGGTGTCTGAAATACTCTTCCAGGCCGGGATCCATTTCACTATTCATTTTCAAATAATCTTACGGAGGATAGTGTTTTCCTTAAAAAAATATTTTTGAAAAAGCTAGAATTAAGGGGGAGGGGTTTTTTATGGGTTTGAGAAGGATGTAGATTTTGGAGGGGTATTTATAGATGTGGTGGGAAATGGTAAAATTAATTTTCTTATTGGACAAGTCTCTGAAAACCGGTCATAAATGCCCACGAAATTGCCAAAACCGTTCAGATTTTTTTTTTGGGTAAAAAAAGCAACAGTGAGATGTGACTACACGCTGCAAATTGGCTGTAAGTTGAGGACGGAAGTGGCAATTCCGTCCTCAAACTCACGGGGCAGAGTTAGGGTATTTGTAGGGTTTTTTGCCAGGACAAGGACGGAAGTCCCGGGTTGAGGACGGAAGTCCTGTTGACGTGGCAACGCGCGCGGGGAAAACTGCCACGTCACCGTCCTCAACCCGGGACGGAAGTCCTTGCCAAAAATGTTTGTCCCCAACTATTGGGTGCCATGTCATGACCGATTGAGAAAAAGTGGGCCAGGCCCATGCAAAGCTCATAGAATATTAACTAATATCCCAAACTCTTAAACTAACTCATAAGCCTGCGTAGCCTTCATTTTCTTTTATTTCCTCTTGCTCTGCAGCTCTAAGCTTGAAGACAAGCTGCCTGCATCTTTTATTTCTTCTTGCTAAATGCCACCAGTTGATCACTTCTTTCAACACCCCCCTCAAGCTGTGCCTTTGTACAAGTCAAAGAGCCCTAAGCTTGCAATGAGGTATTGAAGCCTGTGTGAATGAAGTCCTTTAGTGAAGATATCAGCTAGTTGTTTAGAAGTACTAACTGGGAGTGGTTTGAGCACATTTTATTGTAGTTTTTCTCTCACAACGTGGCAGCCTATATCTATGTGCTTAGTACGCTCATGGAACACTGGATTTTCTCGCTATGTATATGGCACTAGCATTGTCACAAAACAAAGGCACGACTTGCTTTTGTTTAATTCCCAAATCCTCAAGTAGGAAGATAAGCCATCGAATCTCACATGTAGCCATAGCCATGGCCCTATACTCGACCTCTGCTGAGCTCCCGAGATCTGATGCTTTGCTTCTTAGATTTCCATGAGATCAGAGAGTTGCCAATGAACACACAAAAACCTGTCACTGATCTCCTAGTCTCACTACATCCAGCCCAATCACTATCCACAAAGGCCTTAAGTTGAAATGAAGAATCAATAGAATAGAATAGCCCTTGACCCGGTGCACTTTTGAGGTATCTCGAGTAGTCTTCCCTACTCGCTTTTTGATGCGAGAAAGTAGGATGATCAAGAAACCGGCTGAGCTCGTTTGTACACTATATGCAATATCAGTCCAGTAACTCGTAAGATACAGCAGCTTTACCAATGATCTTCCTATATTTTTCCGACATCTTCCATAGAGTCTCGAATCACCATGACAAAACTTGGCTGCTGGATCAATAGAAGTAGTGCTAGGATGACTTTCAAGATAGCCTTCATCTTTGAGAAGATCCAAGCACATACTTTCTTTGTGACAATGCTATCCCTTTTTTCTGTTCTTGTGATTTCTATACCTAGAAAGTATGTCACCTCTCCCAAGTCTTTGATCTTGAATTCATTGTGGAGAAAAGACTTGACAGAGTCAATCTCTGACATGGTGTCACTTACTAACAGTACATCATCTACATAAACAAGTAAGGATATTAAAGTAGAGGAAGTATGCTTGATGAATAGACTGTAGTCATGCTAGGATTGGTGAAAACCAAGTTTGAGCAAGGCAGCAGTGAGCGTGGCATTCCACTCTCTGCTTGCTTGTTTCAGGCCATAAAGAGATTTCTTTAGTTTGCACACTTGACCAGGTTGAACATTAGGTAAGCCAGGAGGAGGAAGCATGTAAATGTCTTCATGAAGCTCTCCATGCAAGAATGCATTATTAATGTCCAACTGGTGTGCAAACCAGCCTTTACCAGCTGCAAGAGCTAGTAAAATTCTGATAGTGGTCATCTTGGCCACAGGTGAAAAGGTGTTGAGAAAGTCTATGCCAGCTTGTTGAGTATAGCCTTTGGCAACAAGTCTGGCTTTATATCTTTCTACACTACCATCTGCTAGGTATTTAATTTTGTAGATCCATTTGTTGCCAATAGGAGTTTTTCCAGGAGGTAAAAAGGTTAACTCCCAAGTGTCATTGACTGCTAAGGCAGTAAGTTCAGCATGCATTGCATCATTCAATACTTGATGCTTAGAAGCCTCAGCATATGTAACAGGTTCCCAATGCACATCTAAAGCATGTATAAAAGACAATTGATTCTGATGCAAATGTGCATATGAGGTGACTTTATGAATGGAATGAGGTGAAGTAGTGTTATAGTCTTTAAGATAAGAAGGAGGTTTAATGGATCTGCCTGATTTAGTGATCACATTAGGGATAAAAGTAGACTTAACACAATCAGAAGGTTGTGAGGAGGTTGCAGCAGGGCCAAGAAATTCTGCTGGACTTATAGAAGAAGAAATATTTGTTAGTAGTGCCCTAGGACCATTAGCACATGTTGAGCATGTAATTGAATAGTTAATTTTGCTTTTGATTATCAAATGTGTGATTTGATAGTAAAACTCATTAGCTTATGTAATTACTATTCTAGAAGTCCCTAGTTTTATGTAATGCTTAATTACTATGAAATAAAACTAGTATGATTGTTGATTGATGATCTTGTTTTACTCGATCATGTGTAATGGATACAAATCACATCATAGATGCAATATATAGGGATACATTGTATTGGGACGTGATCCGTCAGAGAAGTAATACTTCATGGTCTTAAGTCATGAGTATTACTTCTCAATACTATTTTAGAATCCTTAGACCTTATGTCTTCATTGATTCTAGTATGAATGGAGCTACGTTTTGACTCAGTCGGACGTTACTTGTAACGAGTAATCAACACAACCGATGATCGGATGTAGTGTCCTATCATAGCTTGAATGTGAGAGACATTGTAAGGAATTTGTCCCTCTCTATTATTAGAGAGAGATATCCATGGGCCCCTCGATAGGGAAAGATCTGTTTAAATGCATGGCCGTAGCTCAAATGTATTTGATAAAGTGGTTATCAAATGCTATTTGTCGAAACAGTCTACCCGGAGATCGAGCATAAATATAATTAAGCTTAATAAGGGTGACGACCACCATGCCTTATGCTTAATTAGGATATCGCGAGACAAAGGGGATTAAATAGTGGATTGATATTAGGTTTCGTTGTATATTCATTCACTTTGGGTAGTCACAATGTCCCCTGCTAGGGACCGCTTGTGATTTATGAACACATACTACTACTAAGTGTGTTTTCATTGCCATTGTGAGATGAACCTACGTGGTCACACGCATAGACGAGCTAACGAGCTTCATGTCAGCATTCAATGAATCTAGAATGTGTCTAGGTTCATTAGTATCCGACATTTGTCTTTCTGGAAATAATAAAGTGTTTATTATTCGAATTAGAGATAGAGGGCAATTTCGGTATTTTACCAATAGCTGGGATTACGTGGGAGTTATTATCCGATAAGGACTCCCACTACCAAAGCAAAGTCTAGTGAACGTGGGATTTCCGAGACTCCCACCGCCGAGAGAGTTGAGGATGTGAGAGTTAGTTATGGGAACAAACTCTCACACCCTATATAATGATCTCTTGGCCGAAACCCTAGGTGATTAACACTTTCAGCCGAAATACTTAAGAATCCCGAAAATAGTTTTCGGACTCTCCCTTTTCTCTCTAATTCGAAAAAACCCGTAAAAACGAAGAAGCTAGCAATCGTCGGCCGTTTTAGTCAGCGTGGATACCAGTAGAGGGACTTTCACGCAAAGGGAGATCAATTGGTGGCGATTAGCATCCAAGAAACGCCATCCTCCATTCAAGAAGTAGCTTCGAATCCAAGAAACGTAAGTTTTTCCCCTGTTTTTCGATTCGTTTACGTATGAGCGGATCCTTTCAGGGGAGGATCCATGGGTGTTTGGAACGAGTTTCCGCCCATGAATCCCTTCAATATTATCAACAGATTGAGGAAAAACATCAGATAGATCAGCAGTAGAAGAATCAGAAGATAAATGGAAAGGAAATATGTATTCCATGAAGATCACATCCCTAGAGACAAAGATATCATTAGTTTCAATATCCAAAAGTATATATCCCTTTGATGTGTCAGATTGACCTAAATAAGCACATCTTTTACCTCTAGGGTCAAATTTACCTCTGTCATGTGCTAAGGTACAAGCATAGCTGAGACAACCAAAAACCTTCAAATTATGATAGTATGGCACTTGCTTATACTCAGCTTTTCATATGGTGTTTTGTTATGAAGGATAGGAGTAGGTGTGATGTTGATTAGGTAAGCTGCATGTTTTATGCAATACCCCCAAAAACTGATAGGGATATTAGATTGAAACTTGAGTGCCCTAGCCACATTTAGGATATGTTGATGCTTTCTCTCAACAAGTCCATTCTGTTGAGGAGTTTGCACACAAGAAGTTTGATGCAGAATTCCATGTGTTAAATAGAACTTTGGCATAAGAAATTCTGCTCCATTATCAGTTCTAATAGTTTTGATTTTGACATCAAACTGAGTATGAACAAAAGAGTGAAAAGCTTGCAAAGAAGGTGATGCTTCAGATTTGGTTTTTAAAAGGAAAACCCAAGTGTACCTACTGTAGTCATCTACAATAGTAAGAAAGTATTGATGACCATGCACAGTTAACTCCTTATAAGGACCCCAAATATCAACATGAATAAGATCAAAAGCCTTTTTGACAATAGTACTTCTGAGAGGAAAAGGCAGTCTATGCTGTTTAGCAACAGGACAAATGCTACATTCACAATTGGAACTACATTTTGCTTCTATAACTTGAATTTGCCTTAGTCTATCTAAGGACAAATGTCCCATCCTATAATGTCATATCAGCTTATTCACTTCTGTTGCTGTAACATGTGCAACAGTAGGCACATTATGATAAAAAAGGATCAACAAAACTAGTAGAACTAGAAGAACAAGTGAGTAACAAGGAATCAGAAGAAAATAAAGGATTGAAGTAGTATAGCCCCTGCCATTCTTTAGCTATCCCATACTTCTTCAAGGTGAACAGGTCCTGGATATAACATTTTCCAGGTGAACATGTTATAGAACAATTAGCTTGATAGACTAGCGTAGAAACTGAGACTATGTTCAGTCTGAAAGAAGGAACATAGAGAACATCATGCAAAGTAATATCAGATGTTAGATGCACAACTCCTTTCTTAGTTACAGGTATAGTAGTATGATTTGGCAGTTTAATGAATAGATTGGTAACACAAATAAATGAAGAAAACAAATCATCAGAACATGCCACATGATCAGTTGCTCCAGAATCAATTATCCATGTACTAGCTATAGATGAAAAAGGTACACCTGTTTGAGCATTAAACTGGTCATTCTGCATTAGTATGGCCTGATGAATAACAGGTTCAGAAAAAGAAGGTCCACTGCTAGAATATCCTCCATTATGCTCTAAGCAAACTGTCCTCATCATTTGCATCAATTGTTGATGCTATCCTGAGTGAATCCTGCAACTGCATTATCCTTTGCACCAGCAGAAGGCATAGCAACATTCTCAGCAATACCTGTCATTTGATTAACAGGTTTGTATGTACTGTTTACTGACCTTCCTGTTGAGTTCCAATTATCTCCTCTAGAGTTATAAGCTGATGGCTGATTATTCCAAGTTCCTGATCCATTTCCTTTTCCAGTATTGACACTACCTTGTGGATAGCCATGCTTTTTATAGCATCTATCCACAGAATGTCCTACTTTGCCACAATAAGAACACACAAAAACTTGTTTGTGATTATTGTAATTAGACCTCTTGAATCCTGCATTCATAGCATTGACATAAGATGCACTCATCCTATTGGCAGTATTGTCAACTCCTATTACCTCTTCTACACTTTCTCCATTCACACTCATATTTTGATTGCACAAACTCTGAGGATTTCCATTATGCTGTGATGCATATAGCATCTGTGTCTCATGCCCTTCTGCCATACCAAAAACTTCCTCAATATCAGGTAATGTCTTAGTCATCAGAACACTTGACCTTACTTGTGCAAAATTCTCATTCAAGCCTTTCAAAAACCTCACAACATACTCCTTGTTATATTGATCTTGCACAGCAGTCAAACCTCCACAAGTGCAGGAAGGTAATCCTCTCAAAGCACACAATTCATCCCAAATTACCTTTAATTCAGTGTAAAAACTATCAACATTCTTAGTACCTTGCTTTATTGCATAAAATTCCTCTAAAGTATCTGAAAGTCTTTAAGTATTACCTTTTGTATACCTTTTTTCCAGATTTCTCCATACTTCTGATGATGTAGAACATGAGCTAACACTCATTCTTATTGTATCAGACAAAGTATTAAGAATCCATGTCATTACTAACTGATCAGCTTGTTCCCAATGTCTATACATCTTATTTGTTTTTGCAGGTGCTTGGAATGAAGCAACATGCTCAATGAAACAAAGCTTGTTTCTAGTCACAATACCTCTTCTCATCTCACGCCTCCAAGTTTGATAGTTTGAACTGCTCAGGACAGTTTTAGTAAGTATGAAGGTTGAATTTTCACTTGGATGCACTGTAAAAGGATGTACAGCTGCTACCTCTACATTCGTCATGGATGAACAACAGAAAATATTCTCAAATTGAAGAAATTAAAACAAAACTGCAACAATTTTCAAGATCAATATGAGAATTTCAACATCAATAGATGAGAATAAAAGCTTCAATTAAACGCAGAGAATCTTTGGAAGCTCTGATACCATATTGGAATTTGAGAGAGAATTTGAAGAAGAAGAAAATGAGATCTGTTTTCATTGAGTTTAAAGTGAGTCGAGAATCGCTTCTTTATACGAGTAAAAAAGTCATGAATCGCCACTAGGATTTTATCCAGTGCTACTCACTAATTTGTTTAAATGGACAAAGCAAAAATAAACCAGACTCTAATACATTGGACTAGGCCTTTGTGATTGGGCCTTATTTACAATAGAATATTAACTAATAGCCCAAACTCTTAAACTAACTCATAAGCCTGCGTAGCCTTCCTTTTCTTTTATTTCCTCTTGCTCTGCAGCTCTAAGCTTGAAGACAAGCTGCCTGCATCTTTTATTAAATCTTGCTAAATGCCACCAGTTGATCACTTCTTTCAACAGAATGTAGCGGAAAATATGGCGGGGCCAACTTTGGTGAGTTTTTCCAGCATCACTCCAGTGTTTATTCAACTCCTAGTCCTTTTAGCTAAATGTTTACTACTTCGGTATAAATGTGCCTTATATATTGTTTGGAGTAGTGAGGGTAGGAGAGCTAATGGTTGGAGTAATATCCATTGTATTCTTGTTTCTCCATTATGTTGAGAGTATGAGCTCCGTGCATGTAAGTCAGATTGACTGAACTACGTAAATCATTGTGTCCCTTTATCATTTTTCCTTATTCGTATTTGCTTGTTGGCTGGAATTGGGAGGATTAATTTCCTAACAACTCCGCATCACATCTGATAGTTGCATGTCTAAAGGGAAAGAGGAAATAAAATTCACATGATCTTTGAATATCAACAGACTAGTACAGTACAGAGAGCGTAGTCTGCTATTAATTTAACAAATTTCTTAACACCCCAATGCCATGTAGAAATTTCTTGATTGTCTTAAAGAATGGGATTATTTTATCCTCCATTTCTTTTCGCCTTTTTTGTCCGATCGAATGATTTTCTTCTCCCGTCAACGATCTGTCTAATTATTACAAATATGGTAATGAATAAATATGTACACATTTGCTCATAGAAAACAATATATTTTCCAAAAATAAAATAGGTAAACTACAAAGAAATTAATTTAATTATTCCAATATTCCCTTATTTTCAATCTTTTTCTTATTCCCCTCTCCCTGCAGGTCACCCCAGTCGCCCTACACCACCGACGAACAGCTCGGTTGCTGCAACGAAAATGAATTGAAGATACAGAATCCGATTTCTCAATTCGGATTATTTTGTTTTCCTACTAAAATCAGCTCTCTTCCGGCAGCCAGCGTAATCTTTCACCCCATGACCACAATTCTACACAAAAGGCGATATTTACGCCTACAGGGTACTGTCACGGGTCGCACGAATATAGCATCTCTCAGCGACCGTGACGATGCTCGGCACCCTAAGTTGTTGCGTGAAGTTACCATGTGGTGCACAACGTCGGGTAACCTCGGTGCGCCCCAACAACGTGCACGTCGCATGGCAGCCACGCCCCAACCAGCATGCAGCAACGTGCCCCAGCAGTATGCGCCAGTGTGCCCCTGCCAGCCCGCTCGGCCCAGATGTGCCACGAGTACAAGCGGCATGCAGGCAGCGACATCCGTAGCTGCCCCCCCCCAACCAGCCGCCCAGCGTGTAGCAGAATGCAGCGGCAGCGCACATCAGACCAACAACTTGGCACTTGCCATTTCGCATCCGGATGAACTCCAAATGAGCCCAAACTTGTTGGGTCACCTTTTGACAGCATGTAGAAGATAACGCACGAGCTAGTTTGTAATTATCATGTGTATAGCATAAGTTATAACTTTCCCACCTCCTCGGAATTTCGGTGTCAACTGCTGTCACTAGGGCAAATGTTGTTTAAGCACCTATAAGGGGGAATAAAAATCAGCAAACAAGCAAACAAGCAAGCAAGCAAGCAATTGTAATCACGTGCAAACGACTCCTCCCCCTTGTCGTTGTATTCGTACAAACTATACTCTAACTCTTGTAATCATGCATTCAAATCAATGAAGTGATTTTCGTGCAATTTGTCCCGTGCCATTTATTTTGCGTTTATTTACGATTTTGCCATCGAAGTGCATTTGTCTCAATTTCGAAGCCGAGAGTGACTAGGGCCAAGGGCCAAGGTCACTCGACATCACAGTGCGTCTAAGACCCTTGAGAGACGGCCCGTGACACTTGGTATCAGAGCAAGGTTGCTAGAACTCTGGACTAAGAAAAGCGATGGCTACGAAAACGAGAGGCGTGTTGGCTACGGATGATGCTACCATGGCCCGACTAGATGCTCTAGAGGCCATGGTAAGCAAAGTGCATACCTTCTGCTATGGTGAAAGCGATGAGGATGCCGAATCCATGAAGAGGAAGACGACTCTTATGGAAAACGATATCGGCGTGCAAAGTGGGGAACTAGAGGAAATGGGTAACGCTACAAGAGAGTTATTCCATGTTACCCAAGCACACGATGCTAAGTTGGCGAGCAACGAGGTAGCGACCGAGGAGATGCGCTCATTGTTGACCAACAACACTAAAGCAGTGACTGATCTGCAGGCTGTTTTGGAAGAGGTGAAGGCAGAGCTAAGGACACTTTCCTTAGCCATTGACCGAGCCGCTGGAGAACGGAATGCCCAACAAGCTGCCCCTAATCATGCCCCAAAACTAAAGGTGAGAGAACCTAAGGCCTTCAAAGGAGTAAGGGATGCTCAAGAAGTAGATAATTTCTTCTTCGACATCACGCAATACTTCAAGACGGTAGGTATAACCGAGGAGAGCATGAAGGTGGATACGGCTGCTACGTACTTGGAGGACGATGCGAAATTATGGTGGAGAGTCCAATCGGCTGAGATGGAAGCCGGACGAATAACCATAAACACTTGGGAACTAATGAAAGAAGCTCTTAAGAAGCAGGTCTTTCCCCAAAACGTGGTCTATGAAGCTAGACGAAAGCTTGGAGAACTGAAGCAGGATGGGACTATTTGAGAGTACGTCAAGAGCTTCTCGGCATGCTTACTCCAGATTACTGACATGTCCGAGGCGGACAAGCTCTTTGTTTTCATGGAAGGTCTTAAACCGTGGGCTAGGAACGAGCTCACTCGCCAGCGTGTGCAGAACCTAGCCGATGCTATAACTATTGGTGAGGGTCTAGTGGACTTTCAACAAGATGTGAGGAAGGACATGGAGAAGGTGACTCCCTTCCCGGCCAAGACGGGAAACTACAAGCCTTTCAGGCAGAACTTCACAAGAAGTGGAGGAGATAAACCCTCTCCCTCTTTCATGGGAACAAATCGATGTGATGCCCCGCAAAGGAATTTCACACCGAGACCATTTGCTGGGTCATGTTACAACTGTTCAGGGCCTCACCCATTGAGAAGTTGTCCAACATACAAGGGTGGACCTCTGGCAGCGAATGGAATTCAAAGGGGACCAGATACACCCCAAATGCTACGCGAGGAAGCGTATCATGAAGAAGGAGGTGCTGCTGGAGCACTAGCTAATATGCGAACGGCCCAAGGAGGTCATGAAGCTTTAGGCACTCGATCTAAAAGCGATCAAGGATTGATGTACGTGGATGTGCACATCAACGGGATACCTATTCGATCTATGGTGGATTCCGGCACTACTCACAACTATATAGGCCTCTCGGAAGTGGAGAGATTGGGTCTATCTTTAGAAAAAAGTAACAGAACGGTGAAGGCCATAAACTCACCGCCTCAAACGGTTGCTGGAGTGGCGAAGGCAGTGAAGATAAGTGTGGGTCCTTTTGAAGGGAGCACGGACCTCACCGCGGCCCGGATGAATGACTTCAAACTCATATTGGGTTTCCAATTTATGAGGGATAATAAGACGCAAGTGCTCCCCTATGCTGATTCGATTATTGTCGATGGGAATGTTGTGCCCGTCATTGTTGGGAAATCGGCCAAACCCAAGCTATCTGCGTTCCAACTGGGAAAGGGCCTTAAAAGGGAGAGCCAACATTCCTTGCCCACCTAAACTGGGAAGAGGTGGAGGAGAAGTCGGGGTCTATACCACCGGTGGTGAAGCGGTTGTTACACAAGTACGAAGATGTCAAGCCGGAAGAACTCCCTCGGGAACTTCCGCCACAGAGAGACATTGATCATGAAATTGAGCTGCTCCCAGGCATGAAGCCTCCGGCTCGGGCCCCTTATCGTATGTCTCAACCCGAACTTGCGGAGCTTCGGAAACAACTAACGGAAATGCTGGAGGCCGGTATCATCGTTCCAGCAAGGTCTCCTTATGGTGCCCCAGTAATATTTCAGAAGAAGCCCGATGGTTCTCTTCGCATGTGCGTGGACTATCGGGCACTCAACAAGATCACGATAAAAAAACAAGTATCCTATACCGTTGCCAGCGGATTGTTTTGTTCAACTGAGTGGAGCGAAGTATTACTCGAAGATCGATATTCACTCGGGCTATTGGCAAGTACGCGTGAAGAAGGGAGATGAGATGAAGACTACTTGTGTGACAAGATATGGTGCATTCAAATTTCTTGTAATGCCCTTTGGGCTAACCAATGCTCCCGCAACCTTCTGCACCTTGATGAATCAAGTTTTGAGGGACTTTTTGGACCGATTTGTGGTCGTATACTTGGACGATATTGTAATCTATAACAACAGCTTGGAAGAACGCGTAGCACACCTGGAGATGGTGATCGCTCGCCTTAGAGAAAACAAGTTGTATGCTAAGTTGTCCAAGTGCGCTTTTGCCCAACAGAGAATTGCATTCTTGGGTCACATCATTGAACCAGGATGCATTCGCATGGATGTGAAGAAGATACAAGCTATTGAGGAATGGCAGCCTCCAAAGAATGTGCACGAGTTGAGATCATTTCTTGGGCTGGCCAACTACTATCGGCGTTTTGTAAAGGACTATTCAAAGATAGCCTTACATTTGACCGAGCTCCTCAAGAAGAAGACGGTGTGGAATTGGGACTCGAATTGTCAATTAGCCTTTGAGAGCCTAAAGAGACAAATGTCCACTGACCCGGTGCTAGGCCTACCAAACATGACTAAGCCATTTGAGGTGCATACTGATGCTTCAGATTTTGCCCTCAAAGGGGTGCTTATACAAGATGGCCACCCGGTAGCTTTTGAGAGTAGAAAGCTGAGCGAGGCAGAGAGAAGGTACACGGCACACAAGAAAGAGCTCTTTGCCATAGTCCACTGCTTAAGGGTATGGAGACATTACCTATTGGGAGCTGCGTTCCTTGTGAAGATGGACAACACTGCGGTGAGCCACTTCATGACTCAACCGAGACTAACGGGACGACAAGCCCGTTGGCAAGAACTTCTAGCGGAATTCGACTTCACGCTAGAATACAGAACTGGTGCAACAAATGTGGTCGCTGATGCTCTAAGCCGAAGGGGTGAACTAGCTCCATCAAGCCAACTCTCAGCTTTGGCTAGTAGCGAATTCTCCATGGGCATAAAAGAAGCAATTCGTGGATTTTTGCCAAATGACTCCAACGGACAACAACTTATGTCGATGGTAAGAGAAGGAAAGACTCGACGATTTTGGGTCGATGATGGACTTTTGATGACACGTCTGAAGGGTGGACACTTGAGAAGAAGAATTCTTGAGGAATGCCATAGTACACTGTGGGCTGGACACCAAGGAGAAGACCGCACGATGGCCTTGGTGGAAAGGGCATACTATTGGCCCCAGATGCGGGATGAGATTTCAGATTTTGTGAAGACTTGCTATACGTGTCAGAAGGACAAGGTCGATAGACAAAAGAAAGGAGGACTGCTCGAGCCCCTATCCGTACCAGCTAAACCTTGGGAAAGTGTATCCCTGGACTTCATCACCGGACTGCCGAAGATAGGAGACAATGCCACCATTCTAGTTGTGATTGACCGTTTCTCTAAGTATGCCACATTCATTCCTGCACCGAAATATGTGACGGCCGAAGAGACGGCTAAGTTATTCTTCCAGAATGTGGTGAAGTTTTGGGGAGTGCCCCGGGAGATCATCAGTGATCGGGATGGGAAATTCACAGGGAAATTTTGGACCGAACTCTTTTTGCGGCTTGGCACTAAACTATGTATGAGTTCGGCATTCCACCCCGAGTCAGATGGGCAGACTGAAAGATATAATGGGATGCTAGAAGAATACTTGCGGCACTTCGTGTGGATTAATCCAAGAAATTGGGTCGAACTTCTGGATGTGGCGCAGCTCTGTTTCAATGCACAGAAGAGTTCGGCTACCAGCAAGAGCCCTTTTGAGATTGTTACTGGCCAACAACCTCTGCTACCCCATACTGCAGACACGCCAGTCGGAGCCAAGTCCTCGCGGGCGCAGGACTTCTCCGGGGAATGGAAAAAGAATGTGGAGCTTACAAAGATGTGCCTTGAAAGGACAGCGAAGAGGATGAAAAAGTATGCCGATCAAAAGCGGCGATTTGTGGAGTTCCAGGTCGGGGATCAAGTGATGATCAAAAGGCATCTTAAAAGAGAACCCCAGAGAAATAAAAGGGTTAGACACGAGATTAATGCCCAAATACATTGGACCCGTACCGATATTAAAGAGGATTGGGGGAGTTGCTTACAAAGTAGAACTTCCGCCAGACATGAAGATCCACCTAGTTTTTCATGTAAGCCTTTTGAAACCATATCATGAGAATCTACAAGAGCGCAGACACGACCCTACGGCATCCGCCTCCTTATACAACATTGGGCAAGAAAGTGGGCGAGGCAATCCTTGATGCTCGGACCATTAGGAGAGGTAAGAGGAACTATATGGAATTCTTGGTGCGCTGGCAAGGTCGTGGCACCAAAGAAGACACTGGGAGAGAGAGTCGGATATGAGGGCCTTTAGACCGCTGATAGAGAACTACAAGGCTGTTACGGTGACGAGGGCGTCGCCAAATCAGGTGGAGGAGGATGTCACGGGTTGCACGAATATAGCATCTCTCAGCGACCGTGACGATGCTCGGCACCCTAAGTTGTTGCGTGAAGTTACCATGTGGTGCACGACGTCGGGTAACCTCGGTGCGCCCCAACAACGTGCACGTCGCATGGCAGCCACGCCCCAACCAGCATGCAGCAACGTGTCCCAGCAGAGTGCAGGCAGCATGCAGCAGCCAGTCGCCCAGCCAGTCGCCCAGCAGCATGCAGCATCCAGTCGCCCAGCAGCGTGCTGCAGAATGCAGCGGCAGCGCACATCAGGCCAACAACTTGGCACTTGCCATTTCGCATCCGGATGAACTCCAAATGAGCCCAAACTTGGTGGGTCATCTTTTGACAACATGTAGAAGATAATGCACGAGCTAGTTTGTAATTATCATGTGTATAGCATAAGTTATAACTTTCCCACCTCCTCGGAATTTCGGTGTCAACTGCTGTCACTAGGGAAAATGTTGTTTAAGCACCTATAAGGGGAATAAAAATCAGCAAGCAAGCAAGCAATTGTAATCACGTGCAAACGACTCCCCCCCCTCATCGTTGTGTTCGTACAAACTATACTCTAACTCTTGTAATCATGCATTCAAATCAATGAAGTAATTTTCGTGCAATTTGTCCCATGCCATTTATTTTGCGTTTATTTACGATTTTGCCATCGAAGTGTGTTTGTCCCAATTTCGAAGCCGGGAGTGACTAGGGCCAAGGTCACTTGGCATCATGGTGCGTCTAAGACCCTTGAGAGACGGCCCGTGACACTTGGTATCAGAGCAAGGTTGCTAGAACTCGGGACTAAAAAAAGCTATGGCTACGAAAACGAGAGGCGTGTTGGCTACAGATGATGCTACCAAGGCCCAACTAGATGCTCTAGAGGCTATGGTAAGCAAAGTGCATACCTTCTGCTATGGTGAAAGCGAAGCAAGGAGGATGCCGAATCCATGAAGAGGAAGACGACTCTTATGGAAAACGATATCGGCGTGCAAAGTGGGGAACTAGAGGAAATAGGTAACGCTACAAGAGTGTTATTCCATGTTACCCAAGCACACGATCCTAAGTTGGTGAGCAACGAGGTAGCGACCGAGGAGATGCGCTCATCGTTGACCAACAACACTAAAGCGATGGGACTCGATCTGCAGTCGCTTTGGAAGAGGTGAAGGCGCAGCTAAGGACGCTTTCTTAGCCATTGGCCAAGCTACTGGAGAACGGAATGCCCAACAAGTCGCCCCTAATCATGCCCCGAAACTAAAGGTGAGAGAACCTAAGGCCCTCAAAGGAGCAAGGGATGCTCAAGAAGTAGATAATTTCTTCTTCGACATCACGCAATACTTCAAGACAGAGAGGTATCACGGAGGAGAGCATGAAGGTGGATACTAGTCGCTACGTACTTGGAGGACGATGCGAAATTATGGTGGAGAGTCCAATCTAGCTGAGATGGAAGACGGCGGATAACCATAAACACTTGAGAACTAATGAAAGAAGCTCTTAAGAAGCAGTTCTTTCCCCAGAACGTGGTCTATGAAGCTAGACGAAAGCTTAGAGAACTGAAAATTGCATAAAATACCTCCACCCACTCCCTTCTTCCTCAACCTTCCAGGACACCCCACCCCCCACGCCTTCCCCTTCCAAAAATTGCATAAAATACCTCCACCCACCCTCCCTGATATCTCAAACAACGATTCATTTTACCCGAAATCCCAAATGATCAGATTAAGCAATTGCAATCATTACAATTTTGGAATTTAAGCATTTTCAAAAAATCCGTTCAATTGACAACAAATGCATCGAATTGAACTCGAAAAAAAGTGAAGAGTCTTTGGGTTTAAGTTATATCTGAAATAACTTAATTCAGACACCAGAACCAGTCTAACCTCTTAAACAATACCTTATATTCTCTTCAATCATTTCCTCTTCAAACATAGTGAGCCAGCAACTCTAGTTTCCATTAATTCTAACTGGTATTTAAAAAATCTGATATTTTTCCTTGCCATTTTTGTTGATACTTGATTTCTTTATTCAATTTAGTTTTTCATTCTAGAACCCATCTTTAAATATTCATATCCTCCATTTTAGAGTCGATCCTTGGACATTGAAAGTTAGAAAAAGAAGAAGAAGAATGGGATTTTTGGAAGATTAAAGAAATGGGTTTCTGTAATAAGATAAAATGGAATTTAGGAGATGGTGAAAAAATCAAAATAGTGAAGAAGATGAAGAAGGGAAAATGAACTAGGTTTCAGCAGATGGAAGTGGATGGGTGGGGAGTGGGAAAGAAAGGAAGAAGGAGAAGAGGGGTTAGGTGGTGGACTGAGGTCTGGGGGGTAGGGGCTGACCGGGGGTGCTGCGACAAAGGGGGTAATGGGACTAGGAAGGTAATATGTGAGATATTTTAATCGTGATATACTGATTATGCCCTTAAAATATTTTCGTTGATCATGTAAATTTTTTTTTATTTTTTTTAGACATCATAGGAAGGAGTGGAAATTATTTAGCCCCACGTAGGGGGAGGGTGTCGAACCCGCCACCTCACGGTCGTGGACAGAGGCCAGCTCCACTGGACTATGAAATAAAATTCTTCTATCCCCATTCCTATCCCCAACCAATCAAAATTTACTATATAAACATTTTTTCCAATTATATATACACGGTGAATTGTAATTGGCTGGGGAAAGGGATGTGGATAGGAACATGGATAGGAATATGGACAGAATTTTTTCGTTCCTTTCTTTTCAAATGTAACTTATGTTCCCTTTTCCTTTTCCTAACTGATTTCCCTAATCTCCTCCACTAACCCACTAATTAATTCCCAACAAAAAACCCAACTTTCAAACTCTCACGCTTATATAGCAATGGCAAGTGGGTTTGGCCCACTCGCGACCCGCCCGCCCCTGCTTAACCCGCGCCACTTTTGGGACCCGCCTAAACCCGTGTATGACTCCACGAGTTAAGTGGATTTTACAAAAGCAGGGCGAGGGTGGGTTTACATTCAAGAAAAATCGACCCGCCCCGCCCCGTCACTCCCAACCCGCCCCGCTTTGGACCCGCCCCAACCCATTTAACCCACCATACCCCACCGGCCTAACCCACTTGCATTTTGTAGTGTTCACTTTTACCAAGTTACTTGTTACCATGAATCGTAAGTAACTAGTATGTTGCTTGTTACCGATGAAGTAACGACTATGAGCTTACTAGTAACTGCTATTTTTTAATTTTAAATAAAATTCTATTATATTTATATCCTATAAATACCCCCTCAAATCCCCTCAAACTCCCTCAAACTCACACCAATCTCACTCTATCATATATTAATATATTTTCTAAATTGATTCAAGAGACGTAATCATGCAAGCGGTTAAAGTCGGAGTCGGTGAAAGTGTGGAACATCTTCGAATATTAGATAGTTTAATGTAATTTCACGTGGGAGGTTTAGGCTACATAAGTCCCCTCCTATGTAACACTAATTTTGTTATTAATAAAACCGTAGAGGTCCCATGCTAAAACCCCCCCACCACTACAAGGTGGCTTTATCTATATGTATGTCTAACTTATACTTATTTATTATGTCCAACTTAAACTCATCCAAAAATTAACCCTAACCCGCCAAACTCGCCAAACCCACACAACCCACGGGTTAACCCGTGACTCGGCCCACCTTTGACGGGTTTTTCAAGCGGGGCGGGGTGGGTTGTTCATATTATGTTTTCGACCCAACCCGCCATGACCCATTGACTGGTCAACCCCGCCCGCCTCGCCCTCGCCACTGCTTTCACCGACTCGCCCGAACCCGCTGGGTTAACCCATTTGCCATTGCTACGCTTATATCCCTCAACCTCAATACACGTACAAAGCGTCCCTCAATAAAACGTATCATAACAGGTAACACTTAACCATATTATAACAATTAAATAGACACCTAATCATATAATCGCAGGAGATAAATTCATGCCAAAATAAGTATCCATGCAAATATTAATTAACACGTAAGCAAAAGTTCCGGGTATCACAGAAGTAATGGTGGAGAGTGTTCGAAGTGCTCGTCCGCATAGGGTCTCCAAGAATTAGGTTATCTGTTTATTTAGGGCATCATTTTAAAATTTAGCAGAGGGCCTGCACAATGATTGAGACGACCCTACACAGAAGTGAACATATCTTGAAACCGAAACAACTGAATATTTACTGATCAAACAATGCATGAGACAAGATCTTGAAAGTGTTTTAGACACTCTAAACCCACGAGAGATGCAGGAAAATTAGATGACGATTCAAATTAGAAAATGGGGGATGAATAATTGCAAGAAATACATGAACTGATGGGGGTGAACAGAGAAAGAGTCGAGCAAATTTAATGATTTTTCTGTGTATTTAGTGTACCCCTTAGTCGAGATTTTTGAGTTTTTGCCTCTCAACTTGTTTTTTTCTTCAACTATATAGAATTGTATCATTCTTGTAACAATATGAATTATTTATGCATCATAAATTCTTTTTATATTAGAGTAATATCTGGTCTCTCCTCAATTTTCCCGAAGGTGCTAAGGTTTAATCTTCGATCTCCTAAACTAAGATTCAAGCACTCGACAACTAGGCTATTATTCGAGTGTTGATCTTTCTACATTTGGTAAAATATACTTGCAGGTAGAAAGATTGCTAAAAAAATTATTTTTCTTTTTATTATTAAATTTTCTTAGAGCGTTCAGTGTCTCCAACCTTAGTGAAGACTAGTATATGCTCGCTTCTTCTGGTTAACCTCGCAGAGCTGCCTGTTATTTAAGGAAGGTCTGTATCAGAGTTCTTTCAACATGACGTTATAAGCAGGAATCGAACATGCAATTTTACTCTTATATTACTTGTTTTTTTGATCAACTATCGCAAAATGTAATTTGTTATAGCAAAAACTAAAAAGAAAAAAAGAAAGTAAAATAGGAGTCATAAAGATGTTTTGGATTTTGTCTACACTTTTAAACCAACGGGTGGGTCACTTGCCAGATTCTTAATAAATACTTCTATCATGGGATTTGCAGTCCAGAATTCTTCACCTCATCATCAGATGAAGAGAGACATAATTTCTTTTAATTGTTTATCTTCAATGGTAATTTACTTAGTTTAAGATGGCATACTATAGGTAACCGCTGCAGGTGAAGATTGTTTATTTTTCTTGGATTGAATTGAGACACTTCCATACTTGAACTTGTGTCCTACGTGCTGACTGTTTTCCTTACGGCAAGATTAAGAAAAAAAAGAAGCAAAGTGCGCAAATTCAAAAGAAAAACAACAATCAAACATCCACCATGCACATAGATAATGTTGGATATATTGTTAGTGAATGCAAAATTTGTGAGTATCCCACATTGTTCTGCTTGGTGTTTCTTGTTCACTTAAATAAGAAGGGAACCAAGAAGCTAGAGTAAATGTGTGAGTATGGCAGAGCCCCCGCGGGTGCACGCAAGGTTCAACCGGAGTTCAACCGAGACTAATATAAAACATTAGTTTAGGTAGATTATATAATACATTAGTCTGGGAGCGGGGCCTTGGGGTCTTGGCTTGAATTCGAGCTGATTTTTTGCATCCCAAACACACACTTACTGATCTGAAACGTTTAGGGAGTTCAATAGCCAAGAGTCACCAATTTTAATTGGATTCATGAATGCTAGTAAATTCAGCAAACAATTTTATTTGGATTCATGAATGCTAGTAAATTCAGCAAACTCTTGGAGTGAACCAGCTTCACTATATATTCCCTTCATTCTCCATTGCACACAACGCACAAGAAATCTGAAACTCAACAATACTTTTACAAACAATTTTTTGGTGATAGTTGCAAGCTCGTCGGCAGTTCGCTTGTGGAGCTTCCAGTGCTTGTGAAGGCTCTACTTGCAGATCATCTTATCCTGGGAATCGAACACCTTCAAAAATCCTAAGCATCAGAGGGAAGAAGGCGAATTCGGTTTAAGGATATTGTGTATATCACAAGATTTGATCTAGATTGTAAAGTTATCTGTTTCTCTTGTATTTTTAGTTTATATTTTTTCTCCAGATAATCAGAATGATTAATCACAAATTAAAAATAAAATTTACGAACTGAAAAGAGAAATTAAAAAGGAGATTTATTTTTATTTTCGTACTGGGAAGTTATTCGCACAAAACTATTTTAATGCTTTTAGAATCTTATATTATTCGACTCTCTCGAATTGGATGTCCACTTTCCTATTCAAGTGATATAGTTAATCAAATGAAGTGGATATTCAAATTATAAAGAAAATGATATATATATTTTTTCAACAACCTTAATTCTTTCCCTCACCAGAGGAGGAGAATTTTATTATCCCACGTAGGGGGAGGGTGTCGAACCCGGGACCTCTTGGTCACGGGTAGAGGCTTGCCCCCACTAGGCTACGGCCTCCTTGACAGAAAATGATATTTAAAACTTAATAATATTGGAAAACAAATGTGTCGTGTGTTGTACGTCCTTAAGATTAATTTTAAAATATCAATATTGATTTATCTATATATGTTTTTAATAACTTGCGTGTTAGTTACGCAGAAAGTTAGCATAACTATTCAAATTTCATTTTGTAGCTTTGTATCCTTTTTTATATATACATAAATATATAGCTATAGATTTTGATATCAATATATTACCCATCTAATAGATAACTACAATTAATGGAAACATGTTGACGAGAATCAAATTAGACATAATAATGTACAATATACATTCATTATTGATTCAAGGAAATTGATGCTCTAATAAATTATGCATCTAGATGAGATCATTAAATTATTGGATCAAGTTCAATCCCTTGACTCCCCGTCATACCACATGATTTGTTATCGACTGTTGTATTTGTTCTAACATCTAACACATATGTTAATGTCTCTTACTTAAATCTCCAAAAGGATGACAGAAGTTGAAATACCATTTATGTGGTATTTCAGCATTAGGTTAAGAACCACCACTAGCACCACCAGGCACAACGGCGGTGAGAAAAGTGGAAATGGTCAGGAAAATCCCCCTCAATTTCTTTTTTCGACTGAGAACCCGGGATTGACCCTAAAAAATCAAGAAATATGTGTAAGGAAGCTAAGGCGAGGCGGGTTGTTGCTGAGGGTAACCGGCCGGTTGATGAGGACGCTCTGGCAGAGAAAGAAGAGGGCGGGGAGAAAGGGGATGTCCATTTTGAGGACAACTTACAAACTGGAGGGGCTGAAGAGGCAGAAGAAGAAGGGGATAGAGAGGCGGAGACACCAAAGTTTGCATAAGAGTACTATGGAATTTAGACCACACGAAAGAAACGAGTTCGGAAGGTAAAAGTTTCATATTTAATTCCTTGGCTTTTATCAATTTTCTTTTTTCTTGGTTTTGATCAGGGCACTTTCGTACTTGCATTTGCATCCTACGTGCTAACTGTTTTCCGGACTGCAAGCTTTAAAAGAACCAAGCAAAATAGACGAATGCCAAAGAAGAAACTACCTTAACACTGACTTGCCTTCTGATAATTTCCCATTGATAATCTATTTTGCTTAATATCAATATTGCTTAATCTATATCCTTTGTTTAATAAGTTACTTGTTAGATAAGGAGAAAGTTAGCATAATTGTTCAAACTTCATTTTGCGAGTTTGTATTATTTTATATATACATAATTATATATATATATATATATATATATATATATATATATATATATATATATATATATATATATAGATTTTGATATCAACATATTAAACAATGTGCAATTTACACTCATGACTATTTCGGAGAAATATTATTCTCATCAGTTATGCATCTAGATGAGATCATTAAATTGTCGAATTATTAAATTGAGTCTGTTGACTCTCAGCTATACCACAAGAACTGTTATCGACTGTTATATTTTGTTCCAACATTTGTTGCAGAAGTTGGGGTTTCTTGTTTAATCTCCTAAAGGATGGTAGATGAAAGAAGCTGAAAACTTATTTATGTGGTATTTCAACATCGGCTCAAGAACCATCACTAGCACTACCAATCACAACGACAAATAGTGGTTGGGATGAAAAAAGTGGAAATGGTCGGGGAAATCCCTCTATATTTCTTGATTCGACTGAGAATCCGAGACTGAAGCCTGTAAAATCAGAGAAATTTGGCTAAGGAATCTTAGGGGAGGTGGGTATTTACTGAGGGGAACCAAACGGTTGCTGAGACGCTCCGGCAGAGGAAGAAGAAGAAGGCGACAAGAAAGGGATGACCATTTTGAGGACGACTCGCAGATGCAAGGAAATAATCCGAACTATTATATTCTTAATCACGAATTAAAACCACAATTCACAAAATGTATAGATAAACATAGATATTTTTCTTTATTTTCGTCACGGGAAGCTATGAGCACACAAATATTTTAATGCTTTTAGAATCTATATCTTAGTTTCTTGAACTGGATGTTCACTTTCCTATAGAAGTGGCATAGTTAATCATTAGGAAACTAGATATTTAAATTATGAACCAATCAAAATATACAAAAGAAAAACAAAAAAATTACCATTCAGGGAAATAATCTAAACTAATCTTAATCACGAATTAGGGAAATTAGTCTGTGTAGTCTCCCAGGAATTTTTGGTTAGCCTGTATAGTCCAAAATGTTTAATTTCAGCCTAGTTAGTTCCCCAGGAATTTTCGTTCAGCCTGTAAAGTCCCCAATGTTTAATTTCAGCCTGTAAAGTCCCCCAGAAATTTTCGTTAAGCTTGTAAAGTACCTCACCTAGTCCCAAATTTTTTGTATTTTGTAAATTTTATAGATTGAAACTGACCATTATTCCCCAGCTCATTAAGCACGGGGATGACATGAATTTGGGGTTGCCCTGATTCCGCTGGAGAAGAGGCGGTGGAACCTCTATATGCAACCTGTAAATAGATAAGGGACTTTACAGGCTGAAATTAATTAGGTAAGGGACTTTACAGGCTGACTAAAAATTCCTGGGGAACTAACTAGGCTGAAATTAAACATTGTGGACTATACAGGCTAACCAAAAATTCCTGGGGGACTTTACAAGCTGAAATTAAACATTGGGGACTTTACAGGCTAAGCGAAAATTCCTAGGGGACTAAACAGGCATATTTCCCCACGAATTAAAACCACAATTCACAAAATGTACAGAGAAACAATGATATTTATCTTTATTTTCACAACGGGAAGCTGTGCGCACAAAAATATTTTAATGCTTTTAGAATCTATATTGATCTTACTTTCTCGAATTCAATGTTAACTTTCCTATTGAAGTGGGCATTTTTTTCAATTTGAAAGTTTGGTACTCAAACGAGGAAGGAAAAATTAATATTTAAGACTTTTTCTTTTGAGAGAAGGAACTGTTAGCCCTAAGGGCGATCGAACTCGGTTTTTGATAATGGACAAACACTTGATGTTTGTGTCTAATGTTTATATCTTTGTGATAGAATATTGGAACATAGATTGGAAGCTCTAAGTACTTCAATCAAGCCATGATCGAGATTCAAAGTCATATCATTCAAGGCTCATCTATCAAGATTGAAGATTGAAGACTTAGGTTTGGTTAGATTAGCTTTGTTATTCATTAGTCGTTATCTTAAAGCTCTAACCAATGCTCAAATGAACATAAACTCTACACTCTAGTCTTGCATGTTTTCATAAACACGTTTTTAAAAGGCTAAGTTTTAAAAAGGTTTCTTAAATGTGTTCATATCTCAATAGCCTTTGTTTTCAAAGTATAAGTCCTTTAAAATGGTTTTCCAAGTGTTCTTACTTGTTACCTTCTGGGAAAACCTTTTAGAGTTCAAAAGATTTCAATACGTGTGAAAAATCAACACTCTCGAAGCTCGAAAAAGTTCGGTCGACCAAGAGAAAGCAGAGTTTGTGTGATTGGCTTTCGGTCGACCTAAGAGGGACTTCGGTCGCCCTGAGGTAGTGGTTCGGTCGACCGACTCGGTGCTTCGGTCAACCGACCCACGGATTCGGTCATCCGAGATTAAACTTTCGGTCAACCGAACTCTGCGAGTTCTAGCCGTTATATGACCGTTGCAGAGTCGTTTTTCAGCGAGATTTTGAAATGTATATATACTCCAAAGCTTTAGGATGACTCTAAGACTTTGAAAGGCTTGCAAAACATATTCTCATTGATTTCTCATCAAGCCAAAACACCAACAAAGAAAATGCACTTCATTGCCATGATCTAAAGCATTCAAAGGTGTTATTTCAAATGCAAGACAAAGAGTGAACTTCATATGTTCAAAGAGCAAAATTGTTTGTGCTTCAAAGGTATATCTTTCACTTAGAAGAGTGATCAAACTTTGTACTTAAACCTTCTCATTCCCTTTCTTAGTGATAGGGTTATAAGTCCTACTTAGTGTGGGCAATTGTAAAAGTCCTACTTTGTGTGGGCAAGCTCTTTGTGAGTTTTCAAGTTGTGGTTGTGTTGTAAAACTCTTAGTGAGTTAGCCACAAGTGTAAACATTCTTCTTAGTGAAGTTGTTTAAAATCCTTGAGTGCGGCTCAAGGTAGTGGATGTAGATTACGAGTGAGTCGAACCACTATAAATCCTTTGTCTTGTTATTGGGTTTAGCTTTGCATTTGCTCATCTTGCTTAAACTTTCACTTGCATTGCAAAGATTCGAAAAAGTTTGTAAGAATAGTTAAAACCCAATTCACCCCCCTCTCTGGGTTTCTTCAGGAACCTATCTAATATAATAAATATGAGGATTTAAAGGGGATTTGCTCACGACTTCTACTACTTAGGGCCTCAAAATTTTTTTTTTTTTTGAGTGTAAAGTATGTTTATTGAATATCTGCTAAAACTGCAGGCGCACAAGAGTTGGGAACTGACTCAACAAACATACATAACGAAACATACACCGAGCACCGCAGTCGGGAAGCCATGCTTCCCAGAACTCCACCTTGAGCGTTCCGGAGGACAGCTCCAGTACCCGAGTTCACATCAGTCCAGGAAGCATCACAATTAAGCTTATACTCATCCACTTGCGGAGGAACCCAACAACCATCTCCGGCTAGTGACTGATCCGGAGTACGGCCAAATGATCCACTTTGCATCAGCAGACCGCGGAACTCATCACTTTGAGCATATACCTGGCGGACGATTTCGTCCTCCTTGGAAAACATGGGAATTCCGTCGAAGCCAAAGAAACTAAAAGAAGAAAGCCATAATGTTACACGCCCGAGAGTTTTCTTGTTGGATAAAAGCATAAAAAAAAATCCAGCAGGCTAGCTGCGGCAAAATTCTTCCACACATCAAAGACTTCCATATGTCGCCAAACTGAAGCCGATAAAGGACACTCGAAAAACAGATGACGATCAGTTTCTGAACCTTGGCCACACCGGGAGCAAAGCGAATCCTGATGTGGTATGCACTTAGAGATGTTCTCATTTGTTTGTAGAATCCCTTGACAGCCACGCCATAAAAACATCTTCACCTTCAGCGGAACTTGAAGCTGCCAAAGAGAAGCCCAAAAACGCTTGACGGATAATCCCGTTGAAGACTCCACCCCTACCTAGGTATGGTGCAGATGTTCCATCAAAGCCGTGTATCCTGATTTTACGGTGTGTTTTCGTGATTTGTGGAAAGCCCATCTCAGCCTGTCTTCCGGCCAAGAAACACATAAAGGGATGTTTCGGATATTTTCCTTATCATACACATTGAACAGCTGATCCAAAATCCCCTCATTCCAACATCCAGTGGCTGTATCGATAAGGTGGGAGACTTGTAGGCTTCCAAGTTGTGGAGGGCATGGCTTTGTGATGCGAAAATTTGGAGGTGACTGAACCCATCTATCACCCCAAATACAAACCCGCCTCCCGTTACCCACTCGCCATTTTAAACCAAGGTGAAGAAGGTACTGCCCATCCATAATGCTTTTCCACATATACGATGATTGCGCTCCCACTTTAGCATTAAGATAATTTTCATGCGGGTGATACTTAGCTCTAAGAACCCGACTAACCAAATCGTGTGGATTTTGAATTATTCTCCAGGATTGCTTTGCCAAGAGTGCGAGATTAAATGCCTCCAAGTCCCGAAACCCAAGCCACCAACTGCCTTTGGCGTGCAAATTCTCTCCCACGCCTTCCAACATATCTTTCGTGTTCCATCAGTTCCACCCCACCAAAAACCTCGCATCATAGATGTAATAGCATTCTGTACGTCCTCTGGGATGAGGAAGCAGGACATGATATACGTAGGCATCGCTTGTATCACTGATTTCAATAAAATTTCCTTTCCGGCTTGAGAGAGAAATTTCTCTTTCCAACCGTTCAATTTCTTCTATACCATATCTTTAAAAAAGGCAAAAGCCTTATTTTTTGACCGACCAACGATGTAAGGCATGCCCAAATACTTACCAGTTCCGTCAAGCTGCATAAGTATTGTTTCCTTCAAAGATAAGTCTGCACCATTGTCAAAATAAACCGATGATTTATCCCGGTTAATAAACTGCCCTTAGTGGTACTCATACTCAGCTAACACACCCTAGATTGCATCAACATTTTGCTATCATCCGCGAATAAAAGATGACCAACCTCCGGACCATTATAGCCGATTTGTATCCCATGCAAACTCCCCACCTCCTGTGCCCTCCGGATAAGGGCCGAGAAACCCTCTGAGCACAGTATGAATAAGTACGGCGAAAGAGGATCCCCTTAGCGAATCCCCCTACTTGGCCGAAATTCACATGATGGTTGACCATTGATAAGTACCGAAAATCGGACCGTCCGAAGGCAAGACATAATGACCTGAATCATTGTTTGGGGAAACCTGAGAATGTTCATGACCGCTTCAATATAATCCCATTCCTCACGGTCAAAAGCCTTACGCATATCAAGTTTAAGGGCAAAATCCGGAAGTTTTTTTGCCTTAGTCTGCAAAGAATGAAAAACTTCAAAGGCAACAATCACATTATCAGTTATTAATCTACCTTGAAGAAATGCACTTTGCGCCTCATCGATAACTTTTCCCATAATGGTCTTCAATCTATTAACCACTGTTTTAGAAACAAGTTTGTATAAAACATTACATAGACTGATAGGACGAAAATCACTCATCCGCCTCGGGGATTTGTTTTTCGGAATAAGTACAAGATATATATGATTTAAAGGGACTACATCATCACCATTATTTAAAATGACAAGCACCATACTAGTAATATCAGTTCCACAAAAACGCCACATTTTATGAAGAAAATATGCATGCATACCGTCAGGCCCCGGGGATTTCATACCTGGCATTTCCTTTAAAGCCTTCTCAACATCCGCCTGCGAGAAAAGTCGAGCCATGGAGGTAGCAGTCTCAGGATTTAAACCCCTTTTGAAGAGGGAAGGGTCCAAAGCCGTGTGGTTAGCCCTCCTGGTTGTCGAAAAAAATTGGCCAAAATAATCAAGAGCAATTTGTTTGATCTCAATCTCATTGTCGGTCATCACCCCATCCGGCTTCTCAAGTTGACAAATCACATTCCTTACTCGCCTACTATTAGCCTTATGGTGAAAATACTTTGTGTTACGGTCACCCTCCATTAGCCAATCCGCTCGCGAGCGTGTTTTCCAATAAAGCTCTTGGTCCTCATGAAGAGATTCCAACTTAGACATGAACCTTTTCTCCTCCGAACGGACCAAAGGGCCATACGTACGTAACATGAGTCGGTGGCCCTCAATGTCACTAATTTGGCGAGCCAATCCCTGAAACTCCCCACTTTTGTAAAGCCTTTTTTGTGTCAAGAACTCTCTTAAGAACCTTTGTGGTAGTGACGGATTGCATGGGCTGCCATAAACCCCCCCAAATCCGAGCACAATCCTGGTGCATGAGCAAAAAAGGTTCAAACCTCTATAGTCTTTTACCCCGGTAGATCGGCCCATTTGACATTTTCCTATCCGTTACATAAATAGGCAAGTGATCCGACCCCTTATGCTATAATACATACAACTGAGACGTGGGAAACTTCATCCTCCAAGTATCTGTAATAAGACCCCTATCCAAACGCTCATAGACCCTGTGAGGATCACCCCGACCATTGCACCAACTATATTTCGGTCCTGAGTACCCCATATCAAGAAGATTCGAACTAGAGAGCGCCTCCCTAAATTGATCAAGTTGTCTTTGTGGTCGTTGAGCGATCCCAGTTTTTTCATGATTATACAATATCTCATTAAAATCATTGACTACAAGCCAAGGCAAATTCTGCAATTGCGATAAACGTGTTAATAAAGTCCATGACTCATGTCGTAGTTCATGTTTGGGATTGCCATAGAAGCCCGTTATACGCCATTTCGAACCATCATCCTCAGTTACACATGCATCGATGTGGCCAGGAGAGTAACTAAGAATATTAATATTTATTTCAGAATTCCAAAGTAGTGCAAGACCACCACTTATGTTTACACGATCAACAAAAAACCATTTTGAAATCCTAACTTAATACGAATAGCAACCATATTTGAACTGAAAAGTAAAATTTCTGAAAGGAAAATTACATTGGGGTTTACAGCAGCAACTAGACTGCACAAATCCTGAATTGCCCGGGAACTCCCCAATCCCCGACAGTTCCAAGCTAGTGTATTCAATGATATCGGCGGGGATGCTCAGCAATCCCCACCGATGGTTCACTATGTAGTCCATGCAAATCATCACCCGCCTGCAGAATGTTATTAGGCTCAACTAAGACATGCTCCATGTGCTTCGCCCTCTTCAAAACCCAAACCCCTTCCTGTGAAGCCTCGGAACAGTCCTCTATATGGTGTCGTTTGGTGACTTTGATAATCCTCCGAGGCTGGCACACTGTACCCGGTTCACCCACCACCGAAACGGGTTCCACAATTTTAACTGCCTCCCCAAGGCTGCTCAAGTAGGCATTCGGATCAGAGTGTCAAACAAAAATATCAAATGGCGTCTCCGTTACGCCCCAAGATTAATCCCAAACGGCATTTTGCCAATCTCCATTAGGTCCACCGGCTTTGCGGCACAATCTTTGTAACGGTGACCTAGTAAAAACAAAGCTTTGGTAACCTCTCATACCTTACTCTAAGATGCCTCTCAATTCCTCCAAGCAATTGTAGCTTAACATAGCGACGCAAAGGTTTGGTTAAATCAATGAGTACTCGTAACCTCAAGAAGTTGTCCCCTTTTCCGCCCACCACGACACTGTACTTGTATCTCATGACAGTTACTGAACCCCTTGGCCAGCCCAGCCGCCACCTCCAAACTAGCCAAAAGCCGGTCTCCCACCGCCACATGAACCCAATAAAATTCCGACTGAAAATCCATAGGCTTTGGGACGTAATCCGGCTTCCATGCACGAAGCACTACAACATGATTATCAAAACTCCATGGGCCATTGTTGAGTACGAACACCGCCGCTTCATCGGTGCCAAAACCACTCGGGTTTCAAGACTGCCATGACCCTATAAACTTTGGATATGAAAATCCCCACAACGCCAGGATCGAGTCATGGCAGTCTTGAAACCCGAGTGGTTTATAGGGTCGTACGCATGTACCCGCCCCACCAGGCTGCGTTGGCATTCTACCAGACCAGTCACCAAATCCGCAGCCGTAAGATCAATTGCCGCAGCTTCCTCTTCCGTCAAGGTGATTGATTCCAATTGCAAGGCAACTTTATGGTCCATTATGTGAACTCTAGTGCTGAGAATAACAAAAGATGCTGAGAAAGAGAGGGATTGGACAAAAAAAGAGAGGGATTGGACAAAAAATTGGCTGAGAAACAAAGAAAGTAACCAGAAAATTTATGAAACCCTAGTTGGAAAACCCTAGCCTAGGGAGAAAAATCTTAGGGCCTCAAATTTAAAAATTAATTATATTGAAAAAAAAATATAATGCGTAGTACGTGTTTGAATATTAGTTTCTAAATTATTAATATTGATATTATCTATATGTGTTGTTTAATAACTTATATGTTAATTATAGGGAGAATTAGAACAACTATTCAAATTATATATATGCATAGTAAATTCTTTTTATATTCGATCAATATTAGATTTTCTCGCATTTGGTAAAAATACAATTTCAAAGGCAGAACTAATTTGAGAACGATTTGAGTTGCTCGCAAATAATTCAACTCTTACTTAAAGAAAGGATTAGCTTAGATTTATTTTTCCCTAATATATGTCGTATCAAGTGAGAATCTAATAGAGGATTTTACTTTGACACTAACATCTGCAACTATTACAAATGATAGTAATTTATTTTAGAAAACAATAAATAAATAAGGGTAAAAGAGGAGTTGTTGATTTTTTTTTTTTTTATTTTTTTTTGCAATTGTGAAATTTTAAATTTTTTATCTGCATACTTATTTTACCTCAAATTAATTATTTTAACAAATAGTATACTAACTATTTTGCTATTATAGTAGTTATTAAAAATTTAACAGTTGTTGAAAAAATTCTCTCTTTAAATCTCAATCGTCGGATCCTGCGATCAGCACTAAAAGGGCTATTACCCAATTTCAATAACATTTTTACCTAATCTTCTTGCATTCACTCTTAGCTAATTTTTGTCAAGTTGAATTAATAAATATGTCTTGTTCAATGCAAGACTCCAAATACTCAATATTAATGGATTGGAGAAATATGTTGAAATTAAAACATAAAATTGGACTTATTCCAAATGACATGAGATCAGAAGTCCTAGAGACACTACTCTGTGTATCTCAGAGCAATTTTAGTAAGCAAATGCAAAGTGACAATAATTTATTTGAAATGAAATAAGGTATGAGAGAAATCAGAAATAAAGAATGACATTTTTTTTTGTTGAAATTAAGAAACAAAGAATGATAGTGTACAAGAGAATGATCAACTTTTTTTTTATTATCTCATTTTAATCAATTTCAAATCCTCTCTAAGAAGCTATATAGTTCAAGGATATAAACATACAAAACCAAATTTGAACAGTTATGACAATTTTCTCCTTAACTAGCACGTAAGTAAGTAAACATCATATGTAGATAACATCAATGTTAATTCGTAATAGTGATCCCTTAAACACATACTACGCACATCAATATTCATATTTTGGAAACTACTATTGAAACATGTAGTATGCATAATAACTTTTTCCAATATAATTAAGTTTTAAGTATTAATTTTTTCTTCCTAATTTCTAGGGAAGAAGTCGTGCAGTAGACGCAAGTGGAAGTATGGAAGTGCCTCAACTGTCTCTCGTATTCCCCTGCTACTGCAACTTATAATGTGTCGGCTAGAAAATATCAACTGACGGAGGGATCGATAACTTCTCCAGTAAATGTAAATGGTGCTGCAAATAGTGAGGTAGATAATGTTGGTGGCACGACTGCAACTGAAGCAGCTTCCGCAACTGAGGAAATGGAGGAGCACCAAGGTTGTCAATATCGTAATTTTGACCCAGAACAGAAGGGGTTCGAAAACTCGTAAGCACGAGGATCGTAGCACAGATTGGAAGATCCTAAAAACTTTTAAATAATATTTAATCATAATATTATGCCAATAAAAACATCATATATATATATATATATATATATCTGTGTGTGTGTGTGTGTGCGCGCTAATGAGCAAAAAAAATATAACAATATTTCAACGAAAAAAAGAATACCAATAGAATTAAAAAAAGTTGAAATTAAATCACAAACTAACAAGTGATAAACTTTGAAAGCAAACCAACGATTTATAAGGTTTTTTAATCCAACAAGATACTAAGATATTAGGAAGAGATTAATTTCGGCAACAATTCAAGCTTTGTCCTAGATTTCTTCAACAATTCAAGTTCAATTATGCAACAATGCCATTTCAAAATAGGTTTGAGATTCATTCAGATAAAACTTTCATAAGAGGATGATAAATAAGAGAGTTAACAAACTTCGATTCTTAATTGAAGTCAAAAGTGACAGCGCAGCCGTGAGAAATGAACAAATGATGAAGTTGAGAGAACTGAGGAGTTGAATCCAACCGGATCCTTCTATCTTTTAACTGAGGGAACCGAATTTGACCCAAACCCGACCCAAAACCCGCCTGAACAGAGAAAAAATTCCTAATATTATGGATAATGATTCCTGTATTTTTAGGAAAACTAACCATTCTAAGGCGGACACGTTATCACTAAGATTGTCCCACTTCCATATCCAACAACATCCAAAACGTTTCTCTAACATTCAAAGAGATTTGTTATCCAATACTCGATTTCTTTAGTCATGCTTGGAGAATTACACATGTGGTGTATGTTCTAACTTCTATCCATTCACATAATTAAATAGGTTTTTTATTCTAACTAACACGTAAATTATTAAATAGTGGAAGATAACATAAATATTGATATCTTGGAAACTAATATTTAAGCACGTATTATGCACGACACTTTTTTCAATTTAATTAAGTCTTAAATATTACTTTTTCCTTTATTATTTGAATGTTAATATTTTTTCTTATGTTCTCTCCCTATTCTTTATGCATTTTGTTGATTGTATTTTTTTGTGCGTGATTTAGAATAGTTCATCTGATGGAGGGACCAATAAACCCTCTTGTAAATGACAAGCGGCTACAAACACTGATGAATCCAATGCAAGAAGGGTGTCTGGTACTGAACTGACAAGTCATGTAATTGAGAAATCATTTTCTATAGAACTTAAGAAATGGAGGAGCAGACTGAGTTGAATGTAAAATCCAGTGAACTTAGAGGATCTGTGACTATCTATGAGAACTCTACTGAAGAATTTATTATTTTAAAATTTTAAATTAAAACAAGAATTTAATATTGCTATATTTATTATAGTTAACAACATTCTAGTAAAAATAAAAAAAATTCAATATATTTTATTTAAAACATACTATAAATATATGATATGCTAAAAGAATAAAACAAGAAGCAACATAGCCTAGTGGTCGAAAGCACAAACAACTACCTAGGCCCTAGCAGGGTTTGAATCATGCTGATAGCTAAGTTGTCGGCCTGGTCGAGTTGGAGCAGCTTCCACCTTTTTAATAAAGAATAAAAAAACTAATAATTTTACAAATATGGGACAAAGTATTTGTGGCGCTTCTAGGACCATATTAGTGTATATCTTATGGTTTCTCATCTCAAAAGAATTCAATCAAGTCTATTGAATTGCAAACAATATTCATAACATCGTAAAAATCTCGAATAGACTCATTTTCCTTATGCACATTGTGCATCTTATTCCCCAACTTGGCAAAAATCGATTAAGCGACTTTCTTAAGTAGATCTAGACGTTCTTAGCAATGGACACATAAATATGCATAACTGTAGTAGGTTCTAAAAAAATATTAATTAAACTAAGAATATTTACAATTTTGTCTCTCAATCCTTTTGTAATTTTTCAAAATTTCCAACAATTTTATCGGAGCCCCCACTTTCATCTATATACTCTTTTAGATGCTAATATGTATTTGCATGAGATAAGACCAATATACATAGTTTTGTATTAAAAAAAAATTATTAGACATAGTGGAACATAAGAAAGGGGAGTAGGGTTTGAACTCAATACATCTATGTCTTAAGGCATCGGTATTGACCAGTAGATCAATGTCTCATAAGCACACAATTTGTTCCATTTAACTTGAATAACTTGATTTGATTTAGATATCATAATTCTTAGACAAAGTTAACAAATAAATCATATAAATTATGATGCCCAACTGCCAAAAAAAACTGAAGTGTCTTAATGCAACACAATCAGAGAACTCAAATAAAATCGGACATCCCATTGTAAGATAAAACATACCGCACTTGAGGTAGATAAGCAACGTAATCCACTAATATATGACCATGGTATCATGGCCAATTGTCTGAAAACCTCTCTCTCTCTAGTCGCTCACCTCCATTTTTACCGTGAAAGGGCACGAGGTATATGACCATGTTAATGGTTCATCTCTTTCTCCAAAGGCGACAGATCCCAATTGGATTCGCTTGGGTTGTCATGATTCCAAACACTCATTAAAGATATTCTTCTTGATAGCATCTCCTCGGTAAATCTCTTAATTTTGGATTCGCTTGTGTCAAAATAGAAAAGATTCTTCGCGACCACGTTGAGTCTCGTATTATTTATCTTCTTCAAACATTCTATAATTTTGAGAAACGCACGTTGTCTATGTCTTAAATTGAAAGAGATATATGATTCTCGTCTGTCTATTGGTAATGATGTGTCCTCTCGTTATATTATTATGCAAATTATCATGGGGGTTTTGGACAGAGTACAACTCCATTACCTCTGTTATTACTACTCATCAACCCTTACGGCTTTTAATGAATGTAAAACTTTGTTGATGTTGGAAGAGGTTAAACTTAAAAGCCAGCAATATATTTCCCGTCCATTTGAGCAAGACTTTCTGGATTACCTGAATAACGAAATGGGCGGTCGGGGTCGAGTCCGTCGCGGATGGAGCCAAAATTGTGATACCCGTAACTTTTTGAACTATGTAACTATCATGCACCGTGTTTAAATTTTGTACAATTAAATGTTTTATGTGTTATTTGTTAGTGGTCTAGAGTTTGAGGGGCGTATTTGATAAGTTGAAGAGTTGAGGACCTTAATGGAATTTGTTAGTAAGTTCAGGGTTTACTTTTGTAAGGAAGTTAGTGGGAGTTAATGGGGGGTTAGTGCAGGATTTTTAGTAGAGAGGTTGAAAAGGAGAAAAGAAAAGAGAAAGAAGAGAGAAAATAAAAACCTGACAGATTGGTGAGGCTGTGAGAGAAACAACATTTGAGATAGTAAACAGAGTCCGAATTTGGTGATCTTTAATGCGTTTCGAAGGTATTCAATAGAGATACGAGTGGGTGCTGGTGGATTATAGGATTTCGATTTTAGTGCAGAGAGTTATAGTCTCGGGAAGTAGGCTAATTTTTCTGGGATTTCGGTATTTAGGATTTCCTTTGGAGAACTTGTTAAGCTTTTGAGGTAAGGATCTTCACCTTTGTATTTTATGTCATAAAAGCATGAAATCAGTATTTTAAAGTTATCTTATTGATGAAATGGTTTTATACATGTTTTACTACATTGAAAATGGATGAAGCATCGAATTGTAATTGCATTTGTGTGGTTGTTTATTAAGTCTAATCATGTATGTTAATTGTATATCCTTGTTGTCGTCGTTGTTGTGTTTTATTTGATTACTTGTTAATTAAGAATCTCCCAAATTTAGAGCTCTTGTCTAAGAACGGCTCTATAGCAAGATCCATCCATATTATTGATCACTGATCACTGTTACTGATCACTGATTATTTATTACTGTACTAACCAAATCACTGAGTCCCTCTCTAACGGTATTTGCCTTGTTAGAGCTATTGGAGGTCTAAAATGGGGTGCATCCTTAAAATCACTGGCCATTCGTTCAGGGGGCATACTGGACCCATGAATATATCACTGACCCTTCCTTAATTGGGACTAATCATTAAGGGGATGCTAGTAGTTGCTTTAGTGTCGGGAATGGATAATTGAGATCGGTTATGTGGAATTATGTGTGTCTTGAATGAACCATACTTGTACTATATGATATTCTATATGTCTATTTTTTTCATATGGGTAACTCATGGTACTCGTAGTAATTTCTGATGTATAAGTGTTAGATATGAAGAGTTTGGTTCATTGCATTATTTGCTCTTATTTGGGTCATATTTGATATGTGGAAGCGTGTCAAAATATACATTTTTGGGTTGGAATTTGGGAAAGTGCAGAAATGCACTTTTCCTTTGTTAATTTATATTGATTTCGGTCTGCGCTACTAGGGACCAGGCGAATGAGTGAATGTCTGATCACAATCGACAGGGATGGAAAACATGTCGGCCGAGAATACTTTGATAGACCGGACTGGGCTAGCGGTCACCCGGACTTATATTCCAACTCTCTGTCTTGATATCAATTGACCGGACCTCCAATCCAAGTCGATCGAAGGGGTACTTTGGAATGTTTTGTATTATGTTCAGTTTTGTATTCATGTCTAATGTATGGTGGGTTCTGAACTGTGTTTTGATAGTGTCGTGTCATGGTTTTGAACTGGTTTGTGTCACGTGTTTTCAATGAATTTTGGGGAAAACGGGTAAAGCTTTTGTGTCGTATTTGATGTTTCATCCCAATGGTTGTTGATCCTTACTGGGCTAGTGTAGTGGCTCAATCCTTTTTATCTCTTTCTTTTGCAGATGCTGATGAGGAATGGATTGAGGAAGACTATTGAACTGATGTAATAGATAGATTTGCTTCCCTTTTTCTTAAACACTTATGTTATTTCCTTGTAGGAACATATTTACCTTGTAATCCTTTAAGTTTCATGTAAGACATTGAAGTCCTTTAAGATTGTAATGAAGTTTATTTTGGATTTAGACTTTTCTGTTTGAAGGTTCAGTGTCTCATTGGTAGATGAGGCACTGCCCGGTCACCTTCAGGTTACGAGGGTGTGACATAAGTGGTATCAGAGCGGGTCGAACCTTAGTCTTAAACATGTGGTTAGAAGTTAACTATGGAATGATTATATGAAGGAATCCTTAGATAACTTAAGAGGTGATCATCAGGTAGAAATGTTGTGATAGGACTTATGTGTTTACTTATTGCTTTATATGTTATTGTTAATGTTTTATGTCATGTTATTTGCTCACTAACCAAGATAAATTTTCTCGTTCAATACCTCCAAGTAGTTGCAATGACGGAAGTAAAGATAGACGCACAGACTAAACATGCCTCAATGCATTAGTCCATACATTCATCCTTACCTCCCAACCTTCCAGTAGTTGCAAGAACAGAAGCACAGACTGAACATGTGTCTGTACCTCCTTCCCACCATGTTTATTCCTCTGAAATCCCTCCTAGTGCTCTTCTTCCAACTTTCACTTCTACTCACCCTATGATTACTCGTCCTCGCAATGGCCCACTCAAATCTAAGATTATTTTATCACTACATAATATTGTTTTTAAGCCTCTTCCACATGAACTAAGACCTCTTCAAGAAGTTATCTAGAATCCCCATTGGTTCGATTTTATGAAAGAAGAGATTACTGCATTGGAGAGCAATAAGACATGGACTTTGATTGCTCGACCTTTTGATTCTAATATTCTTGGCACTTGTTGGGTTTACAGAATTACACAAAAGGTTGGTTGTATTTTGGAGCGGCACAAATCCCAATCTTGTTGTTTAGGGTTTCTCTCAAAGAGTGAGATTGACTGTGGTGATACTTGTGGCCATGTGGTGAAACACTCTAATATACGCATAGTGATCACATTTTCTCTTTCTCAGGGATGCCCATCCATGAACTTGATGTAAAAAATGTTTTTCTTCATTGTTTTCTTACTAAGCTTGTGTTTGTTGCGGAACCTCGTGGTTTTCGTAGTACCACATATACTGACCATGTATTCCAGTTGCCCCAAGGCTTGGTATCATCATTTTGCTCATTACGTTTGCTTGAATATACATCTAGTATATACTTTGATGCGTCTTTCCTGAAAGAGCGACAAACTGCAATGAAATGTGAACAAGTCGTAGTGAATGTGCTCCATTTATCACAGGTACAACTTTGATCACCCAATATCACTGTATATGATCCGCCTGTTGGAGTACATTTAATCTAAGGTGCGCCAATTCGATTGGGCCGGGCCGGGATTGGATTGGGCCCTTAATCGGGTTGGGCCGACCAATATGATTGGGCCGACCGACCCGTTTGGACCGACCTTATGGCTGGAATGTTAGACATAAATTCAGCCCTCTTGATGGTGATTGAAGTGGTGGAGAGAGTGGAGGAGTAATTCTCTCCATGATCTCCCACTTCCCCCATTATCTCACCCCACTCTCTCTTGATAGACTAGAGGAAAAATTCAGATTTTTCCTATCATTCTAATCAGTTTTCTCCAGCCTTTTGAAGCTAAGAGAAAGGAGAGAAAAAGTGAGTTTTAGAGAGAAAAAGACAAGACAAATTTCTGGACTTTTTTCTTGCATTTTTGCTAATAGAAAAGAAGTTAGAAAGCTTGTTTCTTGTTCTTGAAAAGGTCGTTCATACTCCATCCATTGAAGAGTGTCTTCAAAGCTTCTACAAGGCGTTGGCTAGCACCAAGCAGTAGAAGACCATCTCCGGAAGATCGAGTGGATACCGGAAGAGACGGAGCCTGCAAGCGTGGTGTTCCGTTCGTTACAACAAACCGCTGAAAGCGTTTCAGCCATTCTAGCATCCATATAAGGTAAAACACTATCCCATAGTCGTAGGTACTTACTCGTGAAAGATCCTGATAGAGGCGGGTCAAAGTTATTTCCGCTGCGCTTATGTGTATGACCCGGTTATTCCTCTAACACCGCCACCCCTGCTATCTCCCCGATTTGGTGACTTAACCTGTAATATGTCGCTCCGCCTGTGATATGATTGGACATTGAGCTCACGGACCTTCACCATACTTCAGGTACTATTTCAAAATCCTAGAAGAAGATGCAAATTTGCAGCTCAAGGAAACTTCCATGTGCCGGTCGAAATAAAACCCAAGTTTTGCAAAAAAACCATATCCACTAGAGCTTTTAAAGGCATTACTCTTGACTTCTTCAAAAAACGATGATAAGCGATTCTAATAAGTTTGTGGTCATGCATCCATAGCGCGTCATATGCAAGCGTCCATTTATCCAGGGGAATATCCGATAAATATTTGTCGATCGTTGGTTTCTTTTATTTAATAATGTCGATAATGTAAGTGCACTTCAAATTTTGTTACTCAGTATCGGCCTGCCACATGAGATCCTCCAACTCCTTATTCTTGAACTTGGCGTTGAAATTTGACCTAACATGTCAGAGACAAAATCTATGAATTGCCTTGGGTGACTTACAATCTGATTGATTTTGGGTTGTATATAGAATGCCTCGATGGCGACCTGAAATCAAGAAAATCCTAAATTTATGTACGACATGATCTAGTAGTTGTCTCAAGAACTGACTCCAACTTGTCTTCGACACTTGTTCGACCAAGGCAAAAGCTAGTGGTAAAACATGATTGTTAGCATCCCAAGTGCTCACAATCATCAGCACTCCCCTGTAAGCCCCCATTAAATGTGTTCCATCCGTTGAGATAACAGGTCAACAAAACTTGAAAGCTTCAACTAAGGTTTTGAATGTCAAGAACATGTTGTGGAAGCCATTTGTTACCCCTCGAATGCTAGTATTATGGTGCATCAATTTCACAATCATTTATAGGTTCGAATCCTGGAAATCTTGCGTGTATTTGTGAAGTATTTGGAAATTTGTATCTCAACATCCAAAAAGTGTCTCAAACATTCTTTTTCGATCATTAAACGTGTTACAGTATGCGCATTCAGCTTTTAAATGTGTTTGCATTTCTTCTATAATGTGTGAAATTAGTAACTCGGGATCTCCCTTGACAAGATGTGCATTGTCGATGGCAATGTATTTGGCTAATATATTGCTCAGTTTGCCGCTATTTATAAGGCGAAAATATTTATTCTGCAATTGAGTAACCTTCAACTTCCATTTACTTTACTGCGATTAACCCGGATATACCAAGAACATGACTTCTGCAACTTACCCACAATATGTCACCACCGTCACAGAGTGAGATGTCCAATCCATATACGCTTTATGGGGACACAATCATGGATGCTATGTGTCCAACATTAGATATTGACGGTCGGATAAAATCTGGATATGAAGATGCTTGATGACCTGGCAGGGGAGATAGAACCCCCCCCAACAATACACGGAATACCATCTGCAACCAACAATTGGCTTCGAAGCTGAGGGCTCTTTTGCCAATTATCATAACTATACTTGATGGATGTATATAGGGTTTGATGCACTTGTTTTCAACACAACTTTTAAGAATCAACCAATCAATCACTGGTCAGTAGAAAATCCAGATCTTGCATTGCATATGCATTTTAGGGACAAGGAAGAGGCAATTCATGTCGTTAACAAATGACACAAAGATGTTGCAAAAGGGGAGTGGAACACAATCAAGAGCAACAAACAATACCAAGAACATGTCCTCTCCCTGGCCGAATTTCTCTTCCCATTGAATGATTGTTTGTTGCTCTTGATTGTGTTCCACTCCCCTTTTGCAACATCTTTGTGTCATTTGTTAACGGTATGAATTGCCTTTTCCTTGATTTCCAGGAGTGAAGGCTTGCTTGCAGCATTGGGTTCGAGCTTGCAGTTGCTCTCAATTTTCTTTCTTTTTCCTTATCAGTTTTGCTTCTTTTAAGTTCAGTTCAATAGACTAAATCTGGGGACAGAGATCCTTGTTTATGTTATGGATTTGATGGTGGAGACCTTACTCTATTTCTATATATCATTCTTATCTATTGAACTTATTCATTTTTCTGTTATTTGCTTGATTGAGAACTTATTTGTTAGTTAGTTAGTGTGATTTATGTTAGCCCGAAGGGAAAAATATACTATGTTGTTTTGATGATAACAAACCATTGATAGTTATAATGTTTGTGTGAGCATGTTCTTTATAATAGGCTCAACCGAGCTTGACTTCGGTCATCCGAGGTGTGATTTCGGTCAACCGAACTCTGCGATTTCTAGCCGTTATATGACCGTTAAGGAGTCGTTTTTCAGCCTATTTTGAAATGTATAAATACTCCAAAGCTAGAGAATGAAAGAAGGACTTGCACATACAATATATATTGATTTCTTATCAAGTCTAAACACCTTCAAAGCAAAAACACTTCATTTCCATGATCTAAATCATTCAAAGGTGTTATTTCAAAAGCAAGACAAAGAGTGTGCTTCATATGTTCAAAGAGCGGAAAATTGTTGTACTTCAAAGGTATATATCTTTCACTTAGAAAAGTGAACAACCTTGTTCTTTAAACATTCTTATTCCCTTTCTAAGTGATTGGGTTATTCTTGTATAAGTCCTACTTTGTGTGGGCAAATTGATAAGTCCTACTTTGTGTGGGCAATTGACTCTTAGTGAGTTTTGTATTGTGGTTGTGTTGTAAAACTCTTAGTGAGTTAGCCACAAGTGTAAAAAGTCTTCTTAGTGAAGTTGTTAAAATCCTTGGGTGCGGCTTAAGGTAGTGGACGTAGATTCTGAGTGAATCGAACCACTATAAATCCTTTGTCTTGTTGTTGGGTTTAGTTTTGTTTTTGCTCATCTTGCACAAACTTACACTAGCATTGAATAGATTCGAAAAAGTTCCCAAGATCGATTAAAACCCAATTCACCCCCCCCCCTCTTGTGTTTTACAATAGTCAGGACATCACAAGTGGTATCAGAACCAACTTTCCTCTTGACCTGTGTGAGATGACTAACACTAGAAGCCAAACCAGCGAAGGGAACTCACAAGATCCCTTAGAAGGAAATCAACTTAAGAAGTTAGTAGATAGTAATAAGGACATACATGGTCACTTAGAAGAACATATGAGAATAACATATCAAGTGAGTGTCACATTAAAAGAACACAAGGACATGATTGATACAGGCTTGTCTTTCTCAACTGCATTCATCAAGCCCCTCATTGACAACTAGATTTCCATACGCTGTTCCCAGCGTTTGAAGTACTGCCCAGGACCAATTTTGTCCGGCAGGCCTGTCATGTCAATCATGGGTTTGAACTTAATGGATTGAGGTGCATTTGTCATTGCAGTTAGTTATTGATAATAGATTATTCTCTTGAAGACTGTTAGAAGCGATAGGTTCGTTGCAGTTAAATTCGATAGGATTAAACACGTAATCATATTCCTAATCAGGTACACTAACATAATTTAATTATCAATAACAATTGATAAAGCAAGGCTAAATAAATCCAAAATAGTAAACCAGCCAGAAACAAAAAAAATAACACTGTATCATTTTATAATAAAGAAACAAGGAAATTTAAGAAAATACCTGTACCAGAAGATAAAAATTCCAGATACGTGAAAACTGAATAGTATCTGGTAACTACCCGAATCACCAGTTGAAACTGGTTTGCCTTTAAGAGAATATTCGCCCCACTTACCGGTGCGAAAGGGAACAACGAAACTCCTTGCAGGATAAGACGCTTCAGATAAGCAACGATGCACACCGAATTCGATCACCTCGAAAGCTTCTCAGTTCGCCCGAGAAATCACCGAATAAAAATTATTATTACTATGAGAAAAGGGATTTGAAAGAAAAAGACAAAGACTAAAAAGTCTTAACTTTTTCGTTTTTGTTCTCAAAAGAAAAGAAAAGAAAGACAGTAGTAAAATGCCTTTTTCTTTTTATTTTCTTCTTTCTTTTTCTCACATTTGATAGACATTAAGAGTAGTGTATTTGTATAGGAAAAGAAACCGTGTTATTTATTAATATTTTGATGTGGAATTCATTTTTTAAATAAATTCTCACATCTTGAAACTCCAACTTCCAAGTTAATTAACTATGGATTCTCACCACATAAGTGGCTTCTACTAAAGTCATAATCACTCTCTATCATGCCAAGAACAAAACGTAATTGTTGTTTCAAACTAATTCTTTGTAGACACAAAGTTATTCATTCTCAAAGTAGCTACTTCCAAAATAAAGCACGTAGGAAGCAAGACAATATACAAGAGATGTTACATATCTTAACAGAATCAGAGCACAATATATGGTAAAGAAAGTATCAAAGCAATATATATCCATGGATATATACATAAATAATCATATTTGTTTAAGAATAAGTGTAACCATATTTTCAAAACATAAAGGCTCTTTGAAAGAGTCTGATGACCCTACCATCATTATTTCCTCCTTCCTTCCATTTACAAAGGCACTTTTGAAAGGATATATCAGTACAATTATTTTTTTAGGAGGAATTGAGATTTCAAAAGTATATGAATAGCACCGTATGAGACCTTGTATGGCCAAAAATGTCGATTGCCGCTTTGTTGGGATGATATCGGGGAAAATAAGGTAACGAGACCAGAATTGGTACAATTCATTATGGAAAAGGTTCCGTCAATCCGGGAAATAATCAAGGCTGCACAAGACAGACAAAAAAATTGGGCAAATAGCAAGTGTAAGACCAATGGAATTTTAGATTGGCGATAAGGTTTGTCTTCGGGTTTCTAAAACCAAAGGGGTTATGAGGTTTGGGAAAAGCGGTAAGTTGAGCCCAGATACATTGGTCCTTATGAGATTTTAAAAATGGTGGATGAGTTTGCTTACCGTTTGGCGTTACCACCAACATTGTCACGGATACACAACATATTCCGTGTGTCACAGTTGAGGCGGTTCGTGCCTGACCCCAACCATATCCTAGAAGCCGAGCCTTTGGAATTGCAAGAGGATTTGTCTTATGTTGAGGTACCGGTAAGGATTGTGGATCGAAAGGATAAAGTGTTGAGGCGTAGAACCATACCGTATGTGAAAGTGCAATGGTCGCACCATACCGAACGAGAAGCTGTTTGGAAGTTAGAGGAAGAAGCCCGGTAGACGTATCCACACTTGTTTGAAAACCAAGGTTAGTAAGTTTTGGTGACAAAGCTTTTGTAAAGGGGGAAGGATGTGATAACCGGGACTTTTTTAGTTAATTGTTGCATGATAGCATTAAATTCTTGCATGATTATATGTTCATTAAATGTTCAAGCATGAATTTGTGTGTATGATATGATATTATGTTCACAAATAAAACACATCTAGACAGCAACAAATTAAGAAACAATTCAGAAAAATATATTAGGAAAAACATAAAGAAAGAGCCATAAAATTAAAAAAGTAGAAAAATTAAAAAACGACAAAAATTTATTAGAAAAATATAGAAACAAGAAACAAATCAGAAAGTGTGGAAGAAATTTGGAAAGATGAAGACTACCTCAAGAAATTCGCCTTCTAACAACGAATTGGCAGGTCCGACAGATGAGTTACAGCGGAGGCTGAATAAGGCGAGGTTGGGAGCGCATTTGAGAAAGAGAAGTTATGGTGAAGGAGGAGAGGGGAAAATGAGATATATATGATGGTGGAAGATGGCGGCGTTTAGAGGTGTGTATTCGGTATTCAGTTTGATTTTGTTATTTTTTTTAGAAAAACCAAACCGAACTGAAATTTTGTAGGAACTGAAAACCGAATACCGAATTTTTTTTTGGTATGGTTCAATTCGTTTTGGTTTTTACCAAAATTTCAATTTTTTTTTTGTTTTGTGTGTGGAGCTCAACTAAAGAAAAAAATTATGTAAAAAACTAAAACCATGATCGACAATTAGAATAAAAAAAAAACTAAAAAGCTAAGAATAAAAATATAGCTCTAAGTCATACTAATAACTATAATAGGTAACGTCAAAAAACTTAAATAGGTATAGTATCAAGTTATTTTTTAAATTGATAATAAAAATTGTCGGTGTATTAGGCATTTCAATTTCAAAAATCAAATTATTTTGAATTTTAAAAACCGAACCGATAGACCGAATAAACAACACAAATGGTAAAATTCAGTTCGGTTCTCTTCGGTATTTGGTTAAAATTGAATAGTGAAAATCCCTATTGGCGCTGCAGATATTTGGAGAGGATAAGTTAGATTAGTTTCAGGTTTGTTAAAGACGGAAATGGAAGTTTCAAATTGCATTCATTGAAGACGGAAAACTTGGAGCATTCTTCTTATGACATTACAAATTTGCAACATCAGCCGAGGATGGAAGTCATGTCAGGTGAAGACTGATATGGGCTTTTGGTATTCATTAATGAAAACGAAAAGGCCCTTTTCGTCATGACCAAAAGAACATGATAAAAAAAGTGGGATAGGGATCAAACCACCAAAACACAAAACACAGTAAATTTGGTAATTTCCTCCTTATTCAAATGTTGGTTGGGGTGTTTGTCACGACATTCACTGGTCTACCTCTGTTAATTGTGTTTTGCTTGGTGCTAATATTGGTTATGTCTGTCTACCTACAATTTCACGTTCTAGTCTTGAAGCCCAATGTTGTCTATGAACTTTCCTAGCTTTATTCCTTGTTGGGTTTCGCCTTGTTACTATTTCCTTGGTCATTTGAGATAATTTACGTGCACTTTGTTCGTGATATGGTTGTTTCTGGTGGTATACGTGTCCTTCATCATCCTTCTTCCCTCGAGTTTGCAGATATTATGATCAAGGGCGCTACGACCAGCTGGCATTATTCCACAAGCTTTGTACCAATCCGAACGTGTTATCCCATCCTGTTCTGATTGTCTGGGAGTTTGTTAGTTTTGTTGCCTTATTTGTTGTACCCTTGTAATACCTATATACACAAGGCATTTTGGCATTTTCACACTTCACGGGGTACCGATTTGGCGAGGGATTGGGACTGGGGATGGGGAAGCGTAAACGGGGTGGGGTTAAGGAATGTGGTGGAAGGGTTTACAGATGAGAATGATGGTAAGAGAAAGAAGACATGTTATGACATCCTAAACAATGATTGAAAAAGGAGGAAAATCATTATTTTCTCGGGTCGGGCTCACATGGTAGAACTTAGTCAGATGTGGTCTCAATCAAATCTAATTTTGAATATAAAAAAGATAAGAAAAATAAAAAACTAGTATGAACAAAATCCAGCCCATCTATATGTCAATTTTTGCTCGACAAATGATGTGCCGAGCCTATTGATAATCCTAGGGCCATTTGAGATATGGCTTTGCCAACATTTCACAACCTAAAAGTATATTATTAATAGAGAAAATCGCAATATATAGCACAACCTTTAAACCCTACTTGCATAAATAGCAAAAACTTTAAATTAAACTATTTTTTTTGCAAGAACTTTTTACGGGCTGCTAGAAGTGTCCAATTAAGGATTTCGAGCACTTTTTCGGCCAAAAAAGTCACGTGCTGGGCAAGTGTTCCCGTCAGAAAGTGGCAAAAATGTCATATTCTACTACCCAACCCCTCATTCTTCTTCCCCAATCTACCCCGCCCCAATTACCCCCCCACACACACACTTAACCATTCCGCAGCAAAACCTCGCAGCAAAAATTGGGCGCAGCCTCGAAGCCCACCACCACCAGCTTCAAAGATGGGTCAAATTCCTCTGTTAAATCCCTTTAATAAGCTCAGCTCAAGAACAAGAAAAAAATGAGAAACTTAAAAAATTGCTCATTCACAACAAATGCTCCCACGGATGATGATCCACCAAAAGGAATGCCTTCTTTTCCTGGGCAGATTTTCTAGAATACCCACAAATTTTGGAGTGCCAATTAATCCAAATTTTGAATTTTACGGGGAAGGTTTTGGTGGTGGTGGTGGTTTATGGTTCTTGATTCAATTTTGCACTAATCTGTTTGAGGTGGGACATGGTGGTGCAATGATTTAAGAGGTGGAGGAGTTGGGCGGAGGTGTGATGGAAGTAGGTTCAGTTAGAGGTGATGGTGGATGGGGGAGGGGGGGCTATAATGTCTCAGAGAGAGACGGGAATAAGAGGATGAAGAAAGATGATATGTAATGTTAGGGTGTATCGGGTCCACGGTTTAGTTGTGGATCGGACTCACAAAAATACGACATGTGTACGAAGTGATTAGTTGTGGACCTGTTACATTTTAGCACAATTAAGTTTTCTTAGACTTTTTTACCCCTGTGGCAGGAAAAACATACCCGGCACGTAACTTTTTTGGCCGAAATCCTTAATTGGACACTTTTAGCAACCCGTAAAAAATTCGTGCTAAAAAAAGTTAAATTTAAAGTTTTTGCTATTTATGCAAATGAGGTATAAAGATTGTGCTATACATAGCGATTTTCTCTATTAATATTTGTAAGGTCGGATGACATCAAAGTTAGAATGGTTAGTGATTCAGATTGGGATTAGACCCAAATAATCTTTAGACTTAAACAATGACTTATATTATAGAAGAAAAAAAATCATGTTTTACATGATTGATGTGAAAATGATGACAAGTTGATGATGGCGGGTGGAAAACTATAGTCGGTGAGAACAAGGGCATTCTAGTCTTTTAGTTTATTTTACTCTTGCCTTAAAAAATATGGCTATAAATGCTCACGGCTCCTATGCGGGACGGCCAAATGTCCAGCACATGCGGGTCATCATCCCAAACGTTGGATAAAAATTTTTTAACGGTCCATATTTGGAGAGAGAAACGTTTTTTTTTATTATTATTTTTTAAGTCAGCCGCAACTTTTCTCTCTCCAGATCTGACCCGTTCAAAATTTCATCTAACGGCTCCAGTTGTTCTGCAGGTGCAGAAAAATGACTGTTCCGCATAGGAACCGGACTGGCTATAAATTACAGTTTGAAGTGGAATTTTTGGAGGTTTACACCCTCATTTTAAAAAAAAAAAAAAATTTCTCTCCTCTCAAATTCTCTAAAATCTCTCTACCCAAACATTGCTGCCACCGAAAATCCTCTCCCCAGCCGCCGGAAATCGTCGCCGGCCAATTTTTTTTTACATTTTTGAAGTAACCGGACTAGATCCACCACAAAATATCAATTTAAAAAAAATCGAAGCAAAAAAACAATTTCGACAAGATTCCGGCTAAATGGACTCCGACGATTGTGGTTATTTGGAAGACATTAATTTTGAGGGAAATAATTATCTTTACTTTTCTTGTTGTTTTAATAATATTTATTTTTTTCCGATAAAAAAAACATATTTAAACTGGCAAAAAGTGGGGAAAAATCACCGGACCGGTAAAAAAATGGACCTAGGCAAAAACCACCTCATGCTGTGGTGGATGACGTCACCGTTTGTTGACGCCTGCGATGGCGTCATCCACCGCATGCTGACGTCAGCATGCGGTGGTTTTTGATTTTTTTTAAAAAAAATCTGGGGAAATTTTTTTTTTTATCTGGCTCGCGGGCAAAAAAAAATTCTCATGCTGACGTTAGCATGCGGTCAAAATTTAAAAAAAAAATTTCCAGAATACAAAAATTAGTGTTTTAGGAGTATTGCCACAAAAATCAAGTGCCAAAAAAATTCCAAGTATTTTATTTGTATTTAAGTTTCCACAATTAGGGGGTTTTTTTTGCAATAACATTAATACATCTCAATAATTTACAATTTTTAAAAAATTGAAAAATATTTTTAGTACATACAAAGCAACGATTACAAATTCATTTCAAATCTAAGAAAATTATGCGTCTTCATCTTCCTGTGTTTGACATGACTGGTGTACTCAACGCATATTTTCTTTTTATTATCGCACACACATGATCATAATCTCCGGGAAATGTGGCATTCGGGTATCCCAGTAAAGATAATGAGAGTGTCAGTAATTACATCGACGAATCAGTAAAACCAATAAATAAAAATTTAACACTTCAAAAAGTATATTGTAATCTATATTGTTAGAAAAATAATAATTTAATACATGTTGGTAAAGATAATGAGAGTGCTGTAATTCGCTGTACGTCCCAATAAGTCTGCTGTATAACAATGAGTTTCCGCCGCTAGCCAAAATGCATCGAAACAAAAGTATACACAGCCTTATACTTAAGAGTCTACTATAATTCTAAGTCAACTACATAACATTTAACTCAAATTAAGATTTATGTGTTTTGTTTTTTATAATTAGCTAGATCTATCAATTTTTGAGTAAATTTTTCTAAATTTGAAAAAGTAAAACTTACATTGTGTTAAGTTCTGATATTATTTTGACGTTGGGTCTTGAGACAAAGTTGAAGAGGACGATTTACACGCGGTGACGTGGTAGTCCGCATGCATGATGTTTTTATTAAAAAAAAAAATTCAATTTTTTGACCGCATTCTGACGTCATCATGCGGACTGCCACGTCACCGCATGTTAGACAGCCTGCAGTGAAGTCATCGACCGCATGCTGACTAGTATGCGGTCAAAATTAAAAAAAAAAAATCCCCATATTATTCAGTCCATTTTTCGGTGAAAATAAAAAAAATAAAAAAATTCCCAGAATTTTCAGTCTATTATTGCGGTCAAAATTTAAAAAATATTTTTTTTTCTCAAATTTTTTCTGGCAGTGACAAAAGATTCCGGCATTGGCAGCAGATTTCTGGCGGCGACAAAAGATTTTCGGCGGGCAGAAAAAAATAATTGGGAGAAAATTGGAAGAACTTTTGGGAGGAGAGAGAAAAAAATAGGGATAGAAGGTGTGAACAAAATGTATAATGAGTGCCTATAGTGGCCATGTTTTTGTAAGTCCCACTTAAGTTTGACGGCCGCTTTCTCTATCTCCTCGAAATCCTCGATGCCTCCTTTAAGGTTTACCGACGTTCTAATTGGTCAATCTTTCTCAACCAAATGATTAGTTGTTGATTAATGAACCTCTGTCTTGATTTAACGTCAATTTTGGATTAAATAAGTACAATTTTCGAATTGAAGATAAATAGATGATCAAATAAGTTATTTTTTTTTAAGCCTCATAGGAGGAGGAGGTGTACGCCCTAGAAAGGGATAATTTATTTGGCTCCATATAAGGGTGGGTGTCGAACCCGCGACCTCATGGCCGTAGGCAGAGGCCAACCCCACTGGACTGTGACACTCTTGACAAATAAGTTGCTTAATAGTACGTAAAGATATAAATTACTGATTATGATAAAACTATATTTTATTCTTTTTAATGTTACACTTATATAACTAATTGTGAATATATGTTCATATATCTATGTTTGTGTGTACATATAATTCTTTATAAAGGTTGAGGCTTTATGAATTAGATGTTATAAGTTCGAATTTCCTCTTCCAACTTTCTAAATTTGTATATAGTCTTTTTATTTATTTATAATAGATAGGTTCTTCTCACTGATAAATAAATTTCTTTATTTAAAAAAAAAATCTTCACCAAACTATATTATTAAGTTCTTAATTATATTATTTTAACATATTTGTATTGTACTAACAAATTGTATCATGATTCGTATACATTCCATGCGATAACTGCATTATAAAAATCATTTTGAAAAGAAAATAAAGTATTTGTCTTTAGACCAGATCCTTAGCCTAGTTGAAGTTTACGTGATCAGTCCGGCTCTTATGCGGAACTTTGGCGGAACAATCTCAGCCGTTAGATGAGATTTTGAATGGCTCAGATCTGGAGAGAGAAAAGTTGCGGTTGGACTTAAAATATTAAAAAAAAAACTTTCTCTCTCAGATCTGGACCATTAAAAAATCTCATCCTACGGCTAGCCTTTTGTCCCGCATGTGCGGAACAAAAGGACGTTCCGCATAGGAGCTGGGAGCGTGATAACATGTCATACATCTGTTCTTAATTAATTGATACATTTTTACTTTTTTGAATATTCTAAATTAATTGATATATTTTAAAATTTGATAAACATTTGAAATGTTTCTTCTAATTTTACCGTTAATCAACTTTACTTAATACTTTAGTATTTCCAACAATTTCACACTTATCCATACAATTTCAACCATACTTTAATTAGAGTAATTTAATATATATTTTTTGTAATTATTACTTCTAATAATTTTTTTGGTTTGTGTGAAAAGTAAAATATATCAATTAAATAGAAACGGAGGTAGTACATTTCTAGCTTGACTTTCAGGATTTTCAGGCAAAATATCCATTTGTGTCTTTAATATGTGTGTAGATATATATTAAGTTGACTTATAATTCAGTTGTACAACTGAAACATTTACTACATTCACAATTTCTGTCTTAAGAAAATCAATTGCATTAATCAATGTACACTTATTTGTTTTTGTTTTCCTTTATTTTGAAGGGTTTTTTAAAAGAGTAGTGATAAATAGCTCAAGAAAATGAATCAAAAATTTAGCTCAAATGATTATGGGAATGCAAAATTACCATTAAGGACATTAATAAATTAGGAGGGAAAATAGAGACAAATATCCAACAAGTTTTCCCTCCATTTTTTCCCTCCTTGGACAAATTTCTTGAAATTAACCATTTTGTCTCTTTTGGTGTGAGAAGACCACCAGTTTTCGGCATTTCCCAACATCCCATTTAAATCTTGTTTTTTTTTTTTTTTTTTAATTCATCTATTACTTTAGGAGGGAAAATTTCACAACGTCTCATTACATCATTTTTTTTAATTCAACCATTCATTACTTTAGTTTTTAAAGCCTTTGATGAAACTTCTAATTACAAATGCTCTGATTTTTTTAAAAAAAAAAAAAATTTATATTTTTCACTGCTGTTAATTTTTTTAATGAAGCCATTAATTTATTTTTCTGAAGCCATTAATTCTCTTTTTTTTTAAATTCATCCATTAATTACTTCTTTTTTTTACTATCTTATGATTTTGTGGTTCATTTAGATGTTTTTTTATATTATTTTTTCCTTTGCTTGAAAATAAAGACAATTGTCCAATATTTTTTTTCCTATTTTGACAAATTTCAAATTGTCATTATATTTAAGTTTTATAAGGGAATAGTAGATTAAGAGTTCCATTGTGTGACTTTTTTTTAGAGAATTAATAGTCATTTTTGTCATCAACTTATTTTCGTCTAACCATTTTTTACATTTTTTAACTTTTTGTATCATGAATGTATTTATGGGCTGGCATTTTCATCATTCCGACAATGGAAAGATTTTATTTTTTCTTAAAAGTTATACTTTTTTACCAATTTTACCCTTAAGAGGAGAGAGACTTTGAAGGCCGCTATGCCATATCATCAATTTAGACGGAAAATTCTGAAGTATTTAGTGGAATGATAAAAATGGCCACTCGTAAATAAATTGGTGATGCAAAGAGTAAAAAAAAAGTTAAAAATGATAAAAGTAACTAAACGTAACTAAGTAGATGATCAAAATGGCTATTAATCTTTTTTTAGATATTATTATATAATAAGGACTTTAGTGTAATAAATTCACAACCCTTGAGGGACTTAGGGTAGGAAGAGTATAATTTTGTAAGGACAAATGAGAAAACAATCAGAAAAATTGCTTCTATAACTCACCAAATATTTTTATAAATTTTCAACTTAACCCAAAAATTTATTTTAAATTTATAATCTTATTTTAAATTGACATTTGAACCCCTAAAATGATTAATTTGTAATGACATTTTATAACTTCAATTTCAATAATTACATAAAACATACTTTCTTGATGTAAAATGATATGTTTTCCCCTAAAATGACAAATTGGTAAATCGAGATATGATCAATGGTCGAATCAACGATTCTTAATCAATGTCTTTATTTTGAAACATTGTAACGACATTTTATAGCTTCAATTGCAATAATTAAATAAAACATATTATCAATTTCGAATCTTATTGTAAAATGACAATTGTGCCCCTAAAATGACTAATTGGTAACTTTAGAAATGATTCAACGGTCAAATCAACGATTTTTAGTTAATGACTTTACTTTTATACGATGTAACAACATTTTATAACTTCAATTACAATAATTACATAAAACATATTTTCTTTATGTAAATTGATTGTGTTCCTAAAATGAAAAATTAGTAAATTGAGAAATGATAAACGGTTGAATGAGCGATTCTTAGTTAATGTCTTTATTCTTAAACGCTATAACGACATTTTATAACATCAATTGTAATAATTACATAAACATACTACCAATTTCGATTCTTATTGTAAAATGACAAATGTGCCCCTAAATTGGTAAATTAAGACATGATAAACGGTCGAATCAACGATTCTTGATTCTTAGTCATTTTCTTTATTTTTAAACGTTGTAGCGACATTTTATAACTCTAATTGCAATAATTACATAAAACATAATATCAGTTTCAATTCTTATTGTAAATTGACAATTGTGCCCCAATGACTAATTGGTAACTTGAGAAATGATGAACGGTCGAATCAACAATTCTTAGTTAATGTCTTTATTCTTAAATTCTATAACGACATTTTTATAACTTCAATTGAAATAATAACATGAAACATAATATCCGTCTCGATTATTATTGTAAAATGACATTTTTACCCCAACATAACTAATTGGTAAATTGAAACATGACTATTGCCGAATTGATTACTCCCAATTAATGTATTTATTTTTAAAATACATAACGACATTTTATTACTTCGATTGAAATATCATTCTTAGTTAATATTTGTGAAATGATCAACTAAGCTACAATTTTGCGCAAGGTTTTTAATGTGAAATGATCATAAACCTATTGTTTACTTAATTAGAATTAGTTACTTAGATAATTCTCTCCATTTCGATTCTTATTATAAAATGACATGTTTGCCCCTAAAAAAAATACTTGGTAACTCGAGAAATAATTTATAATTCTATTTTTACTTCGCCCAATATTTTTTCAAGTTTTTAATTCTCCCAAAATTTTATTTTAGTTTTTAAATCATTTGATCAAGCTTCTAATTACAAATTCTTCTATTTATATTTTTCAAATTTTACATTTTTCGATGTTATTCCTTTTAATGATTTTAAAAAGGGTAATATGCACTAATTGACCATAAACTATTTTCACATTTTAAATGTTTGAGCAAAACAATTATTTTTGCGATTTTTAGCCATAAAAATACTCCGGCCACAATTCCGACAAAAAAATTTTATTTTTTTTCAACTGAAAGTGTAAAAAATACTAACATATCCCTATGACCCGACCCAATTAAAAAAAAAATGACCCGCAACACCCCTTCCCTTCCACACCCACCCCATCGCTAACACCCACTCCCACCCCGCAACACTGTAATCTCCGGCTCCCTCATCTGCTCCCACCACCACCGCCAACCACAAACAATCATTAACAGCCACCCCCACCAACTCTACACCACCACCTATCATATTCACACTAGGTCGGCGCCTTTGCGTCAGCCTTTTTTCTGGCGTGGCTCGCGGTCGCCTTCTTTCTGGCGTGGCTCGTGGCGTCCCTTTCTCTGGCGACGATGCGGCTATCAGGTAAATTTCAAGTTGTTATTCTGCTCTTCCGGCCGCAAGATGTGAAATCTGAGAGTTTAGAAAGAAACCCAATTCAGATTGCTAAGCAACCATCTGAAATGGGCAAGATTAATCTTGATGAACAATGCAAATAACTGAATGTTTCCGGTGATGGATTATTCAAGAAAAGCCCAATTCATAAGAAAACAAGATCTGAATCAATTAAGGAAATGATAAGTGTCTCTTCTGTTGGATATTTACATTCTAATTTAAAAAAAGAAAAGGAAAAATGGCAATATGGGAGATGTAAGAATGAACATAGGGAGTAATAAGCTAATTGCCAAAGAAAGGTATACTGTCTGGGTTAATATTGGTATATAATTCTTACCGATATGCTTTAAGCAACTAATTTGACACTTCGGTGAGAACAAATTTAGCCATTCTCTTTGGTGGGTTGTGATAAAGTTTTGATTTTGAGGTACTTTTGGTTCTGGGTTTTGAAGCATTTGTGAGATGAAGGAGACAACAATGGAGGCCAATTTTTTTGAGATTTTTACGGTTCTTCCATAGCCAATTAAAGCCAAAGTCGCCTCTTTTACATCATGATAAACCCAATGACTCTAAATTCAACTGAACCTGATGATTATGATCTTCCTCTGTTGAATTCGTTTGAATTATTTCCGGTGACAAAGATTGAAAGGTCTTTGAGAAATCGGAGTCGGGCAACCCATATTAAGTTAATGGGTCTAGAGAGAGTGATGGATATAGAAGAGATATTAGGACAATAATTAGATAAAGAAAAGAGAGAGGAGAGAGAAAGATGATGAGTCAAGAAATAGAGGTGGTGGAGATTAGGTGGGGAGGCGTAGGTAGTGGTGGTGATTGAAAGAGATGAAATGAAAGGATGGTAGTGTTCATTCATGAAAAATTCTATCAAGTTTAAAGATTTAGTCAAGGTGGTTAGAAAAAATTAAGTGAAACGATGTTTTTGGAGACGAGATGAAAAAGTCAATTGCATTATCCAAGCAATTTGTCTAATTGTTTCATTTGAAATTTGAATAGATTCAAATTTGAAATTTTAATTTAATTTTGAAATATAATGGTACAAATGTCTTATTACATTTTCATTTTCATTATTTTTCATTGTGTCACAAAACTTGAATTAGATTTGAGCTATTTATCATTTTTGTTTTTAAAATATGCCTCAGTGACACATGTCAATTTTAATAAAATTACTAAATCAGTAATACATGGAGAATAAATTTATCTCAACTGTAGTAAAATTCAATTTTCCTGTTAAAAAAATTAAAATTCAATTTTCCGATTTTAAGAGATTTTAAAGCAATTAACAATTCATACCAATCAAGAAAAATAAGAAGTCATAATTATGAATGATTGATTTAAAATAAGAAAATTGAATTTCACACAATGTGATGTAGCTTTAATTTCAATATATGACTAATTTTATCTAAATTAACATGAGTTTCTGGGCACACGTTAAAATATTATATTTTGAATGATTTAATGTGAAATTTAGGTTGGGTTTAAATGGTAATGAATGATTAAGGATTGACTTGAAAGCTGGAATATTAATAGATTATGAATGTTCTAATACACCTTTTAACATATAAAAAATATTATGCTACATCGTTTCATGTTTGATGATAATATCATTGATATATTAGAGATTGTATTAGAATATCTAAAATCATATTAATAACTTTTAATTCTTTCCTAAGTAGATTTTTTTTTTTCCTTTTCATTTTGTTCATTGGTTTTGGTATTTATTGATATTTAGACTTACCGTTGGTAAATTTAATATTCTAACAAATTGGTTTTATGCCTTCCTTGTTTGTTCTTTTTACATTTAATGAGAATTAATTGGTAGTTTGAAACTAATTTATGTGAAAAAAGACATTGTCTTTAACATTCAATGTATCATTTAAAGTATCACATTTTTTTTCAATCTTTTATTGCTTTAACATTTTCTACTTATTCCTTTTTCTATTACATTCGCTCATTTTACCAGTGGACATTGACAATTTTAGCTGCCAAATCATTTTATTTATTTTTATTATATTCTTTTCCTTTCTTACACTTCTTCCGTCTTATTTACCTCGATTTTTAAACCCATACCGATTGGATTTGTAACTCGGTGATTTCCGTGTAACAGTTTGAGTTAAACCTCAAATTTGATAGTCTAAAATCACTTTTTAAATTAATAATTGGATAGGAGACTCAGTGACTTAGTCCGAGTTTTAAAAAATCGACCGGGTCTTTAATTTAATCAAAAATAATTTTTTAGGAACTTTAATGCAATTAAATAATTCATATATCGTAGTTTAGACCAAATAAATTATTTCGTTAAAATTAAGTTGTGAGATGTCAATTTTTGATAAAATTTGTTCAACTTCATCTTAAAAGAAGAAAAATATCTCGTTTGTTTATTTTATTCTTCTTTGTGTAATATACCTAAAGTAGTATTGTTTCATTTGGCGCCAATACAGCGCGCGAAAAGTCACACATTTTCATTTTCCCGCCTCATTCAACTCTTATTAATTATTATTTTTTTAATTATTTACTCTATTTATTACCGCATTTCAATTCCTCTCTTTCCCTCTACGGGACCGATAAATTTGAACACAAAAATTTAATATATATTAAATAATGTTTATTCTCGAATTAAAAATTTAACGTTTCAATTTTTTTTGCGCAAATGGATATTGTGATTTTATAACTTATGTTGCGTAAAATGTGTATTATCTACCTACACGTGTTAATCAACAAAAATCTATTATATAATTTGTAACACTTGAAAAAAAAAAGTGTCAGTAACTATAATTTGTTTTGCACTTGTGACGACCCTCTTTCTACACTTTATTCATTGCATTAAGCAATGACGTAATCAAAATTTGAGAGTAATAGAACACTAATCAATTCAACATATTTATGTGCGTTGAATTATTAATCTATCATTTAAGTTGAGCAAAATTTGTCCCATATTTATTAAAATATTTTATTTTTTAGAGGGTTACGTGACCCGTAGGGATATTGCATCCGCTACTGATATTGAGTAGACAGCAAAGCACAAGTGGGTCACTTTAATTTACATCTTTCACAATACCTATCGGATCGGGTGGTGAGGGACTCTGGGAGCGTGAATATCATCTTTTTGTATACAAGACAGCAAAGCACTAGTTAACAGAGTTAGTAGAGGGCAAGAGAACAGCAACTCTATAAATATATCCCCCAATTCTTCAGATATAAAATAATTTTTGGAAGTAGAGGAAAATTTTAAAGTGTAGAGAACTGAGAGGCAATTTTTAATTGGATTTTTCAAGAGGCTTTTCATTTTTCTCCCTTTTTTCTCTCTTTGATTTAGAGAAATTCTTTTTCGTTTTGCGGTACAAGAGAGAAAGAGGGATTTCTTGGCTCAAAATCAAATTTTTTTTTGAAGTGGGTTTTTAAGATAGAATCATTTTCTTTTGATTTTTGTTTTTGTTTGGAGATCAAGAAGGGGAATGGGTTCTGCGGATGCTTTGAAATCGTCGGGTCCTGAGGATGATGGTATAATCTTCTTTCATTTTTTGTACTGCCATTTAATTTAATTTAATTTTTACCTGCAACTCTTGAATTGATTTTGTTTCTTTTTTGATAGATTTTCCATGCCCTAATTTGAGTTTGATAAATGCTCTTGCAATGAATTCTTGGTGAAATTGGTTATTTTATATATCTTTTATTTTTCTTGGCGGTATGATTTTTTTATTTCTAAGGGTTAGGGTTACAGATAACTAAAGGTAACTAAAGGACTGGGGGGACGGTTATTTTTTGTTTTAATGAGTTATGTTATTGCTGCTGTTGTTGTATTCAGCGTATTTCAGTAGTTAATTGAAGCACACAGGGCTGGGGGTAACCGGTAATTAAGGATGTTTACAGAATAAAAATTTTCCCAACCAAATCAACTCGCGAATTGGGCATTAGCTTGGTTTCATCTATCATTAATAAAACTCACAAAGGAATCAAAGTAATAGAGAAAGAGACTTAAAATGGAATTCAGGAAGAAAATGGAAAGAAATGCACCGAAATGGGATCTCTTCCAAAGGATTTAGCAGCCATAGACGTACGGATGATAAGGCTTGAAGAAGACTCCTAAAACTGCAACGGCTTCCTCAACCAACTCCAACGGTCCCCCTAAAATTGAACTTTAGCCATCCACGTGTCAATCTCACCATCTCCTCTCCTTTGTTTCCAAAAGTACTAAACGACACCGTCTGCATATAAAATGGCTACACTCTCTAAACTATATATATCTCATCTTCCTCCATTGTTTTCAAGCGTCTGTCCTATTTTGATAAAAAAAATCCAGGATTTATCAAAACAAACTGCCCGTGATAGATTATTTAATGTTTACTTCTTACTGCTTAAAATTTCGGCATTGCTCCGTTGTATTCAAATCGGAAATATGAGAAAATCAAATGGGATGTAGTTATGAACAATCCTCTTTTCGCAGTTTAAAGTTTCAAAATTTATTTTGCCTTTTTTTGTTGCATTTGGATTTGGTTGAAAAAAAGGGGATATTTTTGCTTTTTTTTTTAAATGGAAAGTTTGTTCAAATTTATGGCCTTTCCGGATTTAAATTAGTCTTGCTAGAAGAAATGACAGGAACCAAACAATTCTTGTTGCTTTTCTTTTAATGGTAGATACTAATAGGCACAGAAAGTAGCGCCGCACAATTAATAAAGGAAAATAGATATTCTTGATATTTACATGTGACATAATCCCTTAATTTCCGAGGCATGTTTTTTAATCTAGTAAATGATGCTTATCTGACCATTACTTGTATTTAGAATGTTCTCAATTTGTTGTTTCATCTTCTTAAACAGGTATTTTTCACATGCGAATTCGCTTGTCATCTAGTGAACTAGCCTAGATAGTAGATATTGGTTTTTTCATATGGTGATTAAGATATAATTGCTTTGAATTTCAAAATTCAATTTCCCTTGAAGCAACAAGATCAATTCCCAAATGAGTGATACTAAACATGAAGGAATAGATTGATTACCTATGTTAACTTTTGTTTGTTTCTTGAATGACAAGATGCTTGACAAATGTGATGCTAAATTAAAAAACAACTGAACTTTGCCAGATAAGATTTTTTGGAATGATATTAAGCTACTTTAACCTTACAGATTTCTTTTTGTAAAGTTGTGAATTAGTTAAAGATGAATTCTTCAAGTATTAGGATATAGATTTTCGATATTTTTGTGTATTGTTTGTGTCATCTTTGCTATAGGTCAAAAGTCATATCATATCTTCATAGTTAAGCCACTTGCAATGGGTATGTTTTTTCGATAAAAAATCCATTCTGATTGTGGAAATGGAGTATCTGAATACTTGAAATGCAAAGAAATGAAACTATAAAATGTTTCCTTAAATTTAGGTGTTTGTTATACACTTCTCCGGCATTGGACTAACGATCTTTTGTGCTTTTTAAATGAATCACTGAATTACAGTCCTTCCTGTTTTTTTTTATTTGTATTGTAACTTCATCTTTTTTCGAATACTGGGTTTGATTTCACCTTCTTTTTGTGGGGTGGGGAAGGACTCTTTTTTTTAAAAAAAAAATAATTGTTGTGACCTGTTGTGGCTATACTTGTTTGCTATGGAATACTGTTTTGGAGTTTTCCCCCCTGAATGAATTGCCTTTGCTAGTTCTACAATTTCATGAGCTTATTGATGGGAAGCCCTCCTCTTTTAGACACACGACAGCCATTGTTTTAGTTTCGGAGTTCTGGTATTTACCTACTTTATTTACCGCTTGTGATTTTTACAGGGGCCAAAGAAAGCAAAAATAAGCTGGCTCCTGAATCTAAGAAGGCAGCTAAAGATGTTAAAAAGAATAAGAAGAAGCCTGCTGAACAGGTAATTGAGGATCCGGCTTTGAGGAAAAGGCCAAAGCGAGCTGCTGCTTGTTCGAACTTTAAGGAGAAGCCCCTTCATATTTCCAAGGAGTCGGAACTCATTGAAAAGAAACAGAACCAGCCGGTAGAGGAAGAAGCTGTAGCCATTCGGCTGACAGCTGGACAAGAATCTGGCAAGCCAAACAGAAGGCTAGTGGATTACATCTTCCACAACTCTGATGGAATTGCTCAGCCACTAGAAATGTCAGAAGTTGATGATATTTTCATTACCGGCACCATCTTACCTCTCGAGGAAAGAGCTGACAAGCAAAAAGCTAACGGGTTCAGATGTGAATATTTTGGGCGGATTGAAGAGTGGAATATCTCTGGTTATGATGAGGGATCCCCAGTTATATGGGTATCTACTGAAGTTGCGCATTATGATTGCCTTAAGCCAGCAGGTAGCTATAAGAAGCATTACGATAAGATCTTTGCCAAGGCAAGTGCCTGTATCGAGGTCTATAGAAAATTGTCGAAATCTTCTGGAGGAAATCCTGACTTGAGTCTTGATGAGTTGCTTGCTGGCGTTGTTCGTGCAATGAATGGAATGAAATGCTTCCCTCATGGAGCATCTATCAGAGATTTTATTATTTCTCAAGGCAAGTTCATTTACAAAGAACTTGTAGGCTTGGATGAGTCTTCAAAAAAAATTGATCAGCCATTTCTTGAGCTGCCTGCTCTTCTTGCCCTTAGAGATGAATGTAGCAAGCAAGCATATCTTGAAGAAGCGTGGAATGGATCTTCGATTGGGAGTTTGAAAATAGGTCCAAAAATGGATGATGAAAATGCGAAAACTCAATCTAGTTCGTATATTGCAGCAGAGGAGGATGAAGATATGAAGTTGGCCAAACTTTTGAATGAGGAAGAACAGTGGAAGTCAATGAAGCAGAAGAGAAATAAGGGTTCAAGCTCCCAGTCAAGAAAATTTTACATCAAAATCAATGAGGATGAGATAGCAGATGATTATCCTCTGCCAGCATATTACAGAAATTCAAATGAAGAAACTGATGAGTATGTTGTATTTGACGGCGGTGATTCTGACACATATTATGTTGCCGATTTACCAAAAAACATGCTTCATAATTGGGCCCTTTACAACTCCGACTCAAGGCTCATCTCACTGGAGCTACTTCCGATGAAACCATGCGCTGAAATCGATGTCACGATCTTTGGATCGGGGGTAATGACTACTGATGATGGTTCTGGATACGACCTTGATGCTTATTCTAATAAGTCTTCCTCAAGTGGTTCTGGGAATGCTGAGGCTGGTGGAATACCAATTTTTTTGAGCGCAATAAAGGAATGGATGGTCGAATTCGGATCTTCAATGATCTTTATATCATTCAGAACTGATATGGCCTGGTATGCCTTGATTAGCTTCCTTCAATATCAACATTGCTCTTTGTTAGATGTATCCTATTACTGATTACATTTTTCATCTACATAATGCACTTGGTAGTTGAAGCATGTCAGAAACAAATACTTCCTACGTATGAACTTGTGCACAAAAAAATACTGGAATTTGAAGTTCCAGTTTTTCAAGTTATTAATTGAAATACGTTATTTAAAAGTTTCTTTCATGATTAGTAGATTTCGTCTTCTCTGTTAAAGTCTTTTTCATATATCTACAGGTACCGGCTTGGGAAACCGTCGAAGCAGTATGCTGCCTGGTTTGAACCTGTACTAAAAACGGCAAGGGTGGCAATTGATATAATTACTCTCTTGAAGGAGCAGGCTCGGGTATCACGTATTTCTTTCTCAGATGTGATCAAGAGAGTGTCACAATTCGAGAAAAGTCATCCTGCTTACATATCTTCTACTCCTGATATTGTGGAGAGATATGTTGTCGTACATGGTCAAATAATTTTGCAACTGTTTTCTGAATTTCCAGACGCAGACATTAAAAAATGCAGTTTTGTGAGTAGTCTTGCTCAGAAAATGGAGGAGAGGCACCACACAAAATGGTTAGTGAAGAAAAAGAAGGTTGCACAGCGGACTCTATTGAACTTGAATCCCAGAGCGACAATGACTTCTGTTGTGTCCCAAAGAAAGGCCATGCAGGCAACAACTACCAGGCTAATTAATAGAATCTGGGGGGAATACTATTCCAATTATTCACCCGAGGAATCAAACTCTGAAGTTAAGGAGGATAATGAAGTTGAAGAGCGAGATGAAAATGAGGAGGATGATGCTGCTCTAGAGGAAAAAGACATCATTCCTCAGGAAGAGGAAGTCCATTCCACTGATTTAGGATCAAAGGGATCTATATTACATAATATAATGAAGGAGAATATAGAGTGGGCTGGAGAATCTGTTGGCAGAACATCTAATGGCGAGTCTTTGTATAAGATGGCCATAATTCAAACAGAGGAGATTGCTGTAGGGGGTGGGGTTCTGGTAGAGAATAATGTGTCTGATGTCCTATACATCTATTTTGTGGAATATATGTTTGAAAGATCGGAAGGAAGCAAAATGTTCCATGGGAGATTGATGCTTCTAGGATCCCAAACAGTTCTTGGAAATGCTGCTAATGACAGGGAAATATTTATAACAAATGATTGTGCAACTCTTAAGCTGGAAGAGGTCAAACAAATAATAAAGATTGATATAAGAATGAGGCCTTGGGGACATGAGCATAGGAAAGCAAATGCTACTGCTGACAAAATAGATAGAGAAAGAGCAGAAGAGAGGAAACAGAAGGGGTTGCCTACTGAATATTATTGCAGAAGCTGGTATTTGCCTGAGAAAGGTGGTTTCTTCAATCTCCCTATCAGTTCGATGGGGCTTGGGACTGGTTCTTGTCATTCCTGCAAATTGAAGGACACCGACGATGATGAGGAAAAATTTAAGGTTAATGTGTCCAAGACTAGTTTTGTGTACCAAGGGACTGAATATTTTGTTCAGGACTATGTTTATGTAAATCCACAACAATTTGCTACTGGAAAAGTCGAAGTTGAACTCTTCAAAGGCGGTAGAAATGTTGGATTGAAGGCTTATGTTGTATGCCAACTGATTGAGATAGTGTGTCCAAATACTGCTAGACAAGTTGATGCAGATAACACAGAGTTGAAAGTCAGGAGATTCTTCAGACCGGAGGACATATCGGCAGACAAGGCATACACTTCTGATATTCGAGAGGTAATGACTTATTTATGAATTAAATTTATTTTAATTGAAGAATTGATTATTTCAGCATAGTGGTAAAAGAGAAACTCCCACATAGATGAAGGAACTCTAAATCAATAATGCGACTATTATTTTTAAATAGTTTATTCTTTACCAATTTCTGATTCTCTTACAAGGTTCTATGAATACCATCTCAGATTTATTACAGTGAGGAGATGCATACAGTTCCTGTTGGAGCGATTGAGGGAAAATGTGAAATAAGAAAAAGGCATGACATTCCATCTGAAGATGATGTCCTTTCCATCTCTGATCATGTTTTCTTTTGCGAGTATATCTATGATCATGCTAAAGGATCCCTCAAGCAGGTATGTTTTTTAAAAATCTCTTTTCCACAAGAAAAAGATTAAAGTACACTGTTGACTAAAAGCTACTGCACGTTGTTTCCAACTTTATCTTCATGCAGATGCCATCTCAAATCAAGTTGAGATATTCACATGGGAAGCTTGATGCGGATACTGCTTCTAGAAAGAAAAAGGGCAAGTCCAAAGAAGGAGAATGTGAACGTGGAAGTGAGGATGCTAATGCAAACTGCTTGGCTACTCTGGATATATTTGCAGGCTGTGGTGGTTTGTCCGAGGGACTGGAGAAATCAGGCAATTTTAATATTCTGCCTGTAACCATATTCTGTTTGTAGATACTCATCTTGAATGAAATCGATAATTTGAAATGCGATGCTGTTATGTTTTTCAGGTGCCTCAGTTACCAAGTGGGCAATTGAGTATGAAGAAGCTGCTGGAGATGCATTTAAGCTCAATCATCCAGAATCATTGGTGTTTGTCAACAATTGCAGTGTGATTCTGAGGTCAGCTTCCTTTATTTTTAAGGGTATCCAATCATGGGCGAAGGCGGGGGGGAATACTACTATTTATCGAAATTTTATGTGTATTTTGGAAAATTTTATCAGTTTCGCCCCCCCAACACCAAATTCCTGGCTTCGTCCCTGTATCCAATGTAGTGGCTTAAACAGTTAGAACAGTGGTAAAAGACTAGACGATGGTTTTTCGTGCAGGGCCATTATGCAGAAATGTGGGGATGAAGGTGACTGCATTTCTACTCCAGAGGCTTCTGAGAAAGCTGCATCTCTAAGTGAGGAAGATGTAAAAAATTTGCCTGTACCTGGTCAAGTGGATTTTATCAATGGCGGGCCTCCTTGTCAGGTTTGTTGATTCATTTTTATCTAACGTTTCTTGAAAAGATAAACTTAATTTCTCCTTTAATTGGAGTTTCTTCCTTTTAGGGCTTTTCTGGTATGAACCGCTTTAATCAGAGCACCTGGAGTAAAGTACAATGCGAAATGATTCTGGCCTTCTTGTCATTTGCTGATTACTACAGGCCTAAGTATTTTCTCCTGGAAAATGTCCGGAACTTTGTTTCTTTTAATCAAGGCCAGACATTTCGCTTGACTCTTGCTTCTCTTCTGGAGATGGGATATCAGGTACAGACATTCTCGATTCTGAAATTGAGAATTTCCATGGTTTCTGTTATTATTATTATTATTATTTGTTTGCATAATCTTAATTTTTATATCAAACTTGTTTTGGCCAGGTAAGATTTGCTATCCTTGAAGCTGGGACATATGGAGTTCCTCAAGCAAGGAAAAGAGCATTCATATGGGCTGCTTCTCCAGAAGAAATCCTTCCTGACTGGCCAGAGCCGATGTACGTTTTTTCTGCACCAGAGTTAAAAGTAGCACTGTCCAAGAATTTACAGTATGCTGCTGTAAAGAGTACTGCAGCTGGAGCTCCATACCGTGCACTCACAGTCAGGGATACAATTGGGGATCTTCCAGCTGTTGGCAACGGGGCATCGAAAACAAATGTAGAGGTACTGAAACTTCTATGCAATGTACATTACCTGACATACAGGGTAGTCTTTATCCACTAAAATTCTTTTTGCACTGATGCAGTATCAAGGTGACCCAATATCGTGGTACCAGAAAATGATCCGAGGAAATGCCCTGGTCTTAATGGATCACATATCTAAGGAAATGAATGAGCTTAATCTCATTAGGTGTCAGAAGATTCCCAAACGTCCTGGTGCTGACTGGCGTGACCTTCCAGATGAAAAGGTGGGGTTACGCGCAGTTTTTTTCTTCTTCTGGAGATTAAACCCTTGAATCTGTGTTTTATTTTCTTACTTTATTAATGTGCAGGTGAAATTATCTACTGGACAAATGGTGGATTTGATACCGTGGTGCTTGCCGAACACAGCTAAAAGGCACAATCAGTGGAAGGGCCTGTTTGGAAGGTTGGATTGGGACGGTAATTTTCCAACTTCTATCACAGATCCCCAGCCTATGGGGAAGGTTGGAATGTGCTTTCATCCTGAGCAGGACAGGATCGTTACAGTTCGTGAATGTGCACGTTCACAAGTAAGTCTTCATTACTATGCTGAACAAATTATGGCTTCTATTTCATGTTTTTTGGTGCATTGCTTGCTAGTAGGAGCAAATATTCTGAATCTAAAAGCAGTAATACTTCTTCGTATTGGTTTTATTAGTGGGGTTCAATCTGCATGTTTGTCTGTTTTTTTCTTCTTCTGGGGGGTATTGTTCTTCAGTTTGATGTTAACATAAACAGGATAAATTACGCTATTTATTTATGAACTTTCTCTTTACAGGGATTCTCAGACAGCTACAAGTTTTCTGGAAACATTTTGCACAAGCACAGACAGATCGGGAATGCTGTTCCTCCGCCTTTAGCATATGCGCTGGGGAGGAAACTGAAGGAAGCAATGCACAGCAAGGCTTCCGCGAGTTAGTCGAAGGCAAGTTGTTAGAGCTACTGCAAGTTGTTGTAATAAATGGCTAAAACAATTTTTTTTGTGGTGCAATCAATCCCTGGGAGATGGATTATAGTATTTTTTTAACAAATGTATTTTTTGGGGATACAATGATTTTGTGCTGATGCATATTCTGCACAGAAACAAACAAGTAATCAAGAAATCGTTTACCCCATCAAATCGGGAAAATTCCCTATGTGACGGTCCTTGTGGGTACCTATGAGATATGAGCCCTGCGAGACCTACCTTGAAAATAAAAATAAAAATAAAAGGGCTAGAAAATCAAGATGATATTTTTTTCTAAAGAAATGGTGCTGAAAAAATATATGAATGTGTAGAATTTTCAAGAATTGAAGTATATGGTAATTGTATATTTAAACAATCAAACTCACTTCAAGTCAATCAGATAATGGATCAATTCATAATTTCTGTATTCAAGTGAAAAACAATATTATAAATTACAAAGACAAACTATACCTTAATATATTTTCCTTCTCTTCCTTTCTTTGGTATGTCATCTGTTTCGTGCTGGGCAAGTCTTTTTTTATATATATATATAAATTTTGGTAAAATTCTACATATTTAATTTTGGTTACTCAATAAAACTTAAACAAAAACAAAAGCTTAATAATAAAAACTACTTGGTTATATTATCTTGAATTTGTTTTCTAAAATTATAGAAGGATAAGATAATGGCAGAAGAAATAGGTTTTTTTGGACTCCTCGATTTTGGGTCCTATCCGGAAGGAAAGCGTGTGATCTTTTGGGCCTTTCAGTATGACTGAATTTGTGCTTAACGATAGCTAGTCAGTCTCGAACGATTAGTTCGTGGAGAAGTGGAGCAACAAAAAAAAAAAAGGATGTGTTAGCCGATCATAGTGCTATCTGTCTGCAGTGATGAAAGAAAATTAATATAACCCGGTCCATTGAGATGAGATTTTGGGCTTGATTTAAAGAGATTAATAGACCATTACTAATAACGCGCGGCAAGCAAAAATTGGTAGGATCTGTAGCATTGGCCTGAGTCGAACCCGCCGATGAAGTGACTTGGAGATAGAAAATTCTTTATCAAATAGAAGATCTAGAAGACGATCTACACAAAGAGACATGATCAATAGTGTAACTTTCACAGAGTTATGAATTCTAGGTCAAGAACTTTGTCCATGTTGCCTATAAAAAGGAGGGGAGCATACGAAGAAAAACACAATGACATACACAACAAATCATTTTACTCTTCAACAACACTTTCCGGGCCAAAAGACATAAATTCAGAGGTCGAATCCCACCGTCTTATTAGTTTTAGGGTTCGAATTCTTGTACTGCGTTCTAGTTAGTCCTTAGTTAGTTTGTTACTTCAATTCCAAGGAACATAATCCCCGCTACTAGGGATGGCAATTTGACCCGTGACCCGTCGATCCGCCCTTCCCCGACGTTTTTTGGGGCAGCCCCGCCCCGTCCCATAGAGAGAACGGGGCAGATCGCTCCGCCCAGCAAACGGGGCAGATCGGGGCATGGTATTTTTGCTCGCCCCGCCCCGCCCCGCATAGCATATCATATATATATTATTATTATTACTAAATACTACTTAATCCTAATTCCCTCAATATTACCACCCACCCAAATTTGCCCCCACCCAAACTCAAATTTCACTCTATCATATTACTACCCACCCAGCCCCAGCCCCAGCCCCAGCCCCCGCAACCAAAACCCTTCATTCTCTCATTTCTCATACTTCTCTCTCACTTCCGGAGCCAATCCTCCGTTCTCTCTCCTTCCGGCACCAATTCCCTCTCTCTCAGCGAAGACAACACTCCTTTATCAAGCCAATCCTCCCTTCTTTTTGTAATTGAAAGATTTGTTCTTGATCTCGTTGTGACTAAGCTATTAGATACAAAAAAAATTTGAAATGAAAGAAAGATTTTGGTAATTTGAAATGAAAGATTTGTTCTCTCTTTTTTGGTAATTGAAAGATTTGTTTTGTAATATATGAAGTTCATAGTATATTGAAAGATTTGTTCTTTTTTTGGTAATTGAAAGATTTGATCTTTTTAATTTTCCATAGCAAGAGTGGCTAATTTTTTTTTGGTAATTGAAAGATTTGTTCTTTCGCCGTGAGCCTCGTGACTAAGTTAAAAGATCCAAAAAAAAATGCATGGGGACGGGCGGGGTCAGGGCTTGAATATGCGCGAGCGTGTATGGTATTTGAGATACTCGCCCGATCCGCCTCCATTGCCATTCCTACCCGCTACAGTAGTTTGTTTACTTTTTTTTCAAAGACGAGGCATAGTCTCTCATATTTCCAATATATATATATATATATATATTTCCGTACCTTGTTTCTTTTAATGTCTTTGAGGTTTATCAAGGCGGATCATAGAACCTGCAATCCTTTATCATTTTTCTAAATCTCTCACGGTTTCCCTTTTTCGCCACAAAAAATGGGACATGATTAGTTTATGTTAAATAGTTTTCCTCTTTCTCCACAAAATAAGGTGGCACGCTCGGATACTTTTAGCTTTCAATTAGAATCCACGGATAAATGACCCATGTGTCATTTATCGGGTTGGATAAGGGAACAAAAAGTGGCACGCCCAGTGAGAATGATCATTTTGTAGGAATTGTTACTATGTAGTTATGGCTACTAAAACCATGAAAAATCAGATACCAATCCACTATTTATCAAGGAACACAAACTCCTGTGAGTGTGTGTACCCGTCGATGCCGGGGAAAAACCTTCGGCGGATTCGTCCACAAAAAATGCACCTACCAGTACTCCCAGGAAAGTGCAAAATCACGTGAGGCCTAAAACCCAAGCAGATATGGTTACTAAATCACTTGTTCGTCCAACCGATAGACAAGTGAAAGATGAAGAAGGCAACATCTATGTCGGTCCTACACTCAAACAAAAAATGTTATTGTACGTTCGAAGGAGTCACCCAATAGAGAACACAACGTTATTCCACCTTGTGATGAATTCAAAAGTCCCGCAATCGGCAACATCAGAGTCAATGCTGGTGTTCCGGTGAAAATTCCTCTTTCAGTAATATGTCACCCGGATCCAAGCTCAAGGAAATGGTCAAAATAGCAATTCATCAGATCAAGATAGTGTCCGAAAGAATTGATGAAATCTATGCCAAGAAGATTGAGATCGATACTGAAGGATTGAATGCCAGTATCTAATATCGGGCTTCGTTCGTTGGAGAATACACCCAACATATCAGTACACTGAAAAAAAGTAGTAGACATACTGGGATTGTGCGTTGACTCACACGCCGATCATTTAGGCACGAAGTTCACAAACACGAAGATGTCAGTAGAATCAAAATTTGTCTCCACCAACAAAAGGCAAGGGAATTCTCGGGGAAACATCTCAAACACGTAAGAAGCAAGATACTGGTATCCCATCGGTTCCAAACAGACCTATTCAACAAGGTAATCCAGGATTGACTCGACCAACATTGGATTTTCCACTTGTTTGACAAGATATGATTCCCCGATAGATTTCGAATGGAAAATTATATCGCAAAGACCTATTGGTACGGAAAGATAGAATCATCTTTTATGTCGAGAGGCAACGACGATCAACCTTAAGATGTTACTGATGATGTAGAGGGAACCTACCAACCACCACCGTAAAGGACTGCTGAAAAATAGATCATGCGTTGATCGGGGATTCCCAAACCAATCAGGATAAACCAGGAGGGACATCCAGAACTTAGTGGTACAATATCTGGAGGAAAGTAAATTTCTAGTACGAGAGAGCCCGATATTGTCGACCGTACCCTAAGTGGGTTTATATGGGATTATCCTTTACCCAGAAATTTTAAGTTTTGTAAATTCAATAAGTTATCTGTTGAAGACGACCATTCAACAATAGAACCCATGTGTCGATTTCTGGCCTAGTGTGGATAAGCTGCTCAGACATATTTTCTTCTATTAAAACTCTTTCCTTATTCTTTGGCAGGAAATGCTTTTGACTGGTATAACCAATTACCATCTAGTTTAATCAATTCATGAGAGCCGCAGAAAGAGATTTTCCAGCTACAATTCTACCAGCCTCCGAAGGAAATGCGCTTCACCGATCTCATACAGTTAAAATAGAAAGGAGGGGAAACTGCGTCTCAGTACTTGAAACTATTTAAGGGCGTGAGGCACCAATATGTAACCCAAGGTCCATAAATGGAATATGATTGAGTTTCAAGAAAGCCTTCACCAGTCAGAATTTCAGAGACCTCTTTGACTTGAGTTGAAGGGTGACGAGTATGAGAGGCACATTAAACTAAAACTCGAAGGAAAGACTCGCCCGACAAAAAAACCTCCATTCAAGGAGGCCAATTATGGTGTTTCGTTTGTCCATGATGACAAAATGCGCTAGGAAGAGGCAGCACCAGTTCAAATTGTCAACCAGAAACCTTACACATGTAAGAATTTGGTACATCTAACAGAGACTCAAGTACCTAAAACTTGAACCGTGATGGGGGAATAAGGTATTTGAGGATGACAAAAAATATAACTTTCACATTAGCAAGATTGGTGAAATCTTCAACATCTGCAGACAATGGAAAGATTGAGTTCCTATAGGGACACTGACAGCCATAGACGCAAGCACCAATTGGTAAATAATTATGTAAGTACATGAAACATTCTCTCATACTACTAACAACCGTGTCATCTTTAGAAGTAGGACGACGTTGGGAAAAACCCTTTACAAAATTGGGTTGGAATAAATATGGTTGATATGCGTCCCTTAAAAGATAAACAATGTTTAGAGGACAACCGATGCCAATAATGTTAAGGACAGCTCGTTCAACTTCTTAATGAAGTTACCCTCATCGGTAATTTCATAACACATTGCCACAACTTGGTGGAGGAATGAGAAGATATCACCCTTACACTAGGATGCAAACCTCAAACCTGGATGAAGAAAGATAGAATGACCTCCGAAGGATATGGCCAATTGGGTGAGATAAGCCAACAAATTCTTGAACTAATTCGGTCATCAAAGAAGGAGAAACACATGGTGTTTGTGATAGACAGGTTATATGAACCTATTGACAAGAATTATTCAAATGATGAAAACCCCAAGACAAAAGTAAGGTCCAGAGATCGAAGGACTACAAAGAAACGACTCAACTACCTATTAATGGATGATAATATGCTGAGAGGCAATTCATTGTGTAATGATAGTGGTTCACCTAACCAGACCTCGCTGATAGCAAGATCAGCCCCAAGAACAGCCGATCTACTGACGAATTGGGACTTGATTGGTAAATCGACCGATTTGCATTAAATAACTAAGGGATAGTTCAATAGATATACTACATCAAAGTATGACTCTGACTACTCCAGTTATGGTATCCTTGGTCCAATCATTGTAGGAGATTAGAGTTTGATATTTTATACTCTAAAAAGGGCGTGAAGGCATATAATTCTATGACTGATAAGTGGCAAGTCAAGCAATATCAGAATTCTCCTTATGAAAGAGATCATAGGGCTATGACCAAGACCTAAAAAATGAGGGTGGTAGCGCCATAAACTGGAGTATCAGCCTAAGGTTCAGACTGATAGGGGGATGGTAACACGAAAGAAGGAGAAAAAACCAGTGGGGCAGACACTTGAGCTATCGATCAAGGAAATTGAAACTGATATAGTTGGAATGGTTTACACTTTGCCAAGATCATTCTGATCCAAGCCAGTGCATAAAACAATGGCATTTGCAGAAATCTATGATAAAGAAGCTATATTGCTTATTCTCGGGGATGAAAAACCCATCGAGGAGGAAAGAGGAGAAGTACGTATCATCATTAAGAAATAGGGTGTGACCGACATAATTGAACAACATGAGAGATCAATGAGACACTTGAACAATTATGTGTTTAGGGGACGCATTGAGGGAATTCCAGGGCCAAGGATCTTAGTGGAAAAAGTTGTGCTATACACATCCTCCCACGTTACATGATGAAGAAGTTGAGGATAGAAAATGACGAGCTCTTGCTGACCGATGTCATTGTAAGAAGTTTCACAAGAGGTCCTCATAAAACCAGAGGAATCAAAGTCTTAGAGATTTTTGTGGGTAAGAAGACTTTCACAACCACTTTCTTTGTTGTCGCTATTGCACCGTGGAACATCCCCTATAATGCCTTATTGGGAAGGAAATGGATCCACATAGCTCATGCATCCTATCAGCATTGCATAAATTGTTATTTCTTTGGAATGACGATGAGGCAAAAATCATTTGGGTCGATGAAAAGCCTTTTGTGGCAGGAGTACAATAGTCACAAGCAGTGTATTATCACCAAGATGCCCACCCTCAACATATCTTGCAATCTATAAAAGAGAAGACCAACATACTTGTTTTACTCTCAAGGTAGAAAAGACTGAACTTAACGGTCCCAAAGCCGTCGTGCAGAGACCATTGGCCATTATGGAAAAATACAAAGTACAATCAGAGTAATTAGTTGAGGCAACATAGGTTTTTAGAGAACGACCATTTTAAGTTAGGATCGAATTGATTCAGGACGATGATATGTAAACCTAAATCCTCTAAATTAAATGACATCAGTTCAATTTTAGTCAATATTGTTATAAAAAAGGCCGCAGAGAGGAAGATTTCATGTATTTAGACTACTTAATTCAACAACGTTGGTTCAATTCTAGCTGATAATATGTAAACAAACAGTAAGAGCATATAAAGGAAGTGTTCAAAAGAGCAAAATGAAATAGTCATATTACTTGGCTCAAAGGCTACTGGACAGAATAAGAGGCATGCAGACTAACTACACGAAGTTAGACCTCGAGTTCAACAAAGTAAAAAGAGGTGCACAAGACGACGAATTGAAGCAAACATACATCAATATCAAACGCATGTACCCGATTTCTTGCAGAAGCAAGTAGAAAGGTGAGATGAAAGGTTCGAGAATAAAATAGCGGTATCGGCTAAAACATCCAAACCCTTGACTCGTTGACCATTGTTCGAGACCAACCAGTTATGAGTAGTCTTCAACTTGATGTTACTATTATAAAGCGAGACTTGTACATAACTTACATTTATTCTTCTAAAAGGGAAAGTTGGGAACCAGGCCCCTTCTTGAGATTCTCGTATTGAGAGGATATTGCAGTAGCCTCGTGTAGGAGTTCTATACAGGAATCACAAGTGTTTTTCTTTTGCCTCCATCTCAAAGACTTGGAACGGAAAAAATACCCTTGAGAATGACACTTCAACAAATTGGAGAATCAGCGCAACGAATCCGCAAGAACCATGGAGAGAAATGGACGATTTTCAACATATTACTAGTGGAATATTCTATCTGTAAGCCCTAAAGGCTAATGTGATCAATCTGGTTTTGATGATAACAAACCAATGATAGTTCTCATGTTTGTGTGAGTATACTCTTAATGATAAGATCCTTGGCACTCACACCAACATCGATGAAAATGGTAAGTTAGCTCATTGTGAACATCAAAGTAAACATCATACACACAAGAGGAAGATAGACTTTTCAAGACTCCATAGCACAAGCTTGAAGTCAATCCACATGCCAAGGAAGTATTTGCAGAGTCAAGAAGAAGGAAAGATCAAACTCACACCAACATTGATGAAAATGGTAAGTTAGTTCCTTGTGTACATCAAAGTCAACATCATACACACAAGAGAAACATAGACTTTTCAAGACTGCATAGCACAAGGTTGAAGTCAATCCATATGCCATGGAAGTATTTGCAGAGTCAAGAAGAAGGAAAGATCAAGAAGGTTAAGAGCTACTCAATCCAAATGTAGAACCAAGTTGTATGCTCCTTAACAAGAAGAAGTGATGGAGTCCAATACTCTACAACTGAAGATTCATATAGGACTTCACCGAGATTTATATAAAGGTTAAAGGCCCTCTGTCCTCATCTCGGTTGTCTGGAGAGAATATTGAAGGGATTCATGGGCAGAAACTCGTTCTAAACACCCATGAGTCCTCCCCTGAAGGATCCGCTCATACAAAACGAATCGAAAAATGCAAAGAAAAACTTACGTTTCTTGGTTCAAGAATCTGATTCTTGAGTGAAAGATTCTGATGCGAAACCGTGATGTTTTATATCAAGGTTCGGCTTTTTAGCAGATCTTTCTCTATCTCGAATTAGCTTCTATGGGAATATACTTAACACAACCCCGGACAACTTAAGTATCAATGAAGGCTGAAACACCACAACTAGAGAAACAAGCTAGTTGATACAGTAACTCAAAGAATATGAAGTTCTATCGGAAGTTCATAAACAAGTATCAAAGGATTAACCTTAATCAAAATATCAATATATCAAGTCTAAGTAATAACATGGCTGAAATCCCTCTTAAATAGAGTGGAATTTCGTCCAAAAATAACCCACAAATAAGGGTCCTTTAAGGATTAGGACTCTACAACTCCTAGATAACTAAAAACACTACCTAACATCAAGGACAACATGTCCTATTATTTAGCTAGCTTATTTTGGCCAACACGGCTAATTAAACAATATAGTAAATCTGAAATATAATTAAAGTCTAGAATAGACTTTAATTATCAAATGACTAAAATACCCTTTCAACCGTTTTCCTTCCAATTATGTATCTTTCCTTCAAATGCTATTAGATGGCTTTGATCCTTGTGTCTAGCTTTATTTGAAGGCTTCTTTAACTCTTGAACCTTTATAATAGATACTTTCAACACTTGGAACAAAGGCTTTACTTGGAAGCTCGTATTTGGAAAGTTGATGAGGTCATTTATCCAAATGACCTCTTTAAGCTTCATATATGATCCCGTATCATTCTCTCCTTCTTGAAAATCTTTCATATCCCCTCCCTCTTTTAATGGATTCGTCCTCGAATCTTCTAGATCGTGGGATGTAATTACAATATCAATCTTTTCTTCTGAATCGTTACTCTTTTCTTTCAATTCTTCATTTGGCAAACTTTCTAATTTTGGCTCGGCTTCATCCTTGTCTTCTTCACTTTGCAAATTTGTATCATCTTGTATTATATCATTATTTGGCAAGCTTTCTACTGTGGTATTGGCTTCTTCTCGAATTTCCCCATTTTTGATGCATTCATCTAGTTGTTCCATGCATTTCCATAGTTCTTTCATAGATTCCTTCGCTTTGATTTGCATCTCAATTTGCTCCGCATGATCGACCATCTCCATAGCATCAACATGATAAGCTATTTCCACTATTGGCCTAATATCATCATTCAAACCTGATAAGAACCGATTCAATGCAGTTTTCCTATTTTCTTGAATGTCAAGTCGATTCATGGCTAACCTCATCGCTTCATAATATCCATCTACCGATTTAGAACCTTGTGTAAGCATTTGTAAACGTTTGGTTTGTTCCTCTAAGTAATATGGGGAAACAAATCTCCGTTTCATCTCAGCTTTCAAGTCATTCCAACTATCAATAGGTCGTTGTCTCACTCTTCTCCTAATTATACTTTCATCTTGCCACCAATTTGATGCTTTACCAAAAAATCCCTTGGCTGCCATCTTTACCTTTATACCCTCCGAATAATCATGACAAGCAAACATATCATTAAGTTTATGTATCCATTCAAATAATAATTCCGGCTCATTTGTACCTTCAAAAGATGGAATCTTGATTGCACCAATAGGGTTGCCAACTTGCTGAAATTTTGGATCCCTTTGCGGCTCATATGGATAAAAATAAGAATCATCATATCTTGATTTTGTTATATGTGGGAAGCCATACCTTTTATCATCATAATCAAAGTTGTCATCTTCTTGATCAAATTGTTGCCACATCTTTGCATGAATTTGTTGAAATCTTTAAAAAGATGGAGTCTTTAAACTTCTTGATTTACTTGAACTCACGACTGCCCCTAGAAATTCGAATCAATATTGACGTTTCTTGATTTTCTTGATTCATGATTTTTTTGGTTCGGATGAACAGTAGCGTGAACAGTACCCCAAAATCTGATTTTTGGTTCGAATGAACAGTGCCGTGAACAGTACGATGAACAGTGTCGTGAATAGTAACGATGAACAATAATCAGTGCCGTGAATAGTAATCCGCAAACAGTAATTTTTTTTGTAATTTTCTGCCCAATTTTTTTTAAAGAAAGCAATAAAGATACACCAAGATAGAGATAAACCTTTTGCTCTAATACCACCTGATGCGAAACCGTTGTACGAATACGAAGGTTCGGCTTGAATGCCCGATCTTTCTCTATCTCGAACAGTTTTTGGGGGAATATAAACAACCTTTCTCCCGCAAGGTTGAATATCAATGGGGGCTGAAACACCACAATAAGTATAAACCAAACTTATTGATACAGTAACTCAAACATGAATGAATTCTACCCAGAGAATCAAACACAAAGTAACTAAGGAATAACCTTAAATCAAAATATCAATTTATCAAGTCTAAGTAATAACATGGCTGAAATCCCTCTTAAATAGAGTGGAATTTCGTCCAAAAATAACCCACAAATAAGAGTCCTTTAAGGATTAGGACTCTACAACTCCTAGATAACTAAAAACACTACCTAACATCAAGGACAACATGTCCTATTATTTAGCTAGCTTATTTTGGCCAACACGGCTAATTAAACAATATAATAAATTTGAAATATAATTAAAGTCTAGAATAGACTTTAATTATCAAATGACTAAAATACCCTTTCAACCATTTTCCTTCCAATTATGTATCTTTCCTTCAAATGCTATTAGATGGCTTTGATCCTTGTGTCTAGCTTTATTTGAAGGCTTCTTTAACTCTTGAACCTTTATAATAGATACTTTCAACACTTGGAACAAAGGCTTTACTTGGAAGCTCGTATTTGGAATGTTGATGAGGTCATTTATCCAAATGACCTCTTTAAGCTTCATATATGATCCCGTATCAGATTCTGTCTTTGGGTTATTAGCAACAATCACCTTGAGTCCTCCCTTGCGGAATTACTCCCTACCGGTATCCACGCGACGAAACGAACAGCGATTGCTAGCTCTTCGTTTTTCTGAGTTTCGGGAATTAGAGAGAAAATGAGAGGCAGAAAGCAAGAAATCCGATTTCTTAGTTTTGGTAATTTTGCGGCTGGAAAAACTCACTCCTAGGGTTTCGGCCAAGAGAGGTTTATATAGGGTGTGAGAAGTTGTTTCAAAAACAATTCCCACATCCTTACCATCTCTCCCGGCAGTGGGAGTCTTTAACTCCCACGTCCCCTAGACTTCTACTGGTAGTGGGAGTCTTTATCAGATAATAACTCCCACGTAATCCCAACTATACCGAAAATGCCCCTTACCTCTAATTCGAATAATAACGCATTATTATTCTCAGAAAAATAAATGTCAGATACAATGACTCTAGACACATTCTAGATTCATTGAATCTGGACATGAAGCTCGTTAGCTCGTCTATGCGTGTGACCCTGTAGGTTCACATCACAATGGCAATGAAAACACACTTAGTAGTAGTATGTGTTCATAAATCACAAGCGGTCCTTAGCAGGACATTGTGACTACCCAAAGTGAATGAATTTACGGTGGAACCTAATATCAATCCACTATTTAATCCATTTGTCTCGCGATATCCTAATTAAGCATAAGGCATGGTAGTCGTCACCCTTATTAAGCTTAATTGTATTTATGCTCGATCTCCAAGTAGACTGTTCCAACAAATAGTATTTAATAACCACTTTATCAGATACATTTGAGCACGGCCATGCATTTAGACAGTCTTTCCTATCGAGGGGCCCACACATTTGATGTTCATAAGCAAAATTAGCTATTCAATTACATGCTCAAAAGATATAAAACGTACAACATATGCTAATGGTCCCAGGGCACTACTAACAAATATAGCTGTTGGAGCACTGGAACATTCAAAACTTGAATAAGGACAAAAACACAATGGTCGACTGCATCAACACTTGGCGGTCGACCGTGTAAGCCCTAAGGGCGAACGAACTCTGTTTTTGATATTGGACAAACATTTGATGTTGTGTCTAATGATCTTAATCTTTGTGATAGAATATTGGAAATCTTGTAGGAAGCTCTAAGTACTTCAATCAAGCCATGTTCAAGATTCAAAGTCATACTATTCAAGGCTCATCTATGAAGATTGAAGATTGAAGACTTAGTTTGGTTAGTTTAGCTTTGTCGTCATTAGTCGTAATCTTTAAAGCTCTAACCAAAGCTCTTATGAACATAAGCTTCTCACTCTAGTCTTGCATACATGATTTCATAAACGAGTTTTCAAAAGGCAAAAGTTTCAAATGTGTTCTTATCCAAAAAGCCTTTGATTTCAAGTATAAGTCTCTTAGAAAAGTTTTCCAAGTGTTCTTATGTGTTACCTTTTGGGAAAACCTTTTAGACTTCAAATGATTTGAAAACAAGTGTTTAATCAACTTCTCGAAAGCCTGGGAAAGTCGGTCGACCGAGATTTTCTCGGATCAACCGAACAAAGTCATCGAGAGTTGAAAGTCTGTCTTGGTTCGGTCGACCAAGATATGGTTCGGTCGACCGAGATGACCAAGGTCGGTCGACCGAGGTCCCAAGTCGGTCGACCGAGTTTCCCTTCGGTCCCACCGAGGCCTCGTGTTCGGTCAACCGAGGTGCATCTGTTACTAGCCGTTATTTGACCGCTCTGCAGTCGCTTTTCAAATGAGATTTCAAATAGTATAAATACTCCAAAGCTTTAGAATGACTCTAACACTTATATAGACTTGTTCATACAATAGAGATTGATTTCTTATCAAGTCTAAACACTTTCAAAGTAAAATGCACTTCATTGCAAAATCTATATGATTCAAAAGTGCATTTCATAATAGCAAGACAAAGAGTGTGCTTCCTATGTTCAAAGAGCCAACAATTGATGAGCTTCAAATGTATGTATCTTTCACTTAGAAGAGTGAACAACTTTGTACTCTAAACCTTTCATCTTATCCCCTTTCTTAGTGATAGGGTTATTGTTGTTATTTGATAAGACCTACTTAGTGTGGGCAATTGTTTATAGTGGTTGTTTGTAAAACTCTTGGTGAGTTAGCCACTAGTGTAAAGTCCTACTTTGTGTGGGCACATTCTTCTTAGTGAAGTTGGTGAAATCCTTGGGTGCGGCTCAAGGTAGTGGATGTAGATTCTCAGTGAATCGAACCACTCTAAATCTCTTGTCTTGTGATTTGCATTGGGTTTTGCTTTAGCCTTTTGTTAAACTTGCACTATCATTGTTTAAATTGGAAATAGTTTGCAAGATTTATTAGAAACCCAATTCACCCCCCTCTTGGGTTCCTTCAATTGGTATCGAGCCTCGTCTTCATTTTTAGCATAACCGCTGAAGTAAAGATTATGGCCGGTAATTCCGCATTGGCGTATTTAGAGGGGTCTTCCACCATTAGGCCACCACTATTTGATGGTAATAATTATGAAGCTTGGAAAGAACGTTTCAAGATATATGTGTGCTCAATAGATTATTCTTTATGGCATATATTTGAAAATGGTCCATATGTGCCTATGAAGTTGGTGGATGGTGTTCAAGTGCCAAAGCCGGACAAGGAGTTAAATGAGCTTGAGTCCAAGAAGATGACTCAAAATTACAAGGCAATGAACATCCTTAGTTGTGCATTAAGTCAAGATGAGTACAACCGTGTGCTTGGAAGAAAATCCGCACACTCAATGTGGAAAAATGCTTGAGGTTACTCATGAAGGCACAAATCAAATCAAGGAGTCAAGGCTAAATTTGCTTGTTAGAGAATATGAGCTCTTCTCCATGAAGTCAAATGAGTCAATAAATGAGATGAGCACAAGATTCACAAATGTTATAAATGGTTTGAAGTCCTATGGCAAGGAGTACACCATGGGTGAAATGAATAGGAAGATTCTCAATTCTCTTCCTAAAAGTTGGGAAAATAAAGCCCTTGCCATTGAAGAGTCCAAGAATTTAAAGACCTATTCAACGGAGGAACTTCTTGGCTCACTACTAGCCTTTGAAATGAAGATAAAGAAAAATTGTTCTACAAAGGGTAGTAATCTTGAGTCCATCATCAATAATGAAGAAGGAGAGAATTTGTTCTTCACTCTCAAAAATGCAAAGTGCTTGTTAAGCCATTGGGATGAAGAAGAAAGTGATGATGATCAAGAAGAAAATGATCACACATGTCTTATGGCATTTGATAATGAGGTACATCCTTCTCCATCTATTTCTAATTCTTTTAATGATAGTGATGATGATGAGGATGATCCTAATGAGCTTTTAATTGATATGTATGATCAATTGAAAAATTGTGCAAAGCAAAAACAAAGCTATGAAGCTTAAAATTGAATCTTTGCTTGTTGATAACAAAAAGCTTTGTGATGAGGTTGATTGCATGAAAATCGAAAATGAAAAACTTATTGCTACATGCAACTCTTCTTCATTAAAGTATTTAGAAGCATATGATCAATTGACATCACTTGAACTCAAACTCGTTGAATTTGATCTTTTGGAGAACAAAGTTAAAGATCTTACCCTTCGTGTTGAAAACTTTACTAAGGGTAAGAAAAATCTTGATCAAATTCTTGGTATGCAATGTACTTCACATGATAAACATGGCCTTGGTTATATTGCTAAACGTGTTGATATTTCTAGCTCTTCTCTTAAACCTAAGAATCATGTTGTAAATGCTAGAATGTCACATAGGCCTAGTAGTAATCTTGTGCATGCTCACAATTCTTCTAAGCCACATATTCATTGCACATATTGTGGAAAACATGGTCACTCTTGTGATAGATGCCATGTTAAGAAGAAGATTGAAAGGGGAGTTAAAACGGTTTAGAGAGTTAAGCGTACTTTAACTAACCCCAATGAACCCAAACAAAAGTGGGTACCAAAAGCTACTCTTCCCTTGATCTTATAGGTTCTTATAAGATAGATGAATGCCACAAAGCTTCAATGGACTTGATTCAAAAAGAAGTGGCATTGGGGAGAAGTAAAAGGAGATGTGCCAAAAGAAGAAATTCAAAAGCACTCCTCAACACTTGGTTTCTCAAAGCTCAAATGACAATCAATTGGAGAACCAAGTTGGTTAGATAATAAGAGCAAAGCATCAAGTGATGACAAGAGCCAAAGTGTCAATCCAATGTCTTCATCACTTGGTAAGAAAGCAATGGTATCAAAATCACCTTCTCTTAACACTTTAATTAATGTGGTTAAGTGTTTTTGATATATATATTTTTATATGCTTGCTCTTATATATGGTGCATCTCACATGCTTGAATTCAATAATTATATAGATGACCTTTAGCATGCTCTTGTTTATCCATGTCTTTTGAGTTAAGGTATCTATGAGATGTAGCATATGCAACTTGATTGATTCTTGTTTTGATATGTCATATTCATTTAAGAATCCATCTAGTTGTCCTTGGTTTTTGATCCTTAAGCAAATATGTGTTTACTTGAGAAATTGAGCTAATCTTGAAGGACCTTTGAAAAGGTACCAAATTAGTTCTCAAAGAATTCCTTGTAGGTTACAAAGTGTTCTAAAGTTCAAAAAGAAGATATGAACTACAAGGAATGGCACAAGTGAGCTAAGACTCCAAGAAAAGAGTCCAATGCCAAGGATCACAAGATTGTAGAGGATTCATCAAGTAAAGAAGGGTCACCCATCAATAATGACTCTACAATTGTCATGAAAAGAAGAGGAGATTGCTTTCATCTCATCAATCAAGGATGAACAACAAAGAAAATGGAGCAATCAAATGTCAACCTCTCAATGAGCATCAAATGAAAGTGATCACACAAAAAGCCTCAATGGACTTGATTGATAAAGAAGATCAACCAATATGGTAAGAAGTCCAAGCTCAAAGAGCATTGAGGTACAAGGCTTAACTCATCCCTTGTAGGTGATCATGGTTTTGTGTTTGATCTTTTTGTGCTCAATTTATACCCCCTCCCCTCTATAATTAGTGTATTATGCTTTGGGGGAGTTTGTTATATGCTATGCTTTGTTTTTTACTTGATCTTTATTGCATATAGGGGTTTGTGTTTATATTCAAGTCTATAGCATTAATCTTATGTGGTTGATCGTCTAGATGCTTGACTTAGGATGTAAACTGTGATTGTGGCATTGATTATGCCATGGGTTGTGTCTATTTGATTGTTTGGAAGTGGCACAACCTAAGAGGGAGTTTTTCAAATGTTTTCAACTCATACCTTCCTCATAATATGTGATGTATGCTCAATTGTCTTATTTTACATCATCACATCACTTGTTGGCTTGCTTTTCATCTTTTATATCTTATAGCCAACTTGTGTAAGTTATTTTGGAAGTTATATGTGTTATAAATGTTTATGTCTTCAATTGGTATCACATATACTTTTCCTTAATAACTATGAGATCATATTCTTTACAAGTGGTATAATACTTTCATATCCTTTGTGATCTCATTTAAGTTTTTGGTTAGTCTTGCTTCAAGAGTTGTTATACTCATTTAGCTAACCATTAACTTGTTAGAGGAATGTACTCCAAGTGTTTTCTTACACTTCCTCTACTTCTTTTGGTTGTGATACATGTGCTTTTCTTATGTATTCATGGTATTACTTCCACTAGTACTTTGTTAGCTATATTTTCAAACGTGTTTTACAATTGGCTATATTTACAATTGGTATCATGTTTTACAATTGGTCAATTGGTATCAAAACTTGATTTTATCTCAAATAGCTAACATCGTATGTTTGATAAACGGGAGATTGTTCTTTAAGGTTTATTCCATATCTCCTTTGTTTTTAGCTTAGGTTGATATTCTTTTTGAGCCATACATGACCATCTTTTGGATTTATGTGTTATTATGGACTCCTTGTTTTTTTTTAAGAAATCAACCAAGCTTATTCAATGAGTAATCCTTCTTCATAATTATTTTTGGTCTTTAGAATTGATCTTTTGGTTCTTATTTTATCAATCTACAAGACCATCAAGTTGTTTCCATGGTTTTTAAGTTTGTCTTTATATGGGGAGGATTATTAAATTTCATCAAGCTTCTCCAAAATGAATCTTTACTTTTCGTTAAAATGCTTTTCTTATTGGCGCTCTGATATCCCTTTTTGATTTTGACAAAAAGAGGGAGAATTTTTAGTGTTGCAAATGTGCCAAGAGAAGTAATTTACAAAAGGAGAATGCTTAGAACTTGCAAAATGGGAGAGATAAGGGATTCTTTAATATAGGGGGAGTAGAATTTGTTTTGAGAAAACTTCTACTTGTCTGGATCCTTAATATCCTTATCTCATGCATACATTTGGTATCTTTATTTTGCATATTATTCCCATTTGCATCAATGTTTTGTCATCATCAAAAAGGGGGAGATTGTTAGCCCTAAGGGCATATTCTATGTTGTTTTGATGATAACAAACCATTGTAAGTTCTAATGTTTGTGTGAGCATGTTCTTTGTAATAGGATCCTTAGCACTCACATCGACATTGATGAAAATGGTAAGTTAGCTTCTTGTGTAAACTAAGGTATGTATATTACACACAAGAATGCTATTAGATGGAAGGAAGGAGGCAAGGAGGATGGTTGGGAAATAGGGCTCTTCTAAGAGTCCCTAGTTTATATGGCAAAAGAACTTATAATGCTAGTGCTTATGTCTTTGCATATATTTGTCTTTACAATTGGTATCATATACAATTGGTATCTTCTAAGCATTAGTCTTTGTACTTATTTGTTCTTAGATCCTTTTGCCATGCTTCCATGTACTTACATTGTCCATATTCTATCTTATTACATCAAAGTTTGTCATAATCAAAAAGGGGGAGATTGTAAGCCCTAAGGGCGAACGAACTCTGTTTTTGATATTGGACAAACATTTGATGTTGTGTCTAATGATCTTAATCTTTGTGATAGAATATTGGAAATCTTGTAGGAAGCTCTAAGTACTTCAATCAAGCCATGTTCAAGATTCAAAGTCATACTATTCAAGGCTCATCTATGAAGATTGAAGATTGAAGACTTAGTTTGGTTAGTTTAGCTTTGTCGTCATTAGTCGTAATCTTTAAAGCTCTAACCAAAGCTCTTATGAACATAAGCTTCTCACTCTAGTCTTGCATACATGATTTCATAAACGAGTTTTCAAAAGGCAAAAGTTTCAAATGTGTTCTTATCCAAAAAGCCTTTGATTTCAAGTATAAGTCTCTTAGAAAAGTTTTCCAAGTGTTCTTATGTGTTACCTTTTGGGAAAACCTTTTAGACTTCAAATGATTTGAAAACAAGTGTTTAATCAACTTCTCGAAAGCTCAGAAAGTCTGGGTCGACCGAGATTTTCTGGATCAACCGAACAAAGTACTCGAGAGTTGAGTCTGTCTTGGTTCGGTCGACCAAGATATGGTTCGGTCGACCGAGATGACCAAGGTCGGTCGACCGAGGTCCCAAGTCGGTCGACCGAGTTTCCCTCTCGGTCCACCGAGGCACTGTGGTTCGGTCAACCGAGGTGCATGCATTACTAGCCGTTATTTGACCGCTCCGAGTCGCTTTTTCAGTGAGATTTCAAATAGTATAAATACTCCAAAGCTTTAGAATGACTCTAACACTTATATAGACTTGTTCATACAATAGAGATTGATTTCTTATCAAGTCTAAACACTTTCAAAGTAAAATGCACTTCATTGCAAAAATCTATATGATTCAAAAGTGCATTTCATAATAGCAAGACAAAGAGTGTGCTTCCTATGTTCAAAGAGCCAACAATTGATGAGCTTCAAATGTATGTATCTTTCACTTAGAAGAGTGAACAACTTTGTACTCTAAACCTTTCATCTTATCCCCTTTCTTAGTGATAGGGTTATTGTTGTTATTTGATAAGACCTACTTAGTGTGGGCAATTGTTTATAGTGGTTGTTTGTAAAACTCTTGGTGAGTTAGCCACTAGTGTAAAGTCCTACTTTGTGTGGGCACATTCTTCTTAGTGAAGTTGGTGAAATCCTTGGGTGCGGCTCAAGGTAGTGGATGTAGATTCTCAGTGAATCGAACCACTCTAAATCTCTTGTCTTGTGATTTGCATTGGGTTTTGCTTTAGCCTTTGTTAAACTTGCACTATCATTGTTTAAATTGGAAATAGTTTGCAAGATTTATTAGAAACCCAATTCACCCCCCCTCTTGGGTTCCTTCAGACCGGACTTCTCTGGTCTTCCGAGGCTAAGCCTAGGTCGACTGGAGTGCACTGCCAAAGTGGTTTTTCCACTTAGTCAAATTTCTAATGTTCTAATGCACATGCCTAAGTGTTTTGTAAATATATAAAACACATTTTAAAGTACTTAGGCATTGACCAACACTTATACAAGTTTTCAAAAACCTTTTCAAAGAAATGAACAATGTAAAACATGAGGTTTTGAAAACATGCATAGTTGAGTTTTAAACATTCTATTCTAGTATTCTCAAGAGAAAGATTAGTCACAAGGATTGCCTATAAAGCATAGACTAATCTTCCTAAGATCTTCAATTCTTCAAGTTGATTCTTCTTGGAGCTTGGACTTTGAAGCCTTTGATCAACATCTTCTTTGAGTGATGAAGTCCTCTAGCAATCTTGAGTTGTAGTGTATTAGACTTCACACTTCTTCTTGTCATAGAGTCTACCTCTTTATTGTACTCTTACTGGTTTGAGTAGCTCTTGACATGTTGATCTTCCTTCTTCATTGACTTTGCAAGTACTTCCATAGCATGTGGATTGACTTCATGTTTGTGCTATGGAGTCTTGCAAAGTGTAGCTTCCTTGTGTGTATGATCATACCTTTGATGTACACAAGGAGCTAACTTACCATTTTTATCAATGTTGGTGTGAGTGCTTAGTATCCTATCATTAAGAACATGCTCACACAAACATTAGAACTATCAATGGTTTGTTATCATCAAAACAAGATTGGTCACTTTGCCCTTAGGGCTGACAATCTACCCCTTTTTGACGATGACAAAACATTGATGCAAATGGGAATAATATATATGCAAAAGATAAAGCTTTAATGCATATATATATATATATATATATATATATATATATATATATATATATATATATATATATATATGTGTGTGTGTGTGTGTGTGAGAGAGAGAGAGAGAGAGAGAGATAAGTGTATTATAGGATCTAGGCAAGTAGATGTTTTGAAAAAAAATATTGTACTCCCCCTATTTTAAAGAATCCATTATCTCTCCAAATTTGCAATTTGTAAACTATTTTTCTTGGCACATTTGCAACACTAAGATTTCTCCCCTTCTTTTTTTCAAAATAAAAAAGGGCAATTAGAGCTTCAATATGAAAAGCATTTTCTCCTCATTTTTTTTTTTATTGAAAACAGAGATATAAAGGATTTCTCCCTTTTGAAAGACTCCTTTTATAAAAAGAATATGAAGGAGGGATTAAATTTAAGATTTTTGGAGAAGCTTGATGGTCTAATACATTGATAAGATAAAAACCAAAGAATCATATCTAAAGAGAAAAAATCATTGAAGAAGGATAATTTTTAAATAAGCTTGGTTGATTTAAAAATACCAAGAGTTCATAATGACACATAAATTTAAAGATGGTCATATATGGCTAAAACAAAATATCAACCTAAGCTAAAATTAAAGGAGATAAGGAATAAAACCTTTAAGTCACTACAAAAAAAAAAGACCTTTAGTAACGAAAATTTTCGTTAGGAAAGGTTTCGTGACGAAAATCCTTCGTTACCAAGTTCGTCCTGAGAGCCCCGTCGCTAAAGGTCTTTCATAACGAATCACATATTTCGTCACGAAAGGTATTAGTGACGAAGCAATTTCGTTAGGAAATGTGAGAATTCGTGACGAAATATTCGTTACGAAAGGTATCAAAGTTCGTTACTAAAAGTTCTACAAAAAAATTAAAAATTAAAGCCATGGAGCCGAGCCGAGACTATGCCAAGCCGGAGCCATGCCCCCCCTACAATAATGTTGAATAAAGTCTCCACATTTTCATAGAAGTGGGAATTGAACTCAAGACCTACAACTTGTATGTCATGCACTTGCCCACTGAGCTACGTTGATCATTTGTTACTTATTGTTCCTATTATATGCATTATAATGAAGTTTTGTATTTTGAACCTTTAGTTATTTTAATTTCTCTTTGTGTTGTGATTTTTTTTATGAATTAAATTAAAATTAATACATTTTCGTCAATGTATTTGTGTATTAAATTGTTATAAAAAATAAGAATAAAATTATTCTAGTTGCATACTATTTTTTAGCAATACTTTTAATATAAAGACTAAACAAATATAAAAATTAAAATTATATTCTAAATTATAGCATACTTATGTATGTATACTCTTAAAAAATATATTTTAAGACGAAACTTTTCGTGACAAATATGTTTTTCGTTACGAAAGGTACGGAAAAAAATTTGTCACGAAAAGTTATACCTATCGTGACGAAAAAGTTGCTTCCAACTACTTTTAGTGACGAATAATTTTTCGTTACGAAAGGTCTACTTTTCGTAACGATTCAGAATTTCGTTACGAAAAGTAGACATTTCGTAACGAAAAATGATTTTGTCACGAAAAGTTCGTCCTAACAGGCATTTTTTTTTGTAGCTAGTACAATCTCCCCGTTTATCACACATACAATGTTAGCTAATAAAGATGAAAATAAGTTTAAAAACAAAGCTAACAAGGTAAGAATGGAAGTGATACCATAAATTCATAAGTTAAGCACATGTATCACAACCAAGGAACTAGAGGAAGTGTAAGATAACACTTTTTTAAAAATATTCCTCTACCAAATTAATGTTTAGCTAAAAGGAGTTCAACGACTCTTAAAGCAAGACTAACCAAAGACTATAAATGAGATCAAAATGATAAGAAACATGATCTCACAAAGTTATAAGGGAGAGTATATGTAAGAAATAAATGTGTATACTACATATAACTCCCAAAATAACTTACACAAGTTGACTATAAGATTTAAAATATGAAAAACAAGCCAACAAGTGATGTGATGATGTAGAATAACAGTAAAGATAAGCATACATCGCATATTTTGAGACGGCATAAGATGAAAACATTTGAAAACTCCCCATAATGTTGTACCTATATAGATAATGTAACACTCCACTTTGTGAGCATTTTGGTGTGTATTCATTTTGAGTCAATTTTCAATTTTATATTTGTACTTTTGTATGGTTTCTACTTGCTTCTTTTGTTATTCACAGAAACATGAGACCACCATTATTCCATCAAATCTTGCTATTTCTTTGAGAATCCTATTGTTATTGTTAAGGATGAGAACTATTTTGAGATCTCTAAAAAGTAAACAATTCACAAGGTGAGTGGTCCACCCTTTTACAAAATTATATATGTATTGTGTGTTTGGAAATTAGCCTATGTTTCTCAGCATTTAATAATCCTTAAGTGCCTTTCACTTTCTCCAAAATTAAGAAAATAAACCAAAATATCATCTTCAAATATAACCAACAAGTGACCTACGCATTTATTAAAAAAATCCTATGCATTAGATAAGCATATGTTGCTGGCACATCTGTCTTACCAAAAGTTACCACTACCACTACCACTCACAATATCCATCTAGTATTAATTTTTTTATTTATTTATATATATCCTCTTTTAAACTTCACTTAATACTATCCTTATCTCAAATCCAATTCAAAATAATACTTTGCATCTCTCAGCTGTTCAAAGAGTTCATCTATCAATTTTTGGTATTAGAGTGTGCAGCGAAAGTTTCGGATTAGCAATTTGCACATATGGATTTTAGTATTGTATTTTATTGAGTTTGATTGTAACCCTGTGGATATTATATTTTTGGGTTAATAGAATGTTTGTTTAGAGCCTTGGCGGTTCGGCTCGTCCCCGTCCAGGCAGGGGCCAGGCCGGGGCTTCAGATTTGGTATCAGAGCGCACAACAGAAGCTTGTGTTATCAATCTAGATAAATGGATTTTAGTCTTGTATTTTATTGAATTTCATTGTAACATTGTGGAGATTATATTTTTGGGGTAATAGAAAGTTTGTTTAGAAACTTACTCTACCGAGAGGTAGGGCGGCGGGCAGTTCAGCTCGTCCCCTGTCCGGGCAGGGGCAGGTCGGGGCGTCACAAATAAAACAGTAAAACTTACAGATTACTGAAGTTGAAGTTCAAAATTTTGTTGAGATTTGGCTGTCTCGGTCGACCCTATGATCCACCGTAAATGTTCGGTCGACCAGAGCCCCATAGTCCGGTCAAGACCGAACTTTTGGCAGAAAACAGGAAAACCTGCAATATTCAGTTTAAACCACTACCAAACACTCAAATAAGCACACCAAGGCATATTCAATGCCACAAACACATTTTATATCCTAAGTAAAGAATCTAGACGATCAACCACATAAGAATCATGCTATTGACTTGAATATAAACATACAAACCAACCCCATATGCTATATAGATCAAGTTAAAGCCAAGCAAAGCATTAAAAAACTCCCCCAAAGCATAATACACTAAAAATAGAGGGAAGGGGGTTCCAAATAGAGCTTTCATCACAAGGATCAAATCATTAAGCTAAAAAACTATAACATGCTCAAAAGATCAAAACAAATAAAGAGTAACATGTTATATAAACATCAAGGTGTCCCTTTGAAAGCAATTGATACAAGATATGGAAAGTATATTCAACATAAGTTGTTCTAGGGGTACACATGGGATAACATACAAGGAAATGAAATTAAATACAAGGAAATATAAAAAGATTGAGTTTAGAAATTTCTCTTTGAATTGAAGAGTTGCTTCTTGCACTTGAGTTTTCTTCAATGAGTTCTTTGAGTTTCTTCAATCCTCTTGATCATCATTTGAAGCTTCATTTCCCTTTTCTTGACTTGCTTGGGAAACATCTTCATCTTTGTTTTCACCCAATCCATTACAAGATCTTCATCTTCATTCCCAACTTCTAATCCAAAGTCCTTTTTCTCACCCAAATCTTCTTCAACTTCAAGATTGACAATCTCTTTGGGCTCCTTATCTTTTTTCTCATCTTCATCTTGATTTTCATCATCCTCATTGATGGAATCTTCATTAGCCTCTTCTTCTTTCTCTTCCTCAAAAATCTACCTCCTCATTTTCTACAAAAGTTTATGTTTTTTACTTTGTATTCCTATTGACATCCTCAACTTTGTAGTCCATTTCATTAAACATTTCTTTCAAATCTCCAACTTGTTCTCTCAACTCCTTAACATCACCATCCAAGCTTGATAACTTCTCAAGTATCATCTTCAAATTATCATTGATGTGGTCGAGGATGTCATTTTGAGCTTCATTGCTTGGTTGAGGAGGTCTTCTACCAATCTCTTCCCTTGGAATATCTATTTGATCACCAATATTTACTTGGACATCCCCTTCTTCATTCACTTCAAAGTGAATATCATCACCTCCATCTCCCTGTCCTTCTTGCATTGGCACATTTTCATCATCTTGCACATTTGGCCTTTAGAGTTCTCTCTTCTCCATTTCTTTCTTCAATGTCTCACAAACTTTTAAAGATTTGTTGTGAGCTATCATTGCGGCCAATAACAAACTTCTCCATATTGTTCTTCTGAAATAACTAGAACAGTTCTTTATGGTTTGGATAAACCAGGTTCACATGCCAAAAAGGTGTTAGTAGGTGATCAGCATCATCCTCTTTCTGATACTAAGAGGCCGATGAGTTTACTTACTCCATTAGTGGAAGTTAACAAAGAAGGTTTCATTGCTCAGAGGTCATCAGTGAAAGACATATTGAGGGAACAAGAAGATGTTAGCGATGAGAATGGCGAAAAGGGTATATCGAGGTTGGGTATTGTTTTGGAGACTTATAATGAGGAAATCTATTATTCGTGGTCTACTAACAACAGTAGAGTTTCTAGTCTTTGTTGGCCTAAAGGAGGAAGTGCTTCAAAAGTGAAGTTGGAAGTTATGGGAAATAATGCAAAAAATGCAAACTTTTATTGTTGGACATGAAACAACGACTTTAAAAGAGATGGAAAAAGTGGAGAAGCACATGATCGTGAACAACACACTTTGTATTGAGAGAAGCTCTCGAATCCACTGCATGATAATTATTGATGTCCTTAAACTTGAAGAGCAGCTTGTGCTTTTAGAGTGGCAGCAGTCACAGCTGAGGCATCCAAGCCATTTGTTTACTCTTAGAAATTATCGTACGTCAGAAAATGCCAAAAGAGGGGGTGTAAGTGTAGTTAGCAGGTTGGGAAATGATATGCAAAGGGTTCAATCAAGTTATGTAGGTAGTCCAGCTAGAAAAGCACGTGACACAGAGGAATTAAATGATGTTGCATACTGGAGAGAGTTGTATCACCAAAATGACCATGAAGCAGTTATGAGGTGGTTTGAAAACCAGCCTGCATTGCACTTTCATCTTTCCGCTCTTTCGGAGGAGGTCAAGGCACTGGTTAAGGTTGATAGGTTGGATGAAAGTGGGCTGCTTAAAACACCGCAAAAGGGAATATCAGATTCTGGAGTCTTAAGTTCTGCTAGTGCAAATTTCGAAGAAGAGCTGTTTCAGCCTTTAGGAATATGGGGAAACACACAATAAAAGAGGTTCATTGTACTGCTAATGCTCTAACACATATGATGGCTGCAAGGGGCATTTTGAAGGGCTACAATGGTTGACTGTCCACACTTTTAGTTTGGCCTTTCTTTTAATCTCGAGTGATGGTGCTCTAATTGAAAAATAAAGGAATCAGTAAAAGATGGGGTCTTAATGAAGAAGTACATCCGAGTAAGGAGTCTAATACCACATTTAATGGGGTAAAGAGCATTGACGAAGATAAATCTGAGTTGGTGAAAATTGTTCACTATCTACCAGACACAAACACGCACAATATATATATATATATATATATATATATATATATATATATATATATATATATATATATATATATATATATATATATATATATATAAAGCATTTAGTCGAATGTTGGGCAGTAGAGCTAGGCTGACCTTATATTCACACTTGAGAAATTATATTCACACTTGAGATTCTTTTCTCAAGATGGTTTACACTTGGGAAAATGTGACTCGACCAAGTATGTTTTATTGGAAAACTCTTCCTCATGCAGAAATTCTGTTCGGAGCCTTTTGGAATGCCTTAAACCTGAGTTTGTGTTATTAGGAGAATCCCTCACACTACAAGAAAACAGTTAAATAGCAACTTGGGACAGCCCCTGTGCACACATTTTGCCTATGTTAGTTACTATTAGGTAAAATGTTTCTATATATCCTTAAAAACCCCCGCTATTTAAAAAAACGGAATCCGGGAAAATAATAGCGACCGAATTTGCTGTCGGTCGCTATTCGGTCGCCCTACCCTAACCCTAATTCTGTCTCTATTCGGTCGCTATTATTAAATGCCTAAACGACGTCTTTTTACCATTTTGCGGGCTCATTTATTTGAAAACTGGACAAGCGTTAAGCATGCTAAGTGGCGACCGAATAGCGACCGAATTCACCAATTCCGTCGCTATTATTAAATGTCTAAACGACGTAGTTTTGTGCGTTTTATTTCTATAAAAATATCTAAGCCAAGAAGCCTCTCCCTCCTTCTTCATTCTGCCCAGCCGCGACCTCCACCTCCACCACCACCTCTTCCGGCGATTTCCCCCCAAATCCCCTCCCTCCTTCCATCGCCACCACCTCCGGCACCTCCAAGACATCGCCACCACCTCCGGCACCTCCAAGGCGTCGCCACCACCTCCGATTTCAGTTGGGTTTTTTAGGGTTTAGGTGAGAATATTGCATTTTCTAGCTTTTTTTCTTAACAATTGGAATAAATACATCTATTTTGAGAAGATTAAAACAAAAATGGAGGGGAGGTAGTACTGATTTCTGCTTGGATTTTAATATATGAGTTTTCTATAATGTCTTGCAATTCTCATAATTTCTTGCAATTTTTTTGCCAATTCTTATAATTTCTTGCATTTTTTTTTTGCCAATTCTCATAATTTTCTTTGTTTTTCAGTGAAAGAAGGGGATAAGCTTGAGTGATAATTAGTAGCAAATTAAAAAAAATCTCAACTTTTTCAAGAGATTTGTTGGGGTTTTTTATTACTCAAAAGGTATGTAATTCTACTGTTTATATAGTGTTTTTTTTTTGTGATAATGTACATGGGTTTTTTAAATTTATTGGAGTTTTTTAACATCCAATGTAGTTTTCTTGGTGTATTATTGAAATGTATGCTAATTGTATAATTTTAGTTCCAATAAGTAAATAATTGATAATCAAACATAATTAACAAGAATATTCATATTAGTTCTATTGCCTGATACTGTTGTGACACCCCTTCACTCGCGGGTCGGGTTGCCGCGTGCCTCTCGGCACTAGGTTCTAGATTACTACAAAAATAAAATACTTTGTACAAACACTAATACAGTGATTACACATGATTTTAATACTAATACATAGACAAAATTTTTTTTTCTAACTAATTCATTTGTTGACTTTTTATTTTCCTCCTTCGTCTTTATGACCAAGTAACTCGACTCCAGAGGTACTTTCATTCCTGCGCTGTTTGTTTACAACTCCGTATTTCCTGAAAGAGTTAAAACATAAAACAATGAACTTAAAAAGTCCAGTGAGTTCCCAGTGTAGTGAGTGCCCATGTTTTAAAACTGGTTTTGCTTTTAAAATAATCCATTTATGTTCTTTCGAAACTTGTCTTTATTTCAATCTTGTTGGTTAATATATTTCCGGACTGTAGACAGAAACCCAGAAATTCCTATAAAGAAGTCCATAGTCAGTAACCCGCCGTACACCAGACAGACATGGCCATGATTTACAACCATATATTCCTTTTTCCTATTTGTGAAATCTTAGAACTGGGGTACCCGCCAGTCCAAGTTCACAGGCTCATGTTCCGGAGTCAACCTCCTGACTCAGGATACATATCGCCCAAACTTTTTGACACTGAAGGTTCACAGAGGAGATCAGTCAGCCCAATGCTTTCCCTGCCCTTACTGATTCCCAACAGGCCCGGGATCCCGTTTAAACATAACCGAACTATCGATGGTTCGAGATGCCCTCGTACGGGTGACTAGCCTCGCACAGTGCAAGCCCCCACCGATAGAACCAGAAGTCCATAATTCAAATAATACACCGGCGATACCAAATAAGATTCCAAATATTCATAAATAATTGAAGTTCAGAATTCCAATAATATGCCAGTAGTAATATTACTTTTATCCAGGAATGTTTAACTTACACATTTTATTTACGAAACCCTTTATATTAGTTTTAGAAATGAGTTTAGGAGGGAACTCACCTTATCAGTGCAATTCGTGATTGTCCTGCAAATCTGTTATTAAATGTATGTTCTATCAGCAAGGTAAAATAATTAATCATTCAGGCAGTTTTAGAGTGTTAACATGATCTTTTGGGGCTTTTGAGGTCAGATTGTAATTTCTTAAAATACAGGGATTTAAATGTCATTTTAAATTTAGAAGGACTGAAATTGTAATTAATTTAAAAGTTATCCCATGAATTTTTAAATTTTCGCGGGACATTTCAACGTCCTTATGCCAAAGAAAATTCGTTGTTGTCTAGGAGGGACAAATTTATAAAATTTTACCTTGCAACTACTAAGTTCTACATGGACTAATTAGGTAATTTTCTTAAAAGCTTTTCTCACAACTTTATGATGTCGGTCTCTCCCCCCCCCCTTTTTCCAGCACCGCTTCCTTTTTGTTATTTTTCTTCTTTCCTTTTTGATTTGGATTTTTGATTGTCTCTTTTGTATTATTATGGCGATTTTCCAGATTGGTGGCGGCTTGGGCAGCTCTCCGGTCGTCCTTGTCCCGGCGGGCTTGGCTCCGGTCTCGCTGCTGCTTCTCTGCTCCCGACGGCGTCGAGGTTCTCACGATGAGGTGAGTTTTTCTTTTTCTTCTTCTAATTGTTATATTATTATTCTGATTTTATTATCTTATTATTATTATTATTATTATTATTATTATTATTTATACGTTTTCTGTTTTCTGACTTCACCCTATTTGTTGTTATTATTAAATTTTCTGGCTTTACGATCTCATCAATTTGGCTAGATTTCTCTAGGCTTGAGTTTTCAAAGTTTCTTGGAAATAAATTGTTGTTATTCTTGTTGGTAAAATTTACTTGTTTGGTCCGAAATTCCTTGAAGAGCAATAGACTCATAAACTTTAAAGAAAGCTTCTCAGTAGATTCATTTATAGTAGACTTTTACTGTAACATGTAACAAGGAGCTTTTTGGATTGTTCCCTGAAAAGTAGTACACTACTTTGTCTAGTTTTGTTATTTTTTTTTTTGAAAATATCCTTATAGTAATCTTTGTAAATTTCTAACAGCCCTAGGAATAATATACTAGTCAGTAATAGATTTACAAGATTCAAGGAATTGAAATGTTCCGTCTCCATATATTCAAGGAAACGTAACAAATAAATTCCCTAATTCAATTTCCTCTAGTCTAGGTTAAAAAAGAAATAGGGATTTATATTCTTCTGGTCACCCGTCTTAACGGGACAAAAATTCGATTAGAAAAAGTCTCTACCAGTGGGGTAGGCCACGGGATGCTTCCGGGATTGCGTTCCCACAATCATCGGATACAGAGTCAGTCTCAGAGAATATAATCCTATTTTTACATGAACCCGTATTAACCTAAATTTATTATTATTGCAGAATTTAAAGTAAGGATACCTGTTCAGCACGGCTAACTCCACTTTCGGAGGGTTCAGAGATTTATCAGAGTTTTTACTATTGTAGTAGCTGGAATTTATTGTAGAGAAAGAGGGAAGGTTTTTTTTTTCTTTTACTGGTTTTGGCTTAGAGACTTTCTTGAGGAAAAATGCCTTAAAGGAGCGGTCTATTTATAGGGAAAGAGGGGGATCTTTCTTGCAATTATTTTATCTGCACGAAAGGTCCTCCTTTTTCTTTTTGTAAGATTTATTCCCCTTTTGGGAAAATATTTGGACAATTAGGTCCTTTTATTTTGTAATTTATTATTACCTTTCTTTATTATTATTATTATTATTATTTGAAGTGGACATTACTTAATTTGTACTTGTTCTAGCATTTTTAATTCAAGTAATTGACCACTTATAAAGTGTATTAATTGCTAAATAAATATTTAAATCAGGGTGTCTAAAATTTACTAACCTTGACCCAAAATAACTAGTCGTCACATTCTTCCCTCCTATAAAGAATTTCGTCCTCGAAATTCATTCTGGTGTTGGGAGTATATCAGGGTACTTTTGTCGCAAAAATTCCTCAGTCTCCCAAGTTACTTCTTCTACCTCCGGGTTTTTCCACAAAACTTTACATAACATAATTTCCTTATTTCTTAGCTTTTTCTGGGCTTTTTCCAAGATCTGAATTGGTCGAATGGGGTAGGTGAGGTTTGTTCGTAACTCCAAAGGTTCTTCGTTGATCACATGCTCCGGAGCTGGGTGGTATTTCTTTAACTGTGACACGTGGAACACGTCATGAAGTCTTTCCAATTCTCCGGTTAAAGCTAACCGATAAGCTACTGGTCCGACTCTTTATAGTATTTCAAATGGTCCCAAAAATCTGGGACTGAGCTTTCCTGTACGTGGTTGTTTGGTGATTCCTCGTTGAGGAGTAATTTTAAGAAACACACTCTCACTTTCCTTGAATTCCAGATTCCTTCTTCTGTTGTCGGCGTAGCTTTTCTGCCTATCCTGGGCAGCTTTCAACCTTTCTCGAATAAGTTTTATCCTTTCTTGTTGATTCTCTAACTCCGGCATCAATGCCAACCTTGAGTTTGGTGTACCTCTTTCTTCCCAGAATATGGGAGTCCTACATTTCTTGCCGTACAAAGCTTCAAAAGGTGCCATGCCAATCGACGTTTGATAACTATTATTGTAAGCAAATTCTGCTAAAGCCAAGTTATCAATCCACTTAGTGTTAAACTCAAGAGCACATGCTCGCAACATGTCTTCCAGAATTTGGATTGTCCTTTCAGATTGTCCATCTGTCTGGGGATGAGCTGACGTACTGAAATGTAACTTAGTCCCCATGGCTTCTTGAAAACGAGGCCAAAATCGAGAAGTAAATCTTGGGTCTCGATCTGACACAATTTCTTTAGGTATCCCATGCAACTTTACTATGGACTCCATGTATAACAAGGCTAACTTCTCCAATGGATATTTCATGTTAATTGCTAAAAAGTGAGCTGACTTTGTTAACCTATCTACAATTACCCATACAGCATTGTGATTCCCCCGAGTGACGGGAAATCCGGTAACAAAATCCATGGTGACACAATCCCATTTCCATTCTGGTATAGGTAGGGGCTGTAATAACCCAGCTACCTTTTGGCGTTCTGCTTTGACCTTTTGCAAAATTACATTTGGTATCAGAGCCATAAGATTCTGGAGTGGGAAGTGTGTCCACTAAGCTTGAAGTTGGCGCGAACATACAATTTTTTTTTAGAGCCGATACGATTGTTCTTAAGTTTGAATCCTAGGCCTAAGTTTGAATATATAAATAAGTTTGAACATGTGTGATGTTTTGTAAATCTTAAGTTTGAATTGAATTCTATCATAGGCTTAAATGTGATTTTCAATAAGCTTCAACACACTATTTACATTCCACATTGCCTTATCTAAGTTACTACCCAGATTTGTCAGGCGGCCCTACGCCAATATTGAGTCCTGGCTTCCAATTTCCTATTTTTGGCCAACAATTCCGCAATCTGTTTATCTCGACGTTCTATTTCTTTTCGTAGGACAAAGTTATGATTCATTAAAGTCTGCGTCTCCTGGGTTCTGCTATCAAGGATGGCTTGTAATTGATGGAAAGTGTGTTCCAATGAGGCGTGAGCCTCCTTCCAAGCATTTATTTCAATTATTTTTGCAGCGCATGCAAAGCAAACTGAAGGTGGGGAGGATTGAGGAGTAGGGGTTCGGAAGAAGTCAAGGAAGGCACTTTCTCCGATTGACGGAGAAGACTCTGGTAGAAAAACGTTGTCCCATAACTGGAAGATTGAGAGCAAGGTTGTCCTGGCCTACTTGATCAGGCGACGCAGGAAAGTTCCATTTAGGAGAATGTAATTTAGAAGTAGTAAAGCAACTCGGTAAACTTAGTGTAACATAGCAAAAATCATGTAATATAGTATGTAATAGATGGAATGTAATAAATATGTTTGCTAACAAAAAAGTATTTTATTTTTGTAGCCCAAGATATCAGGCGATTTCTCTACTCAATGGAACCCTCACAAGAAATTAGCCTCACTCAAGCCCTGACAAAAATTAATGGCCTCTTAGAAAGTCAGCTTGAAAAGAATGACAAAGAAATAATGGACAATCACGACAGTGCTTTAGAAAAATTCTTAAAATTCCGACCCCCGGAATTTTTCGGAGTACCTGAGCAGGAAGAAACAGCAGAACTATTTTTGGAACAACTTAATGACATTTACGAAACGTTGCACTATACTGAAGACGAGTTCCAGGTGCTTCAACAGGGGAACATGACGGTGGCCCAGTATGTGGCCAAATTCAACCGACTTTCCAAATACTGTCGAAGGTTGATCGACACGGAAGCCAACAAAACAAGACAATTTTATAAAGGCTTACGGTTTGAGCTAAAGAAAGCTTTGGCTCCTTTTACTAATTTGACTTTTTCTAGGATTGTGGATGCTGCCTCGAGAATCGAGAGTAATGATCGTCAAGTTCGACCCTCATCGAGCTCTAATTTTGATAGGCGCCCTAAGAGGATTGGAATGGAAGCATGGAATTCACGAGGATTGAAGAAAACTCGTGGAAATCCAAGGACTAGTGGTCCACCTGTCTGTGGATATTGCGGACTTGTGGGGCATCAAGCCGACAATTGCAGGAAAAGGCTGGGTCAATGTTTTAGCTGCGGGCAGCCAGGTCACACGAAGAATAACTGCCCAAAGATAAACCAGAGTAATCGAAACTACTTGGTAAGAAACTACCGGCCGGATAACCTCCCACCAGCAAAGAATATAGTTGCTGGAAAACCCCAGGTTAAGGCTCGTGTGTATTCTCTGGAAGAACACAAAGTCGAAGAAAATTCCAATGTAATTGAAGGTACGCTCCTGATCCATTCTCATAAAGCCCAAGCCTTAATAGACCCAGGGTCTACCCATTCTTTTGTTACTCCACATTTTGCTAATTGTATTGAAAAAAGACCTGAAGAAATGATTTGTCAATTATTGGTGAGCACCCCACTAGGAGAAAATAGTGTTACTGACTTAGTCAGGAAAGAGTGCGAAATTAAGATTGAAAATACGATATTACCGGCGGATCTTGTTCATCTTTCCTTTAAGGGGTACGATGTCATATTAGGAATGGATTGGTTATCGAGGCATAATGCACAATTGGATTGTAGAAATAAGGTAGTAACTTTTAAGTTGAATACCTCCACTTTAGAATTTAGAGGTAGACAAAGAAAAATCCAGAACTCGGTGATTTCGGGGATAAAAGCTAGGAAATTGTTATGGAAAGGTTGTAAAGGCTACATGGCCTACATTCTTAACCAACCAGACGAACAACCCCAGATTGAAGCCACCCCAATAGTGAAAGAATTTTTGGATGTGTTTCCGGACGAGCTAACAGGTTTACCGCCAGATCGAGAAGTCGAGTTCTCCATTGATTTGGTTTCCGGTGCTGAACCTATATCTCGTGCTCCCATACCAAATGTAACGCCCCGACCCGCCCCTGGCCGTACGGGGACAAGTCGAACCGCCCGCCGCCCTACCTCTCGGCAGAGCAAGGCTCTAAACAAACCTTCTATTAACACCAAAAATCACACAGTTAAAAAGATTCAGTCAAATTTATCATTTCCAATGCAATAAAATAATATTACAAAAATGCCCCTATTCAAAAAGATAGTTCATGATGACAAATAAATGTAATCAGTGCATGTCATGAGTGGATCCAAATCATGAGTGCAATGAATAAATGAATACACAATACTTATATATAATTTTACAAAAGGGTTATGACCACTCACCTTATAAAAGGTTCATTTCCTTGAGATTCCAAATATTCCAAAATAAGTCAGAACCTTATATTCAATATACAATAGCAACTCAAGCTCTCCATTACGAGAGCTTCATAAAAAATGGATTTTTCGGCCAAAGCATGTTGTAGTAGAAGGGAAGATTACATAAATTATTAAGAACAAGAATTCCAAGGATTCCACAATTGGGGTTTTTGAACAAAAAGGAATCAGAAGCAAAAATTGAGTCAAAAGCTACTAATGTTTCAAGGAGACAAAGTAGAACAAAACAGAGAAAATATACCATATATGAGATTTGATTACAAGAAAAGAAAAAGAAATATTGGAGCTAAATCTCCTGCTCAAGATGACTAAAGAAATGAGGAATATAAATATATATATATATATAGAAAGAAAAAGGCCAATGAAAATTAGGCAATTTCCACAGAAATTGCTACTGGAAGTTAACTATTACACACAAAAAAAAAAAAAAGAAGGCAGAGGACTTCTATGGTACCTTGCTGGTGCAAGGATTGAAAGTGCCAAAGATATTTGGTGTGTACAACTGGTCTCAGACCACTTGTATATATAGGAGAAGTTGTGGCAATTTTGTAATATATTGATATACTTGGTGGCCACTCAAATTTGGAGGCCAAGAATATTTAATTTTTATAAAATAACAAATGACTATTATACCCATCTCTCTTATAAAAAATTACTAGTTCAAAATGGGTATATGTGAAAATGCCTACGAAGCGGGGTGTTACAACTGTGAAGTATCATCTTGTTATGAACGGATTTGTGTCTAACTATTTTAATTGGACATGTCATGGTGAGGCATTCATTCCAATGCCTCAAATCCCGTTTGTTCATGATATGGATAATTCTAGAAGACATACGACACAGAACAAAGTGTGAGTTTTGATAATTCAAAGTGTGTGAGTGTCAATGAAAATTAGGCAATTTCCACAGAAATTGCTACTGGAAGTTAACTATTACACAAAAAAAAAAAAAAAAGAAGGCAGAGGACTTCTATGGTACCTTGCTGGTGCAAGGATTGAAAGTGCCAAAGATATTTGGTGTGTACAACTGGTCTCAGACCACTTGTATATATAGGAGAAGTTGTGGCAATTTTGTAATATATTGATATACTTGGTGGCCACTCAAACTTGGAGGCCAAGAATATTTAATTTTTATAAAATAACAAATGACTATTATACCCATCTCTCTTATAAAAAATTACTAGTTCAAAATGGGTATATGTGAAAATGCCTACGAAGCGGGGTGTTACAACTGTGAAGTATCATCTTGTTATGAACGGATTTGTGTCTAACTATTTTAATTGGACATGTCATGGTGAGGCATTCATTCCAATGCCTCAAATCCCGTTTGTTCATGATATGGATAATTCTAGAAGACATACGACACAGAACAAAGTGTGAGTTTTGATAATTCAAAGTGTGTGAGTGTTGTAATGTAAATGAGAAGTGCACACTTTGATTGTGAGTGTTGTAATTCAAAGTGTGGACTTTGATTGTGAGTGTTGAAATAAATGAGAAGTGCACACTTTGATTGTGAGTGTTGTAATGTAAATGAGAAGCGTAAACTTGTGTTTTTCAGTAAGATAATTGGTTATGTAATGTTATTTTTTTGGGTTTATTGATTAATTTTGCTATTTGGGATCTTATTAATACTGTTTCTGGTTTGTATTTCTGTGCGTATTGCTGTTTTTTTATAATAGGGATTTAATTTAATTTCAAATTTTTTTTTAAAATAAAAAAACAATTTAGCGACCGAGGTCGCTAAATTTCCCGTCGGTATTCGGTCGTTAACCAGTCAAAGTCAAAAGTCAACAATATTGACCATTCGGTCGGTAAATAGCGACCGATTATTCGGTCGCTAGACTTTCCGTCGGTATTCGGTCGTTAACCAGTCAAAGTCAAAAGTCAACAATGATGACTATTCAGTAGGTATTCGGTCGGTAAATAGCGACCGAATATTCGGTCGCTATATATTCCGTCGGTATTCGGTCGGTAATTTGCTTAGCGACGAAAAATACACGACCACGACATTCGGTCGTTAATCGGTACCGATTACCGACGGAAACGACCGTCACTGTTTCCCTGTTTTCTCGTAGTGTCAGGAATGAAGCTTAAGTACAAGGGGCTCGAATTGCATTAAAAATTTCTGGAGTTATTTACTTAACGCACTATGATTAATGAATCGTTGTTTATTGGTTTTGGATCTCGTAAAATCATCCCTTAATAGCTTACATTTGGTATCAGAGCATGGTAGTCATAATTATCTTGCCATTAGCCTATTTAACTTCTTATTTCTCACAGGTTTGAAAGGACGGGATAAGATAATTCCCTTTTGTGGAAAGTAAGCATAGTTTGCAAACCATGTAACACTCGAAATCATTGGTTGCAAATTCGACACCTAAGCCCAATAATAATAAAATTGAAGAAGAAAAACATTTGCAAACCACTATTTATTTCATTATTAATAGCATGACAAAATACACAGGAAAAACACATGCAACAACAATCTACTAACTCGGTGAATACATATTCTTATTCATACATTTACTGATGCTTTAAAAGTTTTATGATCCATCTAAGTGAAGCATCATTTTTAGGAATTTGACAAAGCGAGAGCATGACTAATTGTTATCCCACCAGAACTGTGATTGAAGATAGTTGATGACATTCTTGTCAACTTGGAAAGCTTTGGTGAGAACATCAGGAGAGATGGGAGGATCTGAACCGAATACGGCATTTGCAATGGTAATGACTCCTGGATTTTGGCTACTTAGGCCAGCAAATGCAACGACTGGATTATGTCCAATGTTAAATTGGAAATGAATGAGACCTTCTGGGAAGACGAAGACGTCTCCTGCATTTAAGGTCTTTGTAAAGAGACGGTTCTTCATGTTTTGTCCAGGATTAGAAGTAACAAAACCAACGTAAAGAGTCCCTTCTAGGACAAAGAGAATTTCGGTCGCACGAGGATGTGTATGTGGTGGATTAAGGCCATAAGGAGCATAGTCAATGCGGACCAAAGAAACGCCAAGAGTGTTGAGTCCTGGTAATTGCATGACATTGACAGGCGTTACTACAGAACCGAGTGGGTTCGATGTATTTCCAGCCTTGTTTAGACCTGGAAAGAAAAAGTCTTCCGCTTTCACCATGTTTGGGTTCTTGCATATCTTCCCGTTCACAAATACTGCAGTGATATTTAGATTGAGATCAAATTAAATTGGAAAGAAAATATTATATTTCGAGAGCAATTGAATTTGTTACTTACCTTTGGCATCATCATCATCAACAGCAACACAGAAATCTTGCAACGGACTCGGATCATGAGCATATACTGCCCCAAAAGCTAATACAATAATGGCAGTGAAAACTATCAATTGAGAAGCCATATTTATATTGCTTGGTTAAATCTTAACATGGAAATGATATCTATTTATAGTGATTTATTCATGAAAAATTCGACATTTTACAATTCAAGGATGAATCATTCTCCAACTGCTACTCAAGACTTGTACTATTTTAATTGTTTTTCCATATAACTTCGTTTTACCTAATTCCATCTGTTTGCTTTGATCAAGTCAGTCATTATTATATACCTAATCACATTAACGATTTGGAACGCCATTACCATTTGCCTTCTCTCCCCCCGAAAATAATAAATAAATAAATGAATGAACATTGTAATTTATCCACCGGTTTATGGAGAAAATTTCCATTATTGTTAGCAGTGTTTTGTATCTATTATAAATATTGATATTCTCCTTATTGGAACTTTTTATTTTTAAATCTTAGTGTGGAAAGAGAAGGAAATAATTATTTATAAATCGTCATAATTGATTTTAATTTTGTTAAAAAAAAATTCTATAAATTATTTTATTGACTATTGAGCACGAGAGATCCAAAAAAATTACTCTTGTTTTTAATGAATATATAGCTCACAAAAAAATTGAAAGTCATTTTCGAAGCTTGCACTTCCTTGAGCAGTAGAAAGTATTGTAGAAGATCCAAAATGCTAAAAACTCAATATTCTTCAAAATACTCAAAATAAACAAAAGTGGAATTTGTTTTTTTTCTTTTTCAAATGAGTTGCAATTGAATAAAATTCAGTAGCTTTTATGTGGCAAAAGATCGTCTACCAACATCCTCTCAATCTCATTTTTAGATGGTTGTCATAATTTTTAATATGAAAAATCGTCTGTCCAAATTTTATGTTTTGTTCTCTATCCCGTTAATACGAAATTGTCATATATTAATTTTTTAATTAAAAAATTATAACCTAACAGAAAAACTAGTAGAACCCTTAAAGAAAATATTAATATATGTTAATTTTTTATGGATGAGATAGAGAACGTAACACAAAATGTGAACAGACGATTTTTTACCGGAAACTAAAATGAATACATGGTGTCTGCGGCGAAGGAACAGAGAAGAAGAAATCTAAAACTGGATTTCATTTGATAATGAGTAATATATTTTAGTTAACGTTGACTTCTGTTGAGCTTTACTTCGTCCTAGCTATTGACCCACCACCTAACAAGACCCACGCTCTGTGTTTAGTATCTTCTATTTTTATTTTCAGTTTTATTCTTTTTTGTGCACAATAAAAGGTGTTACCCACGCTCATAGGACCCCCATTTTTCAGTCCAATAAAAAATTTGGAGGATGTAAATTAAGGTGACCCAGCGGCCCGACAAGGTGGGAGGACTTGTCTTAACCCACCACAAGACAGTTCTAATCTATAGATAGTTGATAAATATTTACATTTTGTAATACCTTATCCCACGTGAAATAAGTAAGGAAATATGACGTGTCATATGAACATGAACTAAATATTTACTAGGACTTCGAGATATCCATTTTGGCATAATGATTACGGTTGTCAAGTAGGTGTCGTAAGTGATGTCAGACCCATGAATTGTGCTTTGGGTCTACGGGCACAGGGTGTAACACATTCCTTATGATTTTACTATTTCGTTTAGGTTATAATTAGCAGCGAAAGAGCGACGTTTGAGATTAATTTTGTCTTTTCAAGAAATTCTTTGACGTAAGGGGTAGTGTGGTGCAAACACCTTCAAGCACGCTCGACACGGCTTGAGACTCAGGGACATTCTCTTTGTAGTCCTCAAGAGCTTTTGTTTCTCCTCTCACTTCATCCTCCCTATCCATAACTGTGTTGTCTCTTGTAAATTTTATGTTCTGGTTAATGGCAAACATCGTGGCTTCTTCTCCAGCTCCCAGGCAATTAGACAAGGGGACCCTTTGTCTCTTAGTCTTTTCATCTTTAGTATGTTAGTTCCATCCAGATGCATCAACAAATTTATGTCTAAAGGTTTCCATGTCCCTTACTCTATCTCATAGGTTGCCCCATTATCACCCATCTAATCTTTGCTGATGATTTCATTTTTTTCTCTAATGGGTCTAAAAAGAATGTGCATAATCTAATGATCTTTCTCAACAACTACATGTGCTCAACTGGACAAAAGATCAATTTTGATAAGAGCATCTTCACTACTGGAAAAGCTTGTCTGAGACCTCCAGATCTCACATTAGTGCTATTACTATCTTTAAAGAGAAAATGTGCCCTTTAAGTATCTAGGCTGCTCTATTTTTAAGGGGTGAAATAAAATTCATTATTTACAGGGCCTTGTTGATGCCATCTCTTCCAAAGTGGTAGGGTGGAAAAAAGAAACTTCTCTCCCATGCAGGTAGTCTCGTTCTCATTGAAAATGTCCTATAAACTATTCTGATGTATTGGTTGCAAGCTGTCATGCCTCCCAACTTTGTTTTCAAAAGTATTGAGAAGGTCTTTTCTAGGCTTTTCTGGGGTCCGTTTGAGGGTAGGAGCAAGAAACATTAGGCTTCTTGACATAGAATCAGTAAACCTACTTCTGCTAAAGGTCTTGGTTTCACTTCCTTATATAACATTGCTGAGGATTTCTCTTCAAAACTTTGGTGGAAACTTAACAATACTACTTCTCTCTCCACATCATATCTTAAAGCTAAATACCCATAAGTTCTACCAACAACTCCCTTTTCTCTCATGCTCTGAACATAATCACTAAACACAAGGATAAAACCATCCAACACATTGGTATCCTAATCAATAAAGGTAACTCTGATTTTTTTGGACTTCTAACTGGAACCAAAGGGAGAAGATGATAGACCTTTATCCCAATTATAACCATGACAAGATATCCATAGCCAATAGCTGCATGAACCAAATCTTGCTACTTTAATAAGATCTGAGCTGCAATGTGACCTTCAGTTGGATGAATCTAGAGAGGATGAGGAAGTTTGGATGTTGTCTTATAAGGGTACTTTCACCATGTCTTATGCTCTCACTTCCATCATGAACCATGTCAATATTTCATTTAGCACAATCAACATATGACAATATGGTATTCTGCTTTTGATATCTATTTTCATGTGGAGATTGTTTAACCACTATTTATCCCTTAATAAAATTAGAATGAAAATGGGGTCCTCTTTGGCATCTCAATGCCATTGCAAACATGGAGTTGACTTCTTCTTATATGAATGTTATCTTGCTATGTCTGTTTGGTCCTATTTCTTTTTTGCAGGTTGGGTTTCTAGCAATACTCATACCTTTAACCAATTGTTAAATGCATGGTAGGTGCATCCCCAGAAGGAGGTACGATTATACTCCATTTTTATTTGCTGGGCTCTTTGGAAAGCTAGAAACATATACTACTTTGATGGCATCATTACCCATATAGGTCGGGTTGTAGTTGAATTAAAGGATCCTTATGTTTTGGCAATTGATGAGAATCAATCTTCTACTAGTTTCATTTGTTTAACACCCTCTATAACTATTAAATGGCTTTAGCAGATTATTACTCCTTACATCCTTAATGTTGATGCTACTAGTAAAGGTAATCATGGTCTATCTTCTTCAAGAGGGATCCTAAGATTCAATTTGGGTAAGGTCTTAGCCGGTTTTACTAATTTTATGGGGGTCATGCTACTAACACCTTTGCAGAGACTATGGGACTGCTACGTGGTTTGGCATTGTGTAAACAATTAGGTCTTAAAGATATTGAAATCCAGATGGACTCTCATATTCTAGCAGGAATTGTTAATGGTGCAGCTATGACACCTTGGAAAATCGACAACCATATTACATGAGCTTCGATGCACAACAACTCACATATATAGGGAAGAAAAATGTAGCAGACTACCTTGCGAATTATGGCCGTCAACACATGACCTGTACACAATTCGCAAGCTTTGTATCTCTCCCAAGAGAAGCTAGAGGTCCTTGTAATATGGACATAATGGGTGTTCCATATCTTAGACTCGGTTAAGCCTAGATTTGTAATGTTTATTTACTTCCATGCTTTCCTAGTCCTTATATGTCCTTGTAATGGTTATTTACTTCTATTTTTCTCTAGACTGCTAAGGTTTTTGTATAAGTGAATTTGTTTCCACTCTCTTAAGATGTTAATGTTTATTTCCCCCTCTTCGTATATAGTTTTTAAATACTAATAAAACTGGTAGAGGTCCATGCCAAACCCTAACTACAATAGCTCGCTTTTGCCACACAAAAAAGGCAAAAACACTCACACAAGCTTCTCTAAAGTTACTAGAAGCGCATACAACAACACATATATCACATCGAATTCTTCTTCCTCATTTCTCATACATCAACTGATTAAATAATCGAGCTCCTTAACACACCAAAATAGAGGGAAAAATGAATTATTTTAAAAACACAAAAAAGTAGCAACAGTACAATAAAAAAATATCAAGAACTGTGAATACACGTGCCACAGAGGGCTTATATGCAATTAATATATTTCTTGGAAATTAAGTTGCTTGTATTTGATTAATTGTTTTTGAAAACTCCCTTTAGTATTTTTAATACTTCGTATAGTTTTTTATAGATACGATTTTCGTCCTAAATTTGTCCTAGTTTAAGGACGAATCACATACTAGAATATTTCCGTTGTTATTTTATCCTAATTTAAGACGTAATGGAGAAAAAATATATATTAACTTATACCTTTCTTATGAACATGCGAATTAATTGCCATTTGGGTCATCAACATAGTTTCAAACCGCCAGTTTCATTACTTTCGATTTTTTTTAACTTTTTGGGTCACCAACATATTTACATACCACCAAAATCATCATTCCGTCTAAATTTTTTACAAAAACCGTCAAAATGGATGACTTTCTATCTCCCTCGAAGGGCAAAACTGTCCAAAAAATATAAATTATAATCATCATCTTCTTCTTCATCAATTGAAAAGCAAGAACACCATTTTCCCCAGGCTTGAAGCCGTGGACATCATCCAGGGAAAAAAAAACGAGTCATCTCCGATGAAATTTCAGGATGTGGAGTAGCGGTGCCGGCGCCGGCGCCGGAAATGACGATGCACCCAAAAGTCCCAGGAGTCGGAAAATCAAAATTTTAGCTCCGATTTGTTCAGTCTTAGCCGACCCAAGAGGAAATTATCTCGTATATCACAGCCCCAAACCCACTTAAAAAAGCTTAAACTCAACCCAAAAAACACCTCAAAAGACCAAGCAAAAACCTTAAAGAACCCGATAAGATCTTTGCCTGGTTCACGGAATGGTAGGAGAACCATGACCAAAATCAGAAAATATTAACAAAAATGGCATCTTTAAGAAGATTAATAGCCCAAAAAAGGATAGAACCGCAAAAAACTAGCATCTTCTAACCAGCAATTGCAAGAAGTATCTCCATATGTTAGAAAATCACCAAAATAGTCCCAATCCGGCTCAGATTTTTAGATGTTCCGATTTTTGGTGGGTTTTCGATTTATTGGTGGGTTTTCGAAGAAGGCTCTAAAATTCCACCTTTGGTGGGTTTTCAAGAACAGTTTGTGGTGGGTTTTTTTTGAACCGGTTGGGGTTTTTTTTGTTAAAGAAGAGTTCTTTCTTCTTGGTACTTGCCGGAATTAGGTGAAATGTGGCTTTTGACGTTTGTTGTTGAAGGATACACATACCTTCTGCCCAGTTCTTGTGGGTATAAGGTTTTTCTCTCCAATTTTTTAAGAAAAAGGCAACAAAGTTTGGTGAATTTCTTATGGGTTTCTTGATTATATGCTCGAATTTCTGCTGGTTTCTTGAATTTCTTGCTGGGTTACCGAATTATTGGAACATTCGGAGTGCTACGAGATGCCCACATCTCCGGCGCTCTGTTTTGCTCAGATTCTCCAGTGGCCATTGCGTGAATTTCGGTGGTGGTGGCCGGAGAAGAAATGTCTTCTTCCTTTTCAATTGATGAAGAAGAAGATGATGATTATAATTTATATTTTTTGGACAGTTTTGCCCTTCGAGGGAGATAGAAAGTCATCCATTTTGACGGTTTTTGTAAAAAAATTAGACGGAAGGATGATTTTGGCGGTTTGTAAATATGTTGGTGACCCAAAAAGTTAAAAAAAATCGAAAGTGATGAAACTGGCAGTTTGAAACTATGTTGATGACCCAAATGGCAATTAATTCTGAACATGCATTACAAATTCGTCACTATTTTGTATTTAAATAGAGGCAGAAATGTTCCATCCCAAACTCGAAGTTTTCTTGTGTTGTTATTAGAATTTCTATGAGAAAAACATTTGCAAACCACTATTTATTTCATTATTAATAACATGACATAATAATTTGGGAAAACATATATAACAACGCTCTACTAATTCGGTGAATACGTATTCTTATTCATACACCTACTGATGCTTGAAAAGTTTTCTGATCCATCAAGGTGAAGCATAATTTTTTTGTAATTTGATAAAGCGAAAGCTTGACTAATTGTTATCCCACCAGAATTGCGATTGAAGATAGTTTATGGCATTCTTGTCAACTTGGAAATCTTCGGTGAGAACATCAGGAGAGATGGAAGGATCTGAACCGAATACAACATTTGCAATGGTAATAACTCCTGGATTTTGGCGACTTAGGTAATGATCTTACATGTTTTATCTAACTCCATGAGTAATGACAGTAGCGAAGGACATGTGGTGTTCATCCATACCTTGGCCGATTGTTGGTTATCATAAATTTTCTTTAGGAACAAGTTCTCGCATAATTTTATCATGTCCGACTAACTTATCCATAAATATCGTCCACATTTTTTTATCATTTGCTTCATTACTTGATAGCTGAGGTTAATAGGATGTTGTGGCATAACAATAGGTCAATGCTAACTTTTAAAGATCATCCCCCATGCTTCTGAAAATGTCGAAACTGGTTCTTGATACCATTCTTAGTCCGACAAACCAGGTTGGCCAGAATCCTGATACCATTCTTGTCTCGGTTGACCCGACTGATATGACTAGTTGAAAAAATTTATGTGCGTCACCCCGCGGATGTAGGTTTGTTTGGTCGAAATGCATTAACAATTTTTTTAGTTATTTACTTAACGAACTATGATTAGTGAATAGTTGTTTATTGGTTTTTGATATCGTAAAATCACCCCCTAATAACTTACATTTGGTATTAGAGCATGGTAGTCTTGATTATCTTTCCATTAACCTATTTAACTTCTTATTTCTTACAGGTTTGAAAGGACGGGATAAGATAATTCCCTTTTGTGGAAAGTAAGCGTAGTTTGCAAACCATGTAACACTCGAAATCATTGGTTGCAGATTTGACACCTAAGCCCAATAATAATAAAATTGAAGTAGAAAACATTTGCAAACCACTATTTATTTCATTATTAATAACATGACAGAATATATAGAAAAAACACATATAACAACACTCTGTTGACTCGATGAATGCATATTCTTATTCATACATTTATTGATGCTTTAAAAGTTATCTTATCAATCAAAGTGAAGCATCATTTTTAGGAATTTGACAAAGCGAAAGCATGACTAATTGTTATCCCACCAGAACTGTGATTGAAGATAGTTTATGACATTCTTGTCAACTTGGAAAGCTTTGGTTAGAACATCAGGAGAGATGGGAGGATCTGAACCGAATACGGCATTTGCAATGGTAATGACTCCTGGATTTTGGCTACTTAGGCCAGCAAATGCAACGACTGGACTATGTCCAATGTTAAATTGGAAATGAATGAGACCTTCTGGGAAGACGAAGACGTCTCCTGCATTTAAGGTCTTTGTAAAGAGACGGTTCTTCTTGTTTTGTCCAGGATTAGAAGTAACAAAACCAACGTAAAGAGTCCCTTCTAGGACAAAGAGAATTTCGGTCGCACGAGGATGTGTATGTGGTGGATTAAGGCCATAAGGAGCAAAGTCAATGCGGACCAAAGAAACGCCAAGAGTGTTGAGTCCTGGTAATTGCATGACATTGACAGGCGTTACTACAGAACCGAGTGGGTTCGATGTATTTCCAGCCTTGTTTAGACCTGGAAAGAAAAAGTCTTCCGCTTTCACCATGTTTGGGTTCTTGCATATCTTCCCGTTCACAAATACTGCAGTGATATTTAGATTGAGATCAAATTAAATTGGAGAGAAAATATTATATTTCGAGAGCAATTGAATTTGTTACTTACCTTTGGCATCATCATCATCAACAGCAACACAGAAATCTTGCAACGGACTCGGATCATGAGCATATACTGCTCCAAAAGCTAATACAATAATGGCAGTGAAAACTATCAATTGAGAAGCCATATTTATATTGCTTGGTTAAATCTTAACATGGAAATGATATCTATTTATAGTGATTTATTCATGAAAAATTCGACATTTTACAATTCAAGGATGAATCATTCTCCAACTGCTACTCAAGACTTGTACTATTTTTATTGTTTTTCCATATAAACTTCGTTTTACCTAATTCCATCTGTGTGCTTTGATCAAGTCAGTCATTATTATATACCTAATCATTATATTAACGATTTGGAACGCCATTACCAATTTTGCTTTGTCTAAGGCTGAAGGTCTCGTGACTTTCAAATTTCCCTTACCGTTTTTTAAATTACTCTATTTCATGCAAATATTAGCCTTCTTTCCCCCCGAAAATAATAAATAAATAAATGAATGAACATTGTAACTAGAAGCCTGTTTTCATCCGCAGCGTATACATGGGTCACTTGATGTGATTTATCAACTTCTAAATCAAATTAAAATATCAAGAAAACCTTTTTGGTGACCGGTCTATGGAGAAAATTTCCATTATTGTTTGCAGTGTTTTGTATCTATTATAAATATTGCTATTCTCCTTTATTGGAACTTTTTTTATTTTTTAAATCTTAGAGTGGAAAGAGTAGGAAATAATTTTGTGATTATCAACTTCTAGATTGTTGAAACTTCTACATGGGTCACTTGATGTGATTATCAACTTCTATTACATATATTTGTTACAAGAGCCGGTACTTATCTATTACGACATTGGTTGCATCATTTTAAAGTGTATCAAAAGATATTTTTTTCGACATTTGTAAATAATAGCAATAAGTTGCATATCCCGACATTTTTAAATAGTCGTAACAAGATATCTATTCTGACATTCATAAAATTTTAAACCAGGCTGACCGAGACGAGCCAAGTGAGCCGGAGCCTAGATACAAGTCGAGCCGTCCAGTCTAGCCACCCTTGAATAATCGGAGCCGGAGCCTAAATACAAGACGAGTCGTCGAGTCTAGCCACATTTGAATAATATACAATAAAGTTTCTCCCTACTCAAAGTGATTGAAATTGTCAAGGAGGCCGTAGCCCAGTGGGGCAAGCCTCTACCCGTGACCAAGAGGTCCCGGGTTTGACACCCTCCCCCTACGAGGGGCAATAAAAATTCTCCTCCTCTGGTGAGGGAGAATTTAAGGTTGCTGACAAAAAAAAAAAGTGATTGGAATTGAACTCGCGACCTCCCGCATGTATGTCGTGTAATGGACCGCTAAGCTAAATAATAATTTATTATTTGTTTCTCATTCTATTATGTTTATTATAATGGAATTTGGGATTTTGTTCCTTTACTTATTTTAATTTCTCTTTGTGTTTTGATTTTTTTATGAATCAAATTAAAATTAATACACTCTCATTAAATTTTTTTTAGTTATTTACTTAACGAACTATGATTAGTGAATAGTTGTTTATTGGTTTTTGATATCGTAAAATCACCCCCTGATAACTTACATTTGGTATCAGAGCATGGTAGTCTTGATTATCTTTCCATTAACCTATTTAACTTCTTATTTCTTACAGGTTCGAAAGGACGGGATAAGATAATTTCCTTTTGTGGAAAGTAAGCGTAGTTTGCAAACCATGTAACACTCGAAATCATTGGTTGCAGATTTGACACCTAAGCCCAATAATAATAAAATTGAAGAAGAAAAACATTTGCAAATCACTATTTATTTCATTATTAATAACATGACAAAATATATAGGAAAAACACATATAACAACACTCTTTTGACTCGATGAATGCATATTCTTATTCATACATTTACTGATGCTTTATAAGTTTTCTTATCAATCAAAGTGAAGCATCATTTTTAGGAATTTGACAAAGCGAGAGCATGACTAATTGTTATCCCACCAGAACTGTGATTGAGGATAGTTTATGACATTCTTGTCAACTTGGAAAGCTTTGGTGAGAACATCGGGGAGAGATGGGAGGATCTCGAACCGAATACGGCATTTGTAATGGTAATGACTCCTGGATTTTGGCTACTAAAGCTGAAGGTCTCGTAACTTTCAAATTTCCCTTACCGCTTTTTAAATTACTCAATTTCATGCAACCGTTAACCTTCTCTCCCACCAAAAATAATAAATAAATAAATGAATAAACATTGTAACTAACTAGATGTCAAACTAAACATCTTCAATACAATGTAAGTAGTCTGTTTTCATCCGCAGCGTATACATGGGTCACTTGATGTGATTTATCAACTTCTAAATCAAATTAAAATATCAAGAAAACCTCTTTGGCGACCGGTTTATGGAGAAAATTTCCATAACTGTTTGCAGTGTTTTGTACTTCCTCCATTCCTAAATATAAGACTCTTTAGACAATTTGAGAAAATTAAGGATGTTGTCATTTTCACCTGAACTTCCAATATTACCCCACTTTCCCTCTTTAATTTTAATAGGTAAATATCTTTAATTTTTCTTTATGAAATATATTTCAGAAACATAGTCTTTGTATTTGTGTTTTTCTGAATATCTCCCAAGATATAACGATATAGTATATAAATGACGCTATATGAGTCGCAAAAGTAACAATTTATAACAACATGTAATGTAAATGTCAATAACTAACATCGAATTATCGGTAAGAACAAAAATTACTATAACCGTCGTCATGAAACGGCGTATAAAATCCAAATATAGCGACATTTGTATAAATTGTCACATGATTTAACGATGTTGTAGACAAATGTGATTATATGAGTCGCAAAAAGTAATAATTTATAACAACATTTAATGTACAGTGCTAACTAACATCAAAATGTCGATTTTATCCACAATTATTATAATCGACGCTATGAAACTTCGTATAAAATTCAAATATAGCGATGTTTGTCTGCAAAATCACAAGATCTAACGACATAGTGTATAAATATTGCTATATGAGTCACACAAAGTCACAATTTATAACAACATTTAATGTCAATGTCGCTAACCAACATTAAAACGTCGGTATGAACAACAATTACTATAACCGTCACTATGAAACGTTGTATAAAATCCAAACATAGCAACGTTTGCAAAAAGTATTACTTTAACTTACTCTTTTTGGTTTTAAGCGACGTTTGAAAAAAATGTTAGTATAAAAACGTCGCAAAAGACTGTTTTTATTGTAGTGAAATACTGAAAGGGGGAAACTTTTCATAAATCACAGGCTGATGGAACCCCACATTATCAATCGCTAAAAGCACATTTTGTGGCAATTTCTTGTGGAGATCCACGTCAGCACATAATCTTGTCACACTCGGCTGCCATAACTTCGATATTGGGAGTTTTATATTCAGGGATTTTCCAATCAAATAGCCGACCACAAAGATATCACCTTTGTAGAAAAACAACAAAGGCAATTTCTCCAAACTAATCTATACTGAAAATTGACGATTCCTCGTTAAAAGAAGAAAGAAAGAACTTTGGAAGATAAAAATACGCCATCTTTTAGTCTAATGTCTTAGGCCGAGGTCTCATTACCTTCAGATTTCCTCATCGCTTCTTAAACCACTCTATTTCATGCAATAGTTAGACTTCTTTCTCCCGAACCGAAAATAATAAATAAGAAAAATGAACATTGTAACTAGAAGTCAAAATAAACGTCTTCAATACAATGTAAAAAAATCTGAGGAGGTAAGTAGTCTGTTTTCATCCACAGCGTATACATGGGTCACTTGATATGATTATTAACTTCTAGATTGTTGAAACTTTATATTTTTACACCTTAGGTGCTTTTGTAAATTAATTTTTTTAGTACATAAATGTGTTCTCATTTGCTCGAAAATTACCTAAAAGAACTTAACAAATCCGATTCCAAAATGCAGTCGAGGGAAAATTAAGAAAAAAATTAATATTCATGTGGTTTTTGTTTTTGTTTTGTTGCAAAATATTCTGCCACCAGAGAGGGTGAATTAGGTTCCAAAACTTTTTAGCTTTTCTTAAACTTCTTTGCCTAAATGATCACCTTAACAACAAGTATGTTGATTAAGCATATAAGGTGAGTTTAAATGTTGAGGCAACTTAAACGACTTGAGTGTTTAAATGAATCACATAGGAGTATAAGACTATGAATATTATCTTGGAAGTACTACGCCAAATATCCTATATGCAAAGCTTGTAATATAAAACACCATAAGTCATATGACCAAAGCCAAGTAGAGATAATCAAGCAATATGTAAAGCTAGGAAGCATGTGTAAGTTTTACACTAAACTCTTATACAAATAGGTTCATGTAATCATGTGAACAAGATAAACCAATTCATGAACTATAAAGTAAAGGAGTAAGACTTAGAGAAAACTAACACGGCGATTTATAGTGGTTCGATAACAAAGATCTACATCCGCTACCTTAGGACACACCTACAGATTTTGGCATCTCCACTAAGGATTCCATTCACAACAAATTGCAAGGTGGGATCAACCTTTTACCTAAGTGGACAACTCACAAAGAGTTTTACCCTCAACCACTTTTTTAGCCCACATAGAGCCTTGTTCACACAGATCTACAACTTGCCTCACAAAGAGGACTCCTCTCACAAAGAACGTTTTTCTAGTTCACACAGAGCCAAACTCACAAAGAGATATCGCACAAAAGGATAAACCCTCACAAAGAGTGAAGCTCACAAACAGCTTTTTTTCCCAAATCATAAAGACCTAATTGTCACAAAGAGAAAGTAAATAGTCTCTTACAATTGAGACTTTACAATTTTGCTCACTTACAAATAATCCCTCTTTAGATTGGATATACATTTGATAGCTCTAATCACTTTTGAGAATAGAAGAGAATGTGTATATTTAAGCTCAACTCAGAATGATGTATTTTGAATAATGTTGAAGATTTAAAGCTCTTGAAAGTATTTGGATTGCTTACTTGAAAGTCTATAGCATATGGCCTCTTATTGCTTAATTTGTTTTGTGAAAAATCAGCTTTAGAAGCTTTATATAGGGGCCAAAATACACAAGCAAATCGAGTTACAAACTATATTTTTTCCTTGAAGTGACGACTTCGGTCGATCGAACCCGGAGGGTTGGTCAACCGTGGAGATCAAAATATAGTTTAACAAGGCTACTAGATTGATCTCGGACGACCACATAGAGTGGTACGGTCGTCCGAAGCAAAGAGCTCGATCGACCGAGCCTAAAGCAAGGTCGTTCAAGTATTATAGTTGTTGGAGTCTTGGAACATTCAAAATTGACGAAGGACAAAAAACAGCATCTCATGACGAGACAATACATGTCGGTTGACCAAACTTGATCGAGGTTGTCCGAGGTCTTGGACTCGATCGACCGGACTTCAGTCCCAAAAATAGTTTTTTCACTCAGTCACATTTCTAATGTTCTCAAACTCATGCCTAAGTGTTTTTAATGATATTTAAAACATTTTAAAGATCTTAGGCATTAACCAACACAATGGAGACCGTTATGGGATAATATACTTCGCTTCACCGCTCAATACAATGATCATTGGTTGATAGGAGGGGACTTCAACGTTGTACTTCGACAATCTGAGAGCTTTTGCTCAATACCAACAACTTTTCCCATAGCATAATTTGCTAAAACTGTAAGCAATTGCGGCCTTCTCGAACCGCGGTTTATGGGAAACCCCCATCACTCGGTTCCCCATCTCACAACCTCCCTTATTGCGCGAGACTAGATAGAGCTCTTGTCAATGTGCTACGGAACACATTTTTCTCAAGAACGACAATGGACCATCTTCATCGTACGGTCACCGATCACACCCCCCTTCATATATCTTCTCGTCTTGCGGTACACATCACTGCTCTTCTTATAGATTTCAATCAATGTGGATACGCCACCCTCAATTGAGAGAGATAGTTGAGACCACTTGGGGAGATGATGAATTCGACAATGGCATGTTGATTTTAATGAATAAGTTGAAGCGTCTTAAAGCCGCGTTAAAAGCTTGGAATGCTTCTATTTATGGTAAGGTGCATGACAACCGTAAAGCTGCGGAGCAAACCTTTGACTTAAAAAACCCCCAACGAGAATAATAGAGATAGTCTGATAGCAGCTAGGAAAAGCTACACGGACTCCCGAGTGGCGGAGAAATATTTTGGCGTCAACGTTCAAGCCTTAGGTGGTTAGAGGTCGGGAATGCCAATACTAAATATTTTCATATGGTCTGTAATAATCACCCCAAGCAAATGGTTATCTCCAAAATCCGGGATTCCCTTAGTATTGGTTCTCAACGCCGGAAGATGTAGGCCGAGCGGGGGCGAACTTCTATGGATTCCTCTTCTCAAAGGACGATCTAGTCCTTGACATCCCTGAGATGCTCAAGGTGATTCCCGAACTGATCTCGAAAGAGGACAATAGGGTCCTAGACGCAATGCCGACAATAAAAGAGGTGTGTGAAGCTACCTTCTCTTTGCACAAGTCTAGCGTCGCGGGTCCTGATGGATTTTCGGGGGGAATTTTTTTAGGTATTTTGAGGCATTGTTGCAGCTGATATGCTACTTGCTACTCGTGACTTCTAGGAGGGGCTGCCCATGCCTAAGTCTATGGCTAGCTCCATGATATTCTTAATTCCTAAGGTACCAAATCCGAGCTCTTATAGTGAATATTGACAATTATCTCTATGCACGTTTGTGAGCAAAGTGATTTCGAAGGTGGTGGCAAACCATTTGTCGTTATTTTTGCCTAGTATTATTTCTCTAAATCAGTCGGAGTTTGTCAAATAACGGTTTATCTCCGATAATATTTTATTGGCGCGAGAAATAGTTCAACAAATTAATCGACGCACGAGAGGGGCAACTTGGGTCTAAACTAGACATGGCAAAGGCTTTTGATAGAGTCTCACATACCTTCATCATAGCGATCTTGCATCGTTTCGGGTTTGGGAAGAATTTTTGCAATCTAGTAAGTAACCTTTTAACAGGTAACTGGTTTTCGGTGCTAATAAATAGGAAGCTTAATGGTTTTTTTAAAGCGGGGAAAGGTGTAAAGCAAGGAGACCCATTGTCTCCGTACATATTTATCATAACTGCACAAGTTCTCTCAAGAGGTCTAAATAAATTAGTAGCCGAATGAGCACTCTAGCCGTATGCCCCTTCCACGACACTCACTTCAAGTGTCTCATCTTAGCTTCGCGGATGATATCATTATCTTCACCAATGGGCGAAGAGGAATTTGGAACGATTGATGCGGTTCTTGAGGGACTATGAAAGAGTATCGGGGCAACGTATTAACGTAGGGAATAGCTCTTATTATGTGTCATAAAAAACGGGAAGCCAACAAGCAACTATGATACATGAAGTGACAAGATTCGTTCAAGGAGATTTCCTGATAATCTATTTAGGGTGCCTTTTGTTTTATGGAAGAGCTCGGATTGCGTATTATCAAAATCTGGTAGATAAGGTAGGTTTGAGCTTGGAGGGATGGCAAAACAAGTTGTTGGATATGGTGGGTTGGTTGATCCTAATCAAGCTTGTTTTGTACTCCATCCGTTATTGATGCTTGGAAAGGTGGAACACCTCTTCGCCAAATTTCTATGGGGTAATAAGGATGGATCGACTAGGAGGCACTCGATGTCATGGACCTTAGTATGCAAGGACAAAAGAAGCAATGGACTAGGACTTATTTCAATGTCCCAATATCGCCTTGATTTTGCCGCAAAACTCTTGTGGAGATTTCGCACAAGTAAACCACTATGGTCTCAAGATACTGCTACGGATTGGAACATATTTCTTTAGCCGAGCCGCAATCGGCTTGCTCGGGAAATTTGCGAACAATGCTCTCAGTTAAAAGCCACGTGGAGAGGGGAATCAGGTTCTTGATACAGAATGGGGATTCTTCAGCTTACTATAAGAACTATATGTTGGATGGCACAATAGCTTCTCGATTGCCTGCTGCACCAATATCAATTAGTAAGGCAAAAATTTGCCATTGTTTTTTTAGCGGATGGCTAGGATAATGCAGCAATTAGGGCAACCGTCCCTGGCTCTATTATTCAGAAATTTCCACAACTTTCGGTGCAGAGCAGCCCTGACAAGCTTACTTGGATGCCGGCGTCTGATGGCCGTTTCTCTTTGAGCTCCATCCTTTTTTTTGATTGGTGAAGGATCTGTGAGATTGTTCACTCGTGAATGCCTTTGGTCGAGAGAATTCACATTGTCCATGTCCCTTTTTCTTGTGGTGAATGCTTAATAAGTTCTTCTCTTTGGAAGAGTCCATTCACATGCTCGACTTTAATGTAGTTTCGTGGTGCTCATGTAAGAACGGATCTGATTCTTATGCACACATCTTCTTGGAAAGTCGCCATGCGAGGCACTTATGGGCTCACACTGCAATTGTGGCTAAGTTCTTCTTTCAGCTTGATGCATTTCGCTCCCCGCAGTCACTACTCCGGACCTTGCGGATGAAAGGGTCCGGAAAGAAAAAATGTTATGTTGATGTTGATATAGAGCTCGTGACGTTGGATATTGTGGAAGGCGCGTTGTCGGTTCTTCTATGAGGGACGTATAATGATGCCATCTATTATCACTCATGAGTTTGACAACTACATCGGCAACTTATGCAAGGCCAAGCACCTTCATCTTGGGCCCCAAACTATATATGGCCTCCATCAAGCTAAGGTTGTGCGATGGCTTGACCACAATCACTCTGTTTCGATGGTGGTATTGAACACCGATGGCGCCGCGAGAGGTAATCCCGGGCCAGCAGGGGTGGCTTGTATTTTGAGGTATGGAAATAGTATTTTTCTTGCTGCTAAATCTTCCTACATCGGCGAGTCTCACACAAACACTTCTGCTGAGTTGATGGCGCTACAAATGGGACTAGTGTTGATGAATTAGGTGTTGTCCCTAGCATTGTGAACCCAGTGGACCTCTATTGTGATAGTACTGGTGCCATTTCACAAGCTAATGAACCTAGATCTCACCAACGATCCAAACACATTCTCAGGCGTTTCCATCTGATTAGAGAGATCATCGACAGAGGAGACGTTATTATTTGCAAAGTTCATACAGACGACAACATTACAGATCCATTGACCAAGCCACTCCCACAGCCTAAACATGAGAGTCATACTAGGTCAATAGGATTGAGGATCATGTATGATTGGACCTAGGGCAAGTGGGAGATTGTTAGTAGTGCCCTAGGACCATTAGCACATGTTGTGCGTTTTATTATCTTTTGAGCATGTGATTGAATAGTTAATTTTTCTTTTGATTATCAAATGTGTGATTTGATAGTAAAACTCATTAGCTTATGTAATTACTATTCTAGAAGTCCCTAGTTTTATGTAATGCTTAATTACTATGAAATAAAACTAGTATGATTGTTGATTGATGATCTCGCTTTTACTCGATCATGTATAATGGATACAAATCACATCATAGATGCAATATATAGGGATACATTGTATTGGATGTGATCCGTCAGAGAAGTAATACTTCATGGTCTTAAGTCATAAGTATTACTTCCTCAATACTATTTTAGCATCCTTAGACCTTATGTCTTCATTGATTCTAGTATGAATGGAGCCACGTTTTGACTCAGTCGGACGTTACTTGTAACGAGTAATCAATACGACCGATGATCGGATGTAGTGTCCTATCATAGCTTGAATGTGAGAGACATTGTAAGGAATTTGTCCCTCTCTATTATTAGAGAGAGATATCCATGGGCCCCTTGATAGGGAAAGACTGTTTAAATGCATGGCCGTGCTCAAATGTATTTGATAAAGTGGTTATCAAATGCTATTTGTCGAAACAATCTACACTGAGATTGAGCATAAATACAATTAAGCTTAATAAGGGTGACGACCACCATGCCTTATGCTTAATTAGGATATCGCGAGACAAAGGGATTAAATAGTAGATTGATATTAGGTTCCGTTGTATATTCATTCACTTTGGGTAGTCACAATGTCCTGCTAGGGACCGCTTAGTGATTTATGAACTCACACTACTACTAAGTGTGTTTTCATTGCCATTGTGATATGAACCTACAGGGTCACGCATAGACGAGCTAACGAGCTTCATGTCCAGATTCAATGAATCTAGAATGTGTCTAGGTTCATTGTATCTGACATTCACTTTTCTGAGAATAATAAAGTGTTAATATTCGAATTAGAGATAAGGGGCATTTTCAGTATAGCTGGAATTACGTGGGAGTTATTATCCGATAAAGACTCACACTACCAACAGAAGTCTAGTGCACGTGGGAGTTCAGACTCCCACTGCTGAGAGAAGTGGAGGACGTGAGAGTTGGTTATGGGAACAAACTCTCACACCCTATATAATTAACTCTCAGCCGAAACCCTAGGCCTTCCTGGCTTCAGTCGCAATTAAACAATTCACCCGAAATCAGATTTCGAATTTTTCTGCCTCTCCCTTTTCTCTCTAATTCCCAAATCTCAGAAAAACGAAGAGCTAGCAATCGCTGCCCGTTTCGTCGCGTGGATACCGGTAGAGGGACTTTCCGCAAAGGGAATTCTTTTGGTGGCAGATTAGTATCCAAGAAACGTCATCCTCCATTCAAGAAGTAGCTTCTTGAATCCAAGAAACATAAGTTTTTCATTGCTTTTACCGAATCGAATTTGTATGAGCGGATCCTTCAGGGGAGGACTCATGGGTGTTTGGAACGAGTTTCCGCCCATGAATCCCTTCAGCTAGAGCTCGCAAGATCGCTCGGGTATGAAGTGTCTACGGTGGAGAATGTTTCCCAAGTCATTGGCAATTCGGTGGGCCGAGGTTGGATTTGAGCAAGGTCACTGGATGGCCTTTTTCATTCTGCTATAAAATTGCTCAATGAAGCGTCGGTCTATCATGTTTTTCGAGAAGGAAACGATGATGCGGATAGTTTGGCTAACCATGCTTGTGATACAAATGAAGCTTGCACCTTCACGGCCTTCGCAAACCTTCCCATGGAATCACACGGATTGTGAAATCTGGATTGCCAAGGGATGGTTGTTATTTGTCTAAGTTTTTAAGTGTTTTGGTTGGTTCCAATTTTGCTTCCTTTTAATCTGTAAAATACTCTTTTTTTCTTGTTGGCTCCATCAAGCTAAAGAATAAAACTATCTTATTATTAAAAGAAACTAAAATCAAAGAAGGAAATCTTAAAAGCCATGTAGACACATCATTTGTAAAAGGCCATTTGAGAACGAAATGTGATTGGCCAAGGTATTATGCTTATCTTAAAATGAATAGAAGTTTTTAAGGATGAACTTTTGAAGAGGTTTTCAAGCTTGGTTGATATTAAAATGAAAGAGAGCACATAATGACATATAAAAATAAGGATAGTCATATGGCTCAAAAATGAATTAACAACCAAAGCTAAATCTTAGGAGCTAAAGGAATAACACCTTAAAGCACAATCTCTACTTTTAAAAAAATAAAAAAATAAATGTTAGCTATAACAAGATAGAATCAAGTTAAGACCATAGCCAACAAAGATGGATGTGATACCATGTACAAGTATGATATGATAAGCAAGTGTATCACAATCCAAAACTAAACATGAGCATATGTAAGGTTAACACTTTAAAGCACATTCATCTTCAAGTAAATTGTTAGCCAAAGAAGTATAACAACTTAGGCATAAATCTAACCAAGCAACTACATGAGATCAAAGCATATGAAAATAAAGTACATGATCTCAAAGTTATAAGGGAGGTAGATACAAAAGATTCACTTTTTAAGATCATACAACTACTATACACAAGTTGGCTAAAGAATATGAGAAAAAATGGAAACAAAGCCAACTTGAGATGTGATGATGTATATGATATGAAATATGTAAGCATACATCACAAAAAGGGGGTATATGATAGAAAACACATATAAACTCCCCCTTAGGTTGTGCCCAGGTGAAAATAATAACAAAACATACAAGATACAGAGTGAAAAGTTCAAATAGGCTGCTTCGATCGACTACATAGAAGTACGGGATTACGTTCCTATAGAGGATCTACGAGGAATCACCAACAATAGCTTTTTGACTCCTGTCTCTATTGGTGTCCACACACCAACCTCTGAGCTTGTTACTTCGTGTTTCAGATGAAAAGAAAGAAATACAACAATCTCTCACTTACACTAAAGACAACCACCTTGCCTTTTAGTGTATACTGTACAAAAGAACTATCTCCAAGACCAGTTATCTTGGTATCTAATACCCATGTTACAAGTATGGCGATAATGTTGCTGCTGTGTCAGCGGCTTTGTCAGTGGGTAGGCGATGTTATCGTCCATGTGAACCTTACAAATCTTCACATCTACTCTATCAATGATCTCACGGATTAGGTGATACCGCCGCATTATATGTTTGGACCTTTGGTGAGACCGTGGTTCCTTTGATATATGGCTCCATTCACAATGGATATGCTTTGCATTCGACATTTGAAATGCTAGGTATAACACACCAAGTTCAACAAATGAACTTTCGGATCCAAACCTCCTAAGCAACATCTAATGTAGCTATATACTCGGCTTTTGCTGTAGTTTAGGCAAGACACGTATCCTGATTACGATCTAAAGTTATCTCTATCGGTTTGGAAACTAGCATCAGTGTAACCACTTACAATGAGCTCGTCTTCCCCACCATAGATTAAGAACATGTCCTTAGTCTTTCGTAAGTACTTAAGGATGCTCTTCATGGCTATCCAGTGACGTTCACCGTATGTAGACTGATATCTACTAGTTATACTCAAAGCATATGAGACATCTGGGCGATTACCCAACATGACATACATGATACATCCAATTGCCGAAGCATATGAAATCTCACACATGCGTTCTTTCTCATCTAGTGTCTTAGCACATTGTTGTCTTGAAAGAACCGTACCAACTGCTATAGGACAAAGGCCATTTTTGGAGTCTTGCATGCTAAACCGATTTAGCACTTTGTCTGTATAAGTACTCTGACTTAGGCTAAGAATTCCACGTGATCTATCTCTATAGATCTTAACTCCTAAGATGAAGCTTGCTTCACCTAAGTCCTTCATAGAAAAACTTTACCCCAACCAAACCTTTACAGATTCCAAGGTTGGAATGTCATTCCCTTTGAGTAGTATGCCATCCACCTATTGGTCACTTGTGCCTGGAACTTCACCAAGTTCCCTTGGAATTTCACCAAGATCCGAAACTTCATTAAGTTCCACGTGGCTCCCACTTGTTTACCCATTAAGAAACTATTTCTCCAGAAAAACTCCTTTTTCAACAACAAACACTTTGTTCTCATCAGGAATGTAGAACTAGTATCCTTTAGTTTCCTTAGGATACCCCACAAAAATGCACTTGACCGAATTTGGGCTGAGCTTGTCCAAAGCAGGCCGTTTCACAAACGCATCACAACCCCGAATCTTTAAAAAAAAGACATACTAGGACGCTTCCCAGTCCATAACTGATATGGTGTCGTTTTAACAAATTTGGATGGAACTCTGTTAAGTTTTAAAGCTGCTGCTTCTAAAGCATGTCCCCCAAAAGGAGTTTGGAAGGCTCGCGTGACTCATCATTGATCGAACCATATATAATATGGTTCAATTTATCCTTTCGGATACACCATTCCATTGAGGAGTAGCCGGAGGAGAAAGTTGTGAAACAATTCCACAACTCTTTAGATAGTCATGGAATTCTCGGCTTAAGTATTCCCCACCCCGATCGGATCAAAGTATCTTGATACTTTTGCCAAGATGATTTTCTAATTCATTCTTGTAATCTTTGACTTTTCAAAGGCCTCAGACTTGTGTTTCATACGAAACACGTATCCATAACGACTGAAATCGTCAGTAAAAGTGATGAAATATAGATAACCACCTCTTAGATGGATATTGAATGGACCACGTACATGACTCTGTATTAGTTCCAACAATTCCTTTGCTCGTTCTCCAGTTCTAGTAAAAGGAGAAGCAGTCATCTTACCCATTAAACAAGGTTGACATGTATCGTATGATTCAAAATCAAATGATTCCATCAATCCATCTTTATGGAGTTTGGGAGGTTTTCGTTTATATGGTCAGAGGTATGTAAGATTATACCCTTTAGTCTTTATCCTCTTTATATTTATGTTGTAAACCGGTGACTCTAGGTCTAACAAGTATAATCCATTCACCAATGTAGCGCTACAATAAAAATTACCATTTAACGATAACGACATTTGTTAATTTTTAATATGAATATCAAAACCCATCATTTCCAAACAAGAGATTGAAATAATATTCTTTGTTAAAGTAGGTACATAAAGACAACTATCTAAATCTAGAAAAAAAATCCAGAAGGCAAACTAAGACTATATGTTCATACAGCTAATGCAGCAACTCTTGCTCCATTGCCAATGCATAGGTCCACGTCGCCTTTTGCCAGCTCCCTGCTCCTTTGTAGTCCCTTCACATTTATACAATTGTGTTAACCACATCCGGTAACTAATACCCATGAGGAAGTATTAGTAGACAAGTTAATCTCAATAACATAAAATACTTGAGCTAGAAGCAATATTTGTTTCCATTCCAAGCTTTTTACCAGCAAGATAACTGGGGCAGTTTCTCTTCCTGTGTCATATCTAGTCCACATTGGAAACAATTTCCATCCTCAGCCACAGCGCCTTTGGGCTTCAGTGCCTTCTCATAATGGTTAGGTTTGCCTATAGGCTTGCCATTTGGCTTACTAAATGGCCTTGGACTTGCCTATTTCCTTCTCGGCATACCTCAACAGGTTTAACAATTCTGGGAGAGGTTCGTCTATCTCATTCATGTTTTATTTTAGTACAACATGACTTAATGATCCGTGCAGCGTTTGAAGAATCAAATCAGAGGTTAGTTCTTGGCCTAGAGGAAATTCCAGTATTTCAAGGCTCTCAATACAGCCTATCATCTTCAAAACGTGAGTTTCGACTAGTGTTCCTCTCGCCATTTTGCACTGAAAGAGACTTCGATACATCGAATCTCTCCTGGCGGGCTTGACCCTGAAAGAGTTCTCTTTGATCTCATGGTCATATCGGAAGCTCCTATTTCCTCATGTTGCTTCTGAAGCTCAGAGGTCATGGTCACTAACATAAGACTAGACATATCTAATGCGTCATCTAAGTGCTTACGATACACTTTTCTTTCAGCGGTCGGAGCCCCAGCGACTGGTGGAAAAAAAAAATTTCCTCGAGAACATACAACTTTCACTCGTGCTTGAGAAGGATTCTCAATTTCCTATACCAGTCGAGGAAGTTTCCTCCCTCAAGTTTTTCCTTCTCAAGGATGGATCACAACGATAGTGAGTTTTATGCAACGATTGCATTTGCCATTTTATCTAAAGAGAAGAATTTACAAAGTTTTAGTTGTTATATCTTAAAATCAATAAAAGGACTTTATTTAATGATTTTCCCACTATTTTCATCAAGTGAATAACCCTCTAATATTCATTCATAAAGTTCAAAACTTTCTAGTAGGACCAAGATCCATATATCACCAATCTCGAGGCAGCTTTGCCTACAATGCTCGAGAAATGGTTGTTTAGGTAAGCAATGTTTGTTAATCACATAAATTATGTGACTCTTGGTTGGTTAAGTAGGTAACACTTACCCTAAGTACATAAATGCATATCTTAACCCTTTGCCTCCCGACCCAATATCGAGGCAGCTTTGGCTACCAAGATCGGTATTTGCAATCCGGTTAAGTTTGACCCATGATTGCGACGTTGGATATCACTAACTTATCCTTCGCACCTCACCAGGATAGACAGGTGCTTATTCCACTCGGAAGTTTACACTACTGTCGATATTGGCCTTGACGAAGGCCAATCATGGAAGGCAATACACTTAATATTTAAAATTGTCTCACCAAACGATGTATAATCTTATTATACGCTTGAATATATGCATCACATGCTAAAATTACTGTAAACATGCATCAGGCATCTCATGCAAAATACATAAAACAGTAAATAAAACGTGACATAGTAATAGCCCCTATGCGAATTTTTCGAGCCAATAGAAAATCCTAGGTCAATCTAAAGGTGGAAAAGCAATAAATCATATCTATTGTCTTCCGCCTTCTTGTGGTTTCCTCAATCTGATGGACGTGTTTCTTCATCACTTGTTACGTATGTAAAATATAAAATCCTATTTTATACTTTTACATAATTGAAAGAATTCTCGAGTTACATTCGAGATTAAAATTTTACAACAAGAGATAAGAGATAAGGCACGGCACGCATGCCGTATTATAATAAAAAACCACCGGTCAAAGGCTATTAATATGCACCATGCTCAAAACAAAAATAAAATCATGCTAAGAGCGCAAACATACACTGCCTGCCCCTTTCAGGTCGAACCAAGCCATACTCCCGGTCGACCGCGATAAGGAAGTAACCAAAAACAGTGTAAAAATACGCCACCTCGGTCGACCTATAACATTTCTAGTCGATCGGCCTGAAAGCGGACTAGCCTCGATCGACCGTGATTGCTCACCAGTTGACCAAAATCTAAGCAGTAGCAAAATCCCATTTTCTAACTCATGTTCGATATGCCGCGAACTTCTTCCGGTCGACCGAACTTGTGCCAGAAAACAAAAAACAGCCAAAAACATGAATTTTACAAAACATTTCGGGATTCGTTTAACACATAAACTGTTGGAGTACATTTAATCTAAGGTGCGCCAATTCGATTGGGCCCCTTAATCAGGTTGGGCCGACCAACCTATTTGGATCAATCAATTCGATTGGGCCGGGCCGGGCTTCGGGCCGGGCCATTAATCGGGTTGGGCCGACCAATATGATTGGGCCGACCGACCCGTTTTGGACCGACATTATGGCTGGAAAATTGGGCACATATTTTCAGCTCATATGTCTCTTATCTAGAGGTTAAAGGAGTGGAGAAAGTGGAGGAGTGGTTTCCTCCATGATCTCCCACTTTCCCTTTTATCTCTCCCCACTCTCTCTTGATAGACTAAGGGAAAAATACTGATTTTTCCCATTCATTCTAATCAGTTTTTCTCCAGCTTTTGAAGCTTAGAGAGAAGAGAGAAAAGTGAGTTTTAGAGAGAAAAGAAAAGATAGATTTCTAGACTTGTTTTCTAGCTTTTTGCTAATAGGAAAGAAGTTAGAAATCCCTGTATCTTATTCTTCCGATAAGGTCTGAAATAGATACTCCATTGAAGAGTGTCTTCAAAGCTTCTACAAGGCGTTGGCTAGCACCAAGCGGTAGAAGACCATCCCCGGAAGATCGAGTGGATACTTGGGAGAGACGGAGCCCTGCATTGTGGTGTTCCGTTTCGTGACAACATACTGCAGTAAAGCGTTTCAGCCATTCTAGCATCAATATAAGGTAAAACATTATCCCATAGTCGTAGGTTCTTACTCGTGGAAGATCCTGGTAGAGGCGGGTCAGTTTTATTCCGCTGCAAACTTGTTTTTGACCCGGTTATTCCTCTAACAGTGGTATCAGAGCCACTCACGAGTACCCTATAGACTTTAAGTGTTATAGTGTTTGAATATAGATTATGAATCTATGTTATGCATGCCTTAGGATTGCTAGAAATGTTGTAAATCATGTATGACATGCTTTTCCAGTTTTCTGTATGTATGTCTGTTGAGAATTTCCAGTTTTGAAGTCATTCAAAAGCTGGAAAAACTCTTAGTTTCTAGCACTTCGGTCGACCGGGACTCAGTTTCGGTCGACCGAGGCAAGACAGTAGCTAAATGGTATTAGGTTCGGATCAACCGAGAGGGTGTTCGGTCGAACCGAGTTGGTCTTCGGTCGACCGAAGTACCTGGTTGGTCAACAAGTACTCTCGGTACTTTTTCGGTTGACCGAAGCTTGCTTTGGCCGGTCAATCGAACTGACCAGTATATGAAATGTTCTTATTTGCTGGTTGCTCATTATTTTTCATAAATTGTTATGTTAATTGAGCATGATGCATAGTAGTCGCCATTACCCTTTGGTATTATTTTATAATACGATCTGCGTATCGTGCCTGTTTTATCATTCAAAAGTTGTAATTTTAATCTCATTAAATCCCCTCGAATGTAACTCGAGGTTTCCTTAGAATTATGTAATATTCTAGATTAGGAGAAGGTACAGCTGTGATGAAGATTTGAAGGCAACCAACTGAAGGTCAAGACGGTGTAGAATAGAATGTTTTTCTTTTCACACCTTAGATTGACTTCACGGTTTTTCCATTGGCTTGGAAAAACCGAATAGGATATGGCGATTACTATTGCATTTTAATTTTATGTATTGGATGCATGTGTATATTAGCATAAACTGTTTTATTTATGCTTTTACGGTGAGATTGTTAAAAACAAAATCCCTCATTTAAAATATTAATTAGTGCCTTCCTAAGTTTGGCCCTCGTCAAGGCCTAGATCGACATTAGTATGGGACATGCCAAAGCTGTGCATACGTGTCTATCCCAGGGTGAGGCGCGAAGGATAAGTTGTGATATCACGGCTAAAACTTAGGGTCCTAATTAATCGGATTATCTCAATAAATGGATTGAGGATCTAGAGGCAAAAGAGTTGAGAAAAGTGTATAATGATACGCTTGAATAAATGTTATTCACTCAACTAACCAAGAATTACATAATTTGATGTAATTGGCAAAGCGTTGCCTACCTAAATAACTAAGTTTTGGGCGATCAGCCAAAGTGACTTCGAAGCGAGGTGAAATATGGATCTTGGCCCGCTAGAAAGTTAACGAACTTTCCGAGGTGATATTGAGGGTTATTCACTCGAAGAAAATAGTGGGAGAAATCATTAAAAAGATAAAGACCTATTAATGATTTTTAATCGGTACTTACTTTTGTATATGCATATTTTGTTGTAGAAAAATGGCAAATTCAAACCAAACACTATCAACTGCGTTACGTCCCTTGAGAAGGACAAATTAGAGGGAGTTAACTTCCTCGATCGGGTTCGAGAACTTGAGAATCGTTCTCAAGCATGAAAGAGAGTCGTATGTCCCTGGAACAGACCTATTCTCGCTATACCGGAGGCTCGCGCTTGACCGCGATAGAAGTGCTTATCGAAGCATGTTAGTGATGCTTTAGATGTGACTAGCCTCATGCTTGTCACCATGAATTCCGAGCTTCGAAGCAACATGAGGACATGGGGGGCTTATGAGATCGTTTGGCTCACCCTGAAGCAACTATATCGAGGGGCAAGCACGCCGAGAGAGATTCGATGTATCGAAATCTCTCTTTCAGTGCAAAATGTCCGAGGAATGCCGGTAGGAACTCACGTTCTTAAGATGATAGGTTATGTTCGGAACCTTGAAAAAGCTGGGGATTTCCTTTGGGACAAGAGTCGTCGATCGATTTGATCTTGCAATCGTTGCCTTAGTCATTCGATCGGTTCATTCTGAATTATCACATGAATGAAATTGACAAGCCATTGCCTGAGTTGTTGAATATGCTAAGGACTGCCGAGAAGGAAATAGGCAAGTCCAAGCCCAACACCATACTGATGGTGCAAAAGGGCAAAGGCAAAGGTTTTGCGAAACCCAAAGGCAAACCGAAAGGTAAGCCCAAGGGCAAGCAAACAAATTTCAACAATGCACTGAAACCTAAGGGTGGTGTAGCCAAGGACTCTATCTGTCATCACTGTGGTGAGAAGGGTCACTGGAAAAGGAACTGCAAGAGCTATCTTGCAACAAAAAGGCTGGAAAAGGAGAAAGCAATTGTTGCTACGGGCTCAGGTATTTATGTTATAGATATTAATATGATTGATATCAATTTAAATACAACTACTTCTTGGGTATTTGATACCGGATGTGGTTCTCACATTTGTACTAATGTGCAGGGACTGCAAAGGAGTAGAGAGTTGGCAAAGGGTGAAGTGGAACTACAAGTAGGCAACGGAGCACGTGTTGCAGCCCTAGCTGTAGGGACTTGTACTTTTACTTTGCCTTCAGGGCTTGTTTTGGGTTTAGAAAACTGTTTCTATGTACCAGTTTAATTAAGAATATTATTTCAGTTTCTTGTTTGGACAAGAAAGGTTTTGAGATTTCGATCAAAAACCAACGATTGTCGTTATTTCTGGATAATACGTTTTATGCAAGCGCCTCTTTAATTAGTGGTCTAAATGTTTTAGATCTTGATATGCCAATTTTAAATATAAATACCAAAAGGATTAAGACTAATGATTATAATCCGACATACCTCTGGCATTGTCGCTTAGGCCACATAAACGAAGATCGCATATCCAAACTCCATAAAGATGGGTTGTTGGAATCATTTGACTTCGAGTCTTATGATCGATGCGAATCTTGTTTGTTGGGTAAGATGACAGCATCACCTTTCACTAAGCTAGGTGAGAGAGCCGATGCTTTATTAGGACTAATACATAGTGATGTATGTGGCCCTTTTAATATACATGCAAGGGGTGGTTACCTCTACTTCATTACATTTACTTGATGACTTGAGTAGGGTATGGATATGTGTTCTTGATGAAACACAAATCCGAAGCATTTGCTAAGTTTAAAGAGTTTAAACTAGAAGTAGAAAACCAACTTGGCAAGAGTATTAAGGTTCTTCGATCTGATCGAGGAGGAGAATACTTGAGTCAAGAATTCTGTGACTATCTAAAAGCTTGTGGAATCGTTTCACAACTTTCTCCTCCCGACTACTCCACAATGGAATGGTGTATCCGAAAGGAGGAACATAACCTTATTAGATGTGGTTCGTTCTATGATGAGTCACACGAGCCAGCCCAATTCCTTTTGGGGACACGCACTAGAGACAACAGCTTTAACACTTAACCGCGTTCCATCTAAATCAATTGCAAAGACGCCATACGAGTTATGGGATGAGAAGCGTCCCGATTTGTCTTTCCTTAAGATTTGGGGGTCGTGAAGCGTTTGGGAAACGCTCGACTTCCGATAAGTCGGCTCCAAAATCGAAAAGTGCATATTTGTAGGTTATCCTAAGGAAACTAAAGGATACTACTTTTATATCCCTAACGAGAACAAAGTGTTTGTTGCTCGCACGAGAGTCTTTCTAGAAAAAGAATTTGTTTCTAGAAACACAAGTGGGAGTAGCGTAGAACTTACTTGAAGTTCCGGGACTCTCAAACTAGCACTAATGATGAGATGGAAATTGAACAGACTCCACAAGTTGTTGTGCAGCGAGTGCCACAAAGCAGATTGTGCGGCCCAAAGCACTGATTCAAGAAACACAAGAATTGCGTAGGTCCGGTAGAGTTCGTCGTCCACCTCCAGGAAAAATTTGGATTTTTCATAACGGAACATGGTGATGTTATGTTTGTGGATCACGATGAACCTTCAACCTACAAACGAGGCAATTAATAGCCCAGATTTCCCGAGAAATGGCTTGAGGCCATGAGATTCGAAATGGACTCCATGTACACAAACCAAGTCTCGGATCTTGGTTGATCCACTGAAGGGGTAACTCCCATAGGGTGCAAATGGGTTTTTAAGATTAAAACCGACATGGAAGGGAATGTACAAACGTTCAAGGGGCGACTTGTCGCGAAAGGTTTCAAACAAATTCATGGTATTGACTATGATGAGACCTTTTCCCCGTGGTTATGTTCAAGTCCATTCGGATTTTGCTTGCTATTGCGACTTACTATGACTACGAAATCGGCAAATGGATGTCAAAACCGCTTTCCTTAATGGAAAACTTGATGAGGATGTGTATATGACACGACTGAAGGTTTTGTCACTCCGGGAGAATGCTTTCGGAAAAATATGCAAGCTTCAGAGATCCATTTATGGACTCAAGCGAGCTTCTCGAAAGCTGGAACATCCGTTTTAATGATGCCGTTCGTGAGTTTGGCTTCATTAGAAATGAGGATGAGCCTTGTGTTTATAAAAAGGTTAGTGGGAGCTCAATTGTATTCTCGGTTTTGTATGTAGATGACATACTACTCATTGGAAACGACATACCAACCTTAAAGTCCGTAAAGGCTTGGTTGAGTACGTGTTTTTCTATGAAAGACTTAGGCGAAGCCTGACTATATTCTCAGGGAGTCAAGATCTATAGAGATAGATCCAGGGAGACTCATTGGCCTAAGTCGAGTACATATATAGACAAGGTGCTAAAGCGGTTTAGCATGCAAGAGTCTAAGAAAGGACTTTGTCCTATGGCACATGGTACTCGTTTACATCAAAGGAACAAGTGTTCTAAAACGCTCTGCGAATTAGAACGCATGAAAGAGATCCCTTATGCTTACGCCATAGGATCCATCATGTACGCCATGATATGTACTCGCCTAGATGTCTCGTTTGCCTTAAGCATTACGAGCGGATACCCGATCTAATTACGGTGAACGTCATCGGATCTCGGTCAAGAATATCCTCAAGTACTTACGAAGGACTAAGGATACATTCTTGATTTATGGAGGGGCGGATGAGCTCGTTGTAATCGGGTTACACGATGCTAGTTTCCAAACCGACGAGAGATGATTTCCGATCGCAATCGGGATATGTGTTTAACTTGAATGGAGGTGCTTTGTGAGCTGGCGCAGTTCAAAGCAATCAACCATAGCAGATTCTTCGACAGAGGCCGAGTACATAGCAGCTTGTAAAGCGGCTAAGGAGGCAGTTTTGGATCCGGAAATTTATTTTCCGACCTCGATGTGGTTCCTAGTATTGCGAACCCGATAGACCTCTATTGTGACAACAATGGGGCAATTTTCCAATCTAAGGAACCTAGATCTCACCGGAGGTCCAAACATGTACTACGGCGATTTCACCTAATCCGCGAGATTGTAGAGAGAGGTGATGTGCATATATGTAGAGTAGACTCGCGAGACAATGTCGCCGATCCACCGACGAAGCCACCATGCAGCAAAGCAGCAGATGATCGTCACACTAGCTCCATGGGTATCCGATATCCGGAGGGTCTGTTCTTTAGAGACAGTCATTAGTATGCCCTAAAGACCATTTATTGTAATTTGGATCTTTAGTGCAAGTGGGAGATTATTGTACCGTATTAATGTAATTTTCATTTTGAAGAATTAAAGGCAATTAATTCCAGTATTATTCATTATGTTTCTGCGTTCTTAACAACATAAATAAATAATATGTCCTTAGAATATTATTCATAATTGTTATGAGATACTATTCCGAAATGTCCCTAGTCGAACATTATTATGGAATCTTCGAGGACAATAATAATGTGCAAGACTAGTATGTGCAGTGATTGATATAAGATATCGGATCGTCACATGGGTATATATGATTAGAGAATCATTATACTCGGGACGAGATCCCGACATGAGAAACACACCATGGGTTGTTATATAATAGTCAACGGTGTTTCTCAAAATTTTTGACTGGGTTGTATATGAGATCCTTCGACTTGAGGTCTCACAAGAGTTCTTGCATGGCTAGTGTTATGCTTTGATAATGTTAAACGCTATCCCAGTAACAGGGGTGAGCAATAAAGGCATTTATTGGGTATATCACGAATCTTGTTCGGGATGAGTGGGATGCAGAAAGGATTTGTCCCTCCTATATAGCGAGAGCGATATCTTGGGCCCCTTGATGGAGTCTGACTAATTCATGGCCATGAACAAGTGAATCAGGGTATATGATATTGATGTCATTTGATTAGTCTACTAGCGAATCAAGAAACTAAAATATTGGACAATACAAGTGTGACTTTTTCCATGACTTGTGTTCAATCTAGATATCAAGGACAAAAGGATTTAACTACAAATGTCAAATGTTGTGATTATGATAAATCACAAGATATTTATGATTTGGGGGTAATGATGCGTTGCTAGATACCTCTCATTACCTGTGACATATGATGTCACGGCCAACGTCATAGATACCTCTTGGGTCGCACTCATAGATCAACTGGATTGAGCTTGTTGGAGTACATTTAATCTAAGGTGCGCCAATTCGATTGGGCCGGGCCGGGCCGGGCCGGGATTGGATTGGGCCCTTAATCAGGTTGGGCCGACCAACCTATTTGGATCAATCAATTCGATTGGGCCGGGCCGGGATTGGATTGGGCCATTAATCGGGTTGGGCCGACCGACCCGCTTTTGGACCGACATTATGGCTGGAAAATTGGGCACATATTTTCAGCTCATATGTCTCTTATCTAGAGGTTAAAGGAGTGGAGAAAGTGGAGGAGTGGTTTCCTCCATGATCTCCCCACTTTCCCCTTTATCTCTCCCCACTCTCTCTTGATAGACTAAGGGAAAAATACTGATTTTTCCCATTCATTCTAATCAGTTTTTCTCCAGCTTTTGAAGCTTAGAGAGAGAGAGAAAAGTGAGTTTTAGAGAGAAAAGAAAAGATAGATTTCTAGACTTGTTTTCTAGCTTTTTGCTAATAGGAAAGAAGTTAGAAATCCTGTATCTTATTCTTCTGATAAGGTCTGAAATAGATACTCCATTGAAGAGTGTCTTCAAAGCTTCTACAAGGCGTTGGCTAGCACCAAGCAGTAGAAGACCATCCCCGGAAGATCGAGTGGATACTGGGAGAGACGGAGCCTGCATTGTGGTGTTCCGTTCGTGACAACATACCGCTGAAAGCGTTTCAGCCATTCTAGCATCAATATAAGGTAAAACACTATCCCATAGTCGTAGGTTCTTACTCGTAGAAGATCCTGGTAGAGGCGGGTCAGTTTTATTCCGCTGCAAACTTGTTTTTGACCCGGTTATTCCTCTAACATAAACGACTTCCCAGAGGCTGTAAAAGGTAAAGCATCATATGACACGCATTATCAACTACTAAAATAGCAATATAACACATAATCAAGATTATTAGGTTCTCGTGATAGGCTCTGATACCTCTGAATGAAAAATTCGTAATCCCCAAAATGCAGCGAAAATAAAAGCGCGGGATTACGTTCATATAGAGAATCTACTCACGAGAAAGAATCAGAATCCTGTGTTAGGAATTATACCTTTCTATCGATCTAATCGACGATGCCCGGATTATGCTACTGGGAATCACCAACAATAGCCTTCTATCTCTTGTCTCTATTGGTGTCCACACACCAACCTCTGAGCTTGTTACTCCGTGTTTCAGATGCTAGTCTAATAACTACAAAGGTTGAAAACA